>CM057449.1:1561882500-1563132500 GCA_016271365.2 Neoceratodus forsteri
TGCTTGCTCGGACACATGGCTGCGGCCATTCCTACTGTCCCTTTCGCAAGACTCCACATGCGAATTACTCAGTGGATGCTCAAAGTGCAATGGGACCAAAGGCAAGACCACTTGCAGCATCCGGTCAGACTCACGAATTCAGTGATTCAAGACTGGCAGTGGTGGCTAGCCCAGGGTCGGTCTCATCAGGCGTCCCTGCTCATTGCGCCTGTCCCCCCGGAGGTCACCTCACCACGGACGCTCCGGTCTTGGGTGGGGCACACCTGGACGGGTGAAGTCCCAGGTACGTGGACCCAGATGGAAGCTCACCTTCACATCAACGTGCTGGAAATGGAGCGGTCCTCTATGCCCTGCAGGCCTTTCAGTCAGTTATCCCACCGTGTACTCTTCTACTTCAGACAGACAACACGCGGTGATGTATTACCTCAACAAAGGAGGCGCACACTCTACCCCTTTGCAGGAGGCCACGAGAGTGTGGGATTGGGTAATCAGACGGCGCGAATCTGATCACTGTGCACGCTCCCGGAGTGACAATATCGATTGCAGACGGCCTGAGTCGCTCTCAGGCCAGAGTCCACGAATGGGAACTTCTTCAAGAGGTAGCAGAGGATCTGTTTCTTCGATGGGGAACTCCAGATCTAGACTTGTTCGCCTCCCATCCAACGTAAAACTGCCCAATTTTGCTCGCTAGATCCAGGGCCTGGTGTTTTCTGCAGACGCGTTATCCTCTCCTGGGCGAACAGATTCTCTCGCTTTCCCTCCTTTCCCGTTGATCCAGAGAGTTCTTCTCAAACTGTGGGGAGCACTAATGATCCTGGTGGTCCCATTTTGGCCCAGACAGATTTGGTTCCCTTTGTTGATTCAACTATCTCGGGAACTCCGTTGCCAGCTCAGCTCCCACTTACTGTCTCAGGAGAAGGGTTCACTTGTCCACCGGACCTACGTCCTTGAACCTGCATGCTTGGCTCCTAGAGACATAGCCATTTTAGGCCACGGGGTCTCGCAAGAGGTTGCAGAAGTCCTTTCTGCAGCCAGAAAGCCGCAACGAATGCACGACGCCATGAAATGGCGCTGCTTTGTGTATGGTTGCGAGCACGACCTTTCCCTTTAGGTTGTCCTGTGGGAGTAATATTAGAATATTTGCTCTCCTCTTCATTCGGGTTCAGCCTACCTCTATTAAAGTGCACCTCTGTGCCATTTCGGCTACCACCCTCCGTGGGAAATCGCATAGTGGCTCAGGTGTGATTCCTCGGAATTTCTAGAGTGTTACACCCAGGGCCTCCTATTAGAGACCCTGTGCCCATGGATTTGGTTTTGTCCTGGAACAGCTCACGCCCCTTTGAACCTGCCGCGGATTGCATAGCTACGTTTTCTGTCGTGGAAAATGTTGTTTTTAGTTGCTGTTACCTCGGCAAGAAGAATTTCTGAACTTCACGCTCTCATGTGCAAAGAGCCTTATTTAGTTTTCCACCGGGACAGAGTATCCCTGAGGACTAACCCTAAATTTTGCCTAAGGTGGTTTCTTCACTCTCTGAACCAGGATATCGACCTTCCGTCTCACTTCCCGAGCTACTCAAATAGAGGAGAGGCTCATGCCCATACCCTGGATGTTCACCGTCAGCCTGAGGTTTTACTCAACAGAACTCAGTCCTTTCGTAGTTCTGAGCAAACTTTTCATTTCCTTCTCTGAGAGAATGATGGGCCAACCCGATCCAAACAGTCCCTTTCTCGCTGGCTTGTCCAGTGTATTTCTCACTGTTATGGTATCAAACAAAAGCCCCTCCCGGGTACAGTCCGGGGTCATTCCACTAGAGGGGTGGCTACTTCCTTCGCAGCGCTCAAAAATGTTTCCACTTCTGCTATATGCGCTGCAGCCACTTGGAGTTCTGTGCATACCTTTATCAGGCATTATAGCCTGGACATCGCCTCTCGGCGAAGGGCTGGTTTTGGCTTGGCCGTGCTTCAGGGTCTCCTGTCCTAGGTTCAGGACCTGGTATTTATCCTTTATTTTCCTCCTCCGGATTTTCTGACAGCGCTATGCTTGGGAATCAGTCCTAATGAGATATCTCCACGCAAGAGCTGTGTCTCAAGTAAGATAGTACAGTTACGTAAGAACCACTGTAACAGTAGATCTTCAAGAACAGCTTTTGCAGCAGGTACCTTCCGCCCACCTTCCCCCTTGAGGAGGCATGGCTCAGTCTTTCTGGGCAGGAATTGTTATCTTTCTGTCTTCTGACTGCTAATCCTAGGTCTCCATTTTGATGTCAGCTCATGCAAGAAGTCTCCGGGCGGAGGAACTGGGGATCTGGTGGGACCGCCTCTTTTGTACCACGCCTGACGTCGGAGGTGGGATCGACGTCGGAGGCGGTCCCCGTTGTAGTTAGCTGGCTAGAATTTTTCCGTGAGGTCCTGGCGCCTGACGGCTTCAGTCCTAATGGTGTAACCTGCTGCAAGAGCTGTTCTCGAAGATCTACTGTTCCGGTAAGTTCTTACGTAACTGTACTTTCATCACACTATCTGGCATGTCCCTTTCCCCTTTAAATCTCGCCGGAAAGTCTTCAAGCTGGCTCCTCCCACCCACCCGGATGGTAAATACCTTGGCTGCGCCCCATGATGCCAGATCTTCCTTTCCGCTGGAAGATTCAGGTTCCCTCCTGCTACCTTAGCAGTTCGTAGGCCCTGGTTTCTCAACTTTAGTTTTCACCGCCAACAATTTCTCTCAAACTCATTAGAGTTTACGATTCCGATCCTAGCGCATCGGACATGGAGGACAAATCATCCTCTGGATTTTGCCGGTGTCCCTGCGGCCAGAAAATGTCGCACACTGATCCCCACTTCTCGTGTGTCTGTTGCTTAGGTGTCATACATGATACCACCTCTTGCACCATCTGTCTGGCCTTCCACCCCAACGTCCTGGATGACTGCAAGGCACGCCTAAAACTGGGGAGACTGGAGCTTCGCAATCCACCAGTGAAATCAAAGGAGGCAAGGTGGGCGGTTGACGCAGGATCTGCCGAACAGCTCGGTCAGATGGTGGCTTTTGAGGAGGAAGCTGCTCAAGTTTCGGCCAGCTGCAGTTTTTTCATGCCTCTCAACCTTGGCTCTACTTTTACTGGGTCTTTTCGGGAGTTGCGCCAGTCTCTCCCCACCAGGGGTGAGGCGCCCTCTGGCTCGCCCTCCTCCCGCCCTCGGAAGAGGGACAAGGACCCCAAGTCTTTCCTCCAGAAGGAGACGCCTTGGGACCGAGAGAGGTCTGACTGCAGGAACTCTGGGTGCCTCCACCTCAATCGAGATCGCCTCGGCTGCCAGCTTTTCAGACCGAGGAACGCTGAACCGCCAAGATATCTCTCACCCAATCGAGCCTTTGTAGCGACTCCTTGAAAAGGACACCTTTCCTTCCCCGACGAGGAAACCCTGCCCTCGGGTGTCCCGATCGAGGCAGCGGTGCTGGAACCTCGGTTCTCTCCTACTCCGGCATCTCCCGATCGAACAAGCCAACCCCATCAGTCTTGATCAAGGACCAGGACCCCTTCGGTCGAAAAACCAAAGAAAGGTCACAAGCATTCCAGGAAGAGGTGTCGCCACCGACCTTCATCCTCCTTGGAAGAGGAGAGACTTCTGACGGAAGCTCCGTCGACGTTATGAGGATCTCATGTGGCAACAGCTGATTCTGACTGGTCAAAAGCCGGCTCTGCCAGCGGCATTGGCCATTACCTGGCCCCTGCCTCTCAGGCCGACCCCAACCCCTCTGGAACCGAAGGCCTCGGTTCCCCCACCTGTGGGGCTAGCACGTAGTTCAGCTCAGCCTATTTCGGTCTCCCCACCAATATTGGTGGAACCACCGCCTAAGCAGCCTTAGGGAGGGGCTCCCTCAAAAGAGGACCGGACAGACACCGGACTGCCCCATCGCCTGTCCATCACTGTTGTCCCCGATCGCCCTCGGCATATCAAGGGAGACATAGGCGGGAGACCATTATATCCCGACTCTCTGGACTCGGATGCCACTGGTTTGCACTCTCATCTGGGGGATGACGAGTCATCAGCGGCAGGCTTGGAGGAAGGTTCTTCCTCTTTTCATGGCATCCTCCGCCTGATTTCTGAATCGACCAGAATGCCCTTGGAGTCTATCCAAAAGAAGGCGGAATACCCCCTCACGGATATACTTAAGAGGGGGGATACCCCGACGGAGGCCTTTCCAGTGGCCGAAGCCATTGTCGGCCCTTGAGCTATGGCATCACCCTGCCTCCTGTCCAGCTCCGTCTGCCCGCATGGCCCACAAGTATATGGTACCCATGGGGTCCCTGGTGGGGTTCACAGAGCATCCCTCAGCCAAAAGCCTTGTGACTGCTTCTGTGTTTAGACACACTGGTAGCTCAGCCGACACTGACCGCCCTCCGGACAAGGAGTCCAAGAATATGGATCATTCTGCCCAGAAGGTTTATGCGGCCTCATCCATAGGCCTTCGTCAGGCCAGCTCGACTGTGATCATGGCACAGTTCTCTCATGCCCCCCTTGGGTCATTAGATGAAGTCCTCCCTCATCTCCCAGCGGACATGCAGACTATGGTGAAGTAAGTCTGTGACCAGGGCCATGCTGTTGTGAAACAGCATCTCCAGACGGCCCTAGACATTGGAGATTCCTGTGCCCGCTCCTTAGCAGCTGCAGTGGCCACTTGCCACAGGGTCTGGCTGAGGTTATCCTCCTTTCTGGCAGATACTCTGCACAAGTTAGCTGACGTGCTCTTCCTAGGCACTGACCTCTTCGGTCCGGGAGTGGCTGGTCACCTCCAGCACATAGAGCCGTCCAGTGCCACCTTGGATGCTACCTCTGTGAAGGGTTCTTCGGACAAGAACCAGCAGAAGTGCAAGAAGAAGCCTTTTCGGCACTCTTCCCCTGTGGTTAGGTAGCCCTCCTTTCAAGGAGGCCAGCAGCAGCAGGCTCAAGCTTGGTTCCCCAGGCCCAAGCAGGGTCCTCAACAGCCCCGTAAAGGAGGCCGAGGTGCTGGTCCAGGAGCCTCTTTCTCCTCTAAGCCTGTTCAGTGACGGGTCGGGGGTTGCCACCCCTACATCCGTCACGCCAACTCTGGGACCTCCCGTGGGGGGCCGGCTCCATCACTTTCTGCCTGGTCTGGTATCACTTCGGACAGGTGGGTTCTGGAAGTGGTCGGCCAGGGATTGCCTCTGGAATTCGAGCAGTGCCCTCCCAGCCAAGCCTGCACCCCTCGGGAGGAAAGGATCTCAGCTTGCACTCAGTCAGCCCTTCAGAACGATATTGCTCAGCTCCTCCGCAAGGAGGCAGTAGCTCCAGTGCCAGATCCTCCTACAGACCCAGGCTTCGTGTCCAGGTACTTCTTGGTGCCCAAGCGGATGGGGGGTTGGCGCCCCACCCTAGATCTCCACTACCTGAATCAATATCTCAGGTCTCGCACCTTCCGGATGGTAACTCTGAACCAGATCTTACCACCTTGGAGCGAAACATGTGGTTCTGTTCACTGGATCTGCAGGATGCATTCTTTCATGTCCCAATCCGTTCATCTCACAGCGGTTCCTCCACTTCAGGGTCTAGAGGACCCTGCGAGATGCAGCCATGCCGCTCGGCCCGTATTGGCCCGGCCTCCACCAAGTGCAATGCAGTGGTGGCAGCCTATCTTCGGCGTCAAGGAGTTCGGATATACCCTTATCTCGACGACTGGCTCTTGGCAGGTTCCTCCCTTCAGGAGGTGGAGAGGTCCAGGAATCTCTCCCTCCAGACCTGCTCCCAGCTCGGCCTCCTTATCAGCGAGGCCAAGTCGGAACTCGTACCCTCTCAGATGATGGGCTTCATCGGGGCAGAGTTCGACTCGCCAAGCCAGAGCTCGGCTCCCGGCGGACAGGGTGGAGGTTCTTTCCTCCTTTGCCTGCTGATCATTTCTGGTTGGGCTCTTGCACCGTGCCCGGGACTTTCTGCGCCTTCTGGGTTACATGGCAGTGTGCACCTCTGTGGTTCGTTGGGCCAGGTGGCACATGTGCCCCCTACAGTGGGAGCTGCCCGCCCAGTGGACTCAGCGCCACGGTCACTTTGACCAGCTGATCACTGTAACCCAGAAGATGTGGGACGCTCTCCAATGGTGGACCGCCCCAGAACAGTTGCAGGAAGGGATCCCGTTTGTCTGACCATATCCGACGGTCGTCCTGACAACCGATGCCTCTCTCATGGGCTGGGGAGCCCACATGGGGGACAACAGGGCCCACGGTTTCTGGACCCCCAAGGAGTCCCGATGCCACATCAACCTGTTGGAGCTCAGAGCAGTCAGACTAGCACTGTCAGCTTTCGCTCCTCAGCTCCGGGGTCAAGTGGTTCAAGTCCAGACGGACAATACCACGACCATGTACTACCTCAACAAACAGGGCGGCACGCATTCCCGCCTGCTATACAAGAAGGCGCCTAAATCTGGACCTCGCCGCGGTTGGAGCGGATCTCTCAGCCATCCTGTGGCAGGAGTCTCGAACTAACTCAGATGCTCTCAGCCGCTTTAGGCCAGACATCCCACGAGTGGTCTCTCCATCCAGAGGTAGTTATAATCTGTTCTCCTGCTGGGGCAAGCTGCTGGTGGACCTGTTTGCCTAGGAGAACACCAGTTGAGTCTGTACCATGCCCCGCCTCAGCAGGGCTCGCTGCAGCGGGATGCCTTCTCGAGGCCGTGGACCCCAGGCCTCCTCTACACCTTCCCTCCATTTCCCTTGATCCACAAGGTGTTACTCAAGGTGAGGGGGGACAAGGCGAAGGTAATCCTGGTAGCCCCAGATTGACCCCACCAGTTCTGGTATCCAGATCTCCTCAGCCTCAGCTGCAGGGCTCCGGAGCGGCTTTGTACTTGCCTGGACCTGATGATATTGAACAAGGGGAAGGTTTTCCATCCAGACCTTCACTCCCTGCACCTCACAGCCTGGTACCCGAGTGGCTAGAGTTCCAGGCTCTGGGTCTTTCCAAGGATGTCCACACCGTGGTGGAGGCATCTCATAAGGAATCGACTAGGAAGTGTTATGCCTCCAAATGGAAAAGGTTTTCCATTTGGTGCCAGGGTAAGAGTCTGGACCCCTTATCCTGCTCTGTGGCTAACATTCTAGACTACCTTTGGTCTCTTTCTAAAGGGGGTCTGTGGTCATCGACCCTTGGGTGCACCTGGCATCCATTTCTGCTTACTGGGCGCTGGTCGGTCAAATAACTTTGGCTCAGGAGACGGTGGTCGGCACTTCTTCAAAGGCTTGGATCACATATCCCCTCCGGTGTATGAACCTCTACCTCCGTGGGATCTCTTGCTGGTTTTGGCAAAGCTCATGGGCAAGCTATTCGAACCCATGCACAAGTGTGAGCTCTCACATTTGTCCTGGAAGACGGCCTTCCTGGTAGCTATCACGTCAGCCAGAAGGACAGGGGGAACTCCAGGCACTTTCGGTGGACTCCCCTTATCTGGTCTTCCACAGGGACAAAGTTGTCCTGTGTCCCACCTAAAATTCCTTCCGAAGGTGGTTTCAGAGTTTGACCTTAACCAGGTGTTGACTCTGCCAGTCTACTACCCTAACTACACCTCGGACGCCGAGTACAGGCTTCATACTCTGGACCTGAGACATGCTCTCTCCTATTATAAGGAAAGGACAGCGGAAATTCGGGGAGAGGTTCGCCAGCTGTTTGTCACCTACGCTGAAACCGCTTCTGGCAGACCTGCAGCCAAACGGACCATTGTGAGATGGATTACGTCATGCATAGGTCTGTGCTATGAGTTGGCAGGCATGGAGCCTCCCAGAGGGATAAGAGCTCATTTTACCCGCCATACTGCTGCATCAGTGGCTGCTTCCAGGGATATCCCTATCCAGGAGATCTGTCGGGGCTGCTACCTGGAAGTCAGCAAACACCTTCATTCTAGGGACATGGATATGTTGTTCAATCCACACTGTCTGGCAGGTTCCTTGCCGCTTTAAATCTTGCCAGAAGGTCTTCAAATTGGCTGCTCCCACCCACCCGGGTGGTAAAACCCTCGACCGGCCCATGGCGCCAGATCTTCCTTACCGCTTGGAAGCTCGGGTTCCCTCCTTAGCGCTCTGCGTTTTAGGCCTGGATCCAAACTCTTCAGGTTTTCCAAAACTAATATTAAAATTTACAAGACTGAGGTCTTCATCTTCCCTCACAGCTGCGATGGACAAATCGACTCCCGGATTCCATCGGTGCCCTTGTGGGCAGAAGATATCCCGGACCGATCCGCATTCCACCTGCGTTTACTGCCTGGGGCTTGGCCACGATTTGCAGGCCTGCGATTTGTGAAGTCCTTTTCAGCTCGGTCTTAGGGACTGCGCTGCCAGATTACAACTCGGGCTCCCTGAAAAAATGGTACCCACCGGTGAAGTCTATGGAGGCCTGTTGGGCGGTGTCCACAGCGGCGGGCTCCGCAGAGCAACTGGAGAAGTTGATCGCCCTCAAGGAGGCGCATCTTCTTCCTCCTCGGCCACAGCATTTATCCTCCTCTCCTTGGGCTCCTCCTACACTGCTTCTTTTAAGGAGCTTTGTCAGTCCCTCTCCACTAAGGGAGAAGGGCCATTGGGACATACCAGTCAGTCCAAGGGTAAGTCCCACCGTCCAGCGTTCGTGGGGAGTGGGAGATCCCCTTCACCCGGACCGTCGACTCTGGACGCGGTCCAAGGTTGCAGCTGCGCTACTGGCTTCACGTTGTCCCCATCAGGTCAGCCAGCCGAGACACCCGTCGACGCGGTCGAGATTTTTCTCGACCTGTCGGATGGTCTGTTGACTGGAGAAGCCAACAGCCCTTCTTCACCAGTTCCCCCGGTGGTTACCAAGGACTTGCCTCGTGCGAAGTCCCGGTTAAGGTCCCTGAACCTAGGGAGGCGAGTTTCCCCGTCCCTCTCTGACCCACCTCGGCGACCCGAAGGTCTCGGTCTGGGTCCTCTTCCCAGGTCCAGCCAGTCCGCCCGGCGTCAGCGGTCGGCACCATGGAAGCGGCGGTGCCACTCGTCCTCTTGAAGGATAGTCTCCAGCGTAAGTTCGTCGGGCTCCACAGGGGACTTGAGTGGCTTTTGTTGACGGTAACAAGCCGACTCCGTCGCCTTCTCCGGCCATTAAGTGGCTGTCAACGGAGCGGCCGAAACAACCCCTCGTTGTAGTCGAGGAGCCGACCCTGGCGCCAGTTGTTCGGCCGAAACCAGCTGCTCCACCCATTGTGGTGGAACCTCTGCCTCCACAACCGAAGACTGGGGCCCTGACCAAAGATTCTCGGTCTGGTCAGGGCTTGCCCCACATGTTGTCTGTCACCCTCACTCCCGATAGACCTAGGCAGGTGGAGGGTGGCTCAGGTGCTCGGCAGCTGTTTGCAGACTCCTCGGAGTCTGATGACGACTCCTCCCTGTTCTCCACGCCGCTTGACCTGGAATCTGCAGGGGGCCAGTCGGTGGATGAGAGCCCATCCTCGTTTTTAGGGTATGCTTCGACTCATCTCAGAGTCTACTGGGATGCAGCTCGAACCCGTTCAAAAACGGGCCAAGTATCCCCTTATGGAGATACTGGGCTGAGGGGATTCCCCTACGGAGGCCTTTCCGGTGGCTGAAGCCATAGTGGGCCCGGCCCTGGAGTTATGGCAGCAACCAGCATCTTCTCTCGCACCTTTGGCCAGGATGGCTTGCAGGTACACGGTCCCCACCGGTTCACTCTCCGGTTTCTCAGAGCACCCCTCTGCGGAGGGGTTAGAGACCGACAGCGTTTTCCGGCATTCCGAGAATGCTAGGGACGTGGACAAACCACCCGATTAGGAATGCAAAAAGCTGGATTACTCGGGGCGGAAGGTTTACGCTGCTTCCTCCCTAGGTCTTCGACAGGCTAGCTCGGCCGTACTGATGGCACATTTCTCACACACCCTTATGAGTTCCCTGGATGAGGAGATTCCTCATCTCCCAGCTGACCTTCAGACGACGGTCAAGCAGGTGCGGGATCAGGGAAGGGCGGTAGCTAAACAACAGCTTCAAATTTCATTGGACATTGGTGACTCTTGTGCCCGGTCAGTAGCAGCCGCATTAGCCATGCGCTGCAGAGCTTGGCTGAGGATCTCCACCTTCACGGCGGACACCCAGCACAAGCTGGCAAACATTCCCTTCCTGGGCACCAACTTGTTCGGGCCCGGAGTGGAAGGCCATCTCCAGGGGATCGAGAAGTCCAATGCCACCTTGGACTCAGTCATGTCTGCCCAGAAGGACAAAGGTCGCCAGCAGCAGCGTAAGCCCTTTCACCCGTCCGCTCCTGCTGCACGTCCGGCTCAGCAACACCAGCAACAGGGCCAGCAGGCTCACACTTGGCACCCTAAGGCTAAGTCTGCCGCTTCCTCCAGTAGGAAGCCTGGCGGTAAGGGTCCAGGAGGTCCCTCAGCGGGCCCTTCCTCCAAGCCTGCCCACTGACGGGTTGAGGGGTGTCGCCCCCAGCCTCGTCACTCCTCCCCGGGTTTCACCCATGGGGGGACGGCTCCGCCACTTCTTTTCCGCCTGGTCCTCTATCACCACGGAACGCTGGGTGTTAGAAGTGGTCGGCAGGGGTCTGCCTCTGGAATTCAAGCAGTTTCCTCCCTATCGAGCCGTCGCCCCACGGGGGGCAACGGGTTCTGCAGCCTCTCTGTCGGCTCATCGAGTTGACATTGCCTTGCTTCTCCAGAAGGAGGTGATCAGCGAGGTGGCGGATCCTCCTCCAAGCCCAGGGTTTGTGTCCAGGTACTTCCTGGTTCCAAAACGGATTGGGGGCTGGCGCCCCATTCTCATCCTGCATGACCTGAACAAGTTCCTTAAGGCCATGCACCTTCAGAATGGTCACTCTGGCTCAAATCATTCCATCTTTGGAAGTAGGCATGTGGTTCTGTTCTCTGGACCTTCAGGACACGTTCTTTCACGTCCCAATCCGTCCGTCTCATCAGCGATTCCTCCACTTCAGAGCAGAGGGATCTCTTTACAAGTTCCAGGCTATGCTCTTTGGCCTCTCTCCAGCTCCCAGGGTCCTCACCAAATGCATGGCAGTGGTGGCAGCATTCCTGCAGCACCGAGGGGTCCGGTGTACCTCCTGGACGACTGGCTGATTGCAGCCCCTCCAGGTTGGAGGTGGAACGTCCAGGATCTGGCCCTCCAGGTCTGCTCTCAGATTGGCCTTCTCATCAACGAGCCAAATCAGAACTCGTGCCATTGTAAGTGATTCAGTTCTTGAGCCAGAGCCCGGCTCGGCGGACAAGGGCTGAGGTCCTTTCCTCCTTTGCCCAATCATTTCTGATTGAGGCAATTTACACCTACCGGGACTTCCTGCTCCTTCTGGGCCTCATGGCAGCCTGCACCAAGCGTGGTCCGTTGGTCCTGCTGGCATATGCGTCCCCTACAATGGGGGCTGGCCAGCCAGTGGTCACAGTGCTCCGGTCCTCTGGACCAGCCGGTGACTGTGACCCAGGAGATGTGGGACAGCCTGCAGTGGTGGCTCATCCCAGCTCATCTGCAAGAGAGTATCCCGTTTGTCCACCCCGAGCCGACGGTCACTCTAACGACCGACGCCTCTCTGATGGGTTGGGGTACCCATCTGGGGGAGCTCAGGGCCCACAGCCTCTGGTCCCCTCAGGAGTCTCGCTGCCACATCAACCTGCTGGAGCTTCGAGCGGTGCGACTAGCCCTCACTGCCTTCGCCCTGTTTGTACTGGGTCAGATGGTTCAGGTCCAGAAGGACAACACCATGACCATGTATTACCTCAGCCATCAGGGCGGGATGCACTCTTTGCCTCTGTGCAAGGAGGCTCTCCACATCTGGTCTCTCGTGATCAGCCTAGAGGCGGATCTCCTAGCCATCCATGTGGCAGGAGCCTCCAACAGTCTGGCCGATGCCCTCAGCCGGATAGGCACTGCATCTCATGAGTGGTCTCTCCTGCTGGAGGTAGTACAAGATCTGTTCTCCCATTGGGGTACCCCTGGGTGGACCTGTTAAGCCTCAGGGAGAATCTGGAAGCTGAGACTGTTTCACACCCCAGCAGGGCTCACTGCAGGGGATGTCTTCTAGGCCGTGGACCCGGGCCTCTTCTATGCCTTCCCTCCATTTCCCTTGATGCACAGGGTGCTTCTCAAGACAAAGAGGGACAAGGCAGGTGATTCTGGTAGCCATAGACTGGCCCCGCCAGTTCTGGTACCAGATCTTCTCAGCTCCAGGCTCCCAGCCCGCCCGGACCTGATCTCAGTCAACAAGGGGAAGATTCTCCATCAGGACCTTCAATCCCTGCACCTGACGGCCTGGTTCCTGAGCAGCTAGAGTTCCAGGCCTTGGGTCTTTCTGACGAGGTCCTCAACGTCGTTGAGGCATCCCGTAAGGAGTCGACCAGAAAATGCTACGCCTTCAAATGGAAGAGATTCTCCATTTGGTGTCAGGACAAGGGGTTGGACCCTTCTTCCTGTTCCTTGGCTAGTATTCTGGACTACCTGTGGTCCCTTTCTCAGTTAGGGCTTGGTCTCACGATCCTAAAGGGCACCTGGCAGCCATCTCTGCTTACCAGGTGCGGGCCGCAAGCAGTCAGTTGCGCAGGAGAAGGTGGTCGGTGCTTTTTCAAAGACCTTGATCACATATCCTCTGGTGCGAGAACCTCCACCTCCATGGGATCTACTGCTGGTATTGGCTAAGCTCATGGGCAAGCCATTCGAACCGATGCACAGGTGTGATATCTCCCACCTGTCGTGGAAGACCGCCTCCTTGGTGGCTATAACATCAGCCAGAAGGATGGGTGAGGTCCAGGCGCTTTCCATCGAGTCTCCTTATCTGGTCTTCCACAGGGACAAGGTTGTTCTTTGCCCCTACCCAAAATTCCTTCCGAAGGTGGTGTTGGAGTTTCACCTGAATCAGGTGTTGACTCTGCCGGTGCTCTACCCAATCACACCTCGAGGCCGAATATAGGCTCCATACAATACTTTGGACCCTAGAACACTCTCTTATTATAAGGAGGCGAACTGCTGAAGTTCGGGGAGAGAGGTTCGCCAGCTGTTTGTCACCTCGCTGAAGCCACACCTGGCAGACCTGGAGCCAAGTGGACGAAAAGCAGGTGGGTCACCTCCTGCATAGATCTCTGCTATAGGCTGGCGGGCATGGAGCCTCCCAAAGGGATAAGAGCTCATTCTGCCCACCATACCACTGCTTTGGTGGCTGCTTCTAGGGACGTCCCTGTCCAGGAAAGCTGCAGGGCTGCTACCTGGAAGTCAGCACACGCCTTCATTTCCCATTACCACATTGACCTTGAGTCACGCCGGGATGCTGGTTTTGGGACCTCGGTTCTCCAGTTCTTATTACCTAAGTAGGGGATGCGCGCCTTGCCTCCCTCCTTCCAGAGAACTGCTAGGAGTCTGCCAGACAGTGTGGATTGCACAACATATCCACATCCCTAGAAATACAGGCCACTCACCTGTAACTGGAGTTCTAAGAGTGGTATATGTTGTTTATCCACACGACCCACCTGGCTTCCAGAGGGCTAGATCTGGCATTATTGTGCGGAGCCGAGGGTTTTACCACCCGGTTGGGAGGGAGGAGCCAGCTTGAAGACCTTCCGGCAAGATTTAAAGCAGCAAGGAACCTGCCAGACAGTGTGGATGAGCAACATATACCACTCCTAGAACTTCTGTTACAGGTGAGTAACCTGTATTTACCCATTACCACATCGACCTTGAGTCACGCGGGATGCTGGTTTTGGGGCCTTGGTTCGCCAATCTCTCTTTCCTAAGTAAGGGTTGTCGCTTGCCTCCCTCCTCCCAGAGAACTGCTTGGAGTCTGCCAGAGGTGTGGATGAACAACATACCCATGCTCCTAGAAGAACAGGTTACTCACCTGTAACAGTAGTTCTAGGAGTAGTATATGTTGTTCATCCACCACGCACCCACCGACCTACAGCTTTGGCAGCACCTTGCTTCAAGCGGGCTAAGATCTGGCGTCATGGGCGGTGCGAGTATTTGCCACCCGGGTGGGTGGGAGGAGCCAGCTGAAGACTTTCCAGCGAGATTTAAAGGGAAAGGACATGCCAGAGAGTGTGTATGAACAACATATACCACTCCTAGAACTACTGTTACAGGTGAGTAACCTGTTCGTCACAATGATGACACTCCCTTCTCTTGTTGGACATGGAACTCAGGCAGGGGATCCTCGGGCTGCCACCTCCAGGTCCCCATGGCCCAGCCTCTCATTTTCCGGACCACAGCCCTCCATGGCAACCACCAACTTCATAGGGATAAACGGGGCTTTGACTGCCTGGCCTGTCCCAGTGCCAGGAATTACGGCACGGGCCCCCTGTCCTCCAGGCCTCTGCTTCTCTCCTGATGGCAGTTACAGGGGTGCGGACAAGCACCTAGGTAACACAGCCCTTTCCGATGCACTTTCCACGGGAATTTGAACTACAACAGGCTGGGGTGGCTATCAGGCCCACGTCCCCGACCCTTCGGCTCACCACTCCCTGGACTCTTCAGCACAGCAGGCATAAAGACCCCTGATTTCTACTGCATGGCAGCTTTTAGACCATGATACCAGGGCCCCGCTTATACTACAGGTTCTTGCATCCACACTGGCACTACTGCTTTCTGAGCAATGTAGTAAGCCCACAACCTGTGGGGCCTACACAGTGGTGGATGGACTGTGATAATCTGCTGAAGGCGTTCTATTTCTAGTCCCATCCCGGCCCAGATTCTCACCATAGATGCCTCTGGCTTGGGATGGGGAGCCCACCTAGGGTCTCTCAGACTCAGGCACCTGGACCCAGATGGAAGCAACGCTGCACATCAGTGTCCTGGAAATGAGAGCAGTCTTATAAATCCTCCAAGTTTTCAGGACCATCTGGCTCTGGGTCCTCTGTTAATACAGATGGACAACACCAGTGTGATGCACTACATCAGCAAACAATAGGGACTCAGTCCTGCACATATGCAGGAAAACAGTGTGTGTGTGTGTGGTATTGGGCTGGGCTCTGAACACGGTCCACACTTAACAGCAGTCCATGTTCCAGGCATCCAAAACGCTTTGGCAAACACTCAGTCGGGTCACGGTCTGTAGCCAATGAAAGGGAACTGTTGACCTCCATGGTGGATAACCTCTTTGCAAGATTGGGTCATCCAGATCTGGAACTTTTATGTCCCGTGAATAGCAAAATGGCTGCATTTCTGCTCACTTGCTCCAGAGCCTGGAGTTTTCTGACAAGAGGCATTGTCCCTGTCCTGGAAAGGAGGTTTCTGTATGCCTTCCTCCCTTTCCTCTCATATAGAGAGTTCTCCTCAAACTAAGGCCAGAGGGGCAACTGTAATATTCATTACCCTTCTTTGGCCTCGGCAGGTATGGTTCGTGCTGCTCTAGCAGTTAGCTGTGGAACCACAAGTCCCTCTACCTTTGTGCAAGGGCTTGTTGTCTCAGGAACAGGGCTCCTGATCCATCGGACAGTACCAAGTCCCTGCATCTGCGTGCATGGCTCTGTGCCATAATCTACATTTCCTGGCTATCTCTCTGGTGGCAGCCTGTCCTTTGGTCACCAGGAAGCCTTTCACAAGGCGCAGCGATTCGCTAAAGTGGAAGTGGTTTACAGTGTGGGCCGCTTCCAGACAATTGGATCTGTTTACCTGCCCGGTCAGTACAGTGCTGGAATACTTACTGTTTCTGTCCGACTGTAGTCTACAGTATTCCTCATATACAGTGCATCTAGCTGCTATTTCCGCCTTCCATGCTCCTGTGGATGGGCAGTCAGTCACCCAGCTTGAGGTGCTATGTACCTTTCTGAGAGGCATTTAACATCTTAATTCTCCTATCAGAAATCCGATTCCGGCCTGGGACTGAATTTGGTATTGGAAAAGTTTACTTTGGCTCCGTTTGAGCCAGACACTAATTGTGGCTGATGCTTTCTTTCATGGAAAGCGTTATTTTGAGTTGTGATCACTTCTGCTCAAAGAATTTCAGAGCTCTAGGCCCCTGGTGAGCCCTTCTTGACTTTCCACAAAGACAGGGTGTCTTTGTACTAATCCTAAGAGTTTACCAAAGATGATATCTGAGTTTACTTTAAAATCAAGCCATCCACCTTCCAGTGCATTTCCCAGAGCCTACTAATACAGGGAAGCATTGCTCCACACTTAGATGTACATAGAGCTTTGGATACTATCTCTCACGCACTTATGACTACAGGAAGTCTCTCAGTGTTCACCCAGAAAAAGGGTGCCCCAGTGTCAAGACTAATTGCCCGTCCAAATAAAACTGATCAATTTGTATTGCTTTTTGTTACAGAAAGTACAGTAAGGCACTTCCTGGAGGAGTGCGCGACTGGCCAGAGGTTGACCACTTCAGTTGCTTCTGTTTTGCAATGTTTCCACTGCTGAGATTTGTGCAGTGACCACTTGAGTACTGTTAACACTTTCAGCAAGCACACAGTCTGGACATTGCCTCTCATAGAAGAGCAGGGTTTGGCCTGGCTGTCCTATGGGGCCTGCTCTTCTAAACATGTTGCTTCCTTCCGCCCAGACTGTTTTTTTGGTACTGCTTGGTACCCATTCCAGAGGTGTGCAACCTGATAAAAAGCGATATCCTCGAAGAAAATAGAACAATTGCATACGTAGTCGTAAATCTTCAAGAGAATCTCTTTCATCAGGCCATGCTGTCCCACCAGATTTTCCCACTGGGGGTTAGGGCTTTGGCCTTGCTGCTCTTCTGTGTTCCATAGTTGTGTTACGCAGCACACTCTGTCACCTGGTCATTCTGGTACTGGTATGATCTCCTGGTTCCCCAGTGGGAGGCCCTCCGATCATAATCTCTGGCAGGGAACTGAGAGGAGAGAGGGGGCCGTTCAAGCCTCATGTAGACACTAGACACATGATGTCAAGGTGGGCAGCCCCAACTGGCAACGTTTCCATGTGTGCCTAGCACTGACACGGTATTATTCCAGTGTTCCAAAGGTGTGGTCTGATGAAAGAGATTCTCCAGCCGGCCCGCCGCACAGAGGCAGGGCGTCTGCCTGTGATGCTGATGACCTGGGTTTGGAAAGAAACTCTGGATGTCGGAGGACCAGCCTGGGGGAGGATTGAGAATCCTAGAGACTGCTCTCCTTCTCCAAGGGGAGGGGTAGAGTGTCCAACACACCACGGACCTCTGGCGGAGGCTGGGGGGACCCATTGTGTCGGCACTGCTACCTGCGTGGGGGGCGAGGCGGACACGGGACAACATTGCATGTCCCCACCCCCAGGTACTGCCGCAGAGTTCAAAAATTGTGGCCCCCGAGCATGATGCCCAGTTCCACCGCCGTCGCTGCTGCCAACAGTATCCGCCGAGGGGGTCCCTCTCCCGTGGCCCCACCCTGGGGGGTAAGCCAGGGCATGATACCAAGGACCGTGGGGAGGGGGCATCTGCCCAGCGGCCCCGCCCAGTGGGGTAAGCCTGGGCATGAAGGGGCAGCGGCCTGTGGACAGGACTGAGCTGCTCGGGAGGGGAACCGACCACAAAAATAGAAAATATAAAAAGAAAGAAATTCTCTTGAAGATCTACTGTTATGGTAGGAATGTAACTGTTCTTTTATTAATGGTATACAGTTTATTTCCATACAACCCACCTGACCTCCCCTGGCAGGTGATGCATAGATCCCTGCTTCCAGCATGCTAGATCTGAGGTTGATGGAGAGGCTACCATAGGTGGTGGCTCAGCTGTCTCATCTTCCTCAACAACCTGCCCACACAGCCTGTATCTCCTCCCACATCCACATGAATGTGGGCCATTCAGTGCTTTTGCCAGTTTATTTATTTGTAAAATCAGTTTACAACCTTTGAGCCAGAGGCTTCGCTCTAAAGGTACCTTTTCACATTAAAGACATACATAGTGTTTTTGGTTACATAGCATAGGTTTGCAAAACAATAGGCGTTCAACAGAGGCGCCCGTCACACTGAGGTCAGACAAATACATTTAGGCTACAGGGTACATGTAATTGAGAACAGGTGTTACACAAGTTGGTATCAAAAATTGAGCAATCTAATAGGTATACAATGAAACAGCTGGCACTGGCCAGGTTAGACATAGGCACGGTGTACCGGGAAGCGGTGGTGGGGATGGCTAGGTGGAGAGCCGCCCAGTGGGCGTTGTCATGAGAAGTCAAGGTGGAGGCTACTTTCAGAGACAGGAGCAGCTACAAGTGTTGAAGAGTTGGTTTCCAAGGGTGGTTTTGAACTTGGAGATGGTGGTGGCATTGGTGATGGGGGCAGGGAGAGAGTTAAACCAGGATGGGGCTCTGTAGCAGAAGGACCTCTGGCCATGGCTGGTTCTTGATCTGGGGACCATTAGAGTGGTCTTGTTGGATGACCGTGTTGCAATAGTGGGAGGGCTCTGGTGGATGGATGCCGTTACCCGGGGGAGAGCCCGAGTAGGGTTTTTTTTGTGAGGAGACAGGTTTGATATCGGAGCCGTTCATCCAGGGTAAGGAGTTTAGCCTCGACATACAGCTGACAGGTGTGTGTGAGCCTGGGGGCACCAGTAATCAATCTGCAGGCTTTATTCAGGGTTAAGTGAATTTTTTTGAGTGCAGTGGTGTCGGCAGCACCATAGACTGGTAGACCATAGTCTACAAGGGACAAAACGGATGACGTAATAGCGAGCCGGAGTGCATTTGGGGGAAGGCAGGTTTATGGGCGGAAGAGGATGCCAAGTTGTGTGTTAGTGGCGGATGTTAGGGCATCGATGGGTTGTGAAATGTGAGGCTGAGTCGAAGGTAACCCCAAGGTATTTGTAGGAGCAGACTTGTTCCAGTGGCTGATTGGTACTAGGAAGGATATAGAGTGGGTGGTTGCTAGCTTTGTTTTGGGGGTGGGAAAAGAGCATAACTTTGGTCTTTTAAGATTGATGACGAGTCTAGCGCCCTTAAACCAAGCTCGCACTATTGAAAGACTGCTGTAGGGTGTCCTGAAGGGAGACAGGATTGGGTGTGGTGGCAAAAAGGACAGCGCCATCTGCATACAGGAGAATTTTGCCAGGGCATGCACTGGGCAGGGTGTTCAGATAGAGCGAGAAGAGAAGGGGTCCCGGATGGATTATTGGGGACCCCAGAGTGAATGGACGGGTATCAGAGAGTATACCATTGATTTTACACACTGTGATCGAGCGGCAAGATAGCTTGTGCACCATGCTAGGGGCCAGCCGAGAGACCAGTGTGGCAGAGAGCATTCAGCAGAAGTGGATGGGAGACGGTGTCAAAAGCCTTGAGAGGTCGATGAACACTGCACCAGCTAGGAGCTGGTATCCAAGGAGGAGTGGTAGTTGGAGAATTCAATTAGGGCAGTGCTGGTACTGTGACCAGCATGGAAGCTATGTTGCTGTGGGCATAAGATGTTATGCTTAGCCAGATAATCAGTGATTTGAATGGCCACCACTTTCTCCAGGGCTTTAGAGATGGGGGGATGGAGATTGGCCGGTAGTTGTTGGTCATGACCTGTCGCCCCCTTTGTGAATTGGTGTGATAATGGCTGTTTTCCAAGCTGTGGGAAATTGTCCCAGGCAGAGTGAGCGGTTAATTAGGCTGGTGAGTGGGCAAGGACTTCATCTAGCACCAGCCTGAGGATACTGGGGTCCAGTGAGTCACTGCCGGACTGTTGCTATTCAAAGCTTTGATTAGATGGGTCTGGCTTCCCCGGTGGAAATCTTGTGCAGGTGGAAGCTGGGGTGCTGGAAGATAGGGGAGGTTGGTTGGGGGAGGGTCAAAGAACATAGGAGGACTGAGCTAAGGTCAGTGAAAGCGGTGTTGAGCCAGTTAGCTATGGTGGCAGGCCTCGGTGGTGGTGGTGCCATTACAGTGAGCTGGGATGGGCAGGGAGCGAGATTTTCCGCTTAGTTGTTTAATATTATCCCAGAAAGTCCGGCGAGCCCCAGGAGGAGGTAAGGGTGGCCTGGTAATGGTCGGCCTTGGCTTTCCGGATGGCCCAAGAGCACTTATTCCAGGCTGCATTGTAAGCCTGCCTATCAGACAGACGACCTGCTTCAGTGGCAAGGTGCCAGGAGGTGTTATCCCAATTTCTAGTAATTGTAGAAGGGCAGGGCTAACCCAGGGTGCATTCTGCTTTTTGGACCGGATTTTGGTGAAGGGTGCAAAGAGATCACAGGCCATGTTGAAGGTGTGTGTGAAGAAGGCGAGGGCAGTGTCAATCTCGGTTGCACGATGAATGGGGGACCAGTTTATCTGGGTGAGGAATACTTTAAGTTTTTTCAGCCCACCAGGGCGGAGGCGCCTGCGGAGGGTGGTCTGGGCTTTGGGTTTGGGATTGGGGACTGCCCAATGAAATAGGATAGGGGAGTGGTCACTTAGGGAGTCTGGAAGGACCTGGATGTTTTGGATTTTTGGGGTCGGTTGGTTATAATAACATCCAGAAGGGTGCTGGTACCTCTCTAGGGTTTATTCTGTGGGCTGGGTGACGAATTGCGCCAGGTCTTGGGCGGCAAATGAGTCTCTGATCGCGAAGAGGAGGTGCTGAGCCAATTTACATTAGGGTCCCCAACTAGGATTTGTTCCGCCTTATGGTGGAGGGTGGCCAGGTAGTCAGTTAAAGATACCAGGGCCGGGTGCTGGTTCTTTGGGGGAACGTAGGCCGTGGTGAGATAGAGAGGGCTCCTAGAGGGGTCCGGGGTGAGTTTGAGGATAAGAGCCTGGGCCCCATTTACAAGGGTGGGGAGTGCGTGTCCAAGTATTGTGTCCGTAGTGTAGATTGCACAGCCTCCCCCTCGTTTGCCTACTCAGTCCTCCCGGTTTAAGGTATAGCCTGGGAGGGAGACAAATGAGTCAGGGGTGGATTTGGACAGCCAGGTTTCAACCAGGGCTATGATGTCTGGTTGATGAGC
Organism: Neoceratodus forsteri; assembly: GCA_016271365.2. Classification (NCBI taxonomy): domain Eukaryota; kingdom Metazoa; phylum Chordata; order Ceratodontiformes; family Ceratodontidae; genus Neoceratodus; species Neoceratodus forsteri. The sequence goes on from CM057449.1 coordinate 1,561,903,360, forward strand.
CAAGGCCCAGCACTGTAGGGCATCAAATTTTTCAGCAGGCTGCATATGTTCATGGAGGCTACTTGGAGACCAGTGGGCTGAGTGGGTGGGTGGGAGGGGCAGGGCCTGGGTTGGGATGTATGTTCCTGTCAGGAGTAGAAGGAGGAGAACTGCTCTGGTCAGAGGGTGGCAGATGGAGAGTTCGCCCGGGAGCGATAGGATGAGAAAGGGGTTTCGTAGCACAGGGGTGGGTAGGGCAGCGCAGGCAGAGAAGGCTTTGTGATCAGATGCGCAAGGGAGCCGGGGGTGGAGGAAAGGTAATGTCTGATGGGGGTGAGGTGGAGAGGAGCATATGGGGTGTGAAGGAGGAGGGAGGGAGGAGCAGTGGTAAAGGAGGAGGGAGGACAGGTAGGAACACTGGAGTAGTGAGGCCGAGGGTTAATAGGGACAATAGGGTTGGTGGAAGGCAAAAGAAGGAGGAGGAGAAGGGAGAGGCCAGTGAGCAGGGGGTGCACAAGCATAGTTGGTAAGGGTGGGGGAGCTGAAGTGAAGAAAGAATGGGGGAACTAGGATGATAGAGGGGAGATAGTAGTGAGAAGTCACCTCTAAGTGTAGTTGCCGCTTTGGTACAGTGGCAGAGCTGGTGCCTAGGGCACTAGGTTCAAGTCTTGCCCAGGGTAGCAGGAAGGAGCCCAGCCAGTGGCTGTAGCAGCAGGGAGTTGGGTTCAAGGTCTGCAGAAACAATCAGATAACACTTTAGCAGTGTCTGAGGGTTAGAGTGTTTTTTACAGTTTGAAATCCTGCAGAAATAATAGACAGGTGTGCTAGCTGAGTGGTGGAACTGCTGACTTTGACAGTGAGGGTGCAGGGTTCAAAGCCTGCAAAGGCAGCAAGAGAGAAGTGGTAAACTTATATTTTGCAGGTGGTGGTTGGTGTCTATAAGCTGCAAATGGGAAAGTGGACACTTAGTAAAAGAGGGTAGGTCACGTGATGTGACACGTGACCCGCCAGCAGCAATAAATGAAGCGCCGACTCCGGTGGGGTGGGGTGGGCGGGCAGGAAGTGCTACACAACAGTCAGGGCTGTAGTGCAGGACACTTTACCTCTTACAGGCTCTGGCAATCCCCGAGTTCAGTCTCCGCTGCTGGGCAGAGTTCTGCCAGTGGTCTGGATATTGCATCATCTGAATCTGAAATTCTGCCTGACTGTGACACCATTCAGAGGTTGCTCAGCTCAAACGAACTGACCTTGAATGCCAAGAAAACTGTGTCTATGACCTTTGGTTCTAAAATGGGAAAAGCCCATCTAACACCGTTCCCTTGAGATCTGCAGTAGTTCCCCTGATCACAGCATGTTCTTTATATACCCAGGGTTCTGATCGTACCAGTTCCTTGACTTCTCCACTCACATTGACTCTGTTGCCTCCAAACTCCTCTCCAACCTCGTTGTGTCTACGGCAACAAATCCTGCCTCACACCTACTGCCAGGCAGATCATTCAGAAATAATTCTGTGGCATAGTGCCTAAATTTCCCCTAGCCAGACCGGGCCCCATTTTCATTGCTTTACGCCACTTCATCCTTAACTATCCACCTCAGACACGCACACACCCCGCCCCCAAATCCACCATTATAATGTGTACTGACGCCTGGGCTGGCCTTCACTGGAAGGGTAGCAGCTCATTCTTGGAATCTCACTGCCTCTTAAATTTTGAAACAACACTCTTTAACTGACTGTATCTTCTCTCCCCATGCTACCCCCGCCTCCCTCCTCTGTCATTCTAATCCCCAGTCTTTCTAACTCTTACATATCACTATTCTGATGGGTAGGCTGATTTCTTCTGAGACTCTCCTCCCTCTGGAATGCCCTTCCAGCACAGCTGCAGACCTCTGACTCGTGGCTAACCCTGAAGAGACAAGTGTCTGGGAATAGGTAATACTGTGTATGACTGCTTTCCAGGCTAGTATGCAATGGAACATTGCTACACCACTCCCTAATAACCTGCTACAGTGTTGCCCGATGCACTCCTTCATGATTGGTTTCCACCTCCATCCTGTTTTCTTTATTCTTTGTGGGTGTATGTGTGTGTGTTAAAATTTGTACACGGCCTGCTGTTTATCCCAATTTTGTTTTTTCACCCTGTGTATTTTATCTACTTACTTTGTACTCTTCTTCCAGGATACTCCTGAAAACAAGCTGTTCTTAGCTTAGCATGTTCTAACTTTGTCAAAAATTTCAGATAAATAACACACACTGATAAAAATTCATAGTGTGACATAAACATTCCTTACATTTCAATAACCGTCATGAATCTAACATGGCTGAATGATCTTGATGAGAAACAGGATTTTTATGTATTTATTTATATATTTAAAATTTTGGTAACCGGGAAAAGCGCACTGAGCCGAGTCTCATTTCCAGGTGTGACCCCGGGGGCAGGGGAAGAGGTACAACGTGCAAATATTACAAGTACACAATTGATACAAGAAGACATGGTTTGGCAAAATAGATGAACTTCATTTCAAAATATGTACAGTATATACAAGGCAAACATTGCGACCAGAGTTTAGGAAAACAAATAAGAGATATAGGAAGGAGAGCGGTGGCTCACCTCTAGGCTTGGGGTGGACGAAGAGAAAGGCAGAAGAGTTAAGGTAACAAGAACATGAGAGGGGAGGAAGCAGAAGCAGGTGTGTCTGACTGAAAGGAGAGAGGGAGAGTTATCCAAGAGATTGAAGTAGATGTCTACCCCAAACACACACACACAAAAATTGAAGTGAGAGATACAGGAAGATACGAATATCTGTTCATTTCTTTTCTAGTTGTATTTTCTGTTGCTGTATTACATGTATCATAATTACTTCATATGGGAACATAACAGTGTGCATTTTTATTTCCATAAAAGCACTAGATTATCCATATCTCACTCCATCTTGCCGCGAGTCATTAAAATAATTTAAAGCGAAATCTGTACATTAGCACTCAGTCAGCTGTATGAAGGCACTAGCAAGTGCGAAAGGGAAGTAAAAGTTTGCACATGATAGTTTAAATATATCAGTACTGCAGTGTGTGGTGTGATCATTCTCTCTCACACACACACACACACACACACACACACACACACTGCATTATTAATCTGCCCCTAACTGAAGGCATTTCATAGCAGGTGTCTGGCTATTTAAAATATCAGAAGAAAGTGGTTTAGGTTGTGCTAAAATATAAATAACAGAGATGCTAAGGGCTTCTGTGTAATTTTTGAAAATTGCTTTTCCAGTGAAGAAATTCAGCACAGATATCCTGCAGCACATGGTAGAGAGCTACCCATCAGCCACTGAAGAGCCCTGTACCCAGCTGACGTCAGTATTAAGGTACCTAGGTTAATGAAAAGTAGACTACCTTGAGGCACTTTACTTTGGGTTTATTTTTGAATAATTACAGTCTTGTCATTTGAAACACTTCTGCTAATGCACCAAGTCTGTATTTGTTTATATTTAATTAAAATAATTCCATCATTGGCATTTGCTGTTTGATACCTTTGGTGTTAGTGAAATAAGGGAAGTAATGCAAGAACAAGGATGTAGAAAGAAATTCAGATTAATATAGATAATAAAAATGGCACACTGTTACATTGTTGCAGTTACTAGTGAGCATGTTTAATTCTTGGATAACTGGTTTGTAAAAATGCATTACAACTGCCTGGTTATGATGATGCTTTACAACCAGACAGTTGAAATCGCTCTCTGAAGTTCAAGCTTGCACTCTGAGCAGCACAAGCACAGAACTGCACAGTAATTAAAAATGCTCACTAGTTATTAAAAAAAAAAGACGACACATGGGTGTGTGTAAACTGGAATTTTACACACTCTCTTAGAGTGGGATGCTTTTATAAACTCCTTGAACTTCGCTCTTGGGGTTTGTGTCGTATCCCCCACCTTGGGTGTGTGTAAAATTCTGGCTACACCCACCAGCCAATGTATTCTGTATATAATACACAGCTTTAAATTATTATTTTGTGGATGGGTGAACGGTGAAGTATATTACAGTAGTTTAGCTGTTTGACCATAAATTATTTGACATAGACAACAACCAGAAACTTCTGATTGTTGGTCTTGGGCTGTTCTCTACTAGTAATTATTTCATTGGTTCAAAAGTATAAATTTGTAAGGAATGTCAGCTTCTGTATTTTACAGAGGTAAAATGAAGTTTGCTCTTCATGAATACAAACTATAAGGTTTCTTTTTTTTTTTTCCTTCTATCGCTGCCACTCCCCCACACACTTTTTCTGTAGAGTCAGGCACTCCTGCTGATCCACAAGCTCAGATTTCTACACCACTGTAGTAACTTTCCTGCAGGTACCCTAAACCAATGTCCCCTGTGCTTTCTTGACTTACCCAACCAAGTTGGGTCAGTTAACAGAGAATCGGTGGCTGTAACATTCCAGTTTGTTGAGGTGGGGTGAGGGCTGAGGATCCTAAGGTCTGTATGTCACATCTGGGTGTCACCTTGTACTCCCAACACCTTTATTTTTTGCCATACAGATTTTTATGCTCCTGGGCAGAACTGGGGAGCTTGTTCAGCCCTGTCCCCTGGCACTGTTGGCTGGCTCACTCACCTTCTCAATTTCTCTCTCTCTCTCTCGTTCGTGGCAGTGCAGACCACTGCACCAAATGAGCCTGGTTTCTTTGGGGCAGTGGAGTCACTATTCGCACTAGAGTGATCTACAGACCTCCTGCACAGGGGAAGGAATGGGATAAGGTACTGGTGGAAGCCACTAGCAAGATGGCAGAAAAGGGGGAGATGCTGCCGGTGGGGACCTCAACCTGCCAGATGTAGATTGGAGCGTCCTGCAGCAGCTTCAGCATGAGCAGAGACCCAAGAAACTCAAGAAGTGGTCCGGGTATGGCAGTTGGGCAAAATAATGCACTTAGGGCACAGAAACATGAGGCAAAGTGCAAAATGCGTGGAGTAGAAAGAGACCTGAGGGTAATCATATCAGATGACCTAAAGGTGGCCAGGCAGTGCAACAGGGCAGTTGGGAGCACTAGTGGGATGCTTGTGCTAGGGAGGGTATCACCAGGATATGGTGTTGCCTCCATATAGATCACTGGTAAGACCCCCACCTGAGTACTGTGTCCAGTCCTGGAGACCACATCTCTGGAAGGACATAGAGGGAGGCAGTCTAGAGGAGGGCAATTAAAATGGTGCAGGGTCTGCATCAAAAGCGCTATGATAACAGACTAACGGACCCAATATGCACACCCTGGAACAGAGGGATGGGGAATTTGATGAAGACTTTTAAATACCTCACGTGGTAACTAACGACAGCAGGGAAGGGTTTTTCAAGAAAAGGTGCTCAAGAACAAGAGACATGCTATGAAGCTGGAGGCAGGTAGATTCATGTCAGATGTGAGGAAGTACTTCTTCACAGTAAAAGTGGTGGATTCCTGGAACAGTCTTTTAGCAGAGGTGGTGGGGGGTGAAAACAGTGGTAGGGTTCGAGAATGTATGGGATAACCACAAGAGGTGGAGAGAGAGAAAGACCTGTAGATCAGGCATGGTCTGCAGTAATAGTGCAGGTAGGGAGAAAAAGGCAGACTGGATGGGCCAAGCAGTCCTTACCTGCTTTCAAATTCTGTGTTTCATTTTCCTCCTGTTTTTCACCCTGAGCTATGACAAACACGGAAGCACATGTGCTTGGAGGCACCTATGCACTCCAGAACTGCTAGCCCCTCTTCCCCACCCAGCATACAGATGGCCCCCGAGCATCGGGCTACCACCAACCCCACACCCAGTGGCAGCCAAGATCCAGGGAAGCCTACCTCCCAGTCCAGGAGAGGAGAGCTGCCAGGCAGCTGTTTGATCCTCACCCTGCCCCCCACCCCCAGCATCGAACTCGGTCACCATCATGCGAGAGGTAAGGTGCCTCAGCCCCTATGCCACCAGGCCAGCTTACTCAGTCACCTTTTTCAGAATTTTTCATCCTCCCCAGAACTTTCCACCTCTGGCTTGTGTTCTGTCAATCACTCTGCTGGATCTGGAGCTGAGGATCTCTGTATCAGTGTCTGACTGGACATGGTGAACGCTACACTCCATAGCAACACCTCACTTCAACTTAACGGCAAAACTGAGTACCTGGCCAGGTACATCTGTAAATGCTTCTCTCAGTAAGCACCCCCCACCAGAGCAGTGCACTAGCAGTAGCCCCCACTGACCCTGAGACAGCTCTGCTGCTGGGACATCTTATCTGTCTCTGGTAGTCCAAGGTGGAAATCTTGGGCTCACAACATGAGCAGTGGTCTCCCACATGGTAAGTGATTGCGCTGCCACTAAGACAAGGGGCCAACTTCATTTTCATTTGTTTATTTTGTATTCTGTTTCATTCGTCAAAGGTTTTCTTGAAATCCGAGACTGGCAATTCTGTGTTTACACTGTGCTCCTTATTTTGGCTCAGGCACTTCTTATTTTCCATTCAGTTTGCATTATTGCTCCAGCTACCCCTCATACATGCCTACTCCTGCCAGCAGTCACCAAGCCAGACCTGCTCTGCACATCTAAGTCCCTGCACTTACCCTCTACAGCAGTGCCCAACTGACTGTGAACTCTTGCCAGTCCGTCCAGAGACCCATTTAGCCCACAGGATGCTTTGGGGGCTGTGGGATTTCTGTGGCTATAAAGTGAAGGGCTAACACTGACATCACTCCCAGTGTGTTGGCCATTTTCTCTCAATTAAGCCCACTTCCCACTCGATCTGCTAAGGACCGCCTGAGTGCCATCCTAAAGGGAGGGGGCAGATGTAGGAGACCTTTGTAGGGACAGTGCTATAGCGCCTCTACCTCACCCCCCACAAAACGTATGATGCCCTCACCATTGCGCTCTTAGCCTCACCAGGCTGGAGTGGTGGAGTTATTTTGTGATACTAGAAACTTAGAATTTGTCAGCAGAAAGGACCACTTGGTCCACTTAGTCTGCTCAGATGGTCCCAGCCTATTTTGTCTCTGCAGGCCCTAACTGGTTTCTGGCAACCCTCCCATACCTGTATATTTACTTAGTATTCCCTGTTCCTATCCTATGCATGTTTAAAACCCACTGCTTTTGCTCTCACTACCTCTGGTGGAGAGTTGTTGCATTAGTTCACAGGGCATATAGATTTCAGAAATAATCACCATTTAGACGTCGCAATAAGCACTAGTACAGCAACATTTTCGCAAGAAGGCACCATCATACTAACTCAAAATGCAAGTCTTTCTCAGACCCCTGAGGAAGACTAGCATTTTGAGTTGGCGATGGGGTAACACTGCTTGTTGAATGTTTGCTGTGCTGGATTCTGTGCTTATTTGCAATGTGCACTAAATAAATTTGATTATTTTACACGAAGATCCTGTGTGCCGCTTTCTCTGTGGATTTGGTACATGCATGGGATAGGAACAGGGGAATACTAGTAAATATGCAGATATGGTAGGGTTGCCGAAAACCAGTTAGGGCCTGCAGAGACAAAATAGGCTGGGACCATCTGAGCAGACTAAGTATTTGCAATGTGCACTAAATAAATTTGATTATTTTGCAAAGATCCTGTGTGTCTCTCTGTGGATTTGGTATGTTTTGAGACTGGCGCTTTCTCTGAGCGAGCACCAACCCTGTTGCTCTTTGATCGCACACTAACTTTTCTGGAACTTGTGGAAGGCTTTAACAGGTGTCCACCACTCTCAGTGAAGTATTATTTCTAGGGACATGGATGTAGTGTACTATCCACACTTATGGTAGTATCATTTCCTTTAAATATCTTGCCGGAAGGTCTTCAAGCTAGCTTCTCCACCACCCACCCGGTGGTCATTCCCATAGCACCGCCCTGTGATGTCAGATCTTCCTTTCCGCTGCAAGAAGAAGATTCTCTCCTTTGCACTCTGTTTAAGTAGGGCCTTTGCTTTCTACCGCTCTCTAGTTTGGTTTCGGTGAATCGCTGTCAGGCATGGACGACCGGGTCAGCGCCCCATTTCAAGAAGTGCGATTGCAGGCAGAAGATGTCCCGGACAGACCTGCACACTTCATGCATTTACTGCCTGTGCTACAAACACAAGCAGCAGGCTTGTATCCTGTGTCACACCTTGAATCCAAGCACCTTGGAGGACCAGCCGCTCATCTTCTACTCGGCGCAGAGGAACAGGACCCTCCGTTCACTCGAAAGATGCTACTTGGGGCGTCTCCGCTGCAGGGTCCGCTGAATAACTTGTGACCGAGGAGGCAGTGGCTCAGGCCACTGAGCATGCCTCTTTGGCTTTTGTGCCACTTTCCTTGGCACCACCTTCGCTGGGCATTCCAGGATTTCTGTCAGTCCCTTCCACCCTTGAGCAGGGTCCTACTAAGGACACAAAATCCTCTAAATCATCTAAAAAGACCCTTAAAATGGTCTTGTCAAAAGTCGTGGGATCGCGAGTGCCCTCAGGCCTTGGTCTCCTGCTTCCGTGGAGATTTCAGACTTTGTTTGATCCTTGGTCCAGGTCGCTGGCTCTACCATCTCCCGTAGGGTCCTGTTGGCCAAGGCTCATGTCAACCAACCAGTTGAAATTTTTCTCAAGCTGGTCAACACGTCGCAGGATGAGGGGGATACTTCCCTGTCTTGTACTCTGATTCTACTCATCACCTCCCAGTGAGGATCAGACCAGCTTCCTAATCCGGTCCCAAACCCTCGGATCCCGTTTTCTTTCGGAAGGATCTCGGCATTCACCGGCTCCCTCCCTTTCTCAGTGTCAGGTTCCCTGGCGGTCAAAATCAAGATCCCGTAACTCTGAATCGAGCAGCCCTCTCCAGCATAGGCACTCTTGGCACTCAGGCAAGCAGCATCACTGCTACTCTTCCTCTTCATGTGCCTTGGTGAGGAGGCTCAATCAAAGATGACCCGGCGCTGAAGAGCTAATGTGGCAGCAGCTTATGCCGTCCAAGGTTATGCTGATTCGTCCCACCTAGCTCATCCATGAGGGCCACCACACCAAAGCCCCAGCTGCTGGTTTCTGTTCTCTACCGCCGCTCCCACCCATCAAAGTGAGCTGCCTCCTGTGCAGCCAAAGGAGGGCCCCCATCCTAAGGACACCCGTACAGCTCCCAGGCTTCCTCATCAGCTGTCTGTCACTCTTACTCCCGAAAGACCCCGCAGAGTCAGTGAGAATTTGGGAGATCGACTGCTTTTCGGCAAATCCTCAGAGTCTGAGGACTCTTCCCTGCATTCTCATCCGTTAGACGTGGAATTGATGGAGAATTTGTCTACGGAGCATGGTCCCTCTTCATTTGGGCGCTTGCTCCATTTGATTTCAGAATCTGCCGGGATTCCGATGGAGCCTGTGCAAAAATGGCCAAGTAACCCTTGATCGAAATCTCGACCAAGATGACTCCCCGGGGTTGCCTTCCCAGTCACCGAGCACTCTGGAGCTTTGGAACACCCTGCATCCTGCCCTGCACCATTGGCTCGTATAGCCTGAAAGTATGCAGTCTCTATGGTTCCCCTCGGTTTCAATCAACATCCTCAGCTGAGGGTTTGGTTGCCGACTCGGTCTTTGACGCTCCAGCAATGTCGGGATGTGGACAAACCTCGTGACAAAGAATCCAGAAATTGGATCACATGGCCAGGTCAGTACAGTCTCTTCTCGGCCTTGGGCAAGCAGATTTCGGCCCTTTCAGTGGCCCGTTTGCTCATGCCTTACTGGGCACTCTCGATGAGGTGTTTCCCTGGCTCCGGCTGACTTGCAGACCATGGTCACAAGTCTGGGACCAAGGCGGTGCATGTACAAACAGCAGCTCAAGGTGGCCATGGACTTCAGCGATTTTGCGCCCAGTCTGTGGTCGTTCACAGTGGCCATGCACCGCTGGGCTTGGCCGCGGATTTCTACCACACGCTGGTGGATGTCCCTTCCTAGGCACTGACTTGTTCGGGCCAGGGGTGGAAGGACACCTCACTAGGAACTGAGAAGTCCAGTGCCATCCTGGACTCTGTTACCTCCACCCAGAGAGATACCAAGGGCTCCAAGCTTCAGAGAAAGGAACACTTTCGGCCACTCTCTGTCCCTGCAGCCAAGCCATCCCAGTCCCCAGCTGTGCTGGATAAGGGGGTCGATATCAGTAGAAAGGGTTCTGAAAGAACTCCTAAAACTGAAGGTGGACAAAGCAATTGGACCTGATGGGATTCACCCCAGAGTTCTAAAAGAACTAAGGGGATAACTAGACACACCACTGACTACCCTTTGTAACAAATCATGGGAGGATGGTGTGATACGTGAGGACTGGAGGAGGGCAGATGTGATTCCGCTTCACAAAAGTGGAAGCAAGACAGAGGCAGGAAACTACAGACCTGTCAGTTTGACCTCCATGATAGGGAAAATGAAGGAATCACTTCTGAAGGAAAGAATTGTTGAGCACCTAGAGGCCAGTGGGGCACAGGACCCAAGGCAGCATGGATTCACAGCAGGAAGGTCATGTCAGATGAATCTAATCGATTTCTTTGACTGGGTGACCAAAGTAGTAGACCAGGGAGTGGCTGTGGGCATGGCCTACCTAGACTTTAGCAAGGCATTTGACACAGTCCCACACAAAAGATTAATATACAAGTTAGCCAGCCTGGGAGTGGGTCCCAAGATGATAGCCTGGGTAAAACATTGGCTGGACAACAGGACGCAAAGAGTAATAGTAAACCGAGTCCACAGTGAAGTAAGGGGGGGGGTTACTAGTGGGGTACCACAGGGTTCAGTACTTGGTCCGGTCCTTTTTGATGTCTTTATAAGTGACATTGCAGAGGGATTGGAAGGAAAAGTATGTCTCTTTGCAGATGATACAAAGATTTGCAAAAGGTTAATGCACAAGATGGGGTGGAAAGGATGAGAAAGGACTTGGCAAGGTTGGAGGAATGGTCAAATGTATGGCAGCTTAGATTCAACGCAAAGAAGTGTAAAGTAATGCACCTGGGAAAGAGTACGCAATGGGGGGGGGGGTGAGATACTGACAACAAAAATGGAAAGGGACCTGGTGGTAGTTATATCAGATGACCTAAAGGTGTGACAGCAATGCGAGAAGGCAGTAAGGAGGGCTGGGGGATACTGGGATGCATAGGGAGAGGCATTACTAGTAGAAAACAGGAAGTTGTTATCCCTCTGTACAGACAGTTAGTGAGACCCCATCTGGAGTACTGCGTGCAGTTCTGGAGACCCCAGCTCCACAAAGACATAAACAGGGTGGAGGCTGTCCAGAGGAGGGCAACCAAAATGGTGCAGGGTCTGCACCAGAAGACATGAAGGAAGAGAGACTAAAGGAGCTTAATATGTACACCCTGGAGAAAGGAGAGGAGGAGACATGATAGAAACTTTCAAGTGCCTCAAGGGAATCAGTAAAGTCCAAGAGGGTAGCATCTTTCAGAAAAAAAGATGTGCAAGAACAAGGGAGCACAATTTGAAAATATAGGGGGGGATGGCTCAGAGGTAATGTGATGAAGTATTTTTTCACAGAGAGTTGTGGATGCATGGAACAGCCTTCCTGAGGAGGTCATGGGGTCAAAAACAGTGGGGGAATTCAAGAATGCATGGGACAGACATAAGGCAATTATAGTGGGGGGAAGGAGGAAGTAGTAGGCTGTTGGTTAACTAGGATCTGCAGTTTATTCAGTAGGTAGGGAAATGGACAGACTAAGTGGGATAAGCGGTTCTTATCTGCCATCAAATTCTATGATCTTACTTCAAGAAACAGCTCTTGCAGCAGGTTACACCATTACGACTGAAGCCAGCAGGCGCCAGGACCCCATGGAAATTTTCTAGGTAGCAGTATTCGGCGGGGACTGCCTCCGACGTCGTTCCCACCCCCCGACGTCAGACACGGTACATAAGGAGGCGGTCCCCCAGAATCCCCAGTTCTTTTCCTGCCGTCGACTCGCCAGCATCTGCCTTTCAGTCTCTGCCTAGCGCACGACAACTTAGGACTTCAAGAGTTTCTGCATACTAATGTCCTCTCCAACTCCTTCACTTAAGGGACACCTTTCCAAGTGTGCCTGCAGAAAACAGATCCCTTTTAAGGATTCTCATTCCTCCTGTTTGCGGTGCTTAGGCCGGACAACGAGTCGGTCCTGTAGAAACGCTCCACATGGTGACCCTCCCAGGTCTGATACCCATGCTCAAGCAGGGTGCCTTTCTAGCATCCTTGGACATGCAGGATGCTTACCTGCATATACCCATTGCTCAAGCACACAGGAAGTTTTTGCGCTTCGAGTTTCAGGACCACCATTATCAGTTCGAGCCTCCCCTTCGGACTGTCATCAGCACCTCGGGTATTCACGAAGTGTATTGCGTTAGAAAGGTGACTCTGAGGAGACAAGCCACTCACGTGTTCCCCTACCTGGATGACTGGCTTTCATGGTGTCCTCTCGGGAGGCCTTGATGTCCGCCATTCATTATACTCAGTCTCTGTTTGAAACGTTGGGTATCATGATCAATCAAGAGAAGTCACGCCTAGTTCCATCACAGACTCTGCAGCTCATAGGCGCAGTTCTGGACACCGTCCAGGGAAAAGCTTTTCTTCCCCGGGACAGAGCAGAACACATCAGATCCCTCATCAGGGACATTTTGGTGAAGAAGACCGTTCCTGCCAGATTGGTACTTTGCCTGCTCGGACACATGGCTGCGGCCATTGCAGCAGTCCCGTTTGCTCGTCTCCACATGCGGGTCACCCAGTGGATGTTACGGGTCCAGTGGGATCAAAAGCAAGACCATTCGCAGCTCCTAATCCGGATCACGGCGTCAGTAATCCGGGATTGGCAATGGTGGCTAGATCCGAAAAATCTATCGTGGAAGTCCCCTTCATTGTGCCATCTCTGATTGTGACACTCCCACAGACACCTCAGGGCTTGATGGGATGCACACCTCGACGGTGTCCGGTCTCAGAGCCTGTGGACAGCCCAAGAGACTCATCTCCACATAAATATCCTGGAAATGAGAGAGTTCTTTACACCCTGCAGGCCTTCCAGTCGGAGATTCCATCGGTACTCTTCTGTTGCAAACAGACAATTCCATGTGATGTATTACCTGAGCAAACAAGGAGACACCCATTCCACCCGCTTTGCAGGGAGGCCATGAGGGTGTGGATTGGGTTTTGCAACAGCATAAACCTCATTGCTGTTCATGTCCCAGGAGTGGATAACGCTCATTGCAGATAGCCTGAGCAGCTCTCAGGCCAGAGTCCATGAGTGGGAACTACTCCAGGAGGTAGTAGAGGATCTGTTTCGCAGATAGGGTACACCAGAGTTAGACCTTTTCGCGTCCCCATCCAACGCAAAACTGCCCAATTTTTGCTCGCTAGATCCAGGGCCTGGTGTTTTCTGGCGCAGGCGCTCTGACCTCTCCTGGGCGGCAGATTCCTCTATGCCTTTCTCCCATTTCCATTGATCCAGAGGGTTCTTCTGAAACTTCATGGAGAGCAAGCGACGTTCTGATACTTATCGTCTGTCTGGCCCAGGCAGATCTGGTTCCCTCTACTACATCAGCTATCCCGGAAACCTCTGGTGCCTCTGCCAATCAGCTGTCGCTTGTTGTCTCAGGAGGAGGGCTCCTTAGTCCATCCAGACCTTCGTTCGCTGAGCCTGCACGCTTGGCTCCTAGAGACATAGCCATTTTACGACACGGGGACTCGCAAGAGGTAGCTGACATTCTGGTGGCCGCGAGAAAACCAGCCACTCATGCTAGTTACACCTTGAAATGGCGCCGCTTTTGCCTATGGGCTCAAGCTGGTTTGCCCCTAGACTGTCCAAGAAAAGTCGGTCTTGGACTACCTCCTGTCTCTTTTTCAGACAGGCTTGGCCTACTCCTCGATCAAAGTACACCTCTTACCATCTCAGCCTATCATTTTCCTATAGGCCAATGCACCATATCTCAGTTGACACGGCACGTTTCCTAAGAGGTATTCTCCACCTTAGACCCCCAATTAAGGATCCGATTCCGCCATGAGATCTACCCTTTGTCCTGGAGCAGCTGCGCTGCCACCCTTTGAACCAGCTGCATGACTATGGCTACGCCTTCTTACTTTGAAGACGCTTATTTAGTTGCTGCATTCTCGCCAGAATAATTTCGAACTTCATGCACTCATGTGCAAAGAGCCTTATTTGGTTTTTCGCCAAGACAGGGTATCCCCACGGACTAAAGTTTCTGCCTAAGGTGGTCTCAGCTCTCACCCTTAATCAGGACATCAATCTACCAGTGTACTTCCCCAAGTATTCTAATCAAGGAGAGGCCCTGTTGCACACCCTAGATGTGCATCGGTGTCTCTGATACTACCTGACCAGAACCAAACACCACCGAAAATCGGACCAGCTTTTTGTCTCCTTTGCCCACAGGATGATGGGAGCTCCTGTTTCCAAGCAGTCGCTCTCCAGGTGGCTCATTCAATGTATTACGTTCTGTTACCAGAAGTGCAACAAACCCTTACCGGGTGCGGTCAAGGGTCATTCCACATGGGAGGTGGCTACCTCCTTTGCAGCCCTAAAGAATGTGTCCACCTCGGCCATCTGTGCTGCAGCTACTTGGAGCTCCGTGCACACTTTCATCAGGCATCATAGCCAGGATATTGCATCGAGGCGAAGAGCAGGTTTTGGTCTAGCAGTCCTTCAAGGACTTCTGTCCTAGGCTTTGGTTCCATTAAGGATTTCTACCTTCCCTCCTCCCAATGGTGTGGAATTTCCATTATTGCTTGGGAATCAGTAACCTGCTGCAAGAGCTGTTTCTCGAAGTAAGATAGTACAGTTACGTAAAACTTACCATAACACTAGATCTTCGAGAACAGCTCTTGCAGTAGGTACTTTCCCTCCCACCATCCCCACTGGAGGTAGATTCTCATTCCAACATCCTTCTCCTAGGATCAGGTGTTCTCAGCATCTCTGATTGCCATTTGATGGTAGATCCTCAGTCTCCTCTTCTGATGTCATCCAGCGGCCGGGAGTCTCCGGCGGGAGAACTGGGGATTCTGAGGGACCGCCCTCTCATGTACTGTGTCTGACGTCGGGACCAACGTCGGAGGTGGTCCTCGGTGAATACTGCTAGCTAGAAAATTTCCGTGGGGTCCTGGCACCTGCCGGCTTCAGTCCTAATGGTGTAACCTGCTGCAAGAGCTGTTCTCGAAGATCTACTGTTACAGTAAGTTCTTAAGTAACTGTAATTTTCTGTGGGCAGCAGGCCCACACTTGGCGCCCTCAACCAAAGTCATTTGTTCTAGGGACATGGATATGTTGTTCAATCCCCACTTCATGGCAGGTTCCTTGCTGCTTTAAATCTTGCCGGAAGGTCTTCAAGCTGGCTCCTCCCACCCTCCTGGGTGGTAAAGCTCTCGGCTCCGCCCCATGACGCCAGATCTTCCTTACCGCTTGGAAGCTCAGGATCTTACTTGAGATACAGCTCTTGCAGCAGGTTACACCATTAGGACTGAAGCCGTCAGGCGCCAGGACCCAACGGAAATTTTCTAGCTAGCAGTCTTCAGCTGGGACCGCCTCCGACGTCAGTCCCGCCCCCGACATCAGGCGTAGTACATAAGGAGGCGGTCCCCCAACAATCCCTAGTTCTTTTCCCGCCGTCGACATCGCACGTATCTGCCTCTCGGTCACTTTCTAGCGTGCAACGACTCAGAACCACGACATTCTCTCTTTCTTATATGGATTTGGAATTCATCTGATGTCCTCTCCAAACACCTCTCTGGAAGGTCACCCATCGAAGTGTGCCTGCGGCAAACAGATCCCCTTCAAGGATCCTCACTCTGCCTGTGTGCGTTGTCTAGGCCCGGAACACGACACCAAGGCCTGCTCCTTCTGCCAGGGCTTCAACAGTCACACCAGGATCCGCCGCCAGAGGCCCTTCAAGCATTTCTCTTGGAGGAGAAACTAAAGACCATGGATAGGGAACCTTCCTCCCGGGGGGAGTCGTCAGGGAAGACCCACAAACACCAGGAGAAGGAAAGACCCAGGTCCCCGGCGAGGGCCTCGGACTCCCGAAGCTCCAGCTCGCGATCAGACTGCTCTCCTTCCAGGGCTCAATCTCAGCCTCCCCCAGTTCAGGTCAGATCCTCCAGCGGCTCCTCTCTGCAGCCTGTCAAGACTTCCAGGCCGTCGGCTGCATCCACTCCTTCTAAGGCCTCGTCTAAGTCTGGGGAGCGCCACAAATCTTCCTCCCGCCGTCGGGACTCCGACGCCAGGTCGGTGTCCCAGCCTCTGCGTTTATCGGACCCGGTACCCTATAAGACTAAGGCGCTGACGTCCCTAAAATGGATGTCAAGCATCAACGGCACTCCCAGAAGCCGGCGACAGCAAAACACCCGTCGCCAGCCAGGCGTTCGCCTCCCAGGCGCCGGCCAGGGGACAGACATCGGCTACCCCAGAGGAGGACTGCACCACCGTCACCGCCTGACGCCGGTCGGAAGGAATCATCGGAGGAGGACACCACTGAGCCCGAGGACCAGGCGGGTGACACCGAGTCGCGGGCTCCCATGAGAACCTGGTTCTGGACACCATCAGAGGGAAAGCCTTTCTTCCCTCAGACAGAGCGGAACATATCAGATCCTCATCAGGGACCTGCGGTGAGAGACCGTCCGGCAAGACTGGTCCTTCGCCTGCTTGGACATAATGGCTGCGGCTATTGCAACGGAAGTCCCGATGGCATGACTCCATGTCACGGGTAACCCTGTGGATGCTAAGGGTGCAATGGGACCAAAGCAAGACTATCTGCAGCAGCCAATTCGAATCATGAATGCAGCGATTGGATTGGCAGTGGTGGCTAGATCCTGAGAGTCTCCTCCGGGGTTCCTTCACAGCGCCTTCTCCGACTGTGACTCTCTCTCCACAGACGCCTGTCTCGGATGGGGAGCACACCTAGACGGGTGCAGTCTCAGGGCATATAGAAGTCCTGGAGTCTCATCTCCACATCAACATTTTGAAGATGAGAGCGGTACTTTACGCCTGCAAGTCTTCCAGTCGGAGATTCCACCGGTACTCTCCTGTTACAAACAGACAATACTGCGGTGATGTATTACCTCAACAAGCAGGGAGGTACTCACTCCTGCCAGCTTTGCAGGAGGCCATGAGAGTGTGGGAGTGGGTAGTGCAACACGGCGCAAATTGAATTGCAGTACACGTCCCAGGAGTGGACAATACCGTCGCAGACAGTCTGAGTCACTCTCAGGCCAGAGTCCACGAGTGGGAACTTCTACAGGAGGTGGCAGAGAATCTGTTTCACAGATGGGGCACTCCAGAGTTAGACCTTTTCGCTTCCCCATCCAACGCAAAACTGCCCAATTTTTGCTCGCTAGATCCAGGGCCTGGTGTTTTCTGGCGAGAAGCGTTGTTCCTCTCCTGGGCGGGCAGATTCCTCTATGCCTTCCCTCCTTTCCCGTTGATCCAGAAAGTCCTCTTAAAACTTCGCCGGGAGCCGGCAACGCTCATTTTGATAGCGCCTTTCTGGCCCAGACAAATTTGGTTCCTGCTTCTGCGTCGGCTATCCCGGAACCTCCACTTCCTTGCCAATCAGCTCTCATCTGCTGTCTCAGGAGGAGGGTTCATTAGTCCATCCAGACTTGCATTCCTTGAACCTGCACGCTTGGCTCCTAGAGACATAGTCATGTTGCAACATGGAGTCTCGCAAGAAGTGGCGGATGTACTCTCTGCCGCCAGAAAATCGGCAACCCACGCAATGTATGCCATGAAATGGCGCAGATTTTGCTTGTGGGCTCAAGCGCGCGGTTTCTCATCGTTAGAATGTCCTGAAAAGCTGGTTCTGGATTACCTGCTTTCCCTTTTTCATTCCAGATTTCCGGATTGGCTTACTCCTCGATTACGGTGCACCTCTGCGCAATTTCGGCTTACCATACCCCCATAGGTCATGCCTGTTTAAGGGGAGTCCTCCACCTTAGGCCGCCCATTAAGGATCCGATTCCTCCTTGGGACTTGCCCTTCGTCCTGGAGCAGCTTACGCTGCCACCTTTTGAACCAGCCGCAGATTGCGAGCTACGTTTTCTATCGTGGAAAACGTTATTTTTAGTTGCGGTTACTTCGGCAAGAAGGCTCTCCGAATTGCACGCACTACTGTGCAAAGAGCCTTATTTAGTTTTCCATCAGGACATGGTATCCCTGAGGACAAATCCAAAGTTTCTGCCTAAGGTGGTTTCTGCACTCACCCTTAATCAGGATATTGACTTACCAGTGTATTTCCCAAGGTACACTAATCGAGGAGAAGCCCTTCTGCACACCCTCGATGTGCATCGGTGCCTCAGATATTATCTGACCAGAACCAAACAGTTTTGAAAGGCGGATCAACTGTTTGTCTCCTTTGCTGTTAGAATGAAAGGAGCTCCTGTTTCTAAACAGCCTCTCTCGAGGTGGCTCATCCAGTGCATCACTTTCTGTTATGACAAGCGCAATAAACCCTTACCGGGCGCGGTCAAGGGTCGTTCCACGGAGAGGGTGGCCACTTCGCTGCGGCGTTAAAGAGCGTCTCCACTTCAGCTATTTGGCGCTGCAGCCACTTGGAGCTCTGCGCATACCTTTATCAGGCATTACAGCCTGGACATTGCATCGAGGCAAGAGCAGGGTTTGACCTAGCTCGTCCTTCAGGGACTTCTGTCCTAGGCTCGAGTTGTATGGAGACTTCTACCTTTCCTCCTCCCTGTGGTAAGACTGCCACTATTGCTTGGAAATCAGTCATAATGGTGTAACCTGCTGCAAGAGCTGTATCTCGAAGTAAGATAGTACAGTTACGTAAGAACTTACCGTAACAGTAGATCTTCGAGAACAGCTCTTGCAGCAGGTACCTTCAAACAACATGAAGTCTTGCTATATTATGACAATTGCAGTTTGTCCCACCATTAGAACTGCTCCAGAGGTGAAAGAGTTAACTTCCGTGCCAGGCATGGAACTTAGAGCACGAGCTCGGTTAGAAAAGCTCTGTCTGGAATATTTCAAACTGAAACTGTCAGATTCTTTACTCCGCCTCACTGAACAGTCGCTCCGGAGATTCCTCCTACTGCTCGGTTTATTTCTCGGTTTAAAAGAGTTCTTCTCGGTTAAATTCAACTGCGATTATTATTATTTTAACCGAAAACCGATCGGTTCAAGCTCTGTCTGTGGTATTGTAAGTAATAGACAGGTTTATTTCTGTGTGGAACTTGTAAATGTTTATCGGTTCAGTTTGAACCGATCAGGTTGTTTTAAAACTTTATTCTGAAGCATTTAAAAGCTATTTAGAGTGCGGTTCCCGGTTCTTATCGGTTCTAAAAAACAGATTTCATTACGCTTTTTTCCACGACCCGTGACACGGTTGGGAACCGATAAGGGTGTCTTGCCTGGCACTGCCGGAAAAAGGGCAAGTTTTTGGTTAGGCTGGCATTATGTCTGAGAAACCCAAAAGAAAAACCGGGCCCACTGGGTTTCAACACTGTAGTGTCTGTGGGGAAGCCTTTGCCAAGGCTGACCCACACACCACATGTGTTTATTGTCTGGGGTTTGACCACCTCAGTGTAGACTGCCAGATTTGCAAGAATTTCCCTGCAGCTACCCTAGATAAGAGAGTTGGTAGGCTCAGGGAACGAGAGGCCAAAAAGTCCGCTGACCCGGATGGCCAGCCCGGTTCGGTGCCAACCGAACCGGAGGGAGTGCCCTCTGACCAGGGCGAGACTTCCTCGGGCAAACGAATAGCTGGCTCAGAGGAGCCAGTTCCAGCAAAGAGAACTAGAAAATCAGCAGGTGTGGAGTCAAAAGTTCCTTCTCCAACTGCTGCAGAGATAGCCAAAGCAATCCAAATTGTCCAGTCACTTTCCTCGTTCCGTCAAACCGCTACTATATGGCAAAGGTCGGTTCGGCTGGTTCCACGGTTCAAGAATATGATATGAGGAGTTTTATGAACCAGAGGAGGGGAGGATGATTATGAACAGTGTGAATGTGACTTTGAAAGTCTGGGCGTGCCCATTGAACTGGACATCTCCCAGACAGACCTTTAGAGAATCTCCCCTAGGCTTTCTGAGTCCCCTTCTCATTTTCTGTTTTATAAAAGTTGTTGAACCCTCCAGCTTCCTTTGGAGGAAGCTGTGGATGAGCAAGAGGAGCCTGACTTTGTAGAGATGATGGATATCCAGAGTCCAGGAGATTGTCTATTCCTTTACATAAATCCTTTAGGAAACAAACAATAAAAATTTTAAAAGCTCTCAATTCTGTGCCTCCTGTGGATAAAAAGATGGACAGGAGGTACACTTTGTCAGGTCCTGATACAGAATTTCTTTCACAGCAATGCAGCCATGTTGGGGTAGTTCAGGCTGCAGCCTGTGATAAGGCTATATTCCCCTGGCTTCACATCCTCCTGACAAGGACTCCAGGAAGATTGATGCCATGGCTAAAAAACAATACATGGCAGCGTCCTTGGGACTCAGACAAGCAAATTATATGGCTTATGTTGCAAGATACCAGAAATCTAGATGGGATACTGTCATGGCTTTTAGCTAAACAGGCCTCTGGGCTTAAGCAAGGAGCTGGAACAGGTGGCTGCTGATAGTATTGAGGCATCTAAGGTGCAGTTCCCATGCTGCAGTGGATTCTAATGATGTATCCTCTAGAGTCATGGCTACATCTGTGGCTTTTCGAGATTGACTTGGCTCAGGTGTATTAGTCTGTCACAGGATACCCAGGCTAAGGCCATGGATTTTCCTGTGGTGGGAAATTCTCTGTTTGGGGAGCAGACAGATAATTATATGAAGAAAATGGATGAATATAGAACCACTTATAGGAGTGCACAAGCCACGGAATGGCAAGCCACTCCTCAGAGGCAGCCCCCAAGAGGTAGAGGCAGGCCTTTTCACAGACCTTTTTACCAAACCCAGGCCTCCTCTTCAGCTTACGTTCAGAGGGGGTTCTTCAGAGGGAGAGGCAGATGGGGTATGAGCAGGCCTGCTCCCACCCCTCAGTCTAAAGCCCTGCCAAACAGGCACTCTGATGGGATGCCCAGGGCTGGTTCTCCTCCATTACCTGGTAGGCTGGCTTTACTTGTCCAGGACTGGGAGTCTTTAACATCAGACAAGTGGGTCCTGGAAGTAGTAAGCCAGGGTCTGGTTCTCAGCTTCAAAATTCAAAGATGAGAATCAGATTTTTCCACCTGCAAATCCTCTCTAGAGACTCTGTTTTGAAACAGAAGTCTCAACCCTCCTGGCTCTCAGAGCTGTGAAAGGGTTCTCCCCTACACCAGGGCAAGGGTCTGTACTCCAGGTACTTCCTTACCCCCAAAAAGACAGGAGAATGGCCCATCCTGGATCTAAGATACCTGAACAAGCACCTTTTAAAACCAAAATTCCAAAATGTTGACTCTGGGAATGATTTTACCCTCCCTAAGGCCAGGGGACTGGCTAGCTTCCCTGGACCTCAAGGATACCTACTCTTCCATGTTCTTATCAGAAGCTCCCACGAAAGTACCTCAGATTGGCGGGTGCCCTCAGGCCATTATCAGTTCAGAGCAATGCCCTTCGACTCTTACCTCTGCCCAAGGGTATTCACAAATGCCCGGCAGTAGTAGTTGCTCATTTAAGAAGGCAAAGATGCCATCTTTCTCTACCTAGATGACTGGCTCATTGTGGGTCAGTCTCAGACCAGGTCAATCATACCTGCAGGTTACCCAGCAGCTGCTTGCTTCTCTGGGCTTTCTTCTCAATCTTCCAAAGTCAGTTCTGGAACCTGTCCAGGTACTCACCTTTATAGGTGCAGAACTGGGCGCAAGGCCAGGCAGACCCTTCCTTCCCTAGAAAGGGTAAGGACCCTGGGTAGCCCTGGCCTCCTCCTTCACTCTGCAGGTCTCTCGACCAGCAAGGCATTTCCTACAGCTCCTAGGACACATGGCTGCTTCCACAGCTGTGGTGCCAGGAGCAAGATTTCAGATGAGGGACATTCAGTTCCATTTGAGAGCTTTTGGTCTCAAGAAGAGATCCCCTATCCAAGTTGATCCCAGTAATTCGAACCCTGATCCAGGCCCTTCAGTGGTGGCAGGATCAAAGCAATCTGAGACAAGGGGTTCCCTTCATCCCTCTATCTCACTCCTTGACCCCTTACTACAGATGCTTCCTTTTGGGATGGGAGCTCACATGGGCGACCTCTCCACCCAGGGATTGTGGTCCCCTCAGGAATCTCTGCTCCATCGTCAATCTGTTGGAACTCAGAGCTGTTTTCTAGCACTTCAGGTTTTCTGCATCTGTTCAGAACAAAAAGTGGTACAGGTCCAGAATATGAACAACACCGCACAATGTTGGTATCCAACAAACAAGGGGCACTTTCGGTCTTCGGCCTTGTGCACCGAGGCAATGAAGTTGGTCTCTGGCTTATTCCCTGAACACTTCCCTCATAGCAGTTCACCTCCCAGGCAAGGACAATGTCCTGGCAGATGCTCTCAACAGGATTTCCCAGGGCCATCACGAATGGTCACTGGATCCCCGAGTACTGGTGATAGTTTTTTGCCAGATGGGGAGCCCTTCAGATAGATCTTTTGTTGCCTGACAATCATCAACTCCACTTTTTGTTGCAGGCCCCAGTGCTGGGCTCAGTCTCCTGGATGCCTTTCTCTCGATTGGGAAGGGAAGTTTCTCATAACTCCCCTTCCCTCTCCTGTTCAAGGTGCTAGTCAAAATCAGATCTCAGCCCTGCAGATGATTCTGATTGCTCCACACTGGGCCAGGCAGCCCTGGTACCCTCCTTCTTGTCCTTAGCAGTCCATCTTCCCTGTGTCTCCCAGGAACCACATTTGTTAACCTGTGCCCAGGGGAGAGTTTGGTATCCGAATCTCAAATCCCTCAACCTCAAGGCCTGGTTCTTGAGGGAGTTGAAGTTGCCGACCTACACCTTTCTCAAGGTGTTCTCTAAAATTTTAAACTTCTAGGAAAGGCCTTTCACTAAGACTTCTTATAACCCAAATGGAAAAGGTTTCCCATATGGTGTTCGGAAGCATATTTCCGAATCTGCTGATTTGCCCACTGTTTTGGACCATATGGTCCATCTTACCTCTTTTGGGACTGGCGACCACGCTCCCTGAAAGTGCATTTGGCAGCTGTCTCTGCTTTTATTTCAGCAGGGAACCCCTCTTCTTCTGCTCTCTCTATTCTTCAAGTTTTCAGGGATTGCTTCATACCATCCACCATTCGGGGACCCTGCCCCCTGCCTGGGATCTTAATGTTTGCATTGCTCAGCTGATGCAATCCCCTTGAACCTCTGTCTTGGCAGAGCTTAAGTACTTGACTTTGAAAACTGTGTTTCTAGTAGCCATCACTTCTGCCAGTTTATAAGTAGTTTCTTTTTTGTCAGTGGAGACTGACTTTATTTCCTTCACAGGGATAGTGGTCCTCAGACTAACAGGAAGTTTTGCCTAAGGTGGTTTCAGATTTCCACCTTAATCAATCTATTTCTCTTCCAGTGTTCTTCATTGACCATTCCTCCTCTGGTGAGAGGAGGTTGCACAACTAGATGTTAAGAGGGCCCTAGTTACTACATAGGCACCAAGGGTCACAGAGTTTGACTCCTCCAACTATTTCTCACTTATGGTGAGGTGGGAAAGGAAACCTGCCACCAAGAGATCCATTGCCAGGTGGATTGTCTCTTGTCTATTTTGCTATATCAAAACTGGGTGAGTTCCCCTTCAGGCCTGAGGGCTCACTCTCACCAGAGGTGTCAGCTGCGTCTCTAGCTGCTGCCAGAGACATCTGGATCTTAGAGATATGTCAAGCAACTACTTGGAAACAGTATACACTTTCACCACATTACTCCTGGATATTCAGGCCAGGAGGGATGTGGTTTGCACAGCCTTGTTTGCTTATTCCTAAATTCTGTCCTCCTCCATGGAGGTGTACTGTTGTGTAGTTCGATTGTTATAATATATTAAGACTTCATGTTGTTTGAAGAAAATTACCACCTTAGCAATGTTGTTTTTCTAATGAGTCTTGCTATATATGACCTCCCCAAGCCTTCCGCTCTCTGGGACTTCTACTTTGGTGTGTGTAGCAGTCCAGTCTTCAGCATAATGATGCCCATTTTATATTTTCCACCCCTTCTTTTTAGAATTATTTGGGTATTATGTTTTATTTATCTTATCTTTTCCTGGTCCCCTGACTTGAGTCTAGGTATTGGGGCTAGGAAAATGTAAGTTAAGTAGCTAGTTGTTAGTGTGATTAGCTTCCACATAGAACCTTAGTGAGTTTTGCTCGTAAGATCTGACAGTTTTAGTTTGAAATATTCCAGACAGAGCTTTTCTAACTGACTCGTGTTCTAAGTTCCATGCCTGGCATGAGTTAACTTTCACCCGAACAGTCTAATGGTGGGAAACTGCAATTGTCATAATATAGCAAGACTCCATTAGAGAAACAGCATACTAAGGTGAGTAGTTTCTTCTTCCGTCCACCATCCCCTCTTGTGGAGGGTAGTTCGTAGCCAAACATCCATCTTCGTGGATGGGACATTCTGATTTTAGTCTTGGCCATCTGGTGGCAGATCCGGTCTCCTTCTGATGTCATCCAGCTGGCTGGGAGTCTCGGCAGAGAACTGGGATTGTGGGGACCGCCCCTTATAATACTCGCTGGCCGTCGGGGCCGGGACCGTCGGCGGTCTCCACTGAAGACTGCTAGCTAGAAAATTTCCATTAGGGGTCCTGGCACCCTGACAGCTTCAGTCTAGTGGTATAACCTGCTGCAAGGCTATTCTCGAAGATCTACTGTTGGTAAGTTCTTACGTAACTGTACTTTCCTCCTGGCCGGCCTGCGTGGCCTGGATCCAAACTCGTCGTTAAGCGAAACTTATTCTTCAATTTTCTAGACTTCAGTCTGTTTCTTCCTTGGCGGCTGCAATGGAAGAGTCGACTCGGTTTGCGGTGCCTATGCGGGCAGAAATGTCTCACGATCCACACTCCCGTGCGTTTATTACTTGGGCTCGATCCACGATCCTCAGGCCTACAGTTGTGCAGTCCTTCTCGGTCAAGCGTCCTCGGCGTGCTGCCAGACTCCGGCAGGCATCCCGAGAGATGTGTTCCTCGGTGGGGTCAAAGGCCCATTAGGCGGTGTCTGCAGCGGCTGCTCGGCTTGAGCAGATGATGTTCCCTCGAGGAGGAGGCAGGCCATCTTCGTCTTCTTGGTGGCGGCATTATCCCTCTCTTTGGACCTCCTACATGGCTTCTTTTAAGGGCTTTGTCAACCTCTCTCTACAAAGGTGAGGGTCCATCGGACATTCCTCGGTCCAAGAAGAAGGACTCGGCGGTTGGTCCCACCATTAGGCGTTTTGTGGGGCGGGAGGGTCCCCTTCCCAGACAGTCAGCGCTCGACTTCGGTGAGGTTCTGCGGCTAAAACTGCTAGCTTCACAGTGTCCCGTCAGGTCGGCGGCGAGACACCTGTCGGCAACGGTCGAGATTTTCGACCCGTCGGATAGACTGTCGACTGGAGAGAGAGGACAACCCTTCTTCACGGTTCCCCAGTGGAAACCGAGGACACCTGCGTCTCCTGTGCCCAGAGTCACCGGTTAAAGGTTCCAGCCGAGGGAGGGCAGGTTTCCCCGCTCCTCCCAGACCCACCCCGGAAACACAGGCGGTCTTGGTCTGACCTCTTCTCGTCCAGTCGATCCGCTACACTGGTCGGCACGAGGAAAGCATGCGCCAGCTGGTCTCGTCTTCTTCCTCCTCAGAGGAATGGCTTTAGTGCAAATTAAATCGACTCTACAAGGACTTGATGTGGCGGCAGCTCCTTCTGACCGGAACAAGCCACCCCTCGCCTTCCCGGCCATTATGGCTGTCACCTGGCGGCGAAGCAACCCTTTTGGTCATCGAGGCCAGCGCTGGTTGTTCATCCAAACCAGCTCGCCACCCATCGTGGAAACCTCGCCTCCACAACCAAAATCTGGGGTTCGACCAAGGATTCTCGGTCGGGTCATGGGTTGCCCATGGTTGTCAGTCACCTCCTCCGACGCCTGCAGGTGGAGGTAGCTCAGGCCTCAGCAGTTGTTTAGACTCGGATTCTGACAATGATGTTCCTGTTCTCCAGGCCTCACCTGGAGTCCTCTGGGGACAGTCGTGGGCGAGAGCCCATCCTCGTTCATGGGATTACTTCAGCTCATCTCAGAATTTGCTGGGATGAAGCTCAAGTCTGTCAGGGCCAAGTATCCCCTCGTGGAGATACTGGACTAGGGATTCTCCCTCGTTGGTCTTCTTGTAGCCATTTTGGCCCGGCCCTGGAGCTATGGCAGTGGCGGTTTCTTGTCCAGCTGCCTCGGCCGGAGAGTATGCCGTTCCACGGCACCTCCAGTTCGGAGCACCCCTCTGTGGAGGGTAGGTGACTGACAGTGTTTGGAAGCGCCGACATGGACAAGCTACTGATAAAGAGTCCAAAACTGGACTACTCCGGACGTAAGTTTACGCCATTCCTCCTTGGCTTCGCTGGCCAGTTGGCCGATTGATGGCACACTTTTCCATTTGGGCTCCCTGGATGAGGATCTCATCTCGGCTGATCTCAGACTACGGTCAAGCAGGTGCGGATCAGGGGCGTGGCAAGCAGCAGCCCAAACTGCTCGATATTGGAACCTTGTGCCCAGTCAGTGGCGGCGCGGTGGCCATGCGCCGCAGAGTTTGGTTATGGATCTCCACCTTCGGGCGGATACCCGCACAAGCTGGTGACGCCTTCCAGGTACCGACTTGTTCGGTCCGGGGTGGTGGGTGTTGCGGTAGGATCGAGAAGTCAGTGCCACCTTGACTTGGTCGATCTGCCAGAGGACAAAGGCCGCTAGTACAGCGTCAAGCCCTTTTACCATTTTACACTGGCATGTCTGGCCAACAACACCAGCATCAGGGGCCAGCAGGCATGCGCCCACAGCACCCCAAGAAAGCCAAGCCTGCCTTCTCCAGCAGGAAGCCGGGAGAAAAGGCCCAGGAGGTCCCTCGGCCGGTCCTTCCTCCAAGCCTGCCAGTGTGAGTGAGGTTCACCTCAGCCTCATCACTCCCCATTGATAGAGACTGACTCCGCCACTTCCTTTCCGCCTGTTCCGCTATCACTGTGTGGACGCTGGGTGGAAGTGGTAGGGAAAGTCTGCTCTGGAATTGAGCAGGCCCCACCCTATTGAGCCGTCACAGGGGCTATAGGATCCTAGCCTCTCTGTCGGCTCATCAGAAGCCAACATTGCTCTCTGCTCCTCTAAATGAGTGATCAGAGGTAGCAGATCTCCACCAGACCAGGTTTGTGTCCAGGTATTCTTGGCCCTGTAATCTGACGGGGCTGGCTTCCATTCTACACCTACTTGACCTAAACAAGTTCCTGTCCGAATCTTCAGGATGGCCTGTGGCACAGATCATTCCATCCTTGACAGGAGCATGTGGTTCTGTTCTGGGCCTCAGGACACGTTTTTTCACCCCAATCCATCCATCCACCAGCGATTCTTTTGCTTCAGTGGAGGGATCCCTTTACAAGTTCGGCCATGCCCTTGGCCTCTTCAGCTCCCAGGGTTCTACCAAATGCATGGCAGTGGTGACAGATTCCTTGTGGCTTGAAGTGTCCGGGTGTACCTTGCCTGGGCGACTGCAGGTCTCTCGACAGCAAGGCATTTCCACAGCTCCTAGGACACATGGCTGCTTCCACAGCTGTAGTGAAGAGCAAGATTTCAGATGAGGGACATTCAGTTCCATTTGAGAGCCTTTTGGTCTCAAAGAAGAGATCCCTATCCAAGATTGATCCCAGTGAACTCGACCTAGTCCAGGCCCTTCAGTGGTGGCAGGATCAAAGCAATCTGAGACAAGGGTTCCTTCATCCCTCTATCTCACCATGACCCTCACTACAGATCGCCCTTTTTGGGATGGGGAGCTCACATGGCCAACCTCCACCACCAGGGATTGTGGTCCCCTCAGGAATCTCTGCTCCCACGTCAATCTGTTGGAACTCAGAGCTGTTTTCTAGCACTTGAGTTTTCTGCATCTGTTCAGAACAAAGTGGTACAGGTCAGAACGAACAACACCACTATTATGGTACATCAACAAACAAGGGCACTTTCGGTCTTGACCTTGTGCACCGAGGCAATGATTGTGGTCTCTGTATTCACAGACACTTCCCTCATGGCAGTTCACCTCCCAGGCAAGGACAATGTCTGGCAGATGCTCTCAACAGGATTTCCCAGGGCCATCACGAATGGTCCTGGATCCCCAGTACTAAGGATAGTTTTGCCAGATGGGGCACCCCTCAGATGGAATCTTTTTGCTGGCCCCAGACAATCATCAACTTCCACTTTTTTGTTGCAGGCCCCACAGTGTTAGGCTCAGTCCCCTGGATGCCTTTCTCCTCGATTAGGAAAGGAAGTTTCTCTATAACTCCCCTTCCCTCTCCTGTTCAGGTGCTAGTCAAAATCAGATCTCTCAGCCCTGCAAGATGATTCTGATTGCTCCACACTGGGCCCAGGCAGCCCTGCTTGCCCTCCTTCTGGCTCATTAGCAGTCCATCTTCCCTGTATCCCCAGGAACCACAATTTGTTAACCTGTGCCCAGGAGAGTTTGGTATCGAATCTCAAATCCCTCAACCTCAAGGCCTGGTTCTTGAGGGAGTTAGAAGTTGCCAACCTACACCTTTCTCCAAAGTGTTCAGTACAAGCCTTCTGAGGAAGCCTTTCACTAGAGCTACTTATAACTCAAATGGAAGGTTTCCCATATGGTGTTCTGGGAAGCTATATTTTCCCGAGAATCTGCTGGTTGCCCACTGTTTTGGACTATGGTCCATCTTAATTCTTTGGGACTGAGGACCAGCTACCTGAAAGTGCATTTGACAGCTGTCTCTGCTTTTATTTCAACAGGAAACCCTCTTCTCTTTCTGCTCACTCTGTATTTTCCAAGTTTTCAGAAGTTGCTTCATACCAATCCACCATTAGGAGACCTGCCCCTGCCTGGGATCTTAATGTTTGCATTGCTCAGCTGATGCAACCCCCTCTGAACCTCTGTCTTCGGCCAGAGCTTAAGTATGACTTGGAAAACTGTGTTTCTAGTAGCCATCACTTCTGCCAGGCGCGCAAGTGAGTTACAAGCATCCAGTAAGGACGGCTTTGTTTCCTTTCACAGGGATAGGTATAGGACTAACAGTTTTGCCTAAGGTGGTTCAGATTTCCACCTTAATCAATCTATTCTCTTCCAGTGTTCTTCACTGACCATTCCCTCCTCTGGTGAGAGGAGGTTGCACAACGAGATGACAAGGGCCCTAAGGCACTACATAAAACGTACCAAGGGTCCACGTTTAGACTGACACACTCAACTATTTCTCACTTATGGTGAGGTTGGGAAAGGAAAACCTGCCACTGAAGAGATCCATTGCCAGGTGGATTGTCTCTTGTATCAATTTTGATATCAAAAACTGGGTGAGGTTCCCCTTCAGGCCAGAGGGCTCACTCTACCAGAGGTACAGCTGCGTCTCTAGCTGCTGCCAGAGACATCCCCATCTTGAGAGATATGTCAAGCAACTACTTGGAAAACAGTACACACTTTCGCAAGCATTACTACCTGGATATTCAGGCAGGAGGGATGCTCGGTTTAACACAACCGACTTCAGAGCCTATTCCCCAAAGTAGGTTCTGTCCCTCCTCCATGGAGGTGCTAACAATATAGTCTGCAATTGTCATAATATAGCAAGACTTCATGTTGTTTGAAGAAAAATTACTCACCTTAGCAATGTGTCTTCCAATGGAGTCTTGCTATATTATGACCTCCCCAAGCCTGCCCTCTCAGAACTTCTACTTTGGGTATGGGGTGGGCAGTCCAGTGTTGGCACCTATTGATGCCCATTTTATATTTCCACCCTTCTTTTTTTGGGAGTGATTTGGGTGTTGTGTTTTATTTTATCTTATCTTTTCCTGGTCCCTGACTTGAGTCTAAGGTGTTGGGGCTAAGAAAATGTGTTAATATTAAGTAGCCAGTTGGCTGGTGTGATTACAGCTCCACACAGAACCTTAGTGAGTTTTGCTCAGAAAGATCTAGACAGTTTCTTTGAAATATTCCAGACAGAGCTTTTCTAACCGAGCTCGTGCTCTAAGTTCCATGCCTGGCATGGAAGTTAACTCTTTCACCTCCGGAACAGTTCTAATGGTGGGACAAACTGCAATTGTCATAATATAGCAAGACTCCATTAGAAGAAACAGCATTACTAAGGTGAGTAGTTTCTTCTTCCCGTCCACCATCCCCCTTCTTGTGGAGGTAGGTCGTAGCCAAACATCCATCTTACGGGATGGGACATTCTGATTTTAGTCTTGGCCATCTGGTGGCAGATCCTTGGTCTCCTCTTCTGATGTCATCCAGGGGCTGGGAGTCTCCGGCGCGAGAGAACTGGGGATTGTGGGACCGCCTCCTTATGTGTACTACGATCTGGCCCGTGGGGCGGGACCGGCGTCAGAGGCAATCTCCACTGAAGACTGCTAGCTAGAAAATTTCCGCGGGGTCCTGGCACCTGACAGCTTCAGCCTGTAAATTTTATAACCACACTGCGAAGCTATTCTACAGTCTACTGTTACGGTAAGTTCTTACGTAACCGTACACCCTCCTTAGCTGCGCCATGCTTTGAAGCCCTGGATCCAAACCTCATTGTTGTTTAAACTTATTCTAAATTTTCTAGACTTCAGTCTGTTTTTCATCACCAAGGCTGCAATGGAAGAGTCGACTCAGATTGTTGGCGGTGCCCATGCGGGCAGAAAATATCTCATACGATCCACTCACGTGGTTTGTACCTTGGACTCGATGCGATCCTCAGGCCTGCGGGTGGCAAGTCCTTCTCGGTCAACGTCCTCGAGCGTGCTGCCAACTCCAACTTGGGCATCCCGAGATGTGTTCCTCCGGTGAGGTCAAAAGGAGGCCCATTGGCCGGTGTCTGCAGCGAGCCTGACTGAGCAACAGGCAGATGATCGCCCTCGAGGAGGCAGCCAGAGCCATCTTCGTCTTCCTTGGTCGCAGCATTTTATCCCGCTCTCGCACCGGACTCCTCCTACATGGCTTCTTTTAAGAACTTTGTCAATCCTCTCTACAAGGTGAGGGTCCGTAGGACATTCCTCTCGGGGTCCAGAAGAAGGACTCGAAGGGTAAGTCCCACCATTAGGCGTTTGTGGGGCGGGAGGTCCCTTCCCCGGACAGTGCTTTCGACTTCAGTCGAGTTGCGGCTAAAGGCTGCTGGCTACAGTGTCCCCGCAGGTCAGCGGCGAGACATAAAACAGCGGTCGAATTTTCTCGACCGTCCCGGATCAAACTGTCGACTGGAGAAAGAGGACAACGCCTTCTTCACGGTTCCCCAATTGAAACCGGGACTTGCCTCACGTCTCCTGTGCCAGAGTCCTCGGTTAAGGTTCGAGCCGGCGAGGTTTCCCGCTCCTCCCAGACCCCTCCCGGAAACACAAGGCGGTCTTGGTCTAGGACCTCTTCACCGGTCAGTGATCCGCCTACACTGGTGGTCTCGGCTTTTGAGAAAAGCAGTGGCGCCCTTCCGTCCTCGTCTTCTTCTCCTCAGAGGAATGGCTTTAGTGCAAGTCAAGTCGACTCTACAAGGACCTTGATGTGGCAGCAGCTCTTCTGACCGAGAACAAAGCCCGGCTATCGCCTTCCCGGCCATTGAAGTGGCTGTCACCTGGCGGCGAAACAACCCTTTGTGGTCATCAGGGCCAGGCGCTGGTTGTTCATCCGAAACCAGCTGCGCCACCCATCGTCAGTGGAAACCTCGCCTCCACAACCAAAAACTGGATTCTGACCAAGGATTCTCGTGAAGGTCAGGTCATAGGTTTACCCATCAGTTTGTCTGATCACCTCCTCCCGGGCCTTGCCTGGCAGGTGAAGTGGCGCTCAGGCCCTCAGCAGCTGTTTGCAGACTCCTCGAGGAGTCTGGTATTGATCTCCCTGTTCTCAGGCCTCTCGACCTGGAGTCCTCTGGGGGACAGTCGGTGGACGAGAGCCCATCCTCGTTCATGGGATTACTTCAGCTCATCTCAGAATTTGCTGGGATGAAGCTCAAGCCCGTGTCAAAGCGGGCCAAGTATCCCCTCATGGAGATACTGGACCCAGGGGATTCTCCTACGGAGGCCTTTCCTGTAGCCGAAGCCATTGTTGGCCCGGCCCTGGAGCTATGGCAGTGGCGGTTTCTTATCCAGCTGCCTGTCGAGGAAGTATGTACCGTTCCCTGACACACTCTCCGATTCTCGGAGCACCCCTCTCACGGAGGGTAGGTGACTGACAGTGTTTGAAACGCTCGGGACATGGACAAGCCACTGGATAAAGTCAAAAAACTGGACTACTCGGACGTAAAGTTTTCTGCGTCCTCCTTAGGCTTTAAATCGGCCAGTTGGCCGATATGATCTTGCCTTTTCCCATACTTATTTGGGCTCCCTGGATAGAGTGATTCCTCATCTCGGCTGATCTCCAGACTCACGGTCAAGCAGGTCTGCGGGATCAGGGGAAGAAGCGGTGGCAAAGCAGCAACTCAAACTGCCCTAGAGCATTGGAACTCTTGTGCCCAGTCAGATAGCGGCCGCGGTAGTCATCGCGCGCAAGCTTCAGCTATGGATCTCCACCTTCACGAGCGGATACCCAGCACAAGCTGGCAGGCGTTCCTTCCTAGGTACCGACTTGTTCGGTCCGGAGTGGAGGGTCACTTGCAGAGGATCGAAGTCCAGTGCCACCTTGGACTTGGTCCCATCTCCCAGAAGGACAAAGGCTGCCAGTGGCAGCGTAAGCCCTTTGACCTTCTGCCCCGGCAGCATGTCTGGCCAACAACACCAGCATCCAGGGCCAGCAGGCATGCACCACCACTAAAGCCAAGCCTGCAGCTTCCTCAGCAAGGAAGCCGGGAGAGAAAAGCGCAGGAGGTCCCTCGGCCGGTCCTTCCTCCAAGCCTGCCCAGTGACGAGTTGAGGGGTGTCACTCAGCCTCATCACTCCCCCGTGGGGGGACGGCTCCGCCACTTCCTTTCCGCCTGGTCCGATATCACTGTGGACCGCTGGGTGTTGGAAGTGGTAGGGAAAGGTCTGCCTCTGGAATTCGAGCAGGCCCCACCCTATTGGGCCGTCACCCCACGGGGGGCTATGGGGTCCGCAGCCTCTCTGTCGGCTCATCAAGCCAACATTGCTCTGCTCCTCTAGAATGAGGTGATCAGGGAGGTAGCAGATCCTCC
Organism: Neoceratodus forsteri; assembly: GCA_016271365.2. NCBI lineage: Eukaryota > Metazoa > Chordata > Ceratodontiformes > Ceratodontidae > Neoceratodus > Neoceratodus forsteri. Next base: position 1,561,936,491 of record CM057449.1, read on the forward strand.
ACCAGACCCAGGGTTTGTGTCCAGGTATTTCCTGGTCCCAAAACGGAAGGGGGGCTGGCGCCCCATTCTACACCTACATGACCTAAACAAGTTCCTAAGGTCTCGAATCTTCAGGATGGTCACTGTGGCACAGATCATTCCATCCTTTGAACGAGGCATGTGGTTCTGTTCTCTGGACCTCCAGGACACGTTCTTTCACATCCCAATCCATCCATCCCACCAGCGATTCTTTTGCTTCAGAGTGGAGGGATCCCTTTACAAGTTCCGGGCCATGCCCTTCGGCCTCTCTTCAGCTCCCAGGGTCTTCACCAAATGCATGGCAGTGGTGACAGCATTCCTGTGGCGCGTGAAGTGTCAGAGTGTACCAGCCTGGACGGACTGGCTGATTGCAGCCCCCTTCAGGCTGGTGGTGGGTGGTCAGGGATCTGGCCCTCCAGGTCTGCTCTCAGATTGGCCTTCTCATCACTTGAGGCCAAGTCAGGGAACTGTGCCAACATGAGTGATTCAATTCAGCTCGGGCCAGAGCTCGGCTCTCTTCCAAGCCAGAGCACGGCTCCTGTGGACAGGGCAAGTTCTCTCCTGCTTTGCCCAATCATTTCTGGTTTAGGCAGTTGTGCCTGCCTGACTTCCTGCGCCTCTGGCCTCATGGCGTGCACCAGCGTGGTCCATTGGGCCCGCTGGCACATCGTCCCTTCAGTGAGGCTGGCCCGCCAGTGGTCACAGCACTCGGACCTCAGATCAGCTGATGGGGCGTGACCCAGGAGATGTAGAATCCCTCCAGTGGTGGATCGCCCAGCTCATCTGCAGGTGGGCATCCCGCTTGTCTGCCCTGAGCTGACGGTCATTCAACGCCTAATGCCTCTCTGATGGGTTGAGGTGCCCATCTGGGGAGCACAGAGCTAATGGCCTCTGGTCCCCTCAGAGTCTCAATGCCACATCAACCTGCTGGAGCTTGGCGGATGCGACTAGCCCTCACCACCTTCGCTCCGTTTGTATGGGGGTCCAAGTGGTCTAGGTCCAGACGGACAATACCACGACCATGTACTACCTAAAACCGCTAGGTGGGACACACTCCTTGCCCCTTTGCAAGGAAGCTCTCCACACTTGGTCCCTCGTGAGCAGACTGGAGGCGGATCTCCTAGCCATCCATGTGGCGGGAGCCTCCAACACTCTGGCTGATGCCCTAAGCTGGATAGGTGCTGCATCTCACGAGTGGTCTCTCCTGCCGGAGGTAGTACACAATCTATTCTCCCACTGGGGCACACCTCAGGTGGACCTGTTTGCCTCCAGGGAGGATGCGAAGCTGAGGCTGTTTCATGCCCGGCCCCCTCAGCAGGGCTTACTGCAGGGGATGCCTTCTCAAGGACTATCGACCCGGGCCTCTTCCGCCTTTCCCCATTTCTCTTTGATCCACAAGGTGCTTCTCAAAGCGAGGAGGACAAGGCGCAGGTGATTCTGGTAGCCCCAGACTGGCCCCACCAGTTCTGGTATCCACATCTCCTCAGCCTCAGCTCTAGGCTCCCGAGGCAGCTTCCAGCCCACCCAGACCTGATCTCAGTCGACCAGGGGAAGGTACTCCACCCGGACCTTCAATCCCTGCACCTGACGGCCTGGTTCCTGAGCAGCAAGAGTCCAGGCTTTGGGTCTTTCCGACGAGGTCCTCAACATTGCATCGGTAGGTCAGAGCGTTTAGCTGATTGTTTCGTGAGGGCACAGTTTAGCCCAACCTCTTCCCACCCCTCACCCCACCCACCCTGGAAATAGTTCATTTATTTGGGGTTCTGACATCATTTCCTCAAGAGGGCAAGGTACACATCACTGTCATATCCTGTCTAGCACACTGCACTGACAATATAAGCATACACTTTATATAAATACATATATTTCTATATAACGGACCAATCACACACACACACACAAAAAAAAAAAAATGAAACAAGGTAGACAGTTATGTGGGGAGTAGTACAATGTAATGGCTGTGGGGCAGCAGTCTTCCGGGAGTCTTTCTGGAGGCTGAGATGCTGCCCTGTTTGCAGACAACTATCTGCCCTGAGGGAGGAAGTTGCCCATCTTCAGGCCGCACTGGACAGTGGCAAGGGAACCTCCCCCATCCAGGGAGCACCACAGCCACCACCACTACCTCAGAGGTTGGAAGAAAGCACAGCAGTTGGACCACAGTGGGCTCAGGGAGGGGTAAGGGTGGTGGAACAGAGGCACACCAGTCAGTTGTTACCTCCACAATCCATACACCATTCTGGGGAGCATAGTTCCCCTATGGATGCACCCAGAGGAGACTAAGGAGGGTGCAGACAACTGTCACAGGGAGGCCCTCAGGAAGGAGGCAGAGAGGCACCACAGGGAAAGAAGCAGCTCCTGGTGGGGACTCAATTATTGGGGGATAGAACTGGGGGAGCAGGGAAAACTGAAGTAAGTGCCTGCCTGGTGCCATGGCTTGGAGGGACAGGAAGCGATCCTTAGGATCACAAGAACAGCTGCACAGGAGTCTGAGCTGGACATCATTGTCCACCTAGGGACAAATGACTTGGCTCATCATGAGATCAGAGCAGTGCAAAAGGACTTTGTAGAGTTGGGGAGGGGCTTAAGACAAGTAGCACACACAGTATCCTTCTCAGAGGTGCTGCCTGTCAGTGGCATGAGTGAGGCGAGGGTACTTTGCACCATGCAGTTTAACAAATGGTTAAAAAATGGTGTGGAGCACAGGGGTTTGGATTCATTGGGGACTGGGGTTCCACCTGGAGGGACACCAGGCTATACTGGCAGGATGGTCTGCATCTGTCCAGGAAGGGAACAAGTCTTTTGGGCAATCTGTTTAAATGCTTCATTGGCAAGCCTTTAAACTAGTCAAGGAGGGAGGCACTGATAAGCAGAAGGAAAATCCCAGCCTCCCTTCAAAACAGGGTACTAAATGAGAAAAAGACCAAGGTAGAAAGGTCAGTGGGGGTTGCCGCTACAGAAGGTAAAGCCATCAAAAAATGGAAAGCAATGAGTACCAATGCCCGTAGTCTGGGTAACAAGCTTCCTGAATTAGTGGCCTTGATGGAGGAGAAAGATCTGGATATTGTGGCAGTCACAGAAACATGGTACACACAGAACCACATTATTTACAGGAGGGACAGGGAGGGTAAAAGAGGAGGAGGAGTAGCTCTCTACATAAGAGAAGAAATCAAAGCAACAGAACAAAAGGGTAAACAGGGAGGAGAAGAAGCACTGTGGATCAATTTGGAGGCAGGTAATGGCACCAGAATCCGCACAGGGGTTGTATACAGACCCCCCTCTCAGGGGGAAGAAATGGACAAGAAATGATAGAAAGTATACTTAGAATGGCAGAAAAGGGAGATATTGCTGATGGGTGATCTGAATATGCCAGATGTTAACTGGAGTGCAGTTGCAGCAGCCACTTCTAAGAGTGGGGTTATTCTAGATGCCCTACAGGGCATGCCTAGACAACTAGTATTGGAGCCCACTCGAGAGAGCAATCTTAGACCTGGTTCTCTCAAACGGAGATGAAGAGGATCACAGATGTAGAAGTGGGTAGCCATCTGGGAACTAGCGAACATCGAACAGTATGGTTCACAATAAACACAGCAATAGAGTCAAGCCATACAAAGACAAAGGTACTGGATTTTAGGAGGGCTGACTTTGCCAAAATGGGTGAGTGCCTAAGGAATGCACTAGCAAACGGGCAGGAAGGAGGGGTGGAAGAACAATGGTGAATAATAAAAACTGCCATCACAGAGGTAACAAGCCTTTGTGTAAAGCAAATAAACAAAACGAAACGAGGTAAGAAACCACTATGGTTCTCAAAGGAAGTGGCAGTGAAGGTTCAAGAGAAAAAGAAAGCATTCAGGAAGTACAAGGAATCACAGAAGGAACAGGACAAAGAATCAGTTAAAGCAAAAGGAAGCTGGAAAGGCAGTCAGAACAGCAAAGGCCCAAACTGAGGAAAAGATAGCCAACTCAGTTAAGAAGGGGGATAAAACCTTTTATAGGTACATCAGGGAGCGAAGGAAGACCAAGGGAGGGATAGTGAGGCTTAATAAAGGGGAGGGAGGGTGGGCAGAGGATGACGAAAAGGCAGAGATACTAAACAAATATTTTGCTCAGTATTTACAAAGGATGAGGTACCTAAAACAAACAGTAGAAACACTCTGGATACAGAAGTTGATACCAGCCCATTTACAGAAGAAAGAGTTCTGAAAGAGCTCTTAAAATTGAAGGTGGACAAAGCAATGGGGCCTGATGGGATTCATCCCAGAATTCTAAAAGAACTAAGGATAGAACTAGTGACACCACTGACTACCCTCTTTAACAAATCATGGGAGGATGGGGTGGTACCTGAGGACTGGAGGAGGGCAGATGTGATTCCCTTCACAAAAGTGGAGCAAGGCAGAAGCAGGAAACTACAGACCTGTTAGTTTAACCTCAGTGGTAGGAAAATGATGGAATCACTTCTGAAGGAAAATTGGTTGCGTATCTAGAGGCCAGAGGGCACAGGACCCAAGGCAGCATGGATTCACAGTGGGAAGGTCATGCCAGACAAATCTGATAGATTTCTTTGACTGGGTGACCAAAGTAGTAGATCAGGGAGGGGCTGTGGACATGGCCTACCTAGACTTTAACAAGGCATTTGACACAGTCCACAAAAGATTAATATACAAGTTAGCCAGCCTGGGGTGGTCCCAAGATGACAGCCTGGGTAAAGATTGGCTGGAGAATAGGACACAGAGGTAATAGTAAATGGAGTCCACTCTGAAAAAAGGGGTTAGCAGTGGGGTACCACAGGGTTCAGTATTAGGACCGGTCCTCTTCAATGTCTTTATAAGCGACATTGCAGAGGGACTGGAAGGAAAAGTATGTCTCTTTGCAGATGACACAAAGATCTGCGACAGAGTTGATGCACAAGGTGGGGTGGAAAGGATGAGAAGGGACTTGGCAAGGTTAGAGGAATGGTCAAATGTATGGCAGCTTAGATTCAATGCTAAGAAGTGCAAGGTAATGCACCTGGGAAACAAAAACCCAAGGGAAGAGTACACAATGGGGGGTGAGATACTAACAACAACAAAAATGGAAAGGGACCTGGGGGTAGTCATATCAGATGACCTAAAGGTGGGCAAGCAATGTGAGAGGGCAGCAAGGAGGGTTGGGGATACTGGGATGCATAGGGAGGCATCACCAGCAGAAAACAAGAAGTTATTATCCCTCTGTACAGACAGCTGGTGAGACCACATCTGAGTACTGCGTGCAGTTCTGGAGACACAATCTCCGCAAAGACAGAGACAGGATGGAAGCTGTCCAGAGGAGGGCAACTAAAATGGTGCAGGGTCTGCACCGGAAGACATATGAAGTGAGACTTAAGGAGCTTAATATGTATAGCCTCGAGGAAAGGAGGGAGAGGGGGGACATGATAGAAACTTTCAAGTACCTCAAGGGAATCAACAAAGTCCAAGAGGGTAGCATCTTTCAAAAAAAGAGGTGTGCAAGAACAAGGGGGCACAATTTGAAGATAGAAGGGAAGCGGCTCAGAGGTAATTTAAGGAAGTATTTTTTCACAGGGAGGGTTGTGGATGCATGGAACAGCCTTCCAGAGGAGGTTGTGGAGTCAAAAACTGGTGGAATTCAAGCATGCATGGGACAGTCATAAGGCAATTCTAGGGGGTGGGGGTAGGAAGAAGTAGGCTGCTGGTTAACTAGGATCTGCAGCTTATCCATCAGGTAGGGAAATGGGCAGACTGGGTGGGCCAAGCGGTCCTTATCTGCTGTCAAATTCTATGTTTCTATGAGGCATCCTGTAAGGAGTCGACCAGAAAATGCTATGCCTTCAAATGGAAGGAATTCTCCATTTGGTGTCAGGATAAGGGGCTGGACCATTCCTCCTGCTCCTTGGCCAGCATTCTGAACTACCTATGGTCCCTTTCTCAGCAAGGAGTTCGGTCGACGACCCTTAAGGTGCACCTGGCAGCCATCTCTGCTTACCGGGCGCTGGCCGGAAAGCAGTCGGTGGCGCAGGAGAAGGTGGTCAGGCGCTTTTTCAAAGGCCTTGATCACATATCTCCTCCAGTGCGAGAACCTCCACCGCCATGGGATCTACTACTGGTATTGGCTAAGCTCATGGGCAAGCCATTCGAACCGATGCACAGGTGTGACATCTCTCACCTGTCGTGGAAGACCGACTTCATGGTGGCTATCACATCAGCCAAAAGGATGGGAGAACTCCAGGCGCTTTCCATCGAGTCTCCTTATCTGGTCTTCCACAGGGACAAGGTTGTCCTGCGCCCCCACCCGAAATTCCTTCCGAAGGTGGTGTTGGAGTTTCACCTTAACCAGGTGTTGACTCTGCCAGCGTTCTACCCCAGTCACACCTCGGAGGCCGAATATAGGCTCCATACTTTGGACCCTAGAAGAGCACTCTCTTATTACAAGGAGCGGACGGCTGAAGTTCGGGGAGAGGTTCGACAGCTGTTTGTCACCTACGCTGAAGCACGACGTGGCAGACCTGCAGCCAAGCTGACGATAGGCAGGTGGGTCACCTCCTGCATAGATCTCTGCTATAGGTTGGCGGTATGGAGCCTCCCAAAGGGATAAGGGCTCATTCTACCCGCCATACCACTGCTTTTGTGGCTGCTTCCAGGGACGTCCCTATCCAGGAAATCTGCAGGGCTGCTACCTGGAAGTCAGCACACACCTTCTTTACCCATTACCACATCGACCTTGAGTCACGCCGGAATACTGGTTTTGGGACCTCGGTTCTCCAGTCCTTGTTTCCTAAATAGGGGGTGTGCGCCTTGCTTCCCTGCTCCCAGAGAACTGCTAGGAGTCTGCCATGAAGTGTGGATTGAACAACATATCCATGTCCCTAGAAATACAGGTTACTCACCTGTAACAGGAGTTCTAGGTATGGTATATGTTGTTCATCCACACAACCCAACCAACCTCCCCAGCTTTGATGCACAACTTGGCTTCCAGCGGGCTAGATCTGGCGTCATGGGGCGGAGCCGAGAGTTTTACCACCTGGGTGGGTGGGAGGAGCCAGCTTGGAGAACTTCTGGCAAGATTTAAAGCGGCAAGGAACCTGCCATGAAGTGTGGATGAACAACATATACCATTCCTAGAACTCCTGTTACAGGTGAGTAACCTGTATTTTCCGTCATCCACAAACCAGGTGGACACGTCCTGCTGCATTCTCAATCAGTCTCTCTTCACCTGCAAGCCTGCACAGTGATGGGCTGGGGTGCCTCCCATCCCCGTCCTGCCTTCACTCTGGTCCTCCCATGGGGTCCAGCTCTCCACTTCCTTTCCATCTGGTCCACTGTCACCATGGACAGGTGGGCTCTCAAAGCGGTCAGGCCTGGCTACACCCGCTCTCTAGAGTTCGAGGCTTCACCTCTGTGCCAGCTCCATGCCCCACGGAGACATGCTGTCAGCCCTTGGGAGACACCACCCAGTTCCTCCAGAAGGAGGTAGTGGCTTAGGTCCCGGACCCTTCAGTAAGCCCAGGGTTTGTTTCCAGATACTTTCTGGTTCTGAAACGGATGGGGGGCTGGCACCCCATCTTAGATCTGCACAGCCTGAACAGGTTCCTTCGGTCACGCATCTTCATGATGGTAACCCTGTCTCAGATAATTCCATCCTTGGAGCAGAACATGTGGTTCTGCTCCCTGGATCTTCAGGATGTGTTCTTCCACGTTCCTATCTGTACATCCCACCACCGGTTCCTTCAGTTGTGAGTGGAAGAGAGACTCTACGAGTTCAGGCCATGCCCTTCGACCTCTCCTTGGCTCCCAGGGTGTTCACAAAGTGCATTGCAGTGGTGGCAGCCTACCTGAGATGTCAAGGGGCCGGGTGTATCCATTCCTGGACAATAGCGCGTCCCTCCAGGGAGGATTTGGAGCAGTTCAGGGACCTGTCCCTCCAGACTTGCTTGACCCCAGCCTTCTGGTTAACAAGGCCAAGTCGGAGTTCGTATTTTCGCAGGAGATGCACTTCATTGAGGTGGAGCTCGATTCTTGCAGAGCCAGAGATCAACTCCCAGCAGATTGGGCAGAGGTTCTTTTGCCAGACCATTACAGGCTGGGCAGGTGCACCCTGCTTGGGATTTTCTGTCCCTCCTGGGATTCATGGTGGCCTGCACCAGCATGGTCTGTAGGGCCCGGAGGAGAATATGTTCTCTGTAGTAGGAGCTGGCCCGTCAATGGTCTCTGCGCAAGGGTCACTTTGATCAGTCAGTCACTGTGATCAGCTGATTTGGGACTCCCTCCAGTACTGGTTAGTTCTGAAACATCTGCAAAAAGGAATCCTGTTTGTTTACCTGGAGCTGATAGTCGCCACCACGAATGATGCCACCCTGATGGGCTGGGGTGCCCACTTAGGGGAACACAGAGTCCATAAACTCTGGACCCCCATTGAGTCCCAATGCCATATCAACCTGCTGGAGCGTCGGGCAGTTTGGCTGGCACTGACAGCCTTTGCTCCACACCTTTGGGGTCAAGTCATTCAGGTCCAGATGGACAACACCACGACCATGTACTACCTTAACAAATAGGGCAGGACACACTCCCTTCCTCTGTGCAGTGAGGCTCTCTGCATCTGGACCTGCTCAGCTTGAACGCAGATCTGGCCATCCATGTGGCTGGCATGTCCAGTCAGCTGGCAGATGCACTCAGCCAGGTGGATGAGGTGTCTCACGAGTGGTCTCTCCATCAGGAGGTAGTGCACAGTCTGTTCTTCCGGTGGGGCACCCTCTGGTGGATCGGTTTGCCTCCTGGGAGAATGCAAAGCTGAGGTTGTATTGTGCCCACCTCCCTCACCTACAGTTCGAAATTCTCTTATCTTAAGAATGCGCAAGGCAACACTAAGAGACCCTCCTAGCGCCCCTATAAACTTATAGTGCGTAACTGTTCTGTCCTCCATAGAGCCACACTGTTCAGTCTTGGGGATGGAGGCACTAGGGCGCTGCAGGATCTGTAACATTTGGGACCACCAGTTCTTGACATGGCAAGTGCCTGGGCTGTATGCAGGATGTTATCAGCCACAATCGCTTCAGTTCCTTTTTTACTCCATAGAGAGCATATCACGTCATCAGGAATGGTGAACTTTGGGTTAATCCGTGTAAGCTTTACTTGCTTTATCCTTTATTTATTTGATGTGTTCCCTCCCCCTCCACCCATTTGAGTCCATTTTTGCAGTGCTGTCATGAGATCATTTTCACCAATCCCCACCCAGTGTTTATGGTGATTAGGCCCGGACTATGACACAGGATCTTGTCTTTTGTGTCAGCGCCTCACTCGTCAGACCTTCAAGGATAGAGTATGTTGATGGGGGTAAGCAGGACCCCCAGCCATGCTGAAGTTCTCGTAAGCAGTCCTGCTCTGCTGTCATAGACTTATCAATCTCTTGATAGGGACACTCATGCTGGATCCTCACAGCCCTGAATTTTCATCAGACCACGTGGTTATTTCTACTTCTGCACCCATGCAGGGTTGTTGACCCAAAAGCTCAATTTGGCACACTTCCTCATGATCTCATCCCAGTTCTTGCAGTCCCCATCATCCATGCAAAGCTTTCCTGGGGGCATTTCTCCACCTCAGAACCTTCTCTGGGGCCCTTAGAGAGGCTGAGTTAGGTACTGTTGGACTGCTTTTGGTATCACCTCCTGTACTGAGCTTGGCAGCATCACTAGTATCACTCTCTGCCACCACTGGTGTCATTCTCATTAGCAGTGTCAGTGGCTCAGTAGGAAACACACTCGCCTCTGAGGCCGGGAGATCAGAGGGCTGTGGGTTCAGTTCCCACATCTGGCACTTGGGTTAATATCCTAGTACTGACACTGTAGTGCAGCATGAGAGGGGTGCTGCACTTCTGAGGTGCCGTCTTTCGGATGAGACGTTAAACCGAGGTCCCATCTGCCTGGATTGGTGGTAGTTCAGGTGGATGTTAAAGATCCCATGGCACTTATCGAAAAGAGTAGGGGAATTTCACCGGTGTCCTGGCCAAATTTCCCTCATTCACTAAAAAATACCACCAACAGCTTAATCTGGTTCAAGGTCAGTTGGCATTCATCTGTATCCCCCTTCCCCGGGTCGTGCCTGAAAATAGGCAGGATTTGTCTAGTGCACTTACCCGGTCAACAAAAGATAAATAAATAAATTCTCAGCCTGGCTGCCAGAATCGTTCTCTGTGTTACTTCCAGCAATATTTTCAGTGCTGTCGTAGTACTGTGTCTGCTGCTGTTTCCAGCACCGTCCCTCATTATGCTGCCATTGGCACTAAGCTTCACTCTCTTGCAGCATTTTGCACCATCTGCACCTTTTTTTTTTTTCTCCTTTCTTTTTATTCCCTAGTCAGATTAAACTCAGTGGCCCATTAACATCAGAGATGCGCTTTTCAGGCCTATTCTAACTGAGATTCATCATCATAAAAATACCGAGGGGGTGGAGAACCGTGGATTTCCCTAGTTAATTCCTATTTTAAAACACTATCCTTACTAACTAATAAAGAGTTTTTAAATAGCTGTCTGAGCTAAGGCCAGCTGGAATGGTAGCCACATTCTTTCATATTGTTCTTTCCAATCCAATTTAAGATGCCATTCATTTTCTAATTTAGATATTTCAGTCATTGCATTTAGCCAGATTTTGAAAGTAGGGAGGTTAGAGTCCTTCCATCCTAGTTTGCAGTATGCATTTTTTTGCTAAGCTAAGTGATAAGTTTCCTCTGATGTACATCTAAGGTGTTATCTAGTTTATAAATACCTGTCATGGTTACTGCTGGGTTAAAAATGATTTGCCTGCTAAAACTAGTAGAGACAAATTGCTTAATTTTCGACTAATAGTTGGATAGACATGAGCAAGAATGAATCATATGTATTAGGGTACCGGGTGTAACTGCACATCGTGGACATTTATCCAAAATATTAAAGCTGAAGAGATGTGATTATAAGGTGTATAATAAATCCTGTGAATTGTTTTGAATTGTATTTGTTGCAGTCTGTTTTTATATTCTGGGCTGGATATTCAAACTGCGCCATTCTGTGGCGCAAGCCCTTGCGCTGCTCAAAAATGTTGCGCAGGGGTGTGGCCAGGGCGATATTCAACGGAGTTGCGCTATTGAGCAACTCCTTTGAATATCGCCCCCCGGCCACAGCATGCACAGTGGAACTTGTGCCACCGCAAGTGCTCAGAGTGGAGCATTCAAGATGCGGTGGCGCAAGTTCCATTGCACCGTGCGCAAATTTCCAGTATTCAAAAGGTGACATGCAAATGGGGCCATAAGTTATGCAAGGCGTGGGGGGTCATTTGCATCTACTTACGGACCCATTAGCATGCAGGTGCGCCGATCCCCGACAACTTGCGCCTGGCGCCCTGCCAGGCAGCAGCCTTCGGGAACCGCCCCTGCAGCCCGATCGCGGGCATGAAGTAAATCTCTGACTTACTGGCCTGATCATGGGCATAATACAGTATTAAACCTCTCGGACTGGCCTGATCAAGGGCATAATAAAATTGACTTCTCTCGACTGGCCCATCGCAGGCATCACAGAACTGGACCTTTCGACGGGTCTGGACGGGCATAACAGAATGACCTTAGCCTGATCGTGGCAGAACGGAGTTCAACCCCCAAAAGATCAGATCCCTGTGGTCCAGTGGACCACGGGCTCGATCGGGCATTAGAGTCAACCACCTCCCGGTCCAATTTCCTGGTGATCTAGTGGGCCTCACCCCACCCACTCCACGGAGTTTCCTCACCCACCCCCGGTCAGCCGACGGGCGGTAGCACCTCACCCGCCCGCCGCGCTGACTGCCACAGACGCCCATTGGTTGCAGCAAGAGCCAATGGCGCAGAGTTCATATACGTCATAGGCAGTCCAGATATGTGAATTCATTCACATATCTGGACTGCTCTTAGAGCTGGGAGGCTGCACGCCCATTGGCTCTGCACTGAACCAATGGGCGCAGCCCCACGAGCAGTCAGGCTGCAGGCGGGTGGGTGCTGCCGCCGGGCTGGGATGGGGAGCGGGGTGGTGGGGCTCTGTGGGGTGGGTGGGGCCACTAGATCACCAGGAAATTGGACCTGGGGGTTGACTCTAATGCCCGCGATCAGGCTTGCGAGTCCACTGGACCACCAGGGATATTGGTCTTTTGGGGTGTTGAACTCCGTTCTGCCCGCGATCAGGCTAGGGGTGGGGTCATTTTGTTATGCCCGCGATCGGCCAGTCGGGGGTTCAGTTCTGTTATGCCCGCGATCGGGCCAGTCGGGGGTTAATACTGTTATGCCCGCGATTGGGCCAGTTGGGGGTTAATACTGTTTTGTGCGATCTGCCACAGTGGGAGTGTGTTCCGCCCACCATCGGGCTACGGGGTTACTTATGCCCGCGACCGGGCTGGGGTTACTTATTATGCCCGCGATCGGGCTGCAGGGGCACAGGGAACAGTGGAGGGCCACCCACAGATGGCAGCTGCTGTGTGTGCCTGCAATGCGGCACCTCACCTGTGGGTGGCCTTGGACTTGATCCTTTTTTTTTCTCAAAGTTGTGCAGGCGCAGGTAGGGGGTTGCGCCTGCACAACTCTGCACAGCCCGGCTGAATATCAGGCTGTGCAGTTTATGCATGGTTCCTCCCCCTCAGGTTGAGCATGCCTTCATTAGCATTGCGCTGTTGCTCAGCATGACTTGGGGTGGCGCAACTGCCTCCTGCTGAATATTGCAGAATGACGCAATTTTGGACTTGCGCAGGAGCAACCCTATTGCGCATGGCGCAACCCTTTTGAATATCCAGCCCTCTGTATATAAGCATCTAGAATGTCCTGCCATAATTCAGATGTCATGCATATTCCTAAATCCCTTTGCTATTTTAGTCTAAGTTTATCTAACGTAAGGTCTGGATTTTCACTTACTGAGTGATATAAAGCAGAAATGAGTTTCTTCCCCTCTCTATTATTCCTCAAGGTGGCTAACAGGGGTGGTAGTTTTGTAATTCTAACCAAATTGTTATTTTTAACCAAAAAATGTTTCAATTGTATATAATAAAATTCCTGAGAGTTTATTTTGTTTTCTTTTTTCAGCTGAGCAAAGGTTTTTAACTTTCCCTCATGGTAGAGATCACCCAACTGAATCAGCCCCTGGTTTTGCCACCTTAAGAAGGATTTATCTGTTACTGAGGGAGAGAACTTATAATTTGTATAAATAGTGTATTCTGAATTTAAATCATTATCCTCTAGTTTTTTTTTTGTAATTCTGTCCAACAAGTATATAAAGTTTTAGTAGTAATGGGTACTGACCCTGATGGGTTTTTCATAGGGGTTGCCGAATATAAAAGATTTATAAGTTTCGGATATGGCTGAAACCATGTCTCAATCTGAGTTTAAGTTTTTCTTTGCGTAGAAGGTTGTAGCCAATCCCAAACCTGGGTAATTTGGGTTACTAAGTAATTTAACTTGAAATCCGGTAATGATAGCCCCCCGCGTTCTTTAGATAATTCCAGAGTCTTCCTTGCTATCCTGACTTTATTTTGTTTCCAAAGGAACTTACTTACAAGTTTTCCAGCCTCTTAAAAAAACTAGCAGATATCTGAATAGCTAAGGCCTGGAAGAAAAATAAAATTTGGGAGAGTATTAGCAATTTGATCAAATTAACCCTCCCAGTTAGTGTTAAATATAAGGGGCAGGATTCACAAAGAAAGCCAAAATTCCCGCAGCTACGGGAAAAAGGCTTGCTGCTGTGCGGAAGCGCAGCTGCGGATTTCCGTAAAAATTGCTGCAGGTGTGGCAATTTACCTGCCGCAGGGCTTGCGCAAGTGCTGCAAATCCGCAGCTGCGGAGGCTGTGAAGGCACAGCAATAGGGAACCACAGTAGCTGAAGCAGCAGACTGTAACAGTGCTGCTATAATATGTAGCTGACAGCACACACAGAGACCAGCAACCAGTCCCCAACTGGGACCACAGCAGCACTGCAGGTACCTGTGATACCTTGGCACCACAGTGGCTGACTGTCCCTGCTGGTTGTCCCTCCCTGGGGTGTTCCTGTAGCCTGCAAGGGGGGGTAGCACTTGCTGCTGGCTGGTCAGGCTCTACTGCCTGTGGGGCTCTGTCATGGGCTGCACTGGGTCTAGTGGTTGATGCCTGTTGCCATATCATGGCAATGTGTGCATTCATTGCTGTAACATCAGCCACTGCTATACTGTCCGTGATGCTATTACCTGTGGTACACCTCCATCTTAATTGATTCCAATTGCTGGAGCACTACTGCAGTGTGCTGAGGGAGAGTTACACCTCATTCCACTGTGTGTAACATTCTTTCCTCAGCTGCGGGGAAAAACCTGGCTGTGAATAGCCTTTCAGGGGCGGTGCCTCACTTATCTCACACCTTTTTGACCTGAGGGACTTCCGCAGCTGCACTTTTTTCCACAGTCCATAGTGGTTTTTCCCGCAGCTGCGGGGGTTTTTGTGAATAGCACTTGGAGCAAACTCCCCTTTTTTTCCGTAGCTGAGGGAGTTTTGGGGACTTAGGGAAGGTTTTGCACCTTCTGAGAGCTTTGAGAATCCTGCCCAAGGTATTCCACTTATTCAAATCTCTCAGTGTCTAATAATAGATCCTCAGAATTTGCCTGATAGAGGTCTTTGGTTCTTGGAGTAAGCCTTATCCCTAGATTCATTTATTTGTTTGCTTTTGGTAACCAGGTGAGTGCAGTAGGCATAGAGATGCCTATTTTCAGGCACAACCTGGGAGGATACAAGTCAAATACATGATCAACAATGTGACGCAGCATATAGAATAGGAGGACACACAATGCTAGGCAGTAAGAAAAAAACAAACATTTTACAAGAACAGTGAAATACAGGGTTATACAAGTAAATAATATGAACAGGTACTGGGATATTCAGAAATAAACAAGTGCAACACAAGTACAGAGAAACTGGCACTAGTCTTGTATTTATGAAACAGTATACAGTAAGTGCCTGCAGTTTATGGCCCATTATTTGGAAGTCCCCTAAATTAAAGTCAGGATTGAAACTCATAAGTTCTGTTTTAGACCAATTGATTCTATACCCTGAGAACGAACCGGATAGATTAGTAGTTTGAATTATATATGTAATTGAGGGGTTTAATTTGTAATATATATTAAAATATCATCGACGAACAGACTGACTTTTTCTTCAGTTTGTCCTATAGTAATCCCTGTAATATCAGGATGAGTTCTTATAGCAATAGCCAATGGTTCTGTTGCTAATGCAAATATGAGTGGGGAAAGGGGGCATCCCTGTCCCATTCCTCTTGCTAATGTGAACTGCTCTGAGACTAGGCCATTAATTCTGATGACCGCCAAAGGAAAATCATGTACATATTTTACCTACCCACTGAGCTGTGTGCCCAGGCCCATTCTCTGAAAAATCAAAAAGATACAGGGCCATTCAAGCCTATCGCTCTCCTTTTTTCCTATCATTATTTTGCCTCCCTGGCTTACAGAACTGGGATGGAGGAGGAGGAGTCTCATGGTCCTAACAGCACCTCATTCAGTTAGTGCGTGCCGCCTTGGGGGCGCCATCAGCGCTGACTCCTCTCCAAAGGAAAAAAACATTCCTGTGGCAGGTGCACACCTCCGGCTTACACCCAAGCAGTAATGAATGGTGACGATCAAGAATTACGGTAGGTACGTAATTTCCATTTTTCTTTGTTTGCCATGTTAGTAATTTTAATGGTTTGTCAGTAGTAAAATAATAATGTGATGTTGTTTTTATTATTTGCTTTTCTGCTTTTTCCATTACTAAGTGATTGTGGAAGTCCTTTTTTTGGAGTAATTTCTTGTGTATCTCAGAGTCAAATGTAGAGCTATGGATATTAGTTAAACTATGAATTTCTTGTTCTGTTCGTTTAATGAATTTATCTTGTTGTTTTCTATTAATAGCTGTTACATTCATTATAGTCCCCCTTATACTTTCTTTAAGGGCTTCCTATACAGTGGCTGTATCTAGATCCCCAATGCTATTATAACAAAAATATTCCTCACAAGCTAATTTAATCTTCTCCCTATATTGTGTGTTGGATACAAGTGTTACATCCATTCTCCAACTTTTAGATTGCTTTATCGCTATATTAATTTTAACATCCAAAATACAGGGAGAGTGGTCGGGTATAAAGATCCTGGGATACTGTACATCTTGTATTATATAGAGCAGCGATTCCGAAATTAGAAAATAATCTTTCTATAAGCGTGGACCAGCATGAAGAGAAAGGTTCCTTTTCTCCGGTCTCCCCAGCTTCAAGCATGCCTTGCGGTCGTCCAGGACGTTGGGATGGAAAGCCAGGCAAACACTGCACAACGAGGTTATGGCCAACACCTAGGCAGTAGACGACGGAGGGTGAGTGATCGGAAAGAACACTTTCTGGATGCAGGGGCACCAGTGAAACCGGGGAAGATTTTTCCTCCATGGTATATGTGACTTAAAGCGCAATCGCTAACTCAAACAAGTTTGATTTTCGGCCAAAACCGACGGTTAGAATCCAGGGCCTACGATATGCTGAGAGCACGAGGGAACCTGTATCTTCCAGCGGGCTAAGATCTGGTGTCATGGGGCAGAGCCGAGGTATATACCACCCAGGTGGGTGGGAGGAGCCAGCTTGAAGACTTCCGGCAAGATTTAAAGTGGAAGGGGACATGCCAAGAAGTGTGTATGAACAACATATACCACTCCTAGAACTACTGTTACAGGTGAGTAACCTGTTCATCCTGGAGTATGTTTGGTGTAGTGAGGGGAAAAAGAGAATATACCCTTTTGTCCCCCTCTCTCTCTCTCTCTCGGGGTCTATCCTAAAAGATGTATGGGATCTATCTAGCACTGAAGATTTATCCACTTGACGAAGGGCAAGATTAAAATCACCACCAATTATAAACAGGGCTTCATAGTTATATAGCTCTAAAATAAACTCTGAAAAGAATCTTGGGTTATTTTCGTTGGGAGCATACAATGCTGCAAACGTAAATTTTTAGCTCATATATCCTTAATTGGACCAAAACATATGGGTCAACCACATATCTATCAATAGCAGGCATTGTCTTTTTCCTATGGAAAGCTGTAAGCACTCCTCTAGATTTAGTAGAAAAACACCTACTCCACCTTCCTTCAAGCCAGTTGATATCTTTTTGCAATAAATGTGTCTCTTGTAATAATATAGCATTGACATTTTTTCTTTCGAGGTACATCAGGATTTTTATTATTTTTGATCTATCCAGTAGCCCTTTCACATTCCAGGTGGCCATGCTAAAAATGTCTAACATATTAATTTGGTTTATTATTTATGTTTTGTAGAAAAAATTTCGGGCTCCACACCTTGTACGTGATATTCTTACTTTTTATATATTTGTAAATTAGTTCTGTTTCTTTTTAAATTTTACTTTCAGAATCTATTATAATCTCTTTCATAGCTAATATCCAGTTTTTGAGATATGTTTTCTCCTAGAACACTAGGTCAATAGGCCACTGATTCAGATAGCCTACTAACAAACATCCCTCCCCCCATAACTTAGATATAGCTGCCCCCTACACCACGCTCCACCCCATGGCTAAAATATATCTACCCCCATCAGACGAGATGAACACAGGCTCATCTCGAATGCGTTGACATGCAGCGTGTCATGAATAGATCCACTCTGTTCTTAATAGTTTTCCGTAATACATATTACCCTCTTCTTTTTAATGTCCTGTCTTCCTCCTCCCCCACCCTTCCCTTTCCTTTTCCCTTTGTCTTTCTGCTTGTAAAGATGAAGCTTATGTAGCCTCATAATCTATTTTATATGCTGCTACTGCATCATCTGGAGAGTCAAAAGTCTGGAGATGACCATTAACAATAAAATGAATTTTTGCAGGGTAGAGCATAGAAAAGCAAATGCCTTTGTTATATAGCATCTGCTTAAGCGGGTTAAATAGCTTCCTCTTTTCTGCAGTGTTACTGGATAGATCTGGGTAGGCATTAAACTGAAGATTATCCACCTCGAGTCCCTTAGATATCCGAGCTTTCTGCAAACTTGCTTCCCTGTCCTAGAATTTGAGGGGTTTGACAAAAACAGTTCTAGGGAAGTCTGAATTGGGTGCTCTAGGGCCCGTTCTATGGACTCTATCCAGTACAATCTTAACTTCTGGATATTTTCTTTCTAAAGCAAGGGTGAGAAGTTTTTCCAAATAAGGGATCGCATTTCTGGCCGCTCGAGCCCCTCTGGATTTTTGCAAAGCCATATGTTTGCTCTTCTTGCTCTGTCTTCTTGTTTAGTAATTTTTAGCTGCAGAGCTTGGAGCTGTTTCTTTAACTGCAGCACACTCTGAGGTAATTTATGGGTACTATTCTCTAGATGCGACACTCTCATTTCCATTTCTTCTGTTTTGGTGGAGAGTGATTGGAGCGTTGAAAATACTTCTGAGAGGGTACCCGAGATAGCATTAATTGACCCTTTTATCTCACCCAAAGCATTTAACATGTCAGATCTCAAGCCACCCACAGCTTCAAGAACTTCATTATTTAAAGAATACAACTCCTCAGGGGGCCTGTGCTGTTATCTTGTGTGCTCTGACAGTAGTGAATAAATTTTCCTCTTGTGATCATTCCCCATTATGAGTGCCCTTAGGCCCCTCATTCTAACCATTAGTTTGCACTACATGCTCCACTTCTGATGTAGACATTTGTGTTGAATTACTTATGGAAGATGGCTGAGTCCTCTCAATCCCACTCAAAAGAGCGGATGCCTGCGGTTCACTTAAACCATCCCCCCGCGCTCTGTTGGCATTACCTCGTTATTGTTAAACTCCAACCAACTTCTCTCCATTGCTTCCCCTACCGGATTTTCTGTTAATTCCTCATTTAATGTCATTTCTGAATCCATCTCAGCTCCCCCAAGATTCTTACGAGCTGGTCCTTGTCAGAAGATTAACAACATGTTACCTGAACGATGTTTCTCCATTTCTGGGCTTACCAGAAGTGAGAGGAGTGAGCGGGGAGGGGGGTTTCCATGAGCTCTGTAAAGCCGAGGAGTCAGCTCTCTTTAATGCGCGGGTATTGCGGGGTCTCTTCTTTAATGGCTGAGCTGAATTTGCCAGTTTACGTGTTGGTGAACGTTTTTAGGCATACTATATTTAGGCACAGTACGAGGGAGGGTATAAACTCAGCCACCTACTGTCATGCAGAAAACGCCCGACTAACTGAGACACAGCGTGAATCCGAGGGAGCATATACCCAGGTCAAGGAAGAGATAGAGAAACAATACAAACAAGATAGACAGGGGACCCAGTTGCTTTACTTCTTCCACGCTACAGAGCCAGGGAACATCGCTGTAAGTTCTTAAACTTTAGGGGGTTTCAATTCTCCCGCCGATGCACTCTGCGTTTCTTCACCCAGCCATCTCAAAGCTCGGAGTCGAGATCAGGACGCCAGAGCTTCCATTAATGGAACCTCCCCAATGGAAAAGTACCCATCTGCACTTCCTGAACACTTCGACAAGGCTGCCTTCTCCAGTTCTGCCTTCTGCTTTGCACTGCCACTTTTTGCCTCATGCTGTGCCTTCTTGTCTTCCTTTTCAGTAAGGTTCTTTAGCAACTGGTTTAGCTCTCAGTTCCGAGCTCTCTGAGCTGAGGAAGAACCTGTTAGTCAACGTGCTGTTCAAACTTTGTACTAATCTACCCCTTTAGTGCCTTCTCCTTCTGTTGGCCTGTCAGTATCTGCCTGCATGGCATACTCCCCCAAGGCCTCTGGCCCCTTTCTTGTACCAACAGTTCTCCACTTGGTTGGAGGCAGTGAGGACTTGACATCAAGAAACTGACCCCCTTTCTCTAGGGCTGCTCAAGACATTTTCAGGGTGTGCCACTCCACTGTCCACGTCCTACTTAGAGGCCAATGAATCTTCATTTCCATTACTCCTTCGTCTGCAGAGGAGCTTATTTTTCAAGCTTTTGTCCTCGACATGCAGCAGGCTCCAGCATGGGCTGTGATGTACAGTTTTCCTTCTTCAGCCTCCCGTGCCCCCAGTCACAGATAGTTGCACATCCTCTGCCAGACTTTTCAGAGGACACCCATGCAGTATGGAGTAGGCCTTTTGTGTCGGCCCCAGTCCCTGCAGGGATACACAATAGGTGCTTGGTCTCTTCTTACCTGAAGCTCTAGGCTACTTCACCCACCCTGCTTTTGGGTTTACCACCCTACACATGGCTTGTGATGTTTGCCTTAACTTTTCCCCTACACTGAAGTACAAGATATTAGATGCCTGTGTGAGAAAGGTTTATTCCTCTGCCATTGCAGCCTCCAGAATTGTTTCTTATTAGTCTTGTATGTCCTGCTTCCAGCTTCATCTGTGGGAGCTGCTTCATGCCAGACTTTTGCTAAGCCACTGGATGATAACACCTGGGTGCATTCTAAACATCACAACCAGAGCTGTGGGAACTACAATTCAGTTTTATTTCTAAACATATTACGAGACGTCTACTTTTGACAGTTGTAACCATAAATACAACAAAAAAACAGATAATTACAATAAAACAGCAGATTAAATGAGCATCTATAAATTATACTTCGCTATATTAAATGTAGCAGTAGTGCAGCAGTCACTTGTGACATTCACACAATTTATACAGGTATCAAAATGTCCATACTTTAAACATGGTTACTGAAATCAAAGAATGTAGTTCATGGGATATTGTAAACCCAACCATGTTTACAAGAGGAAACTTAATAGTTCAGGAACCAGTTGTTGAGTGACATTTAAGGACTGAGAGTGCAAAACGTTTTGTGACTGGAGATTATTATGCAAGGAGGAATAAGGAATAAGTTCAGCACTGCAAGAAGGTGCCTTATAACACAGTAACTTGTAGATTCTCCTATTAGAAAGAGAGCAACAACAGGTTGCTTTAGTAAACAATGATATTTTCAATAAGGTAAACCATTTATAAAATAAATTGCACTATGGCACAGGAGATCTTATCTGCCACGGCATGTAGTTCACTCTGCCTATGATGACTCAGAGATCTCATCCATTCATAGACACTCCCAGCTATGCCTGTCGCAACTGGGTCCACTCTCCAGGAGAAAGCTTCTGAGCAGTTGACCTTATTCTCCACCACTACCTCCCAGTCCCTGGTCCAGGGTCTCTTCACACTCACAGGCTTCCTTGTGTCCTCCTCTTCTTTTCCCATCTTGCCGCTGACCAGACAGAATACCATCTGTGTCCTCATCTAGTATCCAAGGTCAGCCCTCCAGACATTCCCTCCCTCGGTCAGCCAGAGAGTTAAAACTCCTAGTGTAGTCTTCACCAGTATCTGATTCTCCTACTCTTTCTCTGCTCAGGTAATCATCCTTATGGGTGCTTTCCCTTTTCACCATATACCTATTAGGCTCCATCTCTAGTTTGGGGGTACTGCTTGTTAGTCGACCAAATAGTGTGGCTGTGTTGAGGAGATTGAATCTAACAAGATAAGAAAGTGACTTACCAGTAACTTAATATTCTTGAGTATTTCCTCCATAGAGCCATAATCCCCCCCCCCCCCCGAGAAATAAGGGTGTACTGGGTCAAGCTTATCCTGTTTTCCTCCATACCTGTCTAGTAGGGCGACTAGTTATGGTACTTTTTCCTGTTTTCCATATTGTTAATCTCTTTTTTTGTCATTTGCGCCCATATTTTTTATTTATATTTTTCACTGCAGTTTTCCTACTTCATTTTTCAAGTGCCTGCTGCAGTCTTCTGTGACGTGTTGGTCACCTCTGTGCATTTTAGGAGTGTCTGCTACTGACATGTGGTAGACCCTCTGCCTGTAACCTACAGTGGCTGTGTTTGTACGCAACTCTCATGGTCTGTATCATGATTCTACTGCAACCGTGTCAGTCTGGAGAATTCTTTTCCCCCAGACTGGCAGAGTTTTCTCATTTTTATTTTTTGTACCCTGTACCGCAAAGAAGAGTGGTATCACCTTGGTTTTGTTTTGTGGGCTATTACTTTGACCTAGAATCTCCTTTGGTGACAGTTTGGTTTTTCATATATGTTTTGTCTGTTTTTTTTTTTCTCCTAAGACATCTTATACTGTTTTACTATTAGCAATGTTTTTTTCCTTTATTTGCTTCTGAATTCCAAGGGTGGGATATTCAAAGGGGTTGCGCATGGCACAACAGTGTTGCACCATGCGCAACCCACTGATGCGCCCTGGCACGATATTCAAAGGGATGTTCGCGTTGCAGATCCCGATGCAGCGGAGTGCACCAGTAATGTATGCGGCGCAAGTGCGGGGGCGTGCCCATGCATATCCGCACATCCCGATATTCAGCCTGGGATGTGCGGCACATATGCTGGTGCAACCCTGCTTGAGCCGCACACTGGTGCTCAAAGTTGAGCCACAAAGAAATAGGAGCAAGGGCTGGCCACCCACAGGTGGGCTGCCGGAATTCAGGTCGCAACACAGCAGCCGCCTGCTGTGGGTGGCCACCCAAGTTCTGGAGCCAGGGTCTGTCGGCGTTGCGCCTCCCCCAACACCCGATCGCGGGCACAAGTAATATAAAGTACACATCCAATATCCCTGGTGGTGCAGTTGACTGCTTGCAGCCCGATCGCGGGCATAAGTAATAGAAAGCACACGTCCAATATCCCTAGTGGTCCAATGGACCGCTTGCAGCCCGATCGCGGGCATAGGTATACTAATATCAGTGAAATCCAACCCTGGTGGTCCAGCAGTACCCCCTCCCCGCCCACTGGGCCCTGCTCCCCCCCTCCCGGTCAGCGGCGGCGGCAGCACCCACCAAGCCGCCCGGTCTCCCGCCAACTGACTGCATACAGTACAGCTGTCGCCCATTGGTCCACAGCGTGAGCCAGTAGGTATCTGATATGCCGTACTACAGACCTGATAAGTGTCTGGACTGTAGCAATGCAGTCTGATCCGCCGATATTGCTGTCAAATTAACCGGCTATCTTGCCAATCAGTCAGCAAGCCCGGCAGGCGGCTTGCGGAGTGAGCTGTTGCGCTGACCGGGAGGGAGGGAGCAGGGTGGCGGAGCTCTGTGGGGAGGGGGGTACTGCTGGACCACCAAGGTTGGACTCCACTGATTTTAGTATACCTATGCCCGCGATCGGGCTGCAAGCGGTCCACTGGACCACCAGGGATATTGGATGTGTATTTTAAATTACTTATGCCCGCAATCGGGCATTGGGGCACTTTGCCAATGTGCAGGGGTCGTCTATCCCCAATGGCTGCAGCCTGGCAGGGTGCCAGGCGCAAGTCACAGGGGATCGGCACACCTGCATTTAAATGGGGCCATAATGGCATGCTAATGGCCCCAGTTGCGCCTTGCATGCATTATGGCCCCATCTGCATATCCACTGCTGAATATCACGGCTCCTGCGCCTAGCGCAACCGCTCTTGCGCTGGCGTGTCCCCCTGCTCTGCTCTTTCCACTTGCGCTGGCGCAGTGCCACTGCGCCATGCACAATGCGGGAGGCCAAGTTGCAATATTCAACAGTGCTGAGCCATGGCGCAGCTCTGTTTAATATCACCCAGTCCACGCCCTGGCGCATCCCAGTTGCGCTGCTCCCCTGCCAGGTGCATTTCTGAATATCCCACCCCAATTCTACACATTTAAAAACCAAAAACAAATGTTAATACATCTTCCTACTCCTTTTAAACACCTTGCTTTTCCAGCATCTTTATTGCCTGCATCTGCTCTGTGATGATCTTCCTGGACTAAAAGTCTTCACCATTCATTCACACTAATGGGACTACGCCGGAGGTGGTAGGACCCAGCGAGAGCCAGAAATCTTCAGGAGGGTCAGCACCGAGGTAGGACCACGTGTGTGCGGCACAGCGAGGCTGACTCGTACCTATATGGGCTATCTCTGCATCGACCCTCCAACTGCCTCAGTTCCTTTTTTCCCATCGAGTGCACTTCAGTGATGACGTCACTTGCCCACCGGGAGTCAGACTTCTTGTGTATATGACAGCAGCTTTTAGTCATTCAGTTCGTTAATCATAAATGTTTTTCTTGTTTATTGTTCAAAAAATAAAACTTAGAAGAAAGATTTCTCTCAGCCCTGCTCATCGAACAGTCTTGGTGATGGTAGGGAATCTTCTTCAGAAGCCTGCTCTGGCAGCAGGGCTGTGTCCAGTCCGCCGCCCTCTATGGGGGGGGGGGTCCAACCATGGGCAGTCCAGTGTCCGGGAGGGAGGACAGTCCTCCCGTAGACTCAAAGAAGCGAGCCTGTTCTCAATCCAGATCAGGACCCTGGCACCACTTGACCTCGAGCTCTTCCTCTTCCGATAGGAAGAGGAAGAATCTGTACCCCTCAAGATCGCCCTCTGGTATGTCTGTCAGGGAGTCTCTGGTAGTCGAGAGCCCTCCAGGTTTCCTGGTGGCTTCTGGTCTCCATAGCCTGGACTCTCATCACCAGGGCCCTTGTTAGGTCCCTTGGTGGGTTCTGGTGGATAGTTTCATCTTTGGGCAGCTCTTTATAGCAGTGGGTTCAGCATTGGCTTGTTTGCCCTTGCCAGTGGTTCCGGTGCCTTTGGGTTTTGGTGCCTTTGGGCCATGGCCGGAGATTTCGGTTGGGGATCTGCGTTGGGTGCCTTCTCCGGTGCTGACGCAGTCTACGCTGATTCCATATGCCTATCCCCCTCACTCTTCCCCGCAGGGGCCAGCACAGATACCACTCCTCCAGGGATGGCCATTCTCTGGGCCCCTCGGTTTTCAGTGCCCGCGTCGCATGCCCGTCGATTTTGGTGCCGTGTGTGGTGCCATGGGCTTCGGTGTGTGATGCAGTGCCATCGCATGCAGTGCCGTCGATTTCTGAGTGCACACGCACCACTGACCTCGTGCTGCATGCGGCACCTTCGACTTCGGTGCAGCATCGGCGTCTTTGTTTCCTCACCTAGGTGCCCTCCGGTCTGTCCCTTGCCCAGGTTGGCCTTGCTGCGGCATTTCCTGTTTCTATGCAGTGGATGTGGAGCATGACACATCTAATCTGGACCTCATCATTCTGACAATGGTAAGATAACTTGTTTTACAGCCTAGGCATGAACTCCTCATCCCAACTGAACCCTAGTTGAAGCCATGTCTTTTCATTCTCTCCTTAAGACATGGGTTCTGATCTGGCTCTGCAGAACTCCGATGTAGACCCAGGGGGCTTTGGCATCTCAGGTTCCCCATGTTAAAGAACATTGCACCCTCTCCCTCCCTCCTTAACATCGTGTTTCACACGGTGTGGGGAAAGCCATCTCTAATTCCTTCGATGCCCCTCCCAGGGAGGGACGCTTTTAGCTCACAACCCACTGCAGATACTGTGGTTGTCAGAGCAGAGAATGGCAAGGCTGTTCTCCCTCGGGAGTCTACATCTCGTCCTATCAATAGGGAATCTTGCAAGATTGACACCGTGAGGAAACGAGCAGTCACTGCCGCAAAAACTCTTTGGAGGCCTACAACTCTGCCTCCAGGGCAGCTGCTGCTGGGATCTGTGTCAGGTGACTCCCCTAACTTAGAACTTCAAGATTTTCTAATGATGAAGGTGGAGACTTCCGGTGATGTCACCGACTGGGATGCAAGGGTAAAACCTAGCTCTGCTGATCCTGGGCTAAAAACAGACTCTCTCACTAATAAAATGCAAAATAATCAAAAAAGAATATCAGGGAGAGCCACAGCATTGAATGGGAGGCAAAAAAAAAAGGACTGCATGCACCCCCAGAAGCAAGGATTCGGCAGGATTCTCTCACCCTTCATCAAGCTCTGCAGAGAATTCAACCAGACATGGTGGCTCCAAACTGGGCCTCCTCTCAACAACCTAGCAATGCTGCCATTCTAGCAGAGTTGCAGGAATTCAGGACTGAGGTTTGTACTTTCTGGTCAGAATTAACTACAGAAATCAGTAAACTTTCATCTCATGTTACTGAAGTTGAAGCACAACATACTGAATTAGATGATCGGATTGACAGGCTGGAACGCACGGTAGTGCACTTGCTAGATGATCAGCATGCTTTAAAAGAGAAATGTAAGGATTTGGAAAACAGATCACGCAAGAATAATTTGAGAATACATGGGATTCTGGAGAATGAATAAGGGAGAGATATTTTAAAATTTGTGAAGGAGCTCCTCCGTGACTCTCTGCAATTAGACCCAGCTTTTAAATTCGACATAGAGCGAGTCCATCGGGCTCTTATCACCGAAACCAACTCATCCAGACAGACAACCTCGCTCCATCATAATGAAGTTTTTAAGCTATACTACTAAACAAACTATCCTTACCAGAGCCTGGAGAATGAGGGATACTAAATATAAAGGAAAGCGCATTTATTTTGACAACAATTACTCCCCATCTATTTCAGCCAAGCGCAGGGCCTACGCTCCAGTACTCCCGTCTTTTAAAGCAACAACTAAAATTTGCTACTCCATACCCTGCTCGACTAGTCGTCATGTTTCCAGATGGTCCCCAAACCTTTGAGATACCAGATGAAGCAACGAAAGCTCTTCAACTCAGGGGCTTGGTTCAATCCACCCAGGAAGACTCCTCACTCAGGAAAACTCAACAAGGCCTTCGTAATGCTGTTTGGGACACTGCTAGGGATCCGGGTTCCAGAAAGAGACAGAGTCAAGGAACCTTAGAGGATGTGAAAAAACTTTTACAAAGATTTCAGTGACCTGCACCAGAGTGAGTGGCGAGAGAGATTCTGCAGAGACTTAAAAACTGGTAACTTGATGCGGAGGTGACTCTGCATACAGGGACTACACAATGCAACTCGGGGAAGTCTGTTTGGGGTGGGGACATTGGGAAATGGAAATCCTGTTTATATTCCCAAGCTTATAGATGGGGAAAAAGGTTAGTGAATCAGAAGGATATTTCTGAATTTCCCTTGGATTATCTCTACCCCCCGGAAGCTTGCTGATAGTCCTCCCATAGTTATTGTTTAATTATACTATAGCCCAGGAAAGGCTGCATGACTTAATGCATTTTTTGCAGCGCTACATGCCCACCTGACCATTATAGGGTCAGAAATCCATCCCTAAATGGTCGACGTATCCATAAGGCCTTACTGGAGATGAGACACACAGGGACCATTTCCTGGGGGTTTCTTCCTCATTTTTATTTCCAGTGTGGCCTACTGCACCACTAGGTACCAGGGAAATAGTGGTGCTGGGGGCCCTTGGCGTTGCCTTGACACTCCCCCTCAGAGCGCATACATCTGCCCCTCCAAAGGAGAGGTATCTGTCCTCTTCCCTACCTTGGGAGCCACTTAAATTTTCTGCCAGGTTCAGAGACCTGTTAGAGCAGGTACAATTTGCCGGTACAAAAAAGTTGATGCCCTGTTGGCATTTGGTTAGTTTGACAGGCCTAAAAGTACTGAGCGTCATGTATATTGTTAAAATGTAGTGTCAGTGGCTCAGTAGGTAGCACACTCGCCTCTCAGGCCGGGAGATCAGAGGGCTGTGAGTTCAGTTCCCACATCTGGCACTAGGGTTAATATCCCAGTACTGACACTGTAATGCAGCATGAGAGGGGTGCTGCATTTCTGAGGTGCCGTCCTTCGGATGAGACGTTAAACCGAGGTCCCATCTGCCTGGATTGGTGGTAGTTCAGGTGGATGTTAAAGATCCCATGGCACTTATCGAAAAGAGTAGGGAATTTCCCGGTGTCCTGGCAAATTTCCTCATTCACTAAAAATACCACCAACAGCTTAATCTGGTTCAAGGTCAGTTGGCATTCATCTGTATCCCCCCTCTCCCGGGTCGTGCCTGAAAATAGGCAGGATTTGTCTAGTGCACTTACCCGGTCAACAAAAGCTAAATAAATAAATAAAATGCAACAGGCCTGCACATGTTTAGTTGTCATAGGCGTAGTGCCAAATTTTTTAGATCCTTGTGTACTTTAAACACTCAGACGGTGTTATGGTGTTTAAATAGAACAACAGGTAGACATTATAATTCACTTATATCAGTGACAATACATAAAGCAATTAATAATACAGTATTATTGAGCATGGGGTGAAAAGGCATAAGCAGTGGCGCCGGAGCCGGGGTGGGCTACTCGGCCAGTGGCCCCACCACTTTAAAATCCGTAGGCATAGCTGGGCACTTTTATTGTAAAACAGTCATTGTAAATTGCATCTTCTTATGCCCCGATTTTGTTCCCGGTCCCAAACTCGTGGCATCCCTGTATTTTACGGGAAATGGGGCACTCTACATGGAGAGTGTTCCTTACTGTTCATACAGCCAAACAGGGCAATACACATAGCTTTCACGACACATAACGATTCTACAGGAAAACACAGGAAGATAACCTGGGGTTACAAGGAAATGTGACAAAACAATTGTTGTGGGAGTTCTGCGACTGGAGCTAAAGCAGACTTCCGCTTTTGCAGAGAAGAACAAACGGAGTTCTGGCTTTCTGCTGCTGCCAGATTCTCAGGTTCCTGAAACTTTCCCCTGCTTAGATGCAGTCGCTACTGACTTGATGCGCTACCCAAATTCCACTGAGAATTTGATCTCAGTGGATATCCTCTACCCCAACTTGGCTCACACTGGGCGGAAGACAGGTGGTAACTGCCCCCATTGGGTTCCGGTTGGGGCCGAGCTGGTTCCCCCCCCCATCGGGTTCCAGTTGGGGCCAAGCTGGTTCAAAGTGACACTCCGAATCCGAACACTCCAGCCCTCCCTCCCCGAACCAGGCACGTACTTAGGCGAAGGCGTGAAAACTTACCTCACCCAGACTGGACATCCATTGGGTGCGGGGGCGAGAGACACTCTCACCCCACCCAGACCCATCACACACTAGAATGGATGCTTGGGGGTATTACCCCATAAGTATTTAGGGCTGAGATTGGGGGCCGGTGAAGGTTTGGGTGACATCACCCATACCAGTGCACGCCACCCATATCTGCCTCACATTATTGGGGTGGGTTATGGATTGCCTGCCCCTCAGAAAAACCCTGACTAAGCTGGGGTGAGATCTGGATGACAGCCTCCCCCACCCCAAAACGCATTACGCGCAGTTGTCCGGGCATCCTAAATCACACTGGGACCAGGCAGGCGCCAGGCTAAGGGCTCGTGATTAGTGTGAGCCTTGCCCAGGTACCAGTCACACGTGTTTACACTGAGAGGGTGGGACACGCAATCAATAGCTATCACAGTACAAATCAAAGTTGACATGCTGCCAGGATAAGGAAGGGGTGTGGCGGGGCTTTTTCCCAACCGATGCATGCAGGAGGTCCCCCTGGACATAAGAGTAGCGCTGCAGGGGGTGTTGGCGTGGGCGGCGGAATGTTTGCTCGCTGCCTTACTGGAAGGGACATGTCTGTCGGTGACACTCGAGGACGGGTGGCTTCTCCCTATGCGCTTCCATCATTCTCTCTCGCCCGGCGAGGACAGTAGCATTGCGGGACTTCCCAAAACCAGACGTCACCTCTCAGGGCTGCCAACACCTACCTACCTACTTCATATTTAAATAACTTTTTATTTCCACTCGCTTCTCTGATGTCGTCTGGGGGTGGAGCTGTTCGATTTCCCATCATTTCACTTTAAACCCACCATTCAGGATCGCCTTTTTGGCCTCAAGTCCCAGGAAGGGACTGAAGAAATGAGCTGCCAGTTTTTCCAAGTACTTTTGCTGGGCGAGTGGAATCATGTGAATTGCTCGGCTGCAAATCCACATCATGCCTGAGTTGGATGGGTATCACAGGAGACAACTTGTTCCAGTGTTTTTCCTCAGTGGAATGTACTACATGTTTCTCTTCTGGACCAAAGAGCTTAACGCTTAGATTTCAGGTGAGAAGTTCATTTCAGATGTATGTGCATGTCAGGTTTCAGACCACCACTTTCAGATGTGTGGTAATGACGTCCAGTTTAGACAGTGATGACTTCACTTTTAAGTGTGTGACATTCACTTTCAGGTGAGTAATAGGGACTTCAGGTGTGCAATCTCTGCACTTTTAGCCTGACAGCTTCACTTTCAGATGTGTGATGATAGCTTCACTTTCAATTGTGTGTACCATTTGCCTTCAAGTGTGTCTGTGTGTGGCATTCACTTCAGGTTCATAATAATATGACATCACCAGTTGAGTGGGGACTTACCTCAGGTGTGTTTGACATTTACAGTATTTCCAGTAATGTGTGACATTCTAGCCCCCTCAATCATGTCAGGTTGCAGGTCCGGACTCCACATGCATAGGAATAGTAGTCCCTCCCCTCATCCAGTATGAGCCAGTGCTGGTGGTGTGACCACATGACATCCCTGCCTGGCTGCCTCAAGGAGATTAATTTCTAGGGTGGGAAAGCAGGCAAGGCGAGCACCATGAGAGAGGAGGATGGAGTGAGTGATGCCTGAGAGTAGATGACACTCAGAGGAGAGTGGAGAGGAGACGACTGGCCAGGACGATTTGACGCATCGGAATGGAGCCTGGGGGTCCAGAAGCCAGTCGTGGATATGTGAGCAGTGAGCTCATCTGAGGGAGAAGAAGACTAGATGATCATGAGAGAGGACAGGAAGGAAGAACAGAAGTCCAGTCCTAGTCCAGAGAGTTGGCCCCAAAAAAAGACAGTTAAGTTAATCTATGTGAATATTTCACTTCACACTTGTGGTGTGTTGTCTCCTTTCTTAGACTTCACTTATTCACTATAGTTTCAAAATTGCAAATTAGCAATCACTTGTCTTGACTGCGCTGGCCTGTGATGTGCTGCTGCCTGGCGCTCTGGTCAGGCCCCCCCGCCTGCTTTATTAGTCTGTGACTCTATATAGGTAATAAATTATAGAATTGATTGAAACAGAACAACAATGAACTTGAAAGAAGAAGAGGCATTTTGAAGCAGAACTCAGAGAGATGCAGTTTGTGTTTATGTGGCATTGCATGTTTGTGGAATTTGAATATGCTATCTCGGCACTGACCGCTGACTGTGGTGCGACCTCAATGACTCAGTTTGTATGCTTCAGCTCCATTAGTTGATTTATCCAGGACTGTTATCTTAAATGTAGGATACATCCTGAAGTCAGCTTACTATATGGTAGTGGAAGATTGTGAAATTGCAAAGGGACTGAAGTGGTTGTGGGGGTGCTGGTTGCCTGTTCTCGTGCTCCTGGTCACCTGTTATTCTGGTCAGTGGAACAAAACGCAAAATGCTACAGGTGGGTTTTCTTTCCTTTTTTCATTCTTTTTTTAACTTCTCCTACCAGTGTGCTCAGCCTCACCCAGTTAGTGCAGAGACTGGCCGGTAATAATTAGAGTGTTTCTTAGCTTGCATTTTACCTGTGTAAGTGATCAGAATTCACCATTATTGTTCCTGGCTTCAGGGCTTGCATTAGTATGTGTAAAGTATGTGTAGTGGTGGGGGGGCAGGTTGACTCTTTGCTTCAGTTGCTGGGGTCAGTCAGACAAGAGAACCTGGGGCCAGAAATTTGCTGCAGTGGCTTTGTAAAACATTACCAGATATTGTTTCTGCTAATGAAACCAATAAAAATCTTCCCTATACAGGGCATATGCTGAAGCGCTGTTTAAAACCTCAACATTCCCATTTGGGGACTTCAGTAGAGGGTAAATGGTCACTGTCAACCTTTTGTGCATCATATTAGTTTTAGGCAACAACCAACATTTTATGATTGCTTACTTCCTCTAAAATTCATTGATGTCACTGGTTGCTATTTGCCTATCTGCCTCCTTGCTTTTAGAATCAAATGCATGGTAATGTATAACTATGACCAGACTGGTTTTGTTTCAGATCACTGAATACTCTTAGTGCACACTTCCTCAACATTAGAAACACACTTGAATAGTGCAGCCACTCATGATACAATACTGTGTCCTTACTCCCACAGCATCATGAGTTGTTAGATTGTATTGGTGATGTTCCCCTGTGTCCAGGAAAGATGCAGTGAGAGCTGGTCAAGAAATGTAAACACACATGTTTTGGTGTGACACCAGTATGGTGGGCAGTCGGTATTTCAGATTTTAATATAAGATAGGATCTGAATCAAAACTACCAGCTGCATGATGCATCAGTAGTCTCTATAGAATGAGAACAATCATAAAATGTGTTTTTAAACTAGGGACACTTTGAGACCTAAGGGACTGTGACAGTGTCCCTTTAATGCAAGCAAAGCTCTGTTGGCTAGTGCAGCCATCTGCAGCTGCAGGCTATATAGAGCTGACTGTAGATAAGGACTGCAAGGCCCATCCAGTCTTCCCATTTTTCTCACCTTATGAATGTGCCATCGACCTTGCTCTGTCAATGGCCTATCTATTCATACTCATCTGTATTGCTTCCTTATGCCTATCCCATGCCTGTTTGAAGCCCTGTACTATATTCATATCCACCACTTCCGAGGTAGGCCTGTCCGGCATCCATCACCCTTTCTGTGAAAAAGAACTTCCTCACATTACCCCTTAATCGGCCTCCTCTAATCTCATGCTGTGTCCTGCCTTGCTATTTTTCTTATACTGAAACATGTTAGACACTTTCACCTTGTTCATGCCCTTAAGATGTTTGAATTGATTCTGAATTTCTGTAGCTTTGATATTCTACTACAATCTTGAATCAACTTGTCCTGATGGTTAGTGAAAAAAAGGTTAAGGTTGACCCCTGCTTCCACCTCTTTTGCCTGTTGTAGACAGACAATTGTTTGTGAGTTGTGACTGTGCCATAATGAGTTTACAGTTGCACCTGTTTTTATCTTTCTCTGCTTTGTTGCCTAGTTGGTAATAAATACATTTTAATATTGCTATGTTTGCTGCTGTGCATTTAATGCTTATATTACTGCATTTATTTCTGTATAACTGGCAAATCTGGATGAAGAAATCTGTCAGGGACTGGGCAGATGATGGGGAAGGGGGACCATGGGACGAAGCCAACTGGGTGGTGTGGGTGGAGTCAATGGGGAGGGGCGGGGCCAGACCATACATCCCATTGGCCCTACCACTTTTCAGAACCTTCCGGCACCACTGGGCATAAGTATGGTAGGAAGGGGATATACTGTACTTTTAACACACAGGAAATATGCATACAGGGACTGATCAGAAGTAGATATGGCTAAGTCAAATCTGATTTATCTTTAAATGTGAATGGGATTGGTAATCCGATAAAGCGCTCTCGATTATTTCAAGTTATTCAGAAAAGAGAAACCGGAGCTTATTATACTGAAGGAAACTCACATGTCCTTGGGTATTCTGTAGTAAACTGAATCATCCTATAGGGGTGGGAAAAGGGGAAGGGTGATGATTCTACTGTCCCAGGAGGTGCCCTTTGAAAAACAAATGAGATTAGTGACCCGGAGGGCTGCTATGCCATAGTGACGGGCAAGCTGTACTCAAGACCCGTTACCCTGGCATCTGTGTATTTCTCTCCTGGATCAGGGAAGCCCTTAGCAGTAAAATTCTTTTGGAGAGACGATTGCTGCTTGGGGGGAGACTTAAATATCACTTTAAACCCCTCTTTGGATGCTGATACACCTCTGGCCCATAGATCTAACGCTCTCCAAAAATACACAAAACAAACCATCACTTCTCTGGGCTTGGCGGACACCTGGAGAAATTTTTTTCCTAAGACAAAAGAAAACACACACTGGGCCCCACACGTGAGAAGTGGGGCTCGACTGGACTACTTTATAACCACGGTCGAGCATTTAGATTCCATTTGTGATATATGGCATGGGATCACCTTCTTATCGGATCGTGCTCCATTATATCTCAAGGTGGACTTAGGGGCGTAATATAAGCAAACCAATTGGTGCCTGAACCTTGCCCATCTTAGGGACCCAGAGTTTCTTTAATTGGTCCAGGAGGCTGAACCTAGAATTAAACAAGAAAACACACAACATGCAGTTGCCCCCACAATTCTGTGGGATACTTTAAAAGTATTAAGAGGAGAGATTATGTGATTGTAATTAAAAAATGACAGAGGGGAAAAAACACATAAGGACCTGCAGGAGGAGCTATTACATTTACAGCATTGGCCAGATCAAAAGGATCCCACAGTACGACAACGATTAAAAATTGTAAAACAAAAGCTACAAAAAATGGTAGACCAATCGGTACAACAAAAACTATTTTATCTAAAGTTAAGACATCATGAGGGGGGACCTAAGGCTACCAGAAATTTAGCAAGAAAATTGAGAGAACAGAGAACCAGAGCGAACATAATCAGCAGAGTAGATCCTAAAACAGGGAGATTAGCAAAAAGACCCCAGGAAATTAGACTTATTCTACAGCGGTTTTACCACGAGTTGTACACTAAAGAGGAGGAAATTCCCCTAGACAACATCAAATCATATTTACAGAGTTTACCAATACCACGAATCAGCCCACTACAGGCTGAAACATTGCTGGCGCCAATCAAAGAGGGAGAACTACTCCAAGTTCTAAAAAAAGCTCAGACCCTGAAGGTGCCAGATCCAGAGGGGTATCCCTCTGAATTTTATAACAAATTCAAAAAGCTGCTACTACCCATATTACTCCCGGCCTTACATGCGGTCCAGGAGGGAGAACCCCCCCACACCATGGTAATATGCCACCATATCAGCCATACTTAAACCCCATAAAGATGTTGAACACCCCACCTCATTTCACCCCATTTCAATGCTAAATTATGATTACAAAATGTTCTATGTCAGACATGGCCTCTAGAATAGACCATTTACTACCAGCTATTATTGACTCTGATCAAGTGGACTTTATTTCGGGCAGACAGGCCCATGATTCCATAAGGCGTGCACATTTCTTAGCAGATTATGCCATAGAAAGACAAATCCTTTTAATGCTACTGGGGTTAGAGCTGGAAAAGCATTTGACCAGGTCAGGTGGTCTTTTTTATGGCAGACTCTGGAGCACTTTGGATTCCCGGAACAACTTATAAAACAATTACAAAATATTTATGCCTCCCCTAAAGCAAATGTTAAGGTGGATGGGGCACTTTCAGATACATTCCAACTCTCCAGGGATACCCACCAGGGGTGCCCAATGTTGCTCGAACCCCTGGCCATTGCCATCAGATCTTCTTGGGACATAGAGGGCCTTCCATTGGGAGGGCGCCCGCACAAGATATCACTATTTGCGGATGATATTCTGCTGGCTCTTACCGAGCCTGAACAATCCATCCCGGAGTTATGGAAACAGCTACAAACATTTGGTGAGCTAGCAGGATATAAAATTAACAAATCAAAAACTGAGGTGTTGACGTACCATTACCTCCCTCCCTCCCACTTCAAAAAAGACTTCCCTTTAAGTGGCACAGACAAGAGATGAGATACTTGGGAATAAAGCTCACAAAAAACTCCATTCATGCAGAGCTCTCAAATCTCGAACCTTTAACTCTAAAATTGACAGAAGATCTATCTCATTGGTTGTGTCTCCCCCTTAGCTTTTTGAGTAGGATAGATACACTTAAGCAGAATGTATTTTCCGCATATTGTTCTTTCTTCAGACACTGCCCTTCACCCCAGGTAAAACATATTTCCAGGTGTGGGACAGAATGATATCCCGCTTTATTTGGAGCGGAAAGCGTCCCAGAATTAGTTATTCTGTTCTGCAACTGGCCAGAGAGAGAGGTGACCTTAGCCTCTCTGACCTCAAAAAGTATGAAATGGCAGCACAGTTAAGGGTAGTCCTACACTAGCTAAATAAACAGTATGATGCACACTGGAAAAATCAGAAGTAACATGGGGAGACCTATACAATACTCAGGAGCTCCTTTTTGGGACGCCCCCCCAAATGCCAAGGGATAATGAATTATCCGAAGTTCACCAGGGAACCCTTACAAATATGGCTTAAAGTCAGTAATGATTATTTTACATTCCCTGAAAAATTGTTCTTGGGAACACTGAAGTATAATGCAAATTTGACAGCAGGTCCCTCAGGCCCCTATGTAGTTCAATGGCAGAGATATGGTATTTTACTCATTTTCCAGTAAGTGGGCAGAACAGGTCTCCTTCCCTTTGCCTCCCTTCAGAAGGAATATCACTTGCCCCATAAATATTTTATTTCTTATTTACATCTTAAATCATACCTTCAGCCATATGTATGGTCACTCGTGGCCCTAAGTGAAAACCCTATCCAAATAATACAACTGTTACAATTTCATATCAGAAGAACGACCTCGGATCACCTGATTAGTAAGATATATAAGGCCTTAAATGAAAGATGGAGACTCAACCAACTCAATCAGGTTTAGATGGGAACAAGAACCGCAGGTATCAATCAATGAGCAGGACTGGAATGACTCTGCTTTACCAACTATAAAAATCTTTTTCTCACCATACTAGCATGAATGCATGTGGAAACTCTGTTCTCATTTCTTCTGCACACCAGCCTTGCTGGCTAGTATGGGAGAATAAGGGGAGGGACCGTGTTGGAGAGAATGTGGGGATGATGGAGCAAATCAGAGCCATGTCCTTTGGTCATGTCCTAAACGATCCAGGTTTTGGAAGGAGATCCTCGAGGAGCTTAGTGCAATTTATGACACCACTGATTTAGTCACTCCCACATTTATATTGACTTTTATTAAATCAAATGGTCTGCGAATTAACAAAAACTTGCTGAAACTAATTTTAAAATTTATAACAGCAGCCCACAAAATTATCACTAGACTGTGGTTTACAAATAAAATACCCACTAAAAAAGCCTGGATTGTTTTGTCCAGGGAGATATATGCCCTTAAGCGATTCTCAGCGAAGATGATGGACAAAGTTCAAAAATTTGATGTACAATGGCAAAAGTGGATATCATACCAACTAAATCATTATGATGATTTTGTACCTTAAGCTATGTACTGAACATGTAATTTTGCTCTTCTTTTGCACTGAAAAGATACCCTGGATATGATCTGTGATGCTCCTTGAATTTTAATGGGAATAAAATCTGGGAGGGATAGGGGAGGGCTCACCGTGCTATGCCTGATTTGATTTGAATGGATCACAGACTGAACTTAAAATGAGTAATTATGATTCTCTGGATACTGAAGTAATAAGATGTTAATTCATTTTCCCCTAATATGACTGCTACAAGTATACATGTACTGTATTTTGATGTTATCAACTAGTATTAATAAGTGATGTATTGCTGCCTGTAAAATTGTTGCATTTATAAATTAAATAAAAAGACTAAATTAAAAAGAAAAAAAAAAAGACTTTCTAATGATTCTCACCTGTTCAGCACTTAAGTAGCTGCCTTCAAAACCCACTCAAGGGGTCTGGAACCATTGTCAGTTTTGCAACAAGCAGTCCTTCATGGTGGGAACTGAGGGGTCTTTATGGAATTAAATCCCAGCAGCCGAAAAGAAAACACAACTCAAGGCACATAGCCCAAAAGTGCCAAGTGCCACTCTCTGAGGCATTGGTCTGGATTCCATATCAGCTGCCTGAGGTGGAACTTCATCCTGCAGTGAGAGATTGTCTGACTCACTTTTAGCCTATGGCAGTTTATAACAATAGACAAGTGGTTCCCCCGGATTTTCTGGAATGGCTACTCCCTCAACCTATCAGAGACTCCACCGACTGTCCCGCCAATCGGCAGCACAGTCTCCCCATGTCACAGTCAGACCTTCTCACCTCAGAGATTAAGGGCCTGCTTTGTAGTCTTCTGGTCGCTAAAAGAACAGATGGCATGTGCTCTATTCTTGACCTCAGAAACAAAATAGTTTTTTGTTCAGGGCACAATGGTCTCCTTAGGGACTGTCCTACAACCTCTCCAGCAGCATGACTGGTTCGCATACAGGACACTTCCATGAATGTACTGCTGACCCTGCAGAAGTCACAGCTTCAAGCCTCTCAGCTTCTTTTCCTAGCCCCCCCCCCCCGCCACCTCCTTGCGGAGGCCTTCCTCCCGGGGGTCAGGGGGACCCACTTTGTTCGGATGGCTTTTTTCGTCACAGAGAGTAACCTTGTACAAGCCCACTCCATGTAGCGGATGCTGCGCCTCAGGGCCTCTGCCGCTTTCCTAAGTGCCTCTGGCCGGTTCCGCATGAAGGCCACACAGTGGAAGCTCAGCACATAGTGGTCTCCGACCACGCACCCAAGTCCTTCCACATAAAGATGACGGAACCCCTGACAAGATCACTTGCATGATGGATACAGGAAGACAGGCTTCTACAGGGTCTGCCCTTTGCCCTTCTGGCATCTCAGATCACCATCACCATGGATGCATCTCTGATCTGTGAGGGAGCTCACTGTCAAGACCTCCACACTCAGAGTGTGGAGCTAGGAGGAGTTTCATCTTCACATAAATCTCTTGGAGATGAAAGCTGTCCTATACGCTTCCAAGTCCTGAAGGATGTCCTCTACCATGAGGTATTCTCCTTCAGATGGATAATAAGGCCGTGATGTAGTACATCAATGAGCAGGGTACAGCGCGCTCCTACCGTCTGTGCAGGGAGGCCACGAAGGGGTGGGAGTGATGTCTCGAGCATGATACCCTAACTCAGGCAGTCTGCCTGCCACGAATTCAAAACTACGTAGCGGATCACATCAGCAGGCTGTAGGGTTCCTACGAATGGTCACTCACCCCAGCAGTATGTAATCGTTATTCGATGAGCAGGATGGTCCAGACCTGGACCTTTTTTGCATCCCCACTCAACACAAAACTGCTTCTATTCTGTTCCAGAAATCCAGAACCTGACATTTTCTGTCATGATGCATACAGGCTGCAGTGGACAAGACACTTTCTGTACGCATTTCCTTTTCTTCCTTTAGATCAGAGGGTGCTGCTCAAGCTGAAGGCACGGGGGGCAGGATGATCCTCATTGGCATGCATTGGCTTTGTCAGATATGGTTTCCATTAATCAACAGGTTGTCAGAAGTCCCTCCCCAAAGAAGCTCCTTTTCGGATGGACCTCCTGACACAGGGAACCCTGGTCCATCCCAAACTGCGCTCCCTTCATCTCCATGCCTGGCTACATGAGGAGATAGAAGTGGGGAGGTCTGCGGTCTCTCAAAGGATCTCAGAAATCCTCTTAAGGCAAGCCTTCCACTTGGAAACTTACACAGCTAAGTGGAAGCGATTTTTCCATTTGGTGTGCAAAAAAGTCCACACTGGACACATTTTGTTGCCCACCAAATAAAGTGTTAGAGTACCTCTTAGACCTGTCAAATGCATGACTGCAATACTTGACAGTGAAGGTACACATCTATGTGTTTTCCACCTGCCATGAGCCAGTGCAGAACATGTCACTGGTTCAGTTACCACTAGTGAAGAGATTCCTCAAGGGTATCCTACACACTAGACCCTCGGTCAGGAAACTGGTGGCCACGTGGGATAACAAACTCGTGCTAGATATGCTCACCCGTAAACCTTTGAGCCTCTAGCCACCTGTGACTTGAAGTTTCTGGCCTGGAAGGCTGCCTTCTTAGTGGCCGTCACTTCCATTCGCAGAGTTTCTGAAATTCATGCATTGGTCACAGATCCTCCATATACAGTACTGTCTTTCACAAGGACAAGGTGGTACTTCATATTCACTCTAAATTCCTGCCCAAGGTAGTTCGGAATGTCGCCTTAGCCAACCCCTTGTTCTTCCCACTTATTTTGCCAGCTTCCAGAATGAAGGGGAACACACCCATTACTCTCTGGATGTCAAGAGGGTTCTATGATTCTACATCAACAGAACTAAAGAGTTTCGCAAATCCAAGTATCTTTTTGTATTTTTCAGCATGGCCCAGTTGGGTCAGCCTGTTGCCATTAGATGCATTTCTGCATGGTTGGTGATATGTCTTCGTCACTGCTACTTGATGGCACAGGTCAGGCTGGAGGGCCAGGTTTACACCCACTCTGCTAGAGCGGTTGCAGCGTCCCTTGCAGAAATTCGTAACGTGTCCATTACAGATATTTGCAATGCAGCTACTTGGAGCTTGGTGCACACCTTTGTGAAGCACTACACTCTGGATGTCCATGCCAGACAGCACACTTCCTTCGGCAGTGCAATCCTTGATGGACTTCTGTCTTGAGTGAGCTCTGTCTCCTGCTGCCCTACTTTGGGGATTGTTTTTTTTTAGCTCAGTACTGTCCTATTAGTGTGAATAAATGATGAAGACTTTTTACGTACCTACCATAATTATTGATTTTCTTGGACAAAGTCTGCACCATTCATTCACACACTCACCCACCATCCTCCGAGCTCACTCACCCTGCTTCTGGTCTTCACTCCCTCATTGGCTTGGGCTGTGAAGACACTGTTGAGTAGACCCTCTTACATGAGTCATCTGGGCTATCTTATGTCAGGATTAGGTTAGGTGTTTTCTAGGTTTGTTTACGCTGCATCTCCTTGGTCAAAAAGGAACTGAGGCGGTTGGTGGGTCGTTGCCAAGATAACCCATACAGGTGCGAGCCAGTCTCATTGTACCGCGCATGCGTGGTCCTACCTCAGCGCCAGCCCTCCTGAAGATTGTTGGCTCCTGCTGGGTCCTAGCGCCTCGTAGTCCCATTAGTGTGACTAAATGGTGAAGACTTCGTCCAAGAAGATCAGGAATTACGGTAGGTATGTAATTTCCATTTCTTTCCTTGTCTCTTATTTCTCTGTTTGGTCTTTACTGTACTTGGCTAAAATCATATTTATTCCATAGCCATGGAATACTCCGTTTGCCCCCAATACATGTGCAAGCTGCAGACAGTCCACAGGATGTGTTCATCCCTCATGACCAGACCCTATATGCTTAGGGTCGTGCCCTTTATACCTTAACTCTTCAACAGCAAAAACTGAAGTGGTGTGTTCCCATGGAGCTTTTAGCCTTGGAAGGCTCTTGTGGATATGGAATGAATAACTACTTGCTGATCTACAGCGAAAGATAAGGTAAATGGTCTACTAACATGGATTTATTCCAGTATCCACACTTGTGCAGACTAGGAGTACCTGGGTGCTAGAGCTCAGAGAGGGCGCTGCGTCTTGAAGACTGAGAAACCAGTATCAGCATCTCTGTACAATAAAGCTGTAATGAGCAGTAGCATATGAAAAGAAAACCTTGAAGCAGCACTGTAAATCTCATTGCACGAGATTGACCTCGACAGCTGTCACAGAAACAAAGGTATACAGTGCGATCCACCAGGATGAAGTGTTCTTATCACAGTTTCTGCCAGTGATATCTTGCAGGATTCAGCAAGAACTCAATGTAGCAATTACTAGTTCGTCACATAGCAAAAAATTACATCTGTATCAGAGAGCGCTCATCCTGGTGGGCTGCATGGTGCCTACTAGACACAACCCTAAACTCCACTTGGGAGGTCAGCAGACAGCTGAAACACCTATAGAACGTGCCACCAGTGACCTTGTGCAGATTTTGCAGTGAATTGAAATTGACTGCCTCTGACACTACAGACAAAATCCTCTAAACGTCTTACTAGTGACTAATCTCTCAACCTCTGAAAGAATAAGATTCAGAGCAAGATAAAGGCAAAACCAATGACCAGTTTAAAATTAAATTCTGAAATAACCACTGGGAAAAATCCTGTCTCCATACACAATATCTCCTTGCTCTTGTGGAGAATAAGATTTAGAATTAATTTACCTAGGATAGCCCCACTGAGATGGATACAGAATGGTAGTTTGACTTTCCCCAGAATCAGTCACCATGCAGCTGCAAAGTACTCGTTAGCACAGCTTGCAGATGACTAGTATAATCATCTGAGATTGTAATATTCACAGACTTGTAGTATCCACAGTTACTTGAGCAGAATTTCATGCCACTCTGGCACCTTTGTTTGGTGACTCCCTGGTGGTGGGGATGGAGGAAGGTCATCCAGGCCCATGTGGCAGTGGCTTATGCTGGAAAAAGGTTTTGAGCTACTGATCTGAAGGGGAGATAAAGGTACTCCATCCTGATAGGAGGAACAGCAATCCAGTGCCAGTACCAGGCAGTGCCAAAGCACCTCTGTAGTGAGTAGTTAGGAGAGAGAGAGACTCTGTTACCCCAATCAAGAGAAGGGTGCAGCACTGTGTCCTCCCAATACAGCCTAAAAATCCCTGATGATGACACCCAGGTGCTACTGCATCTGGTGCTGTGGATCCATGAGGCTAGTTCTAAGTTGGGGGCAGGACAAGTGGAATCTGGATTCATTCAGACAGCAGAGTTGTTAGAGAAAAGCCACACAAGGCAGTAGATAAGGTGGGCAGAGTCAAGTCCACAGTTGTAATTGTTTTTATTTTAAGCCTTAATAGAAAATTTGGGTCAGAGCCGAGGCAGCTGTTTTGAGCATTGGACAAACATACAGCAGAATGAGGAGGAGCTGCTTGTAAAACAAGACAAACAGGAAGCAGCATAGTCAAATAGCTGAGTAAATGGGTGGATTAGATGGCATGTCAAAGGAGAATACCCTAGTAAAGCTTATTTACCTATATATTTATATAATATATGTGTATCCTTGTATAGTGAAGGTATAAGAGGACACAGGACATCTGGAAGGGGTAGCTGGTGGCTCATTCAGCACCACTGGGACACTGCAGAAGTTGTAAAACCCAGCTGCTTGGTGACCTTAACCTCAACTGGTTGGACTAGGACTCATCCAAATACAAACATGCTCTTTCCCACTTAAATTGCTCCCAAATTATTACACTACACACAGGATTCAGAAATGCCAACAT
This sequence comes from Neoceratodus forsteri, assembly GCA_016271365.2. Classification (NCBI taxonomy): domain Eukaryota; kingdom Metazoa; phylum Chordata; order Ceratodontiformes; family Ceratodontidae; genus Neoceratodus; species Neoceratodus forsteri. The sequence goes on from CM057449.1 coordinate 1,561,979,035, forward strand.
CAGCTACAACCTTCTAGACTGTATTCTTGTTGACCACCCTAATAGAATCTCAGTTGCTGGTGTACGTTCAGACTGCTTCCATTTCCTTCTTTGTCAGGAAAATTCAGAACAAGAAATCCTCTCCGAAAATGATCACAGCTTGCTAGTACGGGTACCTCATACTGGAGAACTTCTGCAGACTTGTCTGCCGTTTGATGGGACCTTATCAACCTTATTGCCTCAGTAGCTGATACCTGGGAAATCTTTGCCAGTGAATTTGTCAACATCTGCAACAAACATGCACTAATCGGAACATACATTTTGGTTAGTTAGCTGGTTTGTTTTTATTGATCGCGAAAGGAGGACTAGGCAATTCTGCCTGTTTTCAGCCTCATCCCAGCAGAGAGGGGGGATACAGAAACCAAGTAATACTGAACCAGACTAAGCTGTTGGTGGTATTTTTAATGAATGGTCAAAGAACATCATTACTCCAGGATCTCTAAAGAGATTATTGAATTGTTCTCACAAAAGGGATGTTGCTTGGTACAGATTTAGAAAGACCAGATCTCCCAATGACAGATAATGTTACAGAAACCCTCACAATTTCAGTATGTTGGCAGTAGCTTAAGCAATATTTGAATACTACCACAACTACTGGGAGGAAAACAAACATCCCAGCAAATCCTGGTCGGGCTAAACACCTGTTTAAAATGGAGCTTCAAGAACACATTTATCAAATCTGGAACCCCTTTGAAGATATGAATGCCTTTAAGTTCCACACCACTAACCTCTGCATCACTGCCAAGCTCCTAAATTCCTTGGTGCCATCCACGGCTGGTTGGTCTCTCCTCAAGCAGCCTAGACCCTTATGATCTGCCAAACTTTACATTCCAACAAATGGCTACAGTAGAGGTCCTCAAATCACTAAAGGACCTCAGCCCAAACAGTAGTGGTGTTGCTGACTACCTTGACCCAAAGCTTCACCACCTTGCAGTGCATGATATCTGTGCCCCACTTGCCATGCTGTTAAACTTCTCACTCGTCACTGGTAATATACCCTCTTTCTGGAAATGTGCCAAGTTTTATACCCCCACAAAGGAGGACTTAAAACAATATCTGAATTACCACAGACCCATTTTGGTAATTCCTGCCCTCTCCAAGGGTCTTGAAAAGTGCATCCACTCAGACGACTATCTCAGTCTGCACAATCTGCTCTCTTCCATGAAGTCTGGCTTCAGGAAGGGTCATTTCACCATATCTGCATTGCTCAGATTCACCAACAATCTCCAAATATCCATGGACGATGGTGTCCTCACTAGGACTGTCTTTGTGGACTTCTCCAAGGGCTTCATCTTAGTGGATCATGCAGCACTCCTGCTCCAACTCAAGACCCTAGGTCTCAGCCATCAAATAGTTTGAAAACTACCTGAGTAACTGAACTTAGCTAGTGTCTATACAAGGCATTAGTTCAGACCTTGCTGTCTTAAATCTTGGCCCTCTGCTGTTCTCCATTGTTGTTAACCACCTCCTGAAGCAGATTGGGAGGTGTAATTTACATATGTATGCAGATGATACCAAACTTTACTACAGTGCAGTGACAATGAGGTTAACGCAGTACTCTAGCCTGATTTCTGATCTCCTCCTGGTTCGTCAACAACCACTTGGTTCTTAATGCAAACCAAAACTAAGTCTATGGTGTTCGGGAAACAGAACTTGCTAACTCGTTCAGCTGATCAGCGTGAATCATAACATCACATGGCAACACTATTCAGCAAGTCAACATATTCAAATACCTAGAAATCTGGCTTGATGTATCACTTAAAAAAATGGCACTATTAAATGCACGCTGAAAATAGAATCAGTATTTCAATGGTAGGTCTTCTTCTGAAATCATCTAAAAGAGAAAAAAAGCAAGTTAGTTTTTTTCCTTTAATTCCTGAAGAAGACCTAAGATCAAAACAACGATGCTAACTCTGTCTTCAGCGTACATTTAACCCTTGCAAGGCCACGGACTGATAGAGCAGGCCAAAATACCTATACGTCCTAATTCTGTTGGCAGCCTCAGGGTTAATATTACCATTTTGTTTTGTTTTCAGACCACACACATTGAAGCAGCACCTTGTTTTTTTGTACTTAAAACATAAGTATGCACATTGGTCACATTGTACAGTTACAGCTGCAGACACGGTTAGATATTTCCTGAAATTTCTGTGATATCTCTGGAGAAATTGCCTGCCTATCTGCAGTACCACTATGGACCACCAGAGAGAATCTCTTAAGATATATCACAAAATATCGGGAACTGTCTGTGAACATATCTGTGTCTCCAACTGTAACAACCTTAGGGCCCAAGCTCAACTTTAACTACAGGTCTGACTAAATGCTGCATTATTGCTGACGTGAAGTAGTCTCCCACTTTCTTACCCTAGGAGTCCTTTAGCATCAGTAACTTTAGCAGTTAGCTGGCTAGGTGCAACTGCCCCAGAGGTATGCCTTTAAGAGAATTTTATTTAAATGAGCTTTGGGCAATAGCCAATCAAAAAACAGGAGGGAGAGTGAGCTGAGTGAGAGCAGCCTGAAGGCTTCAGAATTTTGTCTCCGCTGGACTGAGCAACATTGCCCCTGAAGTGCCTCTCAGCTGGCCTTGTTGACAGCCTCCCAGTGCTTATCTGGGTAAAGGGTTCCTCAGAAATCCATTTATATAGTGTTCTGAGTGAGTTTTACATTTTTGTTAGCACCACGCTCATTTTCTATTTTTAACGCATCTGTGCTATTTTGACTTTATTTTTACCGTGTGTGCTCAGTTTTTATGTTATTTTTACAGCGGGTGCTTAATTTCGACAGTTCTGCCCTTTTTTAACTTAATTCGTAAAGAAACCATCTATTGTCAGTTGCCTTGTCTTTTAGCAAAGACCTCGCAGGCTTTACAGCGAGGCACCCATTTGGATTTCAAACTTTGACAGATGCCTTGGGGTTCTCTGAGGATTGGCATTAACAGAGGAAACCAATATACAAATAAAAAAACTGGACCTAAGGTGTCATCTGTCATGGGACTGACTTCACAGCTTCAACAGAAACCTGTGCGCAGTTGACCAGTATTACTGGACTTTCTATTAAGATTGGCACTGCTAGAGATCCCAGTACTACAAAAAAAAAGCACTTTAAAATAGACAGTGTTATTTAACTGGGGCAGGACTGGCCGGTGGCATTTCACAGAAACCTGCACTTGGTTCGTGTGGTCTAGATCTTGGGTTTACTTTGTTAAATTGGCACATAGCAAAGGAACCTTTAATTATTATGGCTGAGGATAAATCAAAGGCTATCGATGAGGGGCCATCTAAAAGTACTAACAATAAAAATGTAAGCAGAGGTGCGGAGGAAGCCTCCAGATTCCAGCCAGAAAATAAAGCTTCCAAAGATGAAGTTCCTCACAAATTAAAAAATAATAAAAGTGATGAAAATAGGAAGCTTGATCAAGCTGCTGATGAAGTGGCTAAAAAGAAACTGTCAAGAAAAAAAATGATCTTACTTCGAGAGGGCTCTTGCAGTAGGTAATTACATATAGGACTGACGCCGGCAGGCAGCAGGACCCACGGAAAAATTTCTAGCCAGCAGTCCCTGGCGAGGACACCATCAGGTGACGGTGTCAGGAGACATCGGTATAAAGGCGATCGCGGACTCCCGCCTTTCAGTTCTTTCCGCCCGTTAGCGCTGCAGTCTCGTGGAAAAGTTCGGTCCTTCATAGCCCTACCTTTGTCGTTTTGCGAAAAAATCTTTATTTTTCGACTAACGTCAGTACTAGCGTCGGTGTATGTCATCTCCTATACCCTCCGAGCACAAGAATAAGTGCGATTCGTGCAGCGCCAACTACCACACAAGGACGGCCACTCCCTGTGCCTGTTCTGCCTAGGCCCCGATCACCTGGTCGAGAAGTGCCAGCACTGCCTCAGTTTTAACCGGGCTACCCGGAAAAGGCGGCAGCAATCCCTGGAAGCCCATATTCTAAAGAAGAAAATGAGTTCTATGGAGAAGGAGCTCAAAAAACTGAGGCAGGTGTCCACTTCCCCCGAAGGCCATCGGAAGAAGAAGAAGAAGGAGAAGGAGAGGCACTGGGACAAGGGCTCCTCCACCGTCTCCTCAGGAGTCACTGGGATGCAGGTAACATCCCTCCAGGGATCGCTCTCGGCGTCGCATCGGAGGGTTTCCAAGGGGCGTCGGCCCGCCCGTCTGCTCGTGCTCGGGCCTTTATGGCGCCTAGGCAGTTGGAGGCCTCCACCCTGTGTTTGGCCGTGAGGCTTGTGGCCTACCACTGTGGGCGACTCCAGTAAGCTGGGCGTCGGCTCCTTTGACATCCGCCCGGAGAGGGCCGGTAAGACATCCGACCCTCCGGGGCTACGCTCGGCCTCCTCTCCACCGGAGCAGGCCAGTCACTCTTCTCGGCCTGCCTCCGGTGAAGGAACCGACAACAGACCCCCCAACGTCCGTCGTACCCGGTTCCCCGCAGCCTTCGCTGCCGTTGGGGGAACCAGAGTCTCCCCAACCCAACCCCGGGGACTTTTCCCCTCCGTCCCCGGGCGAAGCTGGGGAACTTTTGCCTCCATCAGTCCTTCCTCCACCTGGAGCGCCAGACCTGACATTGGCTCCCCGGACGCCGGCCCCTCCGACGTCAGTACCTCTGGCACCAGAGCCTCTGCCGTCGGCCCTGACGTGGGCCTTACCGACTCCGGGAGACATTCTGCTCCCATCGGGCCCTCTGGGCTGTCCACTATGGACCCACCCGTGAGGCCTCCGGCTGGGCCGTCTGCTCCGGCAGCCCCCCCCCCCGGCATCCTCCATCTTATTCGGCGTCGGTGTACCCGGGAACGCAGTATCCGGTGCCACAGTACCCAATGCCAGGCTTCCTGACGCCGCAGTACTCGATGCCACAATACCCGATGCCGGGCTACCCGCAGCCGGGTTTTGGATATGCTCCATACGGTTATAATCCGTATCCTTATCCCCCGCCTCCTCCTCCTCCACCGCCCTCGTGGCCGCCGGTGGACTTGCAGGAGACTCTGGCCTCCTGGTGGGCTGAGGCCAAGGCTCAGCTCACCAAAGAGGTAGAGAGCTGCCTTCCGGTGATGGTGCCATCCCAGGTTCCCGTCGTCCGGGGCACACTCCCCTCACCACCTCGGACTCCAGGGTTCTTCCGTCTGGTCCAGAGAAGGCAGGACACGCCTCGGGCTTCCCAAGGGACCCGTTCCTTCCCCAGGTCGGGGAAGGGAGTCTTTCTCTTCTTCATCCTCCTCTTCACCCTTGGACTCTTCCGATGGTTGCTCCGAGAGAGACGACGAGCCTCGCTCTCCGTCGAAACCCAGGCCAAGGACTCCTCCGAAGTCTCCTCCAGAGGATCCTTCTTTTATGGAGTTGCTTAGGAAAATCCAGGAGGTTCATCAGTGGCACTCCCTGGAACCAGATCCTCAGCGTCTGAAACTCGCTGAACATCTGGATCTGCCCGTGACAACTCCTCACCTTGGTGCCACCCTGGATAGAGCCTCACGCCGGCCTTAGCCCCACTTCCTAGGAAGTCGAACCGGCTATATCAGGCTCCAGAGGGTGTTGATTTCCTGGATTCTCACCCTCGTGCCGACTCGGTCATGATTAGCGCCGCTCACGGCCGGTCGACGAACCCTAAACATCTTAGGTCGTCACCTCCTGATAAGGAATCACGCCTTCTGGACCAGTATGGGAGAAAGATGTACGCTTCCTCCACACTGGGGATCAGGGCCCTGAACTATGTCGGCCATATGGGGGACTACCAGATGGCCATCCTGACTCAGGAGGAAGCCAAACTGGACTCCTTGCCTGACTCCCAAGTCAAGCAGGAGTTGGCTGATCTCGTCCGCTCTGCTCGTTCGGCCAGTCGACACATGCTACGTGCGACATACGATGCAGTGGACACTGCTGGGCGGAGTTCAGCTTTCGCTGTAGGCCTACGTCGTCATGCTTGGCTCCGCGTGTCAGGTTTGGTCCCGGAGGTGCAATCTGCTATCCAGGAAGCACCCTTCCGGGGGTCGGTGCTTTTCAGGGGTGATGTCAAGGACATCATCACCGATTTGCAAGAGAAGGGGACGGCTCTGAAGTCAGTTGATTCCATGTACCGTCCCCATCAGCAGCAGCGCCGTCCCTTTCTCAGACGGAATCGGCCAAAGGCGAAACCCCAGGGAAGGCGGGCCACAAAATGCCGGGCCCCGCAGCTGCCAAGCCCCCCGCCCAAAAAAGCAGCGGGTGCTTCAGCTGCGGCGCTGCCCCACACCACCTGACTCCTTTCCTCTCCCACTGCCTCCGGACTCCCCGGAGGAGCCGGTAGGAGGGAGGTTTTCCCTCCACCTTCCGGGATGGGAGAGGATAACCACAGATTCTTGGGTGCTCCAGCTCATAGCAGAAGGACACTCCATAGAGTTTCTTCAGAAACCACCCCACCACCCCACGCTGAAGTCATCGTATTCATGGAACATCTTCCTTTGGTCCAGGAGGAAATCTCTGCTCTTCTGCTGAAGCAAGCGATAGAGCCTGTCCCCTTTCATCTACGAGGGACGGGTTACTATTCCCCTTTCTTCCTGGTCCCAAAGAAGACAGGAGATCTCAGACCAATTTTGGATCTCAGTCTCCTGAATCTCACGTAGAGTACAAAGGTTCAGGATGCCTCTTTGCAGAGCCTTCTGCCCCTCCTCCGCCGGGTCAATGGCTTTGTGCTCTGGATATGCAGGATGCTTATCTGCACATTCCCATTCGCCCATCTCATCGCAAATACCTTCGTTTTGTGTTCCAGGGGGACCACTGCCAGTTCAAGGCGCTCCCGTTTGGTCTGTCCTCGGCCCCCCGTGTATTAACCAAATGCCTGGCAGTGGTGGAAGCCCACCTGCGTACCAAGGGAGTGCAGGTTTTCCCGTACCTGGACGACTGGCTCCTGGCGGCCACATCCAGGGAGGAACTCCTGCGTTTCCTCTCCCTTACCCAGCAGGTTTTTGCCTGCCAGGGTATTACCATCAGCCATTCCAAGTCTCATCTGGACCCATCCCAGAGGCTACAGTTTATTGAGGCGATACTCGATACAACCATGGGCAAGGCCTTCCTGCCTCCGGGCAGGGCGGCCACCCTTCAGACCCAAATAAGTCTGTTGTCCGACCGCAGGATGGTCTCTGCGAGGTCGGTCCTTCGCCTTCTTGGGCTCATGGCAGCTGCTATCCCGACGGTACCTTGCGCTCGACTCCAAATGAGGATCTCTCTGTGGACTGTACGATCTCAGTGGGATCAGCTAGTGGACGACCTAGATCACTCAGTACTGATCTCCTCGCCGATGATACGAGACTTGCAGTGGTGGATGGTTCGAGAGAACCTTTTTCCGGGAGTTCATTTCTTTCATCCTCCCCCCTCCCAGACTCTAACCACAGACGCCTCAGGCGAAGGTTGGGGAGCCCATCTAGGCCCTCATCGGACCCAGGGCTCCTGGTCCAAGCTCGAACAAGCTCTCCACATCAATGGGCTCGAGCTTCGGGCAGTGTTGTATGCTCTCCAAGCCCTTCACCAATACATCCTTCCCGGCCACCTAGCCGTCCAGATGGACAACATGTGCGTGGTGTGGTATATCAACAAGCAGGGAGGGATTCGGTCCTACCCTCTATGCAGGGAGGCAATGAGGGTTTGGGATTGGGCAATACAACACGACCTTCACCTCACGGCGATTCACGTTCTGGGAGTCGACAACACCCTGGCAGACAAGCTTTGTCGCTCTTCTGCTCTGACTAATGAGTGGGAACTGGACCAAGAGGTCCTAGACAATATCTTCCAACTTTGGGGAACACCACAGATCGACCTGTTCGCATCCCCCCCCAAACGCAGAACTTCCCATTTTCTGCTCGCTCGTTCCAGAGCGAGGCGCTTTTTGGAGCGACGCTCTGTCTCTAGACTGGAAGGGCAGATTCGTCTATGCCTTTCCCCCAATTCCACTTATCCCACGAGTCTTGCAGAAACTAGCTTCAGAAGGAGCGAGAATGATTCTGATCTCTCCTTTCTGGCCCAGGCAAATCTGGTTCTCTCTTCAACAGTATTCAGAGGATCCTCCTCTTCCTCTATCTCGAGGTTTGTTGACCCAGGATCAAGGGACCCTGGTCCATCTAGGCCTCAAATCTCTTCAACTGCATGCATGGCTCCTGCAGACCTAGCCCAATCCCGTTTTGGAGTGTCTCCCAAAGTGGCGGAGATTTTAGTGGAGGCCAGAAAACCCTCCACCAGATCCACTTATGCCATGAAGTGGAAAAGATTCACTATTTGGGCCGCTTCCAAGAACGTGGAACCTTTCTCCTGTTCAGCGGGGCTTCTGCTGGAGTATCTACGTCATCTGTTTGACCTGGGTCTCAGCCATTCCTCTCTGAAGGTACACATGGCGGCCATTTCGGCCTATCATGTTCCCTTCGCAGACAAGGCTTTTGCTCAACTGGAGGTCTCCAAGGCCTTTCTCAGAGGGGTCCTCCATCCGTCCTCCTGCTCCCCCTTGGGACTTAAACTGTTCTCGAGAAACTTACTCCTCCTCCCTTCGAACCTGCAGCTTCAGCGGATTTGAAGTTCCTTTCGTGGAAGACGCTCTTCTTGGTGGCCATTACTTCGGCTCGAAGAATCTCCGAGCTCCAGGCCCTGATGTGTAAAATCCCCTACTTGATTTTTCACAAAGAACGAGTTGCTCTTGCATCTAATCCTAAGTTTCTACCTAAAGTAGTAGCAGAGTCTACCTTAAATCAGTCCATAGAGTTGCCTGCCTTTTTACGCAGTACTCTAATCAAGGGAGTATTTACTCCATACTATGGATGTTCACCGGATTCTGAGATACTATACCAACAGGACGAAGGATCTCAGAAAGACTGATCAGTTGTTCATCTCTTTTGCTCACAAAAGGGAAGGCAATGCTGTTTCCAAGCAATGCCTGTCTAAGTGGTTGGCTCATTGCATCACTTTCTGTTATGACAAATACAAGACCCTCCCAAGTCAAGTCAGAGGCCACTCTACAAGAGGAGTAGCTGCCTCTGCGGCTTGTTTCAAGAATGTGTCTGCGGCAGACATCTGCGCTGCCGCCACCTGGACTTCCGTCCATACCTTTACGAAACACTACAGTTTGGATGTTGCCTCTCGCTGTAGAGCAGGCTTTGGGCTGGCTGTTTTGCAAGGCCTCCTTTCTTGAGACTTGCACATCCAGAACTACCTTTTGGAGTAGTTTTCCTCCTCCCGGTGCCTCTCTTTGTTCCAGACTGCTTGGGATTCAGTCCTATATGTAATTACCTACTGCAAGAGCCCTCTCGAAGTAAGATAGTACAGTTATGTAAGAACTTACCGTAACAGTAGATCTTCGAGAGAGGCTCTTGCAGTAGGTAATACCTTCCCGCCCATCCCCTAGGCCTTTCATCTCTTTTCCATTGAGGGAAATATCCACTCTCTCGTCCGACCTCTTTTGGCCTGTGGCGGGAAAGAACTGGAAGGCGGGCGTCCGGGACCGCCCCTTTATACCGACGTCTCCTGACGCCGGTCACCTGACGTGGGGGCGGTCCCTCGCCAGGGACTGCTAGCTAGAAATTTTTCCATGGGGTCCTGCCGCTGCCGGCGTCAGTCCTATATGTAATTACCTACTGCAAGAGCCTCTCTCGAAGATCTACTGTTACGGTAAGTTCTTACATAACTGTACTTTCCTGTTGCTCCTGGGAAAGCCAGTAGCGAGACAACAGGCGGCTTAAAGCATAACGAAAAACAAAACACCTACAGCCAAAGTCTGCGCAGGATCTTCCATATGTGCTGCAAGACATGGCAAAAGCATGGCAACTGTTTCAGACCCTACAAAAGATGGGGCTGGCAAGCACTCTTCCACAGTTCTCTCCTCTGTAGACTGTGAGAGGGATGCAGATGACGAAGAACATTTTTATGATGCCTCTGACATGGATTTTGAGGGCCTGGAGCCCCATGAGTCCACGGACCCTCCATTCAGCCCCCCCGGGTGACCAGGAGGATTCCTCCTCCTGTTTACATTTATGCAAAATATGCTAGACACCTTGGACCTCTCTGTGGAGGAGCCCAACCAGGATGTCGATGAAGACTATAGGGAGATGAGAGGTCTTTCAACCGCCAAGACCCTGGTCGTCCCTATCTATAATGCATTCAGAAGAAATACCATGAAAGTGCTTCAAACCCCCACTTCAGTGGCAAGGGTTGACAAGCGGATTGAGAAAAAATACAGATTGTCTAGAACTGGTACCGAGTTCCTGTCTGCACGCCCTAGCCACAAGAGTATAGTGCAATAGGCAACTTGAGAGAAAACTGGGATCTCCTTGTCCCTCTTATCTCCGGACAAGAACTCCAAGGAAATTGACTTTATAACAAAGAAAATGTATGCCACAGCCTCCCTGCTTCTCAGACTTTCTTCGTACATGGCGTTGACAGCCAAATATCAGAAAGCCCTATGGAAGTCTGTCCTGGACATTGCCCGCAGTGGGTCAGATTCTATGGTGCAAGAGCTGGTGGATACAACAAAAACTGCCCTGAAAACTACCAAATACCAGTTCCACATGGCAGACGACAACAGCGATGCCACCTCTAGGGCGATGGCCCATGCCATCTCTCAGAGATGCCTCGCCTGGCTTAGAACTACCAGTCTAACCACAGACACCCAGACCAAGGCCATGGATGTTCCCTGTGATCAAAACAAGTTGTTTGATTACAGAACCGCTGACTACATGAAAAAGGTTGATGAGTACAAGGCCTCCTGGCAGAGTCACTCGTTTAAACTCAAGCCTACCACTCCTCAGCGATCCCGTCCCAGGGGCGGTAGGGGTAAAAGTTTTTTTCCCAGGCCTAACAATCCTTATCCCTAATCTGACTTCGGTCAGTGTAGGGAGTCTTTCAGAGGCAGGGACAGAATGGGTCAAAGAGCGGCCACTTCTACCCAGCCGACTGCCTCACAGTCTAAGTCCTGATGTGAGTGTCCAGGTTGCCTCCCCACCTCCGGTTGGAGGCAGACTCTCCCACTATCTTTAGAACTGGTCCCTCATTATGTTGGACAAGTGGGTGCTGGAGATAGTGGAGAAGAGTCTGCCACTACAGTTCAAGCAGATGCCAGACCTCAAACGTACCCAAGTGTCAAGACCTCTGTCCCCAACTCAGGTTCCGCTGTTGGAATTGGAGGTACAAAACCTTCTAGCTCTGTGAGCAGTGGAGAGGGCCCCGGCCCAAGAAAGGGGCAAGTGCCTCTATTCCAGGTACTTTCTGACACAAAAGAAAACTGGGGAGTGGCGACCTAGCTTAGATCTCAGTTATTTAAACAAACATCTGAAAAAAAAAACCTCAAAATGGTCGCTCTGTCACTGGTCATACAGTCCTTACAGCAGGGAGACTGGCTAGCCTCCCTGGACTTAAAGGACGCTTACTTCCACATACCCATAAGGAGGTCTCACAGGAAATTTCTTAGATTCATACTTCCTTCTGGCCACTATCAGTTCGCTGCAATGCCCTTCAGGCTGTCCTCTGCCCCAAGAGTCTTTACCAAGTGCCTCGCAGTGGTAGCAGCACACCTCAGGAGACTGGGTGGTACTCTCTTTCCCTATCTGGATGACTGGCTCATAGTAGCAAAGTCTCCTTGCCATGCCAAAGAGTCTCTTTCCCTTACAGAACGTACTCTGGAGTTCCTGGGTTTCCTGTGGTAAATCTAAAGAAATCTCGCCCGGAACCCACTAGGTGCCCAGCTGAACACTCTGAAAGGATATGCTCTTCTCCCACAGGAAAGAATTCCGAGTTTCCTTTCAGTGGCAGATTCTTTCGCCTGAGGACAGCCAAGACCAGCCATACATTTTCTCAAACTCCTAGGACACATGGCTTCAATGACTGCAGTGATCCCAGAAGTCAGGTACAGGATGCAATTCCTACAAGCCTACCTCGAAGCCCACTGGTCTCAGAGAAGCAACAACTTTTCAAAGCTGATACCTGTGATGGAACAGTTCTTCCAAAACCTGCAGTGGTGGAAGAACCCTGCAAATTTACAAGCAGCGGTACCCTTCCAAGCTCCACTACCCACAAAGGTGATCACCACAGATGCCTCCCTCTTGGAGTGGAGCACATCTGGACAGTGCCTTAGTAAGCGGCACCTGGACTCTCGAAGAGTCACAGTTGCACATAAATCTCTTTGAACTCAGAGCAATCTGTCTAGCTCTCAAAGCTTTTGCTGCCAGCGTAAAAGGGCAGGCGATTCAAATTCGAACAGACAACACCACTGCAGTGTTACACATAAACATGCAGGGTGGTACCAGATCAGGACTACTCTGTTCAGAAGCTCTTGTCCTCTAGCCTTCTCCCTGGGAGTCAGCCCGTCAGCTATTCACCTCCCAGGCAAACACAATACCTTGGCAGATGCTTTGAGTCACATCAGTCAAGGCCAGAGCAAATGGACTCTGAACAAGCAAGTACTAGCCACAGTGTTCAGGCGGTGGGGCACATCAGAAGTGGATCTGTTTGCCGACTTCCAGTTCCGGTATGAGCCTGTGAACAGCCTCGAAAAGAACCCTCCCGCACTATCGGAAACCATCCTGTGTTTAAAACTTAACCTTCTGTCCAAACAACTCGGCATCTACCTTCCATTGCTGTAGAGAGACGGGCTTTCTATACATTTTCGCTTACTATGGCGAAACAGCAGCGAATTGCTTCCAGCTCCTCTCTGATATGGACGACCATGAGGAGCGAGGTGGACTGGATCTGGAACAGGCTGCCAAACACCCAAGGGACTCCGGACCAGGCAAATCAACCCCATCGACTAAATCAGGCAAGAGAAAAGGTCAGGACTTACAAATAGGGGACAACATATTACAAGCTATTTCCGAGTTTCACGACAAATGCGCGAATCATTTCGGGAACTGAAAACAGACCTAAGGGCCCTACAGTCCCAAATGGAAACAGCTGACCAACAGATCACCTCTAATGCTACTAAAATTGAATCCATGGAGGACTGCTTGAGATCTTTGCTTACCGAACAAATGTACTTGGCAGCCAGACAGGAAGCTGTCGGAAAAATATCTGTATTTACGGCCTGCCAGAGGGGGAGGAAGGGTCAGACCCGATTGCTTATACAGATTATCTTCTCCGCCTGATTTTAAACCTGGAACTAGAATTTGCTATAGACATAGAGAGGGCACATCGTGCCCTGGGTCCCATACCCACCCAAATAGATGCCAGACATAGGTCATTTGTAATAAAGTTCCAAAATTACCATACAAAGGAACAAGTGCTGAAAAAAAGCCTGGCAGATGGGCCGCACGATGCTAGGGTCACATCGTCTAATTATGGATAACGATTATGCCCTTATACTCAAAAAATGAGAAGGGAATATGCCCCGTTGTTCCCCCTGCTTCGGGCACAAAAAATAGTTTCACACACCCTACCCATGCAGATTTGTGGTGCAGCTTCCCTCGGGTACAGTCGCCTATTCCACGGCTCAAGAAGCGGTTGCATATTTGATTTCCAAGGATGTACTAAAAGATAAACCAGCAGCATTTGTGAGGCCTAAACCAGCTCCGAAGACACAACATGAACCTGATGACCACCTGCGTAATGCTTCACTCCCCGACCTGCTGGAAAAGCTACATCAATACCGGACCCCACCTTGGCCACCTGAGGGATGACGGTAGGATTGCCATGGGCTTACTCTTATTTCTTCCCTATCTGGGTCCCTGTGTTTACCCTCTCGCCTAGTCTTGTCCGACTCGGGAGCTGGGGGGGGAGGGGTTCAGTTAGTCCTGCCTTGTGGGTTCCTGTCCTCATGTGTTTTTTCCCAGGCAGCAAACCCTTAATGGTGAATTTAAGTTTGATTTCACTGGCTGCATATTGGGAAGGATAGCCACTAATGGCAGGGACTCCCCCAGGCTGAGTGGCTATAAAAAGTTTATTATTTTTGTAATGTAAGGGATCCCATGGGGCATGGACCGACTCCCCCCAAGACCAAAGATTCTCCTATTGCTTCCTTGAGTCAAGGTTCCTCCAGGATATTGCTGGAAGGGGGGGCTGACTGGACTTGGGATGGGTGGGGGACCTGGGTGGATGGAGGGGTTAGCTCGGTGACGACCTTATTCCTCTTGGGCTGGTGGTGGCTCCGACTCTTTACAAATATAGACTGTTCTTTGGTTGGGACTCTTAATACTTGTCAAGATTCTAACCATACATCTTTGGATCTAAGGATTGATATGCCCTAATTGTTGTGAACTGCTGAAACTGAGGAGTCCTCATGAACTAATGAAGACCATATTTTAATGTGGAGATCTCCAATAATCGAAAGACATAACTTGGGGAGATACTTACCTACCTTATATGAATCTGTCTTGTGTGTGGGATTAAATGACCCCCAGTAGGGGATATGGTGAGGGAGGGGGGAAAAATAATAAGGAAACTTAAATTGGCAGATTCAGGCTTGGGCCTGGGTAATCCCCTTCATGTAATCCATCTCCCCAATGAACAAGAAGGTCATAATGAAGTTATCCCAGATCTGAGGATACCCGGGAGGGATTGTGTGGTTGTCTCCCCTGTAATACCTCCTCTCCACAATATGTCCTATAGTGGATAGGAGATAATATAATATTCCAACATGTGCGGGAGGGTTGGTCGAAGAGATAGTAACATCCAAGGCAAATGCCGGACCATATCAGTGGGGTTTCTTTTGGGGAATCCTCACTTTTTAGGTAATCTTAGGGTCCCTTAGGTGGCTTAACATCCACTGGGGGGGACAAGAAGACCCCAAACCTCATAGCATTTCCTTCTAGGGAAATGTCCAAGGCCTTTTGTTGGTGTCCATGGATGGGCACTCCACATATGGGAGTCGTCATGTTTATAGTTAAGTTATTTAAGTTCTTATTGTTTACTAGATGTTTATCTCTAAACAGAGATTTATTGTCAGACATAGATAAGGGGCCAGGTTGCATGTAGTTAAAAGGTTCAATAGTTATATATTTACATATGGGAATAAGCCGGGGTGGGAAGGGAAGGTACTGGTTTGGTTTACTTTTAAGATATGAGTGAGGGGGTATGGGGATATAGTTATTGGGGGGTGGGCTTTGTCAAAAAAAAACACACACATACACAATAGATATAGTGTTTACAGGATCTTTATTGCTACAGGAATATTTATTTTATTTTATTTAAACATCAGTTTGGAAAACCTTTGCACCATAGGCTCATTTACAAAGGTACCTTGTCACAGTAAGACAAACCAAAATACACAGTATAGCAGTACAACACATAAGTATAACAGTAAAATTAAGACATAGATACAAACAAGCTGGTACAGGTAGGATGGATGCAAACAATACCAGAGTTATGTACGTCCTTGAAAACTAGTAATAAGCTTTGTCATAAGTATTGAGTACGGCACTAGTGGCAGTTACAGCATCGGGTGTTAATAAGGTGGTTCGTAAGGAAGTTTTGAAGCACGATATAGTTGGAGCTTTGGAGATGGAGGAGGCAGTGTGTTGAACCAGGAGGGGCCTAAAGCTGAAGGCTCTTTGGCGTGAGAGGTCCTAGCTCTGGGATAACAAGAGAGGTTTTCCCAGAGGTCCGAGTATGAACTAGTGGGACAGAGCGGCGATGGTGGTGGTCAATCCTGGTGGGGAAAGCCCAAGGAGGGTCTTTTGTAAGGGTACAGGTAAGATATTTGAGGCGCTGCCGAGATCAAGTACCAGCGCTTTAGCATACAGTAGACAGGTGTGTGTCATCCTAGGTGCTCCAGTAATTAACCTGCAGGCCTTATTCAGAGTAAAGCGAATTTTATGGAGTGCGGTCTGATCAGCAGCACCATACACCGGCAGTCCATAGTCCACTAGGGACAGGATAGAGGAGGTGACTGCAAGTCGAAGAGCCTCCGGGAGGAGGCAGTGTTTATACCGATGTAAGATGCCCAATCGGATATTAGTGGCAGTGGCTAGGGCAGCGATGTGTCCATGGAAGGAGAGGGAGGGGTCAAAATGGATCCCTAGGTATTTATAGGAGCAAACTTGTTCGAGTGGGAATGAGGACCCAGAGAATGAGGAGTTTGAAGTTGCAGGACTTGTTTTGGGGATGAGTGAATAACATGGTTTTTGGTTTTTTTAAGATTTGTCACCAATCTATGTTCCTTGAACCAGCCCTCGGCTTCAGTGAAGGACTTCTGCAGCGAGTCCTGGAGGGCAGTAGGGTTACGATTTGAGGCAAAGATGACTGCATCATCAGCGTACAATAGAATGTTCCCCGAGCAAGAGCGTGGAAGGGTGTTAAGGTAAAGGAGAATAGTAAGGGCCCAGAATGGAGCCCTGGGAACCCCAGAAAGATGGGACAGATGTCTGAGTAGGTCCCATTAATTTTTACACGCCTGTGAGCGGTCAGACAGACAACTGGTGCACCAGGAGATAGGCCCAGCAGCAAAACCAGAGAGACTAAGGGCATCAAGAAGGAGGGGTGTGGAGACAGTGTTGAAAGCTTGAGAGGTCAATGTAGACAGCACCAGCCAGAGAACCAGTGTCTAAGGAGGAGGGAGAAAGTTGAGAACTCTAGGAGGCTGTGTTGGTACTGTGGCCCGCTCGGAAGCCATGCTGCTCAGGACAAAGGACATTGTAGGTGGAGAGGTAGTCAGAGATTTGAGAGGCCACCACTTTTCCAAGGCCTTGGAGAGAGGAGAGAGAATGGAGATCGGCCGATAGTTTCCAGCCACAGTCCTATCACCACCTTTAAAGATAGGGGTGACAGTGGCGACTTTCCAGGCAGTTGGAACCTTCCCCAGGCAAAGAGAGTGGTTGATGAGGCATGTGATCGGGGTAAGGACTGTGTCTAAGACCAGCCGTAGGATACACGGATCCAGGGTGTCACTGCCTGTACTATTACTCTTGAGGGCAGTGACAAGGTGCGGCCTAAGTTCTTGGGCAGAAACATGGCGGAGGAGAAAATAAGGGCGAGAAAGATTTACGGCAGGTGCTGGGGGAGGAGGGTCAAAAAAATTTGTAGGGAGGATAGGGCTAAGGTCAGTGAATGAGGTGTTTGGCTATGAGGGCTGGGTCTGAGGAGATCACACCATTAATGTTGATCTGGTGGGTGGGGGAGTGTGCAGTCCCATTTAACTGTTTAATGTTATCCCAGAAGGTTCTGGGATTCCCCATGAGGCAGTGAGTGAGGACCGATAGTGCTCAGACTTGGCCTTTCTGATGGCCCGAGTGCACTTGTTTTGGGTGGCAGCATATAATCGGCTGTCATTGGGCTGCCAGTCTCAATGGCACGGTGCCATAGGTTGTCTCTATGTTTGAGCTGGTGGATCAAAGCTGGGGTAACCCAGGGGCATTCTTCCTTTTAGAGCGGGTCAACACTGGGGCAAGATATCACAGGCATTATTAAAAGTTTGGGTAAAGAAGGAGAGAGCTGTGTCGATGTCAGGAGTTGCCTGTATGGGAGACCAGTCAATTTGGGACAGAAGTTCCTTAGTTTTATCAGTCCACCAGGTATTAGATGCCCTGCATGTGGACTGTGCTATGGGTTTGGGGACTGAGGTTGACCAGTGGAATAGAATGGGGGTGATCGCTGAGAGAGTCTGGGAGGACTTGTACATTGGGGATCCGATTAGGGCGTTGGTGAGTACCACATCAAGCAGGGTACTGGAGCCTCTCTTGGGGTTAGTCCTGGTAGGGTGGGTAACTAGTTGTGTTAGGTGTATTGCAGAAAAGGAGTCTCGGGTAGAAGAGGAGGAGGGGCTGAGCCAGTTGACATTTGTCACCCACCAGAATTTGATCAGCGGAAGGAGGTAGAGAGGTAAGATATTCTGTAAGAGAGGCAATGGCCTGCATTTGGTCCCTGGGGGCCACGTATGCAGTAGTCAGATAAAGGGGTCCCTTTAAAGGGTCAGGGGTTAGTTTCAGCGTAAGCGCCTGGGCCCTGGAGTCAGGGATGGGAGTGGGCAGGGCTAGTACGGGGAGAGATTCCTTGACATAAATAGCGAGCTGCCGCTCTGCTCCCAACACGGTCGGACCGAAAAGGTGAAACCAGGAAGGAGACTAGGAGTCAGGAGGATTTTGACAGCCAAGTCTCAACCAGGGTGATGACATCAGGGTTAATTGATGTGACCAGGCATTGTAGTGAGTCAAACTTTTTAGGAGGCTGCAGATATTCATGGAGACCATGCATGGCCTGTGGTGCGGCTGGGGAGCTCCTGGGAACCGGGCCAGGGTTTGATGAATGTCCCTGACAGGAGTAGTAGCATGACTAACACCCTGGCTGGGAGATGGTGAGAGGTTTTCACGATTGACATGAGAGGGAGGGGAGGGAGGCTAATGGAGCAGGGGTGGGCAGGGAGGTACAGGAGGGGAAAGCAAAATAAGAAGACACCCAGATGTGCCTGAGGTGAAGAGAAGCTAGGGGAGGGCAGGGGGGACGGGGACACACAGAGGTCCCAAGGGGCAGGAGAGGAGGTTCAGGAGCAAGGGAGGGGGGTGCCAGGGCACAGTGTGGACTAGCAGATGGGTAAGTGGGTAAGTGCACTGCTAGTGGGGATAGGCACAGGCAGAGCGTGAGGCAGGGCCAATACATTGTGGTGAGCAAGATCCCAGGGAAGTAGTGCTGTACAGGTAGGAGTAGGAAGTAGTGAGGGAGCATAGGTCCCTCTAGTGGCCAGCAGGTATAACCTGCAAATGGGAAAGTGGGGAGATAGGTTCTGGGGTTCTGGGCAACAGGATGTGATGTCACGGGGTGGATCCTTAAATTGACAGCCGCCCTGGGTGGGAGGTGGTTAGGTGGGGCGGGGCAGGCGTGGGCACGGGCAGGCTACCCCTCTGCAGGCGTCCAGACAAGAGAAGAGGCCTCTTTACCTCGAAAGTTATCAGGCTGGAGATTTGGCTTCCTCAGCTACTCAGATGAGCTGCTTGTGCTTGTTGCTTGATTGTCCAGTGCCTAGCTTGGGGGGCTGCCTCGAAGTTATCAGGCTGGAGATTTGGCTTCCTCAGCTACTCAGGTGGAGCTGCTTGTGCTTCAGTTGCTTGATTGTCCAGTGCCTAGCTTGGGGGGGGGGGAGCTGCCTCGAAAGTTATCAGGCTGGAGATTTGGCTTCCTCAGCTACTCAGGTGAGCTGCTTGTGCTTCAGTTGTTGATTGTCCCGAGTGCCTAGCTTGGGGAGCTGCCTCGAAAGTTATCAGGCTGGAGATTTGGCTTCCTCAGCTACTCAGGTGAGCTGCTTGTGCTTCAGTTGCTTGATTGTCCCGAATATGTCGGAGATATGCTGATGGTTCCTTCTCATATTATTCAGGTCCTCATGGGGAGAGTGGTCCAAACAGCTGGAAGGGCTGCCCTGCTGGGGGACAAAGAAAATGACAGAAGTTAATTATAGAGTTATGGCTACTTCACCAGTAAAAATCTTCTCCCAGAACATTAATGGTCTTCACAACCCGATAAAGTGTTCACGCTTTATGCAGTATATTAAAAAACAAAATGCTGACCTCTTTATGATACAAGAAACGTATCTTTCAGATGACGAACATAAGAAGTTGAGTTGCAGAGGGAGATATAAAGTCTATGCCTCTTCCCATCCTGGCGGCTGCTGTAGGGGGTGGCCATTTTGGTCCCTATTTCCACACCACTAGAAGTCACTCAGTCCTATATTGATAGTAAAGGCCGATTTGTCATCCTACAAGGAAGATTATATTCCCAAGATGTGACCTTGGTGAGTGCTTATCTACCACCCATGTCAAAACCTTCCGTAGCTCGGCAGTTAATGACACGTGTGGTGGACCTCCTCCAGGGACAACTTATTCTGGGTGGGGATTTAAATCTGACAATGTCAGCCTATCTAGACAGCTTCAACCCTTGTCATAGGCATCAACCAGGCATAACTAAATATTTAAAAAAACCCCATGGACCACTTGGGCATAGTAGATGTCTGGCACCGTTTATTTCCTTCAAATCCGGGTTTTACTTTTTTCTCGAATAGGCATCACACCTATTCCAGAATAGAGTATTTTTTGGTAACCTGTGATCATCTAGGTCTGGTGCAGGACATCGCTATAAACCCTATGGTTCTTTCTGACCACCACCGTCTCATCCTTAAACTGGATCTAGGTAGAAAAAACAAACGCTGTGGCGCTTTAACCCGGTTTTTGCTAAAAGACAAACAATACATGGAATGCGTTAAGAAACGCATTCCCCTTTTTCTTCAGGAAAACGTTTCTCTGGATATCTAAGAAGCCCTGGTCTGGGACGCCTTAAAGGCAACACTTAGGGAGGAAACCATAGCATATGCATCTAGGAGACGGTGAGAAGTAGAATCCAAATATAACACCCTTTTGGAACATTTAAGCACTTACCAGCTATTATATACTGAAGGGGACCAAGAGGTTCAACAAAAGATCCAAGATACAAAAGCGGAAATACAGAAACTAATGGACATTAAAACTCAGCAGGCCCTTCTTTATCTAAAACAGGCTAGGTATGAGGGAGGCCCTCATGGCAGCTGTAGACTCGCTCATCGCCTTCTGTGACAAAGCGGCACTACAACTGTCTTGAAGATCAAAAATCCAGTCTCTGGGAGGCTGTCACATAGGGAGGCGGATGTTATTTACTCCTTTGTTACCTTCTGTCAAAACTTATATCAGGGAGACGATCGGTTCACCCCTGAGGAGAGATGGTCTTTTTTAAATGACCTTCCTTTCCCCTGCCTCACTGCGGCTCAATGGAACATATTGGAATCCCCTATCACACTTGATGAAATTTCCCAGTGCATTAAATCCCTTTCTTCCAACCGTTGCCTGGGACCCGATAGGTTCCCGTCCGAATGGTATAAGCTATTCAGGAGTCTGCTTTCACCCAAGTTACTCTCTACATTTAGAGAGGTTGCGGAGGGTTCCCCCCTTTCTGGGTCTATGCTATCCTAGCCACCTTGTTAAAACAAAATAATGATCCCACTAACCCCTCCTCTTATCGACTGATCTCAATCCTTAACACTGATTATAAACTTTTCACTGCCATATGGGCTTCACGATTGGAGAAGATCCTGCCCTGCCTAATTCATCATGACCAATCCGGCTTCATCAAAAATAGAAACACTATGTATAATATCCGTAGGACCTTAATACTTACTGAATACATCCGGGATCGGCAGATCCCTGCGGCGGTTATTAGCTTGGATGCAGAGAAGACCTTCAACAGGGTGTCCTGGCAATTTTTGTGGGACACCCTGTCGAGGTTCTATTTTCCAGAGTCATTCTTGAAATGGCTGAGAAATCTTAATGCAGCTCCTTAGGCATATGTGACAGTTAACAGAGGGGTATCCTCACCCTTCACCTTGTTCCGGGGCACTTGGCAGGGTTGCCCCCTTTCTCCCCTTTTATTTGCCCTTTACGTGGAGCCGTTGAGAATGGCGCTCATAACTTCTCCTGAGGTGGAAGGTATTCCTCTGGAACAACAGCAATATAAAGTCGGCATGTTTGCCGATGATGTTCTTTTTACCCTTCTCTCTCTCCAGACACGTCTATTCCTGCAGTCTGGAAGATTCTTAAGAAATATGAGGCTACAGCAGAGTTTAAATTAAATATTGTAAAATCTGAGGCCCTCCTGTTCAATTTGTCCCTGACAAATGCCCTTCCTCCCCTGAGATGGAGATCCACGAAGATTAGATATTTAGGGGTATACATACCTTTAAACCAGGAGGTCATGGAGTTGGTCAACTATGAGCCACTCACTATTTTAATACAAAAAGACCTAGAAAAATAGTCATCCCTACCATTGTCATTCTTTCAGTGGATTGAAACTATTCGTACGAATGTCCTCTCCCGGTTCTTTTACCTTTTTCAAAATATCCCTTTTTTCCCCTCAACTTTTGATTTTAAATCCTGGGACAACTACTTTCTAAATTTATTTTAGGTAAGCAACGCCCTAGAATTCGCTTCTCTATTCTCCAATTTTCCATTGCCCAGGGGGGAGCAACCCTACCTAACCTCAAACTTTATGCTCAGGCAGCTTTTCTCCTCACCCTCATATATTGGCTGACTGAAAGCTTCTCTGCACCCTGGAAGTCCCTGGAGTTTATATTGAATGACATGTATGACACACCAACTCTTCATTTCTCTTCTACTAACAATACGTCCCCCTTGAGACTATTCACCCAGATAACAGCTCATACTCTCCAAATCTGGTTCAGGTTAAGAAATAAGCCAGCAATAAAACCAATATACGACTTTTGTAAAATTATTTCAAAGTATGATCTTTTTCAGCCCTCCCACATGGATCTGGTCTTTTCCCAGTGGCGCAGTTTAGGTTTATCGCACTTGTTCCAGTTCTTGGATGGGGGTCTTATCTTTTGTTGAGCTCAAAGTCCAGCATGGACTCCGAAACACAGATTTTTTTTTAGATACCTCCAAGTGAGATATTATATACTTCGCCATCGGACATTTGACGCTAAACTCCCTACCCCAAATCCACTTTTACTAAAAATTCTCATTGATTCCATCCGTGGAAATCAAAGTGGACACCTCATAAGGAACATATATAAGGCACTAAGAGACCTACTGGGAGATTCGACAAAACCAATACTGGTCAAGTGGAATGAGGACCTGGCTTCAGAGGTCCAATTTTCTGATTGGGTTGCTGCGACCCTGCCAGCTATTAAAGTGATCTCCTCCTCCTTTTGGCAGGAATTCTCCTGAAATATTTGAACCAGATATTTTCAAGCTCCAGCAGTCCTGACCAAATTCCTCCCAGCCTCATACGGTCACTGCTGGAGACAGTGCGGGTGCTGTGTGGCAGATTTTGGCCATGTTTTATGGCACTTCCCTCTCTTAATGCCTTTTTGGTGCAGACTTCAAATGGAGCTGTCTTAACTTTTTAGGGGAACCAGTAGAATTAACAGGAGAAATTATATTACTTTCAGTGTATCCGGACTACTCTCCCAAATGGACCAAAACATTGTTACCAATATTTCTTATAGCTGCCAAGAAGGCTATTACCAGAAAATGGATGTCCCACCAGATTCCTTCTGTTCAGGATTGGAGAGCCATCATGTTGGAAATCTACCAGATAGAGAGCCTTACGGCTACTCTTCAGAATCACATACAGGGATTTAGGTGTAAGTAGCAGGGTGGGGTGCTCTTTCACTCGGGGCTGGATTCATAATTTGTTCCTTGAATGTATTATACACCATTGTCAGCTGACAGGGTTAGGTGTTCTAGAGAAAGTAACTAGATTTCTTGGTGACTCCAGCTATGGACATATAAGATTAATGGATAATTGTATTCTGTGAACATCCTGTACACTTTACATTATGTAACTGATGTTTGTGAGTATGAAAATACCCAATAAATATAAATGTAAAAAAAAGAAGTGGATCTGTTTGCTTCGCCCCTCAATTTTCGGCTTCCTCAGTACTGTTGCAGGCCCCCAGCACCATTAATGCTTCCCTGGATGCCTTGATCCTGGACTGGTCAGGGAGTTTCCTATATGCATTCCCTCCCTGCCTTCCCCCGATACTCAGGGTATTGCTGAAACTCAGACAACAGCCTGCATCGATGATCCTGGTGGCCCCAGATTCTCCCTGGCAAACCTGGTACCCTCTCCTTCTCTCAGTGTCCTGCAGCAGGCCCATTCACCTGCCTCCAGCTCACTCCCTGCTGACCCTTCCTCGAATAGGAGTGCAGAATCCAGACATACACTCTCTTCACCTAAAGGTCTGGTTCTTGAGGAATTAGAGTTTCCATCCTCACAGTACTCTGAACAGGTCCTTAAGATACTGAGGATGACTAAAAAAACGAAAACTAAGACGACTTATGCAACCAAATGGAAAAGGTTTCCCTCTGGTGCAAGAGCAAAAAGGCCGACCCTCTTTCAGCTTCAAACTCTCAGCTGCTGGATTACCTGGTACACTTATAGGCGTCAGGCTTGAAACCATCTTTCCTCAAGCTACACCTGGCGGCAGTGTCAGCCTGCCTTTCGTGGGAAAGAAAAATTAAGTTTTTTCCCACGCCATATTTAAACAGTTTTTCAAAGGCCTCTTGCACCTTCAGTCTCCAGTCAGTGAGCCTGTTCCTCCTTGGAGCCTGAACCTTTGCATAGACAGGCTCATGAAACACCCCTTGAGCCTGTGTCCACTGCTCATATCAAGTTTGTAACTTGGAAGACAGTCATCCTGGTAGCCATTACCTCTGCCAAGAGGATTTCAGAGCTACAGGCCCTGTGCACTGAGCCAAATTACATCATCCCTCACAATGATAAAGTTGAGCTCAGGACAAATAGGAAATTTCTGCCAAATGTGGTTTCAGAGTTCCACTTAAACCAGTCCATTACTCTTCCTGTCTTCTTTACTGAGAAATCCATTCCTAGCGAGCAAAAACTCCATAGCTTTGATGTCAAAACAGCCATTTTTAACTACATAGAGCATACTAGACAGTCCAGAGGCTCTTCCACTCAGTTGTTCCTCACCTACAGGGATGCAGGCAGAGGAAGATGAGCTACCAAGAGAACTATTTCCCATTGATTGATCTCTTGTATTAGATTCTGCTGTGGAAAAGCTGGTCACCAACTTCCAGTGGGGCTCAGAACCCACTCCACCAGGGGCACTGCAGCCTCGCTTACAGCAGCAAGGGACGTTCCCCTCCTGGATGTCTGCAAAGGAGCTACCTGAAAATCTGTGCACACCTTTGTGAAACACTACAGTTTGGATGTGCAGACCAGATCTGATGCCAGATTTGGCAGGGCGGTTCTGCAGAGCTTTTTCCTAAGTAGCTTCTCTGCCCACCTCCTACTTGGCACTGCTCGGTAGTCTGCTAAAGTTACTGGTGCTAAAGGACTCCTGGGGTAAGAAGAAAAAATTACTCGCCGCAGTAATCTTCTTTCTTCCAAGGGGTCTTTTAGCATCAGTAAGCTCCCTCCCTTCCTCCCCAGTTCACCTGTCAGGAGAAGGGCTCTCTTATCACATCTCTTACCAAATTTGGAGTTTTTTATTGATGAGTTTCTAACTTGTGTTGTTGTTTCCATTTCCACTTTTGTGGACATTTGCATGTTTTTTGAATCCTGTTAATTCATTTTCAGGGCATGTGTCCTCGTTTTCCTTCGGAAAAAATGTTGACACCTTCAGGCTGCTCTCACTCAGTTCACTCCCCCCTCCTGTCTTTTGATTGGCTATTGCCCAAAACTCATTTAAATAAAATTCTCTTAAAGGCATATCTCCGGGGCAGTTGCATCTAGCCAGCTGTCTGCTGAAGTTACTGATGCTAAAGGACTCCTTGGAAGAAAGAAGATTACTGCGGTGAGTAATTTTTTCTTCTGCTGCCTTCCATTGAACCGTGGAGACATATACCACTGTGCTGCCCCTGGACCGTTTGTACAAGTTGTGCTGTTTCATACTCTCCTGTGGATGTTCTACCCATTATCATCTGCTGTATGTCCAGCTTAACTGGCCAAGCCCCTCGATCAGGCATGACTACAAATGGCTTTCTTTGATAACTACTATTAGCTTTCTTTGTTGTACAACTGTGCACAAGGAAAAGTCAGTAATTGTCCCCTAGCCCACCTCACACAGTTAAGCAGTGCCCACTCAGTCTGTTCAACAGCAGCACTTACATTCTGAATTCCCAGGATGAAGTATTGCAAGTTCCCGGGCTGGAGAAATTTGAATTCCGCAGGGGACTGTCCATGTCAAATCAACTTATTTGTCAATTCAGAGGTAATTGCAGCAGAAAACTAATACTGGATCAGCTTCACAGAGAAATTCTAAGCTGTTTCCAAGTTAGATTTATTAAGATGGGGAGAAAGGGGTGGCAGGAAAAGTAGCATTTGAATGGCGGGCATGACAGCAGGTTAAGTGGGTTAGTATATTAACAGGCATGTGGAGAGGGTAGAGGAGAAATCCCACATTGTGGTGCACCTTGGCACAAATGATGTAGAAGGGTAGAAGGTGGTGTAGGAAAGTCTCAGGGACGTGGTAAGACTATGCAGTAAAGACGGAAGGTCAGTAGCTTTCTCTGAAATTCTCCCAGTACCAGAAGCTAGTACAGCCAGGAAGCAGAGAATCACGGATTTCAACAAATGACTGGGGGAAAGGTGTGGGTCCATGAGGTATGGATTGGTGGGGGAGTGGGGCAAGAAGTGGGAGAATAAGGACCTGTATGTGGCAGATAGGTTGCACATTAGCAAAGAATGCTAGCAAGTCCTAAAGCAGAAGTTGGGGAGTTCACTCAAGCTAGGAAAATTTAAACTAGGTAAGGGGTGGGGGGGGGAGCGGGCAGTCACCAGGAGAGTGGGTCCTTTGGGCTTCCCCCTCATAGCTAGGCAGGATCAGAATTCAAATAGGAGAGGGGATGGGGAGGGGAAAGGTGCTGATGGGATAGGTTCACATTGGTAGGTGTCATCATTGAATGCTAGGAGCCTGGGTAACAAGACAACTGAATTGCAGACAATGATGGTGTAAGGGAAGGTGGACATAGCCACCATCACTGAGACATGGACATCCCAGTACCATGTCTGAGACCTAGCTATCCCAGAATTCAAACTGTACCACAGGGACAGAGAAAAAGGGAAAGGGGTGGCCATCTATGGTAGGGATGGGATAATGTGTAACAGGGAGGAGGGGGAGGAAGGCAGGGCGGAAGCCTTATGGATGCAGCTCAGTAGCTCAAAGGTTAGAAAGGTTAGATTGGGGGTTGTACATAGGACTCCGACTCAAAAGTAGGAGATTGACGGGGAGATGGGGGAACAGTTAAGAAGGCTTAGTGGCAAAGGTAGCACTGTGGTGGTTGGGGACTTTAACCTGCCAGGGGTGGATTGGAATGTCCCGGCTACCTCGTGCCAGGGAGCAGATCCTCCTGGAGGCCTTACAGTATGGCTTCCTGACACAGAGGGTAACAGAGCCAACTAGGGAGGGGAACATTCTGGACCTGGTGCTGATGAATGGTGAACAAGTCCAAAACATAGGGGTGGAGGACCCACTGGCGAGAAGTGACCACCACACAGTGTGGTTCTCCCTCAGTCTAGGAAAGGAGGCAGCCACAACAAAGACTAAGGTCCTGGACTTCAAAAGGGCAGACAGTGGCAGGATGGGAAGTATACTGGAAGGGCACATAGCTGACATTCGCCCGCACATGGACACAGAGCAAAAATGGGCAGTCATAAAGCTGGGTCTGGCTGAGGCCACTAGTGCATGTGTAAAGAGCCAGAGCAAGAAAATGGGGATCAAGAAGCCGAGCTGGATGAACAGGGGGGTTGAGGAGGGCTGCCTTTAGGAGCAATAAAAGATCCAGCCATGATGAGGACAGGGAGAAATATGTGAGGAAATAGTGAGAGGTGAGTAGATTGGTAAGGGCAGCCAAGGTGTCGAGAGAATTGAGGCTAGCACGGGTGATCAGAGAATGGGAAAAGGATTTCTTCAGGTATATACGGGAGAAGAGAAAGAGTTAAGGATCATATTGTTAGGATCAAGAATGGCAGTGGATATACTGGGAGCAGCCAAAAAGTAGATAACTTTAAGTTTCAGAAACGGGAAAACCATAAAGATTCAAGGTAAAGAAGGAGGTGATAGTTTGGAAAAGATGAAATAAATAGACACTGTCAGATCATAAAAGGTTGTCTTTATTCAGGAACCATTGTGTAGTGTGATTAGGTACTATTTAATTACAGTGGAAATTGTTAAAATGAAAACCTTTTTATTACAAGATCCTCTACATGACTGTGACAGAATTGTGTTCATATCCATCTAATAAAAAGAAATAAAAAAAAAAAAAAAAAAAGAATGGCAGTGGATGGGCGGAAAAGGGGGCAGAGCAGGCATAAGTATTCAACGAGTACTTCTGTTCAGTATTTACCAGGGGGAGAGAGAGAGGGGCCCATGCCTAAGGGGAAGGGTGGAGTGGGAGGAGGTTATGAATGGGGAAATTCTAGGGGGAAGGGTGATGGAGGGCCTTAAGTCCCTGAAGGTGGATAAGGCACCTGGGCCAAGTGGAGTTCACCCTAGAGTCCTGAGAGAGTTGGCAGATGTCCTGGCAGGGCCGCTGACGGACTTATTCAACACCTCCCTCGATACTGGGAGCATGCCCAGGGACTGGAGGACGGTGCATGTGGTGCCCTTCCATAAGAGTGGGCCCAGGGACAAGCAGGAAACTACAGACCAGTGAACCTTACTGCTATTGTATGAAAGCTAATGGAGACAATCCTCAAGGAGAGGCTGGTGAAATTTCAGGAGGAGAATGGTCTCCAGGAAGGAAAGCAGCATAGGTTTGTCTCGGGCAGATCCTGTCAGACAAACCTGATTGACTTTTTTGATTGGGTAACGTGAGCACCGAATAAAGGCCATGCGGTGGACATCCTTTACCTGGACTTCAGCAAGGCCTTTGACTCGGTGCCTTATGGATGGCTGACCAGCAAGTTGGGTAATCTGGGAGCAGGGAGGAAACTGGTTGGATGGTTTAAGAGCTGGTAACAGGATAGGCAGCAGAAGGTAGTCATGGGGTGTGATCTTTCGGAGCCCACAGCTGTAACAAGTGGGGTCCCACAGGGCTTGGTGCTGTGACCGGTGCTGTTTAACATTTTCATTGCCGACATATCGGGTGGGATAAAAAGTAAGATCAGCCTCTTCGCAGACAACACTTAAGATCTGTACAGAAGTGGATGGGGGGTGGAGTGTAGGCGGTAAAGTACTCCAGGAGGATTTAGCAAAACTGGAGGGCTGGTCGAACACATGGCAACTAGGGTTCAACGCCAAGAAGTCATGCAGTTGGGGACCATAAATCCCAGTAATAGATACTGGTTGGGGGGAGTGCAGGTATCCATGTCAACAGAGGAGAAGGAACTGGGAGTACTGGGGAAATAACAGGGGAAATAAACTACTCAGCCCACTGCAGGAGGGCAACGGCCAAAGCTAATAGAATGCTGGGCTGCATCACAAGGGGAATCACCTCTAGGAGAGGGGAGGCTGTCCTGCACTGTACAAATCCCTGGTGAGGCCACACTTGGTGTACTGCATGCAGTACTGATGCCCCTACTTAAAAAAGGACATCAAGCTACTGGAGGGGGTACAGTGAAGGGCAACAAAAATGATCTTTGGATTGGAAGATAAAACATATGAGGAGAGACTGAGGGAGCTCAATATGTATTCCTGGGAGGAGAGAGGGGATATAATTAAGACCTTCAAGTATCTGAAGGGCATGAGCAGAGTAAACACCGAGAGTATGTTCAGATTAAAAGGTGGGAGGGGAACCAAGGGACACAGTCTGAAATTGGAAGGAGGACAGTTCAGGAGGGGAAATGAGGCATTATTTCATGGAAAGGGTAGTTACAGTGTGCAGTGCGCTGCCAGAGGAGGTATCATTGAGGTTGGTGAACAGCTTCAAGAGGGTGGGACGGGATCAAACGGAGGGTACAAACTGAGGGTGGAAGGGGTAGGGTGTGTGTGTGTGTATAGAAAGCAGGAGGAAATATGGGGGGGGGGGTTGCTGAAGTTTAAATGGCTGAAGTTCTGCATGCTCGAGTAGACTAGATAGACCGTAAGGCCTGTATCTGCTGATAGTTCCGTGTGTTCATATGTAAAAAGCACATGTCTGATGGAAACTATTTTGTAGCAGTTCTGTTTAGGGAGCATTCATAGAATGACATATGTAAGGCATTCCAAGAAGGAGAAATAAAAAAAAAGCACAAAAATTAACTCTACGGACAGGAGAAATACAGTTTAACAAACTACATTGCCATCCTTCTTGAAAGCTAGGTCTGAATTCAAGTATTCAGAGCCGTAGGCTCTGGAACTTTATTTATGTAGACATGTTGGCCATGAAAAGCACACTGAGCCACAGTCCATTTCCTCTTGAGACCTATGCAAGGGGACTTCGTATGTGCAGTAAATTATAGAAAGTATTAACAGTATAGCAATACAGTTCAAGAAAAATGCAGATGCATTTGCTGACAAGTCGAAAATCAGGTGAGGCAGTATGCCCACTTGTGGAGGACGCAGTTGCTTCAGTCTGCAACACCGGACAGGTGAATGAGAACTCTTCAAGCTTACGAACCTTACAAACTGTACAGAACATGTAGGGACATGGATATGGTGTACTATCCAGACTCTAGCAGAATCTTTTCCCCTTTAAGAATGGCCGGAAGGTCTTCAAGCTGGCTCCTTCCACCCACCCAGGTGGTATCCTCCTCGGCACTGCCCTGTGACGTCAGATCTTCCTTTCCACTGGAAGCATCAGATTCCCTCCATCGCAGCTCTGTGCTTGGTGTAGACCCTAATCTTTAACCATGTCTTCAAGACTTTTCTTTTAATTTTTTCAATCAAAAATGAAATCGGGTGAATCAAAATCGGGTCCTGGCTTCAACCGGTGCCATTGCAGCCAAAAGATGTCACACATCGATCTGCACACCTTGTGTGTGTACTGCCTGGATACTGATCACGACACACAGGCTTGTGGCCTCTGTCATACGCTGCACCCCTCCACTATGGAAGATTGTTATGCCCATCTCCTCCTGGGGCATCTGGATAAACAGGACCTTCCAGTTTGCTCCAAGGATGCCCATCAGGTGGTTTCTTCTGCAGTGGGCTCAACCAAGCAACTTGCCACCTTCAAAGAAGCTGCGGCCCAAGCCACTGCGGAAACTTTGTCCATAACTGCCCTCATTCTGGTGGGCATTGGCACCTCATTTACCGTGTCGTTTAGAGACCTCTGTCAGTCCCTTCCAACCCTTGAGGAGGGCTCTTCCCATGGGTAGAAATCTTCTAAATCCTCAAACCGGGACTCCAGATCCAAAAAGTCCTGCTGTAGGTCATGGGACTGCAAGCGCTCTTGAGCCTCTGGTTCCACACTTCTCCTAGCTTGACGGCTGTCGAGCTGTTGGCTTCAGCCTATTGTGTCCCCATCAGGCCTGCTGGCTGAGACGTGGGTCGATCAAGCGATCAAGATTTTTCTCGAACCGGTCAACCCGTTATCACCGTACAAGGGGGATTTTTATTTATTTAGTTTTTGTTGACCGGGTAAGTGCACTAGACAAATCCTGCCTATTTTCAGGCACAACCCGGGAGAGGGGGATACAGATGAATGCCAACTGACCTTGAACCAGATTAAGCTGTTGGTGATATTTTCATGAATGGAGGAATTTGGCCATTGCACTGGGAAATTCCTGCTCTGCTTCCTGTGAGCAGAGGGACCCTTTGCTGGTGACTCCAAGATGGCTGCTGTTCCAGATATGGCCACTCTGCAGAGTTCGTTGGAGGGAGAGGACGATGTGAGCCAGGAGCCAGCCTCCTCGGGCCCAAATGAAGAGGCTTTCTGTCCCGCAGTACAAACGGGAACATTTGGTTTTGTTCATGATAATTCTGCTGTTGCAAAGGATCGTATGGATAAAAATATGGCTGTATCTATGACAGAAGTGAACTCCTTACCTCATGAATTGTCAGTGTCTCCGATATCTTCTACTTTGAACAAGGGAGCTGAGGATAGTTTCCTTTCGAGTGAACCTACATCGTTTTCGATTGACAAGCCTGTCATTGTGGAGGACGCAGTTGCTTCAGTCTGCGACACCGCACAGGTGAATGAGAACTCTTCAAGCTTACCAACCTTACAAACTGTACAGAACAAGAGTTTGTCCGGAGGAGTTTCGGCTGGCAGCATAGTTGCTGGTTGTGGCGAGTGCCAAGAGCCGAGTCCCGGTGGTGAAGCTACAAATTATGGAACCTCTGTTAAAACATTGCAAGGTCAGTCTTCTCGTACTACAGTTTCAAGTTTTCAAAATATTCCCGTAAGAGCGTTGCCTGGCAACAAGCATACAAAGCTTTTTACCATTGGCTCCGGTTCCTCGATAATGGAAGAGTCAAAACTGCAAAATGCTGTATGTATGTTACAAGAGGAACTGGTATATCAAACAGACGCTTCTAGCCAAGTGCATGCTACATCCTTTTCCTTTACAAACAGAAATAAGGGTTCCCCAGATATAATAAAAAATAAAAGAGCTGCCTTAACAGCAGCAAATCGGAACTTGCCTATGAATCACATACAGCAGGCTGTAAATAAAAATAAATTCTCTCAGAAGATCTCTACTTCTAAATTAATTCAACAGCATTTTCCCTACCTGCTAAAAATGTAACTGAAAATAAAGACTGGGCTCCAGAGAAAGCGCTATTAGATTCTGGATGGAAACTAAACCCCTCAGGAACATGGATTCCAGACTCAGATCGGTCGTCAGTTTCTCCCTTGTCTTCTCTCCCCTCAGAGTGGTCTCCTGCGCTCCAGAAATTATCTGAGCCTCGGATACTGCAACCTGGAACTGATAAATTAACTGATTCTTTACCATCTGTACCGGAGAAAGTAGGAACTAATGTCATAGTGGACGAAATAATTCTCAACGATCCTTCTGTGCCCCAATTAGACCTCTTCTCTCAGATCTTTTTACACAATCTCGTAAAGATTCAGCCCCTCGAAGAAACACTGTCCGCATACGCTATAAAGGAGGATTAGTAGATCGGCCTGACCGTGTGTATGTGGGGAAACTTCTTCTAAAAGAATCTCTGCAGTTTTCACCTTAAAGATGTGTTTGCCTTCATTAATATCTCAGGGGAGGACAATTATGACGCCAGCTTTAGATCTGTCTTTCTGCTGGATTTATTTTGGCAACGATACAACCAGTTGAAATTTTCCTGTTATGGTCTCCTTTTGTCGTTACTCCCTTACTCCATCATTAATCAAATATGTGACTATAATGTTCAGAAATGAAGGGTTCACGTTGATGACATTTCCTTTGGCTCTCTCAGAAATGCGAGGTGTTAAGTAGCCCTGAGGCAGTATTAGACTCTAAATTATTTTGGAATGGTAGTTGGAGGTATAAGGTGAAACTACAACAAGTTAACAATGAAATTAAACACATTCCTAATTCCTTTTCTTTAGGGAGAGATAGGGGGATATGTTTCTACGCTGGGCTGCCTCGGGCATGCTATAAATGTGGGAATAGGACACATCTTTCTAGTTCCTGTGACACCACCAGATGTGAGATATGCGGGGAACTTGGGCATGGTAATTTTTCAGTGTGCTAACCTAGTAAAATGTGACTTATGTGAAGAGTCAGGTCATGGGTACAAGAACTGTCCGTGGGCGGCTTCTAACAAAGCCTCTGTCAATAGCCCCGAGTTAATAATACAAAAAGCTCAGGATGAAGCCCTTTCTAAAATCAGAAAAAGGTCTTCACACTAAGATCACAAAGGTTGAAGGGGTAGAGGAAGAGAGGTCTTGGGGTCTGAACCTGCTGTTATTTCTAAAGCAGGGTGTGGGCCTCCTGACCCCCTTAATGTTCAAGAGTTTCCACCAGTTTGTTATCATGATCCTGTAAAACTAAACCTCTTAGTTCTAACCCTCGTGAGAAAAGAGTTACTAGAAGTTCTAAACCTTTATCCCCCAAAAAAACACCCCCGACTTCAGTAGACATTCCTAATTTTGAAATGGAAAATTCTTATGCTATTTTAGATACTGTTACAGGATTCTGACATGGATACTGGTACCCCGCCTTATCACAATCCTATGGGAGTAAATCTACAGATTATAAAGGAAGAAGAAAAAGAGGAAGAAAACCTAAATGTTTGATTCCCTTTAATGTTGGATCTCTAAATTGCAGCAGTCTTTGAATAACTGCAAAAGAACTGCTCTTTTTTTTCCATCAGTTTGGCCTCGATATTTGTTTTTACAGGAAACATGGGTCTATACTTCAGACCAGTGTCGGTCCTTAAAATCTGAATGGATCTGGGACCATCCTATTGGTCCTTTGATTAGACAGAGCTGACGTGTGGGGATTCTTTTTGGTTCTTTTAATTTTACTCTCAAAAAATTGGTGGATCTTATACCGGGAGACTACTTATCATTGATGGATTATGGAAACAGGCTGATTTTCGCTTTATAATAGTCTATGGGCCACAGACAAAGGCGGGTAGGGTGGCTATGTGTAGAGCCCTCTCCCCTTTTTTGGCTACCTCTAGTTATATTATTTTGGGGGGAGATTTTAATTGTGAAGTTTCTGGGTTTAGTAGGGTAAGCAGGAAGACAAAGTATTGTGACACTATTGCCTTAGAGAGGGTTATTAACTTAGCTGGTTTGAGGAATGGGAGGAGTTATCAGGATAAGGGGTTGAATTACACCTTTAGAAAGGGTCTTTGATATCTACCATAAATTATCTTTTTTTTTCAAGAATTTATCCTTCCGGTCCATAAAACTCATATTACCAATTCTCTGACCATTTGTTCATCACTCTTTCCTTTAGTGACCCCTACACAACCTATAAATAAACCACGATGGAAACTAAATACTTCTGTTTTGCAGGACCCAGGGGTTGTAAAGGTGTATCCTCTCTATTGGCGCCTTGGTATCTGTTATGGTTTTATATGAGGATTTATGGGACTGGTGGGTGGATACAAAAGATGATATCAGGAAATTCTTCCAAAACTATGGGAAACGAGTTACTGCTAAATTTTTACGATATTTAAACCTCAGGAAGAAACTCTAGGAGCTGTTTTCTGTGGCTAATACTTCTAGAGATGATTTTTCTGCCCAAATCTCCCTTACGAAGTCTGCTATGAGGGATTGTCAGTATGATAGAGCACAGACTTTACATTCCGAGCTTTCCTTTGGCACTCAAAGAACACCATTAGGGGACCCCTTTGAGGCCTTTAAGGACAAAAGGAGCTCTTTAGGATTAGAGGTGTTACAAAATAAGGAAGGGAAATTTAAAACCTCCCAGGATGATTTATTTTCTATTAGCCAGGATTATATAAAGGAACAGGAAGGGCCTAAGATCCAAAGTTGTGATGTTTACCAGTTTTTCAGGATTTTACTATATCGCCCCCATTTGGTCAGGAAGTGTATAAATTAGCTGATTCTATATCTCAGCAAGAGATTTTGGAAGTTTTTTCTTCCTTAAAGGGTGGAGTTTTTCCGGGATTGGATGGGTTGTCTTATGAATTCTTTAAACAATTTGGTGAGATTTTAGCTCCCTGTCTTGAGAAAGTTTTTTCCTTTCTACACGGTGTTCATTGTTTACCTGTGCAGTTTTAGGAAGGATTGTTGATATTTATTTTTAAGGGTGGTGATAGAACTCTTTTATGTAACTGGAGACCTATAACCATTTTGAACTCAGATTTCAAGATACTATCCCAAATATTAAATAGAAGGTTGAGATCAGTGTCGGCTGAGTTGTTATATCCTCTTCAGTTTTGCGGCATTCCAAATAGGAAAATTTTGTCTGCACTTACTATTCTTAGGGAAATAATAGAGTTTTCCAGTAGGTCTCCCAGTTGGCATTGTATCCTGTCTCTTGACCAAAATAAGGCCTTTGACAGGGTATCTCGTTCCTATTTATTTATAGTATTAGAGAAATATGGTTTACCATATGATTTTGTCTATTGGATTAAATTAATGTATAAACAAGTTGTAGTATATCATGTCATTAAGGGTCAGTATTCCCTCCCAGTTTCAGTTAACTTTGGGGTACGACAGGGCTGCCCTTTGAGCCCTTTATTATATGCATTTTCTTGGATCCATTACTTAAAATGTTAGATCAGATGGATGGATTACTAGGCATTTCTGGGCATTTGCTTTCAGATACGGTGATTGTTCAAGCCTATGCGGATGATATTTGTATTTTCTGACTGCATTGGTTCAAATTCCTATTGTCCTAAGTTGTATTGCTAAATATGAGAAGGTTTCTAACTCAAAATTAATACAAAGAAATCTAGAGGGTTGCTTTTAGGGCCTATAGATCAAGATCAGTTTACAGTATCTGATATTGTGTTTTCCTCCTTACCATGTAAAATCTTAGGAGTAATTTTTGGAGCTCAAAATCTCCCTGTGGATAATTGGGAAATTGCATTGAAAAAGGCAGAAGGAAAGGTTCAAAGGTGGAAGGGATGGAGGTTATCCAAAATAAAAAGGATTTTTGTTATTAAAAAATGTATTATTCCTGGGCTGTTATATATAGCCTTGGTATATCCTCCTCCGTTAGCCCTAGAAACACGTTTGTATGCATGTTTTTTTTTTTCAGTGCTTTGGAGGAGTAGGCTTAACCCCATTAAATGTTGCTATACCTATCTCCCTATTTCTAAAGGGGGTTGGGCATGGTGGATCCTCTTAGTTTTTTTTATGGGCTTTTTCTTGCTCAGAACTTTAATTTTGACCCCTCCTTTCCGTTATTGACTCAGCAGTTATGGGTAATGAATAACTTTAAACCCTTTTTTGGTGTTTGGAGGGCACCCCTTACCCCACGGATTCCCAAAAGTATATATATCCCAGGGTTTTTTAAACCGTGTGCTCAGAAGTTGTTTAAATGGTCCCTTTTCAGTGTATTAGAGATAACATAATGGGTGAATTATATTTCTTTTCCTGGGAAAATTGTATCTAAGTGAACCTGTATTTGTTAATTGCCCTTCTTTTGCACTGAATTTGTTCTTAAACAACTTAATTATCATAGGATTCCTTCTCAAATGTGGGAGGTGCTATGGCTGTCAGTCTATGGAAGGTTATATGTCAAGGGGAATGCTAAGCATAAAATGATTGGCGAAAGATATTGTCCATATATGCTGTGTCAGGTGAAGGAGGAAACTATGGATCATTTTTTATTTAAGTGTTCCTATGCTTCAGGGTTATGGGTTTTTTTAAGCGCTAAGCTACAGCTTCCATGGCTACAAAATCTCGACTATCAGGCCTTGGTTTTGGTTTTTCCTCACCTTTTGGTTCTTATGATTGGGGTACGCTTAGTTGTGTTCTTTTGTTGTCTAAAATATTATTTGTGGCAGGCTAGATGCCAGTGGGTACTACAAAAAAAGTTTGTCATATGAAATTTTTTTTGTACTTATAATGGAGGCAATGAAATCTGTCCATATGAAAGATAAACTCTTTGGGACTGCTGGGAAAATATTTAAATTGTGGAAAGGATTCCAGATTTTTATTAAATATAAATAAGGGGGACTGGGAGCAATATTATAATGGTGATGTATTGGTTGGTTGATTTTCTTTTATAATTATGGTTGTATAAAACAAAATGTATGTGTTTTTGGTTTTTGGTGTTTCTTTTGATGTATTTTGATGTATTTTCAATAAAAACTCCCCTGCTCTTTTCGAGAAGTGCCATGGGATTTTTAACATCCACCTGAACTACCACCAGAACAGGCAGATGGGACCTCGGTTTAACGTCTCATCCGAAAGACGGCACCTCAGGAGTGCAGCACCCCCCTCATGCTGCACTACAGTGTCAGTACTGGAATATTAACCCAGGTGCCTGGTGTGGGGATAGAACCCACAGCCTACTGATCTCCCAGCCTCAGAGGCGAGTGTGCTATCTGCTGAGCCACTGATACTGCTATGGTCGCTATGGATGATTCACTCTACAGGACCCCACTCCAGCCTGTTACCTCCCACGGGGGGGTGCTGGATCAGCATGCTGAGCTGGACCTTCCCCTTGGGCTTCCAGGTGTATTTTGTCTGCCTCGCCTCACCTTCGGAACCCCCCAGGTCCGGGTCTCGTACCTTAAGGTCGAGTGGTTCCCAACCTTGTTGGTCCCGCTCTCAGCACTCGGGCAAGAGACGTTGTAGATACTCTTCCTCTTCGGGGGAGGATCGGCACCACCATAAGGTGCGGCACCATTATGAGGAGTTCATCTGGCAACAGTTGCTGCTCAGTGCAGGCAATAGGCCATTCAGGTGGAGCCTCCATAGCCTAAGGACAGACCCTCTTCTAAGTCTGCTTGGCCTACCACTGGGCTTCCCCATCGGCTGTCGGTCACAGTGACCCACACCGATGAACCCCGCCGACTCAGTAGGGATATGGGGGCTCAGGCAGTGTTTGAGGAGTCCTTGGATTCTGAGAATTCTTCGATGCACTCTCACCAGACTCCTGGCTATGACCATGAGTCCAGGGCGGCTCCTTTGGCAGACTGATCTCTGAGTCTAAGGGGACCCCGCTGGAGCCAGTCCAGAAACGGGCTCGGTATCCATTTGGAGATTCTTGACGGGGACGCCTCCCCTGGAGGCGCCCTCCCAATCATGGAGGCCATCCTTTGCCCAGCTCTGGAGGTCTGGCAGCGTCCGGCTTCCTGCCCCATGCCGTCTGCCCATATGATCCGCAAGCATGCGGTCCCTACTGGGTCCCTTTCCAGCTTTACTGACCACCCTTCAGTGGAAGGCTTGGTCACTGACTTTTTTTTTTTCGCCACTCAGGCAATGTCAGGGGATATGGATAAGCCTCTCTACAGGAAATTGAAGAAACTGGATCATGCAGCCAGGAAAGTCTGTACAGCCGCCTCCCTCAGTCTTCAGAAGGCGAGTGCAGCTCTTCGGGTGGCTAACTTTCCCCATGGCTTGTTGGATACCCTGGATCAAGTTATCCCTCGGCTCCTGGCTGACCAGCAGCTGCAGGTCAAGCTGGTTCAGGACCAAGGCCACGCAGTCACTAAGCAACAGCTCCAAACGGCCCTGGACATTGGCAATTCTTGTGCTAGGTCTGTGACCGCTGCAGTGGCTGTGTGCCACAGGGCTTGGCTGTGGATTTCGACCTTTATGGCCAATGCCCAGCAAAAACTGGTGGATGATCTATTTTTAGGTACCGATTTGTTTGAGCCTGGGGTAGATGGCCCATCTCATCTGTATTGAGAAGTCCAACGCTACCCTGAACTCTGTCACCTCCATCCAGTAGGCGGTTAAAGAACTGAAGCAGAAGAAAAAACATTTCATTTACAGTCCTCCTCTGCCCCTGTGGTCCATTACACTCTGCCCCCAGCAGTGCAGCAGCAGCAGGCTTTTCGGCCTCGTCTGAAGTCCTCGGCCGCTAGACAGTCCAGTGGGTGAGGGCCAGCAGCTTCCTTGGCCAGCCCCGCCTCTGACACCAAGCCTGTGAAATGACAGGTTGGGAGTGCCCCTCCCCTGCCTGTCCAGCAATCCTCGGGCCCTCCCGTGTGGGGTCAGCTCTGCCACTTCGCTTCCACCTGGTCCGCCATTACCTCAGACAGGTGGGTGCTCGTGGTGGTCGGCCGCAGTCTGCCTCTGGAGTTCAAGGCTCCTCCGCCCAGCTAAGCCCATGCCTAAGGGGAGGACATGGTGCCTGTCGACATGCCTGCCCTTCAAGAGGACATTGTGCTACTCCTCCAGAAGGAGAAATTATTTCATGTCCATGCCTCTGTGCCCAGTCCAGGGTTTGTCTCCAGATACTTCCTGGTTCCCATACGGATGGGGGACTGGTGCCCTATACTGGACCTGCATGATCTCAATCAGTTTCTACGGCCATGCAAGTTCTGAATAGTCACTCCGAACCAGATCATTCTATCCCTGGAACAAGACATGTTGTTCTGCTCCCTGAACCTCAGGACACCTTATTTCATGTCCCCATCCGTCTGTCCCACCGAGGGTTACTCCCATTCCACTCGGAGGGGACCCTGTACGAGTTCCAGGCCATGCTGTTCAGCCTTTTCTGAGCCCCCAGGGTCTTCACCAAGTGCGTGGCAGTGTTAGCAGAATTCCTGCGGCACCGCAGAGTCCAAGTGTACCCCTGCCTAGACGACTGACTGATCACGGTTTCCTCCAGGTGAGTAGAGCGATCCAGGGACCTGGCCCTCCAGACCTGCTTGGACCTTGGCCTCATAGTCAAGGAGGCCAAATCAGAACTCAATCCTTCGCAGGCGATTCAGTTGATCGGGGCGGAACTCGACTCCCATCGGACCAAGGCCTGACTCCTGGTGGACAGAGCAGAAGATCTTTCCTCCTTTTCCCGCTCATTTTAGGTTGGGTAATTGTGCCCTTCCCGGGACTTCCTGCGTCTCCTGGAACTTATGGCAGCTTGCACCAGCGTGGTCCATTGGGCCTGCTGGAGGATGCGCTTCCTGCAGTGGGAGATGGCCTGGCAGTAGTCTCAGGGCTGCGGTCCGCTTGACCAGCTGGTCATGATGACACAACATATGTGGGCCACCATCCAGTGGTGGCTGGACCCACAACATCTCCAGGATGGAGTCCCATTTGTCCTCCAGGAGCTGACGGTCACTCTCTCACGACCGATGCTTCCTGCTGGGCTGGGATGCCCATCTGGAGACCACAGAGTCCATGGGCTCTGGACCCCCAAGGAGTCCTGATGTCACATCAACCTGCAGGAGTGCTGGGCAGTGCATCTAGTACTAATGGCATTCACTCCAAATGTTCAGGGTCACGTCGTCCAGGTCCAGACGGACAACACAACGACTATGTACTACCTCAACAAGCAGGGCGGGACGCATTTCCCTTCATTGTGCCGGGAAGCTCTCGGCATCTTGAACCTTGTCCACTGCCTGGACACCAACCTGCTGGTGATTCATGTGGTGGGCGTGTCCAGCCAGCTGGCGGACACCCTCAACCATGTTGGTAAGACATCTTACAAGTGGTCTCTTCACCAGGAGGTGATCTACTGCCTGTTCTCTCTGTTGGGGCTCTCCCCAGGTCGACTTGTTTGCCTCCCAGGAGAATGCGAAGCTGAGGCTGTATTGTGCCTGCCCCCCTCAGTACGGAACACTGGTGGGGGATGTCTTAGCGCGGCCTTGGACCCAGGGCCTCATGTACGCCTTCACTCCCTTTCTCCTTATCCACAGAATGTTGATCAAGGTGTGGAAGGACAAGACACAGATGATCTTGGTGATTGTGGACAGACCTTGCCAATTCTGTTACCCTGATCTCCTCAGACTCAGCAGCAGGCCTCCGTGGCATCTTCCTCTCCATCTGGACCTGCTTTCATGCTCTGAGAGGAAGATCCTCCATCAGGACCTTCAGTCCCTGCATCTGACAGCCTGGTTCCTGAGCAGCTAGAATTCCAGGCTTGGGGTCTCTCCGACGAGGTCCTCCACGTTATCAAGGCCTCTCAGAAGAAGTCGACTTGCCAGTGCTACGCCTTCAGGTGAAAAAGGTTTTCCATTTGGTGTCAGGGCAAGGAGTAGGACCCCTTGTCCTGCTCGGTGGTGAACATTCTGGACTAACTGTGGTCCCTGTCTGTCGGGCTTTTGGTCGACTACCCTCATGGTACATCTGGCAGCCATCTTGGCATACCAGGCATGGTCTAGTATGCCAATGATGGCGCAGGGGAGGTGGTCGGGTGCTTCTTCAAAAGCCTTGACCACATTCCCCTACTAGTACATGAACCACCACCATCCTGGGACTTGTTACTGGTGTTGGCAATGATCATGGGTAAACCATTCAAACCGATGCATAGGTGTGAGATGTCACACCTATCATAAAAAACTGCCATCTTGGTGGCTGTCACATCTGCCAGAAGGATCAGCGGTCTCCAGGCGCTCTTGTTGGAGTCTCCTTACTTGGTCTTCCATGGGGCCCAGTTGTCCTTCGCCCCAACCCAAAGTTCCTCCCAGAGATAGTCTCGGAGTTTCACCTTAATAAGGAGATCAATCTCCCGGTTTACTTTTACCAAGCCATTCTCAGAGGCCGAGCAAAGGCTCCACACACTGTTCCTCCGACATGCGCTTACCTACTATAAGGAGTGCACGACTGGAGATCAGGGAGCGGTTCGCCAGCTCTGTCACCTACGCTGAAGCCAAACCTGGCAGGCCAGCAGCTAAGCGGATGATTGGCATGTGGATACTCTCCTACATTGACCTCTGCTGTAGGTTGGCTGGTAGGGAGCCTCCCATTGGGCTTAGGGCTCATTCCACCAGGCATACTGCTGCCTGGATGGCTACTTCCAGGGATGTCCCTGTCCAGGAAACTGGCAGGGCTGCTACCTGGAAGTCAGCACTCACCTTCATTTCTCACTACCACAACAACCTTGAGTCACACAGGGATGCTGGTTTTGGGGCCTCAGTTCTCCAATCACTGTTCCCAAAGTAGGGAGTGTGTGCCTTGCTCCCTCCTCCCAGGAGAACTGATAGGAGGCTGCTAGCATGTGGATAAAATACTATATCCATGTCCCTACAAATGAGGGCTACTCACCTATAACCGTAGTTGTAGAAGTGGTATATGGTGTACATCCATACAACCCACCCGCCCTCCTCTGGCTAATGGCACATCTGTCTTGCTTCCAGCATGCAAGATCTGATGTCACGGGGCGATGCCAAGGAGGATATTACCCAGGTAGGTGGGAGGAGCCAGCTTGAAGACCTTACGGACATTCTTAAAGGGGAAAGGATTCTGCTAGACTGTGGATGTACACCATATACCACTCCTACAACTACGGTTGCAGATAAGTAACCCTCATATACAGAATAAAACTAAGTGCCACAGACTGAACTGTGAGGATGGATACAAGGTCCAGATTATAAGGAGAAGTTAAATCTCCAAGTTCACTGTTATGCAAGCTATCAAAAGAATCTTATCTTCATGCAGGAAGTCCAAAGAATCCAACTTCACCGACTCTGTACGTGGAGGTGAACAGCAGATGGTCGCAGCTTTAACAACCAAAGACTGAATGATGTCAAACATTCTTCAGTGGACAAGATGAGGCATCCAAAAGTTATCTACAGAAAGAAAGATCTCAATTATATGGGACAAGGAATCAATAATTAAGCATTAAGGCACCACCAGGAGGTGTTACCCTCTGTTTATCTAACCCTAGGGGAATTATGAGGTACGAGGCAAAATTGCCTACATTATGACCCCGGGGTTAGATTAACTGAGGTAAACCAACCGCCGAAATGCTTTTAATGCTACAGTACAAGCCACTTAATCATGACGCGGTTTAATAGACATTTGGTTTACGAGGACACCCCTCAAGTCACCAATTAAGTGGCCATACATTTCTGTTGTGTTTGCTTCCTTTATTCCTTTAGGTGTCAGCGTGGCTCAGTTGGTAGCACATCCGCCTCTGGACCAGAAGGTTGTGGGTTCTCGTCCCACACCGGGATGGACTTGCACCTAAAAATCGCTGGCATCTGAGTGCAGTATTCGGGGGTGCTGTACTGCTGTGGTGTGCTGTCATTCGGATGAGACGTTAAACCGAGGTCCCTTCTGCCCATCCTGGTGGGTGTCCAGGTGAAAGTAAAAGAACCCAGGGTACTGTTCGAAAAGAGCAGGGAACATTCCCAGTGTCCTGGTCAGCATTCCCCTTCCCATAAACCGGTTCATGCAATTATCCAGGCTGTGTGTGGGTGATGATGTGCGATATGGCCGCCACCACACATTCGGTCACTTCACTACCAGTCTAGCATTGCTTGTAAAGTACTTTGGCATACTGTGTATGAAAAGCGCTATATAAATGCTGATCCTTCTTCTTTATTAGGGATGGCTGCTTCGTTTTAAGGGGACTTTTATTGGTCCCACCTGGCCATACTTTCCTGACAAAGCCCCATTCTTAACTGCCACCTGTTAACAGTTAATTGAAGCTCGTTCGCACCTTTGTATCTAGGTGCAGTGATTGTAAACCTGTTTTACCTGGTGCAGCAGCTCTTAAATGTTGTTGAATACTCGCTGTGTAGTGCGCTGGAAGTCATCCGGACAAACTTTACGTTGTTGGAGGAGCTGTTTTTTATCCCTGTTTTTGCGGTTTGTCCTAGCCATGGAAACAAAAAAGAGTTAGTCTGCCTCTTGCCGAGAAAATAAAAGTGATGGAGGCATTGCAGCAAGCAGGGTTATCCATGGCAAACGTAGCTGTGGAGTTACGAATGTCAAAAAGCCAGGTCAGACACATAAGGAAAAAAAAAAAGGATAACCTTCAGTCTGCCTGGCTTGCGAATGCAAACCCATCCCAAAAGAGAAAGAGATGGGAAGGATACGCAGGTGGAAGATGCCCTCCACCTGTGATTCACCAGTGCTGTTACAAAGGGAGCACAGCATCTCGGGACCTGTCCTTAAGAAAAAAACCAACAAGATTGCC
This sequence comes from Neoceratodus forsteri, assembly GCA_016271365.2. Lineage (NCBI taxonomy): Eukaryota > Metazoa > Chordata > Ceratodontiformes > Ceratodontidae > Neoceratodus > Neoceratodus forsteri. The sequence goes on from CM057449.1 coordinate 1,562,022,841, forward strand.
ACCCATCTACAGAAGGATGACTGAGTCTACAAATGGGTGGCTGTCTCGCTGGAAGGGACGACATAGCATTGTCAGCAAAGAGCAACGTGACCGAATGGATGCAGACGATGCATCCGCCAATCAGTGGCTAAGAAATGTTCTCCCTGTCCTTCTCACTGATTATGCCCCAGTTGACATCTTCAACGCCGATGAGACCGGTGTATTTTACAGGGGCTATCCAGACAGGGGGCACATTCAGAAGGATGTAGAGCTGCTCAGTGGAAAAAAGGCGAAAGACAGGGTTTCCCTCTTGTGTTGCTGCAACTTGTTGGGAACTGAAGAATTACCACTCCTCATAATCGATAAGAGCAAGCGCCCCGCTGCCTCCCGAAAGATTTAACTTCCCTACCTGTGACATATGTCAGTTCGGCAAATGCCTGGATGACCGCCTATCTTTTTAATGAATGGATGGACAGCTGGAACAAGAGGCTATGGCGTAGGAGGCGGAAGGTGCTGCTGCTGGTGGACAATTGTAGCTCCCACCCATCCAGCCTTGTTGGAAAGTTCACCCACATCAGAATCCACTTTCTGCCCCCTAACACCACCAGCCTGATACAGCCACTTGATATGGGTCTTTTAAGAATCTAAAAGGCCACTACAGATCCTTATTTTCCAAACGCGGATTGTCGGAATCATAGACAGTGGGTCGGAGTGCCTGGCTACTGAGATTGCCTGTCAAGTTAATCTCCTAGACACAATCTTTATGCTTCACAAGGCTTGGACAGCTGTGAAGCAAAGCACGATTGCAAACTGCTTCAGGAAAGCAGGTTTTTTTTTTCCTGCTGATGAACATGAAGAGCCAGCAGAGGGAGCTGAAGCGCAGGATATTCCCTTGGCCGATGTTGTGCACCTCGCCAACTTCACGGAGGAAGAGTTCCTTCAATTCGTAGATATCGATGCGGAAGAAGAGACAGAGGGAGAGCTATCTGTTGGTGCGATTTGTGACACTCTGTCGCAGGAGGAAGAGGTGGAGGACATCAATGTGGACCCTAGAGATGTAAACAGCGTCACCCCTGCACCAGTATCACACAAAGAGGCTCTTGCACACATCACGCCACTCTGAGACTGGTGCTTGCAGAATAAGGAGATTAAACAGTGGGAGAATCTGTTCGACCTCGAGAGCAACCTATTGAGCAGACTGTCCGTGGATGCAAAACAAAAGAAAATCATGGACTTTTTCGTCTAAGAAGCATCCTGATTGACCGACTCGATGACTGGACTTCACTAAGCTAAGTGAACGTTTTAAGAATTTTTTAAACTAATCATTAAAGATTACAGCAAAGACAACCAGCACTAGTTCTAGTAATCACGAACTGTGCGGTGTCTGCTGAATGTTTTGTATGTATAGATAAATGCTTGTGTGTGTTTGTACAGTATCTTTTGCTGCCAGACTGCTGTTCTGCCTTTTTTTTTTCCCCAGCCGGCAGCTCTTCTGTTAAAGGAGACGGTCGCTTTAAGGGGACGATTACTTCACCATGGATCCGTCCCCTTAAAGCGGCTTCTACTGTACTATGAAATTAAACAGTTTTTGTATTTTTAGAATGAAGGTTTTTTTATAGCTAAAATTATAATTTTTCAATTATACGTGAGCATTTCCAGCTGTTGTAACCCTTGTTGAATGCTGACAGCCACTCAGAATGCTCCATTTCTAGCCAGTGTTTTATGATACAGTCTGTGATCTTGTGAGCATTCCAAGGCACAGCAGGAATACTTCACAATGGGGGATTTTAGAATCAATCCATGTATGAAGAAATTACAGTTCTAGGGGTGTGCTTATAGTTTTTATATAGTTCACTGTCAACACCTTGGTAGTTCCACTGAAAGTGTTGATTCATCAGAACATCTTTAAAGTAAGATCCTCCCACCATCCAGGCTGTGTATTCTCTGGCTGTACCCCATGACATCAGATCTTCCTTTCCGCTGGAAGAGTTTGGTCTCCTCCTTCTTCTTAGCTCCGTGCATTGTAGGGCCTAAAGTGCTCCACTGGTGAAATTCTTCAGTTTTTCAGTAGTTCATTAAACTTTTGATACTTTCCTCGGTTCTGCTGCAGCCTCAGCAATGGAAGATGGAACACGAAGAAGCAAAGCTAGCTCCTGACTTCAAATTCTGTGTCACATGCTGACAGAAGATGTCCTGGACAGACCCACGCATTTCGTGCCTCTATTGGCTAGGGTTGACACACAGTGTTTCAAGTTGCAGCCTTGTGTTAGATGCTGCTCCCTTCTTGCCTGGAGGATCATGTGGTCCAATTTCTCCTTGGGCCAGCCGATCAGACCCAAAACTATGGTAAAGGGTGCAAGAATGCCTGTGTTGCGTCAGGGTAAGCAATTCAACTCATGGCCATGGAAGAGGAGGCAGCAAAGGTTGTGGTGGGCACTTTGTTGGCTTTGGCACTGCTTTCGGCTAGTGCCAGCATTGGAGCATCCTTCACAGGTGAATTCCAGGAGGTGTGTCAGGCCCTCTTAGCCTTTGGAGACTACCCTGCCCGCCACGGTAAGAAACAAGAAATGCAGCCACTGACGGTCATGGGACAGGGGAGAGATCCCGCTCCCTTTACTCCCCTGAACACTCAAGGCATGTCAGATGCCCAACTTTGACCGAGCCAAACTTGGTTAAGGTCCAGGTCACAAGCTCCACAGTGTCCCCATCGGGCTTGTCGACCTCGGCACCAGACATCCAGGTGGTCAAACTTTTTCTCATCCCCTTTGATCAGTTATTGGAGGAGGTCAATGAAGAGTCGATCTCCAAGACCCCAGTGTTCCTGACTGGTTCCTCTCAGGAATAGCCTCTACCAGAGGTTGTTCCATTGAAGCCAGTGCACATAATCTACACTGCACCAGTGGTGGCTTCTTCTTGGCATCAGCCATCAGATCGACAGTCAAGATCCAGATTGAGGTGCCACTTGTGTACTCTGTCATATTTGACTAGAAGGCGTCGCTGTTGATGTTCCTCATCCTCCGCAGATGAAGAGGGGCTCCGCTGGCACATACAGTGGCACTGAGAGGAACTCCTCTGGTAGTAGTGGGCCATGGCGAGGCAGGGTAGGGCCCCACCTGGACCCCTGTTGTTGATTGGCTGGCGCCATTCAAGCCCACACTCGTCTGCCCACTGCAGTTGTCTCTGACACCTGTCTCTCCACCCTTGCTAGTGGAACCCCCTCCACCGCAGCCTTTAAGGGGAGCTCCAACTGAGGACTCACATGTTGCAGCCAGCTTGCCAGTCTGACTGTCGATGAAAATCACCCAGTCGGACGTCTCTAGGGTGGTCTACGGCGGCAAACAGCAAAGGGACGTGTTTGAAGAGTCCTCAGACAGCTTGGATGGCTCATCCACGCATTCATCGAGGACACATTCCTTCAGCTGCTGGTTGGTCAAGGAATTGACTACCAACCACAGGCCAATGTATTTTGGGGTTCTACTCCAACTGATTGCGGAGTCCATGCCTGTCTCTCTGGAGCCTGTTCAGACAAGGGTCAAGTACCCTTTCACAGACATCCTTGATAGGTATGAATCCCCAGTGGTTGCTTTTCCCATGATTGAGGCCATTTGGGGCCAGCTCTGGAGCTTTAGCAGCATCTTGCTCAGCACCCTCCGCCTGTATGGTCCACAAGTACACGCTCCCCTATTGGCTCCCTTTCCAGTTCTTGGGCCATCTATGATCCTGGACTCTGTTTTCAGAAAGTCCAGAACCATGAGGACATGGACAAGCCCCCCAACAAGGAGTCAAGGAAGAAGCTTGACCATGCGTCCAAGAAGGTTTATGCCGTTTCCTTGCTCGGTCTCCATCAGGCGAGCTATGCCTTGATGATGGCCAGCTTTGGTCACGCGTGCTGGGAGTGTTCGATAATGTCCTTCCTCACCTTCCTGCTGACAATATGCTGTAATTGGATAAATGTACCTGATCAGTGATTTGTTGCCACAGTGCTTGTAAAGCCAAGGAAAGTTTTATTGCAGCCTTAATGGCTTGCCCCCCAACCCACCTCATTTTACTTCTCTGAAACAGTAATTTGAAACATACTAAGGTCTAAACAAAATGTATTTGAATTATGTCTCCACAGTCTAGGAGACTATCCGAATAAGAGGCTCCACCAGAAGTAGCTCTAAACAATTGGCAAGATATGCTGTTTCAGAAGTAAAATGGGGGGGGCCACTAAGGTTGCAGTAAAACCTTCCTTGGCTTTGCCAGCTCTGTGGAAACAATTCATTGATTAGGCACATTTATCCAATTACAGGATGTATAAGAAAATGCCAGGACATTGAAGTAAAATACACCTACTAATAGGAAAATAAACAGAAAAGTCTGTGGCAGTGGTATGTGTATATGCGTATATTGAATTAAGAAAATGAAAACTATGGAAAAAGAGTAAAAAAGGATGTTATAAAAAAGTGTTAATAATAATAACAAGAATGTTTTCAACAGATTGATCAAAAAAAAAAAAAACATGAGCAAACTCTCCAGTGGAGTGAAACGTAGGGGATATTACTCAAGAAAGAAGATTTTGAAAAAACTGAAAGTGGTGTGAAGTCCATGACTCATAAAGGGCCCCCTTTACATATATTATCTAAAGTTGTCTGAGCCTTTTCAGGGTGCCGAAGAGAAAAAAAGAAGACATCCATTACCTACTCAAATTGTTTATTTATGTGTCAGAGTTCCACCTTAACTAGGTGATGAACCTTATGATAGTAGATTATTATCAGACCATCTTTAGATGCCGGCCACAGGCTCCATACTCTGGACGTGTGGAGGGCTCACTCCTACTATGTAGAGCACATGGCTGGAGTTCAGGGTGAGGCTTGCCAGTTGTTTGTAACATACGTTGAAGCCGTGCCTGGCAGACCACCAGCAAAACGGATGATTGGCAGGTGACTATCATCCTGCATCAACCTCTGCTATAGGTTGGCTGATAGGGAGCCTCCCTTAGGGCTTAGGGCTCATTCAACCACACATACTGCTGTCTTGGTGGCTGCTTCCATGGACATCCCTATCTAGGAAATCTGTAGGGCTGCTACCTGGAAGTCAGCACACACCTTCATTTTCCACTACTGTATCGATCTTGAATCATGCCAGGATACTGCATTTGGGACCTCAGTTCTCCAATCTCTTCACTAAGTAGTGTTGCGCACCTTGCTCCCTCCTCCCAGAGAACTGCTGGAAGTTTGTCAATGTGTGGATAGTGGACTATATCCACGCCCATAGAAAATTAGCTTTCTAGGGACATGGATATGTTGTTCATCCACACTCATTGGCAGGTATCCTTGCCGCTTTAAATCTTGCCGGAAGGTCTTCAAGCTTGCTCCTCCCACCCACCCGGGTGGTATAACTCTCGGCTCCGCCCCATGACGCCAGATCTTCCTTACCGCTTGGAAGCTCAGGTTCCCTCCTTAACGCTCTGCGTTTGTGACTGGTTCCTATTTCTCCGTTTGCGGATTTAAAATAAATTTTGCAAAAGACTTCAGTCTTCTATCCCTCGCGGCTCGCGATGGACAAATCGACTCCCGGATTCGGAGATGCCCATGCGAATGAAAGATGTCTCGGACGGATCCACACTCCACGTGTGTCTACTGTAGGCCTTGAGCACGACCCGCAGGCTTGCGACCTGTGCTCATCTTTCTCGGCCTCGTCCTCGAAGACCGCTGCCCGATTGCAACTGGGCCGTCCGAGAAGCGCTTCTCCGTGAAGTCCAAGGAGGCCTGGTTGTGTGTTCATATGGGTGTCTCGCGGATCAGCTCGAGCGGATGGTCGCCTCGAAGAGGAGGCGGCGCTGGGTCAGACTTCCTCGGCCGCGCATTTATCCCGCCTCTGGGTTCTTCCTACACGGCTTCTTTTAAGGAGCTTTGTCTGTCCTCTCCACTAAAGAAGAAGGGCCTCGTCTGCTGGACCTTATTCTCGGTCCAAAAGAGGACAGGGTAAGTCCCTCCGTCGGCGCTCTTGGGAGCGGGAAAGGTCCCTCTCCCGGGTCGCCGACCGTCGGCTTCGTCGATCACCGGCTTCGCCACTGGCCTCACAGTGTCCCCGCCAGGTCAGTTGACCGAGACTCCCACCGATGAAGTCGAGATTTTTCTCGACCCATTGACGGGCTGTCGCCTTTAGCAGCGAGATTCCTCTCTCGGTTCCCCCGGGAGGAGTTGAGGATCCCGTGGGCTCGCCTGTGCCTCCGGTTCCGGAGCCCTCGGATGGACCATCCGAGCCGAAGGGAGTGCCGGTTCCGGCCGACACCTCCCCGCACCGACCTCGGAAATTCCGGGACTCTCGGTCTCGGACCTCTTCGCGGTCCAGCCGATCCCACCGTCATAGGCGGTCTCGGTCTCGGCACCGCGGTAAGCGGCGTCGCCGCTCGTCCTCGTCCTCCTCCTCGGATGAGGGGAGGCTTCGGCGTAAATTACGTCGACGGTACGAGGACCTTATGTTGCAACAGCTCCTCCTGGCCGGGAATAAGCCGACCCCGGCGCCTTCCCCGGCCATTAAGTGGCTGTCACCGGAACGGCCGACACAACCCCACTCTATCCGAGGAGCCTATACCCAGGCCAAGTTGTTCGCCAAACCAGTTGCTCCACCGATTCGTGGAACCTCCGCCTCCACAGCCACCACTTGGGCTCCACCAAGGATTCTCGGTCGGCTAAGGGTCTACCCCATCGGCTGTCAGTTACCCTCACTCCCGACCGACCTCAGGTGAAGGGTGGCTCAGGCCAGAGGCGGCTTTCGAGGACTCTTCCGAGTCCAAGATGATTCCTCCTTTCTCCAAGCGACTGGACTTGGAGTCTTCAGGAGGTCAGTCAATGGACGATAGCCCGTCGTCCTTCCTAGGACTGCTTCGGCTCATCTCGGAGTCTACCGGGATGGAGCTCTAACCCGTTTCCAAACGGGCCAGGTATCCCCTCACGGAGATTCTGGACCGAGGGGATTCTCCGACGGAGGCCTTTCCGGTGGCCGAGGCCATAGTGGGTCCGGCACTGGAGCTTTGGCAGCGCCCTGCTTCCTGCCCTGCGCCTTCGGCCAGGATGGCCAGGAAGTATGCGGTCCCTACCGGTTCCTTGTCCGGTTTTTCGGAACACCCCTCTGCTGAGGGGTTGGTTACCGACAGCGTTTTGGCACGCCGCAACGCCAGGGATGTGGACAAACCTCCTGACAAGGAGTCCAAGAAATTGGACTATGTCGGGCGAAAAGTCTACGCCATGTCCTCTCCTCGGCTTCGTCAGGCCAGTCTGCCGGCCCTCATGGCACATTTTTCTCATGCCCTGTTGGGCTCCCTGGATGAGGTCATCCTCATCTTCCGCCCGATCTGCAGACTACAGTTAAGCAGGTGCGGGACCAGGGCAGGGCAGTGGCCAAACAGCAGCTCCAGACTGCTTTGGATATAGGGGACTCATGTGCCAGATCGGTGGCGGCCGCAGTGGCTATGCGTCGGCGGGCTTGGCTGAGGATATCCACCTTTACTTCGGATACCCAGCACAAGTTGGCGGATGTTCCCTTTTTGGGGACTGACCTCTTCGGCCCTGGGGTGGAAGGTCACCTGCAGAGGATCGAGAAGTCCAATGCCACCTTGGACTCGGTCTCTTCCGCTCAGAAGGACAAAGGCCGCAAACCACAGCCTAAGCCCTTTCGTCCTTCTGTGCCCCCGGCGCCCGGCCCAGTAACGTCAGGGGCCAGCAGGCTCGGCCTGGCATCCCAAACCCAAGCCGCCGCTTCTCTAACAGGAGGCAGGAGGAGGCCCAGGAGGTCCCTCGGCCGGTCCCTCCTCCAAGCCTGCCCAGTGACGGCTGAGGGTGTCGCCCCATCCCCGCCACTCACTCCTGGGTCCTCTCGGGGGACGGCTCCAGCACCTCCGCTCCGCCTGGTCCGCTGTTACCACGGACAGGTGGGTCTTGGAGGTGGTGGGAAGAGGCCTGCCTCTGGAATTGAGCAGGCACCACCTTCAGAGCCGCCGCCTCGGGGCTTCGGGATCCCCAGCTCACTGGCGGCCTCGCTGCGCCGATTCGCCTCCTCCTCCAGAAGGAGGTGGTAAGAGAGGTGGTGGACCCTCCTTCAGACCCAGGGTTTGTGTCCAGGTACTTCCTGGTTCAACGGACGGGGCTGGCGCCCATTCTCGACCTCCACACGACTCTAAACAAGTTCCTAAGGTCTCGAACCTTCAGGATGGTCACTCTGGCTCAGATAATACCATCCTTGGAACGCGGCGTGTGGTTCTGCTCTCTGGACTTGCAGGACGCGTTTTTTCACGTCCCTATCCGTCCGTCTCACCAGAGATTCCTTCGCTTCCGAGCGGAAGGATCTCTCTTCGAGTTCCAAGCCATGCCCTTCGGCTTGTCTCCAGCTCCCAGGGTCTTCACCAAATGCATGGCAGTGGTGACAGCATTCCTGCGGCGCCGAGGGGTCCGGGTGTACCCTTACCTGGACGACTGGCTGATAGCAGCTCCTCCAGGAAGGAGGCGGAGTGGTCCAGAGATCTGGCCCTCCAGGTCTGCTCTCAACTGGGCCTCCCTATCAACGAGGCCAAGTCGGAACTCGAGCCGAAGCAGGTGATTCTATTCATCGGGGCGCAGCTCGACTCTCTTCGAGCCAGAACGCGGCTCCCGGCGGACAGGGCCGAGGTTCTTTCCTCCTTTGCCCGATCATTTCTGGTTGGGCAATTGCGCCCTGCCCGGGACTTCCTGCGCCTCCTGGGTCTCATGGCAGCCTGCACCAGCGTGGTCCGTTGGGCCCGCTGGAACATGCGTCCCCTTCAGTGGGGACTGGCCAGCCAGTGGTCACAACGCTGCGATCCCTTGACCAGCTTGCAGTCGGTGACACAGGGATGTGAACGCCTCCAGTGGTGGACCGCTCCAGATCATTTGCAGGAGGGCATCCTGCTCGTCCGCCTCGAGCCGACGGTCTCTCTATCGACCGATGCCTCTCTGATGGGTTGGGGTGCCCATCTGGGGGAACACCGGGCTCATGGCCTCTGGTCCCCGCGGGAGTCCCGATGCCACATCAACCTGCTGGAGCTCCGAGCGGTCCGCCTAGCTCTCACCGCCTTTGCTCCGTTCCTCCGGGGTCAAGTGGTCCGAGTCCAGACGGACAATACCACGACCATGTACTATCTAAACCGCCAGGGCGGGACGCGCCCATGCTTCTATGCAAGGAAGCCTCCTAGATTTGGTCACCGTGCGCAGCCTGGAGGCGGATCTCCTAGCCATTCACGTGGCAGGAGCCTCCAACACCCTGGCCGATGCCCTGAGCCGATAGGGGCTGCATCCCACGAGTGGTCTCTCCTGCCGGAGGTAGTACAGCATCTGTTCTCCTTTGGGGCACACCTCAGGTGGACCTGTTTGCCTCCATGGAGAACGACGGCTGAGTCTGTTCCATGCCCGCCTCAGCAGGGCTCGCTGCAGGGGATGCCTTCGAGGCAATGGACCCCGGCCTCTTTACGCCTTCCCCATTTCCCTTGATCCACAAGGTGCTTCTCAAGGCGAGGAGGGACAAGGCGCAGGTGATTCTGATAGCCCCAGACTGGCCTCGCCAGTTCTGGTACCCAGATCTCCTCAGTCTCAGCTCCAGGACTCCATGGCAGCTTCCAGCTCGCCCGGACCTGCTCTCAGTCAATCAGGGAAGGTGTTCCATCCGGACCTTCAATCCTGCACCTGACGGCCTGGTTCCTGAGCGCTAGAGTTCCAGGCCTTGGGTCTTCCGACGAGGTCCCTCAATGTAGTTGAGGCGTCCCGTGAGTCGACCAGAAAATGCTATGCCTTCAAATGGAAAAGGTTTTCCATTTGGTGTCAGGGCAAGGGCTTGGACCCTTCCTCCTGTTCCTTGGCAAGCATCTTGGACTATTTATGGTCCCTTTCTATATAAGGGCTTAGGTCGATGACCCTAAGGGTGCACCTGGCAGCCATCTCTGCTTACCGGGCGCGGGCCGGGAAGCAGTCGGTGGCGCAGGAGAAGGTGGTCTGGCGCTTTTCAAAGGCCTTGATCACATTTCCTCCAGTGCGGGAACCCCACCTCCTGGGATCTACTGCTGGTACTGGCAAAGCTCATGGCGGCTTTATCTAACCTATGCACAGGTGTGCTCTCTCTCACCTGTCGTGGAAGACCGCTTCTGGTGGCTATCACGCCAGCCAGAAGGATGGGAGAGCTCAGGCGCTCCATCGAGTCTCCTTACCTGGTCTTCCACAGGGACAAGGTTGTCCTCGCCCCCACCGAAATTCCTTCCGAAGGTGGTGTCGGAGTTTCACCTTAACCAGGTGTTGACTCTGCGGTGTTCTACCCCAATCACACCTCGGAGGTTTAATATAGGCTCCATACTCTGACCCTAGAAGGCGCCCGCTTTTATAAGAGCGCACGGCTGAAATTCGGGAGAGGTTCGCCAGCTGTTTGTCACCCACGCTGAAGCCGCATCTGGCAGACCTGCAGCCAAGCGGACGATAAGCAGGTGGGTAACCTCCTGCATAGATCTCTGCTATAAGTTGGCGGGCATGGAGCCTCCAGAGGATAAGAGCTCATTCTACCCGCCATACTGCTTGTAACGGTGGCTGCTTCCAGGGACATCCCTATCCAGAAATCTGCAGGCTGCTACCTGGAAGTCAGCAAACACCTTCATTACCCACTACCACATCGACCTTGAGTCACGACGGGATGCTGGTTTTGGGGCCCTCGGTTCTCAGTCTCTCTTTCCCAAGTAAGTATTGGGGGTGTGCTGCCTTGCCTCCTCCCGGAGAACTGCTAGAGTTCGTTAATCGAGTGGATGAACAACATATCCATGTCCCTAGAAATACAGGTTACTCACCTGTAACAGGAGTTCTAGGAATGGTATATGTTGTTCATCCACACGACTCCACCCGACCTCTCGGCTCGACGCACAACCTGAGCTTTCCAGCGGCCAGATCTGCGTCATGGGGCGGAGCCGAGAGTTATACCACCCGGGTGGGTGGGAGGAGCAAGCTTGAAGACCTTCCGGCAAGATTTAAAGCGGCAAGGATACCTGCCAATGAGTGTGGATGAACAACATATACCATTCCTAGAACTCCTGTTACAGGTGAGTAACCTGTATTACTCGCCTATAACCATGGTTCTAGGAGTGGTATGTAGTTCATATCCACATCACCCACTCGGCCTCCCCTGGCAAGTGGCATACAGATCTCTGCTTACAGCATGCACGATCTGACATCATGGGGTGGAGCGAGCGAGTATACCACCCAGGTGGTAGGAGGAGCTTAGTTTAAAAGACATTCTGAAGAAGCAGCACATCTGGTGGAACTGCCATCAAGTGCATGTGAACTATATAATACTCCTCGAACTACGGTTATGGGTGAGTAACCTATTTTCCAATATCCATGCCCCTAGAAAATTGGCTTACTCACCTGAAACCATAGATCTTCTTCGAGGACATCTCTTGTAGCAGATAATACTCTTGGGTCCTCGCCAGAGGGCGCTCTTCTGCACATCAGCTTCTTCCAGCAGTCTTTGCCTAGGGGCTTCCCACACTGTGACATCATCATTGTATGACTATATAAATGTGGGCGGCCCCAGGAATCCTCAGATTTTTTTTTTTCCCTGCCGTCTTCAGCTTCAGTTTCTTCCTAGTTTATGCAGTTCTTTATCGATGAGACATTGAACTAAGAACAGTGTTTATTCACCGTCCCCACCGTCATCGAGGTGAATGTTGTTAGATTCACAAATGACGGTGCACCAAAGGATTACCCTTCTTCGTTGACAATGCTACCTACTTGTTGTCGATGATGCCTGTGAATAACGACTGTTTCTAGGGACGTGGATATGTTGTTCATCCACACTTCTTGGCATGTCCCTTTCCCCTTTAATTCTCCCCGGAAGGTCTTCAAGCTGGCTCCTTCCACCCATTTGGGTGGTATAACCCTCAGCTCCACCCCATGACGCTAGACGCCGGAAGATTCAGGTTGCCTCCTCTCCGCTACCGTGTTTTGTAGGCCCTGGTTTCAATTTCTTCGTATCCTCTAAAGATTCAGCTTGTTCGAGCTAGCGATTGCGACTTTTGCTATTCAGTTATGGAAGCTAAATCTTCCCCCGGTTTTCGCTGGTGCCCATTCGGCCAGAAAATGTGCACAGACCCACATACCGTGTGAGTCTACTGCTTGGGTGTCGGCCATGACACCCAAGCATGCAAGATGTGTCTCGCTTTTCATCCGAACATCCTCGACAATCATTTTGCATGCCTCAAGTTGGGCAGGCCTGAAAAATGGAATCCACCGGTGAAATCCAAAGAAGTCCAGTGGGCGGTCTCTGTGGGTGCTGGGTCCACTGAGCAGTTAGAACAGATACAGGCCTTTGAGGAAGAGGCGGCGCGGGACGCAGAGCTCTCCTCTCGGCCGATTTTTGTGCCACTCAGCCTGGGCTGCACGTTCTCAGGCTCCTTTCAGGAGTTGGGCCAATCTCTCCCAACCAAGGGCGAGGGACCTTTGGGCTCACATATCTCCTGGTCCCATAAAAAGGACAAGGAGCCGAGCGATTCTTCATCTCGGTGGAGACATTCTTGGGATCGAGAGCGATCTTGGTCACAGGAAACTGCAGTCTCGACTTTGGTCGAGATTGCTTCCTCGGCCGCTGGCTTCTCGGCTTTGCTGTCTGGTCAGTCAGCCAAGGCCTTGATCGACGCGGCGGAGATCACACTCTACCCTGTCGATCTGTTATCGCCCGACGAGGCCGACAACTCATTGACCAGGACCCCGGTCCTGCCTCTTCCTGATGAGGAGACCAGCCTGCTGGCAGTCCATCAAGGAAGCGGTCCCCGATTCAGAAAATCGCTGGTCTCCCCGGTGTCTCCCGATCGACCCGCTCAGCCAGTCTGATCGAGGTCGAGATCTCGGCCTCCCTCGACTGAGAGGCCGAGGAACGCACATAAAAAGAGGCAACGCCACCGTTCATTCTCGGATGAGGAGAGGCTTCGGCGAAAACTCCATCGACACTACGAGGACTTAATGTGGCAACAGCTGATTCTGTCCGGGTAGAAGCCTTCCACGGTTTCCACCCCGGCCATTACTTGGCTTTTGCCTCCTAGGCCAAAGCCGGCACCTCTTGAATCGGTGACATCGGTTCCTCCGCCCGTAGAGACGTTAGAACCTGCCCCGGTTCGGCCAAAATCAGTCTCTCGACCGATAGTGGTGGAGCCGCTGCCTAAACAGCCTTCGGGAGGGGCTCCTTCGAAGGAATCTCGGATGGTTCTGGGTCTTCCTTGCAGGTGATCCATCACCCTTATGCCTGACTGCCCCAGGCGTGTACAAGGGGACCTTAGTGGCCGGCCGATTTATCCGGATTCTGACGACGACCTTCAGTCTCATCTGTTGGATGATGAGTCTGTGGGTAGGCTGGCAACAGAGGAGGGCCATTCATAATTTTTGGGGATGCTTTGCCTTATCTCCGAATCTACAGGGATGCCTCTGGAACCTGTCCAGAAAAGGGTAGAGTACCCTCTTACAGATATCCTTAAAAGAGGGGATACCCCCATGGAAGTCTTCCCAGTGGCCGAAGCCATTGTTGGCCCGGCATTGGAGCTCTGGCAGCATCCTGCCTCCAGCCCAGCACCATCTGCCTGGATGGCCAGCAAGTATGCGGTGCCCATTGGGTCCCTCTCAGGGTTCACGAAACATCCCTCGGCGGAGGAGTTAGTGACCGCTTCTGTGTTAAGACGCACAGGCAGCTCTGCTGGCACTGATAGACCTCTGGACAAGGAGTCCAAAAAACTGGACCACACTGCCCAGAAGGTTTATGCAGCCTCCTCTCTAGGTCTCCGTCAAGCAAGCTCGGCCATCATCATGGCGCACTTCTCTCACACCATCTTGGGCTCCTTGGACGAAGTCCTCCCACAGACCTTCAGACTACAGTCAAGCGGGTCTGGGACCAGGGCCAAGCTGTTGCCAAGCAACAACTTCAGAGGGCCCTGGACTTCGGGGACTCTTGCGCCCGATTGGTGGCAGCCGCGGTTGCCACGCGCCGCAGGGCTTGGCTGAGGCTTTCCACCTTCATTGCAGATACCCAGCACAAACTCACTGATGTTCCTTTCCTGGGTACCGATCTCTTCGGCCTAGGTGTGGATGGTCACCTTCAGCGTATCGAGCAGTCCAATGCCACCTTGAACTCAGATACTTCTGCTCAAAAAAACGCCCCAGGCTCTAAGAAGCAGCAGAAAAAGAAGCCTTTTTGGCACCCTGCTCCTGTGACCAAGCAGCCCTCCTTCCAGGGTGGGCAGCAACAGCAGGCATGGACTTGGCGTCCTCAACCCAAGCCCGGGCCTCCAGTGGCCCGCAGACAGGGAGGTCGGGGTTCAGGAGGTTTCCAGTTTGGATCCTCTTCCTCCAAGCATGCTCAGTGATAAGATAGGGGCTGCCACTCCTGTTCCTGTCACACCAGCTCTGGGTCCTCCCATGGGGGGTCGGCTCCGTCACTCCCTTTCTGTGAGGTCCGCTGTTACCATGGACAAGTGGGTCTTAGAAGTGGTCAGCCAGGGTCTGCCTCTAGAATTTGAGCAGTACCCTACCAGCCAAGCCAAGCCCCATGGGAGGAGAGAGTATCAGCCCACACTCGGCTCTGAGAGACGACATAGCCCCCAACTCCTCCTCAAGGATGCAGTGGTTTGAGTGGCAGATCCTCCAGTCAACCCAGGGTTCGTTTCCAGGTACTTCCTGATCCCGAAGTGGATGGGGGGCTGGCACCCCATTCTAGATCTGCACGACCTGAATCAGTATCTCAGGCCACGCACCTTCAGGATGGTAACTCTGTCCCAGATCATACCACCCCTGGAGCAAAACATGTGGTTCTGCTCACTGGATCTCCAGAACACGTTCTTTCACGTCCCGATCCATCCGTCTCACCAGCGGTTCCTCCACTTCAAAGCAGAGGGAACCCTATACAAGTTCCAAGCCATGCCATTCGGCCTGTCATCAGCCCCACGGGTCTTCACCAAATGCATGACAGTGGTGGCAGCCCATCTCAGGCATCGAGGGGTCAGAGTGTACCCTTACCTCGACGTTTGGCTCTTAGCAGGTTCCACCCAGCAAGAGGTAGGGAGGTCCAGAGACCTGGCCCCCCAGACCTGCTCTCAACTTGGCCTCCTGATCAACAAGACCAAGTCGGAGCTCGTGCCATCACAGGAGATATGCGTCATCGGGGCAGAGCTTGACTCTTGCCGAGCCAGAGCACGGCTCCCAGCGGACAGGGCAGAGGTTCTCTCCTCCTTTGCCCAATCATTTCAGGTTGGGTACTTGCGCCCTGCCTGGGACTTTCTGCACCTTCTGGGCTACACGGCGGCCTGCACCACCGTGGTCCATTGGGCCTGGTGGCATATGCGCCCCCTTCAGTGGGAGCTAACCGTCCGATGGACTAAGCGCCATGGTCATTTCGACCAGCTGATCACTGTGACCCAGAAGATGTGGGACGTTCTCCAGTGATGGACCGTCCTAGAACATCTACGAGAAAGGATCCCGTTTGTCTGCCTCGAGCCGACTGTCATCCTCACGACCGATGCATCTCTCATGGGCTGGGGAGCCCACATGGGGAACAACAGGGCCCACGGGTTCTGGACCCCCCGAGGAATCCAGTTGTCATATCAACCTGTTGGAGCTCAAAGAAGTCAGACTGGCGCTGTCAGCATTCACTCAGCAGCTTCGGGATCAAGTGGTTCAAGTCCAGATGGACAAGACCACGTACTACGTCAACAAACAGAGCGGCAAACACTCCCAGCTGCTCTGCAGGAAAGCACTCCACATCTGGACACTTGTGAGCCGACTGGAGGCAGATCTGCTAGCCGTCCATGTGGCAGGAGCCTCGAACCAACTGGTGGATGCTCTCAGCTGCATAGGTGAGACATCCCACGAGTGGTCTCTCCATCCAGAGGTAGCTTACAGCCTGTTCTCCCACTGGGGCAAATCGATGGTGGACCTGTTTGTCTCCAGGGAAAACACCAAGCTGAGGTTATTTCATGCCCGCCCGCCTCAGTGGATCTCGCTGCAGATGGATGCCCTCTCGAGGCCGTGGACCCCAGGCCTCTTCTATGCCTTCCTTCCATTTCCCTTGATCCACAAGGTGCTTCTCAAGGTGAGGAGGGACAAGGCGCAGGTGATCCTGGTAGCCCCAGATTGGCCCTGCCAGTTCTGACATACAGATCCCCTCAGCCTCAGCAACAGGCTCCCGAGGTGTCTTCCAGCATGCCTGGACCTGATATCAGTCCATCAGTGGAAGGTATTCCATCCGGACCTTCAATCCCTGCACCTGACAGCCTGGTACCTGAGCGGCTAGAGTTCCAGGCTTTGAGGCTCTCCGAGGATGTACTCACAGTAGTGGAAGCATCCAGGAAGGAGTCAACCAGAAAGTGCTATGCCTTCAAATGGAAAAGATTTTCCATTTGGTGTCAGGGCAAGGGCCTGGACCCTCTGTCCTGTGGCGAGCATTTTAGACTACCTTTGGTCTCTGTCCAAAGGGGGTCTTCGGTCTTCGACCCTTAAAGTGCACCTGGCAGCCATCCCTGCTTACTGGGCGCGGGCCGGTCAGCAGACGGTGGCACAGGAGAAGGTGGTCTGGTGCTTTTTCAAGGGCCTAGATCACATATCCCCTCCAGTGTGTGAACCTCCACCTCCATGGGATTTACTGCTGGTTTTGGCAAAACTCATATGTAAGCCATTTAAACCAATGCACAATGCACAAGTGTAAGCTATCACACTTGTGGAAGATGGCCTTCCTGGTGGCTATCACGCCAGCCAGAAGGACTGGAGAGCTCCAGGTGCTTTCGGTGGAGTCTCCTTATCTGGTCTTCCACAGGGACAAAGTTGTCCTGCGCACCCGTCCGAAATTCCTCCCAAAGCTGGTGTCAGAGTTTCACCTAAATCCAGTATTGACTCTGCCTGTGTTCTACCTGAACTACACCTCAGATGCTGAGTACAGGCTTCATACTTTGGATCTGAGACGAGCTCTCTCCTATTACAGAGAGAGAACGGCAGAAATTCGGGGAGAGGTTCGCCAGCTGTTTGTCACCTACGCTAATGCCGCTTCTGGCAGACCTGCAGCAAAGCGGACGATTGGTAGATGGATTACATCTTGCATTGATCTCTGCTATAGGTTGGGTAGGGAGCCTCCCGTAGGGCTTAGGGCTCATTCCACCCACATACCGCTGCTTCCAGGGACATCCCTATCTAGGAAATCTGCCGAGCTGCTACCTGGAAGACAGCAAATACCTTCATCACCCATTATCACATCAACCTTGAGTCACGCCAGGATGCTGATTTTGGGGCCTCAGTTCTCCAGTCTCTGTTCCCAAAGTAGGGTGTGTGTACCTTGCCTCCCTCCTCCCGGAGAACCAGAAAAACAGGTTACTCACCTGTAACAGTAGTTCTAGGAGTGGTATATGTTGTTCATCCACACTGACCCACCGGACCTCCCCGGCTGTGACGCACAAACCTGGCTTCCAGCGAGCTAAGATCTGCCATCATGGGGCAGAGCCAAGGATTATACCACCCAGATGGTTGGGAGGTTCCAGTTTGAAGACCTTCCAGCGAGAATTAAAGGGGAAAGTGACATGCCAAGAAGTGTGGATGAACAGCATATACCCCTCCTAGAACTACTGTTACAGGTGTGTAATGTGTTTTTATGCACCAGCACAAAGTTGCCCTTGTCGATAACCACTAACCAGTGCACACCATCGATGGGGCCCCATAACATCAGCAAGACGTGGAGCACTACTCCTCATTCCCCTCTGAGTTGCTCTCGATGGCCACTGTTACCAGTACACGCCATCGACCGGGCACCATAACATCAGCAAGATGTGGAGCAATACTCCTCGTCTTCCTCAGAGTTGCTCTCGTCGACAGCCACTGTTACCAGTGCACACCGTTGACGGTGCACCACAGGATGATTTCATCATCGACGTTTGCACTATTGTTGACGTTGCTTGCACTGACTCATTTACAAACTCAACGGGAGGTGGAGCAATACTACTCATCCCACTCCGGGTTGCACTCATCGACGGCCACTACTCACAGTGTACACCGTCAACAGTGCACCATATCATCATCAAAACATGGAGCAATGCTCCTCATCCTCCTTAGTGTTGCTCTCATCGACGGACACTGTTACCAGTGCACACCATCGACGGTGCATCACAAGCTGACTTCATCATCGACAACGTTATAGGCAGTATAGCGCAGTAGTTTAAGGCTCTGAGCTGCAATCTGCTGACATCCAGTAGACCAGACCTGGGTTTGAATCCCACAGCTTCCACCTGCATACTGTGTGACCCTGAGCAAGTCACTTAACTTCCCTGTGCTCCCAGGTCGCTCCTGTAAAAAAGCTTTCAGCTTAGTGTGCTACTCCTGGTTAAACAACTAAATAAATAAAAAAAAAAAGTTTGCACTATTATCGATGTTGCTTGCAATAACTCTCGTTTACAATTTAACAGGACATGGAGTAATAATTCTCATCCTCCGGGTTACACTTGTCGACGGCCACTACTACCAATGTACACCGTTGACAGTGCACCATAAGATGCCTTCATCGTCGCTGTCATTTGCACTTTCATAAGCAGTGCTTGCATTAATGCTCATTTTGAGATCACCAGGCCATGGAGCAGACTCCTCGTCCTTCTGGGAGTTGCACTCGTCGACAGCCACTGCTGCCAGTGTACACAATCAATGGTGCCCCATAAAGATGACTTCACCGTCGAAGATGATTGCACACCCGTCAACTGCCACTTCTACCTGTGGCACACCATCAATGGTGCGCCTCAAGATAACTTCTACAAACCGCTTCTCAACGGCCACCACTTCAGGTGCCACACCGTTGGGGAAACCACATAAGACACTACCCTCGTCGATGACTTTACCCACCTTGTTGTTAACGATGTTGTCTATCGCCCCTTTTAGCAGTTTCTGCTAATTTGGAGATCGATCCACTGGATTCTCCTTCACTGATTACACAGCCATTGTCGGCCTTGTCGACAGTACCTTCTTTTACAACCATCTTTGGCATCTACTTTGCCATCGACGATGGCTTCGAGTTCTGCAGTGAAGGCTAAGCGCTTTACCCTTATGGTCATTCCTCCTCTTTCTCAACTGGCTATCCATAGGGGCACAGCTGACCGCTCCAGGGATCCTGATTTATACATCCCAGGCTCCAGACCTCTGCATCTGCAGAGGCTTGCACCATCTTTGATTCCTGTGATTTCTCATAAGACAGGCAACCTCTGTCACCACGTTGTCCTCTATACATGTGGCTACTGTTGTCCAGACAGTTTTTACAGGTCATTACAGATGCTCAGACCTCTACTCCCAGGGAATCGTCCCAGTGGTCACGCTCACCTGCTTCCCCTCTGACACATTTCCATTCGAATTGGGACCTTCCTCCTAATATATCTCCTTATTTTATGAAGGAAGGTTCTTTTCTGGAGGATGACTATGAAGAAGAGTTAGGAGAATATTTTCCTTACAATGCCTGTCCTCTGCCTCTCTCCGAGGCCTCCTCCTTGACTTTTGTTCCTGGGATGCTGCTCGCCACACTGCAGCTTCTCCACCGGATGTCCCATCTTCCATGATCTGATAGCCCAGACCCGCACAGTGATGGGATTTTCAACCACAGATCAAGACAAATAATGTAGAGACATGGCGGATTATCTAGAGCTCCCAGAGGAGTCTCTAGTTGTGGTAACCCCACTGATTCAGACATACCACAGTCAGTATTAGCTGCCTGGAAGCGACCTTCAGTGGTCCTGCTATAACCACAGCAGACAGATCACCTATACTAAGCTCTGGTGGACCATTGTGACAGGGTAGAATAGGACCCTGTCCCATTTGTTGGAGAAAGTGTTTAAATGCAAGGATCTTTCCTTTTCTGTCTCTTCTCTGTCTGGTTGCGCAACCAAATTTTCCTTTGAGACTTTGGACTTGATCAACCCGACAGGCTCGCAGTTCTTTGCCTCTCACTGTCTCTCAGTTTTCTCGTGCTGTCTGTTTTCCTCCCTTACATATCTAGATCTGCTGAGATAAAAATATATGCATATCACTATATGGAAATGAAACTGATATTGGGATCCCTTTTGTTTGGAAAATATATAGTGTTACTCTTGAAATGTATATATTTATAATTTGAGATGACTGCAAAAAGCTGTTGGAAGCTAGAGGTTACCTGAGTTCACTTTTTAAGCCTTTTGCAAAAGCTGTAGAAATGGGGCTTCTCAGCTCAAGCGCACTGCATTCTAGCAGCTCCTGCCTGATATTTACAAAAACAGGATGGGGGGTTGAAAGACTTATAAGAGCTAAGCTGCAACTGCAAGTGATTAGAAGAAAAAGGGACACAGAGACTGAAGGAAAACTTTCATTTTGCTTTTGTAAATAGTTATACTGAACAAGTTTATTTTTTTGTTACTGCTACTGTAAATAAATATTTTTGGTGAATTCTACAACTGCTGCTGGTTTTCCCTATGCTTCCTGACCTGTGCCTCGACGACAACCATCCCTACTTTGCAGACACCCCAGATGCAGATTCTGTGGTCATTCATGTCACTTATGATCGCGCTAAAAAGCCTAGACACATGAGCTCCTTACCAACTAACAAAGACTCCCACCGCATAGCCTACCTTGGCAAAAAGGTATACCAAGCGGGGATGATGAATCTTCGAATTCTCAACTATATGGGACATATGGTTCAATACCAATGTACACTCTGGTCTTCAGCAACAGCTCTTGTCAACAGACTCCTCCTTCTCCAGAACAGGAGCAATTGTTGGCTGCTCTGGCCACTGGTATTTCTATCTCATGGCATCTCCTTAGAACAGGTTATGATTCTGTGGATATTTCAACTCTGACCTCGGGCCATGGGTATTACCATCAGGAGACATGCATGGCTCAGAGTCTCTGGATTTAACCCAGATGTGCAACATAAGATTATGACTGCAGCATTTAATGGCTCAAAACTGTGTGGTCCTGTCACCCAGACAATTATGGACGACCTCCAGGCGATTGGTAGACAACTAAGAACAGTCCATGGCTGGTTTCAGTCTGCTCAGTAATCGACACAGTACCACTACCAATACTTTCAATCCAGAAGAAATGGTAGAAAGCAGGGAAACTATAGAGCCACTCGTCATGGCTGCGCTCAGTCCCAGCCTGCCTCTAGAACCACCACCCCATCTTCTACACCACTGCTTTCTTTGCTTTCAGTTGCTAGGTCAGCACTTCCAATTCCGAGCCCTGCACTTTGGACTTTCATCCGTTCCAAGGGTGTTTACCAACTGCCTTGCGGTGGTGACTGCGGCACTTTGGAGACACGGCCACTACATCTTTCCAAACCTGGACGATTGGCTTATCGTAGCAGACTCATAGGAGTCTCTTCTTTCCTCCCTATGAGCCACTCTGAAACTATTTAAAGCCTTGGGGATTACGGTAAATTAGCCCCAGTCCCACCCGATCCCCACCCAACGTCTCCAGTACATAGGAGCAGTCTTGGACACCACCGCAGGTTGGGCCTACTTACCAGAGGACAGTCAAACCAAACATAAGTCCCTGGTCATTCAAGTTCAAGAGGCACACTATGTATCAACAAGACAACTGCAGTACTATGCCTTTTAGGGCACATGGCAACGGCCACCTCAGCAGTAGCCCATGCAACACTATGCATGTTGCCTGTCCAATAGGCACTACAAAGTCAGTACCATCAGAAGTTAAATTCCTTCGAGGCTTGTGTTCGGGTCACTCCACGCCTCTGGACTACCCTCAGTTGGTGAACATGTCATCCCTACATCTCTTGGGGTGTCCCCTTCCAATCCCTACCACCATCCCAAACACTAACTACTGATGCTTGCCTGATGGCTGGGGCACACATCTAGGTCCATACAAAACTCGGGGACAATGGGACCCAGGCTCCACCTCTCTCCATGTAAATCTACTAAAAATGAGAGCAATGCAGCTCGTCCTCTGGGCCTTACATCCATTCCCAAAAAACGGTGACTATCTGTAGATGCCCTGTCCCAACCTTGGACAGGACTCTATTTCTATGCCGTCCCTCCCATCCCCCTCCTGTACAGGGTACTATTTAAGTTGCACCTGGTGCCGGCCACAATGATCCTTGTTGCTTCCCTGTGGCCTCGGCAGGTCTGACTCCCATTATTACAACAATTAACAGTGGCAAACCCACTACTATTGCCCATCAGCCCAGATCTGACACAGGTTAGAGGCATGTTACTCCACCCCAGTCTGAACTCCCTCCATCTCCACGCGTGGCTCCTGAAGACGCTTTTTATATCTTGTCTCCAGGTCTCCTCGCCAGTGGCGAACATTCTGCTGGCATCTCGCAAACCTTCTACCAGACAAACTTAAAATGGTAACATTTTTTCCATATGAGCTACCTTTCGGTCCATGGCCCTCTCTTCATGTCCAGTGACACAAGTCTTGGAATATTTATCCTCGCTCGTGGCTACTGGCCTGAACTGTTCCTCCATTGAGGTTCCCCTGGCCTCCATCTTAGCCTTTCATGAACCAATTGAAGGCAACCTGATTTGTCAACATCACTTGGCAACAGTATTTCTCTGGGAAATGTTACATCTTCAACCCCAATCAGACGTCCTACCCCACAGGGGGACCTTAATTTTCCTTCTGGACAATTGACCCTGGCCAAGTGCGACTTTCGTTTTCTTTCACGGAAGGCGCTATTTATAGTGGCAGTGACTTCTGCCAGACGTATTTCTGAACTTTAGACTCTGAGGTACAGGGAACCTTACCTTATTTTCCCCAAAGTCAGAATTTCCTTACACATCAACCCCTCCTTTTACTGGCGGTGGTTTTGGAACATACTCTAAATCAATCCATAGAGCTACCTGTTTATTACCCCGAACATTCCAATCCGGGGGAATCACTTCTGCACACTTTCAGTGTGCACAGGATGCTCGGATACTACACATCGAGAACTATGCCAATCAGAATGACACCACAGTTCTTTGTCTCCTTCGCACAATCTCGAGAAACGCTCCCTGTTACAAAACAAACCCTTTCCACATGGCTGGCTAACTGCATTATGTTCTAACAAATACAACAGACAACTACCTGGCCCTATCCATGCGCACTCTACGAGGGTCATAGCCGCTACAGCTGCTTGCATCACAGGAGTGTCCATTACAGATATATGTATTGCACCCACATGGTCCAGAATCCATACCTTCACGATTTCGCCTCCCGCCGTCGAACGGCCTTCAATCTGCAGTGCTGCAGGGCCTTCTCTTATAATCTTCCACCCTTCTGATACTACTGCTAGGGAGTCATCCCAAGAGTATTACCTGCTGCAGCAGATGTCCTTGAAGAAGATACAACAGTTGCGTCCTTAACGTAACAGTAGATCTTCAAGAGAATCTCTTGCAGCAGGTGCGTTTCCTTCCTCCTTCCCCCATCCTTCTCTAAGAGAACAAATTCTTTTTCATCCACACAAATGTGAGAGGAAGGTTTCTAGGGCACCTCGGTTCACATATCAGCGAACTGAAGCCGGTGAGGAACTGAGGATGCCTGGGGCAGCCCACACTTGTATAGTCACACAATGATGAGGTCACAGTGTGGCCGGCCCCTAGGCAAAGACTGTTGGAAGAAGTCGCCATGCAGGAGAGCACCCTCTGGCAAGGACCCAAGAGTATTACCTGCTGCAAGAGATTCTCTTGAAGAACTACTGTTATGGTAAGTACACAACTGTTCTTTCTAGGAGTGGTATATAGTTTACATCTGCATCACCCACCTGGCCTTCCCTGGCAAGTGGCACATGGATTCCTGCTTCCAGCATGCAAGATCTGACGTTACAGGGTGGATCCAGAGGATATACTGCCCGGGTGGTGGGAGGAGCTTAACTTAAAGATGTTCTGATAAATCAGCACTTCAGAGAAAACTGCCAGTGTGTGAATGTGAACTATATACCACTCCTAGAACTACGGTTACAGGTGAGTAACCTATTTTTATGAAGCTGACAGATTGGTGGTCTGCATTTTGAGTGACAGAAAATCAAAACAGCCAGAGAAATATCATTTATAACTCCTTTGCCGTAACTGCACAGTTATTTTTCCTTAACAAGTTAAAGTTGTTTGACAATTAATGACCACTGCCGTGTAAGTGATCATTTGTTGTGCATCAGAGCCTAACAAACGAGGTGTTAGATGGTTTTATTGGAAATTGTTTAACTGCCTGGGTTCAATTCGCTCATCCACAATATGGTGGTAGTAGTAGTAGTAAAATGTATTTCTTTCAAGCGCCCTTCCCAAGCTCAGGGCGCTTTTACAATAATTCAAACACGTTAAAAACACAGCATATAAAACAGTAAATACAACAGCCACAGATAGCCCCAATTTTTTTTTTTTTTACGTCCCAGCAAATGCTTGGGCAAAGAGAAAAGTTTTTAACAGTTGTTTTTTTTTTTTAAACTTTCCACAGTCAGGCAATCTCGTATCTGACGAGGTAGAGAGTTCCACAGTGTAGGTGCCACAAAGGTAAAAGATCTACCTCCAGGTGTAATTAAACATACCCTGGGTATCTCTAGCAATCCCTCATCAGAGGATCGAAGTGAGCGAGCAGGGCAGTAAGGCACCAGGAGCTCTTTCAGGTAGTGAGGTCCCAAATCATGTAGGGCCTTAAAGGTCAGCAGTGTGACCTTGAAGGTGATACGCCACTGTATTGGCAGCCAGTGCAGACCACGCAGCACAGGCGTTATATAGCTAGATCTAGAAACTCCCATCAACAACCTGGCCGTTGCATTCTGCACAAGCTGCAAGCGGCGGATATCCACCCCCGGCAGCCCTAGATAGAGGGCGTTGCTGTAATCAAAACGACTGGTGACAAAGGCGTGGACCAGGGTAGGAAGATCTTCAGGTGGGACCAAGTGTTTCACCCGGGCTATGTTCCTTAGATGGAAAAAGGCAGATTTGACTACGGCTGACACCTGCGCTCGCATGGTCAGGCCCTCATCAAATATCACGCCTAGGTTACGCACTTGGCCAGAGACCACAAGCGGGGCCCCCCAAGATATAAACCTGAGGCCCCTATTGTCCTCACTCCAGGGTCCACAACCAATACCTCAGTTTTCCCTGAATTCAACCTAAGCCAACTAGTACTCATCCAATCCTGAATTTCTAGCAGGCAGTTATTAAACACTTTGATGGAATCAGACTCCTGTTCAGGCATAAAAGACAGGTAGAGGTGAGAATCACCAGCATAACAATGAAAACTCAGCGAATACTGTCTTATAATGTCCCCCAATGGAAGCATATACACCGCAAATAACATAGGGGACAGCACCGACCCCTGCAGAACCCCACAGGGCAGCCAGTGAGAGGCCGAGGAATAAATCCTAAGCATGACCAGTGCCTCTGAAAGGATTCTAAGCTAATTCATACAACCCAACATAGTCTTGAGTTTCCACCCCCTTGCCCTGCAGATCTTTCTTTTCACTGAATAGTTTGGAAGCCTCCCTCACAGCTTCTGTCTGGATTGGAGGTCTGCTTTTAACAAATACATTTATTTATTTATTGAAAGAAACGGAATTACAACCTTTGAGTCATAGACTCCTTTGCAAAGGCTCCACGTCAGTAAAAAAGGAAATATACAAGCATCACTTAAATATATACGTCAAAAACATTCAGCACAGTTAACATTGCACAGTTACATCAGCAGTGATCTTAAAAGAAGGTCTAGGTTAATAATATGTTCATATGACAGTATAAGTTTCGGAGGGTCGTAATACTAGGCCCAGTCTCATAAAATATATATAATGAGTTTGATGAGCCCTAGCATGAGAGAAGAAAGAAGAAATCCCTATGCTGAGGGCTATCCCATTGCACTGGAGGAGGAATCTGGAAAGGGGGGGAGGAGTTAAGTACATTAGTACATTGTGAACATTCACAGGTTGCAGAGTTAAGGAGAAAGGAGTTGAGATCAGCTTTAAATTGGCCCAGACTGGATGCAAGGGAGATACTGGATGCTAGGTTGTTTAACCACAAGGGGGCACAATATCGGAAGGACCACTGGCCAAGGGAGGTTCTACAGTAAGGTACTTGTAAGGGGGTGTTTGCAGAGTGCTTTTGTGCCCTCCTTTGTGTAACTGGACGAGGGGGTGG
The DNA here is from genome assembly GCA_016271365.2 of Neoceratodus forsteri. Classification (NCBI taxonomy): domain Eukaryota; kingdom Metazoa; phylum Chordata; order Ceratodontiformes; family Ceratodontidae; genus Neoceratodus; species Neoceratodus forsteri. The sequence goes on from CM057449.1 coordinate 1,562,048,945, forward strand.
AGGCCAGTAGGGGCCTGTTTGTGTAGTATATTTTTTGCAAGGAGGCAGGTGTGATATTTAAGCCTATCTTGGAAGTTTAGCCAACCAGTAGATTTGTAAAGCTCACAGGTATGGATTAGCCTGTCACACTTTGATACCAGACGGCAGGCTTTATTTAGGGCAAGGTTGATGCTGCGAAGGGCAGTAAGGTCAGTAGACCTATAGATTACTATGCCATAGTCCACCACGGGTAGTATGGAGGCAGACACTGCTAGGTGCATTGCCTGTGGATGAATGCAGTGTCTATGTCTGTACAGGATCCCAAGCCTGGAGTTAACAGAGAAGGAGACTTGTTGTATGTGCGGGTGGTAGGTGAGGGAGGTGTCCAACATGACTCCCAGGTATTTGAAGCAGTGCACCTGCTCTAGGGCCGTGTCCAGGGAGTTTGTCATCGTTAGTGGTATGTTACTGATCCTGTTTTGGCGATGGGCAAAGATCATAGATTTGGTCGTCTTGTAGTTTAGTATAAGGTGGTGTTCAGAGAACCAGTTTTCAAGTTCTCTAAAGAAACCCTGCAAGGTGGATTGTAGCACATTGGGATGAGGATGTTTCCAAAAAACCACAGCATTGTCTGCAAAAAGCATTAGCTTCCCACTGCAGGATTGGGGGAGGGAGTTCAGGAAGAGGGTGAAAAGTAATGGACCCTTGTGGGATACCTGTTAGGACTGGCCTACTGGAGGATAGTGTTGTATTAATTCTTACCTGCTGGGTCCAGCCAGAGAGGTAGTCTTTGAGCCAGGAGGTAGCCTCTGGGGAGATGTTCAGGGATGGTAGGGTGTGGAGATGAAGCGCATGACTAACAGTATCAAATGCTTTGGTCTGATCCACATATAGAGCCCCTACCACTGAGCCTTGTTCAAGGGCCTCATGTACTTATGACGTAAATTTGACGAGTGTGGTGGAGGTGCTGTGACCCCTCTGGAAACCATGTTGTTCCTGACAGAGCAGATTGTGTTTGGTCAGGTAGTCTGTGAGCTGGCCAGCCACAGTTTTTTCAAGGGCCTTTGGGGGGGTGGGGCAGGATAGATATTGACCTATAGTTGCTAGTGGACGTGGGGTCACCACCCTTCAGGGTGGGAGTGATAACTGCTCTTTTCCAAGTTGTGGGGAATTGGCTGAGGCATAAGGATAGGTTAAGGATTTTGGCGAGGTGGGGGACGGTCACATCCATTGTGAGCCGGATGAGTTTGAGGTCCAGGGAGTCACTACTATAGCGTGAGTTCGCCAGGGCTATGTTGAGATAGCGTTTAGCCTCTGCAGGAGATGATACGTAGCCGAAAAGGGGTTTTGGTCGAGGGTGGCATAATTGTGAATGGGGTTGGTACTGATTGGGTCAAAGTAGTTAGGGGGGAGGATATGGCTGAGGTCAGAGAAACATAGACTTTGACGGCAGATAAGGGTCACTTGGCCCACCTAGTCTGCCCATTTCCCTACCTACAGGATAAGCTGCAGATCCTATTTAACCAACAGCCTATTTCTTCCTACCCCCCACAAAAATTGCCTTATGTCTGTCCCATGCATTCTTGAATTCTCCCACAGTTTTAGACCCTGCAACCTCTTCAGGAAGGCTGTTCCATGCGTCCACCACCCTCTCTGTGAAAAAATACTTCCTCACATTGCCCCTTAGCCGTCCCCCCCTCTATCTTCAAATTGTATTCCTTTGGTTTTTTTTTTTTTTTGGTTTTTTTTTACTCATTTATTTCTACACCCCTACTGAAGGAACTCTCTCTCCAGCATCCACCTAACCTGCTGTCTACCTCCCGCTGTGACCCCCGCAACCTCTCCCCTCACACCGACTGGCAACGCTCCCAAATCTAAGCCTCCATGAGGAAGGGCTGTCCTATCCTCCCAGGACACCCTATGTATAGTATAGTGTGCCAGTCGGAGTGATGGGGCCTGGGGAAAGTGAGGAACCCAGCATTGGGAGCATGGTGCAGGCAGAGGTGCCTTCGTCTATCCTCCAGAGGAGGGTTTTTCTGTTACCTCCCGGTACTTGGTCGTGCAATGGCGTCCTGTCACGAATGCCGACGCCCACTGCAGTTCCGCCCCTCACATAGCATGGCGACGCAATCTTGGCTTCCTCCGGCCACCGCCAGAGGTCACACATGTGCGACCTAGCCCCTAGATCCCACCCCGGGAAGAGAGAGCAGTCCTCCGGACACTCGATCTCTCCCCTTCCCTGCCAGCCCCCGGCGGCCCAAGTCCATTCCCAAACCCGGGTCGCTGGCGTGGCACGAGATGTGGCATCCAGTGCCTAAACCCTCAGCTCCACCGGGCAGGCTGTCCCCTTGTTCTTGCACATCTTTTTCTGAAAGATGCTAGCCTCTTGGACTTTGTTGATTCCACTGAGGTACTCAAAAGTTTCTATCATGTCCCCCCTCTCCCTCCTTTTCTTCTCCTCGTATGGCTTCTCTTGCAGACCCTGCACCATTTTAGTTGCCCTCCGCTGAACTGCCTCCATCCTGTCTGTGTTCTTGCGGAGATGGGGTCTCCAGAACTGGATGCAGTACTCTAGATGGGATCTCGCCAACTGTCTGTACAGAGTGATGATAACTTCCTATTTTCTGCTGGTGATGCCTCTCCTTATACATCCCAGTATCCCCCAGCCCTCCTATCTGCCTTCTCACATTGCTTGCTAACCTTAAGGTCATCAGATATGATTACCCCCAGGTCCCTTTCCATTTTTGTTGTTGTTACTAACCCCCCCCCCAATTGTGTAATCTTCCCATGGGTTTTTGTTTCCCAGGTGCATTATTTTGCACTTCTTCGCATTGAATCCAAGCTGCCATACTTCTGACCATTCCTCCAACCTTGCCAAGTCCCTTCTCATCCTTTCCACACCTCCTTGTGTATCAACCCTGTTGCAGATCTTTGTGTCATCTGCAAGAGGCATGCTTTCCTTCCAGTCCTCTGCAATGTCACTTATAAAGACATTAAAAGGACTGGACCCAGTACTGAACCCTGCGGTGCCCCACTAGTAACCCCTCTTTCTTCAGAGTGGACTCCATTTACAATTACTTTCTGTGTCCTGTTGTCCAGCCAATGTTTACTCCAGGCCACCACCCTGGGACCCACCAGGCTGGTTAATTGACTATTAATCTTTTGTGTGGGACTGTGTCAAATGCCTTGCTAAAGTCTAGGTAGGCCATGTCACAGCCCTCCCTGGTCTACTACTTTGGTCATGCAATCAAAGAAATCAATTAGATTTGTCTGACATGACCTTCCGCTGTGAACCCATGCTGCCTTGGGTCCTGTGCCCCACTGGCCTCTAGGTACTCAACAAGTCTTTCCTTCAGAAGTGATTCCATCACTTTCCCTGCCACAGAGGGTCAAACTGACAGGTCTGTAGTTTTCTGCCTCTGTCTTGCTCCACTTTGTGAAGGGAATCACATCCTTCTCCAGTCTCGGGTACCACACCATCCTCCCATGATTTGTTAAAGGGTAGTGGTGGTGTCACTAGTTCTCTCCTTAATTCTTTTTAGAATTCTGGGGTGAATTCTATCAGGCCCCATTGCTTTGTCCACCTTCAGTTTTAGGAGTTCTTTCAGAACCCTTTCTTCTGTGAAAGGACTGGGATCGACCCCCTATCCAGAGTGCTTCTGTTAATTGGATTAGGCACCTCCTTTTTTGTGAATACTGAGCAGAAGTATTCATTCAGTATCCCTTCTTTTTCACTGTCCCTCTCTGCCCGCCCACCGTCCATTCTATTCAGCCTCACTATCCCTCCCTTTGTCTTTCTACGCTTCCTGACATACCTATAAAAGGTTTTATCCCCCTTCTTAACCGAGTTGGCTATCTTTTCCTCAGTTTGGGCCTTTGCTATTCTGACTACCCTCCCTGCTTCCTTCTGCTTTAACTGGTACAGTTCTCTGTCCTGCTCCTTCTGTGTTTCCTTATACTTCCTAAATGCTCTCTTTTTCTCCCTAACCTTCACCGCTACCTCTTTTGAGAACCATAATGGCCTTTTCTTTCATTTTGATTTGTTTATTTGCTTCACACAAAGGCTTGTTCCCTCTGTGATGTTTCCCCATTGTTTCTCCAAGCCTCCTTCTAGCCTGTTTAATAATAAATAAATAATAAAACTTTATTTATTAGGTGCCTTTCAGGTACCAAGGTGCTGTACAATCTTAACAACAAGATCCACAAAAATACAATTAAAATAGACCATTAAAATCATAATGACAGTTCGTAAAATGCTTGTCTCCACAGGTAGGACTTAAGTTCCTGCTTAAAGCTCCCCACGGTCGTACATTCACGAAGCTGACAGGGCAGAGAATTGCAAAGGGTTGGGGCCACAAACATGAAAGTGCGGGCCCCAGGAGATTTCAAAATAACCCTCAGAACCTCCAGCAACCCCTCGCCAGCCAAACGGAGCTGTCGCACAGGGTTGTAAGGAGTCAGAAGCTCTTTCAAGTATTCAGGACCAAGTCCGTGTAGGGCTTTGTAGGTCAATAGACCTACCTTAAAGGTGATCCGCCACTGAATTGGTAGCCAGTGCTGATCGCGCAACACAGGGGTAATATGTGACCTTCTAGACACCCCTGACAGCAGTCGAACTGCAGCGTTCTGCACTAGCTGCAAGTGGCGGATATCAACCCCAGAAAGCCCTAAGAAAAGGGAGTTGCAGTAGTCAAGGCGGGAGGTCACGAAGGCGTGGACCAACACAGGCAACTCGCTAGACGGAATGAGGTGTTTAACCCTGGCAATGTTCCCAAGATGGTAAAAGGCTGACTTGATGACTGCCAACACCTGATAAAAAGGGTCAGCCCGTCATCAAGTACCACTCCCAGGTTACGCACCTGTTCTGAGGTAAGGATCTGATTGCCCCCCAGAAATAAACCAGAGGGCTGATAAGTCCTCAACCCCTCGATGCCGGCGGCCCAGGTCCACAACCATAACCTCAGTCTTTCCTGCGTTCAACCTTAACCAGCTTGAATTCATCCAGTCATGGATTTCAGCGAGGCAGTTATTAAAAACTGAGAGAGCACTAACCTGGTCGGGAGCAAAAGACAGGTAGAGTTGGGTATCATCAGCATAGCAGTGAAACCTCAGCCCATACCGTCTTACAATGTCTCTGAGGGGTAGCATATACACTGCAAACAACATGGGGGACAGCATCGAGCCCTGAGGGACCCCACAAGACAGAAAGGGTCGGAAGAAAAAATCCCCGACACAACTCTCTGCGTTCTACCAGATAGGAAGGATGTAAACCATCTGAGCACTGTGCTTGACAAGCCACAGATGGACCTCAGGCGCTCGAGCAGGACCCCATGGTCTACAGTGTCAAAAGCTGAAGAGAGATCAAGGAGTACCAGAATGGAATGGTTTCTCCAATCTCTCGCCATCAGGAGATCATTGAGCACCCAAACCAGAGCAGTCTCAGTACTATGCCTCTTACGAAAACCCGACTGGAGAGGTTCGTAGATATTATGGATGGTCAAATGGTTCTCCAGCTGGGTTGCCACTCCTTTTTCTATAATCTTTCCTGTAAAGGGAAGGTTCGAGATAGGTCTGTAGTCAGCAAAAATATCTGGGTTCAATGAAGCTTTCTTCAGAAGGGGTGTCACCACCTACTCCTTCAGGGAGCTTGGTAACTCACCCGATTCCAAGGAGCACCAGATAATTTGAGCCAGAAATGGGCCAATGATCCCATAACAACCCAAAATCAGGGAAGTTGGGCCCAGATTTAACTACAGCACGTAGGGCGCATCCCCTGGACAATCCACATAATATCCTCAAACTCTGGCAGGTCAGAGGTACACCAGGAGGGACGAGGTATCGTGACCGAGCGCCGACCAACAGCGTCCCTCATAGAGCGGGTCAAACAGATCTCTGACCTGATGTCGGCCACCTTATTTGCAAAGAGTTGAGCAATCTCATCACGCTCTTGTTGTGAAAAGGCTCGACGGAGCTGCAGACAGACTAGGTTGCACAGCCTGTCCACAGTTCGGAAGAGCTGGGCTGGTTGATTCTGAGCGACAGCGATCTCCCTGGACAGGAACTCTGCCTTCTTACGGGAGAGTAATGATTGGTAGAACTGATAGTGTTCCACCAAACTAAGGCGGTCGACCTCCAGGGCAGATTTCTGCCAGCGACGTTCTAACCTTCGTCCCACATGCCGCAACTCCTTCAGGGACCCATCAAACCAAGGGGCCCGAGGGCCGAGTGGGAGGGGACGAACATGGACAGGAGCTATCAAGTCTAGAGCTGAGGAAATGACTTGATTATAGGCCAGAACCATCAACTCCGGACTCGAGCTGGCAACAGGAAACTCCGAGAGGTCAATCTCCGCCGCCAGATCTTCAGGGCACACATCCCGAAAAGGGCGGTAACTGACCATCTCCACAGGGGCAGACCTATGAAGAGGGGCACAAAAGTTGAACCTCATGGTTTAGTGATCAGACCAACTGACAGGTTCCACCCCCAAATCAGAGGCCTCAATCCCCAGGAAGAAAACCAGATCCAGAGAGTGACCATGATTATGTGTAGCTGAAGAAACAGTCTGTGTGAAGCCCAGTGATGTCATCAGCTGGAGGAAGTGTTGACTATAAGGCAAGAGTTCATCGTTGACCCAGACATTGCGGTCACCCGGAACCATCATCAGTCTGAGTGACTCCAATGCCAAGTCAGCGGTGAAATCTGCCACTTCCTGCAGGAACCGCTTTTCGTCCCCAGGTGGACGGTAGACGAGAGCTATCCTGCAGCCCACACCAGCTACCACAGTACACTCAAAGGATTCGGCTTCCTCCACTGGTACACCCAGTTTGCTAGTGCTTTTCTAAAGCACTCTCCTATCTTGCCAGAGTCAGTCCTCCTGAAGTCCAGAACCCTTACTTTTGTATGGCTTGACTCTGTAGCTGAAAGAGAAAGAAGTATTAAGGGCATTGGAGATAGTTTCAGTGTCTTGTGAGATAACCCCATCTACTAGAAGCTGTAGTGGGGAAGGGGATACATTTCTCCCTGATAGTTATTTAATGTTGCGCCAGAAATTTCTCCCTGATCCCCAGGGAGAGGTGAGGGCTTGTTTGTAGTAAGCCGCTTTGGCTTGCCTGATGGCCCATGTGCAGCTATTTCGAGCCTCTCTGTAACGCTGTCTGTCTTGGGGGAGTTGTTAGTCAAGGGCCTTTGGCCAGAGGGCATCTCTTTGGCGCATTTGGTCACGTATAGCTGAGGAAATCCGTAGGATGTCCAGCTGCTTTACTGCACACTTGGAGAAAGGGGCAAAGATGTCACACGAAAGGCTAAAAGTGGCAATAAAGTAGGTAAGGGCGGTATCTACGGACTGGGCAGAGTGAATAGGAGACCAATCACAGGCAGCCAGGTAGAATTTGAGGCGAGGGAGGGCACCTTTCTTAAGGCGTCTTTAGACGGTGACCTTAGGGGGAGATGGGGGGATTTTATTAGAGCACAAGCAGGTCACTGGGGAGTGGTCACTTATCGAGTCAGAGAGCACTTTGATATGGGAGAGGTTTTTGGGGGCGGTTGGTGAGGATAAGGTCAATAAGTGTGGAGGTCCCAGTTTTTGGGTCCAGCCTAGTAGGGGACTGGACAACTTGGGTAAGGTCATACGCAAGGACAGTGTCTTTGTAGTGGGAAGATGCAGGGGACATCCAGTTTACATTGAAATCTCCCAGTAAAATGATATCGCTCTTGAGAGGGAGGTGGGGAAATACTGGCCAGTACAGAGTCAGAGGCAGGCTTTTGGTTTCTAGGGGGAATGTAGACAGCCAAGATGTATATTATCTTACCTGAGTTGCCAAAGCTTAGCTTGACAGCGAGGGTTTGGGCTCCATGGGCGGGGGGTGGGATGGAGACTAGGAGGGCGTGCAGGGAGGATTTGACGTAGATGGCGCATCCACCTCCCCTCTTGCTTATTCTGTCAGCTCGGGTATAAGGTGTAGTCACTGAGGGCAACAGATTCATTTGGGACTTTATCTGAGAGCCAGGTCTCTGATAAGGCAAGGACATCAGGGGAGTGCAGCGCAATCCAGCCCTGGAGGGAGGTGAACTTTTTCTGAAGGCTGCAGATATTTAGGGATGCCAGTAGCAGGTTTCCTTGTTTGCCCTTCTGTGTGACACCAGAGATTGGTGGTCCCTTGTTTGGGTGCACATTCCCCGATAGGAGGAGGAGGGTATGGTGGAGCAGCACTAGCCTGAGCAATTTTGGTGAGGCACGGACATTTTAGAGGTAACATTTGCAGGTACGACTGGTGTTGGGAGGGTGCATGCAAGGGGGGCTAAGATTGTCGGGGACACAGGTGGTTGGTGTCCGGGTAGGTTGTTGTGGACAGGAGTTAGGGTGGCAGTGCGGTGATGGATGTGAGCATATAGGTTAATTAGTAATTCAGGGCGGAAACAAGTGTGGGCATTTTAATGCACTGGGGGGGGGGAATCCAGCAGCGAATTGGGGGCCCCAGTGGTGCATTTGGGGGGGGAGGGCAAGGAGGAAAGTTTCCACTGATAGACCTGCTTAGTAGCAATTCCACAGTGCAGTTGGAGATAGGTAGGGCTGCTGGTAAGATCAGGGAGGTGAGAGAGACTAGTCTTACTAGGAGTGGGTCCATGATAGCTCTCTGTACTGTGTGAGATGGCTGTGTTTAGTGGCCACTAGTGGTGGTGTAATATAAGCTGCTAGTGGAGAAGTGGGTGGGTAGGTTATATCAGTCACCTGACCTACCCTATATATTACAAAGTTTGCCAAGGGTGGTGGTGGGGATGGTGGGGCAGCCGATGCGTAGCAAGCACTCAGTAGCACAGATAGCTCAGTCGCAATTTCAGGCACCCCGAGGATTCAGCATTTAGTGCCTGCTGTAAAACTGCTCCTTAAGCCCTCATGACCTCCTGCAGATTCGGGGCTTCAGCTGCTGCAGAATGGATCCTATTTTGGGGGAGGGCTGCTCCTTAAGCCCTCATGACCTCCTGCAGATTCTGGGCTTCAGCTGCTGCAAAACAGCTCCTATTTAGGGGGAAGGCTGCTCCTTATGTCTTCATGACCTCCTGCAGATTCGGGGCTTTAGCTGCTGCAAAACGGCTCCTATTTTGGGGGAAGGCTGCTCCTTAAGCCCTCACAACCTCCTGCAGATTCGGGGCTTCAGCTGCTGCAAAACAGCTCCTATTTTGGGGGAAGGCTGCTCCTTAAGCCCTCATGACCTCCTGCAGATTTGGGGCTTCAGCTGCTGCAAAACGGCTCCTATTTTTGGGGAGGGCTGCTCCTTAAGCCCTCATGACCTCCTGCAGATTCGGGGCTTCAGCTGTGGATTATTTTACAATAATCTTGCAGCATTTTCTTGCAACACCTGTTAATCTGCTGAATGCCCTGCATTTCCTTCTTCCGACTCCAGGATTGAACCATTGAACAGTAGCACAAAACTGTCTTCAAGCAGTGTGTAGCATGTGGCTTCAGAATGTGCATTTCAAATAGCTACATATAGTGTGTGCACTGTCTGAGACTAAGCCGCAACTTCAAGGATGAATCACAAGTCATTTCAGGACAGCCTGGTATGGACTAAAAGAAATAAGGCAATTCCTTTCGCATTCCCACCCTTCTGCAGCAGCTGTCTTTCTGTTCTGGTGAGTCACGCAACATTCAGGAAGACATCACTGAGATCAACCTCTGTATAAACATACATACATATAGACTCGAATCACGTGTTAAGGAACAGGAGCTGGAGGCATCTGGAACCAGTTTTATCAGTACCTCTACTGGATCTGCTCCAACGAAGGTGCCAGTTGCGATGTTGAACTCTGTATACATAGTTTAAGGTTGAGAGTTGTCATTGAGTCCTCAGTGTCTTTCAGATCACGGGAAGTCTAAGCACTATCAAGCTTGACCTCGGACTCAGGGCCTCATTCGATTTCCAGGACACTTATGGTATCCAGGTCAGAAGTTGACGTCCCTGCTGCCTTCACTGATGACTCACAGCTAGATTCTAAGGACATTCCATCAAGACATCCACAGCTTTGACAATGGACATCTCAGTCTAGACTTGGCCAGCAAATAACCACTAGGGCATGGCTTGCGCCACTGCCCTGCAGTTTATGTTTGTACCTGCTATCCTTTGCATTATGTACCTATGTTTGGCAGCACTCTGAAACTCTGTATTCTCAGCAGCTATACTGTCATCTGTAAAAATGTTTCTTATCCATTTGTAACCATTTCTGTAATTATTGTGTTAGTTGTTACTATTATCCCTGTTGTCACTGTTTTTAATGACGTGGAACCTTTGTAAAGGAGTCTTTGACTCAAAGGTGTTATCTGATATTCTTCAAAAAATAAAATATTGAAAGGGATGAGCCCCTCGACTCTTGCTCCTGATTTGTTAATAGGATTTCTGCTCATATTTTGGAGCTTTTACATTACTTTGCAGCATGTTTTAGCTGCTTCTGATTTCTACTCTACAGCTTTTGTAACCTGTTTTCAGTTCCAGATTGCAGCATGAATCAGCAGTATAAGGCAAGTTTTAAAAGATGCATGTCTTCACTGTGTCCTTCACAGATGACCACAATTTCTGAGTTCACCGTTAGGGGCTGGACCATGATATCAACACAGATGCAGTGGGAGGGCACATATCCATTTCTGGACAACCTTTTGATGCAACTTCCCTCCTTTCATGACCCTCCTATTAACACTGTTACTGGACCCTACAGTGCATGCCTCAGTGAGGCCAGCTTCCTGCCTGCAGTGTCTAAAATGCTGACTGTAGGTATGTGGTTCCATCTGAAGGGGTTTGTGCTTTCTTGAAGCACCCTTTTTCTAAGGAGGGTAGTCTCAAGACACAGTCTTCAGCCAGGCTGAGTCCCACTAGCATTCTTCTTGCACATCCAGACGAGAAATCAAAGAAGCTAGATCAGATTGGATGTGAAGTTTACTCGTCTGCAACCCTATGTATTAGAAAAGGGAGTTGTGCTGCCTGTCTGGCACACTATAGCCATGACTTTTTCACTCATCTGAAGCCACTTTGGCCCTTTTTCCTGAAGAGCATCAAGGGGACCTAACATTAATGACATGGGGCATCAGATAGCCGAGGTGTAGTTGCAAACAGCACTGGACCTGGCAGACTGCTCTTCATGGACAGTGGCAGCTGTAGTCACCCTCTGCTGTAAGGCCTTGCTTCAGATGCGCTCCTCCTCTCCCAAGATGCAGCAGAATGTTATATAGTGGCCGTTCCAAGGGAGGAACCTCTTTGGTTCATGGGCGGAGAGCCTCTTAAGTAAGTTCAAAGAATTTAATAAGCCTTATAGTCTGTTTCCTCTCTAACTCACGAGAACAAAGCCTCAATAGAAAGAGTAAGGCTGTTGCTCTTTTCATGGCTCTTTTTTCCCCACAGCAATAACAGTGGTAGTAGTAGTAGCATGCTCTGAAACCCTTCTACAGCGAAGGATCCGAACAGTGCAGTTGTAAGGACAAAAGTGTTGGCTACTGGGGCCAGGGCTTTGGCTACACAGGTAAATCCAATGAATAACTTGCCTGAAGAACCAGTCCACTCCCCAACACTTTGTCCCTGCTGCATCTTCCACTTAGGAGTCAGCTGGATTCGAAACACTTTTGACATAGTGGTCTGCAGTATCTTTGGATAGGTAGCTCATGGAAATAACGGTAGATGATCTCTCTGGAATGTCAGACTGTACCCCCAAACCAATCCCTTGCACCTCTCAGAAACATGCATTTAAAGGATTTGCCAAAGAGAACTGCAGGTGAAAGTTCAGAAACTCCTCTCTTTGCAGGCAATACTGTCTCAGAAAGTTAGGCTCAGCAGGGGTTTGTGTCACTATACTTCCTAGTTGCCAAGCAGATGCAGAGACGGCGTTCTGTCTTGGACTCCAGATCCACAGTCGCTACATGTGAAACATAGAAAGTTTAGTATGGTCACACTAAATCAGATCATTCTGTCTGCGGAGTAAGGGGTATGGTTCTGTGCCATGGACCTTGAGGATGCATACTTCGGTTTTCTGGTTCAGCACCTCACAGACAGTTTCTCTGGCTCAGAATGAAGGACCACCTGTATCAGTTCCTTGTAGTGCCTTCCAGTTTGTCTTCTGCTGCAAGGGTGTTCACCAAGTGTCTCTCTGTAGTGGCAGCATTACTTCATTGCAGGAGTTGAAGGTACTCCCCTAACTTGATGGTTGGCTTATAACAGAACAGTTGTTTTTATAGGTGGAAGAAGATGAAATAATGAAATAAAATTCCGGAGCTAGAGGCCGTCGTGGCAGAGGCTAGCCTGGATATTGTGGCCATTACAGAGTCGTGGAGCACTGAAAACCATGACTGGGACATGCCCGTACCAGGCTATACTCTGTTCAGGAAGGACCGGGTGAAAAGGAAAGGAGGAGGTGTGGTGCTTTATGTGAGGGAAAGTATAAAAGCGACAGAGATGCAAGGGGAGGCAAAGGACCTACGGGTCACCCTGGAGATGGGGAATGGGGCTACTATTCGCACTGGAGTGATTTATAGACCTCCAGGATAGGGGTAGGAATAAGATCAGTTATTGGTGGAAGCCATTGGCAAGATGGCAGAAAAGGGGGATGTGCTACTGGTTGGGGACTACAGCCTGCCAGATGTAGATTGGAGCCTCCCAGCAGCATTTTCAGCTAGATGCAGGGACATCCTGAACTGTCTGCTAAGGGCGTTCCTCAGGCAACTAGTCAGTGAATCCACTCATGATAGAGCAATACTGGATGTGGTGCTTACTACCAGGGACAGTATTGCAGACATCAAGGTGGGAGGCCCTGGATGGGATGGAGGAACAGGGGGCAAAACTAAAAGGGAGCATAGTAAAGGCAACAGACCTCTGCATCCAACAAGTGAGTAAAAGCAAGAGCAAAAAGAGTCTGTTGTGGTTCTCTAAAGAGATGGCTGAAAAGGTAAAGAGCAAAAGAATAACATTCAGAAGATATAAGAAGACACAAAGGCAGAAGGATAGGGAGGTGTACCAGGGAAACGGAAAGAAGTAGAGAAAAGTAGTAAGGAGCTAAACTGAAGAGAAAGTATCTCAGCAGGTAAAGAAAGGGAGCAAGACAGTTTTTAGGTATATAAATGAAAAGAGGAAGACCAGGGGTGGGATTGTAAGGATGAAAAGGGAAGGGGGAGAAGGTGTAGAGAGGGGCCAGGAAAAGGCAGACATCCTGAACAAATACTTTTGTTTAGTGTTCACAGAGAAAGAAGAATGGGAGGGGCCACAGAAAAGTAACAGAAGCTTTGGAGGGAGAGAGGTGGGCACAAGTCCTTTTTTGGAGGAGAGAGTCCTGAAGGGACTCGATAATCTGAAGGGGGACAAAGCAATGGGGCCAGATGGGGTACATGCAAGGGTATTGAGGGATCTCAGGGAGATACTGGTTGCACCTCTGACACTCCTGTTTTACAGCTCACTGGAAACAGGAGTGGTTCTGGAGCACTGAAGGAGGGCGGATGTAGTCCCACAGTACGAAAGTGGTAGCAGGGAAGATGCTCTCAATTATAGGCCAGTCAACCTGATATTGGTGGTGGGAAAGTTAATGGAATCACTACTGAAGGAAAGGATTGTGGAATATCTTGAATCCAGTGGGTTACAAGACGCAAGGCAGAATGGGTTCACAGGGGGTTGGGAGTCATGTAAAATGAATCTCCACCTACTCCTGCAAGGTAATTTGTCCAAACTCACTGGCACAGTGCCATCTTGCCTCGGAGTGTTTTCCAGCTGCGATATACCACATGGTCTGGGGATGCAGTTGGCACACTGCTACTGAGAGAATATTAATATTGGTCCTTTAAAGATCCCTTTAAGGAGCGCTAGCTCGTCTTTACTGAATTATTGCTATTGTAGTATACAGTCATTTTGCTCTGTTTTTCTCAGTACTAGTATTGTATTTAGCTAGCTCTACTAATGTGCTGCAACACCTGAATCCATATCTTCAACCTGGATACCCGCTCTTAAACATCTCTGACTCCCTTACCTGAGTCCATATCCTCAACCCGGATACCCCCTCTTCTGTCTGAGCTTTTCTACTGTTTTACCTACCCTGGACCCCCACCTGCCATCCCTTCCCACCACCCCTCTCAGCTCCTCCAGCTCCTCCCCTCCACCGTGCCCCCCAACACCTCCCTTTCCACCCCTCTCCCTCCAAATATTCTCCTTCTCCCAGTTCCTTTCTCTCTCCCCCTCTCTCTCTCTCTCTGTAATCTACCCCTCATTTGCACTCTCCCCCCTTTCTTTCTCCTACCCTTTCCGATACTCTACCTTGACAGGCCCCACCGGGGCAGTTATGCTGCACGTTGCTAATTGGGAAACCTCGTTCGCATTATCCCCCTTTTTTGCTCCTACCCTTTCCAATACTCTACCTTGACAGGCCCCCCCGGAGCAGCTATGCCATATGTTGCTAATTGGGAATCTCCTCCCGCTGTTTAATTTCAGTTGTCTAGGCTACTCAAATGTACTATTTATCTGTATTCTGTATTATATAGCAATCTTGTTTTGTGTTAGCTGTCAAGTTTTTGTTATGTCTCTGCTGTTTACATCCTGACGTGGAACCTTTGTAAAAGAGTGTATACTCAAAGGTTATATCTGAATTACCAAATAAATAAAATGTAGTGAGTTTTGCCTGCAGGTACTAGTTGTGTGACATTGTAACCTGCAGTACAACATAGTTACAGTGTGATCTGTAGTTTTTCAGCATTACCTTGTAGTTCAGTGGCTTTTGTGTGGTTTTGAACTGATTTTAGCTCAAGCTGGACAGTGTGTCGGCTTCCAGGCTCAAATCCCATCCCCCCCAACCTGGGAGAGAACCTGTAAGGTGTCTCTGGTCACCAGCCGCTCGTGGCCACCCTCCCGTGCTCAGGTTACCTTTCAGTGTTTCCTCCCCCACCCTGTACTATTATTTAATCCCTCTTCTCTCTATTTCCACAGTCTCTCCCTCCCAGCTCCTGCCCGTGAAGCTGCGCCATCCAGCCCTAGGGGCGTTTGGGGGCAACCACAGCGCTAGAGAGCTCCCCATCCCCACACCAGACTGCTCCCACAACCTTCTGCTGTAGGTGCCGTGCTGCATGCGGCACCTGTACAGACTACTCTCCCACCTGCCCCACCACCCTCCCACCCAGGGGTGGTCCCAGCTTTAAACTCTCCAGAACCTTACTTTTACACCTTCCTTTGCACTCCCAGTGGTATCGCCCGCCTGGCCCCTGCACCATCAATTTAGGCCACCTCCTAGTCAAACTTTCATCCTGTCCTGCGCCTCATCTTCCAAAGAAACCACTTTTTGCCTACCTCCTATTTCTTCAGCCTCAGTAGCTCTGTCTCGGCGGTCCTTGCCACTCTACTACACCATCTGACCGCCATTTTTAACCTCTACCCCCACTTGTAGTAGTCTCCCTACTCCTTCCCACAGTGGGTATCGAACCTCCCATTCCTGGGCGCTACCAAAGTCAGGTGCTTTAACCTCTAAGCCACCACCTGTCTTGCTACTTTAGCTGGTTGCCATTTACTCCCAATGAAGCTGGCTGTGCTCCTTCTGCTGGCTGCCTCACTGCTTTGCACTCTACTCTTAGTGGATCTTGGTGCTTCTATACTTGCCATAGACCAAGAACACCTAGCTCGTTGTACTCCCTTCTTCCGCCCTGATGTACCCCACTGTCCAACTGCCATATGGGAGGGCACCTCCATGGATCTCACAATTTATACCTTTCTCGCCAAACCGAACGGTCGCTGTTTCGGCTACCTCCTATTCTCTGCCACTATCAGCCTCCCCTCCTTGTCTGGCCCCTACAATCTGTTCCTCTTCCTGCTACTTTTAGCAGGAGATATTGAAAGGAATCCTCTTCCTACTACTTTTAGCAGGAGATATTGAAAGGAATCCTGGCCCCCCCTAACACCAATATTGACCATTCAAATACTATATGGAACACCTCCACCGGATTGAAATTTGCCCACATATACCTCCATAGCCTCCTCTCGAAATTTACTGACCTTGAACCCTGGGTGACTATAATCCACATGTACTTGGCATCTCTGAAACATGGCTGAAACCCCATCTCGCCGATGCTGCCTATTACATACATGGGTACTCCCTGCTGAGGCATGACAGGCGTGGCAAAAAGAGAGGTAGAGGGGTGACTCTCTGTATTAGTGAGCCTCTCTCTGCCGTCCCCGTCCTCCAGTACGACCCTAGCTCCCCCAGTGAATGGCTCCTAGTGGAGCTGACCATCGGATCCACTAAAAATAATCTATGTGGGGTGCTGCCATAGCCCTCCTCTAAGAAGCACCACAGGTCTCACCACCCACCTTGAAGGGTTGGGTAGCCTCTCCCCTCAAGGGACACTATCCTTCTTGGGGATTTTAATCTAAATTGGCTCTTTGCTCAGGAGCCTGACTACTTTAACCATCTAAAACTTCACAGTCTTATCCAAATTATTACCATCCCCACTAGGCTCAACTCGAGTACCCAAAACCACACTCCTCGACTGGGTTGTCACCAACAGGGAGGAAAAGGTGCTCCTATCGGGGATGCTATTGGATGCCATCAGCGACCACTCCCCCACCTACATGGTCTGGGCCACAAAGACCAAGCGCCCCACCAATGCCCTCTTTCTGGAATTTTAATCACCCAGATATTCCCACCCTCCTTGATGATGTTAGGCAAATAAACTGGTCGACCCTCTACTCCCTCTCTGACATGTCTGAGGCAGAGAGTTTTTTCACTACTGCACTCCTCCAAATCCAAAATCAGCATTTCCCCCTAACTACTCTGCGAGTTAAAGGTGGCTGTACTTGATGGGTCACCAAAGACCTCTTGGCCATGATGAGGGACCGGGATAAACTGTGGTTGGCTTATAAAACGGCCCCCTCCCCTGCCCGCTGGAATGAATACAGGTGTCTACGGAACCAGTGCAAACAGTTTGCCCTGGCCCAAAAGCACGCTTTCTTTCAGAGCTGACAAAGGGACAGCCTCGGGGATCTGCACCGTTTCTGGGGCACAATCAGTTAGTTCCTTAACCCACATACTCATAGCTCTGTCATCCACTTAGACACCCCCTCTAGCAGGCTGACTGATCCTGTTGAGGTTGCCTAGGCTTTTAATAAAAAGTTCATGGATCTGTCTGCTCATCTTAGCAAGCTACCTTCTCAGGCGCTCTCTAGCCCCAGGCCTGATCCTGTTGATCATCCCCCTACACCTTCTCCCAACCTCCTCCCCACTTCTATTTCTGAACTGTCAGCACCAAACTACTAAAGAGCCTGCCAAACCGGGGAAGCCCGGTCAGGGATGTTCTTTTTCCAGCAATGCTCAGACTTATTTTCCCTGCCATCCTAAAACCACTCACCTTCCTCTTTAACCTGGCATTGACAATCTCCTCAATGCCTAGTACCTGGAAGCATGCCAGGGTGGTCCCAATTTTTAAAACTGGTGGCCCCCCTATCCACAGACAACTATTGACCCTGCTCCCCCCACCTCAGCAAGCTCCTGGAAAGGATTGTCCACCGACAACTGTTCACCACGTCAACAAGCAGAATCTGATGTCCAGACAGCAGCATGTCTTCCATAAGCACCACTCCACCTCATCTGCACTAGCCCTGTTTACTAACCACATTCACAGGAATGTGGACCTAGGGAGAGCAGCAGGTGCTGTCTTTGTTGACCTGTCCAAACTTTTGACACCCCTGGTTGCTCTCCTCCCTCTGCAATCTTGGTTGTTCCTCTGAGACCAAACGGTGGTTCAAAAATTACCTCTCCCATAGATCCCAACTGTATGTATAGGTCCCACCACCTCACCTACCCTCCCAGTTACCACAGTTGTACCACAGGGCTCCATCCTGGGCCCGCTTCTGTTCTTGCTGTTTATAAACTCGCTCCCCTCTGACGGTCTTACTTGTGATGCCCTGTTGAATGCGGACAACCTCGTCCTCTACTCTAGCGACAAGGCTCTAGAGAACATATCCCCGGTCTTAACCCGAAACTACATTTGTTTGCAATCCTGGTTCGAATTGCATCGTCTACTTGTCAATGTAAATAAAACCAAAGCCATGCTCTGGGCGTAACCCTGTACCCCTCCCTCTCCTTCACGGACCACGTCACCTCCATCATACATCGGTTAAAACCAGAAACTTGGGCAGCCTACTGACTAAAGCTGTTCCTGACCAGGGAAGCCGGATTAGCCATTGCCCAAGGCAACTCATTACCCATTATTGACTATTGCTCCCCATTTACTCACGCATGTCCTCGGCCCTGCGTGCACGTCTCTGCTCGACATATAACAACATCTGTCACTTCGCTGTCCTGGCACCTTACTCCACCCACCACTGTCACCTCTGGACTGGCTCCCACTCCCCCACAGATTTGACCATGCACTGGGCTGTATTATTAACAGCACCGTCAGATGCGGTGATGCCTCCCCGTATGTATCTCTACCCAAGGCCCATGCTCCTTCAAGATGCTGGCGTGGTGCCGGCCTGGTGGCACTGAGGGTGGAGGTGCTGGACGTCACGCCGGCGACCCGAGTTCGGGATCGAGCTCTGGTGCCGGGCGTCGGCAGGGGAGGGACTGTATTGAGCACCCACTGGGCTGCTCTCCTGTCCCAGGGTGGGAGGACATTGGGGAGCTCTGCGCTCTGGCGGCCCCTGGTGGAGACTGGGGGCGCTGCAGTGCTATGGAGCTGCACGTAATGGCGTGCCTGGCAGCTGGCAGGGTTGCCGCGCACTGCCAAGCGTCGAGGTGCACACGCAGGGATGGGGCGGGCGTAACAGAACATGGGAAACCCGGTTCCAGGTGTGGCGACAGCACCAATCCCCATGTCCATGACCGGGTCCAACTCGGCAGGCTTTCACAGACCCTGCGCCCAGAGGCCCGTCCGCAGCTGGAGTCTACAAAAAGCCCAAGGATGGGCGCCCCACCCCGGAGGGCTTAAGCTGGGGTGCCAGCTGTGAGGCAGGCGAAGGAGAGGAAGGTTGGTCTGGGGACTTCAAGCAGGACAGGACAAAGGTTGGATGCCTGAGAGGCTCCTGGATCCGTGACCGGAGGAAAAAGAGTCGGGGGAGATGCTGGCGTGCATCCTCATTCCCCCCCCATGGAAATCCGATAGTCTCTACTGCTATGGGGGGGGAAAGCATTATCTGTCGCTGCTCCCACTTTGCGGAACAGTCTCCCTGCACCCATCCGCTCCCTGGACACCCATAACAAGTCAAAGGTACATCTCAAATCCTAGCTGCTAGATACCCGGACCACTGCATCTACTAGAAAACTAGAAGATTGTGTCCATAAACATCGGTAGCCTCCTAGCCAAGCTGACACAGTTTGAGGCCTGGGTAGCACATAATCAGCCAGATGTCATTGCACTGAGTGAAACCTGGCTCTCTAGGCGTACAACCAACTCGGTAGTCGCACATCGCACATCTTCTTGACCTGAAAGAACACTACTACTTTATTCAGCTGTGAGCTGTGTGGGAAATTCTATATAGCACTTGATATGTGCAACAACGTGCACTTTTGCTCAATTCTGTGGGAGGTGAAACTAACTACCCTTGGTAATTGCTTTTTATTTACATATTTATTTAGTGTTTAACCAAGAAGGGGCTTGCAAACTCTGTTTATCTTGTGAGTAACTTCAGAAGGATTTAAATACTGCATTTGGGTAGACCCTTGGAGGTAGCTAGATTGTCTACTAGGATCTTCTGACAGTTAAACTATTTTTAAATAAATTACAAGTGGCTGAGGAGTGAATAAGGAGCTTGCAAACTCTGCTTATCTTGGAAGTAACTTCACAAGGGTTTGAATACTATGCCAGATGTTAACTGGATGACATGTACTGCAGCCACATCCAAGAACAGGGTCATTCTCGATGCCCTGCAGGGGGCAGGCCTTAGACAGCTAGTGTTGGAACCCACTCGTGAGGGAGGGAGCAATACTAGACTTGGTACTCTCAAATGGAGAGAGGATCACAAATTTAGAAGTCAGTAGACATCTGGGAACAAGTGACCTCTGCACAGAGTGCTTCACAATGAGCACAACCATGGAGGCAAGCCATACAAAAACAAGCATACTGGACTTTAGAAGGGCCAACTTTGGCAAAATGGGTGAATACCTGAGGAATGCACTACCAAATGGCCAAAAAGGAGGGGTGGAAGAACAATGGAGAAAAATCAAAACTGCTATCATAGAGGCAACAAGCCTTTGTGTGGGACAAATAAAGAAAACAAAGTGGAGGAAAAAACCACTATGGTTCTCAAAAGAGGTGGCAGGGAAGGTTAAGGAGAAAAAGGCTGCATTCAGAAAGTATAAGGAATTACAGAAGGAGCATGACAGGGAACTGTATCAATTAAAGCAGAAAGAAGTGGGGAAGGCAGTCAGAATAGCAAAGGCCCAAACCGAGGAAAAACTAGCCAACTCAGTTAAGAAGGGGGATAAAACCTTTTATATGTACATTAGGGAGCATAGAAAGGTTAAGGGAGGAATAGTGAAGATTAATAAAGGAGAGGAGGGAGGGTGGGCAGAGGGAGACAGTGAAAAGGCAGAGATACTGAATGAATACGTTTGCTCAGTATTCACAAAAGAAGATGAGGAGGAGTTACCTAAACCAGACAATAGAAGCACTCTGGGTAGGGGGTTGACACCAGTCCATTTACAGAAGAAAGAGTCCTGAAAGAACTCCTAAAACTCAAGGTGGACAAAGCAATGAGGCCTGGCCGGATTCACCCCAGAATCCTAAAAGAACTAAGGGAGGACCTAGTGACACCACTGACCATACTTTTAACAAATCGTGGGAGGATGGGGTGGTACCTGAGGACTGGAGGAGGGCAGATGTGATTCCCCTTCACAAAGAGTGGAGCAAGGCAGAAGCAGGAAGCTACAGACCTGTAAGTTTGACCTCAATGGTAGGAAAAATGATGGAATCACTTCTGAAAGAAAGAATTGTTGAGTACCTAGAGGCCAGCGGGGCACAGGACCCAAAGCAGCATGGTTTACAGCAGGAAGGTCATGTCAGGCGATCTAATTGATTTCTTTGACTGGGTGACCAAAGTAATAGACCAGGAGGGCTATGGATATGGCCTACCTAGACTTTAGCAAGGCATTTGACACAGTCCGCAAAGACTAATAATCAAGTTAGCCAGCCTGGGAGTGGGTTCCAGGGTGGTAGCCCTGGGTGAAAACTGGCTGCACAACAGGTTACAGAAGGTAATAGTGAATGGAACACATTCCGAAGAAGGGGGGTTACTAGTGGAGTACCTCAGGGCTCAGTACTGGGTCCAGTCCTCTTTGACATCTTTATAGGTGGCATTGCAGAGGGTCTGGAGGGAAAGGTATGCCTCTTTGCAGATGACACAAAGATCTGTAACAGAGTTGATACACAAGGGGGGGTAGAAAGGATAAGAAGGGACTTGTCAAGGTTGGAGGAATGGTCAGACATATGGCAACTTAGATTCAATGCAAAGAAGTGCAAAGTAATGCACCTGGGAAACAAAAACCCAGGAGAAGAGTACGCAATAGCAGGGGAGGTACTAACAACAACAAAAATGGAAAGGGACTTGGGGGTAGTCATATCAAATGACTTAAAGGTGGGTAAGCAATGGAGAAGTCAGTAAGGAGAGCCAGGGGGATACTGGGATGCATAGGAAGGGGCATCACAAGTAGAAAAAAGGAAGTGGTTATCCCTCTGTACAGACAGTTGATGAGACCCCATCTGGAATACTGTGTGCAGTTTTGGAGACCCATCTAAACAAGGACATAGACAGGATGGAAGCAGTCCAGAGGAGGGCAACTAAAATGGTGCGGGGTCTGCATCAGAAACCATATGAAGAGAGACTGAGAGAGCTTATTATGTATACCCTTGATGAATGGAGGAACGGGGGGACATGATAGAAACTTTCAAGTACCTCAAGGGAATCAGCAAAGTCCAGGAGGGTAGCATTATTCAGAAAAAGAGATGTGTAAGAACAAGGGGGTACAATTTAACGATAGAGGGGGGACGGCTCAGGGGTAATGTGAGGAATTTTTTTTTTCACGGAGAGAGTGGTGGATGCTTGGAACCTCCTTCCTGGGGAGGTTGTTGGGTCTAAAACAGTGGGGGAATTCAAACATGCATGGGACAGACATAAGGCAATTGTAGTAGGGGGGTTGCAGGAAGTAGGCTGTTGGTTAACTAGAATCTGCAGCTTATCCTATAGGAAGGGAAATGGGCAGACTGGGTGGGCCAAGTGGTCCTTATCTGCCGTCAAAGTCTATGTTTCTGTGTAGTCTCCATACCAGGGTACAACATGCACAGGCTGGACCGAACGGGGAAAAGAGGTGGCGGATGCTTAATCTACACTCACCACCACCTGCAATGTCACACAGTCCACCTGGCTAATACCAGCAAGGACTGTGAATGCCTTGCAGTAAAAATCATGATAGGCAAGGGGCGCAAAGGCCTGGTCGTCATAGCAGTAAACATCCCACCAGGTTGCCAGCAGGCGGTACTAGAAGCCTTTGCTAGCTACTACACCCAGGCAAGCCAGAACAAGGAAACCATCATTCTAGGGGATTTTAACTCCAACTGGCTAGCCAGTACTAGCGCTGCACACAGAGACTTAGTATCGAGACTGTACCTAACGCAGATGGTCAAGAGCTGCACCTGCACAAACTACTGTATGGGCTGTAGCACTCTAATCGACTGGGTGCTAACAATACACCCTGAATGGCTAAGGGAAGTCAAGGTACTCCCTGACACCCTCAGTGACCACTCAACTATCCAATGTGAGTGGTCAACCAAACAGACCAGGCCTCCTTCAAAAATGGTGAGGAACAGAGTTAACAAAAATAGCTCAATGGTCGGATTCAAGAACTACCTTAAGGTGATAGACTGGAGCTTCCTAGACTTATGCCCCTCTGTCGACACAGCACTGCAATTCTTCCTCAAACACTTCAACGCTGCTGCGGACAAATTCGCACCATAACACAAGATGATGATTAAAGGTGGCAGCATGGACTTGGTTACCCCTCAACTCCTTGAGTTGATGCAGCAACTGGATCTACTCTGCACCAAGCTAGGGCTATAGGGACTAACATTGATATCCCAAACTACAAAGCAGCCCATAACAGGTATACTTGGGGAAATCCAACAGGCCAAGGCAACATACCACAAGAACAGGCAGTCTCAATGCTGGGGTGATGGGAAGAAATTCTGGGCCTCTATAAAAAACTTTGGTGACAGTGATAGCTCCCCCCTCTATGCTTCACCACAATGATGAAGTCATCCTTGATGATGCCTCTATGGCAAATATCTTCAACAAGGCATTCACGCACTACAGTTTAGTCCTTCCCCCCCGACCAGCTACATACCCAGGAGGAATACCAGTTACAGTCCACTCGCCCTCCTCTTCCAGCGCTAGGACCTGCCTAACCTTCTACTTCAGACGGGTAACCATCAAGGAAACAAGAAATTATCTTGCAAGAGTCTTTGGCAAAACAAGGATGGGAGGCGAAGGTATCAACATGAAACTAATCTCTATCACCCTACCTGTGGTCTTCGTACCGATTACCAAGCTGTTCAACCTGTCTCTCTGCCTTCCCTGCTACTTGGAAAACTACTCTGGTTACTCCAGTGCACAAAGGAGGCGACCGATCTCTAGAAGCCAATTACAGACCATTTCATTTCTATCCCTGCTCTCTAAAGCACTGGAGTGAATCATTGCCGATCAACTCACGGACTGTCTGCATAAATACAACCTCCTCTGCCCCAACAGCATGGCTTCCGCAGGATGCATAGCACCAATACCGCACTATTGGACTTCACTAGCTACATGCATGAAGCACTTGACCAGGGCCATTTGGTTGGAGCAATCTTTATCAACCTAACCAAGGCTTTCGATCTTGTGGACCACCAATTGCTTCACATGTTAAGCTGCCTAGGGCTGTCCCCCGTCATGGTCAGGTGGTTTTCAAGCTACCTGTCTGGGTGATCACAGAAAGTAAAAATCAACAGTGCAATCTCTGACACCTGCAGTGTCACAGTAGGGATCCCCCAGGGATCTGTACTGGGCCCGATCTTATTCATCCTCTTTGTGAACAACCTCCCTGACGCATGCCCCACTTCTAAGATCCTGCTCTATGCCGATGACACAGTAGTGTTCTCCCAAAACTCCTGTCAAGAAGCCCTCACTAGGGATTTGCAATATAACTTTAACCTTCCTCAGGACTGGTTCAAAGATAGCATGCTACTGCTTTACAGCAAAAAAAACAAGTTAGTGCTCTTTGCCAGACATCAAAAGAGTAAATCCATCTCACCCCTCTCAAATACATGCAACGCTTACACCACCCTGTAGCAGGTGCCTTCATTCCGGTACCTGGGAATCACAATAGATGAGTCCCTGTCATTTTGATGATCACATATGCAATATCACCGCTGCACTCAACAGGAAACTAGATGCCCTTTATACAGTAGGTTCAGGTTCTGTCTCACACCCGAGGCTAGGCTCTTGGCAGTTAAAGGTACAATCCTACCTATCCTGGACTACGGAAACGTGGTTTACGGCGCAGCCTCTGATACAAGCCTGCACAGAGTCAATACAACCCTAAATAAAGCATGCAGATTTGTTTTAGATGCAGATCGTCTAACTCATACGTGTGACCTTTACATTAGGGCACAATGACTTCCTCTTATGGATCGCATTAAGCTCCGCTCCTGCCTTCTTCAGAAGAAGGCCCTCCTAGGACTTGCTCCTCCCTCTGTACAAGCCTTATTCCGCCCTGCCCCATCTCGCATGCTACAAGAAGCGTCACTAAACATGCCTTGGCAGTGCCATTCAGAAGAACTGCCCTGGGGAGGTGAGCCTTTGCGGTAAGGGCTACCACCTAGTTAAACGAGCTCCCATACGCCATCACAAGCCTGACAAGCCTTAGCAACTTTAAGTCCAAGCTCAAGAATTCTATCTCCCCTCTCGTATGCTGCTTCTGTCACACCTAACCCACAGTAACCTTGCCTCCTTGTTCTGCTGGTCACACCTATGTTCTCCTCGTTCTGTTCACATGGCCCCTGAAATACATTACCCCCACACATATCCTGCCCACCCACCTTGGACCCCTACCCCGTTCCCAACACCTCCCCCTTATGTGGCCTCACCCACTTACCCATCTTCACGTCCTCCCAACACCATTTTCCCTGATCCACCCATCAAGCCTACCTCGAGTTCTGTTTTTTCCCCCTTGCCTCCTGCTCGCTTTTTGACCTCTTACCTATCAACTGTACTGACTCTCCTGGTTGATGTTACATTTGCACCTTTTAGGATACTGACAAGGCTGTATAGCTACTACCTATGATCTTCCAAGCTTGTACAAATATGTACTAGCGAATTCTACTTATCTGGGCTGCTATGGGTGCGGCATGCCCATGTACTCTGTATCCGTTCAATGTAATTTTTTGTTTTGCCTTAGCTTATACTATATTGATTTGCCCTTTGTTCTCAATTGATGATTATCGACAACGCCTACTTGCTGCTACTGTTTCCCCTATCCATGTATCTTAATTACTCTAAGTCCTCCTTGTTGATTCTTGACAATGCCTATTGGTTGCCTCTGTCTCCCCAACTCATGTATTCATTTACCCTCCCTTATCTGATGAGTATCCTTTGTAAAATAGCTTTTAGCTTAAAGATAATTCCGATTACTCAATAAATAAAATAGATGAGGTCAAGTCTCTATGCTCTCCTAGTTAACCCCACTCCCCAGCCACCTACCTTCCTCTGCTGCCTGGTCTCCCAAAGCAATTTCTCCTGTTTCACTGTGTCCTCTCATAATCCCACCCCTCCCCGTACTCATCAGCTATGTCTATGTGGGTTCCTTGACCGTGTCACTGTGTCTTTGTATGTTTATGCACCAATTTGCCCATGTCATTTTTCATTCTGTTGTAATCTACTGTACAGTTATTTTAACTCCTGCTGATGAACTCTTAAGTTTTTATTGGAGTGTATATTCTCACCTGCCTGTTTTTACCTTGTGATCTGCACCACCTACTGATAGTGACTGCTGTACTACTGTAATGACTAATGTACGACTCAATTTGTTATCCATTGTATAGATGTTTCTTCTATGTGTTTGCCACTTGTTGCGGCCCGGGTCATGCCTGAAAATGGTCCTCCGGATCAGTGTACTTACTGTACCTGGTTATCAGAGACTTAAATGAATAAATAAATGAATCTGATAGATTTCTTTGACTGGGTGACAAAGGATTTAGATCAGGGTAGAGCAGTGGATGTGGCTTCCCTAGATTTAAGTAAGTCTTTTAACATCGTTCCACATAGGAGACTAGTAAACAAGTTGGGTAGCTTAGGAGTGGATCCAAAGGTGGTAAAATGGACAAGAAATTGATTGGGGCTACACGACAGAGAGTGGTGGTAAACAGGGTTCACTTCCAGAAAGGGAGGGTGATCAGTGTTGGAACCAGCCCTCTTTAATGTCTTTATTTATAAATGACATTACAGAGGAGCTAGAAAGACAGGTCTGCCTTCTTGCAGATGACACCAAAATCTGCAGTAGAGTGGACAGTCGGTGGGGGGGGGGGGTGAACAGAGACCTGAGTAAAATAGGAGTGTCAACAGTATGGTAACTGGGCTTCAGTGCAAAAAAGTGCAAAAAAAAATGCACTTAGAGCACAGAAATCCAGGGGCGGACTACAAAATGGGTGGAGTGGTATTGACTACTGCCAAGTAGGAAAGAGGCCTGGAGATAATCCTGTTGGATGGCTGGTGGTCAGGAAGTGTGACAAGGCAATGGGGAGGGCTAGTGGGATGCTGGAGTGCATAGGGAGGGTTATCACCAGCAGAAAGAGGCAGGTGGTGTTACCGCAGTATAGATCGCTGGTAAGACCTCACCTAGAGTACTCTGTCCAGTTCTGGAGACCAAATCTCTGGAAAGACATAGAGTGGAGGTGGTCCAGAGGTGGACAGCTAAAATGCGCAGGGTCTGCATCAAAAGCCCTACAAGGAGAGACAAAAGGACCTCAATATGTACACCCTGGAACCGGGGGGGGGGGGGTGGGTTATGATGGAGACCTTTAAATACCTCACAGCGGAAAACAAGGTACAGGAGGGAAGTATTTTTCAGAAGAAAAGCTACTCAAGAACAAGTGGACATGCTGTGGAGCTGGAGGGGGTAGATTCAGGAGAGATGTCAGCAGGTACTTCTTCACAGAAAGAGTGATGGATTCCTGGAACGACCTTCCAGCAAAGGTGGCAAGGTCGAAAACAGCTGTGGGATTCCAGAATGCATTGGATAAGCACAAGGGGACATAGTGGAAAGGAAAGGGGGAAGAGCTGTAGATCGGACCTGGTCTGCGGTAATGGTATAGGTACAGAGAAATGGGCAGACTGGGTGGGCTAAGCAGTCCTTATTTGCCATCAAATTCTATGTTTCTGTGTGAAACAGTCTTTGAACCTAGCTGTCCATATGTTCCAAAACAGTGAGGTCCTCTTCAGTCTGGGGAAGTCGGCTCTGGTTCTGAAGCAGGTGTTCACATTTGTTGTCATGGAACTTGACTCGCTTTAGGCCAGAGCTTCTCTGCCATAAAACATGGCTTAGGATTTCTGGTCCAGTTCCCAGTTGTTTCCGGTTAGGCAGGTACAGCCAGCCAAGGATTTCCTTCAGTTCTTGGGGTGCATGGCACCCACATAATTAATTGTGTGGTGAGTTTGCTGGTGCATGCATCCCATACAATGGGAGCTCTGTCAACAGTGGTCCCTTATTCACTCCTTGCTTTTCTAGTCAATTCAGGTGACTCAGCCGATGAAGGATATACTGCACTGGTGGCTGTCACCTCTAAACCTCAGGGAGAGAATCCCATTCCTCTGGACCAAGGCCAAGATGCAATAGACAGCTAATGCCCCCGCTCATTGGCTGGGGCACGTATGCAAGACAGTGGGGTGCACAGCAAATGGTCACTGAGTGAGTCTCTTCTGCATATCAACCTGCTTGATCTTAGAGCAGTTTTATCAGACTGACAGAGTTCACTCACCTGGTTTGCGGTCAGATCGTCCAAGTCAATATGAACAACATGACCACAGAGTTGTACAGCAGCAAGCAGTGTGAGGGAGCTGTCCCACAAGTGGTGACTGCATCCGCAGATGATGTCCCTGATGCTCACGAGGAATGTTTTGTTTTTTTACCTTGGAAAATAGCACACTGACAGGATGACTTCTCCTATCCATGGACAGAGGGTCTTCTAGTGCTATAATTAGCTATTAACTCTCAAGAAGAAAGTGTAATAACAATTTGTTACTTTTTGCATAACTTTAGGTTACTTTTGGTAAGAGGGAAGCTTCTGCTTTAATAGAACAGACTGGGGTATACACAGTGCCATTTAAAATATCAGAGCTGCCACGACAGCCTATCTGTAGTGCATTGTGATGCCATATGGGTGACCTGAGTTTGGGAGCGAGCCTAACCTCCCAGCAGTCATGCAACTTCATGTTGGATGTACTACCAGTGCATCTCTTCCTGGTCAAGGGAGTGTGGCACCACATGCCATAGCAATCCCTGTGATTGGCTAGGGAGATCATTTGCCATAAAGATGTAATAGATCTTATGTCATCCACGGCACAAAGTACGAGCTGGAAGGGCGGGAAGAAAATGGTGGGGGGGGTCCATCATGATGGGATTTCCATGCCCCACACCACAGTTTAAGCTGTGCCAGAGCTGGGAATTCACTGATGTGCCCAGTGGAAGGATGTGTATGGAAGATAAAAACACATTTTAAAATCCTAGGACTTACAAAAAGAAATCCTTGGGGGAGAGGGGATTTCTGTTTCACATACATGCGCACACACACAAAGCTATCACATTTATTTATTTATTGAAATGTTTCACCAGGAAGGCGCACTGAGCAACAAGTCGCTCGTCTCCTGGTGCAACCTAGGGGGAAGGGGTACAATTAGAATGAGACATTAAACATTCAAGTTACAAGATCAATATTAACATACAGTTGTAAGGCAGGTGTTACAACAGTGTTGTGCATAACGTGTAGAAAGAGTGAACAATAAGTGCCGGGTTAATAAGTAAACAAGTGCTTACGTGAAAGAAAAGGGGGAGGGAGGTGAGGTGGGGAGGGGAGTCGTGTTGTTTATGACCCCTTCCAGGATGCGAGGAATCCTGCAAGGGGACCTGGGGACCAAAGAGGGATAAGGCAGTGTCCCAGAGAGACCCTTTAAGATGGTGGGGGAAGGAGTAGATGAGAGTTATAAGCCCCTTGGAGGGTAGGAGAGGGACCCATGAAGAGTATTCAGTGTCCTTTACATTCTGTGAGAGATCATGAGAGGCCAGTAAGGGGGAGCAATTAGTGGGAAGGGGAGGAGGGCTAGAGATTTTGGGGGGGGGGGGTGCACAAGGTAAAATGAAGGTGAGGGTAGGGTTGTCCAGGGCTTAAAGGAGGGAATTATTAGTTAACACATGTTAACTAAAAGTAAGTAATTAAAAATGAATCCTGTTACTTCCCTCTATTACTACTTCTTGGAAGTAATGTATAACAGTTGCTAGTTCCTCTGATCCAGTTTAGTTAATCGGGCCGTGCCTCCTATGCATGCTATTTTATAAAGTGTCGATATCGCACAACCTGGGTGGGTTAGTCACTTGAAAGTGTGGTAACTGGAGTGTGTTACACTTGGGTGTAAAAATCCAAGTGTTAGCTGTTTTTTTCATCACATTTTGAACAATAAAAAACATTTTTCAAAAGAGAGTGTGTGTGTGTGTGTGTGTGTGTGTGTGTGTATATGTATGTATGTGTTAGCCCCTTCCCCTTTCTGGTCTAGGGGTTTAGATGACATCATTTTCAGAGAGGGGGAGCAAACATCCAGCCACTTAGTTGACTGTCCAAGCTTGCAGTGACTTCCCAGGGGTGTGGAACTTCTTCAGGCCGATGTATATCTGCAAATCAATTGTGGTTACCAAACAGCATTGATTCTGAAATAATTGTTCACCACAAAGATAATGGTCCAACCAGACGATTACTAATGTCAGTTTCATGAGCATATTGTTAAATTACTGTTACACTGGTGAAAAATGCAGAATACACTTAAATTAAGATGTTAGCTGTTCATCTTTGGTTAATTCACGCTCCCATGGGGAAACCCCGATTCTTAACAGGGGATGTTGTGCCATCCCATCAGGTTCAAGTGCTTTGATTTAGATTGGGGCTCATGCCAAAATTAAATAGTCTTTTAGTAAAGTGTAGGACTGTCTCACAGCACCACGGTCCCCTCACTACCCGGGAATGCCCTCTCACAGCAAATACTCCAGTAAATGCATTCATGCTCATTTTTTCCATTAGACCACATTACGGGTTGTTTTTAACAGGCCAGAGCACCAGATGGCTAGGGGGCTGTGGGTGTCTTGTGGCAGTAATGACCTACAGAACACACACTTGGTTCCCCCAGATAGCAGCTTCACTTGAGGATCCTACCTCTACACTCCTTCCATAACCCAGCGCTGCCTTAGTTCTTAGAGATACTGGCAGTTCACCGTTAGACATTTACTTTGACTCTTAAACTGCAGGGGGCCGGGAGTGAGTGCCAGTGATTTCAGTTACTCAATCTTTCACAGTTGCATGTTACAGCTTATGTTACCAGGTTGTTTCAGGTCTCTGTGTGGGGTCCCTTCAATGTGTTATCAGATTGTCTGCAGTTTCTTTTCTTTCATCTTTTGCATTGCTGAAATGGTCTATACAGGAAATTGAACAAGTGGGGAAATACACCAGGTGGGGGGGTGCACTGGTGTAGAAAGGCTTCCACCACAATTCCCTGGGATTTTGTAGAGTGTTACTCTACAGGAACTATCAGTGACACCCTGAAGATGCTGCAGCTTCTCTGCCCTAGATGCAACTGAACTACAGCTTCCTGGGCTGCTTAGACTCAAGCAGCTGGCTCCACCTTCAGAACCTTCTGTCAGTGGCCTGTTGACTCAGAGCTCTGAAAGGCACACCAAGTGCTCATAAAGAGGCCTAACGAGGCTCCCTGGGGTACAGTTTGTTTTGCTGGGGGTCCAGTTCGGGAGTCCCAAACACCTTCACAAACATTATTGTATGTTTAGCCTGTTGCTAAGGTGCAGTTATGCGGTACCTTATATTAATGCCGTTTCTGTGTTTCTTTCAGGCAGTTTATCCAGGAGTACATGGTGACATACAGTCAGCAAGTTTTCAGTATCTTGGAGACGGTGACGGTCCTCGACCAGCCACTAGTTATCAGCCTGATTCCCACAATCACGAAGTCCCTGAAGGACTCTGAACACAAGCAAGGCCTTGGTAGAAACACTGCACAAAGGTACCTTTTAAATGGAGATTCCTGCTCTTTATAGAGAGCAATCTTAGACAGCATCATAGATTGCTGACAAGAGCTTTGCCATTAGAGCTAAAAAGAATCTTTGTTCTTTGCTGTTATGCTCTTTCAAGAGAATTCTCAAATGGAACTTTAAGGTAGGATCTTACCAGATTAATTTGGCAGCAAGTTGGCCCTAACTGCTGGAGATTCATTGATGGTACATTAACCCTTTAACCTTCAAACACTCTTATAAATCAGTTCACGTGCCTAAGGTGGGATGCTTGGAGCTGATGTGAATCCTGAGGCCTTTTGAAAAATACGTTGAAAATGTTTGTTAGTGTAGCTGATCCCATAATCTTGTTGTTAATGTCTTGATTGTTTGAGGTTTAATCCTTGACCAATTTGAGGTTTAACCCTTGACCAAGCTAAATTATATACTCAATCATTGTTTGTGTTTTTTTTGTTTTTTGTTACAGAGATGCCTATAGAAGACTATTGTCTCAACTGGGAGAAAGAGGACAACTGGAAATGTTAAACATAGACAATGACAGTAGTTAGCAGTTATGGTTGCCAGCTGGTGTTACCTATGGGACACATGCCTTCATTTGCTAGCTAAAGAATTATTGTACAGACTAGGTGTACAGATATTGTATTTAATGATCACTGTGAAATAAAATTAAATTGGAATATTAAGGAATTTGAACCATTATGTCAATTGCGTTGAACCATTGTCTTTTTTTTTTGCAATGTATTCTTTATGCTCTTTCTTTCTGGTGGGCCCTCAGCCATGCATCCCCCGAGGGCCTGGCGCAAGCCAGGTAGTATCACCTGCCCCTTCTTTTTGTTCCTGGGCAGTCAGTCAAATCTATGGTGGAGGAGTGGCTGGTGGTGAAAAGTGGGCCCGAGCACACCACTGGTCATCTTGCGAGCATGAGGGCTTTTCTGCTTCCGGATCCCCTCCCTAAGGATGCCTAGCATGCATTAGACTCCAGGCACTTGCAATGGTGTTTATGTGGAACTCAGCAGGCATTCCCCCTTCCCTGCAGTATCTTCACTGCTCAGCCACCTGTGGTCACCCAGTTGGTAGTCTTGCAGTAGAGGCAGCTACCAGTCCTCCCTCCTCAGAGGAGGAGAGTGTCCCCTGGGACACATAATGCGTCTTCCCCACCAGGCAGTCCCCCCCCCATACCCTGAGTAGTAGCTGTACCACTGCACCAATGGAGCGACTGAAGGACTTCAATGTTCTTTTCTTTGTCACCTTTTGGCAGAATGTTGATTCAGATGTTGGCAGCATCTGTGATTCTTCTTTACGACACACAAGCACAGAAGGTCAAATATTCAAAACATTTGTCCATGCAGTTTGGTTGCTCCTATAAATTTTAGAACACTTTGCTTGACACACAAAATGCCTGTTTAAGGGAATCATCAGAATTTACAGTAGTTAAAAATTCTAGTTATGTCTGTAGATATTCTGGAGAGAAGCACCAGTAGCGAAAGGCGCACTCACCTCCCCACATACAGTATTATGCACCATGTACTTTTGCTATGTCCCATAGACTTTTTTAAAATAAGTACTTGCCACACCGTAGAGCAGATGCAAAAGTGCTTTTGCTTGCTTTTATTTCTGACATACAGATACAGGTGAGGATACACTCAAAAATGGCTATAAAATGCAGAGCAGATGCCAGACAAACTACACTGATGCTATCACAGCATCATCGTGCCAACGATTTGCACCCTTCAGTGGGGTTGCTTCATCTGAGCCGGCAACATGCTTGCTCACTGCTCTTTTTATACTGGGTCTGAATTAGAGTGAACATGTAGCAAATTACATTTAAAGGTACATCACAATAAAGGTGCATTGTAATTTTTTTTTGGAAAAGTTTAAAAACTGATGAGAGAGAACTCTTACCGTATACCACTATAACTAATATAGTTAATACTGTATATACAAAAGAAAAATAATTATAAGTTTCAACTTGCTAACAAAGGACCGGAACAAAACATCAACCCTGAAGTGGTGGGGGAACTTATGGAATTCATTTTGACACATAACAACTTCAACTTCAATGGTAAACATTATGTTCAAACTATGGGAACAGCAATGGGCACCAAAATGGCTCCACAGTATGCTAACCTCTTTATGGCAGACTTGGAGGAGGATTTTTTAAGGCAGTGTCCCCATAAACCATTAGCTTATTTCCGTTACATTGATGATTTATTTTCTCCTCCCTACCATAAAGCTTACCCTGGAGTATTCTACCACCAATGTTAATTTTCTGGACACCACAGTCACCATTAAGGATGAAACCTTACATACATGTATTTACAGGAAGCCGACAGACAGACAGAGATACCTGCACAAGAAAAGTAATCACCCAAACCATACAAAAAAATCTGTCATGTACAGTCAAGCACTTCGGTGTCACCGTATTTGTTCAAATGAGGATGACAGAGATACACATTTGGCTATGTTGAAAAACAGCTTTATTGAGCAGGGAAACTCTTCCAGAGAAATTGACAGGATAACAGAACGTGCAATGCAAGTACCAAGACAACAACTAATTCAATATAAAGAAAAGACAGCTACAGACAGAATACCCTTAGTAGTCACGTATCATCCAGACCTTGAACTTCTGTGTAAGATTATTAAAGACCTCCACCCAATATTTAGTGAGGACGAAACCCTTCATTGTATTTTTAAGGAACTCCCACTACTATCTTTTAAACAACCACCAAATTTAGCCAGCCTAATTATTAGGAGCAAACTTTCACCAGAACAGAATGCCATGTCACACAATGCACGCGACCCTGCAATCAACACACCTGTAAGACTTGTGAGCTCATTTCCACCTCGGACTGTGTGGTTACATCACAAAACAAATAATTCAAGGTGCATGGGAGATATACATGCACATCACGACATGTTATTTCATTCAGTGCAAGAGATGTCCACAAACAGGTTATGTTGGAGAGACAAGCCAACAGCTCCGCACTAGGATGAACTCGCACAGACATACTATTAGAGGAGAGATGACTGAAAAACCAGTGGGGCACCAGTTCTCCCAGCCTGACCACTCAATTTCAGATATGTCAGTAATGGTCTTAAAAGGAAATATCAAAAACACACAACAGAGACGAGCTTTTGAGATTAAACTTATTTTACATCTCAATATGGTAGCAGATGGGATGAATCTTGATCTGGGTTTCATGGGACATTACAGAAACTGACATCCACAGACCTCTTCTTCTTCAGACTGGCATATTATAGGACTTTAGCTTGTGTGGGATGTGGGTTCGTGTGTGTGGGTATGTGTTGTGAGACACGTGATATAACAGGTGTGGGGCTTGCTGTCACATTGAGGTAGGCCTCTATTTAGATACATGGAGCTACAGTGTTTTACTACTCTTACTTCACACACATAATGAATATTAATTCCTCCTTACTTTTTATCTCTGCCTGGGAGTGAGGTGGATTCCATTACACCATATTCAGATTACCTAGCCTGTTACTGTACATACAGGAGTGTTATCATAGACTGTGACATATATATTTTTTTAACTCTGTACATATTGGGGCGCGAGATCTCATTTGAATGGGGGTCCTGGACAGATATTTGTTCATTAGGCTACGGTTGTTGTGATTTGTGGAAATGTATGTATGTTAGACCTTTGCTCTTACTCACATACTTTATATTTACTTATAGTTACCTTATCCTGGGGAGGGTGGCAGGTTTATTTCATTGTAGTTGCATCCAGAATCCTTGGAAAAGTGTGTGTGTGTGTGTGTGTGTGTGTGTGTGTGTGCGCGCGCGCATCTCCCTAAAGCTAGTTATCCCCATCACCCCCACACACATTATGGGGATGTGGGGTGGGGTAGGGTTCATTGTTTGTGTGAAGAGGAGTAGGAGAGAAATTACATTTTTATCTCTTTTTCAGATTCCTTAGACACTTCTGATACATCAGGTTGTTACATGCTCAGTGTAGATTGACATCAGTACATATCAGGCTACATGAACTTAATTCCTTGGAGGTCCACGACTAGAGTTTTTTATTTGACACTAATACTATCAATTTATATTTAAATTATCATTTATAAAATCCTGTCACTACACTAGAGGTTTTTTGAAATTTATGGGGCATGATATCTAGCTGGAGAGTACAGCAGGGTGACAGGTCCAGCTAAGTTTTACATATCATAGAGTGTGCACTGATGTTTTTAAGACAACTCTACTGGTAATTCCTTGTCTGTAATGCATGCATTGAAACTTCTTGGGCATCCTAAGACAATCTTAGTATGTCTTTAATCTGGTGGAGGCTGCTTTCAGTAATCACATCCTTATACACACTGTGACACCCATAGCTTGATTTAGAGTCATCTCTCAGCAGTGTTATCTTATGTCAATTAAATGTATATGCAGTAGGATTCTTTGTATGTGTGTTCCACCAAGCACCTTTAACCCTGTGACACTCCTGGCTGAAAGTATTATGGTGCTGTTAAACTTCTCTGACATCATTTTCTGTATTTTTCAAATGAGTATTTTAAACCAATGGGGATTTTTTCTGTTTTTTTTTCTGCATGATCTAGCTGTTGAAAGTATTGTTTTTTCTAAACAACTGCCATTAGGCTTCTGACGAAGGACTGGTTGGTCCGAAAGCTAAAGCACTTTGTTCTTGTTGTTACATCTATGTTGGTCCATTAAAAGGTATCAAATCATTTGCTACTGGATCTGTTCTTGCAAGGACCAATACAGCAACTACTAAATCTAGATTTCAACTTGCTAACAAATACATTTATGCTCTGTCTACACTAAATCGTTACACTACTGTATGAGCTTTACAGATACGCTATTCAAGCTACCAATATTCAGTCTCTGCTGTAATTATAGGGGTGCGGTCGTGCCCCCATATTTAGGGTTGTACAGGCACTTCAGTGTTAAACCCCAAAAGTTGCACTTTAATAACTTTGCAACCATTCAATGGATTTGCGTGCTGTTGTGCATGCTCCGGTCTCGTGAGGGTAGATCTCTTGATGTGCCCAGTTTCATTCCGGTATGATGTGCAGATTCTGAGATATAAATAATACAGAAAGTGAATTTTTCGGAACTTTTTCCCATTGGGTTGAATGGGTTTTCTGTCAACTTGGGTAGCGCACATACAGTTTTGAATTTTGGCCTGAAAGTTTCTGTGTAGAAAGGGTTTGGCCCACAGATGTGCCTTTTGCTTGTTTGGTGAAAAAATATGAATCCATTCCAAAGTAATTTAATTTTGAAATTTTGAATACTTGGTTCTGAGCATGCTTAGTAAGCACTGACAAATAGTTGTATGAAACGAAAAAATAATCTTTTTTTGTATGGAACCAATCTTTTTTGATGAGGAAAAAAATCATTGTTTCATTTGCCACCATCTTGTTTTCCCTTTTTCCATAAAAAGTCACATTTGAAAACCCACAAAAATGACATTCCTGTGAGCAACCAACACATGTATCTTGATTATTGGGACCCCCTTAGCTAGATTCTGTACTTAACTGTTGCAGAAATGCCCTTAAAATGTTTTTTTAAGATTATAAATCTTGTTTCCTGGCTCGTGATACAAAACAAGGTTCTTGTTTCTTATGACGACTCACAAAAAAATATCTTTTTCCGTATGGGGAATCAATGTATTTCAATTGGATTTTTAACTTTGGCACATAGCTTTGTCATTTTTCAAGATTTTGACACCACATTTTCAACAAACCTTTTTTGATATCCCATCTCTTGAACAATGTTGGTGTCATTTTGCAAATCCTGCTCGAAAGGCGATTTCACAGTCAGCGAAATCACCTTATGGGCGGATTTCAAAATTTTCACCATACTTGTTCATGAGGTGGGGTCATAAGAAGGGTATGTTGGCAAAATTGTGTGCATCTGTTGACATCTCACTATGCTCACTTGTAACTTTAATTTTCAATATTTTAACCCCAGATTATCAACATAGCCATTTCTTTACACCAACTCATGAACGTGACAACATTTTTCAAATCTTGCCCAAAATTTATTTTTGTGCCCTTGCCACAGAATTAAGCCATTATGTGGAATGACATTTAGGTGGGGATTTGACAATTTGTATTGTACTACTGGGTTAAAGAGGTGGGGTAAAAGGAAGGTTATGTTGACAGTTTGGTTGCTGTTGTCCTACAAATGGCAGTGCATGGCCTGGAGGGCCCTGTGCTTACCCATAAACATACATAAACATATCTATGGAGGGATGGGAGCCCTCTGGGCCCTGTGCTCCTTCAGACACATATGTATACGATTACACTACAATATCTCAAAACGTGTGGGAGCATAGGACTCTATGGGCCCTGTGCTCCAACAGGAAAATAAGAATGCCATTATACCATCTCAAAAAGTAAGGAAATTCTTTGCAAAAACCACATTAATGCAACATTTAGGGTTCAGACTAAAGCAACAAAAGCAGGAAAATGTGGCTTTAGGGTGTCCAACCCTAAAACCCCAATACCGCCCCTAAATCAAATTGGGCAGAGTCTTCTTAGGGGTTGTCAACCCTGACACCCTATTTTATACACTCCAGAAACATACACACCTAATGGGGTGAGATTTAGGGTTGACAACCACTAGGAAGACTCCGCCTCTGATTTGCTTTAGGGGCATCATTGGGGTTTTAGGGTTGGAAACCCTAAAGCCACATTTCCCTACTTTTGTCACTTTAGCCTGAACCTTAAATGTTGCATTAATGTAGTTTTTTTGCAAATAATTTATTAATATATCACTACGTTGTTTGTAGTGGTTGAGAAAGTCAATGTCCATTCTTTGTCCATTTTGATATGATATAGAGCAGGCTTAAAATATTCACTAACATTTCATACCACCATGGACACAGAACAGAGATTTTCACAACCACCAGTGGTGATATATTTCTAAATTATATGAGAGACTGAATATTGGCAGCTCAACTTATATACCTATAAAGCTCATATAGTAGTGCAAGGATTTAGTGTACAGAATAAATATATTTGTTAGTAAGTAGGGGTTGAAACTTTTTTTATATACATTAATTTTTTTGTATATATCAACTGTATTACTAATATCGATATATGCTTAGGGTTCTCTCTCAGCAGTTTTTAAACATTTTCGTACCACTTATATTGCACTGTTAGTGTAATGTACTTTCAAATGCAATTTGTTTGACGTGCACTTTAATTTAGACCTAGTATAAACAGGGCAGTAAGCAAGTATGTCGCCAGCTCTGATGAAGCAACCCCATTGGAGGGTGCAAAACGTTAGCATGGTGATGCTGTATTGGCATCAGTGCAGTTTGTGTGGCATCCGTTCTGCATTTTTGTAGCTATTTTTGAGTGTATCCTTATCCATATGTCAGAAATAAAAGCAAGCAGCATCACTTTTGTATCTGATCTACAGTGTGGCAAGTACTTCTTTAAAACTCTCTCTGAGTCTATGGGACATAGCAAGAGTACATACAGTAATACTCAATATTGTATGTGGGGAGGTGAGTGTGCCTTTCCGTACTGCTGCGTGTATTCTGTTTCTTAAAGGAGAACTGCGTCTGCACTGAAACTGTAAGTCATTTTCCCCAATAGATGCTTTTTTTCTATATTTGATCCCTTTCTGTTGTTGTTCCATCTCTACTGGTCATTTTGAAAACACAGTGGGTATTTGTTTTTTCATACAGGTTTTTATTCTCCTGGCAGAACGGGCAGCTTTCATTAGCCCTGCTCCTGTCTGCTGCAGCCACCACCAGGCTCCACTGTAGTGGTGGGCAGTATCCCTGGTCCCCCCACCCCCGTGGCAGAGCCAGGAGAGAAGGGCCGCACTCCCCCAGACACACACATCCAGATGTGCAGCAGAGCGGGCTGCAGCCCAATGGACAGGGCTTCGTGAAGCTCATTCTCCACTTTTTCCTCCATTTTCTCCCCAACTGCCATGAACATACAGTAAGCACGGTGTGCAAGCTCTGCCTCTGTGGAGACACCCCCGGGGCTCTGGAAAAGGGGCCTCCAACATGATGCGACTCGCTTGTGCTGTCAGCTGGATTCCTCCAAGTGGCAATAAAGCAGCGAGCCACAGGCTCCGAGGGAGGAGAGCTGTCCGGATGCTCAGTCCTCCCTCCCCCGGCCTAACCCCTGCAACTCATGCCCATTCCCAAACATGGGTTGCCGCCGTGGCAGGAGGTAAGGCACTTAACTGCACATCAGCCCTCCGTGCCACTGGGCCAGCACAGTGGGTGTTAACACTGTTGGTAAGTGTCATTTTAGAACTTTATGATGTAGTTTATGCCCTCCCCTGGGTCACATACTTCTAGAGTAGAACATAAATGCATTGTGAAAACAATGTAACTTCTTTAACAAGGACATGAAGTACATCATACAGTTCTGTATAGTGGTACTGCCCACCAGAGTGTAAAGCAGAAACATCCAGTGAATGTACTAAAAGGCCAGTACAGGTGGAACAAAAACAGAATGTGAACCAGTATTAGAAACTCAGCTTCTACAAAAAATACAGACTTGCAGATTTCAGGGCAGCTGTCCTTTAAGGATAGGATTGCCAGTTCCCCAACATGGAGCGACTTTCTCTTGTGCAGTTTTCCAACACCACCACCCAACCCACCCCCAAAAAGTGTTTTAAAATTTGCAGATGCAACCAGGCTGTTCATACAAATGTTTTGAATATCTAGCCATTTGCTCATTCTGTGTTTAAGCTGCTGAATCGAGACACCAGCCAGGTATCGAAAACTGCTGCTCCCAGTCTGTGGAGTGTAACATTGTTTGAGAACATGCTTTATTGTTCAAAATGAGCGGATCAGTTTGAGTATTGGGGTGGGGGAGGGGCTCAGGAGACAGAGGAGCCTTCAGAACAGTTGTTCTTCACTTCTTGAATGTCAATCCCATTTTCTAATTGCAGCCAGTTAGAACAGCCTTTGCATCTGCAGTCTCTTTGTCAGGTGGGGACAAATTATCTGCACAGTACATCAGCCATCATTATTCCAGGTAATGCACTAACTAAAAGCCTCTTTGGGCTACTTAATAGCCCAGAACACGGAGATTCTTTTAATTATGAAAGTGACTTATTGAACTGTCGCTGTAACTCCTTGTAAAGCTCCAGCGCCTGGGAGGAGTTTTATCCGTCTCAGGAGGACCGCTGTTGCAGAAAGCACCTTTCTTTTTCTTTTTTTTTTTTTTTAACCCAACAAAGTGAGATTAATAGGAATGCCTTGGAAACTTGAGTCTGAGATGGAGTATAGATAGCTGAACAGATGTCTCTAGTACTGCTTTCTGAACTAAGACTTACTGGTTTCTAAAGCCATGGCACTGAGACAAATTGTTTAATTGTGACTTTTTTTTTTTTTAACAGTAGAGTAATACAAACCAGAAGGCAGTATGCACCCCCCTCCCCCCCAAGAGAGAGAGAGACACACACACACACACACACACACACACACACACACACTCTGCTGAATAAAAAGATACCTAACAACTTAGTCCTAAAACTGGAGGCTGCCTAAGGGCACAGTGGTAGGGCATTGCATTGCCTTGCGAACGACCCAGGTTTGGGACAGCTGCCTGCAGCAGCACTTCCCTGAATGGGAGAGAGCAGCACCGTGTTGCACAGCCACAGAGTCCCCCTGTGGCAGGCACTAGTAAGAAGTGGGAGGTCACAGGAGGAAAGCGGTTAAAACATTCAGCTACTGTCTGAATGACAATCAGTGGTACTCTCGAGGCCCCCCCACTCGGATGGTGACACCTTTTGGGTGGGGGGAGGCAGAATATATACCAAAGGTCTCAGTTTGTATACTGACGGAGGGATTTATTTCAAGTATAAATCAAAGAGCTCCTTATAAAGAAAGTGTTTTAAAAGTTCTTCACAAGAAGTTATTTACAGTATGTGATTGTTAACTTTGCTATGATTGTTAATCTTGCCCCAGCTGGGAAGCTTCACCATTGCATCTTAAAAAAAGTGCAAGAAGAGCAAACTGAGTATTTACAGAACCAAATATGACAAGGCACAGAATGTATACTTTGGAAGCAGACAATAATTCTTTTATTTCTTTTGGGGGAGGGAGCTTGCTTTGATGGTTTTAAATGTGAGCTAGATACCACACAGCAAGACTGCCAGGTGATTCAGGGACTCAGTATTAGTATTCCAAGATCACTCTTAACAAAATTATGCAAAATTTACAAGGTATGCAGTGTGGTACAAGATGCAACGCGTAATGCCCATAGATGACCAAAGGTCATTTTTTAGAGAAACAACCAAATCATCGAAAACAGGTAAATTAATGTTTTAATAGTAGCTCTTCATTGGAGAGCAGATGCAGTACATTCACCCATGTCAGTGGCCCGGTTGGTAGTGCTCCCATCCGTAGATCAGGAAAATAATGGTTGCGTGTTTTGGTCCCACTCCAGGCACTTTGATAATACCTAATGCTGACACTGCAGTGTTGACGTGGAGGAAGGGGCTGCACTGCTGTTGGTGCCATCCTTTGGATAAGATGTTAAATAAAGATCTTACTTTGAGGGCATGTCTAGCAGCAGGCTATCACTAGTAGGACTGAGCCGTCAGGCGCTAGAACCACACAGAAACCTTTCTAGTTAGCAGTATACCAGAGGGGGCTGCCCACCTCCGATGTCAGTGTCTGACGTCAGCCTATCTATATAAGGTGGGCGGCCCCCAAGCCCTCCTCATTTCTTTCTTGCCATCGACCAGCGCACATTGGACCACGGACTCTGCCCCAGCTACAGTCGATCACCTGTTTTCCCGTGTTTTCACTGCACTTTTTCTTTTAATTCTTTCCAAGTAAACATCGCATTTGTTTGGTGTTTGCTATTTCTTTTATGTCTTCTCAGCCTACTTCAACATATGAATGCTCTATGAAGTGTGCCTGTGGCAAACAGATCCCCGACAAGGACAGCCATTCTGCTTGCCTCTTCTGTTTAGGCCCTGACCGATGACATCCAGGCCTGCGAGGCCTGCTGAAAGTTTAATCCGCCGCCAGAATATGACGCCAGAGGACCCTCGTGCCACATCCTCAAGCAGAAGGTCGCCCAGATGGAATGGGAGCTACAGGTCTGGAGCTCCTCCGCTTCCCCAGCACAGTCTTCCAGTTCTTCCTCCAAATCGAAGGAAAAATCGTCGGAGAAGCTCAAATATTGGTACCGTCCCCGGTCTTCCTTCCACGGGGGGTCAACCTCCATGGCCCAGCACTCTCTTTCTCCCTCAGGGCTGCCGGTGGCCCTGCCACTGACCTGAATCTCGGTGACTGGCAGCAGCTCTTTTCGGCAGGGTTTGTTGATCTCTGCCGCACAGCCCCTGCTTTTCCAGCCCTTGTTTTCAGCGGGCTCTTCGCAGGAGGCTCAACTGGAGCCCCTCCAGTTGGCATGGGTGCTGCTGGCGCCAGTTCTTGTCCTGACACCCGTCACCCATGCCTCCGGTGCCAGTCTCGGCCAGGAGCTGCGTTGGGCCTACCCTTCAGTTGCAGGGGAAGGCATTGCTGGGTACCAGCGTCCCTTTGAGCCCGGTTATAGCTTGGCAGAAGACACCAGGAGAAAGGACTGCTGTGTGACTGAACTTCTCTACTGGGACTATATTGCCCTCCTTCCCTTCCCTCCACCCCCCCCCAGCCAAAGCTAGTTCTATTTTATAGGCACAGGATTTGACTGACAACAGGAACTTCCTGTTTAGGGGCAGGAAGTGTGATCACAGAACCACCAAGGACCCACCATCCTAGAAGGGCAAGAGTAGCTCTGGCCCCTCTAGCTGCTGGAGGTCTGCCTCTGAACAAGTAAGTGGTCTACTGAGAAATATAGGATATTCTTGTCTCAGAACAGGACAATCAGGAGCTTAAAGGGCACACAGGCAGAAAGTAAGGAGAGAGAGAAAAACAGAGGAAAGAGTAAGGATTGCAAACAGTTAAGGGGCCAGAAATAAGACATGATTGGAGTGGTGCAGTGCAGTGGCTGTGGAGCAGCAGTCTTCCGGGAGATGTTCTGGAGGATGCGGTGTTGTCCCATCTGCAGGCACCTCTCTGGGGTGAGGGAGGAGGTTGCTCATCTCCAGGCTGAGTTGGCCAGGATTTGTGGGACCTCCTCTTCCATCCAGGGACCACCAGTGCCACTGCCGTTGCCTCAGAGGTTGCCAAGAAAGAGGAGCGGTTGGACCACAGTGGGCTCAGGGAGGTGAGGGTGGTGAACAGAGGCACATCCCTCCAGTTGTACCTCTCCACAATTCCTATGCCATTCTGGCAAAGTGTGGTTCCTCTATGGAGGCACCTACAGTGAAGACCAAGGAGGATGCTGGGAACCTCCACAAAGGAGACCCGCAGGGGAAGGAAACAACTCCTGGTGGGGGACTCCATTGTTAGGAAGGTAGAACTGGGCAAGGAAGGGGAGAGGGAGGTAAGGTGCCTGCCTGGCGCCATGGCTTGGAGGGACAGGGAGCGAATCCTTAGGATTGCCAGAGCAGCTGCACAGGGGAGGGAGCTGGATGTCATTGTCCACTTAGGGACAAATGACCTGGCTAAGAAAGGGATTAGAGAAGTGCAGAAAGAGTTTGTGGAATTGGGGAGGGGCCTTAGTCAAGTAGCACACATGGTAACCTTCTCGGAGGTGCTACCCATCTATGGCATAGGAGAGGCTAGGGTGTTCCGCACCATGGGATTCAATCAGTGGTTGAAAAACTGGTGTGGAGCTCAGGGATTTGGCTTCATTGGGGACTGGGGGTCCACCTGGAATGATGCAAGCCTATACTGGCATGATGGGCTGCATCTGTCCGGGAGGGGAACCAGGATCCTAGGTGATAGGTTTAAATGCTTCATTGGCAAGCTTTTAAACTAGCCAAGGGGGGAGGCACTGGAAAGGAGCAGGAAAATCCTAGCCCCCCAAACAATCACGGTAGTAGTGTGCAAACACCAACATGGAGGTGTCGATAGGGAGAAGGGCAGGGGTAAATGGAGAAAGTGACAAAGGCAAGAAGGACAGGGATGGGGCAAAGGGGTAAGGCCACAGGAAATGGAGGGTAATGAGTACCAATGCTCGTGAGTCTGGGCAACAAGCTCCTGAGCTGGTGGCCTAATGGAAGAGGGATGCCTGGATATCGAGGCAGTCACAGAAACATGGTACACAGAGAACCATGACTGGGATGTTAACATACCAGGGTACATAACCAACAGGAGAGACAGGCAGGGAGAAGAGGGGAGGAGTAGCTCTCATGTAAAGGAAGGGATAAAAGCAACTGAACAAAAGAGTAAACAGGGAGGAGAGGAGGCACTGTGGGTCACCTTGGAG
Source organism: Neoceratodus forsteri (assembly GCA_016271365.2). Classification (NCBI taxonomy): domain Eukaryota; kingdom Metazoa; phylum Chordata; order Ceratodontiformes; family Ceratodontidae; genus Neoceratodus; species Neoceratodus forsteri. The sequence continues at coordinate 1,562,093,516 of CM057449.1, forward strand.
ACTGGAAAGGGCACCACAATCCGCATAGGGTTGTGTACAGACCCCATGTCGGGGAAGGAATGGACAAGGATATGATGGAAGGCATCCTTAGAATGGCAGAGAAAGGGAGATACTGTTGATGGGAGACCTGAATATGCCAGATGTTAACTGGAGCACATTTGCTGCAGCCACATCCAAGAGCAGGGCCATTCTTGATGCCTTACAAGTGGCAGGCATTAGACAGCTAGTTTCGAACCCACTCGTGAGGGAGCAATCTTAGACCCCTGACTTTCAAATGGGGTAGTGAGAGGATCTCAGATCTAGAAGTGGGTTGCCATCTGGGGACAAGTGACCATCAAACAGTGTGGTTCACGTTAAACTCAGCTACAGAGTCAAGCCATACAAAAGTGAGGGTACTGGACTTTAGGAGGGCTGACTTTGGCAAGATGGGAGAGTGCCTCAGAAAAGCACTAGCAAACAGGCTAGAAGGAGGTGTGGAGCAACAATGGGGAATTATCAAAACTGCCATCACAGAGGCAACAAGCCTTTGTGTGAAGCAAATAAACAAATCAAAACGAAAGAAAAAGCCACTATGGTTCTCAAGAGAGGTGGCTTTGAAAGTCAGGAAGAAAAGATAGCATTCCGAAGTATAAGGAACACAGAAGGAGCAGGACAGAGAGCTGTACCAGTTAAGGCAGAAAGAAGCAGGGAGGGAAGTCAGAATAGCAAAGGCCCAAACTGAGGAAAGATAGCCAACTCAGTTAAGAAGGGGATAAAACCTTTATAGGTACATCAGCAGCGTAGAAAGACAAAGGAGGGATAGTGAGGCTAAATAGAATGAACGGTGGGTGGGCAGAGGGGGACAGTGAAAAAGCAGGAATACTGAACTAATATTTCTGCTCAGTATTCACAAAAGAGGAGGGAAGTGCCTAATCCAATTAACAGAAGCACTCTTGATAGGGGGGTCGATCCCAGTCCTTTCACAGAAGAATGGGTTCTGCAAGAACTCCTAAAACTGAAGGTGGACAAAGCAATGGGTCCTGATGGAATTCACCCCAGAATTCTAAAAGAATTAAGGAAGGAACTAGTGAAACCACTGGCTACTCTTTTTAATAAATCATGGGAGGATGGTGTGGTACCCGAGGACTGTAGGAAGGCGGATGTGATTCCCCTTCACAAAAGTGGGACCAAGACAGAGGCAGGAAACTACAGACCTGTCAGTCTGACCTCTGTGGTAGGGAAAGTGATGGAGTCACTTCTGAAGGAAAGAATAGTTGAGTACCTAGAGGTCAGTGGAGCACAGGATCCAAGACAGCATGGGTTCACAGCGGGAAGGTCATGTCAGACAAATCTAATAGATTTCTTTGACTGGGTGACCAAAGTAGTAGACCAGGGAGGGGCTGTGGACATGGCCTACCTAGACTTTAGCAAGGCATTTGACACAGTCCCACACAAAAGATTATTAGTCAAATTAACCAGCCTGGGAGTGGGTCCCAGGGTGGTAGCCTGGGTAAAACATTGGCTGGACAACAGGACACAGAAGGTAATTGTAAATGGAGTCCACTGAAGAAAGGGTAGTTACTAGTGGGGTACCGAGGTTCAGTATTGGGTCCAGTCCTTTTAATGTCTTCATCAGTGGCATTGTAGAGGACTGGAGGAAAGTATGCCTTTTGCAGATGACAAAGATCTGCAACAGGGTTGATACACAAGGAGGCGTGAAAGGATGAAAAGGGACTTGGCAAGGTTGGAGGAATGGTCAGACGATGGCAGCTAGGATTCAATGCAAAAAGTGCAAAATAATGCACCTGGGAAACAAGAACCCAGGGAAGAATACACAATGGTGGGGAGGTAGTAACAGCAACAAAACAGGAAAGGGACCTGGGGTAATCATATCAGATGACCTTAAGGTTAGCAAGCAATGTGAGAAGGCAGTAGGGAGGGCCGGGGTATACTGGGATGTACAGGGAGAGGCATCAGCAGCAGAAACAGGAAGTTGTTATCCTCTCTGTACAGACAGTTGGTGAGACCCCATCTGGAATACTGTGTCCAGTTCTGGAGACCCCATCTCCAAAGAACATAGACAGGATAGAGGTAGTCCAGAGGAGGGCAACTAAAATGGTGCAGGGTCTGCAAGAGAAGCCGTATGAGGAGAGACTAAAGGAGCTTAATATGTATACCCTTGAGGAAAGAAGGGAGAGGGGGACATGATAGAAACTTCAAGTACCTCAAGGGAATCAACAAAGTCCAAGAAGGTAGCATCTTTCAGAAAAGAGACTTGCAAGAACAAGGGACACAATTTAAAGATAGAAGGAGGGGGTTCAGGGCAATTTGAGGAAGTATTATTTCACAGAGAGGTAGTGGATGCATGGAACAGCCTTCCTGAGGAAGTTGGGGTCTAAAACTGTGGGAGAATTCAAGAATGCATGGGACAGACATGAGGCAATTCTTGTGGGGGGCAGGGAGATATAGGCTGTTGGTTAACTAGGATCTGCGGCCTATCCTGTAGGTAGGGAAATGGGCAGACTAGATGGGCCTAGCGGTCCTTATCTGCCGGCAAAGTCTATGTTTCTATGGTTTACCCCACCAGCCATTGCCGGTGGAGCCCTCTTCTCTGGCGCCAGTGTCTTCTCAGACACCAGTGCATTCTGCCCCAGCATCACCCAGGCTGACACCCACTGGACCACCCCTACACTCCTGCAGCCTGCAAGTCTGGCGCCAGTGTTGCCCCCTGATGCCGGCAGGGCCTTCGCCAGCACTTCCACTGCCTATGCCAGAGGAACCTATGCCCAGCCTCCTGCTTCTGCAACCTGCAGGACCAACGCCTGTGCGTCTTCCCATACCTGCTGGACTACAGCCTGGATATCCAATGCCTGCCGGTCCAGGACCAGCCTACCCGTATCTGGTCGGGCTTCAGCCACTATACACTTGTCCTGCGCCAGGTGGCCTGGCACCAATGCTCGTGGATTGCCACGGCCTGATTATGGCACTCTGGGTGTTCATGCAGTCCCAGGCTCCTCAGCCAGGCCTGCCTCAGTCCCCTCACCCAGAGGGGCCTCCCAGAGGCAACATGTTGCCGGTCTCCGCTCATCCGCCTCCTGGCATCCCCCCCCTTTTGCATACGGACGCTGGTACCACTGTCCGCCCAGCTGACCCACCCCTCGGTGACAGTGGACTGGAGGGCTCTACCTCTGATGATGAGGACAACTCAGGGTCTTCTTTACTAGAAGGTGCCTATTCAGGGGATGATGGCAAGCCCGTTACTATCCCTAAGTCTCCTCCGGATGATCTCACCTTAATGGCTATCATGTGGCATATTCAGAACACAGTGGGCTGGGAAACAGAGGAGCAGGACCCGGAGAGTCCCTGCCAGGCTTATCTGTCTCTGCCAGTGTGACATTCCCCCTCTGATGGTCCCCTCTGAAGGTGGAGTCATATGATAACATCATCAGAGCTGCTTGGCTTCACCCGCATACAGTCACTGTGTTGCCAAAAAAAGACACACTGGTTATACCACCTCTAGCCAGCAAGTCCTTCTTCAGGGGGCATCCAAAGGCCAACTCAGTGGTCAGTGCAGCTCATGACCGCACCAAGCATCCGAAATACCTCAGTGCTCTCCCTTCAGACAGGTAGTCGAGGCAGCTAGACCAGGTGGGCAAGTGTGCCTTTGCCTCAGCCACTCTTGCTATCAGGGCCCTTAACTATCTGGCTTACATGGTGCAATACCAGAATTTGTCGTGTGGCCAGGCTCAGGAGGCGGTTATCGACAGTGCCTGATGACCCTTCCAAACAGCAGGCCCAGAAAACTGGGTCCAACATCAGTACCCATGTCCTTTAGGCAGCGTACAATGCTGTGGACGCCTCTGGATGTGCGGCAGCAGTAGGCATTGACCAGCACCACCCCTGGCTGAGGGTCTCAGGCTTTGCCCCTGACATACAGTCCAGTATTCTGGATGCCCCCTTTCGTGGGTCTGATCTGTTCGGGGGCAATGTCCAGGACATTATCTCCGAGCTTCAAAACTCGAGGCGGGGCTGAAGTCAGTCCACCAAATGTACCACACCCAGCCAAAAATGGGTCATAGAGCCCCCTTTCATCGCTTCTCTAAGAGATAGCCTAGAGCCCCTGCCAAAGCCTCAGGAAAGCACAAGCAGGGTGCAGCCCTGCCTGTGCTTTCCTTTTTCCCTCCCCGGGCAGACAGAGGTGCCCCCACAGTCCAGTCAGGGGCTGCTTCCTCCCCTGCTGTAGAGTTTCAGGATGTGTCAGTAGGGAGTCGATTCTCCCTTCACCTAGAGCAGTAGAGGACCATTCCAGTCAACAGCTGGGCTTTAGCTCATAAAGCAAGGATACACTGTAGAATTTCTGGAGTGCCCCCCTTCCAGTCCACCAAAGGCATCCATCCGCATGTCCACCAAGCCACGTGCCTCTCATAACAGCAGAGATTCAGGTCCTGCTGCTAAAGAAGGTCATCGAGCCCATGCCTCCCTCCCAACAAGGTCAGGGATATTTCTTCCATTTCTTTCTGGTTCCTAAGAAAACGAGGGACCTCCACCCAGTCCTGAACTTGAGCAGTCTCAGTTTGTAAATAGAGTACAAATGTTTCAGGATGGTCACTTTACAGGACCTACTGCCACTGCTCCACCAGGGGGACTGGCTATGCTCCTTGGATATATGAACATACATACAAAATTGCTAGCAGATAAAGGCCATTATGATCTGTCTAGTCTGCTCGAGTGTGCAGCTCAGCTATGAGATTTCAGTATCGCTGCCCCCTTCTCCCCCTGCCTCCGAATTCCCTCACTCCCTCCCCTTCCACCATCCCCCTTCCTCAGTGTGATTTTCCCAATAAGCCTGTCCCACCCGCTTTTAAATCCACCCACAGTTTGGGCTGAAACCAATTCTTCCGGAAGCTTATTCCATTCTGAGAGCACCCTTTCGGTGCAGAAATGCCTCCTTGCATCTTTTTTTTTTTTTATTATTATTTTATTATTTATTTATTTATTTTGTTACCCGGGTAAACATATGAGCCAAGGTCTTTGACCCGGGACTGAAGTACAGTCACAAGATGCTAGTAAAGATTACAAGGTATCTTATACATTTACATTCACTGGATACAAACAGTACAAAATAGAACGTACAATATAGACAAACAATCTATTAATACAAAATGTTTAAAAATAGAGTGACATTGTACACCCTTTAAAATATGCTGCTTTAAATCCCTCCTCCCTCCAGCTTTAGATGATGCCCCCTTGTTATCCCGGCATCTTTTACGTTAAACAAGCCCTCAGTGTTGACCTTGTTTATGCCCTTAAGGTACTTCAGTTTCTATCATGTCCCCCCCAGCCCCGTCTCTCCTTCAGTGTGTACATGTCAAGTTCATTTAGTCTCTCCTGATAAGGCTTGTGCTGTAGACCCCGAACCATCTTGGTCACCCTACGCTACACACTCTCCAGGAGGTTTGTCCTTTTTTAGGTGAGGATGACAGAACTGGAACCTGTACTCAATTTTTGGTCTCACCAGAGATCTGTACAGGGGTATTATGATCTCAGTCCTCCTAGATGTGAGCTCCCTATTGATGCAGCCCAGCATTCTTGTAGCTTTTAGTCAGCCACTTGCAAGGCGCTTGTGCAGATCAAGCCAAGTCTTTGATGGTAACCCTTATGTCTCTCTTCCTCTCTCTACTACTTTCAACCCCACCCCCACCCAGTACTCCTCCCTTGGGTTTCGTGTGCCAAGGTGCATAACCTTGCATTTCTTGGTGTTAAAAGCCAGTTGCCAGGTATTTGACCATCTCTCCAATTTAGCCAGGTCCTCTTGTAACTCCTATCTACCATCCTCTGTATCCACTCATCCACATAGTTTAGTATCGTCCTCAAAGATGCAGATTTTACCCCTAATCCTTTCTGCTATGTCCCCAATGTAGACATTGAAAAACACAGGGCCAAGAACAGAGCCCTGTGGTACCCTGCTGGTGACCATCCTAGGTTCTGAGATTCTCTCCCCCACCACCACCACCACGCACTGACTTCTGTTCTGTAACCAGCTCTTAATCCATTCCGTTAGCTTCCCCCCATCCCCAGCCCCTCTAGCTTGCTGACCAGCCTTCTGTGTGAGACTGAGTCAAACGCTTTGAAAAAGTCTAAAGTAGATCCACCGCCTGTCCCATGTCCACTGCCCTCGTGACCCAGTCAAAGAAGTCGACCAGATTTGTCTGGCACTATCTTCCTGACTTGAAACCATGTTGTCTAGGGTCTTGGAACCCACTTGACCCCAAGTAGTCTATCAGTCTTTCTTTAAAGATGGATTCCATCAGCTTACCCACAGTGGAGGTCAAGCTGATGGGGCGATAGTTGCCCAGGTCATCCCTAGGTCCATTCTTGTGGAGTGGCACCACATGTGCCAACCTCCAGTCCCTTGGTACCATCCCAGTCACTAGAGAGGAAGTAAACAGGCTTGCCAAAAGGCTAGCCAGAATGTTGGCCATCTCTTTAAATACCCTTGGGTGTTCTTTGTCCGGTCCCAGTGCCTTTTCCACCTGGATGGCCCTGAGACCCTTTAACACTGTTTCTTTTGAGATGGGTGCTTCCAGATCCCCCCTACCCCTTGAAGCAGCTTCCCTACTGCTCCTAGGTACTAGTCCCTCTTTTTCCCTTGTGAAGACTGAACTGAAGTACTGATTTAATACTTCAGCCTGCTCCTCACTACTCTCTGCCCATCTCCCCGCCTTCTTTGGTCTCACAATACCCTCCTTCCTCTTCCTGTTTTTCCTTTACATACTGGTAGAAGACCTTTTCTCCTGTCTTGATTCCCTCAGCCAATTGGAGCTCCCGCCTTGCTTTCATCACCCTGACAGTTCTACTTACCTCCTTGGACTTCATCAGGTAAGCTTTCCTATCCTCATCCCTCTTTGTTTGCTTATATTTATGAAAGGCTATTCTTTTCTCCTTCATCCTATGTGCAACTTCAGCGGTGAGCCAGCTAGGCCATTTTTGTCTGGTGTTCTTGCTCCTGATTTTGGTACAGGACTGTGTAGCCTCTGCGATGCTAGCCTTTATTGCTTCCCATCTCTGCTCTACCTCCATCTCCGGCCTAATCTTAGAGAGATGTACCTTCAGGATTTTTCCCATCCTTCCAGAATCTGCCCTTTTGAAGTCAACTACCTTGGTATGAGTCTTTGATTTTTTATGTCCTCCTCCCAGGATGAACCATGCTATTCTGTGGTTGCTCCCTGCCAGTGGATCCTCTACCTTAATATTATGGACACGGTCTCCATTGGCTAAAACCAAATCCAGAATCACATCATCCCTAGGCTCTCTGACCCCCTGCTCCAAAAAGCCATCCTGGAAGGCATCCAGGACTTACCTTTCCTTGGAGCTGGTAGTTAATAGTATTTCCCAGTTAACTCCTGGAAGGTTGAAGTCACCAGTAAGTACCACATTGCCTTTGCCTGCCTGAGTACAAATCTGTTCACTTAGCTTCTTGTCTTCCTCAGCTCCCTGCGAGGGTGATCTATAGACCACTCCCATTCTGACCTTCTCCTCCCTTGGCGACCAGAGCTGCACCCAAAGGGCTTCAGGTTTCCCCTCTGCTTCATGATCCCTTGTGCAGGTTATGTATTCCCTCATGAACAGAGCCACCTCCCTCCCTTCCCTACATCCCTATCCTTCCTGTACAGCTTGTAACCTAGCACCTTAAGATCCCAATCATTGTGACTGGATGTCCATGTCTCAGAGATGGCCATGATGTCCACCTCACTCTCCACCATCAACACTTGCAAGATTTTCATTTTATTTGCTAGGCTTCTGGCATTTAAGGACAACCTTCCATCCCTCGCATTTTCCTTGTCCCTTGTGCCCTTCCCCAGTACCTGGCTTTTCTATCCCCTACAGTATTTCCCACTGTCTTGTTTAACTGCCTTCCTTGCCCCCATGTCTGGTCTTCTGCTACTCTATCCCCTTTAATAACTCCCTCAGTCTTGCTTTCCTGCCCCCCTTGCCCCCTCCAAGTGATTTCTTCTCATACCCGTCATCCCCAACCAGGGGGGCCAACAGTCTCCCTCTCCATGCGTCCCAGACTTCTTTCCAAGCCTGGGCCCCCCCCTTTCCTAGTTTAAATTATAAGAGGTGGTCAGAAATTCACTCCACCTCTGCTTCAGGACAGCTGAGCCTTCCTTGCTAAGGTGGAGTCTGTCCTGGGCATGCAAGTTTTTGCTTACCCATGTGGACACCCATCCCCCCACCAGCCCAAACCCCATAGCCTTGCACCATTCTGCCAACCAGACATTAAATTCTATAATTTTTTGCTTCCTATCTGAATTTGTCTTAGGAACTGGTAGGACTTCAGAGAAGGCCACTGTTGTGCCTTCAATGCTGCATATCCTGGCCAGTTCTTTGAACCTTGCTTGTACCTCCATCACACTGTTGTCCGCTAGATCATTTTTGCCAAGGTGCACCACAATGTGAGGCTTTCCACCTTGCCCCTTTACACATGTGGGAATAATTAGTAGCACATTGTGTGACGTCATGCCTGGCATATACTCCACCGAGATTAAACTTTCCTTCCTCCCCCCAGTCTGATCCCTTCAGTATGGAGTCCCCTAATATGAGACACCACGGCCCACCCCTCCTGCTCCTTTGTGCTTTCTTCCCCCTTCTGTCCCTTGTCAGGTTTATCACTTCCTGTCACCATATCCTTTTTCTTCATTGCCTCTGGTTGTTCTTCCCCTGTGCGCCTTTCATTATTCATTATGCCTCTTATCAGTCTCTGTGGGCTGGCCCCCTGTAAAACCATGTCTTTCTCACTTATTTCAGTACTCCTGTTTGTCACCTTTGCCTTTCTCTTCTCCCTGGCATCACTGTCCTCCATCCCCGTGACTGACCACTTTCACTCAACTCTAGTCCTTCTCTCCTGCCAACAGCTCATATCGTTTGCTAGTTGGTATCCCTATATATGGTGTCGTTCCTACCCCTGCTGTTTGTTTCAGCTCCACTCTTGGAGTCTTCGCCCCCCTGTGGTCCTCTCTCCCCAGTATGATCTTTCCCCTTGTCATCTCTCCTCGCCACCTGGTGACAAAATCTGCACCTTCCCCTTCTGTCCTCGCAGCTTGTCCCAGGGTAGGTCCCCCCTCTTGACCTCCACTCTCGTCTTGTGTCTCTCCTGCACTTTCCCCTCTTGCTCCTTGCCCCATATGCTGCTGTATCTTGGAGGTTTCCAGCAACCCCCTTATTGCTTTTATTTCCTCCTCAAGATTTGCCAGCTGCCTACATACCAGGCAATCCCTGGCCTTCCACATTCTGTCCAGAAAAAACACTGCCCCACAGTTGTTACAGCAAACTCTCCTTCCCAGAGCTTTCCAGTGTGCTGTCTGCTTCTCCCAGACTCCCCTCCCCATCTACCTGCCTGTTGCCTAGGGTTAAACCTCCTGTTCACCTGGTGCCCTCTTCCCCCTGTCTGATGCATCCTCTGGAACTCAGGAATAAACCTCGTGTTCTCACATATACAGTTGCTCCATGCTTGCAGCACTGCAGCACCTTAAAGTTAAAACCGTTCAAAAAAAATCTTAATCCGCCTCAATGTAGTGCAAACTACTAACAGTATGAACCCGTTATCACAGCATCATTGACTTATCTTAAGCTCTAATGGTGTTATCAGGAGCTAACAGTGTATACCAGATAGCGTTGTAGCATGGTCTTAACTAAGATCCACAGAGTTGAAATTGTCTAACCAACAATTTATATGTAAGATCTAACAGATTAACAAAAGCTAAAAGTGTGTTACAGATAGTACAACAGCTTTGACTTGCAAAGGCCAAACAGCTTAAATGAGAATCTAGCAGAGTTAACAAGAGCCAACTCTGAGCACCAGATCTCACAGCAACAATGAGCAGTTTCATCAGCCCCTCCTCCTAATGATTATTTAATTGTTCGTTAGCTATCAACCCGCCCCCCGGGCATCCTTATATGCTCCACCCATCGGACTCATTATTTAATAAACTGTGAAGGAGGGGGTAGGTGGGAGGGCCAAAAAGTGTTCCTCCAGCTAGCAGTCTCTTCTCTCAGCTCCATTCTCTGCCACACTCTGAAAATGAAAGTCCCAGTGCAGGGGAGAGGGGGTCCCGTTATAGGGACGCAACCGCCTCAGCCGCTGTTGATGTCTTGAGTTGCTTCTGCATATCAGAGGTCTTCCGGCCCACAGGCACTTCCTCTGTTTCCTATTCATGGGGGAGCACTACCAGTTTTGAGCAGTGCCCTTTGGCCTTTCCTCGGCCCCCAGGGTGTTTACCAAGTACCTGGCGATAGTAGCAGTGGCTCTACGGAGGCAGGGTTTTTACATTTTTCCCCTACTTGGACCAACTGGCTCTTGACAGCCCCATCCAGATATTGCCTCTTGCAGACTCTGGAAGGTACTTACGCCTGTTCCAGTCCCTGGGCATCACTATCAACCTGCCCAAGTCCTCGCATACCCCCTGCCAGCACCTCCTTTATATAGGGTCTATCCTGGACACAGCTTGAGGCAAAGCTTTTTTGCCTGTAGACAGGGTAGAGTGGCATATGGCTCAGGCCCACCTTCTGATCCAACACCACAACGTTCAAGTGAGGGAATTCCTCAGACTCCTGGGATTTATGGTCACAGCCATTGTCATGGTTCCACTAGCCAGGCTACATATGAGAATCCCGCAATGGACCCTATGGGTCCAAAAGGGCCAACATGTAGACACCCTGGATCAGCTAGTGTTGGTGTAGGGCCCCATCAAGAAGGTGCTTCAGTAGTGGCTGGAACCTGACAATCTGTTTCCGGGGGTTCCCTTTACTTCCTCACCCCTCAGCAGATTCTCACGACAGACGCTTCGAGCCTCAGTTGGGGTGCCCACGTGGGGTCTCATCAGACCCAGAGGACTTGGTCCACACTTGAGCAGGATCTCCACATCAGTATTCTGGAGATGTGGACAGTCTTGCATGCTCTTCCAGACTCAGCTGTCCCCGGGTCCACTCTTAATTCAGACGGACACTATGTGTGTTGTTTTTTATATAAACAAGTGGGTTTGGGGTGGGCTCACTCCTACACTCTTGGTAGAGAAGCAATGAGAGTCTGGTATTGGGCTGCACAGCACGACCTACAACTCTCAGCCATCCATGTTCCCAGCATCCAAAATATCCTGACGGATACTCCAAGCCGCTCACTGTCCAGGGCTCATGAGTGGGAACTTCTGACCTCTGTGGCAGAAGACCTCTTCCTCAGACCTTTTTGTGTCCCCATTCAATGCAAAACTGCCGCATTTCTGCTCGCTAGATCCCGGGCCTGGAGTTTTCTGGAGAGCCGCATTGTCCTTCTCTTGGACAGGGAGGTTTCTGTAAACTTTCCGTTCCTTCCCACTCTTTCAGCAGGTTCTAATCAAATTCCAGAAGTAGGGAGCAACGATGATTCTTGTCACTCCTTTCTGGCCTCTCCAGATCAGGTCTCCCTTCCTACAACAACTGGTGATGACCCTCCTCTCCCCCTATCCCGGACACAGGCTTGCTGTCCCAGAACCAGGGCTCCCTGGTCCATCAAGTCACTTCATCTATATACAGATTTGGGGTTTCCCCAGAGTGGCTGATGTGTTGGTGGCAGTCAGGAAACCCCTCTACTAGAGCTAGCTATTCCATGAAAATCAAGTGCTTTGCTCTATGGGCTGCTTCACACCAGTTGGATCCTTTCACCTGCCTGGCAGATCGGATGCTGGAGTACCTCCTATCCCTTTCGGACTTGGGTTTAAGGTATTCTTCTATTAAAGTACATCTTTCTGCCATCTCTGCATACCATGTACCTGTGGATGAGCACACAGTGGCCCAGCTTGATGTGTCCCGCACTTTTCTGCAGGAAATCCTGCACTCAAAGCCCCTGATTCGGGATTCTGTCCCACCCTGGAACGTTAATTTTGTGTTAGAAAAGCTTATGTTGCCTCCTTTTGAACTGGCTGTGTCTTGTGAGCTATGCTTTCTGTCATGGAAAGCATTGTTTTTGGTTGCCATTATGTCTGCTTGAAGGGTTTCAGAACTTCAGGCCCTCATGTGTAAGGAGCCTTATTTAGTTTTCCACAAAGACTTTGCATACCAGTCCTTAGTTTCTTCCCAAGGTGGTGTCAGAGTTTACTTTGAATCAATTCATCCACCTTCCTGTTTCACGGAGCACTCCAATCGGGGGAGGCATTGCTCCATACCATGGATGTACATAGGATTCTGAGATATTATACACACTGGACTAAGGAATCTCATAAGTCCAGCCAGTTTGTTTCATTCGCCCCTGGGAGAGAGGGCTCCCCAGTTTCCAAACAGTGTTTGTCTAAATGGTTGGCAAATTGTATCGTTTACTGTTACCAGAAGTATGGTAAGAAACCTCCTGGGGCTGTCAAAGACCATTCCACAAGAGGTTTGGCCACCTCAGTAGCTTGCTTTCGCAATGTGTCTGCTGCTGACATTTGTGCTGCAGCCACCTGGAGTGCTGTCCACACCTTTACCAAGCACTACAGTCTGGACATTGCCTCTAGGAGGCGTGCCAATATCAGCCTGGTGGTTCTTCAAGGCCTTCTCTCCTAGGCTGTCATATTTCCTGCCATCTGCTCATCCTGTCTGCCTCTGCGATGAGAACTGCTTGGGACTCCGTCCTACCGGTCATAGCCTGCTGCAAGAGATCCTTGAAGTAAGATAGTACAGTTACATAAGAACTTACCATAACAGTAGATCTTACTCCGAGAGGGTTCCTGCAGTAGGTCTTCACATACAGGACTGCGCCCCCTGGCGTCCGGTCCGAACGAGAAACTTGTAGATAGCAGTCCTCAGCGGGAACTGCTCCCCAACGCCGGGCGCCATGAGACGCCAGCCTGCCATAAAAAGAGGTGGTCCCACTCTCCAGTTCTTTCCCGTCACCTCAATACATTTGGCACGCGATAGAACAGCGATCCTACGTCCGCCATTTTGTCGAAGTTTTCTTTGCCTCATAACTATTTTTTCACTAATTGTTTTGCTCATATTTGATGTCTTCTAGACAGAAGAAGAAATGCTCGAAGTGCGGCGCTCAGATCCCGCACGGGGATGACCATTCCTGCTGCCTCCTCTGTCTTGGTTCCAAGCATAACACCTAGGAATGCTCCGTCTGCCAGGTCTTCAACCAGGCGACCCGAACCAGGCGTAAGCGGACCTTCAAGGCCCATATCCTGACCCGAAGACTGGCGTCGATGGAAAAGGAGCTCCAGGAACTGTGGGATAGGTCATCGTTGCCAGGCCCTAAAAAGAAGAAAAGCAAGGAGAAGTGCCGGGACCGGAGTCCGTCGCCACACGGGAGGCCCTCCGAAACTGTGAGTACTTCAGCCAGTGCCCCATCTGCTTCTTTCGGCCAGGCACCTGCTCCCCCTCCTGCTGAGGTGAGCGGGCAGCCAGGGGTAGCCTCTCTGGAGGTCTCTGTCAAGTCACCCTGCCTAGCCGATAAGATACCCCTTGACCCCGTCGAAGGACGCACGGCTCCTGCTGATCAAACTAGCAGTGGTCTCCGGACTTCCACTAGCCCGGCACGGTCCAATCAGGCGGATTGCAGATCCTCTGTTGCCCATCCGGATCTTTCCACTCTCCCGTCGGGCTCCAGTTTGGCCCCTGACACCGGACAGAGTGAGCGGCAGAGCGACCCTTGGTCCTCTAGGGTCTTGCATCCCAGGGACTCACCACCTGATCTGCTGATTTTCCTGCCAGCGAGATCGCCTTCCGACCTTCCGTTGGGGTTCTTTCCAGACCTCCCCCCCTCGCCAGGCCTGCTGATGTCCCCGGACATTAGTCCGCCGCCGGCTAGGGATCTTATCATGGAGCCTCCTCCCTCTGGACCTTCGGGGGCCCACCCAGATCCCGCGCCTCCCTGAGTTTCCATGGCACTTTCCCTGGCAGGACCAGATCCTCCAGGCGGGTTTCCGGGCTCAGACCCCATTGTCCCACCACTGGGTGGCCCGCTGTCAACTCCACAGTATCCGACGCCAGGCCATGTGCCTCCGACGACGGGATACCCTTGGTACTCTTACTATCCACAAATGGGTTATCACTACCCTTCTTGGCCTCAGTACCCAGGCTATCCTATCTTCCAGCCTCCTCCTCCACCACCACTGGCGTCGGAGACGGCTCCCCAATGGTGGCAGGAGGCCAGAACCCAGCTGCTGTCGGAGCTTAGGCAGTCTGTGGGGGATCCTCCCCAGCCTAGGGGCCCCCTTCCACCGCCTCCTTCGGGCAGAGCCTCGGGTTCTCTTGCTGCAGGTACCGCTGGTATAGAACCCTCCATTCCCAGCGGCCTCGAGCCCTCTGATACGGAATTTGACACCGAACCTTCGGACCTCAGATCTCCAGTTGAGGTGCCTCCCAAAGAGTCACCCAAGTCTCCTCCAGAGGACCCATCTTTTGGAGACCTCTTGTGCTCCAAACAGGCTGGCCCATGAAAGAGGTGGATCTGCAACGAAAAAAGCTAGCGGAGCACCTGGATCTTGCTACGTCTCATCCCATCCCCATCCCCCCCATGGATGGGACCCCATGAGGACTTGGTGACCACAATATGGCAACAACCGTCCTCCATACCAGCGGTCTCCAGGAAGGCAGACCGGACCTATTATCCCCCGGAAGGGATTCAGCACCTCAACTCCCATCCTAATGCTGACTCCATGGTAATTAATGCTGCTCACGACCGGTCAGCCCAACCGAAACACCTGAGTTCCTCACCGCCAGACAAGGACTCTCGTCAGTTAGACCAGTTTGGGCGAAAAATCTATTCTTTTTCCTCCTGTGGCATTAGATCTCTCAACTATGTCTCTCATATGGTTGCTTTCCAAAAAGCTACTCTTTCAGAGCTGGAAAGGGATCTACTTGAGGTTCAGGATGAAAACCTTAGGGAGAAGCTCCTGGACAAGGTCAGGATGGGAAAGTCCTTGTGTCATGACACGCTCCGAGCGACGTACGACTTGGTGGATTCAGTGGCTAGAGCAGCAGCCATAGGGATCTGTCTCCGCTGGCTCTCCTGGCTTCGGATAGCTAGTTTGGCACAGGATGTACAGTGTTCCCTCTTGGACGCCCCTTTTAAGGGTTCCGTCCTCTTTGGCGGTGATGCCAAAGATATCATAACAGGACTGTGAGAGAGTGGACGCTGTTTGAGATGTACGCTGTATGTACAAGATGGGTCAGAAAAAGCAGCCCTTTCGCCGTCAAAGAAGGTGGAATAAGAACCAGGCAAAGCATCAGGAAAAAAGACACGCCCCTGGCTCAGGAGCCCAAACCCCACAGACTGTTACCCAAACCAGCCTCGGGGGCTAAAGCTCCCCTCCCCTCGTCATCCAGACTCCTTTCCCCTTATTCCGTTTCCTCCCTTACTTCAGGAGGAACCAGTCGGAGGGAGGTTTGGCCTCCACCTGGAAGGTTGGCAGAGTCTTGGGTGCTTCAGCTCGTCCAGCGGGGTCACTTAATCGAGTTCCTCGAGATTCCAGCCCCTCTACCTCCAGGACGGTCTTTCTATCCACGGGAACAGGTCCCCCTCATCTCACAAGAGATTCGGGCACTTCTTCTAAAGGAGGCCATAGAACCCGTCCCCCAAAACCAGATAGGAAGGGGATTCTACTCCCACTTCTTCCTAGTCCCAAAGAAAACGGGTGACCTGAGACCGATCCTGGACTTCAGCACATTAAACATCTTTGTCGAGTACAAGAAGTTTCGTATGTTGACTGTTCAGGGGATCATACCCCTGCTCCATCCCAATTCCTGGCTGTGCTCCCTGGATATGCAGGATGCCTACCTGCACATCCCTATCCTCCCAGCCCACCGCCTGCATCTGTTTTGCTTTTATGGAGGATCACTTCCAGTTTCGGGCGCTCCCCTTTGGCCTTTCCTCGGTCCCCCGGGTGTTCATGAAGTGTCTAGCGGTGGTCGCCGCCAGGGCATTTGTGTCTTCCCATACCTGAATGACTGGCTCCTCGCAGCACCCTCTACTACCAGCCTGAAAGAGTCCCTCTCTTTCACTCTGAACTTGTTCTTCCATCTGGGGATCACAGTCAACTTCCCCAAGTCCCAGTTCGTACCATCTCAACGACTCCAGTTTATTGTAGCCGTACTAGATACAATTCAGAACAAGGCTTTTCTGCCATCAGATCGAGACGAGACTTTGGTTGCTCAGGCTAATCTTGTGGCCCAGGCTCGATGGATCCCAGCACATGCTGTGCTCCGTCTTTTGGGACTGATAGCAGCAGCCATTTCCACAGTACCCCTGGCCAGACTTCACATGAGGGTCACCCAATGGTCTCTTCGAGTCCAGTGGGATCAGAGGACAGACGACATGAACAAAAAGTCATGTTCTCCAGCAGCCTTCAGAGAGATCTTTGCTGGTGGCAGGATCTCTCCAACCTGTCGAGGGGTACTCCTTTTCATTCCCCTGTCCCAACCCAAATCCTTACCACCAATGCTTCAGACTTGGGCTTGGTCCGATCAGGAGCTTATGCTCCACATCAACATTCTGGAGACCAGGGCGGTTCTTTACGCTCTCCAGGCGTTCCAGTCCCTTCTGGTACCGGGATCACTTCTGGTCCAGACAGACAATATGTCCACAGTCTGGTACATCAACAAACAGGGAGGAACCCAGTCGTACCCTCTCTGCAGAGAAGCAATGAGGGTCTGGTACTGGGCGATCCAGCACAGCCTTTACTTGACAGCAGTCCACGTACCAGACGTAAGCAACATCCTGGCGGACAGTCTCAGTCGATCAGTGGCCAGGGCCCATGAGTGGGAGCTAAAGTCGGGTGGCCGAAGAACTCTTTCTTCAATGGGATTCTCCAGACTTAGATCTGTTCACCTCCCCATTCAACGCAAAACTACCCAACTTTTGCTCGCTCATTCCCGGGCATGGTGCTTTTTGCCGAGATGCACTGTCTCTTTCTTGGACAGGGAGGTTTCTCTACGCATTTCCTCCTTTTCCTCTCATTCAAAAGGTTCTGGTGAAACTTCAGCAAGAGGGAGCTCATGTGATTCTTATCACTTCTCTCTGGCCATGCCAGATTTGGTATCCTCTTTTGCAGCAACTGGCACTGGAACCTCCAGTCCTTCTGCCATTTTCCCATGACCTTCTGACACAGGAGCAGGGCACCCTGGTGCACCTGAGCCTTCAGTCTCTCCATCTTCATGCGTGGCACCTGTGGACATAGCAGTTTCCCACTATGATGTCTCCTCGCAGGTTGCGCATATCTTAGTGGAGGCCAGAAAACCCCTCTGCAAGATCCACTTACGCCATGAAGTGGAAAAGATTTTTGATCTGGGCCCTAGCAAGGAGCTGGGATCCCTTTTCGTGCTCGGCAGCTCAGGTGTTAGAGTACCTCGCACATTTATTTGAGTCAGGACTTTGCTACTCCTCCATTAAGGTCCACTTCTCTGCAGTGTCAGCCTACCAACTCCCGGTGGAGGGCAAAACCTTGGCTCAGTTGGAGGTTGCCAAATCCTTTCTGAAAGGCAGAATCCCTGTCCTCCCTGGGACCTGAATTTCATGCTCGAGAAGCTGACTTTATCCCCGTTTGAACCAGCTTCTACTTGTGACTTACACTTCCTTTCCTGGAAGACTTTATTTTTAGTCGCAGTCGCTTCGCCAGAAGGGTCTCAGCTTCAGGCTTTTGTTTGTAAAGAACCCTATTCAATTTTTCATAGAGACAGAGTAGACTAACCTTTCTTTTCTCCCCAAAGTGGTATCAGAAACCACTCTGAATCAGAGTGATAGAATTACCAGTATACTATCCCCAGCATTCCAACGGGAGAGGGAGGGACCTTCTGCACACCCTAGATGTGCATCGGATTCTGAGGTACTACATGAACCAGACTAACGAGGTTCATAAATCTAACCAATTCTTTGTAACTTTTTCTCCCCAGTGCCAGGGCAAGGCTATTTCCAAACAAACCATCTCTAGATGGTTAGCCAACTGCATCCATTTTTCTTAGACAAAATATGGGAAGTCCCTTCCGGGGGCAGTCAAAGGCCACTCCACCTGCAGCGTGGCTACCTCTACTGCCTTCTTTAGGAATGTGTCCACTGCAGAGATTTGTGCAGCAGCCACATGGTAATCTGTTCACACTTTCACCAAGAATTACAGTCTGGACATTGCCTCTAGGCGCTGAACAGGCTTTGGTCTTGCAGTTCTGCAAGGCCTCCTGTCATGATTCCCTATGGCAACTTCTCCTCCTCCCAGATGCACCTCTGCATAAGTTATTTTGGTGACTGCTTGGTATTCAGTCCATATGGAAGATTTCACTGCAGGAACCCTCTCGAAGTAGGATATTGCAGTTACGTAAGAACTTACTGTAACAGTAGATCTTTGAGAGAGGTTCCTGCAGTTGGTCTAGTTTCCCACCCACCTTCCCCCAGTTCCTGGATGTTTTTTCCTTTAGTTTCCATCCTACCTAGCCCTTGGGTTTAGAGAGGAAGCATGGTCCTAGGAGTTTCTTTACTCCTAGTTTTTATTTACCTTTCTTTAGGTCTCCGGTGGAAAAGAACTGGAGAGTGGGCACGGGACTGCCTCTTTCATAGCCGGGCTGACATCATGACGCCCGACGTCGGGAGCGGTCCCCGCTGATGATTGCTATCTACAAGTTTGGCGTTCGAACCTGGACGCCTGGGACGCAGTCCTATATGTGAAGACCTACTGCAGGAAACTCTCTCGAAGATCTACTGTTACGGTAAGTTCTTACGTAACTGCAATATCTTCTAGAGGATCTCTTGCAGCAGGCTCTGCTTTTCCCTCCCTCTGGCTGTGTCTCGCTTCCCTTCCATCAGGTCGCACCTTCTGCTTTCCTTTTGCTACTAGGTGACCTCAGCGTTCTCCTTGGTTCCCCCTTCTGGACTCTTTTTCTGGTCTCCAGCAGGAGAACTTAGAAGGACTTAGGGGCCACCCACCTTATATAGGATGGGCTGGCATCGGAGGTGGTCAGTCCCCTCTGGTATACTGCTAGCTAGAAAGGTTTCCTTGTGGTCCTAGCACCTGATGGCTCAGTCCTACCAGTGATAGCCTGCTGCAAGAGAGCCTCTCGAAGATCTACTGTTACAGTAAGTCCTTATGTAACTGTACTGTTTCTTTTGCCCATCTCTGGTGATTCCCCAGGTGGAATATAAGATTCTTACCCCAGGAGTCCTTTAGCATCAGTAACTATTGCAGTTTGCTGGATAGCTAGCACTGCCCCAAAGATGAAATATATGGTAATGAGTTTTATGAATTAGCCAATGAGATTGAAGCTAGAGAATGTGCTGAGCAGAGAGAGGGAAGGGGGCTTCAGAATTTTTTCTTCACTGGATTGAGCAACATTGCCTCTGAGATGCTCTCTCTCCTGACAAGAAAAGGTTGTTTTTCATGATATTAGTAGCTATTTCTTTGTTTCCTATATTTTTGAGTGTGCTGGGTATTTATTTATTTATTAGTTCTATCGGTTCCCGTGAACCGCGTTTTTCCCCCGGTTCCGCAGTTCCTCACGGTTCCCTTTTTCTTTATTTTTAAAAAGTTTATCGCATCTAGTGTTTCCGTGGTTCCCTTTACTTATTATTGTTCATTTTTATCGCGGTTCCCTTTTTCAAGCTGGAACTGACCGTTTTACATTCTTTTTACCTCAGAAAAGTCACAGCTCTTTACCGAGAGGGAACTGACCATTGGACCTTAGATTTAAACAGTTCAACATTCTATTTAGGGTAAATTAGGCATGTCAGAAACTCCAAAGAAAGGGACTGGACCCACAGGTTTTAAAAATTGTTTAAACTGCCATAGAATTTTAGCTAAAGCTGATACTGTACTCACGACCTGTATTTAAAGTGCTTATGTCCAGATCATTACTGTGTTCATTGCTCCAAATTCTGTTCAAAAACGTCAAGAAATAGAGCAAAAAAGGCTTAGAGAAATGGCAGAAGAAGGGTCTTCATCTGGTCCCAAACAAAGACCCAGGGCTACCAATGAGGGACCTATAAGAAATAAAAAATAATTCAGGTGCTGATGAGGCATCTTTAAACTCTAAGCCTGGTACAGGTGCTGATGGAAGTGCCTTTGAAAACAGAGAACACAAAGCCTGGCACTGATGAAGTTCCTAAATCAAAAAACTTAAGAGGCACTGATGAAGTGCCTGATTCTAAGAGAAAGCCTGAACAAAAGCGTGGCACCTTTACCAGACTCTCCAAGGCATGGTTACCCTTTTTGGTGCCTCTCATTGTCCCCAGGCATATATCTTCTCCCCCCCCTCCCACTGCCCCCTTGGCTGAGGGAGATGACAGTGATGATTTCTGTGATGTCCCAGATGACAATTTGGAAGACAAGGCCCCAGAACCCAACATGTCACCTGATCACAATTTTGGGGCATCTCCTAATTAGGAGGATACCTCCTCCCTGTTCTCCTTTCTGCAACACATGGTGGACACCCTTGACCTCCCCTCTCAAGAGTCCAACCAGGATGAGGAGGAAGACCAGAACTACAGGGAAATGAAAGGTCTTCCCCCTCCTAAAAAGTTAGATCGGACTTCAAGGATGGAGCTCTTGCAGCAGGGAATACCATTAGGAATGAAGTCAGCAGGTGTCGGGACCCCATGGAAAACTTGGAGCTAGCAGTCTAAGGCAGGGGACCGCCCCAACGCAGCTATGCCCAACGTCAGACGTGGTATAAAGGGGGAGGTCCCCCTGACACATCTCAGTTCTTTTCCTGCCATCGACCCACATAGTTCTGCTCCTCGGACACCTTCCTTTGCAGTCGACAGCCATCGAATGTCAGAAGTTTTTAGTTCTTCAAAAAACCTTTCAAACAATGCCTCATGTATGTTGTTGCCCTCCCCGCAGCAGCAAAAGGCAAAGTGTGCGTGCGGGAAGCAGATCCCGACCAAAGACGGCACGTGGCCTGCCTCCTCTGCCTAGGCCCGGAACACCAGCCCGACACCTGCACACATTGCCAGAAGTTCAGCCAGAGGACGCGCAGCCAGGAGGGCCAACGCACTCAAAACCTTTCTGCTAGAAAAGAAGCTTGAGGCCATGCAGCAAGGATCAGGAGCCAGCTAATCCTCCGCGAGGGTTTCCACCAAAAAATAAGTCGTCAGGGGGGAAGCTTCACCATAGGGATAAGGATCGGTCCAGGTCTGAATCCCGGCCTAATCCTGCCCTTAGTTGCCAGCCAAGTAGGCCACATCCTCTGGCCGGAGGTCCAGTTTGGTTCCGAACCAGCCGCCCGAATCTTCCCGCACGTCTAAGTCCGCTCTCGCCTCTTCTCAGGGCAAACATCGGGAGTTGGCTTCATCGGGACACCATCACTCTTCTCTGGCTCAGCATCCCCTAAAACCCTCTGGGTCGACCCAGGAAAGCCTGTCCAGGGCTCAAGACAGGCCCAGCTCTTCTGATGAGTGCAAGCGATCGGAAGAACCCTCAGGCATGAGGTCGCCCAGGCTTGGACACCTCCCCCTACAGCTAAGGTGCGCCCTTCTCCAGACCAGCGCAAGCCTAGCCGGTCGCCTACTCCGTCGACCCGCTCCTCGACACCTGACACGGGCGGTCGCCAGATGAAGACCAACCGTCTGCCCCTCTTCCGAGGGACCAGAGGCCTGCAAAGCCACACCAGATGCCAGACCAACAGATGAGGGCATTGCCGGTCGTCAGCCTACTGAAGCCGGGATCCCAGACCTGATGCCTGCCGAGCCAGACGCCCGCACCTAAAGACCCAACGCCCGGCCCCTCAGACCCGGCGACGGCCTCTGTGGTTGTCCCAGTAGCAGACATCGGGAGTCTGTTTACTACGTGGTGGAATACAGTGAAAGGGAATCTTCTATATAGACCCCTGACACTGTCCCTCCTCCTCCACCCGTGGGTCCCCCTCCCACCCCAGAGCCTCGGGGGTGAGCACGAGCACCCACACCCGGACCCTAAGGGGAAAAGAAAGATACGACCCTCATCTCCGTCTCCTTCTTCCCCTCCTGTCACGTCCTCCTTGGATGAAGGCGACGTAGATTCAGAGCCTTACTCTGATGGGGAATTTTGTCCTCCCTCCCTTGGATTTAAAGATTCCCTGCAGTCCCCCTGGATGATCTCTCATTTATGGACATTATGAGGCACATCCAGGCTATATACGAGTGGGACACGGAGGATCTGGACCCAGAGCGCAAGCGCCTGGCCAAGTTCCTCAGAGAGAAGGAACCCAAACTTTTGGTAATTCCACTGATCGTAACCATTTCAGTACGTAACACGTCTCACCTGGCGTACGCTGTCTTCCATACCGGCAGTCCCTCGGAAGGTGGACAGGCTTAATAAGCCTCCGAAGTCTGAACCCTTTCTGGCTGAGCAACCAAAGGCCAATTCGTTGATTCTTACAGCCACCCATGGCAGGGGTTCCAAGCCAAAGCACTTGAGTTCCCAACCCCCAGATCCAGTCTCTAAAAAGTTAGATGGTTGGGGCCGAAAAGTCAGCCACTGGGACCATCAGGTCTTTTTTTTTTTATTCTATTTTTCCGCCCCATGCTCGCTGGTCCTCCACTCCTTCGGGCTCCACAAGTTCCCCCAGCCCCTACTGTCCTTACCCAGCCCTCCTCTGGTCTTCGTCTTTGAACTTCATGGCCCACATGATTACCTACCAACAGTCGCTATGGAGGAAGACAGTGGACCTCGTATAAGCTATGCCTGACTCCGCCTCAAAACAAAAATTCTGGCGTGGTGCCCAGCGTCGGGATTAGATGTCAACAAACACACCCTTAGGGGTGTTCTTACGACTGCGGATATGGCTCCAGAGCAGCCGCCTCGGGGTCTGCATGAGAAGGCAGTCATGGATTAGGCTCACAGGTTTCCAACCAGACCTACAAGAGTCTATAATGGAGTTCCCCTTTCATGGTCCCGTTCTCTTTGGCCACAAAGTTGAATGAATGGTTAAGCAACTTCAGGAATCAGGAAAAGTGGTGTCTGACGTGCACTGCATGTATAAATCTCAGCCTCAGGAACCCCGCCAGCGCCCTTTTTGCAAAGGACAAGGGCAGGGACAGGGGAGTAAGCAGTCCCACGGTAGATGGTTCAAGAGGCGGGGTCACCCTGCCCCTCAAGGTCCCCAGGACCCCAAGCAGCCCAAAATGCCCAGGCCCCCCCACGCCCTCAGCCTGATGCCCTCTGCCCTTCTCCTCCCTTTAGGGACAGGCAGAGTGAGAAGGTAGGAGGGTGGTTTGCGCTCTACCCACTCAAATGGTCCAGTATCACTGCGGACCAATGGGTACTGGATACCATTTGAAAAGGGTACACGATAGAGTTCACCTCCATCCTGCTGGACAACCCCCCGACCCGTTGTCCACCGGAACACAGTCTCCTTCTAGAAGCAAAGATTCAACAGCTCCTAGAAAAAAGATCCATCCAAAAGGTTCCACAGGCCCAGAAGGGAAAGGGTTACTACTCCGTTTCTTCCTGGTCCTGAAGAAAAGCAGAACTTATTCATTTTGGATCTGAGCCAGCTCAGTCTCTCTGTAAAATACCAGAGGTTTGGGTTGGTCACTCTGTGAGGTCTCTTCCCTTACTTCAGCAAGGGGACGGTGAGTGCTCATAGATATGCAGGGACTCTACATACATATCAAGGTCCTGAAATCTCACAGAAGGTTTCTGCACTTCAGCTTCCAGGATTTGTTCACTACCACTTCAGGTACTCCCTTCAGCCTTCTTCTGCCCCAGGGTTTCATACAAAGTGACTAGCAGTGGTAGCTGCGGGCCTCCGAAGGAGAGGCCTCTTTGTCTACACTTACCTGGATGATTGGCTCCTCTCCACTCAGTCAGAGGAGTAGCTTCTAATTGCCTTGCGAGAGACAACAGGCTTTATTTTAATCCCTGGGGATCACAGTAAATTGGCCAAAATCACGCCATTGGCCGACCCAAAGGCTGCAATTCATAGGGTCTATTCTGGACACCAGACAGGGCAGAGCCTTTCTGCCTCCAAACAGGGCAGGCCGCCTTCGGGATTTGGCCAGAAGGCCCCCTCGGCCCCTGCCCGGGTTGTTCTACAGCTTCTAGGCCATATGGCAGTTGCCATAGCCACTGTACCCTTAGCCAGACTACATATGGGGACCCTCCAATGGCATCTCAGGGTCCAATGGGACCAGTCGGTGGACGATCTGGATCTCCGAATCCAGATGTTTCGGGCGGCACACCATTCCCTTGAATGGTGGCTCCGTCACGGTATTCTAACGGAGAAAGTTCCATTCCATTCCGGCGACCCACCCCTCTCCGGAC
The DNA here is from genome assembly GCA_016271365.2 of Neoceratodus forsteri. Lineage (NCBI taxonomy): Eukaryota > Metazoa > Chordata > Ceratodontiformes > Ceratodontidae > Neoceratodus > Neoceratodus forsteri. The sequence continues at coordinate 1,562,117,728 of CM057449.1, forward strand.
TTTAACCACAGATGCCTCTCTGTCCAGTTGGGGGGCTCATTTAGGGGATCACAGGACCCGGGGGTCTTGATCTGCCATAGAGCGCTGTCTACATATAAATGTTCTGGAAATGAGAGCCGTGCTGAATGCACTTATTGCATTCAGAGACCAACTCTCGATGGGTCCTCTCCTGGTGCAGACAGACAACACACCAGTGGTCTTCTACATAAGTAAGCTGGGGGGACTCATTTGTACCCTCTTTGCAGGGAGGCCATGAGAGTGTGGTATTGGGCAGTAGAACACCGATCTCATCGCTGTTCATCTGCCTGGGATTCAGGACGTTCTCACTGACAGTCTCAGCTGCTCTACCTCTTTGAATCACAAGTGGGAACTGCTCCAAGAAGTCATAGACGACCTATTCGGTCACTGGGGCCATCCAGAGTTGGACCTCTTTGCGCCCCTTGCAAAGCCAAACTGCAAAATTTTTGCTCACTCGTGCCAGGGCCTGGTGGGTTTTTTTTTTGAGATGCATTGTCCATCTTTTGGACAGGGAAGTTCCTGTATGCCTTCCCTCCTTTTCTCCTCATTCAGACAGTACTGCTCAAGTTGCAGTCAGAAGGAGCCAGGATTCTGGTGGCTCCTCTTTGGCCCCATCAGATCTGGTATCTGTTGCTCCAGCAAATGTCACTGGAGTCTCCAGTTCAGTTGCCATTCTCCACCCACTTACTCTCACAAGAGCAGGGGACACTCGTCCATCCTGCTATTCACTCTCTTCACCTACATGCGTGGTTCCTCGAGTCCTAGCGGAAGAGAGATTCGGTGTTTCAAGCAGGGTGGCTGAGATCTTGGTTGCAGCAAGGAAGTCTTCCACCAGGGCCACCTATGCTCTGAAATGGAAACACTTCTGTCTATGGCCCATGCCCTCGATCCCCTGGGTTGCCCGGCTAGGCACGTGCTAGAATATCTCCGTCACCTTCTGGATTTAGGACTGAGCTGTTCGTCCATTAAGGTGCACATACGTGCGGTTTCCGCATATCATGATCCTGTCGGAGATAAAACTCTGACACAGCTCATCATCTTTAAGACATTTCTACAAGGGGTTGTACATATCAGACCTCCCACTAGAGACATCGTTCCTCCTTGGGACTTACTTCTCCTCCTGGAGAAACTCTCCCTTCGAGCCAGCAGCCTCTTGCAAGCTGTGCTTCCTCTCATGGAAGACCATCCTTTTGGTAGCCATTACCTCCGCTCGAAGGGTTTCTGAGCTCCAGGCCTTGATGTGTAAGGAAACTTACATAGTTTTCCACAGGGACAGGGTGACCCTGCACACGAACCCTAAGTTCATGCCAAAGGTGGTGTCCATGCTGACTCTTAACCAGGACATCAACCTTCCGGTTTATTATCCGTAATTTGTTAACCAGGGTGAAGTGCTGTTGCACACCTTGAATGTTCACAGAATTTTGAGGTATTACCTCCACAGGGCTCACTCCTCCGGACAGTCGGACCAATTGTTTGTCTCATTCACCAAGTGAATGTCGGGGACTCCTGTTTCAAGACAGTCAGTAGCCCGTTGGCTGGTGCAGTGCATTACTTTCTGCTACCAGCATCATATCAAACCACTTCTGGGAACAGTCAGGGGCCACTCTACCAGAGCAGCAGCCTCCTCCTTCGCTGCACTCAAAAACGTCTCCTCTGCAGATATTTGTGCAGTCCACACTTTCATTAGACATTACAGCCTGGACATTGCATCCAGAAGGAGAGCAGGTTTTGGACTAGCAGTCCTGCAGGTCCTACTCTCTTAGATGCCTTTCTAATATGTTTCAGCTGTTTTTCAGCAGCTCTCTCTACCGCCCTCAGATTTGGCCATATCCTTGGGTACTGCTTGGGACTCAGTCCTAATCTTATTACCTGCTGCAGGAGCTCCACCCTCGAAGACAGGTAGTACAGTTACATAAGAACTTACCATAACAGTAGATCTTCAAGAGGACCTCTTGCAGCAGGTGGCTTTCCCACCCTCCATCCCCCAAGATAGTATTTTGGCTGTCACATCACCAGAACATGGTGGGGACATCCTGCTCAGTTCTCCAGTTTGGTTTCTAGCCAGGTCTCCAGCAGGAGATCTGAGATGGCGCCAGGGGACCGCCCCCTTTATACCACGTCTGACGGGCATAGCTGACGTCGCGGGCGGTCCCCTGCCTCAGACTGCTAGCTAGAAGTTTTCCGTGAGGTCCTGATGCCTGCCAGCTTCAGTCCTAATGGTATTACCTGCTGCAAGAGCTCCTCTCGAAGATCTACTGTTACGGTAAGTTCTTATGTAACTGTACTTTCTCTCTATTTACAAACCTTTCAGGAAGAACACAATGAAAATTCTTCAGATCCCCACATCTGAGCAAGGGGTCAAAAAAAGGGCTGATAAAAAGTACCAGTTTTCTAAAACTGGCACAGCATTTCTGTTTATTCACCCCATCACGAGGGAGTGGTGCAATAAGCAGCATGTGACAAGCCTGGGGTCCCCTTTTATTTATTTATTAAATTTTGTTAACCGGGTAAGCCCACTGGGCCCTGAGGGTCCCTTTTTCAGGGGCGACCCGGAATTAGTTACATAAAGCATAAAGCAAGGTAATACATACAAGTAGTACAGTACAGGACACACAGCATACAGAGTTTCAGTGACAGTATACAATAGTCACAATAAAGAGCAATTATAAATAGCAGTTGTACAAAGATCAGCCATAACAATTGAGAGACAGAGAGCAAGAGTTAAAGCACCGAACTACAGGGTACGAGTTACATAGCCACTAGGGCAGGGGCAGTGACTGTGGTTTAGGAGGTGCAAGCGCAGTCCCTTCAAGAATGTTGCTAGGGAGGGGGCTTCCTGTAGGTGTGCAGGGAGCTTGTTCCACAGTGCAGGGGCAGTATAGGCAAAGGATTTAGAGCCTGCTGCAGAGTGGACCCTGGGCAATTCTAGGAGTAGTTTGCTCAGAGTGTGGAGTGGTCTGCTAGACTGCTTTGGGGCAAGTAGCCCAGCTAGCCCATCTGGAGGGTTGGCATTGAGAAGCTTGTAAGTCCAGCTTAATAGGGGGTACTGGAGCCTGTGGCTTAGAGTAGGCCAGTTGAGTGAGGCAAGGACATCACAGTGATGGGTCCTAGGATGAGCTTTCATGGCGAATCTAGCAATTTTATGATACAGAGTTTGTAGTCTACAGTGGTCTTGCTTTGATAGCCCTAGAAGGGTTGGGGAGGCATAGGTAAGGGTTGGGAGAAGGATACTTTTTGCAATTGCCAGTCTGGTTTCAGGAATCATATTGGAGCTTAGGCGGTAGAGCAGGCCCAGTTTTTGATGTATGTTTTTTGTTACTAGGGCAACATGTTGTTTTAGGGTAAGCCCATGATCTATCGTAAGCCCTAGGTACCTGAAGGACTGGACCACCTCATTAGTGGAGCCAGATACAGTAATTAGTGGGAGAAGGTGAGCCTGGGAAGGACCTAGGGATTTTGGCCCAAATAGCAGGGCTCTGGTCTTATTTGCGTTAAGAACCAGGTGGTGTTCGACTAGCCAAGCCTCAGTCATGGCAAAGTCAGATTGCAGCAAGGGCCCAGGGTCCTCCAGCTGTGGCGCGGTTCTGTAGAGTACCACGTCATCAGCGTACTGCACCACGGAGCTACTCCCACAGTGGTGACAGAGGTCGTTGACGAAGAGAGAGAACAAAAGTGCACCCAGGACGGAACCTTGTGGAACCCCCTCATTTAGAGGTAGTATACCAGATGTTGCACCGCTCTACTTAACCTGTTGGGCACGGCCAGTCAGATAGTTGTTGAACCAATTCAGGGAATGTTGATCAAGTCCAAATTTGCTCAGCTTTTTTTTGCAGGAGGGGGTGGTCTACCAGGTCAAAGGCCTTGGTGAGGTCAATAAAGACTACCCCTGTAGGGGTGCCTTTGTCCAAAGCTGCGAGGATGTCAGAGGTGAACCTGATGAGGACAGTGTCGGCCCCATGTTTTCATTGGAAGCTGTGTTGTGAGAGGGCTAGGAGTTGGCTTACTTCCAGGTAATCCCAGAGTTGGAAGTACACCAGTCTCTCCTGGACCTTTGCAAGGGAACAAAGGATAGAGATAGACCTCTAGTGACCTATTGGTTCCCTAGCTCCACCCTTGTGGAGTAGAACCACATGAGCCTGTTTCCATACTTTAGGGACTACTGCCTCCTGCAGTGATCTGTTTATAAGCCAGGTGACTGGTAAGGCAATAGCGTGGGCAGCAGCCTTAAGCAGTCTAGGGTCCAATCCATCTGGCCCCGCAGAACTAGATAGAGGTCTTTAAGGATAGTAGAAGGGGAAACACCTCTTTGACACGCACTCTCCTTAGGTGGAAATGGGGGGTAAGTAACTCCTGAGTTTCAGTAACCAGGGGGACCTGGTTGATGACCGACTGATTAGTTCTGTATGAGCCCAGGTCAGTGAAGAAGCTATTGAAGGCAGCAGCTGCCTTGCCTTCCTCTGTTAGGGTTTGACCAGAGCAGGTTATATTGCCCTGAGGTGATTTGTTTTGGCCTTTAATAAGTGAATTGATGCTGGACCAGAAAGACTTCGGGTCCGTCAAGGATCGCCACTGGATTGATTTAAAGTAGTCCCTTTTGGCCATTTTAGAGGCCTTTTTGCATTGATTCCTCAGCAACCTGTAGTCGGCCAAATATACAGGGCTGGCAGAGTACCTTGCCTTCTTCCAGGCCTTGTCTCTGCCTAGCATGAGAGAGTTCAGTTCCTGAGTGATCCATCTATGGCATTGGCCTTTGGCACATCTTTTCCTCACTGGAGCATGGAGATTGACCGCAGTGGAGAAAGTATTCTGGAAGAACTGAGCGGCTTCCTCCATGGTGTCAAGCAGTCTGATGGGCATCCAGTCAGTATTTCTCAAACAATACTGAAAGGCCTCCAGAGAGAACCTAGAAAAGTCCCTGGCTACTATAAACCTAGGGGGAGGCCCAGGGGTCTGTTATTCCAAATGCAAAAGGTGAGGGAATGATCGATTAAGGCATCAGACATTACACCAGCCAGCTGGATGTTCGTTGGTTTAGAGGCCAGGATCCAGTCAAGGGTGTAGTGGTTCCCAGTTTTTAGGTTTTGCCTGGTGAACTCAGTGATGACCTGAGTCAGGCTTGCTTCAAGGAGCGAGGCCCTACAGACTTGCTCAATAGCTGTTTCCCACCTGAGATTGAAGTCCCCTAGGATCAGGACCTCTGCTGGGGGAGCCACTGCTAGGGCACTTGTTAAGTCCCGAAGTGCAGAGTTACGGCCATCAGGAGGGTTGTATGTACAACCAATGGTTAGGTGTTTTGCATGGCCCAGGACAAGTTTGATGAATAGAGATTTGAACTTTAAAGAGCATGGCAACAGAAGGGAGGACCGGGAAGCCTCCAGCGAAGAAGATATGTAGATGAGGACCCTCCCTTTTTTTTTTGCCCTCTCTGTCTTTATGGAAGGTGTCATAATTAGCAAGCTCCACTTCGTAAGACTGAATGTGAGGCTTAAGCCAAGATTCAGAGAAGGCTAGCACATCTGGCTTGTAAATCTTGACCCAGGATTGTACCTCATGCAGCTTAGGTCTCAAGCTGCAGACATTCATGTGGGCAACTCTCAGGCACTTGGCACTACACCACATTGGGTCATTGTGGGATTCTAGAGATGAATTAGCAAGTTGGGGTCCTGGGTTAGGGTGGACGTCACCTGAGCACATCAATAACAACAATGCAGTCAGGCTGAGGACCCCATGCCGGGTAGTGGGTGACAGATTTGTCCGCTTATCGGTCCAGCCCGCAAAGATAAGGTGGCTTATTCCCTTGTAGACTAACATATGCAATAGGAGCAGGCAGTCCATTGATGGTGTTACAGGGCAGATTTTTAGGTGTGGTAGATGACAGACTTGTGCGCATCTGAATACGTCGGGGTCACGATGGGCACCCATTTGAGCATCTACCCAGGCAATCGTGGAGACGAAAATGATAAGCTTGGCATAGACCCTGTAATGGGCCAGGATTGGGTTCAGCCACATTCTCCATAGCTCCCTGCATCGTGGCTGTGCTACTACTGTAAGAGACATGTTGCACTGAGCCAGTGGGCACTGGTAGTGCCAGTACTATGTGATTTATCAAAGCCTTCAGACAGTGGTTAGAGGATCCAAAGGGGCTTTTCCTATTCCTTGCACTGGATCTGGAGTTATCTGCACCAGACTGGTGTTTTAGGAATATGCAGTCTGAGCTGAGCCGCACAGCTGTGGAACTGTAGCCAGGGCTGATAGTACTTGGAAAAAAAAAATTATTACAAACTTATACCAAAGGAGGAGAGACAGGCAAATAGCAACCTCTAGTGGTGGCAACTGATACGTTGCAAATGGAGAAATGAGCCCTGAAAAAGCCCCTGAAAAAAAGGCTCTTAAGAGGCTGGATTTTATGACCAGGAAAAGATATACTTCAGCCTCTCTCCTTCTCCGCCTTGCCTCTTGCATGGCTTACACAGCCAAATGTCAGAAGGCTTTATGGAACTCAGTCCTAGCCATAGTCGAACAGGGCTCAGAGTCTGTGGCTAAGGTTTTAGTGGAAATGGCTAAGACGGCTTTGGAGGCCACAAAGTATCAGTTCCACATGGCAGATGACAGCAATGATGCAGCCTCAAGGGTTATGACTCAGGCTATTTCCCTGAGACATTTTGCTTGGCTCAGAAAAACAAACCTGTCACAGGAGACTCGGTCCAAAGCCATGGATTTTCCATGTGACAGAAATGTTTTCTTTGACTCCAGGACTGAGGAGTATATGAAAAAGGTTGACGAGTACAAGGCAGCCTATCAGAGCAATACAACCAAGACTAAGCCTCAGGCACCTCAAAAGCCTCAACACAGGGGTAATAGAGGCAGGGACTACTTTTCCAGACTCTATTACTCCCTTCCCCCTCAGTTTAACCACTCACAGTTCAGAGGTTACTACAGAAGAAGAGGCAGGAGGGGTCAGAGGAGATCTACCCCTGCTTCTGCCACCCGGCAAAAGCCCTGACTCCTCAGCCCAGGTTGCCTCCCCTCTGCCAGTAGGGGGCAGGATCTCCCAATACCTCCAGTCCTGGACCCTCTTTACTACAAATACAGGTGGGTCCTGGAGGTAGTGGAAAAGGGCCTGTCCCTTCCGTTCAAAAAGATGCCAGCCCTAAAGAGAACTCAGCTTTCGAAACCTCTAACTCCGGCAGAGGGGATTCTGTTGGAGATGCAAGTAAAGCATTTTTTGGAAGTAAAAATAATAGAGAGAGTGCCTACCTGTCAAAGGGACAAAGGACTCTACTCCAGGTACTTTCTGACTCAAAATTGGGGAGTGGCGGCCTGTTCTAGACCTCTGATTCCTAAACAGGCACCTTCTGAAACCCAAATTCAAGATGGTCACTCTGAAATTGGTGACTCAATCTTTATAGCAGGGAGACTGGCTAGCCTCCCTAGACCTCAAAGACGCATACTTTCATATCCCCATCAGGTTGTCCCACAGGAAGCTTTTGAGATTCAGGCTCCCTTGAGGGCACCACCGGTTTGCAGCCATGCCTTTCAGCCTGACATCTGCACCAAGGGTGTTCACAAAATTCCTTGCTGTAGTGCAGCTCATTTAAGAAAGACTAGGATATCAGTCTACCCTTATCTAGACAACTGGCTCATAGTGGCAAAGACCCCTCCTCTTCCAGAGGAGGCTCTTTTCTTAACAAGAGACAAACTGCAATCCTTGGGATTCATTATAAATCAAAAGAAATCCCATTTGGTACCAGCTCAGCTCCTTACCTTCATAGGAGCACAGTTGGACACATTGCACAGCAGAGCCTTTCTTCCTGTGGAAAGGATTCAGAATTTTCTGTCAGTGGCAAACTCTTTTGTCCTGGGCCAGCCAGGCATTTTCTGCAGCTCTTGGGCCACATGGCATCCATGACAGCTGTGTCCCAGGGATCAGGTTCAGAATGAGGGACATTCAGCAGTACCTAAGGTCTCGCTGGTCCCAATGCAAAAATTCACTGTCCAAAGTGGTCCCAGTCACAAAAAACTTTCTTCAGTTTCTGAACTGGTGGAAGGACACTGCCAACCTTTCGGTAGGAGTTCCTTTCTAGGTCTCCTTCCTTTCCAAAATCATCACTACAGATGCTTCTCTTCTTGGATGGGGAGCTCACATGGACAACTGTTCTGTCAGTGGCTCCTGGACTCCACAAGAGCCACAGGTCCACATCAATCTGTTGGAACTCAGGGCCATTTGACTGGTTCTCAAAGCATTTGCTTTAAAGATAAAGGGACATACTGTCCAAATCAGAACAGACAACACCACTGCTATGTTTTACGTAAACAAGCAGGGCAGCACAAGGTCCACCATCCTATGCCTAGAGGTCATAAAGGGTTTGGGGCCTAGCCAGTTCCTTCGGAATCAGTCTGTCAGCCATACATCTCCCAGGAAAAGACATCACCATGGCGGATGCCCTCAGTCGGGCTGGGCAAACCAGAGGATCTGTTCACCTCTTACCTGAACCATCAGTTTTCTGTGTTCTGTTGCAGGCCTCCAGCACTGGAAACTCTTCCAACAGATGCCTTAGCTCTGGAGTGGACAGGACAGTTCCTTTATGCATTTCCCTCCTTATCTCGGATTTTCAGAACTTTGTTAAAGCTCAAAAATCAACCTGCAGCAATGATTCTTGTGGCACCAGATTGGCCGAGGCAGGCATGGTACCCTCTGCTGATGTCCCTGTCCTGCAGCAAGTCTGTTCATCTCCCTCAGTCACTCCTTCCTGTCTCTTCCCCAGACAGGGGTGTCATACCCAGATCTGAAACCTCTTCACCTCAAAGCCTAGCTCTTGAGGAGTTAGAGTTTCCGGACACTCGGCACTCTGAGCAGGTCCTGAAGATCCTGAAGATGTCCAAAAAGCCTAGTACAAAATAAAATTATGCAGCCAAGTGGAAAAGATCTTCCCTCTGGTGCAAGAAGAAGCACAGTAATCCTTTTAAGGCTTCGATTCCTAATATTTTGGATTACTTGGTACACCTATAGGACTCAGGTTTGAAGCCTTCCTCTTTAAGGCTTAATCTGGCCTCTGTTTCAGCTTCTCTCTCTCTCTCTCTCTCTCTCTCTGTGGGGAAAACCAAGTCTGTATTTTCACAACCAGTCTTTAAGCAGTTTTTCAGAGGTCTCCATGTTCAGCCCCCAGTTAGGGAGCCTGTCCCTCCTTGGAACCTGAATTTCTGTGTTGCCAAGCTCATGGAGCCACCCTTTGAACCCATGGCTGTGGCTCACATTAAGAATGTGACTTGGAAAACTGTGGTTTTAGTGGCCATTACCTCTGCTAGAAGGATCTCATTTACAGGCCCTCGGTACTGAGCCTAACTGCTCTATTCCCCACAGGGATAAGACTGACCTCAGGACAAACAGCAAATTCTTGCCTAAGGTGGTCCCTGAGTTCCACCTCAATCAATCCATCACTTTGCCTGTGTTCTTTACAGAAAAATCCACTCCTGGGGAGCAGAAGCGCCACAATCTGAATGTAAAAGGGCCTGCTCTACCATTTGGAGCACACCAAGCAGTCCAAGGGCTCATCCACATAGTTGTTCCTCACCTGTGGGAAGGTAAGTAGAGGAAGGCCAGCCACCAAGAGAACTATCTCTCGCTGGATAGTCTCCTGCATTCGGTTCTGCTATGACAAGGCTGGTAAGCAGCCCCTGAGGGCCTCAGAGCCACTCTACTAGGGGCACTGCTGCATCAGTGGCAGCTGCTAAGGACATTCCCCTTCTGGAAGTCTGCAGAGCAGCAACTTGGAAGACTGTGCACACTTTCGCTAAGCATTACTGCTTAAATCTGCAGTCTAAATCTGATGCCAGGTTTAATTGGCAGGGCAGTACTGCAGAGCTTTTTTCCTAAATAGGTTCTCTACCCACCTCCCCACTGTACTGCTTTGTAGTCTGCAATAGTTACTGATGCTAAAGGACCACTGGGGTAAGAAGAAAAAATTACTCACCATAGTAATCTTCTTTCGTCCAAGGTGTCCTTTAGCATCAGTAAGCTCCCACACACTTCCTCCCCAGATAACCTCCAGAAGAAGGCTGACTTTTGCCTTAAATTATTCAGTGCATTTAACTTTGGATTGCATTTTGAGCAAAGTTTTTATGGTTTTGGTTCTGGTTATTACGTGTGTTTTTAAATTCTGTTGGTTATTTCCATTGAGGCATCTGCCCATTTTACCTTTGAAAAAATTCTGAAGCCTCCTTCCCTCTCTCTGCTCAGCCCATTCTCTAGCTTCAATCTGATTGGCTAATTCATAAAACTCTTTACCATACATTCCACCTCCTGGGCAGTGCTAGCTATCCAGCTAACTGAAATAGCTTACTGATGCTAAAGGACACCTTGGAAGATAGAAGATTACTACGTTGAGTAATTGTTTCTTCCGTGGCACTCTTCAGAAGGCATATTTGAGTTAGCTGCAGTGTCCTGGCCAACAGTCCCTTAGTAACAAGTTTTAATACAGTTCTGTTGCATTTTGATATCGGCATGCTTAAAGGGGCACTGTCAGTTTTGCCCGTTTGTTTTTTAAGTAATGTGAGCAGTGTACCTCTTGGCACACATCTATCCTACATGCACTCCACAGTGCCCCACATGTAAATTTACAGCCTTTTGGCTGGTTTTCTATTTTTTTTTTTTGTAAAAATATTCGGACACTTGGGCCGACAGAAACTCACCTGCATCCCAGAAGCTGTGAGGTTAGGAGCGTGCCTCTGGCGCAGCGCTGCCAAGAGTAATTTTTTCTGATGGAAACTGAAATAGGATAATGAGCCTGTTCTTCATGTTAAAATATAATGTTACTGTTATCTCCCGGAAAAACTGAGCACTGTACATTGTACAATCCCAACTGGCTTCAGAACACGAAGAAAGATCCCACACATGCGCAAGAGCTTGCCTCTGAAGTGCAAACATGGGATTTCAGCAACACCATGGAATTCAAAATTATACACCGCACAGCACTCGTTTTTTCCTCGGAGGTACCAGCAACATTCTATTTTAACATGAAGAACAGGCTCATTATCCTATGAAAAAAATCACTCTTTGGGACAGCACTCATGCCAGAGGCACATTCCCGACCTCGTTGTGCTTCCGGGATGCGGGTGAGTTTTTGCTGGACCGAGTGTCAGAATATTTTTGCAAAATAAATAGAAAAATGGTCAAAAGGCTGCAAATTCATACATGTAGGGGCATTGTGGAGTACATGTAGGATAGACATGTGCCAAAAGGTACACTACTCACGTTACTTAAAAAACAAAGGGGCAAAGCTGACAGTGCCCCTTTAGTGGCTACTGTATGTGTACCTTATACAGTCTCTGCACTAACATATCCAACTGAATGAATTGTAAAGAGCTTTGGGACACACTGTCTGAAAGGCTCCCTATAAAACTAAATAATGGTCTCTGTAAAGAAAATCTAGTCTCAAAATTACATTTTCTTTTTTATAATATTTTGCAGTCTCCATCCAAATTGCCCTCTCTGTGCAGTTTCATCTTGACACTGGGCTTAGTCATGCTGGTTGGTTGGCTTGGTCATGTTCACCAGTTTGTTTCTCTTGGGTCCTTAATACTGAAGTCTTTATTTTCCTAAAAACCTTGAGACACTTGATTACCTTGCTCCTTCCTGAGGTCTGCCTGGAGATGCAGGAAGGGGGCCTTGGAGAAATTCCTCCTTCAGAAAACCGTAGAAGCCATGGAGAAGCATCTACAGGCTAAATCTGCATTGCCAACTCCATCAACCAAATCACGGTCATCAAAGTCCCAGGAAAAATCTTCATCGGGGAGTCACAAACACGAGCACCGAGACAAGGCTGATGCCTCCCCTGTGAGATCCAGGTCGCCTTGCAGACAACAGATGCAACCTGTACTATGATGCCATCCGCTGTGGCACCCCACAGGCAGTACTCCTACCATTTTCAGACATGATATGGGGCCTACTGCCAGACCTTCCTGCTCCAGGGGCCCCATCGACGGGGTCTTCTACAACAACTCCATCAACATTGCAAGTTAATGCCTTGCAGAATAGACAACCTCAGACATTGCTGGCACAGTCTTTCGTTCCCTTTGGTGTGTAACAGGAGGTCCAGTTTTGAAGGATAAAGCTGACACAGAGAAGATGCAATAACCCCCACCTTTTTGGTTTCTACTTTCACTCTATCCCATTTTCTTCTTATCTATCCTAATTTTCTTGTCAGGGTGGCCAACCTGCCAATTTTATGCTTTGCCTTTACTGTCACTTTTTTGCTCTGGTATTAAAAAATTGCATATTGTTATAATATATTAAAAATAGGGACTGAAATAGAATCAGGGACAATAAGGGCATACAAGATAGGAGCCCTGTGTTCCAGAATAAAAAAAATATATACAAAAAAGGAGCTGTGTCACTTAAAGAAGCCCCAAAATGAGTAGAGGGCTGGGTTGTGGAAAAAGCCTTCAGCTACAATTTCAATTAGTGAGTAAGGAAAGCTGAGACTGTAAAATTGTTGCAAACAGTGGGAAAAATGTTTTAGGCAACACAAAGTACAGGTTTGCAGGAAAATGCTATAGTACCTGTACCATTTCTGTATGAGTTTAATACCCATGTATCCAAACATTTAAGGCTAAACTTAGGAGGAAATGAAAGAAAATGTGTTTGGTTGCTATGGTGCTGATTCTAAGCCCCAAAGCAATGAAAATGTACCCTTATTTTTTAAAACACTTGAAAATGGGCTAAAGTAAGAGAGTATAATTAAAACACTACAGGTAGATTAATTGGAGTTCTGTAAGTGTCCAACATTTATTCAAAAGGGAGCTGTAATTACTGAAGTTAAGCCTTCTGTGTTTTAGAAGGCTGAGTTCCTCAGCAAGGCGTAGGCTGAAAGTGCAGCAGCCAGATAAGCTGTTTGAGAAAAATAATAAAATGTTCTGGAAATATAAAACAAGGGATTTGGGAAGAAAATAATGCATGTCCAAAGATTTGAGTACCATATTATGTGAATCAAAATATAGATACTACAGTGGTTCACTTCTGTATGTTTTCCTTATATGAACAAAAAGACAAATAAAAAGCTATAACTTTATACGGAGGCAGATAGGGAGTGCGCCCCTCATCTCTGTTTTCTATGCTAAGGTTATAGACTGTTATTTGTTCTTAAATAGGTTTGGTTCATCCTTATACTTTTTCACATTTGTAAAGAAAAGTTGATCTTACTTCGAGAGGGCTCTTGCAGTAGGTAATTACATATAGGACTGACATCGGCAGGACCCCACGGAAAAATTTCTAGCTAGTAGTCCCTGGCGAGGGACCGCCCCCATGTCAGGTGACCGGTGTCAGGAGACATCGGTATAAAGGGGCGGTCCCTGGCACCCACCTTCCAGTTCTTTCCCGCCGTTAGCTCGTGCAGCGTCTCGCGGAAAAGTTCTTCACTCGTCAGTCTCTCTTCCTCCATTTTTTACCGAGTAGTTTCACTTTTTTGCTTCAATCGTAAGTACATCCGTCGGTGTATGTTGTCCCCTACACCCTCTGAGCACAAAAATAAGTGTGACTCATGTGGCGCCCAACTTCTGCACAAGGACGGCCATTCCCTGTGCCTGTTCTGTCTAGGCCCTGATCACCTGGTCGAGAAGTGCCAGCACTGCCTCAGTTTTAACGCGGCTACCCGGAAAAGGTGGCAGCCATCCCTGGAAGCCCACATTCTGAAGAAAAAGATGAACTCCATGGAGAAGAACTCAAAAAACTGTGGCGGCGTCCACTTCCGCAAAGGCCATCGGAAGAAAAAGACAAGGAGAGGCACGGGACAAGGCTCCTCCACGCGACTCCCTCGGGAGTCGCGTGCCAAGTAACACATCCCCTCGGGACCGCTCCTCGACAGCCGCCTCCCCCAGCCATGTGGCTTGCGCTCAGGCCCTTTGGGCGCCTCCGGGCTATCGGAGGCCTCCGCCCCCGGTACAGCCATAGCTTCGCGGCCTACTGGTGCGGGCAGCTCCAATAAGCCAGACGTTGGCTCCTCTGACGTCCGCGTGGAGAAGGCTGGTAAGTCGCACGAACCCTCTTCCATCGGACCAGGCTGCTCCTCCATCACGGTCTGCCTCCGGCGATGGGTCCCATAAGTCGGACGCCGACTCCTCCAGCGCCCACCCAGATCTCACTGAAAAACTGCACGTCGGTTCGTCCGACATCCGTTCAGCGAAAGAGCCGACACTGGACCCCCCCACGTCCGTTGTCCCCGGCTCCCCGCAGACTTCACTGCCCTCCGGGGACCCTGAGTCTCCCCAGCCCAACCCCGGGGATTTTTTCCCCTCCATCCCCGGGCGACGTTGGGGTTCCACCTCCGTCAGACCGCCCACCTGCGGGTCCGCCGGATCTGACGTCCGTTCCCCAGACGCAGCTTTACCGATTCCGGCTGACATCCCGCTCCTGGATATCGCCCCAATGTCAGGCCCTCCGCCCTCTGGGCCTTCCAACCTGGACCCGCCTGTGAGGCCTCTGGCCGGGCCGTCTGCTCCGGCAGCTCCTCCGGCTCCCGGGTACCCTTCGTCCTATCCAACGCTGTCGTATCCGGGACCACAGTATCCGGTGCCATAGTTCCTGACGCCGGTCTTCCCAATGCTGCAGTACCCGGCACCACAATTCCCGATGCCTGGGTTTCCGCCGCTGGGTTTCGGATACTCTCCATATGGATATAGTCCATACCCTTATTCCCCCCCGCCCCCTCAGCTGCTGGTGGATTTGCAGGAGACTCTGGCCTCCTGGTGGGCTGAGGCCAAGGCTCAGCTCACCAGAGAGGTGGAGAGTCCCCTACCGACGACGGTGCCGGTCCTGGTTCCCGTACGTCCACGGCGACACACTCCCTCACCACCTCCGGACACCAGGGCTAATCCCTCTGGGTCCAGAGAGGGGCAGGACACGCTTTCTCGAGGGCTTCCCAAGGGGTCCGTTCCTCCCCCGGGTCAGAAAAGGGAGTCTCTTTCTTCTTCTTCTTCTTCTTCCTCCTCGGATTCTTCCGACGGCTGCTCTGAAAGGGACGATGAGCCACGCTCTCCATCAAAGCCCAGGCCAAGGACTCCTCCGAAGTCACCTCCGGAAGATCCTTCCTTTACGGAGTTGCTATGCAAAATCCAGGAGGTATATAAGTGGCAATCTTTGGAACCAGACCCTCAGCGGGTGAAACTTGCTGAGCATCTGGATCTGCCCGTGACAGCTCCTACCTTGGTACCATCCTGGATCGAGCCTCATGCCGACCTTGTTACCACCATTTGGAAACAGCCGTCGGCTCTAGCCCCACTTCCGCGGAAGTCGAACAGGCTATACCAGGCTCCCGAGGGTGTTGACTTTTTAGATGCTCACCCTCGTGCTGACTCGGTAGTGATTAGCGCCACTCACGGCCGGTCGGCTAACCCAAAACACCTTAGCTCATCGCCACCTGACAAAGAATCCTGCCTACTGGACCAGTATGGTAAGAAGATTTTTGCTTCTTCTACGCTGGGGATCAGGGCCCTGAACTATGTCGGTCATATGGGAGATTACCAGAAGACCATTCTTACTCAGGTGGAAGCCAAATTGGACTCCCTGCCGGATTCTCAGGTCAAGCAGGAGTTGGCTGATCTTGTCCGCTCTGCACGTTCAGCCAGTCGTCACATGCTTAGTGCAACCTACGATGCAGTGGACACTGCTGGACGGAGCTCAGCTTTCGCCATAGGCTTACGTCATCACGCTTGGCTCCGTGTGTCAGGGTTGGTCCCAGAAGTGCAGTCCGCTATCCAGGAAGCGCCCTTCCGGGGGTCAGTGCTTTTCAGTGGTGATGTCAAGGACATCATCACCACCAATTTGCAGGAGAAGGGGATGGCACTAATGTCCGTTAACTCTATGTACCATCCCCACCAGCCGCAGTGCTGTCCCTTTTGCAGACGGAATCGGCCCAAGGTGAAACCTCAGGGAAAGCGGGCCACAAAACATCGGGCCCCCACAGCTGCTAAGCCCCCCCCGCCCAAAAAAGCAGCGGGTGCTTCAGCTGCGGCACTGCCCACACCACCTGACTCCTCTCCTCTCCCACAGCCTCCCAACTCCCCGGAAGAACTGGTAGGAGGGAGGTTTTCCCTCCACCTTCCGGGCTGGGAGAGGATAACATCAGATTCTTGAGTGCTCCAGCTGATCGCAGAAGGACACTCAATAGAGTTTCTACAGAAACCACCTCGCCACCTCCCCAAAGGTCGTCGTATTCACGGGAACATCTTCTCTTGGTCCAGGAAGAGATTTCAGCTCTGTTACTGAAAGAAGCGATAGAACCTGTCCCTCTTCATCTTCAAGGGACGGGTTACTATTCCCACTTCTTCCTGGTCCCAAAGAAGACAGGAGATCTAAGACCCATTCTAGATCTCAGTTCCCTGAATCTTTTTGTGGAATACAGAAGGTTCAGAATGCTCTCTTTGCAGAGCCTTCTGCCCTCCTCCGTTCGGGACAATGGCTGTGCGCTCTGGATATGCAGGATGCTTACCTGCACATTTCCATTCACTCATCTCACTGCAAATTTCTTCGTTTTGCATTCCAGGGGGACCACTACCAGTTTAAGGCACTTCCTTTTGGCCTGTCCTCGACTCCCCGAGTATTTACAAAATGCCTTGTGGTGGTGGCGGCCTACCTGCATACTGGGGGTGTGCAGGTTTTCCTGTACCTGGACGATTGGCTTCTAGTGGCCTCATCCCGGGAGGAACTCCTGCACTGCCTCGCCCTTACCCAGCAGGTTTTTGCCTGCCTGGGTATTACCATCAAGCATTCCAAGTCTCACTTGATCCCATCTCAGAGACTACAGTTTATCGAGGCGATTTTAAACACGACCATTGGCAGGGCCTTCCTGCCACCGGACTGGGCGTCCACCCTTCAGACTCAAGTAAGTCTGTTGTCCGGCCACAGGCGGGTCAGTGCAAGATCGGTCCTTCGCCTTCTCGGGCTCATGGCGGCTACTATCCCGACCATCCCTCGCGCTCAGCTCCACATGAGAGTTTCTCAGTGTACACTCTGCTCCCAATGGGATCAGTTGGTGGACGACCTAGATCACCCAGTTCTAGTCTTCTCACCAATGCTCCGAGACTTGCAATGGTGGATGGTTCGAGAGAATCTGCTTTGGGAGTTCCTTTCTTTCTTCCCCCCCTCCCAGATTCTAACCACAGACACCTCGGGCGAAGGTTGGGGAGCCCATCTCGGTCTCCATCGGACCCAGGGCTCTTGGTCCAAGCTCGAACAGACACTCCACATCAATGTGCTCACGCTTCGGGCAGTTTTATACGCTCTCCAAGCCCTTCATCTCTACATTCTTCCCGGCCACATAGCCATCCAGACGGACAATATGTGCGTGATTTGGTACATCAACAAACGGGGGGATTCAGTCCTACCTCTTTGCAGGGAAGCAATGAGGGTTTGGGATTGGGCAACACAACACGACCTTCACCTCATGGCAGTTCATGTTCCGGGAATCAACAACACCTTGGCAGACAAGCTAAGTCGCTCGTCTGCTCTAGCTCACTAGTTGGAACTGGATCGGGGGTCCTAGAAGGTATCTTCTGACACTGGGGAACTCCACAGGTCGACCTGTTTGCTTCTGCTCTAAACGCAAAGCTTCCCGACTACTGCTCGCTCGTTCCAGAGCGAGGCGTTTTCTGGAGAGATGCTCTGTCTCTAGACTGGAAGGACAGATTTGTCTATGCCTTTCCCCCAATTCCTCTTATCCCACGAGTCTTGCAGAAACTAGTTTCAGAAGGAGCACGAATGATTCTCATTGCTCCTTTCTGGCCCAGGCAAGTTTGGTTCTCTCTTCTACAACAATACTCAGAGGATCATCCTCTTCCTCTTCCTCTATCATGAGGTTTGCTGACCCAGGATCAGGGGACTCTGGTCCATCCAGGTCACAAGTCACTTCAGCTTCATGCATGGCTCCTGCAGACTTAGCTCAAACTCGCTTTGGGGTTTCTCCCCAAGTGGCAGAGATCTAGGTGGAGGCTAGAAAACCCTCTACTAGATCTACTTACACCATGAAGTGGAAAAGGTTCACTATCTGGGCTGCTTCAAAAAGACGTGGAACCCTTTTCCTGTTCGGCTGGGCTACTGCTGAAGTACCTACGCCATCTCTTTGACCTGGGTCTTAGTCACTCTTCTCTGAAAGTCCACATGGCGGCCATCTTGGCCTATCTTGTTCCCTTGGCAGACAAGACGTGCTCAACTGGAGGTCTCTAAGACTTTCCTTAGAGGGGTCCTCCATCTGAGACCTCCTATACGTACTCCTGCCCCTCCTTGGGATTTGAACTTTGTTCTCGAGAAACTTACTCTGCCTCCTTTTGAACCGGCAGCTTCCACAGACTTGAAGTTCTTTTCATGGAAGACTCTTTTCCTGGTGGCCATTACTTCCACTCGGAGAATTTCCGAGCTCCGAGCCGTGATGTGTAAAATTCCATACTTGATTTTTCACAAGGAACGTTGTGGCTCTGCACACTAACCCAAAGTTTCTCCCTAAGGTGGTAGCAGAGTCTACTCTGAACCAGTCCATAGAGTTACCCACCTTCTTTACGCAGTACTCCAATCAAGGGGAGTATTTACTCCATACTATGGACGTTCACCGGATTCTGAGATACTACACTAACAGGACAAAAGATCTCAGGAAGACCGATCAAGTGTTTGTCTCTTTTGCACCCAAAAGGGAAGGCAATGCTGTTTCTAAACAATGCCTATCTAAATGGTTGGCTCATTGTATCACTTTCTGTTATGACAAGTACAACAAGCCCTTCCGGGTCAAGTAAGAGGCCACTCCACTAGGGGAGTTGCTGCCTCAGCGGCTTGTTTCAAGAATGTGTCAGCGGCAGACATCTGTGCTGCTGCCACTTGGACCTCCGTCCATACATTTACAAAACACTACAGTTTGGATATTGCCTCTCGCCATAGAACAGGCTTCGGGCTGGCTGTCCTGCAAGGCCTCCTATCTTAAGGCTTGCACAGCTAGAGGTTCTACTTGGAGTAGATTTCCTCCTTCCGTGTGCTTCTTCTTATTCCAGACTGCTTGGGACTCAGTCCTATATGTAGTTACCTACTGCAAGAGCCCTCTTGAAGTAAGATAGTACAGTTACGTAAGAACTTACCGTAACAGTAGATCTTCGAGAGAGGCTCTTGCAGTAGGTAATATCTTCCCACCCTCCACCCCTCTAAGCTTTTTCAGCTCCTTTTCCATTGAGGGAATTAGTTGCTCCTCTCTCGTCCGGCCTCTTTTGGCCTGTGGTGGGAAAGAACTGGAAGGCGGGTGTCAGGGACCGTCCCTTTATACCAGCATCTCCTGACGCCGGTCACCTGACATGGGGGCGGTCCCTTGCCAGGGACTGCTAGCTATAAATTTTTCTGTGGGGTCCTGCTGCCTGCTGACGTCAGTCCTATATGTAATTACCTACTGCAAGAGCCTCTCTCAAAGATCTACTTTTACAGTAAGTTTTTACGTAACTGTACTTTTTACCTAGAGGTCTGTCTCATGCTGTAAGGTCCTACTATAGGACAAGCTGCCCCTGAAATGGCAGGTTTTATAGATGCAAGGGAATGTGATGTCACAAAGGAGGAGGGGCTTAGTGAAAACCACACCTCTTTCCTTCACTATATAAACCCTCCACTAGGAGGCTTAGGGAGATAGGTTGGTCAGTAGGGTTCTGACCAAGGTGAGAGAAGGATCTCAGCAAGGAGGTAATGTGCAGGCTTTCACATTAACTGAGGAAGGAGAGAACACAGAAATTTCTTTATAGCTTCTAAAGCAAGAAATATATCCGGACGTTTGAACTGATGTGAAGAAATAACATCATATTTTTCCTTTCTGTAAAATTGGATTTTTTTTTGGGGGTTGTGTTTTTCTAAAATAAAATCATAAACGCAGAAGTATGCATTTTATATGCATCATAATCTGGTTGTACAATCTGTTTATTGAGACCCACATGTTTACAACTGGTGTCAGAAGTGGGATTTCAACCTCTGGTGTGCCAGAAGGTACTTCAGAGGGGGTGTTGCACTGAAAATACCCTGACAGATGCAACAACCAGAAGCTGAGGATTTGGATGCATTACATCTGACCAGGTCTGTCAGATTGAGGACTGGTGTCCAGTTTTTGCCAGGGATCGAACCTGCTACCAGACAAAGAAAGATGGAAGAAGGAGTCACAGCTACAGCTGGTAATCCAAAGAAGGAGGAAAGCCAGATGACCCCAGCACTGGAGGATCCAAGTGAACTACTGAAATGGCTTTGTTTACGCCAACTTGAGATGGAGCGCCAGAGAGAAGAAGACCAGAGACAGGGATGAAGACTGGAGGATACAGGCAGAAGAGAGACAGAGACAAGATGAAAAATGGACGGCAACCTTAAAAGCTATTCAGGACATGACCCAGGGGCAGATGGAGAAATCTGGTCCTAGAGACGTTAAATTAACTAAGTTGACAGAGGTGGATGATACTGAGGCCTATTTAACAACTTCTGAGAGGGTGGCCCAAACCTGCAACTGGCCCAGAGACCAATGGGTGATTTGTTTGGTCCCATACCTCTCTGGATGGGCACAACTAGTCTACAGCCAGCTAAGTGGAGCTGACAGCTCAAATTATGACAGAGTTAAAGAAGAAATTCTTTGCAGATATAATATCAGCACAGAGAAATACAGGCAACGATTTCGGTCTCAGAAAATGGCAAGCTTGGATACCCCAAGAGAGAACTATGCCTGTTTGAAGGACTATTGTGGAAAATGGCTACAACCCACCACCAAAACTGTAGACTAAATCATGGAACTGATAATAATTGAACAATTCATCCAGATATTGCCTGTGGAAGTGCAATTATGGGTAAAAGAACATAAACCCGAGACAGCCAAGATTTCACCATTAAGTTGGCAGATTACGAAGCAAAAGAAGCACCCGAGCCAGAGGTCCCAGAGGCAATCCAGGACCATCTAACACGCTGGTAAGACCACCTTTTAATACTTCTACTAACCAGAGACAGTTCTATCGAAGGAAGAGAGGTGGGAGAGTTCCATATACAGAAATAATATGCCATGGTTGTCTTGGAAAAGGGCATATTGTAAGGAACTGCCCAAATGAAATATTTGATTTAGCACATCTTGCCCTAGCAAATTTTGAGTATGTGACCTCTGTGGGTATTGGGGAACAACAGACTTTGGGTTTGCTGGACTCAAGCAGTATACAAACTTTGATCAGGGCTGATCTAGCACTGAATATGCCCCAGAGTGATTCAAATACTACTGTGCGGTGTGTACATGGAGACATACACCGATACCCTACAGCATGTCTTAATATAACTATAAATAATGAATGCCATGACATGTTGGTAGGCCTTGTTCCATGACCCCAGTACCTGTCATTGTTGGGCAAGACTTTCCTCATTTTGACCTTTAATGCAGCAGCAGAAGACTTCTACAGGAACTGTTAATGTGATTACTAGGTCCCAGGCCAAAACACAAGACTTACAGGAAGTCTTTCCCCTTTTGATAATGATTATTTTGAGACTGTCAGTAAGGACATAAAGTCCAAGAAGACTAGGCAAAGAGGAAAAAAGACTTGGAATGAAAATCATCAGGCTAAAGGTCAACTTAATATCCCAGAGACTCTAGCCAAGATATTGTACAGGACCAAAAATGCGATGAATCTTTAACATCTTTATTTTTACAGGTGGACAAGGTTGGACATCCTGGACAATCTTGATTTATTATCAAAAACAATGTCCTGTATAGAGTTGTTGTAGAGCCTAGTACAAATGAGGAACTTAAACAGTCAGTGGTACCCAGTAAATATAGGGAACAAATAATGCACTTGGCACATGATATCCCCATGGCTGGTCATGAAGGTAGAGACCGGACAGTACAACGCATTTTATCTCGATTCAGTTGGCCAGGGGTCCACCAGGATGTTGCAGCCTATTGTGTCCCCAGTGCCAATTGGTTGCCAAAGGAGGGAAGAAAGATATGGTGCCCCTACAACCTATACCATATGTAACTACTCCATTTGACAGGGTGGCAATGGATGTGGTGGGACCCTTATTAAAAGTTCTAAGGGAATCGGTATATTTTAGTCATTTGTGACTACACAACCAGATACCCTGAGCAATACCAATGAACGGTTACTGCCTCGGATAGCAGAAGAACTGCAAAAATCTTCAGCAGGATGGTAATACAAGGTTATCCTGACAGACCATGGTAGTAATTTTCCTCCATCATGCTGCAAGAACTATACAAATTGCTAGGGTATCTGCTAGTTAGAACATCCCATACCAACCCCTAACTGATGGGTTAGTGGAAAATTTAACAAGACCATGAAATGTATGCTTCAGAAGTATGTGCGGGAGAAGGCCGGGACTGGGATAAGTTTTGCCCTATTTGCTGTTTGCCTATAGAGAGGTGCCTCAGGCTACTACAGAGTTATCCCCTTTACCATGTTATTGGGCATAACCCTAGGGGTCCCTTAGATGTGGTAAAGGAGCATTGGGAACAGGGGTCTAATGTAGCATGCAAAAATATACTTGAATACATGACTGCATTGAGGAAAAGGCTAGTGAAATATGTGACTATAGCCCATCAAAATGTCGACCAGAAACAACTCAGAGAAAGAACATTATGATATGGGCTTAAAACATAAAGCATTTGAACCTGGGGCAAAAGTGTTGTTATTGTTAACCTCCACTGAAAATAAATTGCTCATGCGTTGGCAAGGACCATATGTGAGCTTACACCAGGTAGGCACGGTAAACTATGCCATTGAGATGCCAAGGCATAGGCCAGTAAAAAGAATTTACCATGCCAACCTGCTGAGAAAATGGGTGGAAAAAACAGAAACCCCAGTGTTGTATATCCAGACCGATCCTGATAGAGCAGAGCTAGATATAGTATATGACAAGATTGATAAATCTGTTACACTAAAGTGCATATCAATCCTGACTTAAACCCTGCACAGAGATTAGAGATTGATCATCTCTTGGAGTATTTCTCACATGCATTCACAAAGAATCCAGGGAGAGCCAAAGGTGTAGTCCATGAGATCAGAGTTACCCAAACCAAAATAATTCATCAGAAGCCATATAGATTACCAGAAAAGATGAGGCCAGAAGTAGTGGCTGAGATAAAACAAATGGAACAAGCAGTAGTGATAGTTCCTTCACGCAGTTCTTGGTCCTCTCCATTAGTGGTCGAGCATAAAAAGGAAGGGGCATCAGGTTATGCTTAGATTTTGGGAATGAATGAAGTATCTGAGTTTTGATGTGGGTATCCTGGATGCCACGATCGATTATCTCCTAGATCAGATTGGGTTTACAAGATACATAAGCACCTTTAGATTTAACAAAAGGTATTGGCAGATTCCATTGTCCCTAAAACCCAAGCATTAACTGCCTTCTGTCCCCTCTTGGTCTATATCAGTTAACTACGACGCCGCTCGCCTGCATGGAGCCCTGCTGCACCTTTCAGTGGTTCATGGATCATGTCTTGAGACCTCACAAGGGCTATAGTGCTGCCTATTTGGATGATGTGGTCATCTATAGCTCCGACTGGGAGACTCTGCCTATTACAGCTTAGTGCTGTGATACGAAGCATCCAGGATGCTGGAATGACCTATTAACCCATCCAAATGTGCTATAGCTAAGACAGAAACACGCTATCTGGGGTTCATTATTGGACATGGGAGGATTAAACCAGAAGTAGATAAAATTGAAGCTGTGACTAACAGTCCCCTACCCATGACGAAGCGCCATGTCAGGTCTTTCCTTGGTCTGAAGTTATTATAGACGCTTCATCCCGGATTTTTCCACCATTGCTACTCCTCTCACAGATCTGACAAACACCCTTTTTCCCAGTAAAGTGGTGTCCCGCCTGTGATGAGACATTTAACAAAATCAAGGCCATCCTATGCTCGGCCCCGTGTTCAAACAACATGAAGTCTTGCTGTATTCTGACAATTGCAGTTAGGTCCTCCTTTCAACTGCCCCGGAGAACATAGGGTTAACTTTTCTATGCATGGCATAGAATGTTCATCTCGAGCTCGGTTGAAGCCTCTGCCTGTTGTTATTGAACTGTAACCCGTCAGATTCTTTCTCCGCCTCACAGGAACAGTCGCACGGAGATTTTTCCTGCTGTCGGTTCAAAGTCGGTTGAAGTGTCGTCGGGTCAGTTTTCTTCCGAAATTGTTGTTTCGCTAGTCAGTCTAAGTCTCTGTCTGTAGTACTGTGAGTACTAGATAGGTTTTGTTCTGGTTTCGTGTGGAACTTGTAACTTGTGGATCGTTCAGCTGAACCCGGTCATTTTGAGGAAACTTTGTGCTTTACTTTAGTGTGGTTACCAGTCCCATACGGGTTCAAAAAAATGGGTTTAGTACGCTTTTTTCCAAGAAGGACACGGTCAGGAACCGAGGGGAGTCTTGCTCTGGTTGCTGAATAAAGGGTAAGTTTTGGTTAGGATGGCCTTTGTCTAAGAAACCCAAGAAAAACTGGGCCCACTGGGTTTCAACACTGCAGTGTGTGGGGGGTCTTTACTAAAGCTGATCCCCACCACCTGTGTTTATTGTCCGGGTTTGACCACCTTGTTCAGACTGCCAATTTGCAAAATTTCCCAAATTCTACCCTGAAAAGAGATTAGGTAGACTGAGGGAAAGGAGGCGAGAAGTCCTGACCCAGATGGCCAGCCTGGTTCGGTTCCACAGAACCAGAAGGAGTGCCCTCTGACCAGGGCGATACTCTTCAGGCAAAAGGAGAGCCGATTCAGGAATTGGTCTGCACAAAGAAAAAAGAGAGAAGTCGATCGGGTTCGATCTAGGAATCTCATACTCCGACCGCCGGCGAAATAGCCAAAGCGATTAGGATTATGGAATCGCTTCGATCAGTTCCGACTGAACCGCACCATTTGGCAGGGCCCGGTTTGGTCGGCTCCTCAGTTCCAGATTATACCCTGGAAGAATTTTTATGAACCAGAGTTTGAGGAGGAGGAGAGTTTGAGGATGATTATGGTGATGGTGAAAGTCTGGATGTGCCTGTTGGCCCAGGCATCTCCCCCAGACTTAGAACCTTCAGGTGTTTCTCCTCAGGCAATTGAGTCCCCCGCCACACTACATGTTTTACAGAAAGGTGGTGATACCTCCAGCTTCCTGTGGAGGAGGCAGTAGAGGATCAGGAAGAGCCTGACTATGTAGAGATGATGGACATCCCAGAGTCCAGGAGACTGACTGTTCCCTTCCACAAATCTTTTGGGAAATAGACACAAAAAATTCTTAAGTTTCCCAATTCTATACCTCCTGTGGACAGAAGAATGGACAAGAGGTATACTCTTTCAGGCTCAGATACAGGGTTCCTTTTTCAGCAATGCAGCCTTGTTGGGGTTGTACAGGCTGCTGCCTGTGATAAGGCAAACATTCCCTTGGCATCACACCCCCCAGACAAGGACTCCAGGAAGATTGATGCCATGGCAGAGAAGCAGTACATGGCATCATCTTTAGGACTCAGGCAGGCTAATTATGTGGCCTATGCAGCCAGGTACCAGAAGTCCAGGTGGGACACTGTGCTGGCACTGGCTAAACAGGCTCCCACCCAGCTTGCCAGGGAGCTGGAGCAGGTGGCTGCAGATGGAACTGCGGCATCGAAAGTTCAGTTTCATGCTGCTGTAGACTCCAATGATGTATCATCGAGAGTCATGGCTACATCTGTGGCTCTTCGGAGAATGGCTTGGCTCAGATGTACTAGCCTGTCACAGGATACCCCAGGCTAAGGCCATGGATTTTCCTGTAGTGGGTAATTCTGTGTTTGGGGAGCAGACAGAGAATTACATGAAAAAAATTGATGAATACAGGACCACCTACAGGAGTGCTCAGGCCAAGGAAAGGCAATCAACTCCTCAAAGGCAGCAGTCCAGGGGCAGGGGCAGGCCTTTCCAAAGGCCTTTTTACCAATCACAGGCCTCTTCTTCTTCTTTTTCACAGAGGAGGTTCTTTAGAGGGAGAGGCAGAAGGGGGATGAGCAGGCCTGCATCCACCCCTCAGCCTAAAGCCCCTGCCAAGCAGACACCCTGATGGGTCTGCCCAGGTCAATTCTCCTATACCAGTAGGGGGCAGACTGGCTTACTTTGTCCAGGACTGGATGTCTCTTACATCAGACAAATGGGTCCTGGAAGTAGTAAGCCAGGGTCTGGTTCTCAGCTTCAAAAAATTTCCCAAGCTGAGAGCCAGATCGTTTCCACCTGCAAATCTCTCAGAGACCCTTGCACTAGAGGCAGATGTTTCTTCTCTCCTAGCTCTCAGAGCTATAGAGAGAGAGTTCCTACCCTACACTGAGGCAAAGGATTGTACTCCAGGTACTTCCTAACCCCCAAAAAGACAGGAGAGTGGCGACCCATCCTGGACCTAAGATATCTGAACAAACATCTTTTAAAGCCAAAGTTCAAAATGATAACTAGGGGAATTATCCTCCCCTCTCTCAGGCCAGGATACTGGCTAGCCTCCCTAGACCTCAAAGATGCCTACTTTTACATTCCCATCCGGTGCTCCCACAGAAAGTACCTCAGGTTCAGTTCCCTCAGGCCACTATCAGTTCAGAGCAATGCCCTTAGGCTAACATCAGTTCCAAGGGTCTTCACAAAGTGCCTGGCAGTAGTTGTTGCCTTCTAAAGACAAAAGATTTCCATTTTCCCATACTTGGATGACTGGCTTATAGTAGGCCAGTCTCCAGACCAAGTCAAGTCACACCTGCAAGTGACCCAGCAAGTGCTCACTTGTTTAGGATTTCTTCTCAACCTACCAAAGTCAGTTCTCGAACCAGTGCAGCTCCTCACCTTCATAGGGGCAGAGCTGGATACGGTGAAAGCAAGAGCCTTCCTTCCCCTGGAAAGGGCAAGGACACTCATGGAACTGGCCTCTTCATTCAGCCTTCAGGTTTCTTGACCAGCAAGGCATTTCCTTCAGCTACTGGGCCACATGGCGGAGTGGAGTTATTCTAGATGCCCTACAGGGGGCATGCCTTAGACAACTAGTATTGGAGCCCACTCGAGAGGGAGCAATATGAGACTTGCTTCTCTCAAATGGAGATGGAGAAAGGATCACAGATGTAGAAGTGGGTAGCCATCTGGGAACTACCACCACGAACAGTATAGTTCACAATAAACACAGCAATAGAGTCAAGCCATACAAGACAAAAGTACTGGACTAGGAGGAGGGCTGACTTTGCCAGGAAATGGGTGAGTGCCCAAGGAATGCACTAGCAAATGGGCAGGAAGGAGGGGTGGAAGAACAATGGAGAATAATAAAAACTGCCATCACAGAGGTAGCTGAGCCTTTGTGTGAAGCAAATAAAACAAAACAATAAGAAACCACTATGGTTCTCAAAGGAAATGGCAGTGAAGGTTCAAAGAAAAGAAAGCATTCAGGAAGTACAAAGGAATCACAGAAGGAGCAGGACAAAGAACTGTATCAGTTAAAGAAAAAGGAGGCTGGGAAGGCAGTCAGAACAACAAAGGCCCAAACCCGAGGAAAAGATAGCCAACTCAGTTAAGAAGGGGATAAAACCTTTTATAGGTACATCAGGGAGAGAAGGAAGACCAAGGGAGGGATAGTGAGGCTTAATAAAGGGAGGGAGGGTGGGCAGAGGAGACTGTGAAAAAGGCAGATACTAAACAAATATTTTGCTCAGTATTTACAAATGAAGAGAGGGCATAAAACAAACAGTAGAAACACTCTGGATACAGAAGTTGATACCAGCCCATTTACAGAAGAAAGGGTTCTGAAAGAACTCTTAAAACTGAAGGTGGACAAAGCAATGGGGCCTGATGGGATTACATCCCAGAATTCTAAAAAGAACTAAGGGTAGAACTAGTGACACCACTGACTACCCTTTTAACAAATCATGGGAGGATGGGGTGGTACCGAGGACTGGAGGAGGGCAGATGATTCCCTTCACAAAAGTGGGAGCAAAGGCAGAAAGCAGGAAACTACAGACCTGTTAGTTTAACCTCAGTGATAGGGAAAATGATGGAATCACTTCTGAAGGAAAGAATTGTTGCATATCTAGAGGCCAGAGGGGCACAGACCCCAGGCAGCATGGATTCACAGCGGAAGGTCATGCCAGACTAATCTGATAGATTTATTTGACTGGGTGACCAAAGTAGTAGATCAGGGAGGGCTGTGGACATGGCCTACCTAGACTTTAGCAAGGCATTTGACATGAATCCCACACAAAGATTAATATACAAGTTAGCCAGCCTGGGAGTGGGTCCCAAGATGACAGCCTGAGGTAAAGAATTGGCTGGAGAATAGGACACAGAGAGTAATAGTAAATGGAGTCCACTCAGAAGAAAGGAAGGTTACTAGTGGGTACCCAGAGGGTTCAGTATTAGGACCGTCCTCTTCAATGTCTTGTATAAGCGACATTGCAGAAGGACTGGAAGGAAAAGACATGTCTTTGCAGATGACACAAAAGATCTGCAACTGGAGTTGATGCACAGGGTGGGGTGGAAAGGATGAGAAGGGACTTGGCAAGGTTAGAGGAATGGTCAAATGTATGGCAGCTTAGATTCAATGCTAAGAAGTGCAAGGTAATGCACCTGGGAAACAAAAACCCAGGGGAAGAGTACACAATGGGGGGTGAGATACTAACAACAACAAAAATGGAAAGGGACCTGGGGTAGTCATATCAGATGACCTAAAGGTGGGCAAGCAATGTGAGAGGGCAGCAAGGAGGGCTGGGGGGATACTGGGATGCATAGGGAGAGGCATCACCAGTAGAAAACAGGAAGTTATTATCCCTCTGTACAGACAGCTGGTGAGACCCCATCTGGAGTACTGTGTGCAGTTCTGGAGACCCAATCTCCGCAAAGACATAGAGACAGGATGGAAGCTGTCCAGAGGAGGGCAACTAAAATGGTGGTGCAGGGTCTGCACCAGAAGACATGTGAAGAGAGACGAAAGGAGCTTAATATGTATAGCCTCGAGAAAAGGAGGGAGAGGGGGGACATGATAGAAACGTTCAAGTACCTCAAGGGAATCAACAAAGTCCAAGAGGGTAGCATCTTTCAAAAAAAGAGGTGTGCAAGAACAAGAGGGCACAATTTGAAGATGGGGTGGCTCAGAGGTAATTTAAGGAAGTATTTTTTCACAGAGAGGGTTGTGGATGCATGGAACGGCCTTCCGGAGGAAGGTTTGGAGTCAAAATCAGTGGTGGAATTCAAGCATGCATGGGACAGTCATAAGATAATTCTAGGGGGTGGGGGTAGGAAGAAGTAGGCTACTGGTTAACTAGGATCTGCAGCTTATCCAGTAGGTAGGGAAATGGGCAGACTGGGTGGGCCAAGCGGTCCTTATCTGCCGTCAAATTCTATGTTTCTATGGCAGCTTCTACAGCAGTGGTCCAGGGCGCAAGATTCCAAATGAGGGACATTCAGTTCCACTTAAGAGCTTTTTGGTCCCAAAGAAAGGATTCCTTACAAACTAATTCAGTGACCGAACCCTGATCCAAGCCCCTGCAGTGGTGGCAGGATCAGAACAACTTGAGACAAGGAGTTCCATTTGTCACTCAGTCTCATTCACTGGTCCTCACCACAGATGCTCCCTGGTAGGCTGGGGAGCCCATTTGAGGAACTTACCACCCAGGGACTGTGGTCGCCTCAGGAATCTCTACTTCACATCAATCTCTTGGAACTCAGAGCAGTGTTTCTGGCACTGCAAGTTTTTTCAAATCTGTACAGAACAAGGTGGTTCAGGTCAGAAACAGACAACTCCACCACCATGTGGTACATCAACAAGCAGGGGGGCACTCGGTCTATGGCCTTGTGCACAGAGGCGATGAAGTTGTGGTCCCTGACCTATTCCCTGCAAACCTCTCTGATAGCAGTTCACCTCCCAGGGAAGAATAATGTCCTAGCAGATGCACTGAGCAGAATATCCCAGGGCCATCATGAATGGGCCCTAGATCCTCTGGTGTTGAAAGTGATTTTCTCAAGATGGGGCACTCCAGAGATAGATCTTTTTGCAGCCCCAGACAATCACCAACTTCCTCTCTTTTGTTGCAGACCCCCAGTCTTGGGCTCAGTCCCCCTGAATGCTCTGATCCTGAACTGGGAAGGGAAATTTCTGTATGCTTTTCCCCCCTTCCCTCTCCTGTTCAAAGTGCTGGTCAAGATAAGGTCTCAACCATGCTAAGTGATTCTGATTGCTCCGGACTGGACCAGGCAGCCATGGTATCCCTTGTTACTGTCCCTGGTAGTCCATCTTCTCCTGTCTCTTCCCAGCAATTACAACCCATTAACATCCTCTCAGGGGAGGATTTGGTACCCGAATCTTCAGTCTCTCAATCTCAAGGCTTGGCTCTTGAAGAGTTAGAGTTTGCAGATCTGCATCTTTCCCAAGGGGTTCTGGACATTCTTAAGGCTTCTCGAAAGCCTTCCACCAGAAAGACATACAACTCCAAGTGGAAAAGATTCAGCATTTGGTGTTCTAAGAAAAATATTTCCCCAGACTCTGCTGAATTGCCTACGGTTCTGGATTATATGGTCCATCTTAATGGCCTAGGTCTCAGACCAGCTACTCTCAAGGTACACTTGGCAGATGTTTCTGCTTTCCTGTCTGTAGGCAAGTCTTCCTCTCGGTCATCCCATCCTGTATTCTGTAAGTTTTTCAAGGGATTGCTTCACACCAATCCCTCCTTTAGGGATCCTGCTCCTGCTTGGGATCTTAATGTTTGCATTGCTCAGCTTATGCAACCCCCTTTTGAGCCTTTGTCTTCAGCAGAGCTTAAGTACTTGACTTGGAAAACTGTGTTTCTGGTAGCCATTACTTCTGCCAGGCGTATCAGTGAATTGCAAGCCTTGTCAGTGGAATCTGATTTCATCTCTGTTTACAGAGATAAAGTGGTCCTTAGAACTAACAGAAAGTTGTTGCCTAAAGTGGTTTCAGATTTCCACCTCAATCAGTCTATATCTCTCCCTGTTTTCTTCACTGATCATTCTTTCTCGGGAGAGAGGAGGCTACACAGTTTGAATGTTAAAAGAGCCCTTAGCTACTACATAGAGCGTACCAAGGGTCACAGGTTTGAATCACTCCAGTTGTTTCTCACTTATGGAGAAGTTGTGAAGGGAAAACCTGCCACTAAGAGATCTAGTACCAGGTGGATTGTTTCTTCTATTCAATTCTGCTATGAAAAACTGGGTAGAATTCCACCCTCAGGCCTGAGGGCTCATTCCATTAGAGGTACAGCTGCTTCCCTGGCTGCTGCCAGGGATATCCCTCTCTTAGAAATTTGTCAAGCAGCCACCTGGAAAACAGTCCATACTTTTACCAAGCATTACTCTCTGGATATCTAGGCTAGGAGTGATGTTCGGTTTGGCACAGCAGTACTTCAGAGCCTGTTTCTAAAGTAGGTTCTGTCCCTCCTCCATGGAGGTACTGCTTGGTAGTCTGCAATTGTCAGAATACAGCAAGACTTCATGTTGTTTGATGAAAAAATTACTCACCTTAGTAATTGTGTTTCTTCTAGTGGACTCTTGCTGTATTCTGACCTCCCACCCCGCCTCCCCTCTCAGAACTTAGATTTTGGGATGTGGCTGGGCAGGAGCAGTGTTGGCACCCTAGGGGTGCCCCTTTCACACCCTCTTTTTTCTTTGGGTGGAATGTTGTTTCATTTGATGGGTTTTTTGTTTTTGGGTTTCCTGACTTGTCTTCCTTTGAGAACCAAAAACATTATATTTCTGCCAGTTGGCTAGTTAAAAATGTTACAGTTCCACACAGAACACCTAGTGAGTTTTTGCTCGTAAAGATCTGACTGTTGCAGTTCGAATAACAACAGGCACAGGCTTCAACCAAGCTCGAGATGAACATTCTATGCCATGCGTAGAGAAGTTAACCCTATGTTCTCTGGGACAGTTGAAAAGCAGGACCTAACTGCAATTGTCAGAATACAGCAAGACTCCACTAGAAGAAACATAATTACTAAGGTGAGTCATTTTTTTTATGTAGCCCTGATTTCACTAAACCATTTGAATTACAGACGGATGCCTCTGACACAGGCATAGGGGCAGTATTGACCCAGCATAGCCAGGGAGAGGAACACCCCATCTTATACCTCAGCAGGAAATTACTTGAAAGAGAGAGAATGGCCATCAAGTGGGCAGTAGAAGCCCTGAGATATTATCTTTGGGGAAATCAGTTTACGATTGTAACAGATCATAATCCCTTGTGATGGCTAAATTTGATGAAAGATAAACATGCCCATATTTTAAGGTGGTATTTATCATTACAACCTTATAAGTTTACTGTATGACATAGAGCTGGTTCTCAGTATCAGAACGCTGATTTATCACGCTTTGGTGCTGATCCAGCTAGTAACTCTGTTCCAGATATAGATAATGGAATTGTATGTGTATCACAAGGTGCCAAGATGACACAACCCCAGGGAGAAGTATGACTTGTAAACAGTATTGTCTGATTTGGAGTAGTGTTTTGAATGCCATTTATCTTTAAGGGTCCCTGGGGAAACTTCTGGAGTGGGTGAGTGGAAATTCCAACCCTTCACATGGTGAGGGGTCTCAGTCAACACAACAATTATTATGTTGACTTCTTGTGGTGGGAGGAGTGTAATAGGAGGTCCAGTTTTGAAGGATAAAGCTGACACAGAGAAGATGCAATAACCCCCCCTTTTTGGGGGGGGTTCTACTTTCATTCTATCCTGTCTTCTTCTGCTTATTCTTATCTATCCTAATTTTCTTGTCAGGGTGGCCAACCTGGCAATTTTCTACTTTGCCTTTACTGTCACATTTTTGCTCTGGTATTAAAAAATTGCATCTTGTTATAATATATTAAAAATAGGGGCTGAAATAGAATCAAGGACACTAAGGGCATATAAGATAGGCGCCCTGTGTTCCAGAATAAAAAAAAAATATACAAAAAAGGAGCTGTGTCACTTAAAAGAAGCCCCAAAATGAGTAGAGGGCTGGATTGTGGAAAAAGCCTTCAGCTACAATTTCAATTAATGAGTAAGGAAAGCTGAGACTGTAAAATTGTTGCAAACAGTGGAAAAAATGTTTTGGGCAACACAAAGTACAGGTTTGCAGGAAAGTGCTATAGAACCTGTACAATTTCTGTATGAGTTTAATACATACCTCTCAACTGTCCCTGATTTTGCCTCAAAATTTTACTCTGTCCCTCCTAAAAATTGTGTTTCTGTGACCAAAAAGTGGAATTTGTAAGCACAAAATAATGTCAAACTTTAAAGTTACAGACTTGTTCCTCCTTATGAAAAGCATTTTAGACTAAGCCCCTTACTCTACCAGCTTTCTGAGTTGATATCTCCAATGTTGACTAGGTGTCCCTGATTTTGGTCCTTTGTCTCTGATTTTTTTAAGCCTTGTCCCTGATTTATGAGGCAGGAGGTTGAGAGGCATGGTTTAATACCCATGAATCCAAACATTTAAGTTTAAACTTAGGAGGAAATGAAAGCAACTGTGTTTGGTTGCTATGGTGCTGATTCTAATAAGCCCCAAAGCAATGAAAATGTACCCTTGTTTTTAAAACACTTGAAAATGGGCTAAAGTAAGAGAGTATAATTAAAACACTACAGTCAGATTAATTGAAGTTCTGTAAGTGTCAAACATTTATTCAAAAGGGAGCTGTAATTACTGAAGTTAAGCCTTCTGTGTTTTAGAAGGCTGAGTTCCTCAGCAAGGCGTAGGCTGAAAGTGCAGCAGCCAGATAAGCTGTTTGCTGAAAGTGCAGCAGCCAGTTAAGCTGTTTGAGAAAAATAATAAAATGTTCTGGAAATATAAAACAAGGGATGTGGGAAGAAAATAATGTATGTCCAAAGATTTGAGTACCATATTATGTGAAACAAAATATTTATACTACAGTGGTTCACTTATGTATGTTTTCCTTATATGGAAAAAAAGACAAAAAGCTATAACCTTATACAGGGGCAGATAGGGAGCGCGCCCCTCATCTCTTTTCTATGCTAAGGTTATAGACTGTTATTTGTTCTTAAACAGGTTTGGTTTATCCTTATACTTTTTCACATTTGTAAAGAAAAGTTGTTTTACCTAGAGGTCTGTTTCATGCTGTAAGGTCCTACTATAGGACAAGCTGCCCCTGAAATGGCAGGTTTTATAGATGCAAGGGAATGTGATGTCACAAAGGAGGAGGGGCTCAGTGAAAACCACACCCCTTTCCTTCACTATATAAACCCTCCACTAGGAGGCTTAGAGAGATAGGTTGGTCAGTAGGGTTCTGACCAAGGTGAGAGAAGGATCTCAGCAAGGAGGTAATGTGCAGGCTTTCGAATTAACTGAGGAAGGAGAGAACACAGGAATTTCTTTATAGCATCTAAAACAAGAAATATACCCTGACATTTGAACTGATGTGAAGAAATAACATCATAGTTTTCCTTTCTGTAAATATTGGATTTTTTTTATTTTTATTTTTTTGGGGTTTGTGTTTTTCTAAAATAAAATCATATAAACGCAGAAGTATGCCTTTTATATGCATCATAATCTGGTTGTACGATCTGTTTATTGAGACCCACATGTTTACAATTGGTTTTTGAAGTGGGATTTCAACCTCTGGTGTGCCAGAAGGTACTTCAGAGGGGGTGTTGCACTGAAAATACCATGACAGATGCAACAACCAGAAGCGTAGGATTTGGATGCATTACATCTGACCAGGTCTGTCAGATTGAAGACGTTTTCAGTTGTTGCCAGGGATCGAACCTGGTACCAGACAAAGAAAGATGGAAGAAGGAGTCACAGCTGCAGCTGGTAATCCAAAGAAGGAGGAAAGCCAGATGACCCCAGCACCGGAGGATCCTAGTGAACTACTGAAATGGCTTTGTTTACGCCAACTTGAGATGGAGCTCCAGAGAGAAGAAGACCAGAGACAGAGGGATGAAGACCGGAGGATACAGGCACAAGAGAGACAGAGACAAGATGAAAAATGGACGGCAACCTTAAAAGCTATTCAGGACATGATTCAGAGGCAGATGGAGAGATCTGTTCCTAGAGACATTAAATTAACTAAGTTGACAGAGGTGGATGATACTGAGGCCTATTTGACAACTTTGGAGAGGGTGGCCCAAACCTGCAACTGGCCCAGAGACCAATGGGTGATTCGTTTGGTCCCACACCTCTCTGGATGTGCACAAGTAGTCTACAGCCAGCTAAGTGGAGCTGATGGCTCAAATTATGACAGAGTTAAAGAAGAAATTCTTCGTAGATATAATATCAGCACGGAGACATACAGGCAACGATTTCAGTCGCAGAAAATGGCAAGCTTGGATACCCCAAGAGAAACCTATGCCCGTTTGAAGAACTATTGTGGAAAATGGCTTCAACCCACCACCAAAACTGTACACTAAATCATAGAACTGATAATAATTGAACAATTCATCCAGATATTACCTGTGGAAGTGCAATTATGGGTAAAAGAACATAAACCTGAGACAGCCGAAGGCACCATTAAGTTGGCAGATTACCTAGCAGCAAGAAGCACCCGAGTCAGAGGTCACCAGGGCAATCCAGGACCATCTAACATGCTGGTAAGACCACCTTTTAATGCTTCTACTAACCAGAGACAGTTCGATCGAAGGAAGAGAGGTGGGAGAGTTCCATATACAGAAATAATATGCCATAGTTGTCTTGGAAAAGGGCATATTGTAAGGAACTGCCCAAATAAAATATCTGATTTAGCACATCTTGCCCTAGCAAATTTTGGGTATGTGACCTCTCTGGGTATTGGGGAACAACAGACTTTGGGTTTGCTAGACTCAGGCAGTATACAGACTTTGATCAGGGCTGATCTAGCACTGAATATGCCCCAGAGTGATTCAAATACTACTGTGCGGTGTGTACATGGAGACACACCGATACCCTACAGCATGTCTTAATATAACTGTAGATAATGAATGCCATGACATGTTGGTAGGCTTTGTTCCAGAACTCCCAGTACCTGTCATTGTTGGGCAAGACTTTCCTCATTTTGACCTTTTAATGCAGCAGCAGAAGACTTCTACAGGAACTGTTAATGTGGTTACTAGGTCCCAGGCCAAAACACAAGACTTACAGGAAGTCTTTCCCTTTTGATAATGGTTATTTTGAGACTGTCAGTAAGGACAAAAAGTCCAAGAAGACTAGGCGAAGAGAAAAAAAGACTTGGAATGAAAATCATCAGGCTAAAGGTCAACTTAATATCCCAGAGACTCTAATGCAAGATATTGTACAGGACCAAAAATGCGATGAATCTTTAACATCTTTATTTTTACAGGTGGACAAGGTTGGACATCCTGGACAATCTTGATTTATTATCAAAAGCAGTATCCTGTATAGAGTTGTTGTAGAGCCTGGTACAAATGAGGAACTTGAACAGTTAGTAGTACCCAGTAAATATAGGGAACAGATAATGCACTTGGCACATGATATCCCCATGGCTGGTCATGAAGGTAGAGACGGACAGTACAACGATTTTATCTCGATTCAGTTGGCCAGGGGTCCACCAGGATGTTGCGGCCTATTGTAGATCCTGTCCCCAGTGCCAATTGGTTGCCAAAGGAGGGAAGAAAGATATGGTGCCCCTACAACCTTTACCATATGCAACTATTCCATTTGACAGGGTGGCAATGGATGTGGTGGGATCCTTATTAAAAAGTTCTAAGGGGAATCAGTATATTTTAGTCATTTGTGACTACACAACCAGGTACCCAGAAGCAATACCAATGAGGATGGTTACTGCCCCTCGTATTGCAGAAGAACTGGCAAAAGTCTTCAGCAGGATGGGAATACCGAAGGTTATCCTGACAGACCGTGGTAGTAATTTTCCTCCATCATGCTGCAAGAACTATACAAATTGCTAGGGTATCTGCTGTTAGAACATCCCCATGCCATCCCCAAACTGATGGGTTAGTGGAAAGATTTAACAAGACAATGAAATGTGTGCTTCAGAAGTATATGTAGGAGGAAGGCCCGGACTGGGATAAATTTTTGCCCTATTTGCTGTTTGCCTATAGAGAGGTGCCTCAGACTACTACAGGGTTATCCCCCTTTACCATGTTATATGGGCATAACCCTAGGGGTCCCTTAGATGTAAAAGAGCATTGGGAACAGGGGTCTAATGTAGCATGCAAAAATATACTTGAATACATGACTGCATTGAGGAAAAGGCTAGTGAAATATGTGACTATAGCCCATCAAAATGTCGACCAGAAACAACTCAAAGAGAAAGAACATTATGATATGGGCTTAAAACATAAAGCATTTGAACCTGGGGGAAAAAGTGTTGTTATTGTTACCCTCCACTGAAAATAAATTGCTCATGCGTTGGCAAGGACCATGTGTGATCTTACACCAGTTAGGCACAGTAAACTATGCCATTGAGATGCCAGGGCATAGACCGGTAAAAAGAATTTACCATGCCCCAACCTGCTGAGAAAATGGGTAGAAAAAACAGAAACCCCAGTGTTGTATATCCAGACCAATCCTGATAGAGCAGAGCTAGATATAGTATATGACAGGATTGATAAATCTGTTTCTGACACTAAAGTGCATATCAATCCTGACTTAAACCCTGCACAGAGATTAGAGATTGATCATCTATTGGAGTATTTAGCACGTACATTCACAAAGAATCCAGGGAGAGCCAAAGGTGTAGTCTATGAGATCAGAGTTACCCAAACCAAACCAATTCATCAGAAGCTATATAGATTACCAAAAAAGATCAGGCCAGACGTAATGGCTGAGATAAAACAAATGGAACAAGCAGGAGTGATAGTTCCTTCACACAGTCCTTGGTCCTCTCCATTAGTGGTCATGCATAAAAAGGAAGGGGTCATCAGGTTATGCTTAGATTTTAGGAAAATGAATGAAGTATCTGAGTTTGATGGGTATCCGATGCCACGCATCGATGATCTCCTTGATCAGATTGGGTCTGCAAGATACATAAGCACTTTAGATTTAACAAAAGGGTATTGGCAGATTCCATTTGGCCCCAAAAACCAAGCATTAACTGCCTTCTGTACCCCTCTTGGTCTATATCAGTTCACTACAGTGCTGTTCGGCCTGCATGGTGCCCTGGCTACCTTTCAATGGTACATGGATCATGTCTTGAGACCTCACAAGGGCTATAGTGCTGCCTATTTGGATGATGTGGTCATCTATAGCCCCGACTGGGAGACTCATCTATTACAGCTTAGTGCTGTGATACAAAGCATCCAGGATGCTGGAATGACAATTAACCTGTCCAAATGTGCTATAGCTAAGACAGAAACACGCTATCTGGGGTTCATTATTGGACATGGGAGGATTAAACCAGCAGTAGATAAAATTGAAGCTGTGACTAACAGTCCCCTACCCATAATGAAGCACCATTTCAGGTCTTTCCTTGGTCTGGCAAGTTATTATAGATGCTTCGTCCTGGATTTTTCAACCATTGCTGCTACTCTCATAGATCTGACCAAAAACCATTTTCCCAATAAAGTGAAGTGGAGTCCCACCTGTGATGAGGCATATAACAAAATCAAGGCCATCCTATGCTCAGCTCTGGTGTTATGTAGCCCTGATTTCACTAAACCATTTGAATTACAGATGGATGCCTCTGACACAGGCATAGGGGCAGTATTGACCCAGAATAGCCAGGAGAGAACACCCCATCTTATACCTCAGCAGGAAATTACATGAAAGAGAGAAGTATTCTACAGTGGAGAAAATTGTCTGGCCATCAAGTGGGCAGTAGAAGCCCTGAGATATTATCTTTGGGGAAATCAGTTTACGATTGTAACAGATCATAATTCCTTATGCTGGCTAAATTTGATGAAATATAAAAATGCCCGTATTTTAAGGTGGTATTTATCATTACAACCTTATAAGTTTACTGTACGACATAGAGCTGGTTCTCAGCATCAGAACACTGATTTTTTTATCACGTTTTGGTGCTGATCTAGCTAGTAACTCTGTTCCAGATATAGATAATGGAATTGTATGTGTATCACAAGTTGCCAAGATGGCACAACCCCAAGGAAAATTATGACTTGTAAACAGTATTGTCTGATTTGGAGTAGTGTTTTGAATACTGTTTATCTTTAAGGGTCCCTGGGGGGAACTTCTGGAGTGGGTGAGCGGAAGTTCCAACCCTTCACAGGGTGAGGGGTCTCAGTCAACACAACAAATATTATGTTGACTTCTTGTGGTGGGAGGAGTGAACAGGAGGTCCAGTTTTGAAGGATAAAGCTGCCTTAGAGAGATGCAATACCCCCTTTGGTTTTACTTTCACTCTAGCCTGTCTTCTTCTTTATTCTTATCTATCCTAATTTTCTTGTCAGGGTGGCCAACCTGGCAATTTTCTGCTTTGCCTTTGCTGTCACTTTTTGCTCTGGTATTAAAAATTGCATCTTGTTATAATATATTAAAATAGGGGCTGAAATAGAATCAAGGACACCAAGGGCATACAAGATTGGAGCCCTGTGTTCCAGAATAAAAAAAAATAATATATACAAAAAAGGAGCTGTGTCACTTAAAAGAAGCCCCAAAATGAGTAGAGGGCTGGATTGTGGGAAAAGCCTTCAGCTACAATTTGAATTAGTGAGTAAGGAAAGTTGAGACTGTAAAATTATTGCAAACTGTGGAAAAATGTTTTAGGCAATACAAAGTACAGGTTTGCAGGAAAGTGCTATAGAACCTGTACAATTTCTGTATGAGTTTAATACCCATGTATCCAAACATTTAAGTTTAAGCTTAGGAGGAAATGAAAGCAACTGTGTTTGGTTGCTGTGGTGCTGATTCTAATAAGCCCCAAAGCAATGAAAATGTACCCTTGTTTTTAAAACACTTGAAAATGGGCTAAAGTAAGAGAGTATAATTAAAACACTACAGTCAGATTAATTGGAGTTCTGTAAGTGTCAAACATTTATTCAAAAGGGAGCTGTAATTACTGAAGTTAAGCCTTCTGTGTTTTAGAAGGCTGAGTTCCTCAGCAAGGCGTAGGCTGAAAGTGCAGCAGCCAGATAAGCTGTTTGCTGAAAGTGCAGCAGCCAGTTAAGCTGTTAGAGAAAAATAATAAAAGGTTCTGGAAATATAAAACAAGGGATTTGGGAAGAAAATAATGTATGTCCAAAGATTAGAGTACCATATTATGTGAAACAAAATATAGATACATCAGTGGTTCACTTATGTATGTTTTCCTTATATGACCAAAAAGACAAATAAAAAGCTATAACCTTATATGGAGGCAGATAGGGAGCACGCCCCCTCATCTCTCTTTTCTATGCTAAAGTTATAGACTGTTATTTGTTCTTAAACAGGTTTGGTTTATCCTTATACTTTTTCACATTAGTAAAGAAAAGTTGTTTTACCTAGAGGTCTGTCTCATGCTGTAAGGTCCTACTATAGGACAAGCCGCCCCTGAAATAGCAGGTTTTATAGATGCAAGGGAATGTGATGTCACAAAGGAGGAGGGGCTCAGTGAAAACCACACCCCTTTCCTTCACTATATAAACCCTCCACTAGGAGGCTTAGAGAGATAGTTTGGTCAGTAGGGTTCTGACCATGGTGAGAGAAGGATCTCAGCAAGGAGGTAATGTGCAGGCTTTCACATTAACTGAGGAAGGAGAGAACACAGGAATTTCTTTATAGCATCTAAAACAAGAAATATATCCAGACATTTGAACTGATATGAAGAAATAACATCATAGTTTTCCTTTCTGTAAATATTGGATTTTTTTTTTGTTTTGTGTTTTTCTAAAATAAAATCATAAACACAGAAGTATGCGTTTTATATGCATCATAATCTGGTTGTACGATCTGTTTATTGAGACCCACATTTTTACATGGTGAAAGAATCGACAACGAATATGAATATAATCCTGAACTTATAATAGTTGAGGAAGACAATGCTGATGAGAGCCAGTATGAACATGGTACCAGCTCCACGGTCTCCTCTTGTAATGAGGACCCTGTAGTGAATACACCAAGATCATCTCCAGAGAATCCCTCAGTCTTACTTCGAGAGGGTTCCTGCAGTAGGTCTTCACATATAGGACTGTGCCCCTGGTGTCAGGTCCACACGACAAACTTGTAGATAGCAATCATCAGCAGGGTCCGCCCGGCCGGGTGTCGTGACGCCAGCCCAACTATAAAAGGGTGGTCCCGTGCCCGCTGTCCAGTTCTTTCCCACCAGTCGCCTCAGTCACGCTCGCTCCGTCAGAACAGCAGTCTAACGTCCGCGTTATATTTGTGAAGTGTTTCTTCACCTCTTACAAAAATTCTCAAAGGTGTTTCTTCAATTTGATGTCTTCTAGACAGAAGAAAAAGTGCTTTAAGTGTGGTGCTCAAATCCCGCACGGGGACAACCATTCCCACTGCCTCCTTTGCCTTGGTTTGAAGCATGATGTCCAGGAGTGTTCTGTGTGTCAGGCCTTCAACCAGGCGACCAGAACCAGGTGCAAGAGGTCCATCTATTGACCCAACACTTGGCGTCTGTGGAAAGCGAGATCCAAAAACTCAGGGAAAGGTTGTCATCACCGGCCCCGAAGAAAAAGAAAAGTAAGGAAAAGCGTCAGGACAGGAGTCCGTCACCGCGGAGAGGCCTGCAACCGTGAGTACTTTTTCGGACACCCCGTCTGCTTTTTGGCCTGGGCCCCTTCTCTCCCTCCTGCTGAGGTGAGCGGGCAGCCGGGGGTTGCCTCTTTGGAGGTGGTAATTTTGTCGACTTATCCTGCTAATAAGTCACCCCTCACCTTTGGCGAAGGGCACACGGCCTCCACCAATCAGCCTAGTGGCGGTCTTCTAGCCGTCTCTAGCCCGGCCGGATCTGTTGCTTCAGACGCCAGCTCCTCCGACGCCAACATAGATCCGTCCACTCTTGTGTCGGGCTCTAGTTTGGCCCCTGATGTCGGACAGCGTGAGAGACTAGTCGATCCTCGTCTCCCAGGGTTCTCCACCCTAGAGACTCGCCACCCAACCCTTTGCTGTTTGCTTTAGCAAAGAAGCGTT
The DNA here is from genome assembly GCA_016271365.2 of Neoceratodus forsteri. NCBI lineage: Eukaryota > Metazoa > Chordata > Ceratodontiformes > Ceratodontidae > Neoceratodus > Neoceratodus forsteri. Next base: position 1,562,159,724 of record CM057449.1, read on the forward strand.
CAGACCAGCCATCGGGGGCCCTCGTTTCTCTCCCCCCTTGCCAGGCCTTCCTCCATTGCCGGATTTCATTCTGCTTCCAACAGGGGATTCGGGTATGGAGTCTCCACCCTCCAGTACTTTGGCGTGCTTCCGGACCGACACCTCCTTCTGGCGCCATGGCACCTCCTCGGCAGGCCTTCTTCTGGGTTCATAGTCCAGGAACCCTCTTCCCGCGGCGCCTCCGTCAGTCTCTCAATATCCGCCAGGCCAGGTGCCTCCAACGCCGGGTTTTCAGATCCCGGGCTTTCCGATGTCATCATTCCCATTGATGGGTTATCCTACTCCAGGACATCCCACGCCGGGTTACCCTGGGTACTCGTATTATCTGTCCTGGCACTATCCTCAGTACCCGAGTTATCAGCCACCTCCTCCGGTGCCAGAACATGAGTCCGTCCCCCTGTGGTGGAAAGAGGCTAGAGCACAACTTGTGTTGGAGTTAAGACAACCGGTGAGGGAGACACCCTCCTTCAGGGTGGCCTCTCCACCACCTCTTGTTACCAGAGCCACTACCTCTATCTCGGTAGGCATTACAGAACCAGACCCTTCTGTTCCTACTGGTTCCGATTCCTCTGACACTGGTTGCAACTTGGATGCATTGGACCCCAGATCCCCAGTGGAGGTCCCTTCGAAGGACTCCCAAAGTCCCTCGGAGGATCCTTTTTTGGAGACCTGTTATGTTCTATTCAGGCGGCTGGTGGTTGGCGTCCAAAGTTGATCCACAAAGAAAAGTCTTGCAGAGCACCTGGATCTGACCTCGGACCTATTCCCATTCCACCATGAATGGGACCTCACGAGACCTTGTAACCACAGTCTGGCATCAACCGTCCTCCATTTCAGCGGTCTCACGCAAAGCTGACTGCACCTATTATCCCCCAGAAGGGATTTTTCACCTGAACTCCCATCCCAAGGCTGACTCTATGGTCATCACGGCAGCTCATGACCGTTCAACCCAGCCACAACATCTGAGTTCTTCGCCTCCCGACAAGGACTCACGTCATCTCGACCAATTTGGGCGCAAAATGTATTCTTCTTCTTCTTGTGCGATATGTTCCCTTAATTATGTCTCGCACGTGGTTGCCTTTCAAAAAGCTTCTCTTTTGGATTTAGAAAGGGACCTCCAGGAAGTTCAGGATGAAACCTTGAGGAAGAAGCTCTTGGATAAAGTGCGGATGGGGAAATCCTCGTGTCGCCACACCCTTTGGGCGACTTACGACTCTGTAGATTCAGTGGCAAGAGCAGCTGCCACGGGGATCTGCCTCCAACGCCTCTCCTGGCTCCATATAGCGGGACTGGTGCAGGACGTTAAGTCCTGTCTGTTGGACGCCCCTTTCAGGGGTTCTGTCCTATTTGGCGGCGATGCAAAAGACATCATTACCGGGCTGCAGAAGAGTGGACGCTCCTTGCGGGACGTCCGTTCCTTATACAAGACGGGCCAGAAAAAGCAGTCTTTTCGCCACCAAAGAAGGTGGAACAAATCCCAGGCTAAGCATCAAGCAAAAGCAGCATCTGGCTCAGGGCTCAAACTCCACAGACCAAATTTCAAAACAGGCCTCTGGGCAAGCGCTCCCTCCCTCGGCGTCCTGACTCCTTTCCCTCCCTCCCCCTCTGCTACCTCCAGTACATCAGCAGGAACCGGTCGGAGAGAGGTTCGGCCTCCACCTGGAATGCTGGAGGTCCATCACCGCAGAAAATTGGGTGCTTCAACTCATCCAACAATGTCACTCGATAGAATTCAATGAAATTCCAGCCCCTCAACCACCAGGACAGTCCTTCTGTCCCTGGGATCAGGTCCCCATAGTCTCTCAGGAGATCCAGGCACTTATTCTAAAGAAGGCCATAGAGCCCGTCCTGTTAAACCAAATAGGAAGGGGATTCTACTCCCATTTCTTCCTGGTTCCAAAGAAAACGGGTGACCTGAGACCGATCCTGGACCTCAGCACACTGAACAGCTTCACCGAGTACAAAAAGTTTCATATGTTGACCCTTCAGGGGCTCCTTCCCCTGCTCCATCAAAATTCCTGGCTGTGCTCCCTGGACATGCAGGATGCTTACCTGCATGTCCCTATCCTCCCAGCCCACAGCCGCTTTCTCCGCTTTGTTTTCATGGAGAAGCATTTCCAATTCCGAGCACTCCCTTTTGGCCTTTCTTCGGCCCCCCGAGTGTTCACCAAATGCCTAGCAGTGGTGGCGGCCTTTCCGCGCCACCAGAGCATTTATGTCTTCCCGTACCTGGACGACTGACTCCTCTCAGCACCCTCTCCTACCAGCCTGAAAGAGTATGTCTCTTTCACGCTGAGTTATTTTGCTTTACTGGGCATAACGGTCAATTTTCCCAAGTCCCAGCTAGTACCCTCACAAAGGCTCCAGTTCATTGGAGCTGTATTAGACACAGTTCAGGGCAAGGCTTTCCTGCCATCGGATCGGGCCGAGACCCTTGCTTCTCAAGCCACACTTGTGGGACAGGCCCGATGGATCCCAGCACACTCGGTGCTTCGTTTATTGAGACTGATGGTGGCTGCCATTTTGACGGTCCCAATGGCCAGGCTTCACATGAGGGTTACCCAGTGGTCTCTTCGAGTCCAATGGGACCAGAGGACGGATGACATGAACCAAAAAATCATGATCTCCAACAGCCTCCAGAGAGATCTTCACTGGTGTCAGGATCTCTCAAACTTGTCAAAGGGGATTCCTTTCCTTCCGGCAGTTCCGTCTCAAATTCTCACTACGGACGCCTCAGATCTGGGCTGAGGAGGTCATCTGGGGTCTCACAAGACACAGGGGTCTTGGTCCAACCAGGAGCTGATGCTCCACATCAATGTTCTAGAGACCAGGGCGGTTCTTTATGTGCTCAAGGTATTCCAGTCGCTGCTGGTTCCGGGATCTCTCTTGGTACAGATGGACAACGTGTCCACTGTCTGGTACATAAACAAACAGGGAGGAAGCAGATCATATCCTCTTTGCCGAGAAGCCATGAGGGTGTGGTATTGGGCAATTCAGCACAGCCTTCACCTGACAGCAGTTCACGTTCCGGGCATTTCCAACGTCCTAGCGGACAGTCTCAGCCGATCAGTGGCCAGGGCCCACAAATGGGAGCTAAAGTCAGAGGTAGTAGAAGATCTCTTTCTTCGATGGGGTCGGCCAGAGATGGATCTGTTCGCCTCCCCTTACAATGCAAAACTACCAGTCTTCTGCTCGTTCGTTCCCAGGCATGGTGCTTTTTGGCGAGACACGCTGTCTCTTTCATGTACAGGGAGGTTTATGTACATCTTTCCTCCCTTTCCTCTCATTCAGAAGGTTCTGGTGAAACTTCAACAAGAGGGGCCCATGCAATCCTGATTGCTCCTCTTTGCCATGCCAAATTTGGTTCCCTCTTCTGCAACACTTAACACTGGAACCCCAGTTCCTCTGCCCATTCCATGACCTTCTGACTCAGGAGCAGGGCACCCTGGTGCATCAAGTCTTCGGTCCCTCCACCTTCATGCGTGGCAGCTGTGGACATAGCGATTTCTAGTTATGGGGTCTCTTAGGTTCAGTGCACATTCTAGTGGGAGGCCAGAAACCTCCACTAGATACACCTATGCTATGAAGTGGAAGAGATCACAATATGGGCCCAAGCAAGAAGCTGGGATCCATTTTTGTGCTCGGCATCCCAGGTTCTAGAGTACCTCGCACACCTGTCTGAAGGGCCTTAGCTATTCCTCCATTAAGGTCCACCTCTCTGCGGTGTCTGCCTATGCAAAACCTTGGCTCAACTGGAGGTTGCCAAAACCTTTTTGAAAGGCATCCTTCATTTGAAACCTCTGATCCAGAATCCTTGTCCTCCCTGGGACCTGAATTTCATGCTCGAGAAGCTGACCTTACCACCATTTGAACCAGCTTCTTCTTGCAACTTATGCTTCCTTTCCTGGAAGACCTTATTTTTAGTCGCTGTTACTTCGGCCGGAAGGATTTCCGAATTACAGGCCTTCGTCTGTAAAGAACCTTATTTGATTTTTCATAAGGACCGAGTAGTCCTTTGGACTAACCCTTCTTTTTTGCCCAAAGTAGTTTCAGAAACCACTTTGAACCAGAGTATGGAATTACCGGTGTACTATCTACAGTATTCCAACAGAGGGGAACACCTGCTGCACACCCTTGACGTGCACCGGATCCTGAGGTGCTACACGAACAGGACTAAAGAGGTTAGGAAATCTAACCAACTGTTCGTAGCCTTTTCCCCTCAGTGCCAGGGCAAGGCTAATTCCAAGCAGACCATCTCCCGATGGCTCGCTAACTGCATCCATTTTTCGTACACAAAATATGGGAAGTCCCTTGCAGGGGCAGTCAAAGGCCACTCCACCCGTAGCTTGGTGACCTCTGCCTTTTTAGGAATGTGTCCATGGCAGAGGTCTGTGCTGTGGCCACCTGGTCATCTGTTCACACCTTCACTAAGCATTACAGTCTGGACATTGCCTCTCCCGGCGCAGAACTGGCTTTGGTCTTGCGGTCCTGCAAGGCCTTCTGTTATGATTACTCATGGCAACCGCCTCCTCCCGGATGCACCTATGCCTATTATTTTTCTTTGGGACTGCTTGGTATTCAGTCCTATGTGTGAAGACCTACTGCAGGAATCTGACATAAGTAATATATTGATCACGTAAGAACTTACCGTAACAGTAGATCTTGAGAGAGGTTCCTGCAGTAGGTCTAGTTTTTCCTCTCTGTCCCCAGTTTTGGATGCTTTACTTTCCATCCTATCTAGTCTGGCTGTACTAGAGGAGAAGCAGGGTCTTGGGAGTTCACTTCAGTTTTCTCCTTACCTATCTTTAGGTCTCCATTGGAAAATAACTAGAAGCGGACACGGACCACCCTTTTATAGTCGAGCTGACGTCCGGCGCCCGACGCCAGGCGGTCCCGCTGATGATTGCTATCTACAAGTTTGCCGTGCGGACCTGGCGACAGGGGTGCAGTCTATATGTGAAGACCCTACTGCAAGACCTCTCTCGAAGATCTACTGTTATATAAGTTCTTACATAACTGCTATTCTTTTACCACGATGCAGCAAATGCAGGCTGCTATGGGCTTCATCTTGGAGGAGTAGGATTCTACCAAGAAGAACCTGGTGGAGATGCCAAAATCTCCCTCTGCCGTTGTTCCTCCCCCATTTCCAGCTTTGGAGGATGGTACTTTGCAGCCTAGTATAGGCCTAACAACATATCAGCTGTGCCCAGAAAGGCACACAAAATGTATTCTGCCCTTTCCAGAAGACCCTACTATGCTACCCATCCTGAGACTGATTCATTGGAAATTATAGCTGCCCATAATAGGTCCAGGGCACCTAGGCTCTCTTCCTCCTGATAGAGAATCCAGAAGGCTGTATGTCCTAGGCAAATATATTTATGTCTCTGCCTCGCTGGGCCTGTGTATTGCTATTTACCAAGCCCATGTGATAAAATATTGGAACACCCTCTGGAGGAAGGCAAAGGCTACTGTACAGGCCTTGCCTGAGGGTTGTGCTAAATGGCAGTTAGTCAAAACTCTTAATGCTGGTGCTCGTGTGGGAAACATTTGATCTGCACAGCATATGGTATTTCTAATGCCTCTGCCAGGGCTGCAGCCTCTGGCATTGGTCTCAAGTGCTATTCATGGCTCAGGATAGCAGGTTTTGTCACTGATATGCAGCGAACAGTTCTCAGTGCCCCATTTAGAGGGCAGAAACTGTTAGGCTCTTATGTAGATGAAGCCTTGAGAAACCTTCAAACATCTGGCAAGACTCTAAAGTCAGTGAAATCCCAGTACTGTACCCAGAAAAGGGGTAGGAGCAGGGGCAACTATAGTCCACCCACTATCAGAGGACACCATCAGGCCTACTAATGGCAGGGTAGAGGCAGAAGTGCAGGAACCTTGATAGTTCGCCTACCAACCCCAGGTGCCATAGAGATGCACCTAGAGGTAGCGGGCCGGTGGCTCTTTCCCACCATTCTGGCTCAGCATGACTTCTTGTACACAACCCAACCATCGTTACCTCCAGGGTGGTTGTAGGGGCTACTGTCCCTCCACTTAGGGCAGTGACTACAGACAAATGGGTTCTGGAGATTATAGAGAATGGTCTTACTTTGGAACTTCTGGATAACCCTCCAGATCATCCACCAGTTGTGACTGTACCCACCATGGCACAGCCTATGTTGCTAGAGGAAGTACAGACGCTGCTTCAAAAATAGGCCTGCAACATAGAGGCACAAAGGCTTTTACTCCAGATAACTTCCTCATCCCAAATTGGACAGGGGATCTGAGGCCTGTTCTGGATCTAAGGGACTTCATAGAATACAAGACGTTTCAGATGGTCTCTCTGCAGGGTCTCCTACTCCTATTGCAAATGGGACTAGATTTGCTCCCTCGATATGAAGGATGCATACTGCACCTCCATATCAAAATCCGGAAACCTTGTAGGAAATATCTGAGGTTCCAGTTTTAGGGGGAGCATTACCAGTTCAGAGTGTTGCCCTTTGGTTTATCTTCTGCCCCACAAGTCTTTACCAAATGCTTAGCAGTGGTAGCAGCAGCCCTTCATAGAGAATGCCTGCATGTCTTTCCTTACCTGGATGACTGGCTATTAAAAGTCCACTCCAGAGATCAGGGGATTTGATAACAGTCTATATGTCTGTACAGAATACAGATCTAGTGGACTGTCTAGGTTAAGATTTTAAGGTAAACATTTAGAATACCAGATGTCACAAGTTCCAATTAAAGTGTAGACATTTTAGGACTACCAAAAGAAACATTGGTTCACACAGGGTGGTGATGCATTAAATTCACTACCAAAGAGATCATGACCAGTGATAACTTAAATGTTTTTAAAAGCAGAATAGACATGTTCCTTCTGAGGGCAGGTTATATTGGCACTAGACATTAAATAATGGCAGACAGGCTACATGGGCTGTTGCTCCCACCTGTCTTTATAAATTACATTCTTGTCAACTGCTGCAGACTTTTAGCTTGAACCAGACAGATGTTAGATGCTCTGGGGGTGACAGTCAAATACCCTGCCAAAGGCTGCAGTACATACAGGCAGTTCTGGATACAGCCCAGGGTTCTGCATTTTTGCCGCTTAACAGTGTAGACCGCCTGATTACCAAAGAACAATTGGTACATGACAGCCATTATGTCTCAACAAGAACGTTCCTACACATTCTGGTACTCATGGTGGCAGCCCTTCTCACACTATCACATGTCAGACTGCACTTGCAAATCTTACCATGAATGGAACACATACAAACAGAAGAGAGAAAGAAATAAGTGCCTCAGCTGGGACTTGAACCCAGGCTGCCTGGACAACCGTTCCGGTTGCGTTGCCAGCTGAGCCACCAAGGAAACTGGGCCATTCCGGAGAACATTACTTTTTCTCCAGTGCACAGCCTGGTGCTTTACAGATAATTATAATTTCTTTTCATTTCTTGAAAATTTAATTATCTGTGCACCAGATTGTACACTGGACAAAAGAGTACGTGCGTGGGATGGCCTAGTTTCCAGTTGCTTTGCAGCGCAGTTGGTAGCACAGGAAATGGTATTCAGGTGGTTTGGGTTCAAGTCCCAGCTGAGGCACTTATTTCTTTCTCTCTTCTGTTTGTATGGATTGCACTGTGGATCCTAAGAGTCCAGTGGGACCAGCTGACAGATGATCTAGAAGAGATGGTTCTAGTAACGTCTCCCTTCGCAAAACGCTCAAATGGTGGATAGAATGCAACAGCCTACTTAAGGGTGTCCCATTCTAGGGATGTGGATATGTTTTTCTTATCCACACTTGTTGGTATGTCCCTTTAACTCTCGGCGGAAGGTCTTCAAACTGTCTCCTCCCACCCACCCAGGTGGTATAACCCTCGGCTCTGCCCCATGATGCCAGATCTTCCTTTCCACTGTAAGATACAGGTTGCCTCCTCTCTGCTACCATGTGTTGTAGGCCCTGGCTCAAAAAACGTCAGACCTGCTGAAGATTACTTTCCTTCGGGTTGGCAATTGTAGTAGCTGTTTCTCAAAAATGGAAGATAAATCTTCCCCCGGTTTTTGCTGGTGCCGGTGCAGACAGAAAATGTGCACAGACCCACACTCTGCATGTGTTTACTACTTGGGTGTCAGCCATGACACCCAGGCTTGTGAGTTTTGCCTTGCGTTTCAACTGAACGTCCTCAACAATCATCTCACACGCTTAAAGTTGGGCATGTCTGAAAAATGGAATCCACCAGTGAAATCCGAAGAGGCTCGATGGGCGGTCTCCATGGCTGTGAGGTCCACCGAGCAGTTGGAACAGATGCAGGCCTTCGAGGAAGAGGCAGCCCATGCTGTGGAGCGTTCCTCTCAGCCGATATTCGTTCTGCTCAACCTGGGTTCCACTTTCTCAGGCTCCTTTCAGGAGATGTGCCTTTCTCTCCCCACTAAGGACGAGGGACCTGTGGGCTCGCATACCTCTCAGACCAATAAAAAGGACAAGAAACCAAGAGATTCTTCATCTTGGCGAAGACATTCTTGGGATCAAGAGCAGTCTCGGTCCCAGGAATTTCCATCCTCGACCTCGGTTGAGATTGTGGCTTGACGTTGGTTTCTTGTCCGCCGTCGACCAACCGCCAAAGTCTCGATCGAAGGCGTGGTTGAGTTAACTCTCAACTCTCTGGATTGGTTGTCAGCTGAGGAAGTCGGCAACTCTCTTACCAAGACTCGGTCTTGTTTATCCCCGATGAGGAGACCAGCTTGCTGGGAATCCTATTGAGGAACCAGTCCTAGATCCGGGAAAATCACCTGTTCCACCGGTGTCTCCCGAGTGACACAGTCGGCCAGTCTGATCGAGATCTCAGACCCCATCGACTGACAGGCCGAGGAAGGCACATAACTGTGCCAAAAAGAGGCAATGTCACCGCTCATTTTCGTCGTCCTCGGATGAGGGGAGGCTTCAGCAGAAACTCTGTTGAAGCTATGAAGATTTGATGTGGCAACAGCTCATTCTGTCCGGGCAGAAGCCTTCGGTTTCTATACCGGCCATTACGTGGCTCTCGCCTCCCAGACCGAAGCAGACTCCCTTGGAACTGATAAAATCGTTTCCCCCACCTGCGGAGCTGGTGAAACCTGCCCTGGTTCAGCCAAAACTAGTCTCTCCACTGATAGTGGTGGAGCCACCACCAAAACAGCCCTTGGAAGGGGCTCCTCTGAAGGATTCCCAAACAGTCCGGGTCTTCCTCGTAGGCTATCGGTCACGCTCATGCCTGACCATCTCAGGCAAGTTCAGGGGATCTTGGTGGTTGACCAATTTATCTGGATACCTCAGATTCTGGCTGACACTGACCTTCACTCTCACCCGCTGGATGGTGAGTCGGCGAGTGGTTGTCAGCGGAGGAAGGCCCTTCGTCCTTTCAATTGATTCTCCTCCTTATCTCCAAATCCACGGGATGCCCTGGAACCTGTCCAGAAATGGGCAGAGTACCCTCTTACTGACATTCTTAAAGAGGGATACTCCTACAGAAGCCTTTCCTGTGGCTAAAGCCATTGTTGGCCTGGCCTTGGAGCTTTGGCAGCATCCTGCCTCCTGCCAGCGCCATCTGCCCGGATGGCCCATAAGTATGCGGTACTCATTGGGTCCCTCTTGGGGTTCATGGAACATCCCTCGGCTGAAGGGTTAGTGACCACCTCTGTGTTCAATGCACAGGCAGCTCTGCCAACACAGATAGACCTCCTGACAAGGAGTCCAAAAAGTTGGACCACTCTGCCAGGAAAGTCTGTGCAGCCTCCTCCTTAGGCCTCCGTCAGGCAAGCTCGGCCGTCATCATGGCGCACTTCTTCCATGCCCTCCAGGGGTCCTTGGATGAAGTTCTCTCGCACCTCCCCACAGACCTTCAGACTACGGTCAAGCAGGTCCTGGACCAGGGTCGTGTTGTTGCCAAGCAGCAGCTTCAGACGGCTTTGGACCTTGGGGACTCTTGTGCCTTTTCGGTGGCAGCCACGGTTGCCTCATGCCGCAGGGCTTGGCTGAGGCTTTCCACCTTTACAGCGGATACCAGCACAAACTCACTGATGTTCCTTTCCTGGGCACCGATCTCTTCAGCCCATGTGTGGATGGTCACTTTCAGTGAGCTGAGCAGTCAAGTGCCACCTTGGACTCAGCCACTTCAAAGTGCTCCTAGCACCAAGAAGCAGAAGAAAAAGAAAAAGCCTTCTTGGCACCCTGCTCCTGCAGCCCAGCAGCCCTCTTTTTATGGTGGGCAGCAACAGCAGGCACATGCTTGGTGCCCTCGGCCCAAGTCCAGGCCTCCAAAGACCCGTAGACAAGGAGGTCAGGGTTCAGGCCCTGGACCCTCTTCCTCCAAGCCTGCCCAGTGATGGGATAGGGGTTGCCACCCCATCCCCATCATGCCAGCTCTGGGTCCTCCTGTGGGGGGTCAGCTCTGCCACTTTCTTTCCACCTGGTCCGCTGTTACCACTGACAGGTGGGTTTTAGAAGTGGTTGGCCAGTGTCTGCCTCTGGAATTCAAGCAGTACCCTCCCAGCTGAGCCGGCACCCCATGGGAGGAGAGAGTGTCAACACACACTTGGTTAGCTCTGAGACGACATAACCCAGCTCCTCCCTCAAGGAAGCAGTGGTTCAAATGGCAGATCCTCCAGTCAACCTAGGGTTTGTTACCAGGTACAGTGGAACCCCAGAGATATGAACATCATGGGAAATCAGCTGTTCATAAGTTTGAAAAATTCATATCTGTGAAATCATGTATTTCAGCAATAGAGTGAATGCTAAATAGTGGTCCTGCCAGGCGGGAGATAGTTTAGTTATTTAGATCTTCTGTTTTTTTAGTACTGTGCAGAGGTGTTATACCACAATTCATCTGTCATCGCATATTAGAGTTTATTGATCCAGTCGGCCTGGGTCCATGCTGTAAGCCCACTCGCTCCTGCACCTTTCCCCTCTCGTTTACTAGAGAGAGCTGATGGTATTCCTTTGCTGCACTTACCTCCAAGATGCTGGGCTTGTGGCAGTGATGCTCCATTCTCCGAGCCCGACCTGGCGCTCTCTGGTGACCTTAGGTAGCTCCTGATGGTGAGAGTGGGGCAAGTGCTCCACCAGAAAAAGACTCTCCCACATTCCTGGAAGTCACCATCTTTCCCCAGCAGCCCTCGAGTCTCCGAGAGCATGTGGCAGCTCTTGCGAGATCTCAGCCCCCATGGAAAAGACTGCTGCAGCATGGTCTGTGAAGTACAAGGGATCAAAATTTCAACTAGCATGGTGGCAAGGGCTGGGGGCTATTAATATAAGAGTCGGGGAAGGGACACCCAAATTCACGCAAGCTTGGTCTCAGTTGCAGTCAGGGAGGGTTGGATCAGGCAGCGCATTCGGTTGACAGGTCATTCCATAACTCTGGGGTTCATAACTCTGAGGGTTCCACTGTGCTTCCTGGTCCCAAAGCAGACAGGGGTTAGCACCCCATTCTAGATCTGCATGAACTGAATCAGTTTCTCAGGCCACGCACCTTCAGGATGGTAACGCTGTCCCAGATCATACCATCCCTGGAGCAAAACATATGGTTCTGCTCACCGAATCTCCAGGACACATTCTTTCACGTCCAAATCCGTCCATCCCACCAGCAGTTCCTCCGCTTCAGAGCAGAGAGAACCCTATACAAGTTCCAAGCCATACCATTCGTCCTGTCATCAGACCCACGGGTCTTCACCAAATGCATGGCAGTGGTGGCAGCCCATCTCAGGCGTCGAGGGGTCAGAGTGTACCCTTACCTCGACAGTTGGCTCTTGGCAGGTTACATCCAGCAAGAGGTAGAGATCCAGGGATCTGGCCTTCCAGACCTGCTCTCAATTTGGCCTCCTGATCAATGAGACCAAGTTGGAGCTTGTGCCTTCTCAGGTGATATGCTGCATCAGGGCATAGTTCGAGCTGTTGTCGAGGCAGAACACAGCTCCTGGCGGACAGGGCAGAGGTTCTCTCCTTTTGCCAGATCATTTCTGGTTGGGCACTTGCCCTACTTTCTGTGCCTTCTTGGTTACATGGTGGCCTGCACAGCGTGGTCTGTTAGGCTCGGTGGCATATGCACCCCCTTCAATGGGAGCTACCCACCCAGTGGACTCAGCACTTGGGTAATTTCGACCAGTTGATCACTGTGACCCAGAAGATGTGGGACGCTTTCCAGTGGTGGACCATCCTAGACCAGTTGCAAGAAGGGATCCCATTTGTCCGCCCTGAGTCGACAGTCGTCCTCATGACTGATGCCTCTGTCACGGGCTGAGGAGCCCACATGGAGAACAACTGGGCCCACGAGTTCTGGACCCCCGAGGAATCCCAATACCATATCAACCTGTTGGAGGTCAGAGCGGTCAAACTGGCATTGTCAGAATTCGCTCAGCAGCTTCAGGGTCAGGTGGTTCAAGTCCAGATGGACAATACCACAACCATGTACTACCTCAACAAGCAGGGCAGCACACCCTCCCTGCTGTTGTGCTGGGAAGCGCTTCACATCTGGACACTCGTGAGCCGACTGGAGGCAGATCTCCTAGCCAGCCATGTGGGCAGGAGCCTTGAATCAGCTGGTGGATGCTGTCAGCCGCATAGGCGAGACATCCCACAAGTGGTCTCTCCATCCAGAGGTAGTTCACAGTCTGTTCTCCCACTGGGGCAAACCAATGATGGACCTGTTTGCCTCCAGGGAAAACACCAAGCTGAGGCTGTTTAATGCCCGCCACCCTCAGCGGGGATCACTGCAGGGGGATGCCTTCTCGAGGTTGTGGACCCCAGGCCTCTTATACGCCTTCCTCCATGCTTCTCAAGGTAAGGAGAGACAAGGCGCAGGTGATCCCTGATAGCCCCCAGACTGGCCCCGCCACTTCAGGTACCCAGATCTCCTCAGCCTCGGCAACAAGCTCCCGAGGCGTCTTCCAGCACGCCCAGACCTGATATCTGTCAATCAGGGGAAGGTATTGCATCTGGACCGTCAATCCCTGCACCTGACAGCCTGATATCTGAGCGGATAGAGTTTCAGGCTTTGGGTCTCTCTGAGGATGTACTCACAGTAGTGGAAGCATCCAGGAAGGAGTCTACCAGAAAGTGCTACGACTTCAAATGGTAAAGTTTTCCATCTGGTGCCAGGGCAAGGGCCTGGACCCTCTGCCCTGTCCTGTGGTGAGCATTTTAGACTATCTTTGGTCTCTGTCCAGAGTGGGTCTTCGGTTCTCAACCCTTAAGATGCACCTGGCAGCCATCTCTGCTTATTGGGTGCAGGCCAGTTAACAGACGGTGGCACAGGAGAAGGTGGTCTGGCACTGTTTCAAGGCCTCGATCACCTATCCCTCCAGTCACGAGAACTTCCACCTTAAGTGGGATTTACTGCTAGTTTTGGCAAAGCTGATGGGCAAGCCATTCGAACCTATGCACAAGTGTGAGATGTCAAACCTGTCATGGAAGGCGGCCTTCAGGTGGCTATCCACGTCCGCCAGAAGGACTGGGGAGCTCAGGTGCTCTTGTTGGAGTGTCCTTATCTGGTCTTCCACAGGGACAAGGTTCTCTTCTTCACCAGAAATTCCTCCCAAAGGTGGTGTCAGAGTTTCACCTTAATCAGTTGTTGACTCTGCCTGTGTTCTACCTGAACTACACCTCGGATGCCAAGTACAGGCTCCATACTCTGGACCTGAGATGTGCTCTCTCGTACTATAAGGAGAGGACGGCGGAAGTTTGAGGAGATGTTTGCCACTTGTTATCTATGCTGAAGCCGCACCTGGCAGGCCTGCAGCAAAGCAGACAATTGGCAGATGGATTACATTTTGCATTGATCTCTGCTATAGGTTGGTGGATAGGGAGCCTCCCATAGGGCTAAGGGCTCATTCCACCCACCATACCACTGCGTCGGTGGCTGCTTCCAGAGACATCCCTATCCAGGAAATCTGCAGGGCTGCTACCTGGAAGACAGCAAACACCTTCATCACCCATTACCACATTGACCTTGAGTCATGCCATGATGCTGGTTTTGGGGCCTCAGTTCTCCAGTTTCTGTTCCCAAAGTAGGGGGTGTGCACCTTGCCTCCCTCCTCCCAAGAACTGCTAGGTGTCTGCCAACAAGTGTGGATAAGAACATGTCCACATCCCTAGAAAACAAGTTACTCATCTGTAACAGTAGTTCTAGGAGTGTTATATTGTTCATCCACACTGGCCACCTGACCTCCAGCCTGTGATGCACAATCTTGCTTCCAGCGGGCTAAGATCTGGCATCATGGGGCGGATCCGAGGTTATACCACCGGGTGGGTGGGAGGAGCCAGCTTGAAGACCTTCTGGCCAGATTTAAAGGGGAAAGGGACATGCCAACAAGTGTGGATGAACAACATATACCACTCCTAGAAGTACTGTTACAGGTGAGTAACCTGTTACTCTTGAGTACTGCTCCATATCAGATCCTCACCACGAATGCTTCAGGATCAGGATGGGGAGCCCACCTGGGAACTCTTCAGAAACAAGGCACGTGGAACCAGGTGGAGCGCACTTTGCATATAAATGTCCTGGAAATGAAAGTGGTCCTATATGGATTCCAAGCCTCCAGAACCACATGTACCCAGGTCCTTGTTAATGCAGATGGACTGTGTCAGTATGATGCATTAGATCAACAAACAAGGAGGGACTAATTTTTACCCACTCTGCAGGAAGCCATGAGTTTGGTATTGGGCTGTGGACACAGTCTAGAGCTATCAGTAGGATATGTTCCAGGCGCCCAAAATGTTTTGGCAGGCCAAATTAAGCAGGTCACAGTCCAGGATGCATGAGTGGGAACAGCTGACCTCAGTGGTCAACAACCTATTTGAATGATTGAGTCATCCAGAGTTGGACCTTTTGTGTCCCCACACAGTGCAAAACTGCAGAGTTCTAGAATGTAGACATGTTCTTCAATCCACACTGTTTGGCATGTCTCTTTCCTCTTTAAATCTTGCCAGATGGTCTGAAGCTGGCTCCTCCCACCTAGGTAGTATATCCCTCGGCTCCACCCCTTGATGCCAGATCTTCCTTTCCACTGGAAGATTGGTTCCCTCCTTGTTGCTCCCGCATTGAGTAGGCCCTGCGAACAAATCCTCAAATTACTTACCTAAACTTTAACTCATTCGAGTTTCTCCTCATCATTTTGTAATTGCAACCACAATAGAGGACAAATCCTCACCGGGTTCGCTGGTGCCTTATAGGCAGAAATATCTCCTACCAACCCGCATACCTTGTGCATTTACTGCCTGGGCCATGCTCGCAGCAACCAGGCTTGCGACTTCTGTCTGCGTTCCTGCCTAACGTTCTGGACGATCATCTCGCAGAGCTACAGCTCAGCTGACTGGAGAAATGGAACCCACCAGTCAAATCTAAAGAGGCCCATTGGGTGAGCTCCTCGGCTGCGGGATCTACTGAACAATTTGAACAGATGAAGGCTTTCGAGGAGGAGGAGGTGGCTCGGGCTACTGATCAGTCCTCTTCTGCTTTGGTCTTCGTCCTGCTCAAATTGGGCTCTGCCTTTTCAGCTCCTTCAAGGAGTTGTGCCAGTCTCTCCTGACCAGAGGGAGGGCCTGTTGGGTGCGCACGTCTCCTTCTCCCGTAAGAAGGATAAGTAGTCTAGAGAGGAATCGTCTCATCAACAACGTTCTTGGGATGGAGAGAGGTCTCGGTCCCAGGAATCTGCTGTTTCAACTTCGGTCAGAATTGCAGCCTCGGCCACTGGCTTCACGTTACCCCCTCATCAGGCCAGCCAGCTAAGACGTGGGACAACAACCCAGTTGAAATTATCGACCCCATCAACCTGTTGTCACTTGATGAGGCCAACAATTCCTTGTTCAGGACTCCAGTCCTGACTGGACCTACCAAGGAGGAGACCCAAATGGCTGGGAACCTCTTCACGGTCCCTGTCCCTGACCTGGAGGAGCCACTGTTCTCCCTGGCTCCTTCTGAGCACTCCTGTCAGTCCCCCCGATGGTTGCGGTGTCTGACACTTTCGACCGACAGGCCGAAGAAATCCCACAAATGCCATTCAGGGCATTCTAAAAAGTGGTGCCACCACCATTCATCCTCATCCTCCTCAGAAGAGGAGAGGCTAGCATAATTGTGCCAGTACTACGAGGACCTGACGTGGCAACAGTTGATGTTGGCAGGTTTGAAGTCGACTCCGGCTTCCACGCCAGCCATCATTTGGCTGTCACCCTTTGGACCGACGCTGACTCCTCCGGAGCAGGTCGACACCATCCCTCTGCCCACTGTGCCGGTGAAGACCCTCCCAGCTCAGCTGAAACTGGCTTCTCCACCAGTTCCTGTGGAGCCACCACCTAAGCAGCCTCCCTCCGGGGCTCCTGCCAAGGAGTCTTGGCCCACTATGGGTCTTTCACACAGGTTGTCTGTCATCCTCACTCCCGACCGCCCCGAGGAGAAGGTGACATGGGTGGTAGCCGATTTACCCGGACTCCAAGGACTCCAACTTGCATTCATGTCCATGGACGATGAATCTATAGGTTCTCTCGGTGAGGAAGGTCCTGCTTCCTTCATGGGCATCCTCCATCTCATCTCTGAATCTACAGGGATGCCCTTGGAGCCCATTAAAAAACGGGCCGAATATCCCCTAACAGATATCCTGAAGAGGGAAGGTTCCCCGACAGAGGCCTTTCCTGTGGCCGAAGCCATTGTTGGCCCGGCCTTGGAGCTGTGGCAGCACCCAGCCTCCTGCCCTATGCCCTCAGCCCAAATGGCCCGCAAGTATGCGGTTCTCATCGGCTCCCTTTTGGGATTCACAGAGCACCCCTTAGCTGAGGGGTTGGTGACTGAGTCTGTGTTTCGGTGCTCGGGTAATTCGGGAGATACTGATAGACCGCTGACAGAGTCCAGGAAACTGTACCATTCTGCCAAGAAAGTCTATGCTGCCTCTTCGCTTGGCATTTGTCAAGCGAGCTCAGTTGTCATCATGGCATATTTTTTTCATGCCCTCTTGGGCTCTCTGGATGAGATACTTCCTCATCTTCCCGCAGACCTCCAGACCACGGTCAAGCAGGTCTGTGACCAGGGTCGTGCTGTTGCCAAACAGCAACTCCAGACAACTCTGGTCTTGCGCCACAGTGGCGGCCTCAGTCGCCATGCACTGCAGGGCCTGGCTGATCATCTCAACCTTCACGGCAGACACTCAGCACAAATTGACAGACATGCCCTTCCTGTGTACCGACTTATTCGGTCCAGGAGTTGACTGTCACCTCAAGTGCATCGAGAAGTCCAGTGCCACCTTGGACTCCGTTACTTCTGCCCAGAAGGAATCTCAGAGTTCCAAAAAGCAGAATAGAAAGTCCTTTTGGCCTTCTGCCCCTGCGGCCAAGCAGATCCAGTTTCAATCTGGGCAGCAACAGCGGCAGGCTCAATCTTGGTGCCCTCGGCCCAAGTCAGGGGCTTTGTTGGCCCTGTAAGCCTGAAGGAAAAGGTCACAGTAGCCCCTCCTCTGGACCCTCTTACAAGCCTGCACAGTGATGGGATGGGAGTTGCCAACCCTTACCCATCACACACCCACTCTAGGTCTCACTCCCATGGGGGCAGCTCTCACTTCCTTTCTGCCTGGTCTGCTGTCATAACGGACAGATGGGTCTTGGAAGTGGCTGGCCAGGGGCTGTCTCTGGAATTAGAGCAGTTGGGGGGCTGGTGCCCCATTCTAGATCTGTATGAACTGAACCAGTTTCTCAGGTCTCGCACCTTCAGGATGGTAACTCTTTGTCAGGTCATACCATCTCTTGGGCAGAACATGTGGTTTTGCTCCCTGGATCTGTAGGATGCGTTCTTCCACATCCCGATCCTTCCATCACACCAAAGGTTCTTCCACTTCTGAGCAGAGGGAACCCTCTATGAGTTCCAAGCCATGTCGTTCGGCCTGTCATTGGCCCCCAGGGTCTTCACCAAATGCATTGCAGTGGTGGCAGCCCATCTTGAGGTTGAGGGGTCAGAGTGTACCCCTATCTGGGTGATTGGCTCATAGCATGTCCTCCAGATTGGAGGTGGAGATCAGGGATCTGGCCCTTCAGACCTGCATCGAACTTGGTTTCCTGATCAATGAGGCCAAGTCAGAACTCAGTACCTTTGCAGGTGATCTGCTTCATCAGAGCAGAACTTGACTCTTGCTGAGCCAGAGCCAGACTCCCAGTGGACAGGCGGAGGTTTTCTCCTCCTTTGCCCATCATTTCTGGTTGGGCACTTGTGTCCTGCCGGGACTTCCTGCGATGTCTGGGTTACATGGTGGCCTGCCTCCATGGTCCAGTGGCATATCGCCCCTTTAATGGAACTGGCTTCCCAGTGGACTCAGCAACACAGTCATTTTGACCAGCTGGTCACTGTGACCCAGAAGATATTGGATTCCTTCCAATGGTGGACCATCCTGGAACATCTGCAGGTGGGGATCCCGTTTGTCCGCCCTGAGCCAACGATCATCCTAACAACCAATGTGCCTCTCACAGGCTGGGATGCCCACCTAGGTATTCATAGAGTTAGCGGGCTGTGGATCCCCGAGGAGTCCTGATGTCACATCAACCTGCTGGCGCTGACTGCATTCACTCCGTTTCTTCGGGGTCAGGTGGTGCAGGTCCAGATGGACAATACCATGACCATGTACTATCTCAGCAAGCAGGGTGGCATGCACTCCCATCCTCTGTGCAGGGAAGCACTCTGCATCTGGACCCTCATGAGCCGATGGGAGGCAGATCTCCTAGCCATCTATGTGGCAAGAGCCTCAAATCAACTGGCAGACGCCCTCAGCCGTGTGGGTAAGGTGTCCTATGAGTGATCTCTCCTTCCAGAGGTAGTACACAGCCTGTTCTCCCAGTGAGGCACCCCTCTTGTGGACCTGTTTGCCTCCAGGAGAACACAAAGCCGAGGCTATTCCATGCCTGACCCCCTCAGCAAGACTCGCTAAAGAGGGATGCATTCTCCAGGCCATGGACTTCAGGCCTCTTCTATGCCATCCGTCCACTTTCCTTGGCCCACAAAGTGCTCCTCAAGTTCAAGAGAGACAAGGCACAGGTGATCCTGGTGGCACCAGACTGGCCTCGCCAGCTTTGGTACCCCAATCTCCTCAGCCTCAGCAACAAGCTCCCGAGGCGTCTTCCACCTGCTCTCCTGTCAGTCAGGAAAGGTCTTATACCTGGACCTTCAATCCCTGCACCCTGACATCCTGGTTCCTGGGGCTAGAGTTCCAGGCTTTGGGACTCTCCGAAGATGTCCTCACTGTAGTGGAGGCATCCAGGAAGGACTCGACCAGGAAGTGCTATACCTTCAAATGAAAGAGATTCTCCATTTGGTGTCAGGGCAGAGGCCTGGACACATTGTCCTGCCGATACTAGCATTCTTGATTACCTTTGGTTTCTGTCAAAGGGGTCTTCGGTCTACAACCCTTAAGGTGCATATGGCAGCAATATCTACTTACCAGGTGCGGGCCAGTCAACAGAGGGTGGTACAGGAGAAGGTGGTCTGACGTTTCTTTAAAGGCCTTGACCATATTTCCTCTCAGATGTGTGAACCATCACCACCATGGGATTTACTGCTGGTATTGCCAAAGCTCATGGGCAAGCCATTCGAACCAATGCGCAGGAGTGAGATGTAACACTTTGTCATGGAAGACCACCTTTCTGGTGGCTATCACGTCAGCCAGAAGGACTGGGGAGCTCCAGGTGCTCTTTGTTGAGTCTCCTTACCTGGTCTTCCACAGGGACAAGGTTGTCCTGTACCCCAACCCGAAGTTCCTTCCAAAGGTTGTGTCGGAGTTTCAGCTGAAGCAAGTGATGACTGCTGGTGTATTACCCCAGTTACACCTCGGATGCTGAGTACAGGCTCCTTACTTTGGACCTGGGGCAGCTCTCTTATTACAAGAAGCATCACGGCTGAAGTTCGGGAAAGGTTCACCAGCTGTTTGTCACCTACGCTGAAGCTGCACCTGGCAGACCTGCAACTAAGCGGACAATTGGCAGATGGATTACATCTACATTGATCTCTGTTACAGGTTGGTGGGTAGGGAGCCTCCTGTAGGATATGGGTTCATTCCACCTGCCATACTGCCTGCGTCGGTGGCTGCTTCTAGGGATGTCCCTATCCAGGATATCTGCAGGGCTGCTACCTGGAAATCAGCAAATACCTTCATTTCCCATTACCACATCAACCTAGAGTCAGCCGGGATGCTGGTTTTGGGGCCTCAGTTTTCCAATCTCTGTCCCATAAGTAGGGGGTGTGCACCTAGCCTCCATCCTCCCAGAGAATTGGTAGGAGTCTGCCAAACAGTGTGAATAGAACAACATATCTATATTCCTAGAAAAACTGGTTACTCACCTGTAGCAGTAGTTCTAGGAGTGGTATATGTTGTTCATCCACATGGACCCACCCGACCTCCCTGGCTTCGACGCACAACCCCCTGCTTCCAGCAGGCCAGATCTGGTGTCAAAGGGTGGAACCGAGAGATATACCACTCAGGTGGGTGGGAGGAGGAGCCAGCTTTCAGACCATCCGGCAAGATTTACAGGGAAAAGGGACATGCCAAATAGTGTGAATGAACAACATATACCACTCCTAGAACTGCTGTTATAGGTGACTAACCTGCCTTTTCTGCTCTCTTGCTCCAGGGCCTGGAGTCTTCTGGTGAGGTGCATCCTCCCTTTCCTGGAAAGGGAGGTTTCTATATGCCATCCCTGCCTTTCCGCTAATTCAGAGTACTACTCAAGCTGAAGATGGAGGGGCAACTCTAATACTCATTGCTCCTTTATGGCCTTGGCAGATATGGTATCCCATGCTGCGATCGAAGGAAGAGAGGTGGGAGAGTTCCATATACAGAAATAATATGCCATAGTTGTCTTGGAAAAGGGCATATTGTAAGGACTGCTCAAATAAAATATCTTGATTTAGCACATCTTGCCCTAGCAAATTTTGGGTATGTGACCTCTGTGGGTATTGGGGAACAACAGACTTTGGGTTTGCTAGACTCAGGCAGTATACAGACTTTGATCAGGGCTGATCTAGCACTGAATATGCCCCAGAGTGATTCAAATACTACTGTGCGGTGTGTACATGGAGACACACCGATACCCTACAGCATGTCTTAATATAACTGTAGATAATGAATGCCATGACATGTTGGTAGGCTTTGTTCCAGAACTCCCAGTACCTGTCATTGTTGAGGCAAGACTTTCCTCATTTTGACCTTTAATGCAGCAGCAGAAGACTTCTACAGGAACTGTTAATGTGGTTACTAGGTCCCAGGCCAAAACACAAGACTTACAGGAAGTCTTTCCTTTTGATAATGGTTATTTTGAGACTGTCAGTAAGGACAAAAGTCCAAGAAGACTAGGCGAAGAAAAAAAGACTTGGAATGAAAATCATCAGGCTAAAGGTCAACTTAATATCCCAGAGACTCTAATGCAAGATATTGTACAGGACCAAAATCGATGAATCTTTAACATCTTTATTTTTACAGGTGGACAAGGTTGGACATCCTGGACAATCTTGATTTATTATCAAAAGCAGTATCCTGTATAGAGTTGTTGTAGAGCCTGGTACAAATGAGGAACTGAACAGTTAGTGGTACCCAGTAAATATGAGGAACAGATAATGCACTTGGCACATGATATCCCCATGGCTGGTCATGAAGGTAGAGACAGGACAGTACAACGATTTTATCTCGATTCAGTTGGCCAGGGTCCACCAGGATGTTGCGCCTATTGTAGATCCTGCCCCAGTGCCAATTGGCTGCCAAAGGAGGGAAGAAGATATGGTGCCCCTACAACCTTTACCATATGCAACTATTCCATTTGACAGGGTGGCAATGGATGTGGTGGGATCCTTATTAAAAAGTTCTAGGGGAATCAGTATATTTAGTCATTTGTGACTACACAACCAGGTACCAGAAGCAATACCAATGAGGATGGTTACTGCCCTTCGTATTGCAGAAGAACTGGCAAAAGTCTTCAGCAGGATGGGAATACCGAGGTTATCCTGACAGACCGTGGTAGTAATTTTCCTCCATCATGCTGCAAGAACTATACAAATTGCTAGGGTATCTGCTGTTAGAACATCCCATGCCATCCCCAAACTGATGGGTTAGTGGAAAGATTTAACAAGACAATGAAATGTTAGCTTCAGAAGTATATGTAGGAGGAAGGCCGGACTGGGATAAATTTTTGCCCTATTTGCTGTTTGCCTTATAGAGGTGCCTCAGACTACTACAGGGTTATCCCCTTACCATGTTATATGGGCATAACCCTAGGGTCCCTTAGATGTAAAAGAGCATTGGGAACAGGGGTCTAATGTAGCATGCAAAAATATACTTGAATACATGACTGCATTGAGGAAAAGGCTAGTGAAATATGTGACTATAGCCCATCAAAATGTCGACCAGAAACAACTCAAAGAGAAAGAACATTATGATATGGGCTTAAAACATAAGCATTTGAACCTGGGGAAAAAGTGTTGTTATTGTTACCTCCACTGAAAATAAATTGCTCATGCGTTGGCAAGGACCATGTGTGATCTTACACCAGTTAGGCACAGTAAACTATGCCATTGAGATGCCAGGCATAGACCGTAAAAGAATTTACCATGCCCCAACCTGCTGAGAAAATGGGTAGAAAATAGAAACCCCAGTGTTGATATATCCAGACCAATCCTGATAGAGCAGAGCTAGATATAGTATATGACAGGATTGATAAATCTGTTTCTGACACTAAAGTGCATATCAATCCTGACTTAAACCCTGCAGAGATTAGAGATTGATCATCTATTGGAGTATTTAGCACGATATCTCACAAAGAATCCAGGGAGAGCCAAAGGTGTAGTCTATGAGATCAGAGTTACCCAAACCAAACCAATTCATCAGAAGCTATATAGATTACCAAAAAGATCAGGCCAGACGTAATGGCTGAGATAAAACAAATGGAACAAGCAGGAGTGATAGTTCCTTCACACAGTCCTTGGTCCTCTCCATTAGTGGTCATGCATAAAAGGAAGGGGGCATCAGGTTATGCTTAGATTTTAGGAAAATGAATGAAGTATCTGAGTTTGATGGGTATCCGATGCCCGCATCGATGATCTCCTTGATCAGATTGGGTCTGCAAGATACATAAGCACTTTAGATTTAACAAAAGGGTATTGGCAGATTCCATTTGGCCCAAAAACCAAGCATTAACTGCCTTCTGTACCCTCTTGGTCTATATCAGTTCACTACAGTGCTGTTCGCCTGCATGGTGCCCTAGCTACCTTTCAATGGTACATGGATCATGTCTTGAGACCTCACAAGGCTATAGTGCTGCCTATTTGGATGATGTGGTCATCTATAGCCCCGACTGGGAGACTCATCTATTACAGCTTAGTGCTGTGATACAAAGCATCCAGGATGCTGGAATGACAATTAACCTGTCCAAATGTGCTATAGCTAAGACAGAAACACGCTATCTGGGGTTCATTATTGGACATGGGAGGATTAAACCAGCAGTAGATAAAATTGAAGCTGTGACTAACAGTCCCCTACCCATAATGAAGCACCATTTCAGGTCTTTCCTTGGTCTGGCAAGTTATTATAGATGCTTAGTCACTGGATTTTTCACACCATTGCTGCTACTCTCATAGATCTGACCAAAACCATTTCCCAATAAAGTGAAGTGGAGTCCCACCTGTGATGAGGCATATAACAAAATCAAGGCCATCCTATGCTCAGCTCTGGTGTTATGTAGCCCTGATTTCACTAAACCATTTGAATTACAGATGGATGCCTCTGACACAGGCATGGGGCAGTATTGACCCAGAATAGCCAGGGAGAGGAACACCCCATCTTATACCTCAGCAGGAAATTACATGAAAGAGAGAGAAGATATTCTACAGTGGAGAAAGAATGTCTGGCCATCAAGTGGGCAGTAGAAGCCCTGAGATATTATCTTTGGGGAAATCAGTTTACGATTGTAACAGATCATAATTCCTTATGCTGGCTAAATTTGATGAAATATAAAAATGCCCGTATTTTAAGGTGGTATTTATCATTACAACCTTATAAGTTTACTGTACGACATAGAGCTGGTTCTCAGCATCAGAACACTGATTTTTTTATCACGTTTTGGTGCTGATCTAGCTAGTAACTCTGTTCCAGATATAGATAATGGAATTGTATGTGTATCACAAGTTGCCAAGATGGCACAACCCCAGGGAAAATTATGACTTGTAAACAGTATTGTCTGATTTGGAGTAGTGTTTTGAATACTGTTTATCTTTAAGGGTCCCTGGGGGGAACTTCTGGAGTGGGTGAGCGGAAGTTCCAACCCTTCACATGGTGAGGGGTCTCAGTCAACACAACAAATATTATGTTGACTTCTTGTGGTGGGAGGAGTGAACAGGAGGTCCAGTTTTGAAGGATAAAGCTGACACAGAGAAGATGCAATACCCCCTTTGGTTTTTACTTTCACTCTAGCCTGTCTTCTTCTGCTTATTCTTATCTATCCTAATTTTCTTGTCAGGGTGGCCAACCTGGCAATTTTCTGCTTTGCCTTTGCTGTCCCTTTTTTGCTCTGGTATTAAAAAATTGCATCTTGTTATAATATATTAAAAATAGGGGCTGAAATAGAATCAAGGACACTAAGGAAATACAAGATTGGAGCCCTGTGTTCCAGAATAAAAAAAAATAATATATACAAAAAAGGAGCTGTGTCACTTAAAAGAAGCCCCAAAATGAGTAGAGGGCTGGATTGTGGGAAAAGCCTTCAGCTACAATTTGAATTAGTGAGTAAGGAAAGTTGAGACTGTAAAATTATTGCAAACTGTGGAAAAATGTTTTAGGCAATACAAAGTACAGGTTTGCAGGAAAGTGCTATAGAACCTGTACAATTTCTGTATGAGTTTAATACCATGTATCCAAACATTTAAGTTTAAGCTTAGGAGGAAATGAAAGCAACTGTGTTTGGTTGCTGTGGTGCTGATTCTAATAAGCCCCAAATCAATGAAAATGTACCCTTGTTTTAAAACACTTGAAAATGGGCTAAAGTAAGAGAGTATAATTAAAAACACTACAGTCAGATTAATTGAGTTCTGTAAGTGTCAAACATTTATTCAAAAGGAGCTGTAATTACTGAAGTTAAGCCTTCTGTGTTTTAGAAGGCTGAGTTCCTCAACAAGCGTGAGGCTGAGTGCAGCAGCCAGATAAGCTGTTTGCTGAAAGTGCAGCAGCCAGTTAAGCTGTTAGAAAAAATAATAAAAGGTTCTGGAAATATAAAACAAGGGATTTGGGAAGAAAATAATGTATGTCCAAAGATTAGAGTACCATATTATGTGAAACAAAATATAGATACATCAGTGGTTCACTTATGTATGTTTTCCTTATATGACCAAAAAGACAAATAAAAAGCTATAACCTTATATGGAGGCAGATAGGGAGCACGCCCCTCATCTCTCTTTTCTATGCTAAAGTTATAGACTGTTATTTGTTCTTAAACAGGTTTGGTTTATCCTTATACTTTTTCACATTAGTAAAGAAAAGTTGTTTTACCTAGAGGTCTGTCTCATGCTGTAAGGTCCTACTATAGGACAAGCTGCCCCTGAAATGGCAGGTTTTATAGATGCAAGGGAATGTGATGTCACAAAGGAGGAGGGGCTCAGTGAAAACCACACCCCTTTCCTTCACTATATAAACCCTCCACTAGGAGGCTTAGAGAGATAGTTTGGTCAGTAGGGTTCTGACCATGGTGAGAGAAGGATCTCAGCAAGGAGGTAATGTGCAGGCTTTCACATTAACTGAGGAAGGAGAGAACACAGGAATTTCTTTTTTAGCATATAAAACAAGAAATATATCCAGACATTTGAACTGATATGAAGAAATAACATCATAGTTTTCCTTTCTGTAAATATTGGATTTTTTTTTTTGGTTTTGTGTTTTTCTAAAATAAAATCATAAACACAGAAGTATGCGTTTTATATGCATCATAATCTGGTTGTACGATCTGTTTATTGAGACCCACATTTTTACATGGTGAAAGAATCGACAACGAATATGAATATAATCCTGAACTTATAATAGTTGAGGAAGACAATGCTGATGAGAGCCAGTATGAACATGGTACCAGCTCCACGGTCTCCTCTTGCAATGAGGACCCTGTAGTGAATACACCAAGATCATCTCCAGAGAATCCCTCAGTCTTACTTCGAGAGGGTTCCTGCAGTAGGTCTTTACATATAGGACTGTGCCCCCTGGTGTCAGGTCCACACGACAAACTTGTAGATAGCAATCATCAGCAGGGTCCGCCCCGGCGTCGGGGTGTCGTGACGTCAGCCCAACTATAAAAGGGGTGGTCCCGTGCCCGCTGTCCAGTTCTTTCCCCACCAGTCGCCTCAGTCACGTTCGGCTCATGTCAGAACAGCAGTCTAACGTCCGCGTTATATTTGTCGAAGTGTTTCTTCACCTCTTACAAAAATTCTCAAAGGTGTTTCTTCAATTCGATGTCTTCTAGACAGAAGAAAAAGTGCTTTAAGTGTGGCGCTCAAATCCCGCACGGGGACAACCATTCCCACTGCCTCCTTTGCCTTGGTTTGAAGCATGATGTCCAGGAGTGTTCTGTGTGTCAGGCCTTCAACCAGGCGACCAGAACCAGGTGCAAGAGGTCCATCTATTGACCCAACACTTGGCGTCTGTGGAAAGCGAGATCCAAAAACTCAGGGAAAGGTTGTCATCACGGCCCGAAGAAAAAGTAAGAAAAGCGTCAGGACAGGAGTCCGTCACGCTGGAGAGGCCTGCAACCGTGAGTACTTTTTCGGACACCCCGTCTGCTTCTTTGGCCTGGGCCCCTTCTCTCCCTCCTGCCGAGGTGAGCGGGCAGCCGGGGGTTGCCTCTTTGGAGGTGGTAATTTTGTCGACTGATCCTGCTAAGTCACCCCTCACCTTTGGCGAAGGGCACACGGCCTCCACCAATCAGCCTAGTGGCGGCCTTCTAGCCGTCTCTAGCCCGGCCGGATCTGTTGCTTCAGACGCCAGCTCCTCCGACGCCTAACACAGATCCGTCCTCTTGTGTCGGGCTCTAGTTTGGCCTGATAGTCGGACAGCGTGAGGAGACTAGTCGATCCAGTCGTCTCCCAGGGTTCTCCACCCTAGAGACTCGCCACCCAACCCTTTGCTGTTTGCTTTAGCAAAGAAGCGTTCAGACCAGCCATCGGGGGCCCTCGTTTCTCTCCCCCCTTGCCAGGCCTTCCTCCATTGCCGGATTTCATTCTGCTTCCAACAGGGGATTCGGGTATGGAGTCTCCACCCTCCAGTACTTTGGGCGTGCTTCCGGGCCCGATGCCTCCTTCTGGCGCCATGGCACCTCCTCGGCGGGGCCTTCGTCTGGGTTCATAGTCCAGGAACCCTCTTCCCGCGGCGCCTCCGTCGGTCTTCAATATCCGCCAGGCCAGGTGCCTCCGACGCCGGGTTTTCAGACGCCGGGCTTTCCGATGTCATCATTCTCATTGATGGGTTATCCTACTCCAGGACATCCCACGCCGGGTTACCCTTGGTACTCGTATTATCTGTCCTGGCACTATCCTCAGTACCCGAGTTATCAGCCATCTCCTCCTCCGGTGCCAGAACATGAGTCCGTCCCCCTGTGGTGGAAAGAGGCTAGAGCACAACTTGTGTTGGAGTTAAGACAACCGGTGAGGGAGACACCCTCCTTCAGGGTGGTCTCTCCACCGCCTCTTGTTACCAGAGCCACTACCTCTATCTCGGTAGGCATTACAGAACCAGACCCTTCTGTTCCTACTGGTTCCGATTCCTCTGACACTGGTTGCAACTTGGATGCATTGGACCCCAGATCCCCAGTGGAGGTCCTTCCGAAGGACTCCCCAAAGTCCCCTCCGGAGGATCCTTGTTTTGGAGACCTGTTATGTTCTATTCAGGCGGCTGGTGGTTGGCCGTCCAAAGAAGTTGATCCACAAAGAAAAGTCTTGCAGAGCACCTGGATCTGGCCACCTCGGACACTATTCCCATTCCACCATGAATGGGACCTCACGAGGACCTTGTAACCACAGTCTGGCATCAACCGTCCTCCATTTCAGCGGTCTCACGCAAAGCTGACTGCACCTATTATCCCCCAGAAGGGATTTTTCACCTGAACTCCCATCCCAAGGCTGACTCTATGGTCATCACGGCAGCTCATGATCGTTCAACCCAGCCACAACATCTGAGTTCTTCGCCTCCCGACAAGGACTCACGTCATCTCACCAATTTGGGCAAAATGTATTCTTCTTCTTCTTGTGCGATATGTTCCTTAATTGTCTCTGGTGGTTGCCTTTCAAAAAGCTTCTTTTGGATTTAGAAAGGGACCTCCAGGAAGTTCAGGATGAAACCTTGAGGAAGAAGCTCTTGGATAAAAGTGCGGATGGGAAATCTCGTGTCGCCACACCCTTTGGGCGACTTACGACTCTGTAGATTCAGTGGCAAGAGCAGCTGCCACGGGATCTCCTCCAACGCCTCTCCTGGCTCCATATAGCGGGACTGGTGCAGGACGTTAAGTCCTGTCTGTTGGACGCCCCTTTCAGGGGTTCTGTCCTATTTGGCGGCAATTCAAAAGACATCATTACCGGGCTGCAGAAGAGTGGACGCTCCTTGCGGGACGTCCGTTCCTTATACAAGACGGGCCAGAAAAAGCAGTCTTTTCGCCACCAAAGAAGGTGGAACAAATCCCAGGCTAAGCATCAAGCAAAGAAACGCGCATCTGGCTCAGGAGCTCAAACTCCAC
This sequence comes from Neoceratodus forsteri, assembly GCA_016271365.2. Classification (NCBI taxonomy): domain Eukaryota; kingdom Metazoa; phylum Chordata; order Ceratodontiformes; family Ceratodontidae; genus Neoceratodus; species Neoceratodus forsteri. The sequence continues at coordinate 1,562,188,486 of CM057449.1, forward strand.
AGACCAAATTTCAAAAACAGGCCTCTGGGGCAACGCTCCCTCCCCTCGGCGTCCTGACTCCTTTCCCCCTCCCCTCCCTCTGCTACCTCCAGTACATCAGCAGGAACCGGTCGGAGAGAGGTTCGGCCTCCACCTGGAATGCTGGAGGTCCATCACCGCAGAAAATTGGGTGCTTCAACTCATCCAACAATGTCACTCGATAGAATTCAATGAAATTCCAGCCCTCAACCACCAGGACAGTCCTTCTGTCCCTGGGATCAGGTCCCCATAGTCTCTCAGGAGATCCAGGCACTTATTCTAAAGAAGGCCATAGAGCCCGTCCTGTTAAACCAAATAGGAAGGATTCTCTCCCATTTCTTCCTGGTTCCAAAAAGCGGGTGACCTGAGACCGATCCTGGACCTCAGCACACTGAACAGCTTCACCGAGTACAAAAGTTTCATATGTTGACCCTTCAGGGCTCCTTCCCTGCTCCATCAAAATTCTTGGTTAGCCCCTGGACATGCAGGATGCTTACCTGCATGTCCCTATCCTCCCAGCCCACAGCCGCTTTCTCCGCTTTGTTTTCATGGAGAAGCATTTCCAATTCCGAGCACTCCCTTTTGGCCTTTCTTCGGCCCCCCGAGTGTTCACCAAATGCCTAGCAGTGGTGGCGGCCTTTCTGCGCCACCAGAGCATTTATGTCTTCCCGTACCTGGACGACTGGCTCCTCTCAGCACCCTCTCCTACCAGCCTGAAAGAGTATGTCTCTTTCACGCTGAGCTATTTTGCTTTACTGGGCATAACGGTCAATTTTCCCAAGTCCCAGCTAGTACCTCACAAAGGCTCCAGTTCATTGGAGCTGTATTAACACAGTTCAGGGCAAGGCTTTCCTGCCATCGGATCGGGCGAGACCCTTGCTTCTCAAGCCACACTTGTGGGACAGGCCCGATGGATCCCAGCACACTCGGTGCTCGCTTATTGAGACTGATGGTGGCTGCCATTTTGACGGGTCCCAATGGCCAGGCTTCACATGAGGGTTACCCAGTGGTCTCTTGAGTCCAATGGGACCAGAGACGGATGACATGAACCAAAAAATCATGATCTCCAACAGCCTCCAGAGAGATCTTCACTGGTGTCAGGATCTCTCAAACTTGTCAAAGGGGATTCCTTTCCTTCCGGCAGTTCCGTCTCAAATTCTCACTACGGACGCCTCAGATCTGGGCTGAGGAGGTCATCTGGGATCTCACAAGACACAGGGGTCTTGGTCCGACCAGGAGCTGATGCTCCACATCAATGTTCTAGAGACCAGGGTGGTTCTTTATGTGCTCAAGGTATTCCAGTCGCTGCTGGTTCCGGGATCTTTCTTGGTACAGATGGACAACGTGTCCACTGTCTGGTACATAAACAAACAGGGAGGAAGCAGATCATATCCTCTTTGCCGAGAAGCCATGAGGGTGTGGTATTGGGCAATTCAGCACAGCCTTCACCTGACAGCAGTTCACGTTCCGGGCATTTCCAACGTCCTAGCGGACAGTCTCAGCCGATCAGTGGCCAGGGCCCACAAATGGGAGCTAAAGTAGAGGTAGTAGAATCTCTTTCTTCGATGGGAATTGAAGCCAGAGAGATGGATCTGTTAGCCTCCCTGTGCAAAACTACCAGTCTTCTGCTTGTTCGTTCCCAGGCATGGTGCTTTTTGGCGAGACGCGCTGTCTCTTTCATGTACAGGGAGGTTTATGTACGTCTTTCCTCCCTTTCCTCTCATTCAGAAGGTTCTGGTGAAACTTCAACAAGAGGGGGCCCATGCAATCCTGATTGCTCCTCTTTGGCCATGCCAAATTTGGTTCCCTCTTCTGCAACACTTAGCACTGGAACCCCAGTTCCTCTGCCCATTTCCCATGACCTTCTGACTCAGGAGCAGGGCACCCTGGTGCATCAAGCCTTCGGTCCCTCCACCTTCATGCGTGGCAGCTGTGGACATAGCGATTTCTCGTTATGGGGTCTCTTCGCAGGTTGCGCACATTGTAGTGGAGGCCAGAAAACCCTCCACTAGATACACCTATGCTATGAAGTGGAAGAGATTCACAATATGGGCCCAAGCAAGAAGCTGGGATCCATTTTTGTGCTCGGTATCCCAGGTTCTAGAGTACCTCGCACACCTGTCTGAAGCGGGCCTTAGCTATTCCTCCATTAAGGTCCACCTCTCTGCGGTGTCTGCCTATGCAAAACCTTGGCTCAACTGGAGGTTGCCAAAACCTTTTTGAAAGGCATCCTTCATTTGAAACCTCTGATCCAGAATCCTTGTCCTCCCTGGGACCTGAATTTCATGCTCGAGAAGCTGACCTTACCACCATTTGAACCAGCTTCTTCTTGCAACTTATGCTTCCTTTCCTGGAAGACCTTATTTTTAGTCGCTGTTACTTCGCATGAAGGATTTCGAATTACAGGCCTTCGCCTGTAAAGAACCTTATTTGATTTTTTCATGACCTAGTAGTCCTTGACTAACCCTTCTTTTTTGCCCAAAGTAGTTTCAGAAACCACTTTGAACCAGAGTATGGAATTACGGTGTACTATCTACAGTATTCCAACAGAGGGGAACACCTGCTGCACACCCTTGACGTGCACCGGATCCTGAGGTGCTACACGAACAGGACTAAAGAGGTTAGGAAATCTAACCAACTGTTCGTAGCCTTTTCCCCTCAGTGCCAGGGCAAGGCTAATTCCAAGCAGACCATCTCCCGATGGCTCGCTAACTGCATCCATTTTTCGTACACAAAATATGGGAAGTCCCTTGCAGGGGCAGTCAAAGGCCACTCCACCCGTAGCTTGGTGACCTCTACTGCCTTTTTTAGGAATGTGTCCATGGCAGAGGTCTGTGCTGTGGCCACCTGGTCATCTGTTCACACCTTCACTAAGCATTACAGTCTGGACATTGCCTCTCGGCGCAGAACTGGCTTTGGTCTTGCGGTCCTGCAAGGCCTTCTGTTGTGATTACTCATGGCAACTTCGCCTCCTCCCGGATGCACCTATGCCTTATTTTTCTTTGGGACTGCTTGGTATTCAGTCCTATGTGTGAAGACCTACTGCAGGAATCTTCTCGAAAGTAATATATAGCAGTCACGTAAGAACTTACCGTAACAGTAGATCTTCGAGAGAGGTTCCTGCAGTAGGTCTAGTTTTCCTCCCTCTGTCCCCCAGTTTTTGGATGCTTTACTTTCCATCCTATCTAGTCTGGCTGTACTAGAGGAGAAGCAGGGTCTTGGGAGTTCACTTCAGTTTTCTCCTTACCTATCTTTAGGTCTCCACTGGAAAATAACTGGAGAGCGGGCACGGAACCACCCCTTTTATAGTCGAGCTGACGTCACGACGCCCCGACAACGGGGGCGGTCCCCACTGATGATTGCTATCTACAAGTTTGCCGTGCGGACCTGACGACAGGGGGTGCAGTCCTATATGTGAAGCCCTACTGCAGGAACCTCTCTCGAAGATCTACTGTTATAAGTTCTTACGTAACTGCTATTCTTTTACCATGATGCAGCAAATGCAGGCTGCTATGGGCTTCATCTTGGAGGAGTAGGATTCTACCAAGAAGAACCTGGTGGAGATGCCAAAATCTCCCTCTGCCGTTGTTCCTCCCCCATTTCCAGCTTTGGAGGATGGTACTTTTGCAGCCTAGTATAGGCCTAACAACATATCAGCTGTGCCCAGAAAGGCACACAAAATGTATTCTGCCCTTTCCAGAAGACCCTACTATACTACCCATCCTGAGACTGATTCATTGGAAATTATAGCTGCCCATAATAGGTCCAGGGCACCTAGGCTCTCTTCCTCCTGATAGAATCCAGAAGGCTGTATGTCCTAGGCAAATATATTTATGTCTCTGCCTCGCTGGGCCTGTGTATTGCTATTTACCAAGCCCATGTGATAAAATATTGGAACACCCTCTGGAGGAAGGCAAAGGCTACTGTACAGGCCTTGCCTGAGGGTTGTGCTAAATGGCAGTTAGTCAAAACTCTTAATGCTGGTGCTCATGTGGGGAAACATTTGATCTGCACAGCATATGGTATTTCTAATGCCTCTGCCAGGGCTGCAGCCTCTGGCATTGGTCTCAGGTGCTATTCATGGCTCAGGATAGCAGGTTTTGTCACTGATATGCAGTGAAAAGTTCTCAGTGCCCCATTTAGAGGGCAGAAACTGTTAGGCTCTTATGTAGATGAAGCCTTGAGAAACCTTCAAACATCTGGCAAGACTCTAAAGTCAGTGAAATCCCAGTACTGTACCCAGAAAAGGGGTAGGAGCAGGGGCAACTAACGTCCACCCACTATCAGAGGACACCGTCAGGCCTACTAATGGCAGGGTAGAGGCAGAAGTGCAGGAACCTTGATAGTTCGCCTACCAACCCCAGGTGCCCATACAGATGCACCTAGAGGTAGCGGAGCCGGTGGCTCTTTCCCACCATTCTGGCTCAGCATGACTTCTTGTACACAACCCAACCATCGTTACCTCCAGGGGTGGTTGTAGGGGGCTAACTGTCCCTCCACTTAGGGCAGTGACTACAGACAAATGGGTTCTGGAGATTATAGAGAATGGTCTTACTCTGGAACTTCTGGATAACCCCTCCAGATCATCCACCAGTTGTGACTGTACCCACCATGGCACAGCCCATGTTGCTAGAGGAAGTACAGATGCTGCTTCAAAAATAGGCTTGCAACACAGAGGCACAAAGGCTTTTACTCCAGATAACTTCCTCATCCCAAATTGGACAGGGGATCTGAGGCCTGTTCTGGATCTAAGGGACTTCATAGAATACAAGACGTTTCAGATGGTCTCTCTGCAGGGTCTCCTACTCCTATTGCAGACGGGACTAGATTTGCTTCCTCGATATGAAGGATGCATACTGCACCTCCATATCAAAATCCGGAAACCTTGTAGGAAATATCTGAGGTTCCAGTTTTAGGGGGAGCATTACCAGAATGCCTGCATGTCTTTCCTTACCTGGATGACTGGCTATTAAAAGTCCACTCCAGAGATCAGGGGATTTGATAACAGTCTATATGTCTGTACAGAATACAGATCTAGTGGACTGTCTAGGTTAAGATTTTAAGGTAAACATTTAGAATACCAGATGTCACAAGTTCCAATTAAAGTGTAGACATTTTAGGACTACCAAAAAGAAACATTGGTTCACACAGGGTGGTGATGCATTAGAATTCACTACCAAAGAGATCATGACCAGTGATAACTTAAATGTTTTTAAAAGCAGAATAGACATGTTCCTTCTGAGGGCAGGTTATATTGGCACTAGACATTAAATAATGGCAGACAGGCTACATGGGCTGTTGCTCCCACCTGTCTTTATAAATTACATTCTTGTCAACTGCTGCAGACTTTTAGCTTGAACCAGACAGATGTTAGATGCTCTGGGGGTGACAGTCAAATACCCTGCCAAAGGCTGCAGTACATACAGGCAGTTCTGGATACAGCCCAGGGTTCTGCATTTTTGCTGCTGAACAGTGTAGACCGCCTGATTACCAAAGAACAATTGGTACATGACAGCCATTATGTCTCAACAAGAACGTTCCTACACATTCTGGTACTCATGGTGGCAGTCCTTCTCACACTATCACATGTCAGACTGCACTTGCAAATCTTACCATGAATGGAACACATACAAACAGAAGAGAGACAGAAATAAGTGCCTCAGCTGGGACTTGAACCCAGGCTGCCTGGACAACCGTTCCGGTTGCGTTGCCAGCTGCGCCACCAAGGAAACTGGGCCATTCAGGAGAACATTACTTTTCTCCAGTGCACAGCCTGGTGCTTTACAGATAATTACAATTTCTTTTTCATTTCTTGAAAATTTAATTATCTGTGCACCAGTTGTACCTGGACAAAATATTAGCTGGGGATAGCCAAGTTCAAGTTGCTTTGCAGCGCAGTTGGTAGCACAGGAAATGGTATTCAGGTGGTTTTGGTTCAAGTCCCAGCTGAGGCACTTATTTCTTTCTCTTCTGTTTGTATGTGGATTGCACTGTGGATCCTAAGAGTCCAGTGGGACCAGCTGACAGATGATCTAGAAGAGATGGCTCCTAGTAACGCTTCTTCGCAAAGCGCTCAAATGGTGGATAGAATGCAACAGCCTACTTAAGGGTGTCCCATTCTAGGGATGTGGATATGTTTTCTTATCCACACTTGTTGGTATGTCCCTTTAACTCTGCGGAAGGTCTTCAAACTGTCTCCTCCACCCACCCAGGTGGTATAACCCTCGGCTCTGCCCCATGATGCCAGATCTTCCTTTCCACTCCAAGATACAGGTTGCCTCCTCTCTGCTACCATGTGTTGTAGGCCCTGGCTCAAAAAGCGTCAGACCGCTGAAGATTACTTTCCTGGGTTGGCAATTGTAGTAGCTGTTTCTCAAAAATGGAAGATAAATCTTCCCCGGTTTTGCTGGTGCGGTGCAGACAGAAAATGTGCACACCCACACTCTGCATGTGTTTACTACTTGGGTGTCAGCCATGACACCCAGGCTTATGAGATTTTGCCTTGCGTTTCAACTGAACGTCCTCAACAATCATCACCGCGCTAAGTTGGGCATGTCTGAAAAATAGAATCCACCAGTGAAATCGAAGAGGCTCGATGGGCGGTCTCCATGGCTGTGAGGTCCACCGAGCAGTTGGAACAGATGCAGGCCTTCGAGGAAGAGGCAGCCCATGCTGTGGAGCGTTCCTCTCAGCCGATATTCGTTCTGCTCAACCTGGGTTCCACTTTCTCAGGCTCCTTTCAGGAGATGTGCCTTTCTCTCCCCACTAAGGACGAGGGACCTGTGGGCTCGCATACCTCTCAGACCAATAAAAAGGACAAGAAACCAAGAGATTCTTCATCTTGGCAAAGACATTCTTGGGATCAAGAGCAGTCTCGGTCCCAGGAATTTCCATCCTCGACCTCAGTTGAGATTGTGGCTTCGGACGTTGGTTTCTTGGTCCCGCCGTCGGGCCAACCGGCCAAAGTCTCGATCGAAGACGTAGTTGAGTTAACTCTCAACTCTCTGGATTGGTTGTCAGCTGAGGAAGTCGGCAACTCTCTTAACAAGACTCCGGTCTTGTTTATCCCCGATGAGGAGACCAGCTTGCTGGGAATCCTATTGAGGAGCCAGTCCTAGATCCGGGAAAATCACCTGTTCCACCGGTGTCTCCCGAGTGACACAGTCGGCCAGTCTGATCGAGATCTCAGACCCCATCGACTGACAGGCGAGGAAGCATAATCTGCCAAAAAGAGGCAATGTCACCGCTCATTTTCGTCGTCCTCGGATGAGGGGAGGCTTCAGCAGAAACTCTGTTGAAGCTATGAAGATTTGATGTGGCAACAGCTCATTCTGTCCGGGCAGAAGCCTTCGGTTTCTATACCGGCCATTACGTGGCTCTCACCTCCCAGACCGAAGCAGACTCCCTTGGAACTGATAAAATCGTTTCCCCCACCTGCGGAGCTGGTGAAACCTGCCCTGGTTCAGCCAAAACTAGTCTCTCCACTGATAGTGGTGGAGCCACCACCAAAACAGCCCTTGGGAAGGGCTCCTACGAAGGATTCCCAACCAGTCCCGGGTCTTCCTCGTAGGCTATCGGTCACGCTCATGCCTGACCATCTCAGGCAAGTTCAGGGGGATCTTGGTGGTTGACCAATTTATCTGGATACCTCAGATTCTGACGACACTGACCTTCACTCTCACCCGCTGGATGGTGAGTCGGCCGGTAGTTTGTCAACGGAGGAAGGCCCTTCGTCCTTTCAATTGATTCTCCTCCTTATCTCCAAATCCACGGGGATGCCCCTGGAACCTGTCCAGAAATGGGCAGAGTACCCTCTTACTGACATTCTTAAAAGAGGGGATACTCCTACAGAAGCCTTTCCTGTGGCTAAAGCCATTGTTGGCCTGGCCTTGGAGCTTTGGCAGCATCCTGCCTCCTGCCAGCGCCATCTGCCCGGATGGCCCATAAGTATGCGGTACTCATTGGGTCCCTCTTGGGGTTCATGGAACATCCCTCGGCTGAAGGGTTAGTGACCACTTCTGTGTTCAATGCACAGGCAGCTCTGCCAACACAGATAGACCTCCTGACAAGGAGTCCAAAAAGTTGGACCACTCTGCCAGGAAAGTCTGTGCAGCCTCCTCCTTGGGCCTCGTCAGGCAAGCTCGAGCCGTCATCATGGCGCACTTCTTCCATGCCTCCAGGGTCCTTGGATGAAGTTCTCCGCCTCCCAGCAGACCTTCAGACTACGGTCAAGCAGGTCCTGGACCAGGGTCGTGTTGTTGCCAAGCAGCAGCTTCAGACGGCTTTGGACCTTGGGGACTCTTGTGCCTTTTCGGTGGCAGCCACGGTTGCCTCATGCCGCAGGGCTTGGCTGAGGCTTTCCACCTTTACAGCGGATACCCAGCACAAACTCACTGATGTTCCTTTCCTGGGCACCGATCTCTTCAGCCCATGTGTGGATGGTCACTTTCAGTGAGCTGAGCAGTCCAGTGCCACCTTGGACTCAGCCACTTCTGCTTAAAGTGCTCCTAGCGCCAAGAAGCAGAAGAAAAAGAAAAAGCCTTCTTGGCACCCTGCTCCTGCAGCCCAGCAGCCCTCTTTTTATGGTGGGCAGCAACAGCAGGCACATGCTTGGTGCCCTCGGCCCAAGTCCAGGCCTCCAAAGACCCGCAGACAAGGAGGTCAGGGTTCAGGCCCTGGACCCTCTTCCTCCAAGCCTGCCCAGTGATGGGATAGGGGTTGCCACCCCTATCCCCATCATGCCAGCTCTGGGTCCTCCTGTGGGGGGTCAGCTCTGCCACTTTCTTTCCACCTGGTCCGCTGTTACCACTGACAGGTGGGTTTTAGAAGTGGTCGGCCAGTGTCTGCCTCTGGAATTCAAGCAGTACCCTCCCAGCTGAGCCGGCACCCCACGGGAGGAGAGAGTGTCAACACACACTTGGTTAGCTCTGAGATGACATAACCCAGCTCCTCCCTCAAGGAAGCAGTGGTTCAAATGGCAGATCCTCCAGTCAACCTAGGGTTTGTTACCAGGTACAGTGGAACCCCAGAGATATGAACATCATGGGAAATCAGCTGTTCATAAGTTTGAAAAATTCATATCTGTGAAATCATGTATTTCAGCAATAGAGTGAATGCTAAATAGTGGTCCTGCCAGGCGGGAGATAGTTTAGTTATTTAGATCTTCTGTTTTTTTAGTACTGTGCAGAGGTGTTATACCACAATTCATCTGTCATCGCATATTAGAGTTTATTGATCCAGTCGGCCTGGGTCCATGCTGTAAGCCCACTCGCTCCTGCACCTTTCCCCTCTCGTTTACTAGAGAGAGCTGATGGTATTCCTTTGCTGCACTTACCTCCAAGATGCTGGGCTTGTGGCAGTGATGCTCCATTCTCCGATCCCGACCTGGCGCTCTCTGGTGACCTTAGGTAGCTCCTGATGGTGAGAGTGGGGCAAGTGCTCCACCAGAAAAAGACTCTCCCACATTCCTGGAAGTCACCATCTTTCCCCAGCAGCCCTCGAGTCTCCAAGAGCATGTGGCAGCTCTTGCGAGATCTCAGCCCCCATGGAAAAGACTGCTGCAGCATGGTCTGTGAAGTACAAGGGATCAAAATTTCAACTAGCATGGTGGCAAGGGCTGGGGGCTATTAATATAAGAGTCGGGGAAGGGACACCCAAATTCACGCAAGCTTGGTCTCAGTTGCAGTCAGGGGAGGGGTTGGATCAGGCCGGGCATTCGGTTGACAGGTCATTCCATAACTCTGGGGTTCATAACTCTGGGGTTCCACTGTACTTCCTGGTCCCAAAGCAGACAGGGGGGTTAGCACCCCATTCTAGATCTGCATGAACTGAATCAGTTTCTCAGGCCACGCACCTTCAGGATGGTAACGCTGTCCCAGATCATACCATCCCTGGAGCAAAACATGTGGTTCTGCTCACCGAATCTCCAGGACACATTCTTTCACGTCCAAATCCGTCCATCCCACCAGCAGTTCCTCCGCTTCAGAGCAGAGAGAACCCTATACAAGTTCCAAGCCATACCATTCGTCCTGTCATCGGTCCCACGGGTCTTCACCAAATGCATGGCAGTGGTGGCAGCCTATCTCAGGCGTCGAGGGGTCAGAGTGTACCCTTACCTCGACAGTTGGCTCTTGGCAGGTTACATCCAGCAAGAGGTAGAGAGATCCAGGGATCTGGCCTTCCAGACCTGCTCTCAATTTGGCCTCCTGATCAATGAGACCAAGTTGGAGCTTGTGCCTTCTCAGGTGATATGCTGCATCAGGGCATAGTTCGACTGTTGTCGAGGCAGAACACAGCTCCTGGCGGACAGGGCAGAGGTTCTCTCCTTTTGCCAGATCATTTCTGGTTGGGCACTTGCACCCTACTTTCTGTGCCTTCTTGGTTACATGGTGGCCTGCACCAGCGTGGTCTGTTGGGCTCGGTGGCATATGCACCCCCTTCAATGGGAGCTACCCACCCAGTGGACTCAGCACTTGGGTAATTTCGACCAGTTGATCACTGTGACCCAGAAGATGTGGGACGCTTTCCAGTGGTGGACCATCCTAGACCAGTTGCAAGAAGGGATCCCATTTGTCCGCCCTGAGTCGACAGTCGTCCTCATGACTGATGCCTCTGTCACGGGCTGAGGAGCCACATGGAGAACAACTGGGCCCCGAGTTCTGGACCCCGAGGAATCCCAATACCATATCAACCTGTTGGAGTCAGGCGGTCAAACTGGCATTGTCAGAATTAGCTCAGCAGCTTCAGGGTCAGGTGGTTCAAGTCCAGATGGACAATACCACAACCATGTACTACCTCAACAAGCAGGGCAGCACACCCTCCCTGCTGTTGTGCTGGGAAGCACTTCACATCTGGACACTCGTGAGCCGACTGGAGGCAGATCTCCTAGCCAGCCATGTGGCAGGAGCCTTGAATCAGCTGGTGGATGCTGTCAGCCGCATAGGCGAGACATCCCACAAGTGGTCTCTCCATCCAGAGGTAGTTCACAGTCTGTTCTCCCACTGGGGCAAACCAATGATGGACCTGTTTGCCTCCAGGGAAAACACCAAGCTGAGGCTGTTTAATGCCCGCCACCCTCAGCGGGGATCACTGCAGGGGGATGCCTTCTCGAGGTTGTGGACCCCAGGCATCTTATACGCCTTCCCTCCATGCTTCTCAAGGTAAGGAGAGACAAGGCGCAGGTGATCCTGATAGCCCCAGACTGGCCCCGCCACTTCAGGTACCCAGATCTCCTCAGCCTCGGCAACAAGCTCCCGAGGCATCTTCCAGCACACCCAGACCTGATATCTGTCAATCAGGGGAAGGTATTGCATCTGGACCGTCAATCCCTGTACCTGACAGCCTGATATCTGAGCGGCTAGAGTTTCAGGCTTTGGGTCTCTCTGAGGATGTACTCACAGTAGTGAAAGCATCCAGGAAGGAGTCTACCAGAAAGTGCTACGCCTTCAAATGGAAAAGTTTTCCATCTGGTGCCAGGGCAAGGGCCTGGACCCTCTGCCCTGTCCTGTGGCGAGCATTTTAGACTATCTTTGGTCTCTGTCCAGAGTGGGTCTTCGGTCCTCGACCCTTAAGATGCACCTGGCAGCCATCTCTGCTTATTGGGTGCAGGCCAGTTAGCAGACGGTGGCTCAGGAGAAGGTGGTCTGGCACTGTTTCAAAGGCCTCGATCACCTAACCCCTCCAGTGCGAGAACTTCCACCTTCGTGGGATTTACTGCTAGTTTTGGCAAAGCTGATGGGCAAGCCATTCGAACCTATGCACAAGTGTGAGATGTCAAACCTGTCATGGAAGACGGCCTTCCAGGTGGCTATCACGTCCGCCAGAAGGACTGGGGAGCTCCAGGTGCTCTTGTTGGAGTGTCCTTATCTGGTCTTCCACAGGGACAAGGTTCTCTTCCGCCCCCACCCGAAATTCCTCCCAAAGGTGGTGTCAGAGTTTCACCTTAATCAGTTGTTGACTCTGCCTGTGTTCTACCTGAACTACACCTCGGATGCCAAGTACAGGCTCCATACTCTGGACCTGAGATGTGCTCTCTCGTACTATAAGGAGAGGACGGCGGAAGTTTGGGGAGATGTTTGCCACTTGTTATCTATGCTGAAGCCGCACCTGGCAGGCCTGCAGCAAAGCAGACAATTGGCAGATGGATTACATTTTGCATTGATCTCTGCTATAGGTTGGTGGATAGGGAGCCTCCCATAGGGCTAAGGGCTCATTCCACCCACCATACCACTGCGTCGGTGGCTGCTTCCAGAGACATCCCTATCCAGGAAATCTGCAGGGTTGCTACCTGGAAGACAGCAAACACCTTCATCACCCATTACCACATTGACCTTGAGTCATGCCATGATGCTGGTTTTGGGGCCTCAGTTCTCCAGTTTCTGTTCCCAAAGTAGGGGGTGTGCACCTTGCCTCCCTCCTCCCAAAGAACTGCTAGGTGTCTGCCAACAAGTGTGGATAAGAACATGTCCACATCCCTAGAAAAACAAGTTACTCATCTGTAACAGTAGTTCTAGGAGTGTTATATGTTGTTCATCCACACTGACCCACCTGACCTCCCAGCCTGTGATGCACAATCTTGCTTCCAGCGGGCTAAGATCTGGCATCATGGGGCGGATCCGAGGGTTATACCACCCGGGTGGGTGGGAGGAGCCAGCTTGAAGACCTTCTGGCCAGATTTAAAGGGGAAAGGGACATGCCAACAAGTGTGGATGAACAACATATACCACTCCTAGAAGTACTGTTACAGGTGAGTAACCTGTTATTCTTGATTACTGCTCCATATCAGATCCTCACCACGAATGCTTCAGGATCAGGATGGGGAGCCCACCTGGGAACTCTTCAGAAACAAGGCACGTGGAACCAGGTGGAGCGCGGTTTGCATATAAATGTCCTGGAAATGAAAGTGGTCCTATATGGATTCCAAGCCTTCCAGAACCACATGTACCCAGGTCCCTTGTTAATGCAGATGGACTGTGTCAGTATGATGCATTAGATCAACAAACAAGGAGGGACTAATTTTTACCCACTCTGCAGGGAAGCCATGAGTTTGGTATTGGGCTGTGGACACAGTCTAGAGCTATCAGTAGGATATGTTCCAGGCGCCCAAAATGTTTTGGCAGGCCAAATTAAGCAGGTCACAGTCCAGGATGCATGAGTGGGAACAGCTGACCTCAGTGGTCAACAACCTATTTGAATGATTGAGTCATCCAGAGTTGGACCTTTTTGTGTCCCCACACAGTGCAAAACTGCAGAGTTCTAGGAATGTAGACATGTTCTTCAATCCACACTGTTTGGCATGTCTCTTTCCTCTTTAAATCTTGCCAGATGGTCTGAAAGCTGGCTCCTCCCACCTAGGTAGTATATCCCTCGGCTCCACCCCTTGATGCCAGATCTTCCTTTCCACTGGAAGATTCGGGTTCCCTCCTTGTTGCTCCCGCATTGAGTAGGCCCTGGCGAACAAATCCTCAAATTACTTACCTAAACTTTAACTCATTCGAGTTTCTCCTCATCATTTTGTAATTGCAACCACAATAGAGGACAAATCCTCACCCGGGTTCCGCTGGTGCCCTTGTGGGCAGAAATATCTCCTACCAACCCGCATGCCTTGTGCATTTACTGCCTGGGCCATGCTCATGACACCCAGGCTTGCGACTTCTGTCTCACGTTCCTGCCTAACGTTCTGGACGATCATCTCGCAGAGCTACAGCTCAGCTGACTGGAGAAATGGAACCCACCAGTCAAATCTAAAGAGGCCCATTGGGTGAGCTCCTCGGCTGCGGGATCTACTGAACAATTTGAACAGATGAAGGCTTTCGAGGAGGAGGAGGTGGCTCGGGCTACTGATCAGTCCTCTTCTGCTTTGGTCTTCGTCCTGCTCAAATTGGGCTCTGCCTTTTCAGCTCCTTCAAGGAGTTGTGCCAGTCTCTCCTGACCAGAGGGAGGGCCTGTTGGGTGCGCACGTCTCCTTCTCCCGTAAGAAGGATAAGTAGTCTAGAGAGGAATCGTCTCATCAACAACGTTCTTGGGATGGAGAGAGGTCTCGGTCCCAGGAATCTGCTGTTTCAACTTCGGTCAGAATTGCAGCCTCGGCCACTGGCTTCACGTTACCCCCTCATCAGGCCAGCCAGCTAAGACGTGGGACAACAACCCAGTTGAAATTATCGACCCCATCAACCTGTTGTCACTTGATGAGGCCAACAATTCCTTGTTCAGGACTCCAGTCCTGACTGGACCTACCAAGGAGGAGACCCAAATGGCTGGGAACCTCTTCACGGTCCCTGTCCCTGACCTGGAGGAGCCACTGTTCTCCCTGGCTCCTTCTGAGCACTCCTGTCAGTCCCCCCGATGGTTGCGGTGTCTGACACTTTCGACCGACAGGCCGAAGAAATCCCTCAAATGCCATTCAGGGCATTCTAAAATGTGGTGCCACCGCCATTCATCCTTGTCCTCCTCAGAAGAGGAGAGCCTTCAACGCAAATTGTGCCAGTACTACGAGGACCTGACGTGGCAACAGTTGATGTTGGCAGGTTTGAAGTCGACTCCGGCTTCCACGCCAGCCATCATTTGGCTGTCACCCTTTGGACCGACGCTGACTCCTCCGGAGCAGGTCGACACCATCCCTCTGCCCACTGTGCCGGTGAAGACCCTCCCAGCTCAGCTGAAACTGGCTTCTCCACCAGTTCCTGTGGAGCCACCACCTAAGCAGCCTCCCTCCGGGGCTCCTGCCAAGGAGTCTTGGCCCACTATGGGTCTTTCACACAGGTTGTCTGTCATCCTCACTCCCGACCGCCCCTGGGGGGTTGAAGGTGACATGGGTGGTCAGCCGATTTACCCGGACTCCAAGGACTCCAACTTGCATTCATGTCCATTGGACGATGAATCTATTGTGATTCTCTCGGCGGAGGAAGGTCCTGCTTCCTTCATGGGCATCCTCCATCTCATCTCTGAATCTACAGGGATGCCCTTGGAGCCCATTAAAAGACGGGCCGAATATCCCCTAACAGATATCCTGAAGAGGGAAGGTTCCCCGACAGAGGCCTTTCCTGTGGCCGAAGCCATTGTTGGCCCGGCCTTGGAGCTGTGGCAGCACCCAGCCTCCTGCCCTATGCCCCTCAGCCCAAATGGCCCATAAGTATCTGAATTCTCTCATCGGCTCCCTTTTGGGATTCACAGAGCACCCCTTAGCTGAGGGGTTGGTGACTGAGTCTGTGTTTCGGTGCTCGGGTAATTCGGGAGATACTGATAGACCGCTGACAGAGTCCAGGAAACTGTACCATTCTGCCAAGAAAGTCTATGCTGCCTCTTCGCTTGGCATTTGTCAAGCGAGCTCAGTTGTCATCATGGCATATTTTTTTCATGCCCTCTTGGGCTCTCTGGATGAGATACTTCCTCATCTTCCCGCAGACCTCCAGACCACGGTCAAGCAGGTCTGTGACCAGGGTCGTGCTGTTGCCAAACAGCAACTCCAGACAACTCTGGTCTTGCGCCACAGTGGCGGCCTCAGTCGCCATGCACTGCAGGGCCTGGCTGATCATCTCAACCTTCACGGCAGACACTCAGCACAAATTGACAGACATGCCCTTCCTGTGCCGACTTATTCGGTCCAGGGTTGACTGTCACCTCAAGTGCATCGAGAAGTCCAGTGCCACCTTGGACTCCGTTACTTCTGCCCAGAAGGAATCTCAGAGTTCCAAAAAGCAGAATAGAAAGTCCTTTTGGCCTTCTGCCCCTGCGGCCAAGCAACTCCAGTTTCAATCTGGGCAGCAACAGCGGCAGGCTCAATCTTGGCGCCCTCGGCCCAAGTCAGGGCCTTTGTTGGCCCTGTAAGCCTGAAGGAAAAGGTCACAGTAGCCCCTCCTCTGGACCCTCTTACAAGCCTGCACAGTGATGGGATGGGGTTGCCAACCCTTACCCATCACACACCCACTCTAGGTCTCACTCCCATGGGGGCAGCTCTCACTTCCTTTCTGCCTGGTGCTGTCTGGCGGACAGATGGGTCTTGGAAGTGGCTGGCCAGGCGCTGTCTGGAATTAGACAGTTGGGGGCTGGTGCCCCATTCTAGATCTGTATGAACTGAACCAGTTTCTCAGGTCTCGCACCTTCAGGATGGTAACTCTTTGTCAGGTCATACCATCTCTTGGGCAGAACATGTGGTTTTGCTCCCTGGATCTGTAGGATCGTTCTTCCACATCCGATCCTTCCATCACACAAAGGTTCTTCCACTTCTGAGCAGAGGGAACCCTCTATGAGTTCCAAGCCATGTCGTTGAGCCTGTCATTGGCCCCCAGGGTCTTCACCAAATGCATTGCAGTGGTGGCAGCCCATCTTCGGCGTTGAGGGGTCAGAGTGTACCCCTATCTGGGTGATTGGCTCATAGCATGTCCCTCCAGATTGGAGGTGGAGAGATCCAGGGATCTGGCCCTTCAGACCTGCATCGAACTTGGTTTCCTGATCAATGAGGCCAAGTCAGAACTCGTACCTTTGCAGGTGATCTGCTTCATCAGAGCAGAACTTGACTCTTGCTGAGCCAGAGCCAGACTCCCAGTGGACAGGGCGGAGGTTTTCTCCTCCTTTGCCCTATCATTTCTGGTTGGGCACTTGTGTCCTGCCCGGGACTTCCTGCGATGTCTGGGTTACATGGTGGCCTGCACCTCCATGGTCCAGTGGCATATGCGCCCCCTTTAATGGGAACTGGCTTCCCAGTGGACTCAGCAACACAGTCATTTTGACCAGCTGGTCACTGTGACCCAGAAGATATTGGATTCCTTCCAATGGTGGACCATCCTGGAACATCTGCAGGTGGGGATCCCGTTTGTCCGCCCTGAGCCAACGGTCATCCTAACAACCAATGTGCCTCTCACAGGCTGGGATGCCCACCTAGGTATTCATAGAGTTAGCGGGCTGTGGATCCCGAGGATCGATGTCACATCAACCTGCTGGCGTGACTGCATTCCTCCGTTTCTTTGGGGTCAGGTGGTGCAGGTCCAGATGGACAATACCATGACCATGTACTATCTCAGCAAGCAGGGTGGCACGCACTCCCATCCTCCGTGCAGGGAAGCACTCTGCATCTGGACCCTCATGAGCCGATGGGAGGCAGATCTCCTAGCCATCCATGTGGCAGAGCCTCAAATCAACTGGCGGAGCGCCTCAGCCGTGTGGGTAAGGTGTCCTATGGTGATCTCTCCTTCCAGAGGTAGTACACAGCCTGTTCTCCCAGTGAGGCACCCCTCTTGTGGACCTGTTTGCCTCCAGGAGAACACAAAGCCGAGGCTATTCCATGCCTGACCCCCTCAGCAAGACTCGCTAAATAGGGATGCATTCTCAGGCCATGGACTTCAGGCCTCTTCTATGCCATCCGTCCACTTTCCTTGGCCCACAAAGTGCTCCTCAAGTTCAAGAGAGACAAGGCACAGGTGATCCTGGTGGCACCAGACTGGCCTCGCCAGCTTTGGTACCCCAATCTCCTCAGCCTCAGCAACAAGCTCCCGAGGCGTCTTCCACCTGCTCTCCTGTCAGTCAGGGAAAGGTCTTATACCTGGACCTTCAATCCCTGCACCTGACATCCTGGTTCCTGAGCGGCTAGAGTTCCAGGCTTTGGGACTCTCCGAAGATGTCCTCACTGTAGTGGAGGCATCCAGGAAGGACTCGACCAGGAAGTGCTATACCTTCAAATGAAAGAGATTCTCCATTTGGTGTCAGGGCAAGGGCCTGGACACATTGTCCTGCCCGATGACTAGCATTCTTGATTACCTTTGGTTTCTGTCAAAAGGGGGTCTTCGGTCTACAACCCTTAAGGTGCATATGGCAGCAATATCTACTTACCAGGTGCGGGCCAGTCAACAGAGGGTGGTACAGGAGAAGGTGGTCTGACGTTTCTTTAAAGGCCTTGACCATATTTCCTCTCAGATGTGTGAACCATCACCACCATGGGATTTACTGGTATTGCCAAAGCTCATGGGCAAGCCATTGAACCAATGCGCAGGGAGTGAGATGTAACACTTTGTCATGGAAGACCACCTTTCTGGTGGCTATCACGTCAGCCAGAAGGACTGGGAGCTCAGGTGCTCTTTGTTGAGTCTCTTACCTGGTCTTCCACAGGGACAAGGTTGTCCTGCACCCCAACCCGAGTTCCTTCCAAAGGTTGTGGAGTTTCAGCTGAACCAAGTGATGACTGCTGGTGTATTACCCCAGTTACACCTCGGATGCTGAGTACAGGCTCCTTACTTTGGACCTGAGACGAGCGCTCTCTTATTACAAGAAGCATACGGCTGAAGTTCGGGGAAAGGTTCACCAGCTGTTTGTCACCTACGCTGAAGCTGCACCTGGCAGACCTGCAACTAAGCGGACAATTGGCAGATGGATTACATCTTACATTGATCTCTGTTACAGGTTGGTGGGTAGGGAGCCTCCTGTAGGGCTATGGGTTCATTCCACCTGCCATACTGCTGCGTCGGTGGCTGCTTCTAGGGATGTCCCTATCCAGGATATCTGCAGGGCTGCTACCTGGAAATCAGCAAATACCTTCATTTCCCATTACCACATCAACCTAGAGTCAGCCGGGATGCTGGTTTTGGGGCCTCAGTTTTCAATCTCTGTCCCATAAGTAGGGGTGTGCTAGCCTCCATCCTCCCAGAGAATTGGTAGGAGTCTGCCAAACAGTGTGAATAGAACAACATATCTATATTCCTAGAAAAACTGGTTACTCACCTGTGGCAGTAGTTCTAGGAGTGGTATATGTTGTTCATCCACATGACCCACCCGACCTCCCTGGCTGGACAGACAACCCCTGCTTCCAGCAGGCCAGATCTGGTGTCAAAGGCTGGAACCGAGAGATATACCACTCAGGTGGGTGGGAGGAGGAGCCAGCTTTCAGACCATCCGGCAAGATTTACAGGGAAAAGGGACATGCCAAATAGTGTGAATGAACAACATATACCACTCCTAGAACTGCTGTTATAGGTGACTAATCTGCCTTTTCTGCTCTCTTGCTCCAGGGCCTGGAGTCTTCTGGTGAGGTGCATCCTCCCTTTCCTGGAAAGGGAGGTTTCTATATGCCATCCCTGCCTTTCCGCTAATTCAGAGTACTACTCAAGCTGAAGATGGAGGGGGAAACTCTAATACTCATTGCTCCTTTATGGCCTTGGCAGATATGGTATCCCATGCTGCAGCAGTGGAACCCCCAGTACCTCTGCTCCAGTACAAGTGTCTACTATCACCGAAACAGGGAACCCGACTTCACCCACACTTGAAGTCCCTACAACTGCACGCATGGCTCCAGAAGGCAGTCATAGCTTACTTTTGGGTATCGTAGAAAGAGGCCAATGCTCTGGTGGCTGCTGGAAAACCATCTCCATGGCACACTTAACTTCATGAAATGGAAGTGGTACGCTTTATGGGTCACTTCACATAACCTGGATCCATTTGCCTGTCAAGTCAATCAGGTACTAAAGTACTTGCTGTACTTAGATTCAATTCTGCAGTATTCCTTAATCAAAGCACATTTGGCTCTTATCTTAGCTTTCCATGTGGCTGTGGATGGCCTTACGGTTGCTCAGCTGGAGGTAGCCCATACGTTCTTGCGGCATTTTACATGTAAGGCCTCCCATTCGAAGTCCAGTCCTGGCTTGGGATCTGAATTTTATTTTGGGAAAGTTGAGTTTGGCTCCTTTTTAGCCAGCTGTGACTTGTGGCTTGCACTTTCTTTCTTGGAAAGCATTACTCTTCCAGGAATCAATTCACCATTGATTCACACAAATGGGTCTGTGCCAGAGGCACTAGGACCCCATGGGAGCCAGAACTTTTCAGGAGGGCTGATGCTGAGGCAAGCTGTGGACATGCACAGCACCACACAAGTGGCTCATGGCACCAGGCTTTCCTCGGCACCAGCCCTCAACCGCCTCAGTTCATTTTTTCCCGCGTTGAGTGTACTTCAGTGACGACAATGCTAGCACACTGGAAATGAGAACTTCACATCTCTTGACAGACGCATTCAGTTCTTCTTAGTTTCAGTTTTTTAAGTACAGCTTATTTCTGTGTCAGTTTAGTGATTTTATGTAAGAATTTCTGTCAGTTTTCTCTCAGCCCTACTGGGTCTACATTCAGCAGCTGTGCAGGATGACAATAGGGAGCCTTTCAGGCAGGCTGCTTTGGTACCAGGGCAGTGTCCATTCCACTTTCCTGTCAGGGATAGGTTCTGACCAAGGGCAGTCCTGTGCTGGGCAGGAAGGACAGCCCTTCAAAGCACAAATTGGAAGGCCCATTCCCAATTCCATTCGGGTTCTTGGCACCGCTCTGCCTCAAGTTCTTCCTCTTGCCTTCAGAAGGAGAAGAAACGGTACCACTCGAGGTCACCCTGTGGGAGGTCTTCCATGAGACTTTCCATCACCTGGTGCAATGGGCCCTCATTGGTGCTGTCTGCAACGCTGGGGGCCTCTGGTACTGGGATATTGAGGTCTCGGGCCCAGAGTCTCCCTCTATCCTTAAGTGGAGACCCCGGTGGGCAGATCCAGCCCTGGACAACTCTTTGGAGCAGTGGGTGTAACATCAGGCTCGGGTGTCTCTACTTGCAGATCCGGTCTCTGGCCCTTCAGGGTTGATGGCGCACTGGATCTGCAGGCAGGGCCCTCAAGCCAAGTAGAAGCATCTGACTCCAGCAACAGCCTTTTGCCCTTGCTTGTGACCGTGCCACTGACTCCTGTTCCACTGGCCGCACCCCTACATTGTATTACTTGGTGGGACCGGCCGAGTCCATTACATAGAAACATAGATGATGACATCAGACAAGGACCACATGGCCCACCCAAACTGCCCAGTCTCCCTGTGTACATTGCCCTTACAATCGCTACTCATCCTGCAATTTCCCCCTCTCCTGTCTTTCTAAAATTCCTGCTGGTCATTTTGGGGCTGGCTGGTGCTGGGTCTGGTTCTGGTGCTGGTGGCAAGTTTGTGCCTTTTGAGGCATGACCTGGCACCACTTCTTTTGCTGGTCCTAGTGCCAGGTTGACACCGTGTCGGCATCATAGCAACACCATGCCAGCGCCAGGTCTCTGGGATCTCCTGGTGCAGGATTCAGCCCTCTCTAACCCTTGGGGCCTGGCCTGGTGCTGGTTCCAGTGCTTGTCCCAGCACTCAGTCATTACTTATCAATGCTGGATCAGCTGCAGAGGTTCCTGGTGCTGGAGAACTCTTGAAGCAGCTCAGATCTTGCTTTGTGGGTGTCTGTTGCAGCAGGCTGTCGCTGGTGGGACTGAACCATAGGACCACACAGAAACCATTTTAGCTAGCAGTATACCAGAGGGGGCCGCCCACCTTAGATGTCAGCATCTGATGTCAGCTTATCCCACATAAGGTGGGCAGTCCCAAGTTCTCCTCAGTTCTTTCCGACCGTTGACCAGTGCACATCGGACCTCGGACTCCACCACAGCTAAAGTTGATCGCCTGTTTTTTCCCTGTGTTTTCACTGCACTTTTTTATTTTCATTACGTCGAGTAAACATTGAATTTTTTCAGTGTTCGCTAATTCTTTTACGTTTTCTCAGCCTTCTTCAACATCTGAACCCTCCACAAAGTGTGCCTGTGGCAAACAGATCCCCAACAAAGATGGCCATTCTGCTTGCTTCTTCTATCTAAGCCCCGACCATGACATCCAGGCCTGCCAGAAGTTTAACTCAGCCACCAGAAAATGACACCAGAGGACTCTCGAAAGCCACATCCTCAAGCAGAAGGTCACCCAGATGGAATGGAAGCTACAGGTCTGGAGCTGCTCCGCTTCTTTGGCCCAGTCTTTGAGCTCCTCTTCCTCCAAGTAGAAGGAGAAATCAGCAGGGAAGCATTAACACCTGGACATGGACCTTGACTGTCCCCAGTCTACCTTCCACTCACAGTCACCGAATAAGGCTCCTCCTTTGACTGCTCCTGGGTCTTCCTCCCTCAGTGGGGGGGGGTCAACATCCAGGGCTCAGCACGCCCTCTCCCCTTCAGGGCTGCTGATAGCCCCGCTGCCTGCCCAGATCTCTCTAACCAGCAGCGGCTTCTTAGGGCAGGGTACGTTGGTCCCTACCCTTCAGCCTCTGCTCTTCCAGCCCTTGTTTTCCACCGGCGCTTCAGCAGGAGGCTTGGCTGGAGCTACTCCAGTCTGCGCAGATGCTGCTGGCGCCAGACCTCATCCTGCCAGCCCATCACCCACACCTCCGATGCCAGTCTCTGTCTCCGGGACCTTCAGAAGGCCGATCCCTCAGGGACAGGTGTTGCTGGATACTGGCGTCTCTTTGAGACCAGTTACCCCAGCCATTGCCAGTGGAGCTTTCTTCTCCGGCACCGGTCACTCCCCAGATGCCAGTACATTCTGCTTCAGCATCACCTAGGCTGACACCCAGTAGGCTGCCCCTTATACTCCCACAACCCATGGGTCCAGCGCCAGTCTTATCCCCAATGCAATTAGGGCTTTCACCTGCTCTCCATCTGCCTACTCCTGGGGGACCTATGTCTGCCCTCCACCAATGCCACCTGCAGGATAGATGCCTGTACCTTTACCCTTGCCTGCTGGACTGCAGCCTAGGAACCCACTGCCAGCATGTGCCTACCCATATCTTGCACCGGTTGGGCCCCAGCCACTATATTCCTATCCAGCGCCTGGGGGTCCGGCATCAACACCCATGGATTACTGCAACCTGATTTCAGCACTCTGGGCATTCATGCAGTCCCAGGCTCCTAAGCTGGGCTTGCCTTAACCCTCTGTCCCATAGGGACCTCCAAGGGGCAATGCATTGGCGGCTTAGGCTAGCAGTCTCCTGGCGCACCCCTTCACATACAGATGCTGGTACCCCTGTTCACCCAACTGACCTTCCCCCTGGATGATAGTGGACCAGAGGGCTCAACCTCAGAGGACAAGGACAGCTCCAAGTCCTCCTCACTAGAATGGTCCTATTCAGGGGATGAGATCGAACCCACTACCGTCCCCAAATCTCCACCTGCTGACCCCACCTTCATGGATATAATGCAGCATATCCAGACCACAATTGAGTGGGGGACTGAGGAGCAGGACCCAGAGCATCACCGCCTGGCCATTTATCTTTGCCAGCAAGATGCTTCCCCTCTGGTGATCCCCCCAGTGGTGGAGTTGTATGTTGATCTCAGCAGGGCTGCTTGGCTTCACCCACATACAGTTCCTGCAGTGCCCAAAAAGGCACACAAGTTGTAACACCTTCCGGCTGGCAAGTCCTTCAGTGAGCACCTGAAGGTTGACTCAGTGGTCATCAATGCGGCACATGACTACACAAAGCGTTCAGAAGACTTCAGTGCCTTCCCTTCGGACAGAGGGTTGAGGCAGCTGGACCAGGTGGGCAAGCGCACCTTTGTCTCAACCACTCTTGCCGTCAGGGTCTTTAACTACCTGGCTCACATGGCACAGTACCAGAATTTCTTGTGGGACCAGGTCCAGGAGGCGGAAGCGGCGATGCCTGATGACCCCTCCAAACAGCAGAGACTGTAGGTCCTGAAGACTAGGTGCAACATCAGTACCCATATCCTTCAGGCAGCATGTGATGCTCTGGATGCCTCTGAAGAAGCGGCTTCCACAGGAATTGACCTGCCATTTCACACCTGGCTGAGAGTCTCAGACTTTCCCTCGAGGTGCAGTCCAGTATTCTGTACGCACTCTTCCATGGGTCCATAGTGTTCAGGGGCGATGTACAGGACATTATCTCTGAGCTTCACACTTTGGGACAGGTGCTGTAGTCAGTCCACTCCATGTACCATACCCAGCCCAAAGCAGGTCATAGACCCCAGAACCCCTGCCAAAACCCCAGGCAAGCGCAGGCAGGGTGCGACCCTGCCCATGCCTTCCTCTGCTCCTCCCCAGGCAGCCAGAGGTGATCCAGCAGCCCAGTCAGGAGCTGCCCCAACCTCCTGACTCCTTGCTTCCACCACCCCCTCACGTAGGGTTTCAGGAGGTGGCTGTAGGGTGTCTATTGTCCCTTCGCCTAGATCAGTGGAAGACCATTACGACTGACAGCTGGGTGCTTCAGCTTATAGGGCATGGGTACACTCTAGAATTTCTGGAGTGGCACCCTGCCAATCCACCAAGGACATTGCATGTCCTCCAAACCACGCCCCTCTCATTAGAGCAGAGATTCAGGCCCTGTTGTTAAAGAAGGCCATTCAGCCCATACCTTTCTTTTAACAAAGTTGGGTTTACTACTCCCATTTCTTTCTGGTTCCCAAGAAAATGGGGGCCTCGACCCAATCCTGGATCTGAGCAGTCTCAACTTGTACATAGAATACAAACACTCCAGGATGGTCACCTTGCAGGACCAACTGCTACTGCTCCACCAGGGGGACTGGTTACGCTTCTTGGATATGCAGGATGCTTATCTGCACATGAAAGTTTTTCCAGCCCACAGGCATTTTCTCCATTTCCATTTCATGGGGAGCATTACCAATTTCAAGCCCTGCCCTTTGGTCTTTCCTTGGCCCCCAGGTTGTTTACAAAGTGCCTGGCGGTAGTGGCGGCAGCTTTTCAGAGGCAGGGTTTTTATGTTTTTCCCTACCTGGACGACTGGCTCTTGGCAGCTCCATCCAGAGATTGCCTTTTTCAGACTCTAGAAGGTACTTGCAGCCTGTTCCAGTCCCTGGGCATTACTATTAACCTGCCCAAGTCCTGGCTTACCCCCTGCCAGTGCCTCCTCTATATAGTGGCTATACTGCACACAGCACAAGGCAAAGTCTTTGTACCTACGGACAGAGCAGAGCAGTTCATGGCTCAGGCTCACCTTCTGATCCAACACTGCCACGTTCAAGTGAGGGAATTTCTCAGACTCCTGGGGCTTATGGCCACAGACATTGCCATGGTTCCCCTGGCCAGGCTGTATATGAGAATTCCTCAGTGGACCTTACGGGTGCAATGGGACCAGCATGTAGACTCCCTGGATCAGCTAGTACTGGTGATGGGCCCTGTCAAGAAGGTGCTTCAGTGGTGGCTGGAGCCCAAAAATCTGTTTCGTAGGGTGACCTCTACTTCCCCACCCCTCGGCAGGTCCTCGACAACTGATGCCTCGAGCCTTGGTTGGGGTGCCCATGTGGGGTCTCATCAGACCCAAAGGACTTGCTCCATGCTTAAGCAGGCTCTCCACATCAATATTCTGGAGATGTGGGCAGTCATGAATGCTTTTCAGGCCTTCCAGACTCAGCTGTCCCTGGGTCCACTCTTAATTCAGATGGACAATATGTGTGTTGATTTTTCTCAAGGTTATCTCTTGTAGCAGGTAATACTCTTGGGTCCTCACCAGAGGGCGCTCCTATGCATGGAGCATCTCATCAGCAGTGTTTGCCTAGGGACCACCCACACAGATGACCTGTTCAGTTGAGCGACTATAAAGGTGTGGGTGACACAAGGCATCCTCAGTTCTTTTTCCTGCTGCCTTCAGCTTGCTGCAAGCAGTGGATTCGTCTCTCTGTGTAATCGACAAGAAATTGAACAGGGATTGGCTTCACTGCTCCCTTCATCACCAACGATATGGATGTCAAAAGACAAACCAGTATCTCCAGCCTTATTTCGTCAGTGTCGTTGCGATCAGAAGATCTAGCATTATGACAACCATTTAGCTTGTCTTAGGTGTCTGGGGGCCTCACACAACTCCCTCACCTGCAGTCATTGGCAGCAATTCAACCGGGCAACCAGATGTCGACGACTTCGAGAAATCGAGAGCTACCTTATGGAGCAGAAGCTTGCTGTTCTGGAGAAGGGCGCTCACCCTAAAGACCCTTCATCGACGAACCCTCACAAGCATTCTTCAAAACATAATACGAAAGACTGAGAGAAATCCTCATCATTGAGTAGGCACTCATCGATGGCCACTCTTACAATTGATCATCCGTTGATGACCCACTGTAGGCTAACATCTTTGTCGTCGACTTTACCAACTCTGTCGTCAACTATGCTTTCTGACACCCAATCTGTGGTGTCAACGATGCCATACGTGGCATCTTTACACTCTCCATCGACGGTGACCCGTCCCTCTATGGGTCTCTCCAGTTTGTCGACGAGACCTATGTTCAGACACTCGCCTTCATCGGCATTCCAGTCACTGTCGATGACGACTTATGGCTATGTAAAGAAAGATAAGTGATTCTCCTTAACAGCTATTCCTCTTCCTTCCCAGGTGGCTACTCATAGGAGTCAAGCAGATCTCTCTAGAGGACCTGATATTTACACCCCAGGCTCTAGACTGCTTGATCTACCCTGCCCTACTCTGTCAATAATTCCCTTGACCTCCCAGAGGCAGCCAATCTCCCCTGCTTCGACGATGTCACCATGGCCACTGTTGTTCAAACAGTGTTACAAGTAATGCAGAGCATCCAGCCACCTCCACACAGGGAAGGAACTCTGGCATCTTGCTCTCCCACCCCTCCTCCTCCCAAGTGCTTTCATGGGGACAGGACTCTTCTCTGGGAGCTTCCTCCCAATCCTTGGAAGAGGATTGCTATCCTATGAGGAGGCCTTGCAAGATTACTTTGGCCCAGAAGAAGGTTCACGCCCTCCTTCTACAGCCTCAAACATTTTCTCTGGATGAGGATGCTGCCCGACAGACCGCAGCCTCTCCTCCAGATGACTCTTACTTCCATGACATGATGGCCCAGATACAAAAAGCCATGGGATTTGCAACTACCGAACAGGACAAAGAAGGGACATGGCAGACTACTTAGAGCTCCTGGAGGAGCCGGTGGTCATTGTCCTGCTCTTAATTCAGATGTAACAAAACACTGTTCTGGCAGCATGGCATCAACCCTCTGCCATACCGGCAATACCTAGAAAGGCTGACCAATTGTACCAATCCCTGGTTGACCACCTTTTCTTTTCAGCGGCACTTGAAGTGGATTCGGTGAACATCAACGCAGCTCGTGATTGGACCAGGCAACCCAGACAAATGAGCTCCTTGCCACCTGATAAAGAATCCCGACATTTGGACTATATAGGAAAAAAGGTCTACCAAACTTGTACCATGAACTTAAGAATCCTTAACTATATGGGATACATGGTCAAGTACCAGTAAACACTATGGTCCTCTGTTATTGATCTGGTCAACAAGCTACCTCCTTCACAGGAAAAAGAACAACTTTTGGCCACCATTTCTACCAGCAGTTCCATTTCCCGACATCCATTATGTTCCGGCTATGATGCTGTGGACACCTCATCCCAGACTTCGGCCATGGGAATCAATCTCAGATGACACGTCTGGCTTAGGGTTTTGGATTTCACTCCAGATGTACAATGTAAAATTCAAATGCCCCTTTCAATGGCACGAAACTCTTTGGCTCGGAAACTCAGATGCTTCTGGATGACCTCCAAGCCTCAGGAAGGACACTGCGAAATGTCCATGGCATGTACCATTCCTCCCAACAGTCAGGACAACATCATTCCCAGTCATCCTTTCAATTTCGATGCCCTGGTAGACAGAAGGGCGGCTACAAATGGTCTGCTTGTTGACGACAACAGTCTCAACTTGCGTCCAGAACCACTACCCCCACCTCAAAAGGCTCCAAGTCCAACCCTTCCGGAGGGTCCGGTCAGCCTACTTTCTGACTTGACAATGCTTTGCCCCAGCTTCCTCTTACTAGCCTCAAAAGCTGTGGGCAGTTGCTTTGCCCTTCACCTAGAGGCCTGCAAAACATCACTGCAGATGAATGGGTTCTCCAAATAATCCAGAAGGGGCACACTCTGGAATTTACATCCATGCCTCTCCCCCCAAATTCAGTCTCATATCCAGAAGAACTTCTACCCATTCTCAGGGAGGACCTAAATGCCCCGACTCAAAAATAAGCTGTTACACCTGCTCCCCTATCAGAACAACACAAGGGGTTGTACTCTCATTTTTTTTCTAGTGCCCAAGTGTACAGGGGACCTACGCCCCATTCTGGACTTGAGACATTTGAATCTATTCATTCAGAAAAGAGTTTCTAGGTGGTCACGCTGGCCTCCATCCTTCCCATCCTGAAACAGGGGGACTGGCTTTGTGCCCTGGATATGAAGGATGCTTACTTGCATATCCCCCATCCCTCCTCCTCACCACCAGTTCCTCCAGCTTCACCTATTAGGACAACATTACCAGATTAGGGCTCTCCCCTTCGGGCTATCCTCTGCCCCGAGAGTCTTTACCAAATGTCTCGCAGTGGTAGCGGCCTCACTACGATGGCAAGGACACTTCTCCTTCCCATATGTAGACAACTGGCTTATCAAGGCACCCTTCAAAAAAATGCCCTCCTATCATCCCTGTGGGCCACGCTTCAGCTATTCCAGTCTCTAGGGATAACCTTAAATTGGCAAAAATCCAACCCAATTCCTACCCAGAAACTCCAATACATAGGAGCTGTATTGGACACAGGCCTAGGCAAAGCCTTCCTCCTGGACGACAGACAAACAAGACTTCTGTCCCTCACCTCCCAGTTTCAGGAAGCACAACAGCTGTTGGTCAGACAATTACTTTGCCTCTTGGGACACATGGCGGCAGCCATTCCCACAGTTACTCAGGCAAGACTTCTCATGAGATGCATGCAATGGGTCCTGCACAAACAGTGGCAACAGAAAATGAGGACTTTTGACACCCTTATAGAATTCACTCCTGCCCTTCGCGATGCCCTACAGTGGTGGACTCTCCATCACTGCCTCAATCCGGGGTCCCCTTCCAATCTCCTCCCCCCGCACAAATCCTAACTACAGACGTTTCCAGTCATGGGTGGGGAGCTCATTTCGGCTCCTACTGGACTCAAGGTCAGTGAGACACTGTCACGGCCTCTCTTCATATCAGTCTTCTGGCGATGAGAGCTGTTCAGCTCACCCTCCAGGCTTTTCACCCTTACCTCATACCAGGCCCTGTCCTGATCCAGGCAGACAACACCTCTATGGTATACTACCTCGACAAACAAGGAGGGACCAGATTCCTAAGTCTCTGCGAAGAAACCACTCAAGTTATGGGACATGGCCCTACAACTAAATCTCACACTAACAGACATCCCTCTACCAGGACATCACAATACTTTGGTGGACTCCCTCAGTCACCACTCTTGGAATCATGAGTGGACTCTGCATCACGACATCCTGTAGATCATCTTAAAGGCCTGGGGTACCCAGAGGATAAATCTCTTTGCCTCCCCAGAGAACCATTGCCTCCCCATATATTATTTCATTATCCCAAACAGAAAGGGATGGTCTACAGATGCCCGGTCCCGGAACTGAACAGGACCGTCTTATATGCTTCCTCCCCATACCCCTCATTCAAAGGACCTTGCTGAAATTACAGCTAAAACCAGCCACAATGATCCTCATTGCCCCATTCAGACTTCATCAAATTTGGTTTCCCCTACTACAACAACTGGCAGTGGCTGACCCAATTCCACTGCCCCTCCATCCAAACCTGTTGACCCAGCACAAAGGGACTCTGCTGCACCCCAATCTGAGGTCTCTGTATCCTTCACGCTTGGCTCCTGAGGACGCTTTCATAGCTCGCCTAACTGTCTACCCATCAGTGGTGGATATACTGCTGGAATCCTACAAACCATCCACCAGACAGAACTATAACTCCAAATGGACACGGTTTGCCTTTTGGGCAAACTCCAAATCCTTGGACCCTTTCTCCTGCCCTTTAATGCGTGTCCTTGACTACTTGTCCTCTCGTCTCAACAGGCTTGAGCTACTCCTCTATTAAAGTCCACCTTGCTTCCGTATCTGCCTTCCATGAACCTTTGGAAGGTAAACTACTCTCTCAACACCATCTAGCAAAAATGTTTTTAAGGGATATGTTACACTTCAAACCCCTATCAAAGACCCGTTCCTCCATGTGACCTGAACTTTATACCAGAAAAATTGACCCTTGCTCCCTGTGGCATCCTGCGACCTCCACTTTCTAGCTTGGAAGACACTCTTTTTAGTAGCCGTTACTTCAGCTCGGCATATTTCAGAGCTGCTAGCACTAATGTGTAGAGAATCATACCTGGTTTTCCACAAGGACAGGGTCTCCCTGCATACCAACTCATCCTTCTTGCCCAAAGTGGTCTCAGAGTAGTCTCTAAACCAGTCAATCAAATTACCTGTCTTCTTTGCTGAGTACGAAAATCCAGGGGAGTGCCTGATGGATATCCACCGCATTCTCCAATACTACACATCACGTACCAAGTCTTCCAGGCAGACATCCCAACTTTTTGTGTCTATTGCCCAATCCAGAGAGGGCCTCCCCTTTACTAAACAAATCCTCTCTAACGGGCTAGCTCGCTGTATAACATTCTGTTATAACAAATGCAATAAACCACTACCTGGTGCTGTCCACGCACACTCCACCAGCGCTATGGCCACTACAGCGGCTTGCTTTAAAGGGGTATCTATCACCGACATCTGCAATGCCACTACATGATCCACAATACATACCTTCACAAAGCATTATAACCTGGACATTGTCTCTAAACACCGGACCTCTTTCGGCCATGCAGTCTTGAAGGATCTTCTCTTCTAAGGTTTCCACCCATCATTTCTTTACTGCTTGTGAATCATCCCAAGAGTATTACCTGCTGCAAGAGATACCCACAATGAAGATAGTACAGTTGCGTACATACCATAATGGTAGATCTTCGAGAGGTATGGTCCCTCCATTACCCTCCTTCTCTAGAAGAGCAA
Organism: Neoceratodus forsteri; assembly: GCA_016271365.2. Taxonomy (NCBI): domain Eukaryota; kingdom Metazoa; phylum Chordata; order Ceratodontiformes; family Ceratodontidae; genus Neoceratodus; species Neoceratodus forsteri. The sequence continues at coordinate 1,562,219,164 of CM057449.1, forward strand.
CCTTACTCCCCCCACAAAAAAACAGGGTCCCAAGTTGTACATTGGTTTCCCTCAGTTTACGCTCCATGAGCTGATGCTGGTGGGAAACTGAGGATGCCTGGAGCCACCCACACCTTTATAGTCGTTCAGTTGATTAGGTCATCTTTGTGGGTGACCCCTAGGCAAACACTGCTGATGAGAAGCTGCCGTGCACAGGAGCACCCTCTAGCAAGGACCCAAGACTATTACCTGCTGCAAGAGATCCTCTCGAAGATCTACCATTACAGTAAGTACGCAACTGTACTTTTTTTTATATAAACAAGCAGGGAGAAACTCATTCCTACCCTCTGTCCAGGGAAGCAATGAGAGTTTGGTATTGGGCCACTGAGCACGATCTTTCAACTCTCAGCCATCCATGTTCTCATTGTCCAAAACGTTCTGGTGCATGCTCTAAGCCACTCATGGTTCAGGGCTCACAAGTGGGAACATCTGTCCTCTGTGGCAGAAGACCTCTTTGACAGATGGGGTCAGCCAGAGTTGGACCTTTTGCATCCCCACTCAATGCAAAACTGCCACATTTCTGCTTGCTAAATCCCAGGTGTGGAGTTTTCTGGTGAGTCACATTGTCCCTCTGCTGGACTGGGAGGTTTCTGTACACCTTCCTTCCCTCCCTTCCTGGACCTTCAGTGGGTTCTAATCAAACTCAAGATGTAGGGGGACAATGATGATTCTCATTGCTCCCTTCTGGCCTCACCAGATCCAGTTTCCCCTCCTACAGCACTGGCGGTGGAACCTCCTCTTTCCCTGTTCCTGTGCACTTGCTCTCCTAGGCTTGCTTTCCCAGGACCAAGGCACCCTGGTCCATCCGAACCTCAAGTCACTTCATCTACATGCATGGCTCCTGAAGACATAGCCATAGCAAGATCTGAGGTTTCCCCCAGAGTGGCTGATGTGTTGGTGGCGGCCAGGAAACCCTCCACCAGAGCCACATGTTCCATGAAATGGAAGCACTTTGCTGTATGGGCTGCTTTGCACCAGTTGGATTCTTTCACCTGCTCAGTGGATCAGGTCCTGGAGTACCTCCTGTCCCTCTCAAATTTGGGTTTGAGATGCTTTTCTATTAAAGTACATCTTTCTGCCATCTCTGCATACCATGTAATTGTGGACGGGCACACAGTGGCCCAGCTTGATGTGTCTCATACTTTTCTGCGGGGAATACTGCACTTGAAACCCCCAATTTGGGACCTTGTCCCACTCTGGGATCTTAATTTTGTGTTAGAAAAGCTTGTGTTGTTTCCCTTTTGTCGTCGAGGCACAAGTCAGGAAGCATAGCAAAACCAGGAGCAGTTGTAGAATTCACCAAAAATATTTATTTACACTAGCAGTAACACAAACAAATAAACTTGTGCAGTATAACTATTTACAAAGGCCATAAAAAATAAGTCCATCTGAGTTTTTTAATCTCTGTGTCCATCTTCTCTTTCAAGCAATTGCAGCTCAGCTCTTTTATAAGTCCTTCCAACACCCATTCTTAACAAGCATTCTGTTCTTGTATGTTTCAGGCAGGTGCAAGGCAGGAACACAGTGTGCCTGAGCTGAGGTCCCCTTTTCCACAGCTCTTCTGTAAAAGGTTTAAAAATTTGCACTCAGGTAATCTCTTGTGTTTCCAGTAGCTTTTTGCAATCATCTCAAAATATAATTATATACATTTCAACAGTAACACTATATATTTTCTAAACAAAGGGATCCCAATATGTTACATTTCCACATAGTGATTTGCATATATTTTTATTTCAGCAGATATGCAAGGGAGAAAAAGACAGCAAGGGGAGACAGTGAGAGGCAAAGAATTGCGAGACTGTTGGGGTGATCAAATCCCAGGTCTCAGAAAAATTTGGTTGCGAAACCAGACAGACAAATAGACAGGAAAGGACAGATCCTTGCATTTAAACACTTTCTATAACAATTGGGACAGGATCCTATTCCACCCTGTCACACCTTTGAACTGTCCGTGTCTTGCGAGCTACACTTTCTGTCATGGAAAGTGTTGATTTTGGTTGCCGTTATTTCTGCTCAAAGGATTTCAGAGCTTCAGGCCCCCATGTGAAAGGAGCCTTATTTAGTTTTCCATAAAGACAGGGTGCCTTTGCATACCAGTCCTAAGTTTCTTCATAAGGTGGTGTCAGAGTTTACTTTGAATCAGTCCATCCACCTTCCTGTTTATTTCCTGGGGCATTCCAGTTAAGGGAGTATTGTTCCATACCGTAGCTGTTCATAGGATTCTGAGATACTATACACACACCAGACTAAGGACTCTAGTAAGTCCAGCCAGTTGTTTGTTTCATTTGCCCCTGGAAGAGAGGGCTCCCCAGTTTCCAGTGTCTAAGTGGTTGACAAATTGAATTTTTACTGTTACCGGAAGTTTGATAAGACACTTGCTGGGGCTGTCAAAGGCCATTCCACAAGAGGCATGGCTGCCTCAGTAGCTTTCTTTCGCAACGTGTCTGCTGCTGACATGGTGCATTTCCTGGTTAAATAAAAATTGAATTTAATTTAATTGAATTTGTGCGGCAGCCACCTGGAGTACTGTCCACACCTTTACCAAGTGTAAAGGTGTGGGAAATACAGATGGACACACGCACAAGATTTTTGGTGCAACCCACTTTTTCTAAGTGGGATGTTTATTTTGTAATCATAAATAACAGCTTTTGCACCACATAAAGTAAAAATAAAACAATTAAAAGAAAAGACTTGTAAATACTTTTCGCAATTTTCTCCTTAGTGCATCACAGGACTCTCCTAGTCCTTCACCTACACTCAGTCAGAAGACACTGACCCTATCTAACATCTGTCTGCTCAGGCAGTACTAGTTATACTCGCCCACATGGGTCAGGTGACCAAGCATCATCATGGCCCTTCATTTAATTAAATAACAGGCTAAAATGACTTAGTTACCCTTCTATAATGAAGAGAAGCTTTAGATAATAGAATGGACTTTCCCAGAAGGATTTTCCCCTTCTTAAAGGTGGAAAACTTTTCACTGGGACTTGAGTGACCGACAGCTTTCTATAAAGGGCCACAAGGGGCTGATGTTCCCCTATACATGATATTTCATTCATTCCCCTGCTTCAGGTAAGGATAGACTTAATGTATTCCTTCTCCTTCAAGAAGTACATTTATTTAAAGCACATTGTGTTGCCAGAAAAATGTTTATTTTACCAACTTTTCAGTATTTTAGTCTGTAGGTTTTCACTAGCTATGTTTATCTCTGGTGCAGCTAAGTAAAGTGCTTTACTAAGTAAAGGGCGATCGCTGTTTCTTACAATTAGGCTCTGGAACCTAATATGGCATAACTACAACAGGGTTTCTTCTAATTTTTACCTATGCAACTACAGTTTAACAGCAGCGTAATGCATCCAATAGATAAACTGCAGCATTCAGTACTGGTTCTAACATTTTCATAGCAACAATATGGTTACAGAAAATAAAAAGGGAAAGGGGTTTGCCGCTTTGCAATAAATACTAATGTACAGGCTAGTCATGTAGGTATTTCTCTGCCTACACACTAAATAGCCACTGTATCCCTTTTGATTAGGGTGCTTCACTGTATACAATACATATCTTTCATTCTAGCTAAAGTAGCCAGCCATTCTATAGAGCTATAGCTATAACTGTTCTATTGGCCCATTCTGTCTGGGAGCTCGAGGTCTCTGGAAGTTGACCTCCATACATACAGACCCATGGAAGGAAGAAAGAAAGTTAAAGAGAAGCACAGAGTTTTGTTTGGAGGTGGCCTGCTTCCAGATGGAAAGAAAGGGTTAGCTTTATTAGATAAGAATATATATAGAGAGAGAGATTGCAATCTAATATACACAAGAGGTCCTACTACAGTGGCAGGGACACACCCTGTCACACCAAGCACTACAGTCTGGACATTGCCTCTAGGAGATGTGCCAGTTTCGGCCAGGTGGTTCTTCAAAGCCTTCTCTCCTAGGCTGTCATATTACCTGCCCACTGCCTGTCTTGATTGCCTCAGTGATGAGAACTGCTTGGGACTCAGTCCTACTGGTTATAGCCTTCTGCAAGAGACACCCTTGAAGCAAGATATTACAGTTTCTTAAGAACTTACCATAACAGTAGATCTTCAAGACGATCTCTTGCAGCAGACTCTGCTTTTCCTTCCCTCCTTCTCCCTCTCTGTGTCTCGCTCCCCTTCCATCGGGATGCACCTTCTGCTCTCCTTTTGCTACCAGGTCACCTCTGTGATCTTACTTCGACATGGCTCTTGCTGCAGGTAACACTGGCAAGACTGAAGGCACCAGGACCACACTGAAAACTTCTAGCTAGCATTCTGTAATGGGGGACTGCCCCCCCAACATCAGCATGCTGACATCTGCCAATCCTATAAAAGGGGTGATCCGCAGCCACAGTTCTTTCCTGACGTCAACCTGTGCACATAGGACCTTCACAGACACAAGCTTCAGTTGACTGTCATTTTTCTGACGTTTAACCCACGCTTTATTTTTGTTCTTTTTAGTTTTCAAAACATTGAGTTTTCAGTGTTTTTTTGCCTGAGTTTATGTCATGTTCTCTAGCCTTGTCTTCTGACCAGCCGACATAGCGCATCTACAGCAAGCAGATTCCCATTAAGGACGGTCACTCCTCCTGCCTGCTCTGCTTATGCTCTGACCACGACAGTGAGGCCTGCCAGCACTGCCAGGACTTCATCCAGGCCACACAGAGATGTCACTTGAAGACCTTAGAAAGCTACCTACTTAAACAGAAATTGTCAGTGATAGAGAAGGAGCTACAGGCCAAAGGTTCCTCTGCCTCCCGGTCTCAATCCTCTGGGGCTTCTTGTTCCCAGAAGGAGCAGAAATCGAGCAGGAAGCACAAGCACCAGGACCATCCCTGGTGAGCCTCTCGCTCGTGGTCACTCGCCAGACCAACAACCGCCTCTGGGTGTTTCTCCCGCAGGGGGTCAGCCCCTCCTGCCCTGTCAGCCCTTACCTCCTCCAGACTGCCAGTGGTCCAGCCGCCCTCCCTCATCTCTGTTTCGGGCTGCAGCTCTTCTGGGCAGCGGACATCATCCCATGCCTCTCAGGACCTTAGCATCCACGTGCTCTCAGCCAGGCAAACCATTGTCCCCCCCCAGCCAAGGCATTGCCTTCATCAGTCCTTGGCTCTGGGGCCAGCGCTAGTCCTTCCAGGCATCGCCCGGAGCAAGTGCTCTCCTCCTCCTCCTCTATGCAGGTGTTGCCTCTGCCCTTGCCTCAGGGGCCTTCTTCCCCACAGGTGCCACCCTCACTTTGGGGGCCAATATTGGCCTCTTCCCCAGACTGTTGCCAGCCTTCAACACATAGGCCGGCACCGGCCATGCTTGCACTTCATCTGACGACTCCTCAACCATCATTGCCTCAACCTCAGCCAGCATCACAGCTGACACCTGCTGATCCTCCCCGGGATCCACAACCAGCACCAGATGGACCTACGTCAGTGTACTCCTATGCCAACTCCCCTGCCGTTGTCAGTACCCGTACCCTCCAGTCTATAATCCACCTCCACCAGTGGATTATAATGCTCTTTTTACTGCTTGGTGGTCCTTCATCAGATGCTAGCACTCGCGTCGGCATATGATACTGTCTGCCTTCGAGCATGGGGTGGCGACAGGTATCTGTCTTCATCACCATTCGTGGCTTGGGTGTCTGACTTTGCATGTGATGTTCAAGCCAGTATCTAGGCTTCCCCTTTCAGAGGTTCCATCCTGTTTGGGGGTGTGCCCAAGACATCATCTCCCACCTCCAGGAGTCCGACAAAGTGCTTAGATTGGTTTATTCCCTCTACTGGACTCAGCCTTGGACTGCCCTGCATCAGTCCTTTCATCAGTCCTCTCACCAGCCAGGCAAGGGCCAGCAGGTGAAAGGCCCCTTTAAGTGCAAGGATCAAGCCCCTCCAGCTGCAGTGGCTGCTCCTCTGATCCCAAGGGCACTCACAGCCGTTCTGCCCACCCCCGGGTCCACTGCCTGACTTCTTGCCTGACACCGCCCCCCCAGCAGAGATCTTGGGTGAAGCAGTTGGGGGTTGGTTCTCCCTTTACCTCAACGGGTGGCGAGCAGTGACCACAGACCAATGGGTGTTACAGCTTATCAAGCAGTCAGACCCTGACATTTTTGGAACCTCCTCTGTTGCCCTCCCATTACCCTTCTTTTCACCTCTCTCTCATCTGGAAAGAGGTTCAAGCTCTCCTGCACAAGGGGGCCATATAGCATCCCTCCATCTCAGAGAGGAAGGGGGTTCTACTCCCTTCTTCCTCATCTCCAAGAAGACAGGGGATCTGAGGTTGATCCTGGATCTCAGCCACCTGAACCTGTACATAGAGTACAAACGTTTTGGGATGGTCACTCTCCAGTGACTGCTGCCCCTCCTTCACCAAGGGGACTGGCTCTGTTCCCTGAACATGCAGGATGCCTACCTCCATATCCAGGTCTTCTTGGCCTGCCGCTGTTTCCTCCGTTTCTTTTTCCAGGAGGACTCTTTTCAGTTCTGGGTCCTTCCTTGTGGCCTTTAGTTGGCACCTCAGGTTTTTACCAAGTGCCTGGTGGTGGCCGCAGCTCTGAGATTTTTATGCATTCCCATACCTGGATGACTGGCTGCTGACAGCCCCATCCAGGGATCTATTACTGCGCTCTTGGAATGTACCTTTTCGGCTCTTCCAGGTCTTGGGAATTACAATTGATCTGCCAAAGTCTTGTCTCTTTCCGTGCCAGTGCCTCCCATATATTGGGGCGGGCCTGGACTCTTCCCAGGGAAGAACGCTTAATGGAGCAGACCTGTCTAGTCTTCTCTAGTCGTCAGATCCCGGCCAGAGCATTCCTCCATTTGTTGGGGCACATGGCGGCAGCCATAACCATGATTTCCCTGGTCAGCTTTCATATGAGGGTTCCCCAATGGACCCTGTGGGTACAATGGGACTAGCGCACCAATGACCTGGATCAGCTGGTCATGGTCTCCGATCTAGTGAGGAGGACTTTTGAGTGGTGGTAGCACCATGCCAATCTCCTGAAAGGGGTCGCCTTTCGGGCTGTGCCCCCTTAACAGATCCTAATGACAGATGCCTCAAGTCTCTGCTGGGGTGCTTACTTGGCCAACCACCAGACCCAAGGATCCTAGTCTGAAGCAGAGCAACATCTCCACGTCAATGTGCTAGAGGTATAGACAGTCCTTTTGCTCTGCAGGCCTTCCAGACCCAAATTCTTCCCAGCTCACTGCTAGTGCAGACAGATAATATGTCCGTAGTTTATTACATCAGCAAGCAGGGGGGCACTCATTCTTATCCCTTTTGTCGAGAAACAATGAGAATCTGGGACTGGGCCATCGAGCACAGCCTAGAACTCTCGGCTATCCATGTTCCAGGTGCCCAAAACATCCTGTTCGACAGTCTCAGCTAGTCCAGGTTGAGGGCTCACGAGTGGGAACAGTTATCCTCAGTGGTCAAAGATCTCTTCAACAGGTGGGGTCACCCAGTGTTGGACCTTTTTGTGTCCCCAATTAATGGAAAACTGCCACTTTTCTGCTCGCTGCATCCAGGGCCTGGAGTTTTCTGTCTCAAAGCATTGTCCCTCTCCTGTATGCCTTCCCTCCCTTTCTGCTTCTGCAGAGGGTTCTTCTCAAGCTTCAGTCAAAGGGGGCAGAGATGATCCTCATAGTCCCCTCTTGGCCATATCAGATTTGGTTCTCCCTGCTCCAGCAGCTGGCAGTGGAACCTCCGGTACCCTCGCCCCTCTGCATCTACATGTGTGGCTCCTGCAGACTTAACTATCGCCCACTTTGGGTTTCTTCCAGGGTCACTGAGGTCCTGATGGCTGCTAGGAAACCTTCTATGAGAGCCACCTATGCCTTGAAGTGGAAACGCTTCTCCCTATGGGCCACTGCTTGCCATCTAGATCCATTCATCTGTCTGGTGCATTCCATTCACCTACCATTTTTAGCTTGAGTATTCTAATCAGGGGGAGGCCTTGCTCCATACTTTGGACATTCATAGGGTGTTTCGATATTATACAAACCGCACCTAGACTGTTCAAAAAACTGATCAGTTATTTGTTCTGTTTGCCCACAAGAGAGAGAGGACACCTGTTTCAAAACAGTGTTTTTCAAAATTGTTGGCAAATTACATTGTTTACTGTTTCTGTGAGTACAAGCCCTTGCCTGGAGTGGTGAAAGGCCACTCCACAAGAGCTATGGCTGTCTCTGCCGCCTGTTTCAAGAATCTGTCTGCTGTGGACATCTGTGCAGCTGCCACTTAGAGTTCTGTCCACACTTTTATTTGGCACTACAATCTGGACATTGCTTCTAGAAGTAGGGCCAGTTTCGAACTCGCAGTCCTTCAGGGCCTTCTTTCCTGAGTCTTCTGCTGACATCTTCTGCCTCCTCCCGGCTGTCCTTTGGGTCAGTTCTGGTACTGCTTGGGACTCAGTCGTACCTGCGGCAAGAGCCCCCTTGACATAAGATAGTACAGTTACATAAGAACTTATCATAACAGTAGATCTTCGAGCGGAGCTCTTGCAGCAGGCGCTGCTTTCCCTCCCTCCTTCCCCTGATAGTTTCTTCTCCTTTGCACTTCTTTTGCCTTTTCCTCAGCTCTGAGGAACTGCCTCGGTTCTCCGTTTCATCACCTGTTTGGGGTCTGTGGTGGGACAACTGAGGTAAGTGTGGTGGACTGTCCCCTTTATAGGATTGGTGGACATCAGTGTGCTGACATTGGGGGCGGTCCCCAATAATAGACTGATAGCTAGAAGTTTTCTGTGTGGTTCTGGCAGCTTCAGTCCTGCCAGTGTTGCCTGTTGTAAGAGCTCCTCTCGAAGATCTACTGTTATGGTAAGTTCTTACATAACTGTACTTCCTCCTTGGTTCCCCCCTTCCAGACTCCTGCTTCTGGTCTCCGGAGGGAGAACTGAGGAGGGCTTCAGTGCAGAAGCCTTATATAGGATAGGCTGACATCACATGCAAATGTTGGGGGTGGGTGGCCCCCTCTGGTATATTACTGCTGGCTAGAAAGGTTTCCTTGTGGTCCTAGTGCCTGATGGCCCAGTCCTGCCAGTGATAGCCTTCTGCAAGAGATCCTCTCGAAGTTCTACTGTTAAGGTAAGTTCTTACATAACTGTATTTTACTTTCCTGGCACCACCCCTGACATTGCTGATCCTGGTGCCATGTCTACATGAGGTTGGTACTGGGGATCTCCTGGCACTGCATTCGGTCCATTCCTGGTGCCATCCTTTGCAGTGCTGGCCCTAGCCCCACATCTGACATTGCACTGACACCTTGCATCTGGCATCATGTCTGGCACCATATCTTGCACTGTATCTGGCACTGTATTTGGCTCTGTCTCTGGCATTGTGTCTGATGCTGTGTCCGGTGCTATGCTCTGTCACCATCTCAGCACTGGACATGCTAGCTTAGAGGCCCCTTCCTACACCCCTTTGTCCAGGGAGGCTATAGAGTCTGACCCCCACCTCATCTTTTCTGGTGGCTACAATGATGGCTTCTTAGCCTGGACTCCTCAGACCCAGGTCCCACTGCTGTGCCTCAGGACATACTTCTTACAGTGCACTAGCTCCAAATGCATTTTCCCTTTATGTTTATTCCCTTTGGAGCTCACTTAGTCCCTAGCACAGAATTTTTTTAAAAAAAGGATTCTACTGACTGCCATTTTCAGAATTTAGTCCAATCCATCACCAGTAATAGCATTTTTTGACAGGCTACATTTAGACTGCTGTGGTAGAATCTTCTCCTGTATGCATTTCCTCCAGTCCCCCCTAGTGCAGATGGTATTGCTCAAGCTGGAGGCACATGAGGGCAGGATCATTCTGTTCTTATCCTGCTGGCCTCGACAGATGTGGTTTCCTCAACTGAACAGACTGTCAGTCAGCAAACTGAGGATCCTTCCACTTTGGCTGGACATATTGACTAAGGCTCTCCTAGTCCATCTCAACCTGCGCCCTCTTCACCTTCCAACCTGGCTCCTGAAGAGATGGAAATGAATACATATAAGGCATCTCAGAAGGTACAGAGCAAAATAAAAGTCGCTACCCAGTGTGTGGTGCTCAATGTAGCAGAAGCATCAATAAGGTAAAAAACATTGGCACACACTCACGCTGGACATATACACCAACAAAACTTGATAAAGTGCTCAAGTCCTTTAATAAAAGTTCAGCTCCTCCACACCACAGAAGACACATTATCACAGAAAAAAACTCAACATTTCACGCAGGCTTACCTGTACTTTATCATGAGAATAATGTGCAATACCATTTGCCCTCTTTTATAGTGAATCACTACGCAGGTGTCATACTTTTAAATAGACAATGAATTAATTATATGATAACATGTCTTGTGTGGTGTGGAGGAGCTGAACTTTTATTAAAAGACTTAAGCATCTCAGAAGGTCTCTGGAATACTTTTGGCAGCCCATGACCTTCCAGTAGGAAGACTTACACAGCCAAATGGAAAAGGTTTTCCATCTGGTGCTCCAAAACGTGCATGGACCTCCTTCAGTGCTCACCTGACTGGGTTCTGGAGTACTTGCTGGACCTTCCTGATGCTGGTTTGCAGTATTCCACGGTCAAGGTCAATTGTGTGTTAGATCTGCATACCATGAGCCCATTGGTACCCTCTGTCTGGCTCCATTACCTCTTTTTAAGAGGTTTCTTAAGGGCATTATACACACAAGGCCCCTCATCCAGAAGCTGGTAGTTGCTGGGCGCATCAACCTTGCATTGGACATACTCACACACAAGCCCTTTGGGCCTCTTGCGACATGTGAGCAAAGGTTTTACTTGGAAAGCAGCTTCCTAATGGCTATCTCTTCTGCTCACAGAGTGTCTGAAATCCATGCCTTGGTCGCAGATCCTCCATATACTGTTTCCCACAGGGACAAGATAGTGCTCCGCACACACCTTAAGTTCCTTCCTAAATCAACCACTGTGCTACCTACCTACATTGCCAGCTTCCAGAATGAAGGAGAGAGTACTCTTTCTGGATATTCTGAGGGTCCTCACGTTTTACCTGGACAGAACTAATGATTTCAGGCAATCCAAACAGCTTTTTGGTTTCCTTCATTCCCAGTTGAAAGGGATAGCTCGTTACAGTCAAGTGCATTTCTGCCTGGACTGTGAGCTGTCTGCACCACTGCTATACCATGGCGCAGGTCATACTGAAAAGTCAGGTACGTGCCCACTCCAGTAGTGCAGTTGTCACATCCCTGGCAGAGATCAACTCTGTATCTATCAGTGATATATTGCAGAGCTGTAACTTGGACCACAGTGCGCACTTTTCTTACGCATTATGTCCTAAATGTCCCTGCCAGGCAGTATGCCATCTTTGGCAGGACTATCTTGAATGGATTTCAGTCATGAGCAAGCCCTTGGCTCCCACCACTCTAGCCCAGGGAGTTTTGTCTGAGCTTGGTTCTCTGACCCATTCGTGTGAATCAGTGGTGAAGACTGATTCCTGGACGATATGAAAATTATGTACTTACTGTAATCCTTGACCTTCTAGGAATATTTTCACCATTGATTCACAAGCCCACCCTCCATCCCCCAGGCTCATTCCAGTATGTTTATTGGTCTTTACCCCTTGTTCTTGGCTTGGACTGTGAAGACACAGTTACTGTCTTGTTGCCCCTTCTTACACAGTTCACCAGAGCTCTTTTATGCTCTTAGGTTTACTACATAAGTACTACTTAGGTTCTGCTTACTTCCTCGATAAAAGGTACTGAAGTGATTGAGGGCTGGTGCCAAGGTAAGCCTGGCACTGCCAGCCACTCTCACGGTTCCATACAGGCACACAGCTTACCTTGGCGCCAGCCCTCCTGAAAAGTTCTGCCTCAAGTGGGGTCCTAGTGCCTCCAGTACAGACCCATTAGTGTGAATCAATGGTTAAGATATTCCTAGAAGATCAAGAATTACAGTGAGTACATCATTCTAATTTTTTAGTTGCAATCACTTTTACTCAAAGGATTTCGGTGCTGCAGGCTCTAATGCGTGAGCCTCCTTGTTTAATTTTCCACAAAGGCAGGGTGTCTTTGCATACTAATCCTAAGTTACTACCTGAGGTGGCATCTGAGTTTACTTTAAATCAAACCATCCACCTACCAGGGTACTATCCAGAGTGTGCCAATCCAGGGAAAGCATTGCTCCATACCTCAGATGTGCGTAGAATACTCAGGTACTATACACACTATACAGAAGACTGCAGAAAGTCCTCACAGCTTTTTGTTCAGTTTGCCCCTGTGAAAGAGAGAGCCACGGTTTCTGAACAGTGTTTAAATGGCTTGCGCACTGTATTACATTCTGTTACAGGAAGTATGGTAAGAAACTTCCTGGTGTGGTTTGCGGTCATTCCACTAGTGGTATGGACACTTCTGTAGCTTGTTTTTGAAATGTTCCCAGTGCAGAAATCTGTGCAGCTGCCACATAAAGTACTGTCCACATCTTCTGTAAACATTACAATCTGTACATTGTCTCTCATAGAGGAACTAGATTTGGCCTAGCTATGCTACAAGGCCACCATCAGTGGTCCCAGCTGGTTACGTTGACCTAGCCAATGTGGGATGCCATCCAGTGGTGGCTAGTCCCAGAACATCTGGAGGAAGGAATCCCATTTGTCCACCAAGAGCTGATCATCACACTGATGATGGGTACACCTCTGGTGGGGTGGGGAGTGCACCTGGAAGACCACACAGCCCACAGGTTCTGGTCCCTCAGGGAGTGCTGTCACCACGTAAATCTGCTTGGAGCTGTGTGCAGTGCAATTGGCCCTGAATGAATTTGCTACCCTGATCAGAGGTCAAGTCCAAGCAAGCAAATCATGGCCATGTACTACCTGAACAGACAGGGTGGCACACACTCCCTTCCCTTGTATCGGGAGGCACTCCACACTTGGACTGTTGCGTGCTGCCTGGGTGCTGATGATTTGGTGATTTACATCACGGAAACAATCCGCTGGCCTAGGCTCTCAGACAGGTAGCAGAGACGTCACATGAGTGATCTCTGAATTAGGAGGTGATGAACTCTGTTTTCCCTGTGGGGCTCACCCTCGGAGGATCTGTTTGCCTCCCAGGAGAACACCAAACTGAGGCTGTTTTGTACCCATCTTCCACAGTCCATGATTCTGGTGGGGGATGCCTTCTGGAGGCCATGGATCTGGGCCTGGTCCTCATGTTGACTGTGTAGAGAGCAAGGATAAGGATTAAGGCTTCTTTTGGCTAGGCAGATTTACTGTGTGTTATTTTTATTTTGTACTCACAGGGATTGTTACTGTTTATTGCTAACATTTTATTGCTTTATTTTTCTCTGATTTAAATTGTTTTTGCTAGGTATACCTTTTGCTGCCTTATTACAGGATGTGCCTACAGGTGTGTGCTTACAGATTACTGCTGTAATCTGATTCAAATTGTCTTTTGCAAGATATATCTTCTATTACTGTTTTATTTGTCTCTGTAGCAAAGTGTTTCTTACAGGGTATATCTTCTGTGAAATTATTACAAGTAGTGCTTAAATTGTTGTGACTTTTTATCATTAGGCTAAGCAAAATTACTGTTTGCCACTATTTTATTTTATTTTGTTTTTTGGTAAAAGTTTTTGTGTTTGTCTCACAGGTGTTGCAGTCTCCTTCTCACATTGAATGAGCTAATTGTTTTCCTCCCATAGCTCTTCCAGGGGATTAGGTGTGTATCTGGGGGTGGAGCTGATGGACTCTTAGTAACTTCCAACAGAGGGAAGGATTAAAAGGTCAGGTTAGTTGATATCTTGGAGGCAGAGGACTAGGTTTGCTGGCCAAGGCACCTAGCTTCACCTGAGCTCTTTTCTTCTAGGTTACTTGAAAGGACAGAGCAAAGAATCTTACCAGAGCAAGGATAAGGATTAAGACTTCTTTTGGCTAGGCAGATTTACTGTGTGTTGTTATTTTTATTTTGTACTCACAGGGATTGTTACTGTTAATTGCTAACATTTTATTGCTTTATTTTTCTCTGATTCAAATTGTTGTTGCTGGGTATACCTTCTGCTGCATTATTACAGGTTGTGCCTACAGGTGTGTGCTTATAGATTACTGCTGTAATCTTCTCATTCAAATTGTCTTTTGCAAGGTATATCTTCTGTTACTGCTTTATTTTTCTCTGTAGCAAAGTGTTTCTTACAGGGTATATCTTCTGTGAAATTATTACAGGTGGTGCTTTACAGGTTTTACAGTTTTATCTATCATTAGGATAAGCTTTAAGGGCTACTGCATTTGTTGCTGGCTGATTGTTTCTGCTCTTATCTCCTTGTTTCTTTCATCCGTGGTTCTTCTTTTTCAGCAGGGGAAGGGCCCAGCCACCCACCCCCACCCCAACCACCCCACACTACACTCCTTTTATAGGGTAGCACAGTCATGACATTTTCTGTAGCAAAGCAGGAAGGGGCAGATCAGAGGGGTATCTACACAGTGACCTCATTTACAGGGGCATTAGTAATTTAACTTGTTATAACAAGTTATACAAAAACAAACACAAAACACAAACTCAAACCTTTGCTTTCATTTTCTTCCTTCTAATTACTCTGACCAGGTTATAAACCCAGCAACTTATCTGGAATGGATATCATTAACTGCAGGTACTGCAGAACACTTCAGAAGAGCAGTTTTACAGGATTTAGGATACTGCCTTACATGCTGGGCCATTGGAGATCTAAGGACTCAGCTCCAGGCAGCATGGGCAGAGATTGTGCACCTCAAATTGCATATTCAAGAGGAAATATATTATAAGAACCACCCACCATTTCCCCAACATCCAACAGAAGCACCTCGACCGCAGAGGGTAGTTGGTCCGGGATGTTGGCAGGTGGTTAGGAGGGGTAAATCGGGTACCCCATCACTCGGTGCTCTCCAACATATCACCTCCACAAACCATATAAAAGCTACAAACAGGTATCTGCCTCTATCTCCGAAATCAAACAAAGGGGCAGAGGACACTGCAGAACAGGACACTATAGCACAGGAGCTAGCACAACAAAACTTGCCCAAAACTGGAACCAAAACAAAAAAGGAAATCTAAAAAACTTCTGATCATAGGAGACTTCATGATTCGGGGAGTTGATACATATCTCCAACAAGGGGTAATGGTCAGATGTCTCTCAGGTACATCAGCATGGAGACACACTGACCGCATTGTCAAAATTGTTTAGGAAGCAGGAGAAAACATTGACATCCTGGTACACATAGGGACTAACGATCTCACCAGCTGGTCAGTTGTGGAGACCAAGGTACACCTGACCAGGCTGGGTGACAAACTATCATCCATTTTGTCTGGCATCTCCTTCTCTGAGATCCTGCCAGTCTGGGAGAGGGGGACAGATGGACGGAAGGTCAGAGAAGGGGAGATAGGGGAGCTAAACATGTGACTCGAGGGCTGGTGCCAGGAAAAAGGACACAAATTTGTAGGGAACTGGCAACAGTTTTGGGAGCAAAAGTTCTTTAAATTTGATGGACTGCATCTGACTAAGGAGGGAGTCAGTGCACTGGGGCAGAAGTCAGATGTATTTGCAGAATATTTAAACTAGAAATTGGGGAGGGGGTGCAGCACCCCATATGTCGAAAGGGAAGAACACCCCTCCCCCCTCAGCTAATGGTCAAACAGGAGTTCCGTATGTTTGTAGTTCATTTGCATCACCAGGTAAAGAAAAAGGTCCGACTCCCCATATGACGCTCAGGGGAAACGCCTAACACAACAACTAACACACTGAAATCTGGCCAATGGAAAATCATGTACACAAATGCTCGCAGTCTAGGAAACAAGATCCCAGACCTGCAGGCAATAATGACAGAGGCTAAACTGGACATAGTAGCCATTAGCGAGACATGGTTTACCAGTAACCACACTTGGGAGATTTCAGTACCTGGCTATGTACTGTTCAGAAGAGACCAAGGTGCAAAGGGGGGGTGGAGTGGCCTTTTATGTCAATGAAAATATCCAAGCTACAGAAATTCAGAATACACATAAGAAGCCAGAAGAACTGTGGGTCACCCTGGAAACAGGAAATGGGACAGTCATACGAACTGGGGTTGTGTACAGTCCTCCAGACCAGGGGGAGGACATAGACACATTACTGTTAGAAGATATACAAAACATGACAGCTAAAGGGGAGGTTCTGATAATGGGAGACTTCAACATGCCAGATTGGTCAATACCAGCAGGGACATCTGCCAGAACTAGACACATGGTGGATTCCCTGCAGGGGGAGGGCCTCAAACAACTGGTACAACAACCCACAAGAGACAGGACTATCCTAGATCTAGTACTGACTAACAGGGAAAGGATCACAGATCTCCAGGTAGAAGGTCAGCTGGGTGCCAGTGACCATCACATGGTATGGTTCAATTTGGCCACTAGAACAAAATCATCCCATTCCAAGGCAAAAATATGGGACTTCAGAGGAGCTCACTTTGATAAGATGGCCAACAGAGTTAAGCTAGCCCTGGCAAAAAGAAATACAGGTGAGGGGGTACATGCAAAGTGGGCAAGCATTAAAGATGCAATACTTGAAGCAACATCTCATTGTGTTAGTGAGAAAAGGAAGTGCAAAAGAAGAAGGAAACCACTTTGGTTCTCAAACACAGTAGCAGAAAAGGTCAAAGCCAAAAGGCTGGTCTTCAGGAAATATAAGGGAACGCAGCAGGATGAAGATAGGGAGGCATACCAAACTTCCTAAGGGAAGCAGGGAAGGCAGTAAGACAGGCAAAGGCCCAAACCAAGGAAACACTAGCACGAACAGTAAAAGAAGGTGACAAGACTTTCTATAGATACATTAGAGAAAGGAGAAAGTCCAGAGGGGGTATTGTTAAGATCAAAGGGGATAAGGGGGTGTGTAAGGAGGAGGACCATGTAAAAGCATCTGTCCTAAATCGATACTTCTGCTCAGTATTTACTGAAGAGAAGGAAGGGCAGGGCCCACAGCTCAGCACCATGGACACGGGGAGGTGTGCACTAGTCCCTTCACAAAAGAAAGGGTCCTACAAGAGCTCAATAAGCTCAGGGTGGACAAGGCAATGGGACCTGATGGCATACATCCGAGGGTACTAAAGGAGCTAAGGGTGGAACTAGCAGAGCCATTATCAGAACTGTTTAGTGAGTCTCTGAGCACAGGAGAGGTCCCAGAAGACTGGAGAAGGGCTCATATGATCCTGCTCCACAAGAGTGGTAGCAGGGAACTACAGACCAGCCAGTCTTACCTCAGTAGTGGGCAAGATTATGGAGACACTCCTTAAGGAAAGGATAGTGCAACACCTGGAATCCATAGGAGCACAGGATCCAAGACAGCATGGGTTTACAAAAGGAAGGTCCTGTCAAACTAATCTCATAGATTTCTTTGACTGGTTAACCAGAGTGGTGGACCAAGGGGGAGCAGTTGATGTCACCTACCTTGACTTTAGCAAAGCTTTCGATACTGTTCCACATAGAAGATTGATTAATAAGCTGGGTAGGCTCGGGGTGGGTCAGACATTGGTCAACTGAGTGGCAAACTGATTGACGGGCAGAAAACAGAGAGTGGTGATAAATAGTATACAGTCAGAAGAGATGCAAGTCACAAGTGGGGTACCTCAGGGATCAGTCCTGGGGCCAGTCCTCTTCAATATCTTCATCAGTGGCATTGCAGATGGACTGGAGGGTAAGGTTTGTCTGTTTGCAGATGACACCAAGATCTGCCAACAGAGTAGATGACCCAGATGGGGTGGACAGAATGAGAGGAGATCTGGATAAACTAGCAAAATGGTCGGAGAAGTGGCAACTGGGGTTTAATGCAAAGAAGTGCAAGATCATGCACATAGGGATGAGAAACCCTGAAGCCACCTATAGGCTGGGAGGGGAGTTGCTGGCAGTCACAAGGAAAGAAAGAGACTTGGGCGTCATCATCACCGATGACCTGACATCATCCTAGCAGACCACTAAAGCAGTAGGTAAGGCTATAGGGATGTTGGGGTGTATTAGTAGGGGTATCACAAGTTGGAAGAGGGAGGTAATAATCCCTCTTTACAAGACACACTGGTTAGGCCCCATCTGGAGTTCTGTGTGCAGTACTGGAGGCCACACCTTCACAAGGACATTAACCAAATTGAGGCAGTCCAGAGAAGGGCAACCAAAATGGTGCAGGGACTGCAACAGAAAACATATGAGGACAGATTAACTGAGCTCAGTATGTATACCCTAGAGCAAAGGAGGGAGAGAGGTGATATGATTGAAACATTCAAACACCTTAAAAGCATTAACAAGGTGAAAGAGTCTAACATGCTTCAATATAAGAAAAATAGCAGGACAAGAGGACACAGCATAAGATTAGAGAGAGAGAGAGGCCAATTAAGAGGTAATGTGAGGAAGTTCTTTTTCACAGAAAAGGTGGTGGATGCATGGAATGGCCTACCTCAGGAAGTGGTGGATATGAATACAGTGCAGGGCTTCAAACAGTCATGGGATAGGCATAAGGGAGCAATACAGATGAGTATGAATACATAGGCCATTGAAAGAGCAAAGGCCAATGACACGTTCATAAGGTAGAAACTAATGGGCAGACTGGATGTGCCTTGCAGTCCTTATCTGCCATCAACTTCTGTGTTTGTAGACAGGCACAGGGTGCAGCAGCCTTGGATATGGTGGCAGAGACAGAGGACAGTATGGTGCAGAAGCCTTGGCTGTGTGGTAGCACGCGGGGGCATCAGGGTATGGCAGCCCTGACTGTGGGGAGGATGCATGTGGTGCAGTAGCCTTTCCTAGTTGGGACAATGGAAGTGGGTAGCAGGTGCAGCAAATACCCCACCCCTGCTGGCCTGGGGTAGCATGGTGCAGCAGTCTCAACTGTAAAGGGAGGGACCTGGGACTCTAGGTCTTAGCACAGCACAACAGTCCTGACTATGGAGATAGAAACAATTGGCCCTGACTGTGGGGGTGGGGGAAAGAGGGAAGCAGGGTGCAGCAGCCTCAACTGTTTGTGCAGGAGGCAGCAGGTGCAGCACCTCTGACTGTGTGGAAAGGACAGTGGGCAGCAGGGTGCAGCAGCCTCAAATAGGGACTTGTGGGGCAGGGGAAAGTGCTGCTGCCTCAACTGTCGGGCAGGAGACAGGGGCATCTGAATACCATATAGTATTTCTGGTTATACACATACATGATGTATTTTCAAACAGAAACCCTCAAAGAACTGACATTTGTGAGTTTGTACAGTACATGTGCCTGAAATAGCAGTGTGTGGCAGACACCTGTTTGTCAGTCTGACCTGAAACAAAACTGTTCTCACATGAACCTAATTATGGAGGCTACAACAATGACAAACTACTCCTAATAACAAACAGTTTAGATTTATTTTATAGCCATTAAACAACCCTATGTCATATAGCTAGAAAACAATGCAGAGTTTTGATGAAAGAACTGACAGCTGTGATAAAGACACAGTGATTTCTCACAAACATTCATACTACTTCAGTTCAGCACTGAAACTCAAATGATCAACTTTTTATAGGAACAGAATGATAGATTTTAAGCTAATCTATCTAAAGACAAACCATATGTGTTAGTATACAACTTGGAGAAAACAATTATCTCTACAGACTGCTCTGACTGGGAAGTGAAACAGCTTCTTCAGTCAATCGGGGACTTAACTGCTGAAGCAGCAGGCTAGGCCAAAATGATGTCATCGCTCTGCAGGCCTCACTAATAGGGACAGAAACATCTTCACTGTTTTCTGTTACTACAGACATTAAGAAAATGCTGATTTACAGAACACCACAAAACCAAACAGCATGACATTTTCAGAAAACACTAATCATGACACAGGGACTTGAATTTAAGTAAATTCGAGCTTTTATTAAAAATAAGAAAAAAAAAATTGCATTTGATTTTTAAGGACTGCAGCCTTTTGTCTGACCTTTTTACCTTGCAGGTTGATTCACAATGTATGTTTTTCTTGGACCTACTGGTAGTCAAGAATCCTGATGGGACAGTGAAGACTTACCTGTATAGAAAAATCTACAGACTGTAATGCTTGTTTGCATTTGACCAGTTGTCATCCTCACCGCACTATACATAATATCTTTAAGTCTCCAATTCTTATGGGTGCATGCAAACTGTATCGAAAATGTTGACTATGTAACTAGACATCAGGAACCTAATGTTAGGTTCCTTGAAAGGGATTACCATGTAACCAGCACATAAGAGGTACATCAGCAAGCTCTTGGAGCAATTAGATTTTCGAATAGCAGTGCCACCCCATCCTTAACTTTGTGACCACCTTTTTAAGACAAGCAGGTACAACTGAGAGGGCCATATTGGGGTTCACAACTGCCACATCCGTTACCTCCTTGCCAAAAATCAGCAGTATGGAGAATAGGACTAGGCAGAACAATATGAGATTTGTGGGATTCCCAGAATGTGCGGAGGGCCCCCAATGTAATTGTTTTCCTTTAAAAGATCATTCCAGCTTTACTGAAAATTCCCCACTGCCCAATACATGAGCTGGATTGGTCTCATTGATCCTTGGCACCCAGAGCTTGACAGGAGGAGAGACCGAGACCCACACTATGTAAGTTCCTCAGATATGCTGTTAAAGAAAATATTTATTATGTTTTTGTTGAGGAGGACTAGACAATTCTGCCTATTTTCAAACTTGTCCCGGGGGAGGGGGATACAGATGGATGCCAACTGACATTGAACCAGATTAAGCTGTTGGTGGTATTTTTAGTGAATGGGGGAAATTTGGCCAGGACACCGGGGAAATTCCCCTGCTGTTTTCGAGAAGTGCCATAGGGTCTTTGACATCCACCTGAACTACCACCAGAACAGGCAGATGGGACCTCAGTTTAACGTCTCATCTGAAAGACGGCAACTCTGGAGTGCAGCACCCCCTCATGCTGCACCACAGTGTCAGTACTGGGATTTAACCCAAGTGCCAGGTGTGGGGATAGGACCCACAGCCTTCTGATTGTCCAGCCTCAGAGGCGAGTGTGCAACCTGCTGAGCCACTGACACTACATATGCTCCACCTTCCCAGAGAGCTGGGTCCCCTGAAATGGGGAGAGTACACTTTTTGAATATTTCCGGACTTTTCTGCTGAACTATCTAACAAAGGGTGAGCTTTCACGATGGTGCACCACAGATTTGCTCAACTGAGAGAAAAGTACTCCCTCCACTATCCAGCTCTGCCAAAGAAACAAATAAATGATGGCCAATACACTTTTCAGCTCCCAGATGAAGTGAACCAATTTATTCGCTCCACTGGCCTCATCAAACCTTTGATAGCCTACGCTCTTCCCTATCTCCGCAGGGAACCTCCCATCCCATGGAAATTGCTGGAACTCACCCCAGTCAATTTTTCACTTATAGTTCTTGGACTTCTGAGTGTGAACAGTGGAACCAAGTCACCAGAAATCACGGTCTGAAGAAAATAAAAAAAACACTTTCACAAGGGCCTCTCCCTCAGAAGCACCACTGCAAAAGCAGAAAACTGAGTCCTCCATCCTCCACTTAAATGAATAGTTCCCCTGTGTACCCACCTCTGAAGGCGCAGAATAGGTTTGCGGCACTCCTTGTCCCCTGATGATCTGGCCTTGATGACTGTCTCAGAAATTGATTGCCAGTCTATGTAACTGGCACCCAAGCTTTCACCTGCCCGAGCTCCTGAACCACACCCTTGACTGACTTAGTAACTGCAGCTAACGGTGAACTGACACCTCCACTCCAGACACCAGTTACACAGGCTGACCCATCTCCTCAGCTGCCACCTCAAACTTGAAAAGAGTGAGCTACAAAGACTCAGTATACACTTTGTTGCCTAAAAATTCTGGGTTTTTAGCCCACAACCTTTGTCAGGCTGGGGTAACCACCTTAAAGAGACTATCCATGCAGGCTGCAGAAAAGTCATGCACTGGAGTTTTTCAACCTTGGTTTTTTGAAACTGTTTTATAAAACACATATGGCCTTGGCCTCTCTCTGGCCTGACAGGAAAGACATTTTCATAGTACTGTGCACTCAGTAGTGCTGTACCTTCCTGACCTGAATCAGTTCCCACTATATAACTCGGGCCTAGCCCTTTTCAGAAGCCTGCAGTGGGACTATAGAAGTTAACATGGTTTATTGGTTAGAAATATGGTAAGTGCAGCATTACTAAAACACGCTGTAGGCCATATTTTATTAATTCTGCTGCGAACTACTGAATTATTGTTAATCTCGGAATCTCCTGTTTAAAAT
The DNA here is from genome assembly GCA_016271365.2 of Neoceratodus forsteri. NCBI lineage: Eukaryota > Metazoa > Chordata > Ceratodontiformes > Ceratodontidae > Neoceratodus > Neoceratodus forsteri. The sequence goes on from CM057449.1 coordinate 1,562,241,405, forward strand.
TTACATGTGGCTCAAAGTCATGAGCCTATAGATATAATCTCTCACCCACTATAAAAAGAGTGGCAAGCCCCTGCAATTTATCTTCACCCCATGCACTAAACTACCATTAATATGAGTGCATATCCTTCCCCATCTTTGCTGTGCACTGCCCAACAAAGAAGGTATAACCTGCTTAAAGATCCCATGAGAGTAAAATATATAGATAACTGAACACCATGACCTCCTTCCCCATCCTCATTCCATTCTTTCAATCAGCCCCCACAAAGCAAATACAGGTTGAGTAGGAGCCACATGCAAATTAACCTAGCGGCACACTCAGATCTAATTACTTTTTGTGCCTCTCAAGCTACAGTACATATTATATGTGCAAAGCTCAGAGCAGAACACCACAATGTATGGAATGTGCAGAATGCCTGATATTTTAACAGCTCAGATTGCCTCCACTGATGAAAGCACAAAAAAAACAACAACGTGCGCTACACAGGAGCAGGTGCCACAGGCTAAACAGCAGCATACAGATCCCCAGCACTTTGAGAATGTTCTGCCTCTTCATCAGGGTGCAGAGTCATCACAGAAAGCACTTCTCTTTTATACAAAAAATCTCTGAAGGTGGCAAGACAGTGGCAAACATAAATACTGTATATTACAAAATATATATTAAAAACAACACAAGATATCTGACCAGTGCAACACTTCATACAACAGGAAACAATCAGTACTAGGAAAAAAGTCAGGCTGTAGAAGCATAAGTGTGCTAAATCTGGGGATCCACTAAAAGCGATCACCTCTAAAAAGTGAACAGTATCTCCAGGGTAAAGTATGCAAGACACATGGATAAAAAACACTTTCCAATTCACAGAGTAATGGTGAGATGCGAAGAAGATGTGTATAACACACGAGAATGGGGGGTTGGAGAAGGTGTATTACTAAACAAATAGGAGGTACAATTAAAAACAGTTAAGACAGGACTTCAAAAACATGCCAATTGAAATATGTGAAAGACCAGTGGGTAAAAAGGAAAAGAATGATGTTTGCCATAGAAAGTGATTGTAGGAGGATCCATGAAATGATGAAACAATTTGATAAACATGATGTGACTGATGAAATTCATGAATCCCAGAGAAATAACATGGAAAAGTAATTATATACACTAGTATACAAACTGTACAATCCACCAAAATGATGGAGGGCAGATCGTAGATCAAAAACAACACTATATAAGGCAACCTGTATTTAGAGGAACATAAATGTATCAATCTCTTTGTTGAGTCATGTGGTTCTAAGGTATGAAGGACATAAATCCAACATGCTTCACATTGTAGTAACAATTTTCATGTTGTCCCTCCTCTTACAGATGGTGTGATGTGTTCCAGGGCACAAAATCTGTGAGAGGAGGGGTCACTTCGGTAATGTTCCTGAAATGTAAACCCAATGCCGACTGGAGTCTGACATTCCTGATATCTCTGAGATGCTCGTATATGGGTTATTTTACCTGTCTAATAATCCTGCCCACATGTACTGGTGAGGTGCATTGAATAGCATAAATGACGAATCTAGCAGAACAGTTTAAGGGACACTGTCAGCTCTTTTGTGCATCATACTATTTCTACTTGAAAAGCCATATTTCATGATTGTTTCACTTCTCTTAAAATTCAATGGTGTTCTGGTTGTTTAATCTGCTTCTTTTCTTAGTAGAACAAAAATGCATGCAAATGTTGTAATTATACTTAACTTTGTTTTGTTCCAAAATCCTTCACCTACTTTTATTACAGACTTCCTGAACATTAGGAACACTCCCAAACAGAGCCGTCACTCCTGATGCAATAGTCTCCTGCCACTGCATCTTGAGCGGCTAGACTGTGTTGGAGGTGTTCCCAAGTCCAGAAGATGCAGTGGGAGTTGATGGAATGTAAACAAACATTTTGGCATGGCAACACCAGTATGGTGGGCACCTGTTTTTCACTTTTAAAAAGAAAAATGGAATCAGAATCAAACTACCAGATACAGCTGCACATTCTACAGAATGTGAGCAATCATAAAATGTGCTTTTTAAACTACAGAACTACAGACAGTTTGAGGCCTAAGGGAGGTTGACAGCGTCCCTTTAATGAATTCACAAATTTCAATGTTTTTGTCATTTATGGAGTCTTTGTATTGAGCACCAGGTAAGGTGTATATGCATACTGAGCAGTGTGCACAGTTGTGAAAGCCAAGTGGCTTGGGTGGTAACCAGGTGGCATTCCTATTTAAGGTTTGTGTGTAATGGTTAAGGCAAAGAAAGTCTCCAATATTTTTGGATCTGTTGTGATACGTGGTGGTTGTGAAAAGAGGCCAGATGTGTTCCAGTTTTGTAACATGTAACAATTTTTTTCCCCCAGAATTGTTTTGATTTGGGGAGAAGCCTAATTATACTCCAAGACAAAGTTAGTAGCAAATTAGTAGTAGTAGTAGTAGTAGTAGTAGTAGTAAATCATTTTTTATTCAAATATGAATAATTGGATACATTTATTGAGCGTAGCTCATTTACAAGAAAGTTCCAAGTACCATTGTTACCAAAATTATTACTGTTTTAGTGTTTTTGTTTGGGTAACAGTAGGTTGTCTCTATTTTAGGCATTGGCTCTGCTGAGAGCCGAATCCAGTATTTTTTTGCCATAGCCTCTTTCGCTAAAGCATGCATACTTTTCGGAGGCTTGCTGTGTGAAATCTTGTTCTATGTAATCTGAGAAATTGTCAGTAAGATATTGATGATACCAAAGAGGGCAGATGGGCACTTGTAACATACAAAATTGCATTATAAGCAGTTTCTTTATCATAACATTTAGTCTGGATGGTCCCATCATGACAGATTGTAAGGCAAAGATCCAAGAAGTTAACAGTATGTTTGTCAATGCATGAGATAGATTTTAGATTGAAAGCATTGTTGTTTATGGCATCTATGAAATCTGTAGTCTTCATCTCTGTACATTTCTTCCCTCCAGCCCAGGTAAAGGTTCACTGTCCCACACTTTGGCAAGTACATTTTCTTGTTAAATACTAAAGAATTGTGAGACAGTGTGAAGTCCACTACCACTAGCAAGAATGAGGGTGGTGGTGCCTTGGCATAGGTATTGTAGCTTAAAAAATTCAATTGCCTGTAACCCTAACTCATGTGTTATACATGTGTAGAAGGATGTATTATCCACACATACCCACAGATAGTCATTTTGCCACCTGACATTTCTGTTGTTCCAAAATATGTAGTGAATTTCTGGCATAGGATCTTAAATTCTGTATGATACGTTGTAAACGAAATTTCAAAATTTGGAACGATTTTCCAAAAGAGAGCCTGTGCCAGAGACTATAGGTCTACCTGGTAGATTGGTGATACTTTTATGGGTCTTGGGTAGATAGTAAAAAGTTGGTAGAGTATGGTTTTTAATCTTTCAGAAAATAGCTTTTCTGTTCTGAGATGAAACCTCTGTGGAAAACCTCATCCACAAGGCTGAACAATGTAATCTGAAATTAATTTGTAGGGTCTCTATCTAGCATCAGGTAAGTGTCACTGTCTGATAATAAGCACATTGCCTCATTCATATAGTCAATTTCATCTATGCGAACAATGTTCCCTCGTTGCCTGTCTCCCTTAAAATTACATTCTGCAAGCCTTCAATTTTTCTAGGACTACGGACTCAGCCTGGTTTAGGTTATTCAGAGAATGGTACCACTTCTTAGTGAAAAATGTGTCCACTTCCCAAATTACCATTTTTTGGTACGTAATAACTGATGCTAATAAAATTACCTTGCACTAGTTTGGTGTGTGTTGCATGTTCTCTGTTATTCAGATAAATCCCACTCCCTCCATTTCCTCCCTCCAGGACCCTGCCATACAAGCAGAATAGCTGGAAAAGTGAATCCAGAATGGTCTGAGTACAAGCCATATACATTTTTGTACACTATGCCCGGCATAACTGAGAGGCTACATGCCACAGGGTACATCCCTTGTTTGTGTCCTTTAGTTGCACGGCCTAGCCTCACCATAGCCAATCTACTAGCCTGTGGTACATATCAATATAGCTGTGCACAAGTTACTTGCTTCTTAACCACCCTTCCCCCACCTCACAACACTCCCATCAGGTTGCCTATTATGATTTCAATTACTATGTAACTTACTAAATGTTCAGATTGTGTTGACTTTAGCAAAGTTTTAAAGTGAGGATGGTGTCTTATAGGGGCATGGATACAGTTCACGATCCACAGTTCATTAGATCCACTGAAAGCATACCTCTCAACCTCCTGCCTCATAAATCAGGGACAAGGCTTAAAAAAATCAGGGACAAAGGACCAAAATCAGGGACACTTCTTCAAAATTGAAGATATATACTCAAGAAGCTGGTAGAATAAAGGGCTTAGTGTAAAATGCATTTTCAAAGGAAGAACAAGTCTGTAACTTTAATGTTTGACATTATTTTGTGCTTATAACCCCTGCTATTTGGTCATGGAAACACAATTTTTAGGAGGGACAGAGTAAAATTTTGAGGCAAAATCAGGGACATCCCTGAAAATCAGGGACAGTTGAGAGGTATGACTGAAAGTGCTGATTTCTCAGATGTCTTTAAGCTAAGCTTCTCCCACCATCCATGTGGTATATCCCCTGGCTCTGCACCGTAACATCAGATCTTCATTTCCACTGGAAGGAACCGGTCTCCTCCTTCACTGCTCTGCAGGCTTGAAGGCTACCATTGCACATTTGGTGAAATCTTCGATTTTCTTCAATATTCAACTTGTTCCTGCTTCTTCAATCCAGCTTTGCCTTCATCAATGGAAGATGGAACCAGAAGAAGCAAAGCCACCCCATGGCTTCAAGTTTGTGTCACATGTCTGCAGAAGATGTTGAGCATGGAACATGGTTTCTTGCCTCTACTGCTTAAGGGCAGCCCAAAATGTATCTGGCTGTGGCCTGTGTCAGGTGATGCTTCCATCGTCCTTGAAAATCCCATAGCTCAGCTTCTTCTCAGTCAGCCGGCCGAAAGAAATCCAAAACTCCAGCTTAAGGGTCACAAGAAGGCCTTGACTGCAATGGGGTCGACTACTCAGCTTACAGCCCTGGAAGAAGTGGTGGCAGCTGTCACAGTGGGCACCTCCGTGGGCTCAGCACTGCTCCCATCTGGAGCCAATGTCAGAGGGCTCTCCTTGGACGGGTTCCGAGATATGTGTTAGGCTCTCCAGGCCTTCAGGGAGAGTTCAGTCCACAATAGTAAAAAGCACAAGCATTGCCAGTGCAGGTTGTGAGACTGGGAAAGATCATAGACTATAGTCCTCCTGCTCACTCAACTCCCAATTGCATGACTCTGATTGAGCTACTCTCAGTCGAGAGGGTGGTCTCCTGTCCCACAGTGCCCCTGTCAGGCTTCTTGACCTCGATGCTGGTTGATCAGGCTGTTGAGATTTTTCTTTATCCTGTTGACCAGCTGTCTGAGATATTGATCAAGAGTCATTCTTCTGAACCCAGTTCTTCTGGTCCACTTCCAGGAGGATGTGGACTAATCGACATCCCTGACTCGTTCCACTTGGGACCAGCCTCTACCGGTGGTCTTGCTACTGAATCTGATGCTCATCAGTATGGCTCAGCATGTAGACTATACCATCCCTCCAGTGGCTTCACCTCAATGTTGGCCCTTGAGTCGATGGTTGAGGTTGTGGCACTGTTCAAGCTCTTGATCCCACATGTCCAGGAGGCACTGCCATTGACATTCCTCAACCTCCTTGTCCTCAGGTGAGAAGAGGCACTGCCACAGGATGCAGCAGCACTACGAGGAACTCCTCTGGTAGCAGTTGGCCATGGTGGAATAATCACTGATTGACCAAGAATGGAATGGTTTGTTCATAAATCACAAATCAGAAACTAGGTATGTCAATACCACAATTGATATGTGTATAAGAAAGGGTATTGATGTTTGTAACCACATAACATGATTGGTAAGAACACTATGGAATGCATTGTTCAACATCAAAGGATACACCATTGTCCATTGTGGATGAAGATTCCAGTTTGAGAGTGGATAAGGCATGTGACAGTGGCATAAGCTTTACCTGATTGAAGAATCTGTTGATAATGTCTCTTGACAGGTCATTATGAAATATATATGACTAGTCCATAAAGTTCATATGAGTAACAGTCCATAAAGTTCATAGGAGCAACCACAAATTGGCATATTTACAGGCAAAATGTCATCTGCAGAAAGGTTGTAACCCCACAGGGCACATGGGGCCATGCAGACGTTGAGTTAAAGATGAAACACCAGCATGGTAAGAAAGTCAGTGTTCATGTTGCTGGCTGTTGGATGGCTGGTTTTGCAGAGGCCTTGGCAGGAGGTGCATTAGATTTTGCATTGAGTCCTTCAGTGGACTAGCCAAATACGCTGGCATAGTGTTTGTGTAGTGGAAGCTGATCACACCCCTGCACAAGTATTGACAGTCCATAATAGAACAATCAGTTTGTATGTGGCACCAGCCAGACTTGGAAAACACCAGCAGTGAAGAAAAGTTGAAGGAGTTGCTTGAAGATCTTACACGTCACTCTGTTGAAACCTGTAAACTTGTAAAAATGCTGTTATAAACACAGTTTATAAGACAAACAGCTATTTTCCATGGGAAAATAACAAAATTATTAGCAATGTCTTTGATTGTGGTGTAGTGTGACATAACCTAAGTTCCTGGCAACTGTAAAAAAAAAAGTGATGGCATTGGCCATGCACTTGGAAGTGCAGGTCAAGGTTCAGTAAGGAGGGAACATCATTTAGTAATCTGTGAATACAGCCTACTTCCAGGTATCTGAAGAGGTTGTGACAGTAATTAAAACAGTTTCCCTGCCTATGGGTTGCTGTCTGAAACTTCAAAGTTTGGCTCTTGATTGCAGTCAAATCTACTTGGTTTTGAAATGGACATACCATTTTAGAATAAACCTGTTGACAGTGCCTGTCACGCTAGTGACATTTGAAAAAGCAGGCCCTCTAGTGGTCTTTCCTGTGTGTTTTGAACAAAATACTCCTAGGTGTACAGTAGTGTGGGGCCCCACTACTGGGTTTTGAGTATGTCTCTAGTATGCTTCAAGGAGGTGTAGTAACATGGCACTATGAAACCTAGAAATGTTGGTACAGAAGCAGAATATGAATACTGCCATATTGTAATTGGGTAGATGTAAAGGGTACCTGGGAGTGATGATGCAATCACACCAAATAGTTGGTCTGGGTTGCTGCTTTCCACTGTTGGGGGAACAACAGTTGGAAACACGGCAGTGCTAACAATGGAATGAAGTGCACAATACTGTGTAGTAGTATCATTTGGAAGTTAAGCATAACAATTTGGGTTTATAAATGCAGTGTGATTGTATACACCTGTGTGGTGTGCATTGGCCTAGCTTATAGACAGGGTACCTTTGGGTAAAATTCTGGTGTTGTGCCAACCTTGAAAGGTGTCTTTAGCTAGGTAGGCCACATGGATTTGTTTTCCATAGCTATCAGGCTGTCATTTAATGTTTATTGGTCAGGTGCCACCACCATGGTGTGTAGGTGTGCATGATTTTACCTTGTTGTAATCGGTGTGGATGTCAGCATGCTGACCATTTTTTTCTGAGTTTGGTGATGGCACATAGCCTGCAGATGAAAAAAGCAGTAGATTTGGGTTGTTGGTGGGAGACTTTAGAACAGTTTGAGCCTGTGAAAACAACTAATTTGTTTTCCCAGTTGTGTTGCTCCTCCCCCATGCTAGGTTGACAGATTTAGTTAAACATCATCAGTTTAGAAACTTTTGAGCCAGAGGCTCATTTACAAAGGTACCTCGTCACAAAGAGGACATCAGAACAGTAGTACAAGGGACACAGTACTTACAAACAAAAAAGTTACAGTTCAATTACAATTTTGTTACAATAGAATACAATCTCCAACGAAGCAAAAGATAACAAAAGGTGCAAAACTTATGGTCGGGGGAGAGCTGGTGGGGGTAGAAGGGAGGGAGATAGGGGAGGAGGAATTAGTAGGAAAAGGAAAGGGAGGGGAGCCGCTCAGTGAGCATTGTCAAACAGAGTATATATATATTTTTTTTTTAACTAGGGCTAACACACTCCCCACCAGGCATTTTACACCCAAATCCCATACTGAGTGGAATATCCCTAGATGTGGAGCAGAGTTCTGAGCTTATACTTGATAAGCTGTTACTACATGTAAAAACACAATAGCATGAAACCTAAACATATTTGTAGTGACACAATGACCATGTTGGGCATAGTGCACCACAATATATAGAGACACAAAGGTGGTGAACATTCCTAAAACAATATTCTAGGACTAGAGATTGTAGTCAGGCCCCTTAATGTGCCTGGCTTTAATGTAGCTTGAGGGCTGTGGTTGAAGGGTGTGTACATGCAGTTTGTCGTGCACCTGGTGAGATGAGTTGCAGAGGGTGGGTATATCATTAAGTGTTTGTGTAACTACATGATGTTGTGTGTTTGTTTGTTTTTTATGAAAGATTTACTTTTGGCATCCTATCTCTCTGTGTTTGTGGGTTTGAAGAAGACAAAAAGGTGGCCTGGCCTGGCTGAATTGGATTGCCAGACAGTATGGTTGGGATTGGCATGGTCTTTTCAGGATATGTCATCTGGAACTATGGATCAACTGTGTGTCCGGAAAGGTGGATCAAAGTCTTGTTATCCAGTCAAAGTCTTTTGCATTGTCCTGTGAAGACAGAATGATGGTGAAGGTACAACCCCAGCTCACCTGATTACTTATTAGGGGCTTAGGGCCTTTGCACCAGGCCGGTGCTGGTTGGCATAAAGCCACCTGTTAACAGGTTTTGTGTGGTTTGTTCATAGCACTTGACAAACAGAAGGGCTGAGCTGGTTTACAACGTTAGAGTGCACTGGGCCTTTCCAAACTTTGAGCAACAAATGGGTTATTTGCAGACACTTTTTTTTTATTTCTGTGACTTGGGGAGATATTGATTTTTATTTATTGAAATGTTTCACCAGGAAGGCACACTGCACAACACGTTGCTCATCTCCCGGTACAACCTGGGGGGTTACAGTAGGATGTGAAATTTAGACATACAATTAACATTTAACAGAACTATGGGGGGGGGAAATGTTATACCTCCTTTATTTCTGGATCTGCCAGCTATGGCTCAGTCAGGTCCAGAGAGACTTTTTGTTTCTGTTGTATGCAACCACCATAGGAATTGCACTGGAAGAAGGCATGGTTCATTCCTCTCCACCCCCCGAGCTCCTTCTTTGGTGAAAGAGGCAGCTCGGTTATTGTAGTAATGGAAGGGTTGTGCTTTGGGTTGACTAATGCTGGCAGAGAGGCCAGACAACAAATTAATAAATTCCCACTAAATTTAACTGTAACAGTTTTGCAGAGATGTCAGATGACACTCTATTGACAGTAGGGGTATGGACATTTAACCACAAATGTGTTGGCAATCTTATTTGCCAATCAGTCAGCACCTTAAAAGGTGCATGCTGAATAGATACTGATGGGATGACCCTAATTTGCCATTAGAAATGAGGGCAATAGAGCATCCCAATGTTTTTCAAACTTTTAACAGCAATATTTGAAATAAACCTACTGCATACATTGCCAGAGATGGTTTGTAGTTTACTGAGTTGAGGGTCTTTGTACTTTTGGTGATGCAGTCCCTGGTCAGAGGAATCCTCTTATTCCTGAAGAGAGAGAGAGAGAGAGAGAGAGAGAGAAGAACACACAAAACAAACCACAAAGGAACGTCCTTTCAGAGCAACCTCTCTGTGAGAAGTTAGCATTGCTCTTAAAAATGTTGCTGCATTAGCTTGATACAGATGTATGCCTTCAGCTGTCCCTGGTAAGGTAGGTAATTCTGTGGCTGCTAGCCACACACACTACTCAATTCCTGAAAATAAAATAGGATTACAAATAAAGCGAGAGAAAGAGGCACCCCAATTTCCATTGCTTTAAGATTACAAAAAATCTCAGCTGAGCTCATACAAGATCCAGATTTAATGCCTATAGTTGTATATCATGGCATAATGTATGTACATGTTGTTTTACATTATAAAGTTGACAACGTTCAGGCATGAAACAAAAGGTTAAAGCAATTAAAAGTGATTGGAAAAATCTCCCTGCCCCCTGGTGGGGCACAGTAGGTGTTGCAGAAATGAATTTTCTGAAAAACACAGTTTTAATATTTTCTTTCTTTAGCAGTTTAAACTGTGTAGCAAATGACGTTGCTTTCCTTTCCCGTGAGCTGAAAAAGCAAATGGCTTGTTATGGATGCTGGGGTGTTAGAATATTCACATCCCACCCCACTCCCATTGATTGCCTTGCTTGGCAGGGGAATCACATGGCATTTTACTGAACAAAGAGAAGCTGTGGTGACAGTGAAGCTTCATGAAGGAAGAGCATACGTATGGTGGGCTGTGTTAAAGATAAGCCAGAAGGTTCTGGCTGCAAGCCCAGAAGAAAATTGCTGTCCTTTTCCTCGGACAGAGTGCAAGCACTGAAATAATAAAAAAGTAAAATTCCAGGGTTCACATTTGGAGTGTTTCTGTGAAAATGTGCATTTTAAGTGAAAAATAGGTGCTTAAGTAGGGAAACGCATCTAGTCTGAACTGATAGGGTAAGGACATCAGGTGACGTGCTAAAGGTCACACAGTGTGCAAGTAAGGGCTGCTGGTATTCAAAAACCCAACTGTTTCTGCGGTGTCCTTGAACACTACACTGTATTTAAGTGTCTTTTAATGATAAAAGAGTACAAAGGGAAGCTGGTGGCTGAGGCAGTGTGGAGTTGCTCAACACACAATGTATGATTAAACACTTTTGAACTACTTTGTAAAATAAAAAAAAATCATCAGATCTGTTCCTTTGAAACTAACAAGTTCTTATCCGAAGGTTGTAAAAATGCAGTCGTAACAGTTGTGAGTGAAGACACATCTAGGAGATCGGGAGCTATGCCCTTGGGCTTGATGCCAAAATACGGCATGTGGCCATTTTGAAACCTCTGTTACGAACATATTGTTCCTCTTTAGCAAAGAGTTCCTGGTTTTAACTAGAAGTATGATAAAAGCATTTGTAGCTGTTAATACACAACATTTTTCTGGTGCATTGCCTGGAGGAGAAAAAAAAAAGCAAACCACAAATTGTAACAACCTATTCCTATTATGTCATATCTCTCCTACCCTCTGCAACATGCTCCAACCAGCAATCTACATACAAAAATCTTTCACACTAAACCTGACCAGGCAGCACAATTCTTGTATCATAAAGTTACATAACTTAACCAATTCGTGAAAGACTTGACTTCCCCTGCCTGGGGAACACTAGTTAAGCAACACATTTTTAAAACATCTGGTCATGTTTAAAACAGCCAGATAAGAAGAGGCAAAGAAGCTTTTGCTTTCATATCGTAACTTATATTGCAAAACATGCTCTGCTGTTTTGAAAGTAGCTAGCATACACAAAAGGTTATTATCTCTCAGCAACCTTGAGTACAGTACATGAATCCACAAAACAGATATACGCCGAAAAAGTGAGAGAGAATTACTGGTGTGTGTGTGTGTGTGTGTGTGTGTGTGTGTGTGTGTGTGTGTGTGTGTGTGTGTGTGTGTGTGTGTGTGAACAAAGCAGCTTGGACTGATCAGGTATGTATGTATGAACAGAACAGCTTGGATTTATCTGGTCTGGTTTGGGAATTAAAGAGGTATTACAGAAATAAAGTATAGACAAACAACAACTAAAGAAAAACTGTAGGACAAGATGCACAATATCTCATCCAGTGGTGACTGTTAGGATAAGATACACACACTTACCTCATCCTGTGTCAACGAACCCCATCTCTATTTTGATAGCTCCAGTTTCTCGGAGAATGACCGCAAAACTTTCATGGTTACCTCTGAGTGCTGAAGCTATTAACCATTTCAGATCAGGTTTCTTCTCAGTCATTTCAGTAGCCTGCAAAGCCAACTTTTTTTTTTTTTTTTAGAGCTGCAGTTTACAGTTGAACAGTATGCAATCTGAATTGGGATGCTTTTAAAGCAGGGAAGAGTGCCATGACCAGCAGACCCTGTAGAGAGTGGGTCTGTGCAGTCTGTACAATCTGTAGCAGCACCAGATACTGGGTTGAAATCTTACTCTTTATCCGGACCTGCTGAAAAGACAACAACTGACAGTCCTGCAGCTGGACCTTCAGTGTCTGCATTTCACAACCTGGTTCCTGAGTGGCTAGAGTTCCAGGCTTTGGGCCTTTTGGAAGCTGTGCTCCACGTTGTGGAGGCCTTCTATAAGGAGTCAAATCGCCAGTGCTAAGCTTTTAAATGGAAGAGATTTTCCATTTGGGCATTAGCGCAAGGAGCTTAATCCCCTTGCTTGCCCTGTGGTTAGTATCACAGTACCTCTGGTCCCTCTCCCAGTTCAGACTGTGAGCAACACCATTAAGGTGCACCTGGCAGTCATCTCTGCATACTGGGCATGGGCTGATATGCCAACATTTGCCCAGGAGATGATAACGTGCTTTTTCAAGGACTTTGGCCACCTGTTCCTTCCAATGAGTGACCCACCACCACCACCACCACCATGGGACCTACTGCTGGTTCAAGCTGTGTTCATGGGCAAGCCATTTGAGTCTATGCACAAGTGTGAGATGTCACACCTGTCATGGAAGACAACCTTCTTGGTGGCCATTACGTCAGCCAGAAGGATCAGTGAGCTCCAAGTGCTTTTGGTGGAATCTCCATATCTGGTCTTGCAGAAGGACAGAGGCATCCTTCACCCCCAGCTGAAGTTCCCTCCAAAGGTAATATTGGAGTTTCACCTTAACCAGGTGATAAATCATTCAGTATATTTTGAGAATTAATTTTCAGAGGCTGACCATAGGCTCTATGCACTGGACCTATGGAGGGCACTCTCTTACTCTAGAGAGCGCATGACTGGAGTTCGGGATGTGGCTCACCAGCTGTTTGTAACATACACTGAAGCCGCACCTGGCAGACTGGCAGCAACGCCGATGATTAGCAGGTGGATAACATCTTACAGTATGTCAGCCTCTGGTATAGGTTGGCTGACAGGGAGTCTCCCATAGGGCTTAGAGATCATTCCACCAGACATACTGCTGCCTCAGTGACTGCTTCCAGAGACATCCCTGGACAGGAAATCAGTAGGGCTGCTACCTAGAGGTCAGCACACATCTTCATTTCCCACTTCAGCATGAACCTCGAGGCACACTGCTTTTAGAAATTTAGTTTGTCATCTCTTTTCACCAAGTGGGGGTGCACACCTTGCCCCCTCCTTCCAGAAAACTGCTAGGAATCTGCCAAAGTGTGGATAGTGAACTGTATCTACACCCCTATAAAGATAGATTACACACCTGTAACCGTTGTTCTAGGAGTGGTCTACAGTTCACATCCACATAACCCATCCAGCCTCCCCTGGCAGTCTGACACCCATATCCCTGCTTCCAACATGCAAAGATCTAACATCATGGGGTGGAGCCAAAAGTGTGGGTTTGAACTGTATACCAATCCTAGAACAATGGTTACAGGTGAGTAACCTATCTTTATTGCCCATCCCTGAGTTGGAAAGGGGATTGTGCAATTAGGTATTTGTATATTTGGAAAATGTTTTACAAAGGTTCAAGTTGTTTAATTTCCTATGTAACAGTACTGTTTCATACTCACTGTCCAGATTTGTTTGGTCCTTAATAGGTAGATACCTACCAGTCCATGCTAATTAACCCACATCAACTTACCACCTCCCCCCGGGGGTCAAGAGGGACATGTCTGCTGCTGCCTTAGAGGTGGAATCCTACTTCATGCCTCTTTAGAAAGTGACCCAGCCTCTTACTCCTTGATAAGGACCTGTTGGTTCACAACACAGAAGTTCTGTTACGTGTTTTGTCTTAATTGCAGCATGCCCTATACATGACAGTTATTAGGTCTATGTACACTGTTGCTAATTGGTTGTGTTAATAAACTCTGCAATGGTACAAAAAAGCTCCCCTCAAGCTTGGTTGCGAAGCACATAGCTGCCCCTTTCTCTAAATACTACTTCACAAAGATATTAAATGGACACCTATAAAACAGATCGATGATAAGAATGGGTGGTGGTTACTAGCTAGATTTGCCACCACAAATGGCCCATTAGCTCTGGTCAACTTATATGCACTTAATACAGATACCTCTTCATTTTTTGATGACCTCTCATAGGGCATTTCAGACTTAGTCACGGATAACACTGTGATTTTGGTGGTGAGGGGATTTCAGTTTAGCCCCAGTGGCCTGCCTAGATAGGTGCAATGGGCTACCACATCCACATATCAGATCTGTGCGTCTCCTAAAAAATTTACTGTCAGACCATGCCATTTCTGACATATGGCAGTTATCAAACCCTACCGCAAGGGACTGCGCATACTTGTAGGAGTCGTAAGAGTCTTATGAGTCAAAAGCATAATGCCATTTGAAACTCACCAATTTCATTGTTTGGACTGGTATCCCAGGTAGTTGTCTAGTGCTAACTTAAAGGATTCCATCATAGGGCTAATCACAATATCTTGTTGGAATGTATTCCATATACTAACCACATGTTGGTTAAACCACATCCCTCTTTTGGTCGTGCTATACATTTCTCCATTAAGCTGTATATTTTGGCCTCTAAGCTTCCTATTAGTAATGCTTGCCCGTAATCCAAGGCATTCCCACAGGTCCTGATTTCTGAATGCCCTGAAGACCAAAAAACAGATCTCCTCTGCAGTGTCTGTATTCAAGTGAAAATAAATTGGTCTGTTAGCCTTTCTCTGTAGTCTAGGTGAGATATATTGTTTATTTTTTTTTGTTGCCCTTCACTGCACTCTCTTAAGTAATGCCTTATATGGTGCCCAAAACTGGGTGCAGTATTCAAGATGCAGCCTGATCAATGCACCACAGAGCGGCATAAAAATTGCTTGTCTATCTCTATTCTTCATATGTTTGAATATACATCCCAAACTTTTATTCCCTCTAGCCACTACCTACCGAGTACTTCTTAGCTTCTCATTCACTGGCAAGGCAGCTCAATTTCTGGTTATCATCTTCTGCACTCACCTAGTTATCTACAGGGGTCTGTTCACAAGAAAGGGGTACCAAAGTGCGACACAGAGGTAATTTTTTCAACCTCACAGTAGAATAATTTTGATAAGCTTTTCTGAACACTCTTACCCAAAGTTGAAAAAGTAACTATGTAGTGAGATAACTGCCTAACAGAAACTTGAGATAAAAGCCACTCGTTGTGGTGCGTGCAACAGGGGACACCAAACAGTGTGGCACGTGCAACATTGGACACGAAACAGTGTGGCGCGTGCAACATTGGACATCAAAACAGTGTTCTTCTCAGTATCTAATCTTTTTAATATTATAACCATTTAACACCAAACATTGCAAAACTAACATATTTACATTTGACCATTTTGAAGTGTTCCAAGGTGCAATTCCGCCAACCCTAAAATCTTCTATTCAAGTATTGTTATTTTTTGATTGTCTTATGCTGTGTTGCCCTGTTCCCCCGGTTCTGCCCAAACAAACAGAGACACACACACCAAGCACTGCAGAGAAATGGTCGCTGCCATGCATTTATTTGATAAAAAACCAACATTAACAAGTCTGCGTGATGTGGGCAGCCAGGTAGTCTTGATTTGTATTCTACTCCATAACTCTGTGCTTCCACGTGCGTTACGAGTCATCAGCCATGCTCAGTTGGATTTTTCATTCAGAAATGTTAAGAAAATACTTGCTTCAAATTCTGTGTTAATTCCAACGTTGTTGCAGTTTTTCATGTTTCTTGACAATGGTTTTTAGGTCATCTGGTGATATGTCGAATTTTCCTTGTCCTTGCACTGTTACCGGTCCATAAAAAAGTCGTCTTCCCTTTATGACATCAATGTCTAGATGCCGTGGCCAAGAGAATTTGCCATCCCTGCTCCATTGCAAAAATTTAGATTCAAATTCTTGTTTCATTTCATCAAATGATGTTACTTGTCCAATGTAAAATATGTTAGAGTAATAGACGGCATAAAACTAACTTGTCTGTATGTGGTCATAGTTCTTTTGTTTTCTGGTAGATGTGCTGGCAACAGATGTATTGGCTGTTGTGCTGGCTGTGCTGGAAACAGATTTGGTTGTTGTGCTGGCTGCAGAATCTGTCAATGCAGCAGCATGTTCACTAATCTGGTTCACAACAGTAGACGCACTGGTCATCACTGGAGATGTGATATCAGAAGCGGGAGTGGGTGTGCTGGTGATTGCATTGTAGACAGGAAATGGCAATGTAGTGGGCCCAAGATTCTGAATATCTGAAGGGGGAGAGGGTGTGTGAATGATTGCACTGGAGACCAGAATAGGCAATGTAGGGGCCCTGAAGTTTCTTTTTCCTTCACTGAAGACACATAGCCAGGTGCAGTCTGAATAATCCTCTTCTTCCATCCGTTGACATATCTTGCATTTTCACATTGACCATCCTCCTTTCTGCATGGCCCACAGAAACAGCTGTAGTCTCGGACTTCAACACCATCCACTGCTGGTTGGACACTCTGAACCTTTCGTGTGCCAGCTATTGTTTTTAGTCCTGGTCCTGCATTTCTGCTAATTTTTCCATCACCGACCCAGAAGAATGTTCTGCGATAATGAGTGCAACCTTCGATGGCAGGCTCCTTTGTTAAATTCCTCTTGCAGTACTGAAAGAGGTGTGCAGCATTTGAAATGATAGCCTGCCGGGACTGCACAGCTAGGCTTGCACGTGACTTCACCACCGCACTCTCACCATCTGAGGGTCCTTTTCCATGCCTGGATCCAAAAAATGCACGCTCTATTGGGAATCCATGTAGTAATGGAGACAATGATATGTTCTGGAAGGTCCATTTTGATTTGTACTGACTCCCACACCCATCAGTAAAGTGTATCTGTCTCTCAATATTGATGCCACGGATGTTTCTGAGGTAGGAATTGGACATGTTCACGAAATGCAGAACTGCATGGTGGTCATGTTTGAGATCACTAGATATGAAGACAAGTGACTCTGTAACTAAGTCTGTACATCTTTCACACCTGTAGTAGTCACTACAGGGTGAACAGTTACTTACTCATGGTGCCAATGGCATGACTGAATTTCATCCTGGTACTTGCATGTGTAGTTCTCTGCAAAGTCTAGAACCATCAATACCCAGCTGTCGGGAAGGTTATCTTTGAGTAATTTGAATTGGTGTTGTTGCCAGGATGCTACGTGTAGATGTCGACCCAAAAACTGGAGGTCCTCCTTCAAGACTTGAACCAGACATCGAAATGTGGCCACTTTTCTCTTCATGACTTTTCTTGTTTGTTTACTTTCTGATCCATTTATGACCCTGGAAATGGTCACACTCTTCCACTGTTGCCATTTCACCTCCTCAGTTCCATGTGTCTGTAAAAGTTCTTCCAATGATTTGTCAATAGCAGAAGTGCTACACGTTTTGCAATTTTTTTTCAATGCAGGACTTTTTAAAGAATTTCTCACCTTCCTTCTTTGGGCACATTGTCAGTTCTACTGCTTCATAAATATTGGACATTGTGCACTCCATTTTTTTCTGCTCAGCAAATCGCTTTATTGCTAACAGCTTTAGTTTGCCATTGGTGCAATACTCGCAGAGACACTGGTCCAGTTTTTGATCCTGTGCGAGTTTAATATTATCAGGACAGAGACTGCTGAATTTAGTTAGTCCAATTTTCTCATCTGGGTTCTGCTCACTGAATTCTTGTTGCAGCCTTTTCAGAGTTTTGTCTAAGAATGATCTTGCTTTTCCGGTTCGCTTAGAAAATGCCTTCTTGTGTGGAAGCGGTGTTGCTGATATATTGAAAAAAATCATCTACTTTCTTCTGCAGCTTCTCAGATATTCCCAACTTGTGCCTGGTGCTCCTCTTAACTTGCACACTCTTTGATACCCTCATCATTCTTCTCCAACTGATCCCTAGGCACGTGCTTGCTCTTCATAGTAGGCGGTACTTTTTCAGAACAAGAAGCGTGCTGATGAATTCTTTTTTCAGTTCTTTGTCTGCCTTCATGTTGCACTGTTTAAACGAATGTAATTTTTGCTGAAGGACTTCCACTAACTTATTGTCCAGTTTGGTGCGACATCCGAACCTTGAGAGGGCAGCCTGTTTTTGGAGTGGCCAAGGAGATAACTTTTGAGATTGTTGCAGCAAACCTGGTTGGGGACCTGGGCAGTCCTTCATGTGCTCTCTGCACAGCCTTTCTAATTGCACTTTCTGACCTTGGGTCCATCACTGGTGTTGTGCTTTCGTCCAAGGCAAGCGCTGTCATGGTTGTACTGCTAATGAAGGGTGTTCCCATTTGTGTTTCCATTGTGCTGGACGGTATGCTCACTTGCATTTCCATACAGTTTGTGGTGTTAGTGGCTGTGGTCAAAGAATTGGTGGTCTGCATCTTCTTTAATTCTTGGTATCCTTGTTGTCGTTTTTCATTGATTCTTCTGCGTTTTTGTGAAGTCATCATCATGCGTTGTTCTCTTTTCCTCTCTCTCCAATATTCTCTTTTCTGTTCTGCTGTTTGTTTAGTTGTTTTAGTTACAGAAAGGTTTACAGTATCTGGTGTCATGTCCCTCTTCTTTTTCCTGGCTTCCTGCATTCGCAACCGACTTTTCTCTCCAGCAAGTGTGCGTTGTTCTTCGGTCATTTTCTCTCTGTGCTTCCGTGCAAGTCCTTTTGCTTTTTCTTTGTACTCCTGGATGCGTTGTGGATCCTTTCTTAAGTTATTACGGTACCACTGACTTCTTTCTTTTACTGTGAGTGGTACAGAACAATTCTTCAAAGCCCCATGAAGCAAGTCAGCAGCAGACACACATGGTGTTTGACGTCTTCTTGTTTCACTTTGATCCATCTTTTTCTTTCCAAAACTATTCAAGATAAAAAAATAAATGATGCCATAATAAAAAACACACAGAATATAAAATTCACTCACAGAAAACAATGAGGAGGGCACAGGGCAAACAGTAGCGCCGCACGAGATAGAGTAGAGCAGCACACACGGTGACGCCCTACGAGGTAGAGTAGAGTAGAGCAGCACACACGGTGATGCCGCACGAAGTAGAGTAGAGCAGCACACACGGTGACGCCGCACGAGGTAGAGTAGAGTAGAGCAGCACACATGGTGACGCCGCACGAGGTAGAGTAGAGTAGAGCAGCACACATGGTGATGCTGTATGAGGTAGAGCAGCACACATGATGATGCCACACGAGGTAGAGTAGAGCAGCAAACAAAATGGAGGCCTGCCCACACTTGCTTGCAAACAAAAATGGAGGCCAGCCCGCACATGCCTGCAAACAAAATGGAGGCCCGCCCGCACTTGCCTGCAAACAAAATGGAGGCACACCCACACTTTCCTGCAAACAAAATGGAGGCCCACCCGCACTTGCTTGCAAACAAAATGGAGGGCCACCCAAACTTGCTTGAAAACAAAATGGAGGGCAGCCCGCACTTGCTTGCAAACAAAATGGAGGCCCGCCCGCACATGCCTGCAAACAAAACGGAGGCACGCCTGCACTTGCCTGCAAACAAAATGGAGGCCCGCCTGCACTTGCCTGCAAACAAAATGGAGGCATGCCTGCACTTGCCTGCAAACAAAATGGAGGCCCGCCTGCACTTGCCTGCAAACAAAATGGAGGCACGCCTGCACTTGCCTGCAAACAAAATGGAGGCCCGTCTGCACTTGCCTGCAAACAAAATGGAGGCCCGCCTGCACTTGCCTGCAAACAAAATGGAGGCATGCCTGCACTTGCCTGCAAACAAAATGGAGGCACACCCACACTTTCCTGCAAACAAAATGGAGGCCCGCCTGCAGTTTCCTTGCAAACACAATGGAATAAAAAACATTTCAATCACAGAATTCAGTAATACGACAAAACATTGCATAAAACACCAGGTCCAGCTGATGCATCTTTCCAGGAATGCTTCTCGGCCTATACCTTTCCACCAACCCCCCCCCAAACCAAGAAAGCACATGGCACTCAAGCTGGCCGAGCCTTAAGCAGGCCTGGAAAAATGCATAATCTGGATCCCACTAAGTCTATCTTCAAAACAAACAGGCAGCAATCATGTAAAATTCAGCACAAATAACCCCCCCAAGCCACAAGCCTTGCCATTAAACAAAAAGGCAACACAATGCAGCACAATAATAATCCAGACACAGCAGCTTTCCAAGTGTGCATATTCACCACTCACTAAGCCAAGAAAGCGCCCCTGAAGATGGCCGAGTGAACCTTTGTGGACAAGCACATCTGGAAACAAATGCCTCAGTGTCTCACTTAAAAAAATTAAAAAACATTTCAATCACAGAATTCAGTAATACGACAAAACGTTGCATAAAACACCAGGTCCAGCTGATGCATCTTTCCAGGAATGCTTCTCGGCCTATACCTTTCCACCAACCCCCAAACCAAGAAAGCACATGGCACTCAAGCTGGCCGAGCCTTAAGCAGGCCTGGAAAAATGCATCATCTGGATCCCACTAAGTCTATCTTCAAAACAAACAGGCAGCAATCATGTAAAATTCAGCACAAATACCCCCCCAAGTCACAAGCCTTGCCATTAAACAAAAAGGCAGCACAATGCAGCACAATAATAATCCAGACACAGCAGCTTTCCAGGTGTGCGTATTCACCACTCACTAAGCCAAGAAAGCGCCCCTGAAGATGGCCGAGTGAACCTTTGTGGACAAGCACATCTGGAAACAAACGCCTCAGCGTCTCACTTAAAAAAATGAAAAAACATTTCAATCACAGAATTCAGTAATACGACAAAACGTTGCATAAAATACCAGGTCCAATCTTTCCAGGTATGCTTCTCGGCCTATACCTTTCCACCAACCCCCTACCTAAACCAAGAAAGCACATGGCACTCAAGCTGGCCGAGCCTTAAGCAGGCCTGGAAAAGATATTTGGATCCCACTAAGTCTATCTTCAAAACAAACAGGCAGCAATCATGAAAATTCAGCACAAATAACCCCCCCAAGCCACAAGCCTTGCCATTAAACAAAAAGGCAGCACAATAATAATCCAGACACAGCAGCTTTCCAGGTGTGCGCATTCACCACTCACTAAGCTAAGCCACTAAGTCTATCTTCAAAACAAACAGGCACCTTTCCACCAACCCCCACCACCACCCACCCAAACCAAGAAAGAATAGCATTCAAGCTGGCCGAGCCGTAAGCAGGCCTGGAACAATGCATCTACTGGTCACCCCCCCACCCCCAGCCACTAAACAAAAAGGCTGTAGTCACAGTTCAGCATTAGCATCACCCACGAGCCAAGAAAGTATGGCACTCAAGATGGCTACGTGAGTCTCTGTGGACAACAACACCTGGAAGCAAAAGCTGTCTGCACATGCAACCTATCTCACATTAAAAAACAAAACAAAACAAAAAAAATGTATTTTAACACAGGAATAAGGCAAAGCATTGAACACCAGCCCTAACTGATGCATCTTTCCAGGCACATGGCACTCAAGATGGCCGAGTCTTAAGCTGGCCTGGAAAAATACATCACCTGGCCCCCTACCCCAAACCATCTCATTTTAAGATGTAATGGCAGCAATCACAAAATTAAGAATTAATGGACAACTCATATGTGCTTATCCACCACCCACCAAACAAACTAAGCATTCTTCAGAATGCCAAACAGAAGGCCACCATTCTCAAAACCAAAATTTAGCAAACATACCTGTAAAAAAAAACATTGCCTACCTCATCTTGATTTTTACAAATAATAAACATACCTGGACAGAGGTTTCTATGCCAAAAGATAGTGGTCCACACAACACATTATTAAAAGCACCAATGGGCATTTGCAATGGGCAAGACTTTCAATGCATTTAGCCACATGAATCAATCAAATAACACAAACTGGCTGCAGCCCTTATGAGAGACTCCCTTAGGGTTCACATCAACCACGCCAAATAAAACCAAAAATAGATTTAGTGTGCTCCTCTTGACAAATCTTGCTTACTTGCTGTTTGCTACATGGCTCCCCTGTGGCTCATTTATTGTAGTTAATATTCTTAGCTCAGCAAACAGCCAGTGGCACAGTCAACAGGATAGTTGAACACAGCTCTCAAAACACGCCGAGCAAGGGGCTCAGCTAAGCAGTACTAAGCTCAATTTTGTAGAAATGCAGAAAATGCAGAGAGAAACAAATTATACTCCCCAGTGGCAGCTGCCTGTGCAAAATATTCTTACCTTTGTGGCGCAGCAAACAGCCAGTGGCACAACACACAGCGTGGTCCGAAGAGTGGTGTGGCGCAGTCAGCAGGGTACTTGGAGGTGGACACAGCTCTCCAAACATGCCAAGGAATCACGAGCAAAGGGGACTCAGCTAAGCAGTACTAAGCTTTTATGGCTCATCAGAACCTGCGTACTGCTGACGTCCCCTTACATCACGCCATGGTACTGCTGTGAATGGGTCAGGTCGCATAGTGGCGCACTCTCATACGGGGAATGGAGACACGAAATGGAGACCTGGGGTTAAATCACACCACAATGAAAGGGGAGCATTTAATTGTATAAAATCATTGGCAGCCACGTACCTCGGAACCTTTTCATAGCACAGGGGGAATTCCTAGGACAGAAACTCAGGAGCAAAACATTTGTGGGGCATTTTAACTTTAGCCTTTTCACAGGACACTGTGTGTTGCATGTGCCACGGCAATTTGTACAGAAAGTTTACAATAGCCAATGTGGAAATTGGGGAGAAAGCATGTAAACTTAAAAAAGAGACACGTCACACCATTTTTTCTAATGCTTTTTTATTAACAACAGGCAAGGCATATGCAGAATATCACACACACAACATATTCTCATCTTGCATGTCACAATTTGCTGCTGCAAATATGTGCATTTTTCATAGATGGCCATCTAAAACAAAAAAAAGGACTGAAGCTAAAACTTTGAAACTATGTCAGGTATCTCTTGAGATGACCATCTATTGAAAACACATATTATATTTGCAGTAGCTATTTTGGTAAGATTTTAAATTAGTGATGCAACTATATTGTACTGTGGTAACCCTTTCTCATGAACAGACCCACATCAATTAATATTGCCCCACTTATCCCTCTGATTACACACTTGTTACTCTGGCATTTTTATGGAATCCTGACTTACCCAGGTCAGCCTCCTAGAAAACTTACTCCCTGCTTCTCCAAGACACCAGGTTTCAAAAGTGGGTCAGGGAAGAGACAGTGGCTTTTTTGTTCTGTTACTTGGAGCACTTTTTCCTCCTGTTGCTAGCTGGCCCCCATCGGTTCTACCTAGCCCTCTTGCTCACCTTCCCCGGGACTTGCCGCTCCTCCTACAGGCACCCTAGCTTACCCAAAAGGCAGGACAGTTAGGAAGGGGGCTCAACCAACAACAGAGACTTGGTCCATGCTTTGGAGGGGAGCGCATTTATCGGTAGTGGGGGCCTGTGGTGGGGGGGAGACATCCTCCTGCAGTGTTTACTATTTTTCCCCAGCCCCTGTAGGATGCCAAGAAGATTCCTTGACGTGTATGCATGCATGCACATGCTTTGCTTGTCGGAGCATGTTGGCATCCTCCCTGATTCCATGGCTTAGCTTGTGCTGCCACCTATGGTCACCCACGTGGCAGTAGCACAGTGGACTCCTCCCGTCCTCCTCAAGGTGCAGCACATCCCTTGGGATGCTCAGTTCACTGAACTCAGGTCATCAGCATCATAAACAGTAGCACTACCACTGTGCTGGTGGATTGGCGGCAGTGCCATATTTAAAAAGCAACCCACCTGGAGAAACCTCTGCAACAATGATAAGGGAGGCTATTAAAGTCACACTCGAAGGAATATAATGGGGTGCACTGTGTACAGACGCAGCCTCAGAGAAGCCGAATGCAAAAAGTTGAATTCTAGTCTTATAGAGAAAGAAGATACATGCAAGTCTGATACCTCTAAATTAAATGACTTAACTCTCCTTATGGAGATAACAAAGCTCCGAATGCATCTTAATTCACTACTCACCAGGAAGGCTGCACCAACTATTAAAAGAATAAAACACAGATACTGGGACTGTGGTAAGAAAATGAATAGACTTCTGTCTTACAGGCTCAGAAAATAAGAAGCAGAGTGACATGTTGCTGTGCTATGGGACTCCGCAGGCTTCACCTTAGCTAAACCACAGGTAATTACCCAGCTTATGCTAGATTATTGCCAGATGCTGCATAAATCCTAAAGTTCTCTTGACCACACATATTTTCAACATTTTATGTTCCATACATCTACCTATGTTACAGGAAGACCAAAAAACCCTGCTAGAGTCACCCCTTACTCTTCTTGAAATAAAAACCAAAAACAACTCTTGCTTCTCTCTCTCTACATAAAACACTTGGAGGTGATGGGTTTCCAGTGGACATGTAGCAACAGCTTAGCACTGTTTGCCCTCCCCTTCACAACATGAAGACTGAAGCTCACCAACAATCTAGTCTCCTAGCGACCCTTCGTGAAGCCACTATAACATTTCTACCTAAGGAAGGCAAAGTTCTATCACACCCCTTCATTTATAGGCCAGTCTACCTTACCTGATTCAAAAGTAATAGCTAAAGCATTAGCAGCATGACTGGAAAATATCCTTCCCATCTTAATTCATAGAGTCATTAGGTTTTTACGTTTGCTTGTGGCATGTGCAAGGAACGTTTTGGGAGAGTAGCACACTTTGGAGGTGTGCCTCTCCCATCCAATGCACTGCTCCCTTGAGCAGGCATGGTGGTCCTGCACCAATGAGTGCAGGAGCTCTGTATGACAGCGGTGTTCCTCTGCTTCAAAGCAAAACACCGCTGCCATACTGAAACACCGCCCGCCCGTCCCCACGCTGGCGCTCCCCAAGCTTTGTGCCACGCTGGTAGCCCACCCCAGCGTGGCAAACGCTAGTTTGCTGACAGGGGTGCCCAACTCGCCGGCTCCATCGGCCCCAAGCCATCCTGCTGCCATGCTGGGAGCCCACCCAGCGTGGCAAACGTTCGCGTTTTGTTGCCGACGGGGTGCCCAATCCCCGCCGGCTCCTCGCCCCCAGCCATCTTCTGCCATGCTGGAGGCCCACCCAGCGTGGCAAACGCCCCACGTCATCGTCTTTTTTAACTTGTAAATAAAAGCGGTCCGCACAGCGTCTCCCAGCCCTCCCACAACCCGCACCCACCCATTGCGCACTCAGCCTCCCCCACACCCCCCTCACCATACTTACCTCCGACTTGGCACGCATTGATCTTCGTGGATCGGGAACACGCTCTACACTCTTCAAAGGCGACCGCGAACTGAGGAAATGCCGGTAAGCTGTATAATGGGCTAGATAGGGGTTTCAACTGTATTGCATATCTCAGTCATTTTTTGGAATTGTTTCACCAAATTTTCAACATGGGGTTTTTGGGACCCCTTCTCATGAATGATGTCACTGTCATGGCGTTATTCGGGCCCGAAGGGTGATTTCGCAGGCACCGCGCTGAGTCACTGCTACAAATCACCCTCTCGGCTTGAATAATGCCATGACAGTGACATCATTCATGAGAAGGGGTCCCAAAACCCATGTTGAAAATCTGGCAAAAATTCCAAAAATGACTGTTTGATGACAAGGTATGCTATGCAGTTCCTCACGCAGGCTTGTATGTTCGCGAATTTTCAATATTTCCAGATTTTCAACATTGCCATTTTATCACACCTTCTTATGAGTTATACAGCTGTCATTTTTCACATCTCACCCAAAATGTGTTTCGCCCATATAGTGCACAATGGCGCAGTCGGTGTCATGAAATCAATGTATGGGACACATTAAGAAAATCACAGTGATACTGTTCATGAGCAGAGGTCTTAAAATGGCTATGTTGAAAATTTGGTAAAAATCCTAAAATTACTGTTTCTGGCGTGCATTATGCAGTTCCTCATGCGCATCGTAGGCTTCTAATTTTCAATATTTCCACTCCAGATTTTCAACATTGCCATTTTACCACATCTCCTCATGAGCAGTACAGCTGTCATTTTTCATATCCTGCCCAAAACGTGTTTCCTACTTCATGTAGCTCACAATGGTGCAGTCGGTGTGCGTAAATCAATGTATGTGGACACATTAAGAAAATCACAGTGACACTGATCATGAGCAAAGGTCTTAAAATGGCTGTGTTGAAAATTTGGTGACAAAATTCCTAAAAATGACTGTTTTACGAGTGTATTGCGCAGTTCCTACTGCACGCTTCGTAAGTTTGAATTTTCAATATTTTCACTCCAGATTTTCAACATTGCTATTTTACCACACCTCCTCATGAGCAGTACAGCTGTCATTTTCACATCCTGCCCAAAGCGTGTTTCGCTATATAGCGCACAATGGCGCAGTCTGTGTCTTGACTCAATGTATGGGACACATTAAGAAAATCACAGTGACACTGTTCATGAGCAGAGGTCTTAAAATGGCTGTGTTGAAATTTGGTGAAAACATTCGAAATTACTGTTTTCTGAGTGTTCATTGCATGCAGTTCCTATGCACGCTCGTAAGTTTGCGAATTTTCAATATTTTCACTCCACATTTTCAACATTGCCATTTTACCACACCTCCTTATGAGCAGTGCAGCTGTCATTTTTCACATCTTGCCCAAAACGTGTTTCCGCCCATGTAGCGCACACTGGCACAGTCACTGTGTGAACTCAGTGTATGGGACACATTAAGAAAATCACAGTGTCACTGTTCATGAGCAGAGGTCTTAAAATGGCTATATTGAAAATTTGGTGAACAAATTCCTACAAATAACTGTTTTCACGAGCGTTGTACGCAGTTCCTACGCGCTTCGTAAGTTTGCGAATTTTCAATATTTTCACTCCAGATTTTCAACATTGCTATTTTACCACACCTCCTCATGAGCAGTACAGCTGTCATTTTTCACATCCTGCCCAAAACATGTTTCCGCCCATGTAGCGCACAATGGCGCAGTCCGTGTGCGAACTCAATGTATGGGACACATTAAGAAAATCACAGTGACACTGTTCATGAGCAGAGGTCTTAAAATGGCTGTGTTGAAAATTTGTGACAACCTACAAAATTACTGTTCACGAGTGTTCATTACGCAGTTCCTACGCCTTTCATTACATTTGCGAATTTTCAATATTTGCACTCCACATTTTCAACATTACCATTTCACCTCCTTATGAGCAGTACAGCTGTCATTTTTCACATCCTGCCCAAAACGTGTTTCCGCCTATGTAGCGCACAATGGGGGTAACAAAAAGGTCATGCTGACAATTTATTGTCCAAATACCAGCAATCGCACAGGGCATTAGGGTAAAGCACCATACATGCCAAACACCACTGCAAATACCTGCAAGCGAACGTTCGGCATTGACAAATGCTTGTTATGAGTAGGTTTAGGATTGCTTGAAGGCTGAGCAGTTGTGGTGTTTGTGCAGCTGTGTACTTTGGCTTATGCTCCCCCCTGCCCCTGCTGCATAGACTACCACCCTATTGGGGTGTCATAAGGACACTGGAGCTCTGATGAAAGGGTTCCAACCCATCAAAGTCTTGCAGGGACAGGGTCCCAGGACCAAAGGCACCTTAAGGAGAAACACACAACAGAAGACAGACAAGCACATTCTTCCCAAGGAGAGAGTTGCCAGACAGAGGCCCTGACCTGGAGTCACCAACCAATTCCAGCTCCTGCAGAACTACCTAGCATTTTATGACCTTCAGCACAGAGGAGAGGGAAAAAAAAAACAAAAAACTAAAAAGGAGCCTCTGTAGATCTATTATCTTGGTTTTCTTCCCTCCAAACTAGAGATAGGCTTGGTGATGGCTTAACTACTACAATTTAGAAACTCAGTTCAGGGAAATTATTTTGGAGGAAGGTTTCTCACTCCATACCTCTAATGGTAATGCTGTGAGGGTGCCACAAGTCAATCTCTACAGCTAAAGGAGGTTCCCCACAAATGACTGCTGAAAGGCACTCACCTGACCTCTGACTGAGGGGAGACCTAAACAGAAAGCAGAACCCCTGAAGGACAAGGCATGGAGCAGAGCCCTTGAGGGGCAGAGAAATGAAGGTTACTCACTTGTAACTGTAGTTTTAGGAGTGGTATATGGTGCACATCCACACTGTGGCAGTCTTCCTTGCCCTTAAAATCCAGCCTTCAGCATCTTCAAGCTAAGCTCCTCCCACCCACCCGGGTGGTATGCTCCTTGGCTCTGCCTCGTGACGTCAGCTCTTGCACGCTGGAAGCAGGGATCTGTGTGCCGCTTACCAAGGGAATTTGGGTGGGTTGTCTGGATGTGAACCATATACCACTCCTAAAACTACAGTTACAGGTGAGTAACCCTCATTTCTAGGGATGTGGATATGGTGCAATTATCCACACTGTGGCAGACTCCTAGCAGTTCTCCGGGGGGGGGGCACAGTGCACACCCCTACTTTGAAGTGAGGGGGATTAGAGAACTGAGGTCCCAAAACCAGCATCCCAATGTGGCTAGGTTGATGTAATAGTGGGAAATAAAGGTGTCTGCTGAATTCCAGGAGCAGTCCTGCAGATTACCTGGATAGGGACGTCCATGGAAGCAGCCACCAAGGCAGCATTATATCTGGTGGAATGAGCCCTTAATCCAATGGGAGGTTCCCTACCAGCCAACCTATAGCAGAGGTCGATACAGGATACAATACATCTGCCAGTCAGCTTAGCTGCCAGTCTGCCAGATCTGGATTCAGTGTAGGTGACAAATAGCTGGTGAACCTCTCTCCAAACTCCAGCCATGCGTTCCATATAATAAGCAAGTGCTTACCTCAGGTCCAACATATGGAGCCTATGCTTAACCTTCAAGATTGGAATGGTGAAGTACACCGGGAGTTTGATCACCTGGTTAAGGTGAAACTCCAAAACAACTTTTGGGAGGAACCTCGGATTAGGGCAGAGGACAACTTGCCAGGGTGTTGTCAGTGTGCAGCCTGTGCTGGCATAATTTTCGTATATGATATGGCACATACTGCCAGGTTTGCTTTTGCAGCCTGCACTGCCATCGACGAGGGTTACTGTGGTGCATGCCCCATCAACTTCCTCAGCTGGTGCACCACAAACACCCCTGAGCAGAGGCCTGTGACGTTGTCAGCGACGTCTTCTATTCCCTCCACCGACAGGGACATTGAAGAGGAAGAATATAATCTTGACCTCATAATGGAGGAGGATTATGAAGAGGAGGAAGGATATGAAGAAGAACATTATGCTCCTCATTCCAGTTCTACTGCATCCTCTTGCAGTGAGGATTCTGTAGTGTACACACTCAGATCTCCTCCTGAAGACCCCCATTTTCAGACAATGATGCAGTAAATGCAAACTGCTATGGGGTTTTCTGTGGAAGAAGAGGATCCTTCCAAAAATAATCTGATGGAGTTTCTGAAGGTTTCCTGCACTGCCTCCATCATTGTTCCTCTAATTTATCCTGCCCTGGAGGATGCCACCTTTGCTGCCTGGTATGAGACAATTACTGTACCAGCTGCACTCAGAAAGACTGACAAGTAGTACCTTGCCCCTGCTGCCAAGCCTTATTATGTCAGCCAGCCAGAAAGAAATTCTGTGGTCATAATGGCTGCCATTGACAGATCCAGGGCACCAAGGCATGAGTGCCCTGCCACCTAATAAGGACTCCAGAAAGGCTTGATGTGTTGGGAAGCTGAACATATGCCTCTGCTTCATTAGGCCTATATATTGCAAACTAACAATCTCATATGATTAAATATCAAAATAGCCTTTGGAAGGCTGCTAAAGCTGCAGATCAGGCACTCCCAGAAGGCATGGACAGCAGTGAATTGCTTAGAAATCTAAATGCAGATGCTGAGGTAGGCAAACATCTGCTACGCTTAGCATATGATGTCTCAGTTGCTGCTGCCACTAGTATTTGCATTAGAAGGTATCTTTGGCTCAGGGTGGCCGGGTTTGCAACAGATGTGCAGCATCATACAGGACATGTCATGCTTTAGGGATAGATAGGAGGAGGAGGAAGAAAGGGGGGGCTGGGCCTGGTGGGGGAATGGAGAGGGGTGGGTGGATTGGAGTAGTGGGAACAAGGAGACACCCTGTGGCAAAATGGGACCAGGATAGGGGTCCTCCCTGCCTGGTTCCCATACCCAAGGGCTGTGCATTGTGTAGGCAAGTGACATGGTCTTCCCTCGGTTGTCCATCCTTCTTGGATGGTGTTATGCAATGCCAGTTCTGTTAAGAACAAGACCGTTGTGAATCAGATCTTGTTGGTTCATCTGACTTGGCTTGCATCACAGAGACCTGGCTGGATGAAAATGCTGGTCCAGTGTTGGTTTCAGCAATTCCAGCCTGGTACTCGGTGATACACTGCCCAAGGATGGATCGTTAGGGGTGGGGGTGTAGACATTGCTTTAGATCGGAGCTGGGCCTTATGGATGTGCCAATGGGGAGCACCAGTTCCTCCTGGGGATGGCAATATCTGATTTGGAG
The DNA here is from genome assembly GCA_016271365.2 of Neoceratodus forsteri. Taxonomy (NCBI): domain Eukaryota; kingdom Metazoa; phylum Chordata; order Ceratodontiformes; family Ceratodontidae; genus Neoceratodus; species Neoceratodus forsteri. The sequence continues at coordinate 1,562,271,906 of CM057449.1, forward strand.
GTGGAACCAGTCGGGTGGTCTGACCATCACACAATATGAGTTCAGTTTTGTGGCTCCCCCCAATAGGCCTGCCCATAAGGAGATGGTCCGGTACCACCCCTTGAGGGGTGTGACTCCAGATGGCCTAATGTCAGTGATGGACCTATCGGGTATACCGAGTGAATGCATGGATCTAGGGGGTCTGATACTTACCTATAATAAGGCGGTGACAGAGGCCCTGGATTCCATAGCTCCTGCTTGTGTTCGCCCCTACACTCTTTGCCTAAGGTCTCCATGGTTTGATGGGACCATGAAGAAGATGAGGAGAGTGGGACAAAGGTGAGAGAGGTGCTGCCAGAAATCAGGTCTGGAGGCTGACAGAATTAGATTGGTGGACCATTATATGGTTTATCAATCAGCAATCACCCATAAGAAGGCAGAATTCCTGTCCAGGGAGACTGCTGCTACGTAGAACCGACCAGCTCAACTCTTCCAGACTGTCGACAGATTGTGCAATCCATTCTGTCTTCAGCCTGGTGCAGCCTTTTCACAAGAGAAGTGTGATGAGTTTGCTCGGTTCTTCGCAGATTAGGTTGTCACCATCAGGTCCAGGATCTGCTCAGTCCCCTCTATTGGGTATTGTGGAGGTTAGCAGGAGGCTGCGAGCACCCAGTTTGCTTGGTCTGACTTAGGCTGGCCAGAAATCATTGACATCGTGAGGATCATCCAGACTTTGCAGCCAACCTGCTGTAGTTTGGACCCAGGCCCGACATGCCTTCTTGTAGGGTGTGTTGATGAAATCGGCCTGGTCCTGGCTGAGATGGTCTGGAGATCACTGGAGAGGGGAGTCTTTCCAGACCCTGTAAAGGAGGTGGTTGTACAACCACTCTTTAAAAAGTTCTCCCTTGACTTGGACTGTCTGACCAACTACAGACCTGTCTCTAACCCTCCCTTTGTGGGTAAGGTTATTGAGAAGGTGATTGTGCTGCAGCTGGATGATCATTTATCTACTCATGATGTCTATGATTCTGTCCAGTATGAATTTAGGAAGAGGCATAGTACTGAGACAGCCCTGGTTCGGGTGCTAAATGATCTCCTAATAGCGAGAGATTGGAGGACTCATTCCATCTTAGTCCTCCTTGCTCTCTCTGCAGCGTTTGACAGTGGACCATGGTGTGTTATTGGAGTGCCTGCGGTTCATCTGCGGACTGTCTGGTACAGTCCACAGATTATTTATTTATTTTTTTTACATATTGTTTTATCCCCGCCTACTGGGCATGTTCTGTCCACTCCTTCGGGCAGCCAGTCCTGCCGTTGCCTCTGCCACTGACCCACCATCCTGCTGCTCCAACGCTCCGCTGACCCGGCGTATCACTTCACCGAGGGGGCCCCTCTGCCCTGGAGAGGGTGATTGGGAGGGAAGTATAAACTGCCTAAGCACACTCTTGCTTCTGGGTGGAGTGTGGATACTGCAGCCCTGGATGCTTCGTGGCAGAGAGATGCGGGGTGGTGTGGCTGCTGTCATCCGGTCAGAGATGTGCCATCTTTCACGTTTTTCCTGGAGAGCCCTCATTGTGATGCTCCTTGTAGTGCCTCTGGTCTCCACTGGGGGCCACTACAAAGCGAAGCACTTTCCCCAACCCTGCCCAGGACAGGAAAGCAGTCCTCCAGATGCTCAATCCTCTCCTCCTCTGCCAGCCCCCAGCGACCCGAGTCAGTTCCCGAACTCAGGTCACCGGCGTGGTTCGAGGTGTGTCATCCAGTGCCTCAACCCTCTGTGCCACCGGGCCGGCCCCTCGGATGTTTTTGATCATTCCTCAAGGGTAGGACACAGAGAGTGGTGTCTAGGATTTATTTCTCAACCCCTCTCCCCCTATCCTGCAGGGTACTACAGGGCTCCATTCTATCACCCGAGTTGTTCATAGTGTATATGCTGCTGTTGGGAGATATTCATTAGGTGATACAGTCTGAGTTTTCACTGCTATGCAGATGATACTTAGTTGTACATGTTCTTTGTGCCTGAACAGGATGAGATCCTCTCGGTCTTTAACAACTACCTTTCTGAGATCAGAACTGGATGAGTGCCAGCTTGCTGTGGTTGAACCTGGTTAAAACTGAGGTGTTGGTTGTGGACCCAGATCATCGGCAGGTGGGTTTGTCGGTGGGACAAACTTCCGGGCTTTGGCTTGGGGGTGTTCAGTTGACTACCTCAGATCAGGTGTGGAACCTAGGTGTTATTTTTGACGATGGCCTGATCCTTAAATCCCAGGTGTCGGCCGTTGTCAAGACCTCATTTTACCATCTTAGGAATGTCACCCGGGTAAAACAACTGGTTCCTCCTGATGATCTTCCAACATTGGTCCACACCTTTGTGACCTCTCACCTTGACTACTACAGTGCCCTCTACCTAGGGCTACCGGGTATTGATATCTGCCACCTGCAACTGGTGCAGAATGCGTCAGCCAGGCTACTGACTGGCACTTCTAGGGCCAGTCATATCACGCCTGTGCTCCGCAGACTGCCATGGCAGATCACTCTCAAGGTTGGGCTGCTGACCTACAAAGCCCTACACGAGCAGGAACCTTGCTATTTGCAGGATCTCCTTTGCCCTTACTGCCCCCTCTGTTCCACTAACGAGGGATTGCTAGAGATTCCCAGGGTTTGATTAAACACATCTGGGGTCCGGTCTTTTGCTTTTGTGGCCCCTACCCTGTGGAATTCTCTACCTCATTGGGTGCGAGAAAGCCTGAAAATCCAGAGCTTTAAAATGGCACTTAAAACTTACTTGTTTAGCCTGGCATTTCCAGATTCTCTTTAATTTTGAAGCTGATATCTATTGGGACAAAGATTTTATGAGAGTCTCTGATGTATTGATTTGTTTGTGATTTGATTTTAACTACTGTGTGTTTGTGTTGTAATTATATACAAGCGCCTTGATATTTGGAAAGGTGCTTTTCATAAATAAAGTATGATGATAATGATGATGATGAACATAAAGTGAGGAATGCTCCTTTTAGAGGCACCAGATTGTCTGGATATCATATAGAAATGGCCTTATGAGGCCTTCAAGTCTCAAGAATGACTTTAAGGTCAGTTAAATCCTCGTACCTTACACATGGTAGAGATAATGTATCCTTTCGCCAACCTGGTGCCAGAGGTGACTATCAAGCCTACCATCAGGAAGGCCGAAGGAAGGGTGGTGGAGCCTTGCCAGATCCCCTTCCCGCAGGAGCCCATTCTAAGGCCTCCAAAGTCGGTGGTTCTGCCCCCACTGAATCAGCAAGACTCGTGCAGGATTCCCCCCAAACCACTTCACCTGCAGGAGGTGGTGGTAGGGGGTCACTTCTCCCTTCATCTAACACAATGGAGGGAGATTACTACAGACGAGTTGGTCCTGGAGATTATTGCAAAGGGACATGCTCTGGAGTTGCAAGAAACTCCTCCAGAGCATCCTGTCTCTTTCAACTTATCCCTCGGGATATCTGTCACTGTTGAAAGATGAGGTGCAAGCACTGCTAACCAAACTTGCCATAAAACCTGTACCTTCACACTAGAAGGACAAAGGATTCTACTTCAGATACTTTCTGATCCCCAAATGGACAGGAGATCTTATGCCTGTACTAGACCTGTGAGACCTAAACTTCTACATAGATTACAAGAAGTTTTGCGTGAACTTCCTGCAAAATCTGATTCCTCTGTTGCAGACAGGGGATTGCATTTGCTCCCTGGACATGAAAGATGCATACCTTCATGTCAAGATCAGACAGCATCACAGAAGGTACTTGAGATTTTTCCCGGAAGTAGAGCACTTCCAGTTCAGAGTATTGCCCTTTGACTTGTTTTCTGCAACTCAGGTCTTTACCAAATGCTTAGTTGTGGTGGCAGCAGCCCTTTGCAGGGAGGATATATACGTCTTCCCACACCTGGATGACTGACTATTGAAAGCCAGGTCCCGGAGCCAACTCGAACATACCCTGTGTCACACAAGGCAGTTGTTTGAAGACCTGTGGGTGATAGTGAATGTCCCAAAGTCAGTACTCTTCCCTTGCCCGAGGCTGCAGTATATAGGTGCAGTCCTGGACACAGCACAGGGCAGAGCATTTTTCCCCCTGTACAAGGCAGAACATCTCATTGCTCAAGTGCAAATGGTGTACAGCAGTCATTATGTCCAGCCAGGACATTGTTGTGCCTCCTTGAACTCATGGCAGTGGCTGTTGTAGCTGTGCCACTGACTTGCTTACATATGCAGATACCATAATGAACATTGAGAGTGCAGTGGGACCAGTCAATGGATGACATGGATCAAAAGGTTCTTGTCACGCCCCATTTATAGAAACATAGAAACATAGAATTTGACTGCAGATAAGGACCGCTTGGCCCACCCAGTCTGCCGATTTCCCTACGTACTGGATAAGCTGCAGATCCTAGTTAACCAGCAGCCTACTTCTTCCTACCCCAACCCCCTAGAATGGCCTTATGACTGTCCCATGCATGCTTGAATTCCACCACTGATTTTGACTCCACAACCTCCTCCGGAAGGCCGTTCCATGCATCCACAACCCTCTCTGTGAAAAAATACTTCCTTGAATTACCTCTGAGCCTCCCCTCTATCTTCAAATTGTGCCTCTTGTTCTTGCACACCTCTTTTTTTGAAAGATGCTACCCTCTTGGACTTTGTTGATTCCCTTGAGGTACTTGAACGTTTCTATCATGTCCCCCCTCTCCCTCCTTTCCTCGAGGCTATACATATTAAGCTCCTTTCATCTCTCTTCATATGTATTCCGGTGCAGACCCTGCACCATTTTAGTTGCCCTCCTCTGGACAGCTTCCATCCTGTCTATGTCTTTGCGGAGATCGGGTCTCCAGAACTGCACACAGTACTCCAGATGGGGTCTCACCAGCTGTCTGTACAGAGGGATAATAACTTCCTGTTTTCTACTGGTGATGCCTCTCCCTATGCATCCCAGTATCCCCCCAGCCCTCCTTGCTGCCCTCTCACATTGCTTGCCCACCTTTAGGTCATCTGATATGACTACCCCCAGGTCCCTTTCCATTTTTGTTGTTGTTAGTATCTCACCCCCATTGTGTACTCTTCCCCTGGGTTTTTGTTTCCCAGGTGCATTACCTTGCACTTCTTAGCATTGAATCTAAGCTGCCATACATTTGACCATTCCTCTAACCTTGCCAAGTCCCTTCTCATCCTTTCCACCCCACCCTGTGCATCAACTCTGTTGCAGATCCTTGTGTCATCTGCAAAGAGACATACGTTTCCTTCCAGTCCCTCTGCAATGTCGCTTATAAAGACATTGAAGAGGACCGTCTAATACTGAACCCTGCGGTACCTCACTAGTAACCCTCCTTTCTTCTGGTGGACTCCATTTACTATTACTCTCTGTGTCTATTCTCCAGCCAATTCTTTACCCAGGCTGTCATCTTGGGACCCACTCCCAGGCTAGCTAACTTGTATATTAATCTTTGTGTGGGATTGTGTCAAATGCCTTGCTAAAGTCTAGGTAGGCCATGTCCACAGCCCTCCCTGATCTACTACTTTGGTCACCCAGTCAAAGAAATCTATCAGATTCATCTGGCATGACCTTCCCGCTGTGAATCCATGCTGCCTAGAGTCCTGTGCCCCTCTGGCCTCTAGATACTCGACAGTTCTTTCCTTCAGAAATGATTCCATCATTTTCCCTATCACAGAGGTTAAACTAACAGGTCTGTAGTTTCCTGCTTCTGCCTTGCTCCCACTTTTGTGAAGGGGAATCACATCTGCCCTCCTCCAGTCCTCGGGTACCACCCCATCCTCCCATGATTTGTTAAAAAGGGTAGTCAGTGGTGTCACTAGTTTTAGCCTTAGTTCTTTTAGAATTCTGGGATGAATCCCATCAGGCCCCATTGCTTTGTCCACCTTCAGTTTTAAGAGTTCTTTCAGAACCCTTTCTTCTGTAAATGGGCTGGTATCAACTTCTGTATCCAGAGTGTTTCTACTGTTTGTTTTATGTACCTCCCCTCTTCATTTGTAAATACTGAGCAAAATATTTGTTTAGTATCTCTGCCTTTCACAGTCTCCCTCTGCCCACCCTCCCTCCCTTATGTAAAAAAAAAAAAAAAACACTGGCATGGTAGATGCACCATGGCAATCTCTTGAGGGGCGTTCCATTCTTAATCCCAGCTCCGACTCAGATTCTCACTTTGGATGCATCAGAATCCATGTGGGGAGCACTCTTGGACCCTTATCAAACCCAAAGGTCTTGGACCTAAGTGGAAGTCAAATTGCACGTAAATGTCCTGGAGATGAGAGCTGTTCTATACAGTCTCCAGGCTTTCCAGGAGCATCTGACTCCATGTCATCTGTTAGTAGAAATGGACAGTGTCAATGTTATGCATTACATAAACAAGGGGTACTCATTCTTATCCCCTGTGTCAGGAAGCAATGAGAGTGTGGTACTAGGTGCTAGAACATGGCCTGGAGTTATCAGCCATGCTTCTCCCAATTGTCCAAAATGCCTTAGCAGATAAGCTAAGCAGGTCACAGTCCAAGTTACAGGAATGGGAACTACTGACCTTCATGGCAGATGACCCCTTTGCAAGATGGGGTCATTCAGAGTTGGACCTTTTTGCATGCCCACACAGTGCAACACTGCCATGCTTCTGCTCGCTCGCCCCAGTGCCTGGAGTGTTTGGGCAAGACGTGTTGTCCCACTCTTGGAAAGGCAGGTTTCTGTGCACATTTCCTCCCATTCCATTAATACAGTGTTAATGTGTAAGCCCCCTACAAATGGGGTTCCTGAAAACCTTCCTTGGGTGTGCCTAAATGCCCTCTGCCAGGCTGGTGTTCTGTGTCCTAGCGATTTAAAAGTGTTTGCATGTGAGTGCCCTGTTAGCCTCCATGCCTGTCTCTTTAAGAACTGCCTATTTTGTGGTGTAAAATTAATGTGGGAGGGGGCTGAGTATTTCTTTGCTTGAGTCCTGCCCGGGCTGCCAGATAATCACTCCGTTCTGCCATCGCTATTTGCACAGGTGGAGCTCTGTTAGAAGCTGTACTTATTTGCTGATTATCTATTATGACAGTAATGATATTGTAGTTTGTCTAACCTGCCTTCCTTTGCAGTATGGACTTTCTGCATTTCACCACCACCTTGGTTCTGGACTGCCTAATGGGAGCAATCAGTACCTTTGGGGCTCTAAAATGGAGCCTGTCCCCAGGGGTCTTGTGGGAGCAAATTTCTGTAGGAATTGTAGTTTTTACATTTTGGTGCCAAAACAGACTTGGAGGGGGAGCCCTTGCTTTGACAGACAGATGGATCAACCAATTGAACCTTTTGGATCAGAGGGAAATCTCCAAGCTGCCTGCAGCAGTTAGGCAGAAATGAGTTGGAGCTGGAAGAGTGAGCAGCTCCAGCTCGAGGAGCTGCTGCCCTGCAGGGTAGCGTGGGGACTTGGCAAGAAGGCTGAGTCTGGCCTGCCTGCTTTCAGCTCTCCTGCATGAAGCCTTATTTCAGGCTACATCTCCGAGCCATTTCGATGTGCCCCGATTAATGGGCACGGTGAGCAGTCAGTCTGGAGTTAGAGTTTGGAGAGTAAACAGCTCGAGTGATTCGAGTAGCAGCTCCTGCGTAGTTCATGCGGGAGATTGGTGGAAAGGCTGTTTGGCTTGTCTGCCTACTGTCCCTCGAGAGGTAATCCTTTGAAAGGCTTAGCAATAGGACTGTATCTGAACTGAAGTGTGATAAAGCCACTGAAGAGTGACCAGATTTAAATCTGAAGAAGACCAAAGATTTGCTGTACGCGATCAGCTCGTCAGGACATCCATTTACCACAGAATTCCCAGTTTTGCTCAGAGAATTTGATATTGCGTCCAGACTTCCATCTGCATTGTGGTATGGTAATTGCTTTACTATAAATGTGCTGTCTGCTGTTAGTGGGTTGTGATTTGGTTCCCCACTGTGTAAATGTGCCACGCTTGCTGGAAGCTGCATCCAGCACTACCGGACTCAAAATCCGAACTGTTTCACCCAGCCTGGGCCTTGCCACCTGGCCCAACCAGCTACTTCAGGCACAGAAACCATCATCAATGAGAGACTCTCCCAGGGATCAGCCCCTGCTCAACCATCTCAAAGAGGAATGACACCTCGGTGGTTCATGTGGGCCCTGCTTCTCCTGGCAAAGCAGTCATCAACCTGCAGTCTCCATTTTGTCTAGCCTGTGTCTTGTATTGGGTAGCATGAGTAACAATCAGGGTAGCTCCCTGCAAGAACAGCTAAATCTCAAGTGTTGTCATCTGATTGCATTGTTGTTTTTTCTTTCACGAACTGAGTCTTCAGGCTCTGGATTACAAATTGTGTGTGGTTGTGCATGCCTTTTCTTTTCATCACAGGGCCCCAACCAACTGTGACTCCCACGGGCAACGCATCAGGCTAGCCTATCTCACTAACTGGGTTCCAAGCGTATGTGTGACTGTGTTGAGGGACTAAAAAGTTCATGCATAATTGCCTGCCTAGATCAGTTATAGAATCAATCAACCTGATTACGTCCCGCCCTTGTTCAAGTCCCCTGAATAAATCAGATCTAACTCTTTTTGCATCTAATTTGGCTGTGGTTCTAGTCTGTACCAAAAGCACTGTACTGTTATTTGCTGTGCCTAACCTTGTTTTACACGGGGTCTCCAGGGTCGAGCTGGTGGAACCAGCCCTGGTGGTAAGTGCAAACAGTGTGGGGATTTGTATGCTGAATAGGGGCTACTGTGAAAGTGTTTGTTGCATATTGTCTAGGTCACTAGAGGGGATAGAGAGGGGTTACTGTGTCCCGGAGGGCTGTACTCAGGTTAGCTTTGTTACTAACAACCCTGTCCTCTGAGTGGAGGCACCCGTTTCAGTACCCAGGCCCCTTAACCTGCAACTACCCACACAAGCAGGAGTAGTAGCCCTTGGGATAGTGCCACCTAGGGGTTACAAATGAAATTACAGATGGTGGATGCAACCCTCATCCTCACTGCACCTCTGTGGCCTCACAGATATGTTATATGCTGCTGCAGCAACTAGCAATGGAGCCTATGGTACCCTTGCCTCTGTGCAGAGGCCTATTGTCATAGGAGAAGGGGCCCTGGTCCATCCAGACCTGAAGTCCCTACATCTGCATGCATGGCTCCTGAAGACATAGCCATAGCACGGTTTCGGGTGTCACCAAAATTAGCTGATGTACTGGTTGCAGTCAGAAAATCTTCCATCAGACATACGTACCCTTTGAAGTGGAAGCGTTTCATTTTCTGAGATACTTCCAAAGATACGGACCTACTTACCTGTCTAGTCAATGCAGTGTTGGACTACTCACTGTCACTGTCCGACTCCAGCCTGCAGTATTCCTCACTAAAGATACATCTGGCAACTATATCAGCTTTCCATGCTCCTGCTGATGGGTGTACAGTAGCTCAATTAGAGGTCTCAAGTACCTTTTTGAGAGATATTCTGCATATGAAATCTCCCATTAGCAATCTTCCTGGGACCTCAGTTATCTTCTGAGAAACTTACTTTGACTTCTTTTGAAGCAGCTGCAAGTTGTGGCTTACGCTTTTTTAGTTACAATCTCTTCAGCTCAAAAGATTTCAGAGCTACAGGCTGTAATGTATGAGCCTCCTTATTTGATTTTCCATAAAGACAGGGTGTCTTTACATATTAATCCTAAGTTTTTGCCAAAGGTGGTGTCTGATTTCACACTAAATCAAACCATCCACCGTCCAGTTTATTATCCCGAGCATGCCAATCAAGGAGAAACATGCTCCACACTTTGGATGTACATAAAATCCTGAGGTACTGTCTTGCTCACACTGAGGACTACAGAAAGTCCTCTCAGGTTTTGTTTCATTTGCCCCCGGAAAAGAGGGTATATCTGTTCCAAAACCATGCTTGTCCAAATGAGTTGCACATTGTATTATGTTCTGTTATGGTAAGTATGGTGTGGAACTTCCTGGTGCAGTTCATGGTCATTCCACAAGGGGCATGACCACATCTGTTGCTTGCTTCAGAAATGTCTCTGTGGCTGACATCTGTGCTGCAGCCACCTGAAGTAGTGTCCACACCTTTACTAAACATTACAGACTGGCGCAAAATTGACCGGCTCAGCTCTTCCATACAGTGGACAGGCTGTGCAATCTAGCCTGTATCCAGAATCTGAGAGCCTTTTCACAGGAGAAGTGTGAGGAGTTCACTCAATTTTTCGAAGATAAGATTGAAACCATCAGGTCGGAGATCTGTGCAACTCACTCAAATGGGCAGAGTGGAGATCAGTGTGAGATCACTAGCACCCAGTTTATCTGGTCGGACTTTGCTCAGTTGGCGATTGATGATGTCATGGAGATAGCCCAGGGCTTGCGACCGACTTACTGTAGTTTGGATCCAGGTCCGACACGCCTCCTAGTGGGGTGCGTGGAGGCAACAGGACCAGTTCTTGCTGAGATAGTTAGATGTTCATTAGAGACTGGGGTGTTTCCAGACACCCTGAAGGAGGCGGTGGTTCACCCCCTCCTGAAAAAAACTCCTCTGGACCCTGACTGTCTCACAAACTTGAAGCCTGTCTCTAACCTGCCTTTTGTAAGAAAGGTTATTGAGAAGGCAGTCATGTGGCAGCTTGAGGATCATCTGACCACCCATGACATCTATGATCCTCTCCAGTTCGGTTTCAGGAAGAGTCATAGAACTGAGATGGCGCTGGTCCGAGTACTAAATGATGATCTGATAGCGAGGGATCAGAGGAGTCATTCCATCTTGGTCCTCCTTGATCTCTCTGCAGCATTTGACACCGTGGACCATGGGATGTTGCTAGAGTGCTTGCGGCTTTTCTGAGGGGTGAGTGGCACAGTCCTCAGATGGTTCCATTCATTCCTCACTGGCAAGACACAGAGAGTGGAGTCCGGAGTATTTTCCTTGGCCTCTCTTTCCCTGCCATGTGGGGTGCCACAAGGCTCTGTGCTTTCCCCCATGTTGTTCATGGTGTATGTACTGCCATTGGGTGACATTATTAGGTGGTACGAGTTGAGTTTTCACTGTTATGCAGATAACACTCAACTTTACTTGTCCTTTGTGCCCAAGCAAAGCGATGCTGTTACAGTATTTAACAACTGTCTCTCCGAGATAAAGGATTGGATGAGTGCCAGTTGGCTTAGGCCGAATCTGGATAAGATTGAGGTGTTGGTTCTGGATCCAGGTCACTGGGTGGAGGGATTATCAGCTGGGCAGCCATCTGGGCTTTGGCTGGGGAGCGACCAGCTGATGACCTCTGACCAGGTGCGAAATCTGGGCATTATGCTTGATAGTGGGCTGACATTCAAGATTCAGGTGCCGGCCATTGTCAAGTCCTCATTTTACCATCTGAGGAATGTCACTCAGATAAAGCACCTGGCACCACCTGATGACCTTCTGACATTGGTCCATGCCTTGGTGACCTCGCTTCTTGATTACTGCAATGCCCTATACCTAGGGCTACCAGGGGTGGACCACCGCCACCTGCAGTTGGTGCAGAATGCAGCTGTCAGGTTGATGATAGGTTTACGTAGATCTGACCATGTCACACCTGTGCTCCACACTCTGCACTGGCTGCTGGTGCAGTGGAGGATCACCTTCAAGATTGGATCACTGACCTATAAGGCCCTACATGGACAGAGACCAGGATACCTGCATGAGCTCCTTTGTCCCTACTGCCCCCTTTGCCCTCTCCACTCCGATGATGAGGGATTGCTGGAGATTCCCAGAGTCTGTTTGACAACGTCTGGAGCTAGGTCATTTGTTTTTGCTGCTCTGACCCTGTGGAATTCTCTACCTCATCGAGTAAGGGAATGCCCATCTGTTGAGGCCTTCAAATCTGCCTTGAAAACTTATTTATTTGAGCTGACATTTTATACTGCTATTTAGATTCCTGTTATGTTTTTAGAAAAGTGGTTTTGTTTTTTATATTGTTTGATTATACTATGTAAAACACTATAATCTATTGTGGAATAGCATGTCAGAAATAAAGTTTGGTTGGTTGATTGGTTGGTCTCAGTCTTTAGAAATAGAACACATGCTCTTATTTTGTTGCTTTTGCGTCAGCATCTCTCCACCTCTTGCACTCACCTAATGATAAGTGGCTTACATTACACAAACCACCTACGCTTCCTAAACTGTAGTATTACTCCCTACCCTTCTACAGTTTTCTCTCTCTCCTCTTTGTCAGGACATTTTCTACTTCTGCCTTCTGCACTGTTTTCACTAATAAGTTGACCTCTCCTCTATTTCAGCAAGCCTCTCCCTGCAACTGATCTGTTCCTTCCTCCAGGCTTCTCCCCCTTTACTTCTCTCACCATGCTAAACCCACCCTTTCTCACTATCTATCTCCTTCCTTTTTACTTATCTAACACCATCCAGCCTATTCTTTCTAAAGCTCCCCTCTCTCACCCCTTCCCCCCCCAACAGTCCTCCTTTTCCTTCCCTCCTTTTGCCCCACCTTTTCATGCTGACCATCTCTCCTTTTCCTCTGTCCCATGTTTCACCTTTGTCTACCCATTGGCCACCCCCTCCCCTCCAGGCACACCTTGCTGTCCTCAGCTTCCCTTCCCCCTGCAGCTTCTCCCTTCATCCACCCAGCATTGCTCCCTTCTCCCCAGTTAAATCTCAAAATCCCTGTATTGTTGCACTAAATCCTCCACTCCTCCTTCCTCACACTACCCAAGAAGGCAAAAGTACCCTCCGCACTTTTCCCTTTCTACTCTTGCTTCTCTCTGGAGATGTTCAACCCAGCCCAGGCCCTCTCTCAACTCCCACCCCCCTCAGTCCAGCCAAACACCACCCTTGATTGCCTCACCTTTACCCCTGCCCAAGGGCCTTCATATTTTTCATCTAAATGCCAGACATCTTTCAAAAACTGACACCCTTAAAGTATGGATGACCCAGCACCCCCCTGACATTCTCTACATTACTGAAACTTGGCTCTGTGCTGGAATTCTTGACTCCTCTCTCTCTCTCTCTCTCTCTCTCTCTCCCTGACTTCATTCTTTTCCGGCAGGATCTCGGCAAACGTGGGGGAGGTGTAGCCTTGTACACCAGACAGTCTCCCTCCTCTATCTCCTTTAAAGAATCCTGCACCCTCCTCACACAAACTCATCATCACCCTCATTTCCCTCCATTAATCCACTCCTCTCTACGTTGGTGCATTCTATGTCCCACCCCAAACTTCTCCAGACTCCTTAGTCTCCACCATCTCCTCTATCATGTCACACACAGTTAACAGAGAACGCTTGCTTCTCATTGACTTCAACCTGGACTGACTCTCCCCCACTTCAGGATCGAGTCCCTTAATCTTACCCAGCTGATCCACGATCCCACCCAAATAAACTCTTGCTCCCAAAAACACTCACTGCTTGATTGGGTGCTCTCCTCTCACCCACACCACATCGTAGCAGCAGGGGTCCTCCAGACATTCAAAGCGATCACTGTATCACTTCTTGCATTAAAAAGATAAACTTCCCCCATGCTGCCCCTAAATACATCTGGACTTGCCCACTCCACTCCCTAGATACAGCAGCCCTCCTCTCACCCAGGCTGATTGGCTGCCTGTATTCTCATCCCAGGATGTTGACTCTGCCCTGTCCCTCTTCTCCAGCATAGTTACCCACATATGGAACTCCCACAACCCTTTAAGGAAAGCCAGAGTCAAACGACACCACCACTCATGGAGAACAACTGACCTTCTGGCTAAATGCAGATCTAGTGACAAAGCTTGGTTGAATTACAAAGCATCTCTGTCTCAGACTGACCTGCAAGCCTATAAATCACTTAGAAATAACTGCACCAAAGCCATCCGCCTAGCCAAGGCTAACTATTTCAAGTCCCATTCACAATCTGTTCACAACACACCTGCTTCCTTCTGAAAAGTTGTACACTCTCTAATAGATCCTGCAGCTCAGCAGGCCTCCCCTGTCCTTAAAATTGATGGTTCTCCTGTCACTGACCCCTCCATAGTGGCTGAGATCTTCAACAAATTTTTTGTCACGTGCGCAATCCTAGACCATCCCTTCTCCACCCCTCCTAACTCTATCCCATCCTCTGCCACTTTCTTCTTACCTCCAGTCTCCCCCCAGGAAGTCTGTGCAGCTCTCTCTGCTCTTAACCATGCCCAAACCAATCCCTTACAGGCTCCATCCTAGGATCCTTATTATCTCTGCCCCTGCTATAGCTGCCCATCTTGCCCACATCCTAAACCTCTCCCTCTCAACTGCCACTGTCTCCAACGCATGGAAATTCACTAAGATGTTACCTCTTCACAAGGCGATCCTTCCAACCCCGCAATTACCGGCCCATATCTCTCCTCCAGTCCCTAGCTAGGCTCATGGAGTCTCTCATCCACTCCCAGCTTTCAGAACATCTATCCATTAATAACACTCTCTCACCCGTACAGTCTGGTTTTAGAAAACAGCACTTGACCATCTCTTCCCTAACGCGAGTCACTGATTCCATTTTCACTGCTATGGAAGAAAGTCATAATACTGCCGCTAAGGCTTTTGATTCTGTCTCCCACCCCCTTCTGCTACACAGACTAAAATCTGCTGGTCTTGCAACTCCTACTGTCAGCTGGTTTAACTCCTATCTACATAATAGGCAGCAATCTGTCCAATTAGGTGACATACTTTCCTCCCCTCTTCCCATCCTCACTGGGGTTCCGTAAGGCTCTATTTTAGGCCCCATCCTATTCTCCCTATTTATTAACAACTTCCCCTTTGTCTGTAACTCCTCCCACATACACATGTATGCTGATGATACCATCATCTTTGCCTCTGGTCCCTCTTCCATCAGTGTGCAACCCCTCTCCTACAAGACTTCAACAGTGCAGGCATGGTTTCAGTCAAACCAACTAAAGCGCAATGCAAAAAAAAAAAAACTGTTACCAGCCAGCCTGGTGATGCTGATGATTGAGGTGCTGGATGCCTTACCTCGCACTACACTGGTGACCCAGGTTCGGGAACGACCTCAGGTCATAGGGGTGCTGGCGTGGGGAGGGGAGGTAGGAGCAGGATTGAGCGGAGCAGGTAGCCTGCGCTCATCTTCTCTCCTGGGGTGATGGGGATGGGTTGTCGCAGTCCCGTAATTCAGCTCCCACCAGGTGGAGATCCGATGAGATAGCGTAGGCAGAAAGGGCGGCAAGGGTGGAAGGGTCTGAGCTGGTGCCATGGTGTGCATGCGTGCCTCCACACTCATGTACGACCGTGTGCCAGGGCCTCGGGTGGGGAAGCTACCTACAAAGAAAAAACATAAAATCTATATTAAAAAATTGTTTTTACCATGACTTTCGGCACCAGACAGAAATTGGCTACCCTCCAGTCTACCACTGTTTTCTCTGTGCTGGATGGTTCCCCCCTAGCAAATGTCCCCACTTTTTTGAATATCTTGGGATATGGCTAGACACACACTTAGATTTCTCCACCCATATAGATGCTATTTGTTCCAAACTCCATCCAAAGCTTGCAGTCCTCTACTGACACAGACAGTCTCCCTCTCCCCACCCGGCAGGAGACTGTAACAAAAATTATTCTACCTGTCATTGAATATGCTATGTGGTCTATGGCACTGTCCCTACCACATCCCTCTCTAGACTGGATACCCTCCTAAATTCCTTCTGTCACTTTGCCACCTCTGCCCTTCCCCTTACTCACCACTGTTTTCTCTATCCTGCTCTCTCCTTATCACCACTATCCCACAGGTGCATGGTTCACTGCATCTCCCTCCTTGCTAAGTTCTGGTTTGGGACTCTTCCCCCCCCTCCTCCCATCTCCCACAAACTAACCCTTCAGCGTACTACCTTCAACACAGGGACCCACGAACCCTTGCTCTTCCTTATCCCCATTTCACTGGAGGCCAGTCTGCTTTCTTCTATCATCTTCCCCTACTCTGGAACAAACTCCTCTCTGATCTCTCCCTATCCCCCTCTGTCTCCTCTTTTAAAAGACTCCTCAGATTTCTCTCCTCCCCAGTGTTCAGACTCCTCCTCTCTACAGCCAGCTTAAGCCCATCCACCAGACTATCACTGCAGCCACCACTCAAGTTATCTCTTGGCTTTCTCCAGTTGCGCTGCTAACTTTTCCAGGCTTTGCAGTGGATTTGCAGACACTGTTCCTGGTATTGCACTACGTTCCTAGTTATTTATATTTACTGTTCTTGTCCTAATTTGCTGCTATGTAACTTGCATTTGTCTGTGTATCTTAAAGGTTTTGTATACTGTGTATTTTCTCTACTGACTGTATAACTGTACTTTTCTATGATTGTATAACTGTACGCCCTTGCTCCCCTACCCCAGGTCGCACCTGGAAATGAGCTCTGGCTCAGTGTGCCTTTCCTGGTTACCAATTTTAAATAAACAAATACATTCCCTGGCTCTATCTGCTATCTCCAGCCAATGCTTTTACTGTTACCTCCTCTGGTCTCTATCTTGTTGGTCCGTTCTTCTTACTTCTGGTTATCAGCTCAATTCTCTTGCTCCCTTCCCAGCATCTTGAGAGAACCCTCCAGGCCTGAAAACTATCAATGCACATCCCTTGAGTGGCTGCTCACCCAGGAATGCACTTTTTCCATGCCAGTCCCAATACCCCAATGTCCATACCCTTCACAATCTCAGCCCACCAGTGCTGCCTCCTCGGGAACTTCCAAACCCAGCTTGGGCATCTAGGGGCTCCCAGAAAAAAACAAGAGTGTGGCCTGAATACCAGTGCCTGGCAAAGGCACACCAGTGCTCCCAAACCACTGAATCTACCCATCCTCCTTACAGCTTCCAGTTCAGTCCAGTCCCACAGACACGACTACCAGATCCCTCTCAAGCCATCCAGCAAACCACCCGATTACCCAACCCCAAGTCCTTCCATTCCCTGATGTTACAAGCAAAAAGTTCATCAGAGGGTTCTGTGCCACATCAATCCTGGTGCCCTGCCACTGAGCCAAGGTCAGCAGACCCCTTCTGAATCCCAGTGGTACCCAGAGCCTGTAAAAGTCCTGAGCCACTGCAGCTGTGGCACCCTGCCACTGAGGCAAGGCTGGCAGGACTCCCACGTTCACCCCAGATCTGAATCTGCATGACGGCTCTGGTACGGACACTGTCTATCCACTTGAACACAGGTCCCTTCCCTCTAGATCTAGGGACCGTGCCTCCTGAACTACCATGTCCCACCAAACAGATCTGTATATCCTTTGGTCACTAAATGCCCCACCCTCTAAGAGCAAAGCAGGTGGCACATTGGCAACTAACTAATGCTTTGACGGACATATGAGTAACAACCCACCTCTTTCATGGGAAAAGGTTGTTACATATTATTGGGATGTTGTACCACTTTAGTCCTAGAGTACCTTGCAGTTTTTGCTACCAAATCAAAATTAAGTCAGTGCTTTATGTCCACATGTGAGTACTGTATCTGACTGCCATCTATCTATATTAGGAAACTGAAGGCTGCCTCATATTGTATGGTGTACCAATTGGTTCTGAATGTATGTATGCACTATATACTATGGTAGCTAATATTGTAAATTTGCATTGTAAGCATTTTATGTTTATCTTATTGCTAGTCCTGTATCTCTCCTACCCTCGTCCCTCCCTCCAGGTCACATCTGTAAACAAGACTTCTGTCCTCTATATGGTTTGCCGGGTAAAACATTTTCAAATAAATAAACACATTTAAAATTGAGAATGTTAATGTTTCTGCTGGCGTTTTATTTTTCCCCTCCTCTTTCCTGCCCCTTCCCCCACATTGAATGCAATGGTATTAAAATGTATTTATTTAAATTAGAATTTCCTATCCGTACTTTTAGAATAAGTGCTTCTTTAAAATGGACTGTTTTTTTCCTGCTGTGCTTTTTCACTGCCCCCTCAGTTTGGCATAGTGGGAGGAGCAGTTTTGAGTTGGAAGGTAATCTAGACAGCTCAGTGCTATGGCAGCAGCTCTGTGCACTCTCAGCTGGGACATCCAGGTAACAAGTGGGCATGTGACTAGTAAAGACTGGGGGTGAAGTGAGGAGACATGCTCAGCCTTGGACAAGAAGAGGGCCATTAGCACCCCCTGCTAACCAATAAAGTAGTGGTGATGGCAGTAACTGTGGAGACAGACGACTGACCTGAGATTGGGGTGGCCAAAGCATCTCTCAGGAAGAGCAGGGAAGGGAGCAAATCAGGCATGATGCCCTTTCTATCTTGCTTCTCTTTTGAAGTTTCCTCTAGTTGTACAAACATATGCTTTTGTGGCTACTGGAAGTCATTGTAGCCTCATTAGTGCAGAACTGTGAACTCATAGAGGCCCAGGTGTGAATCCCACTGCCAGCACTGACTGTGTGGCCTGTATCAGATCATTTAATGTCTTTCTGTCATGGTGCTTCGCCTCCCTCAGTCTCAACTAATTCAGTTTGTGCCAAATGGCTCCAGCAGCTCTTAATGTTTTTTAATGCACTTTGGGGAGCACTACATAATAGAGGTGCTGTATAAAACCTCCTTGCCTTCTTCCTATTGCCCACGAAGAACTGTGCAGCAGCCTATCAGCCACAGCTTGATATGTGACATAAGCCTGGATTTGAACTTGGATCTTTATTATTGAAGGACTAGTGCATTATCACTGTCTCCCCCATCCCCCAACTCAACATTATTTGTTTCAGCAACTAAGCAATTCAGATCAGCTTGGCATCTATGTTTCTGGGAGGGTATCATGCATGAATAAAAAGTTATCTTTCTGTTCATTTAAAATTGCTATCACTTACTTAAGCTACAGGATCAAGAACTGCAAAGTTTCTGCATGCCAAGGGGAAAGTCTTGTGTATCTACAGATACCTTAACCCTTAACAATCGTCAAGCATTATTAACTTTAAGCAATGATGCTGATCACAGTTTATCCTATTGTAACAGTTTCTCAACTAGGTACAACAGAGCACAGTACTGGCATTGACTGTGTGTTGTTCCCATGCTGTTCCCATGGTTTAACTTCATTATAAAGGTGCATCATTTTACAGATAGGAAAGCTGCTGACATTAATGGAGTCATTAAAAGGGCAGTCCTTGCCTGAAGTCTTTAGAAGCTAGGAAGACTATCAAGAGATCCCTTTCAGTCCTCAACCATCAGGCAAACTTGGTTGGGTTTCAGAGTGATAAGTTCCTTGGGAGCAGGAACAACAGAGCTTGTTTATCTGTTGAGCAGTACAGCTCTGCCTCTGCACTGTCAGCTGTTCACAGACTGGGGCAGTGATACTCTAGCTGTCTGTAACAAAGCCCAGGAAACAGCATACAGCTGGGGAATGAGATCCCTCTCTGCAGCGATAATGTAATCCATTTTTATGGTTAGTTTTCCCCCCACATGTCCAGAGTGACACGTCGTATCAAGTAGCGGAGCAACTGAGCATAGCACTGGTCTCCTCCTTTGTTACAACTTTGAGCTTTTAACGACAGCTACTTATCTTGGTTAATGGAGCATCATCAGAGTTTCTGTAGGAACTGTGATGGATAAATTAGGAATGCTATATTAAAAAAAAAAAGTAAAAATGTCTCCAGCACAGCAACAGCATGAATATGAACTCACTCTACCACCCCCTCTGCTCACCAGTTTTTTGCACAATTGAAAAGAACAACAATAAAAAAACAGCACAGCTGCAAAAGACTCAGGGAGCTGAATGGATTAAGCATAGCCAATCACAGGACATGTCACTGATTGTTCAGGTTGGCCTGAAGTGGATCCCATATGTGGTCAAGGTGGGCATAATCTCCCGTTGTTGGATATGGTAAAAATCCCCTGGAGAGTCCACCACCTTCATTGCAAACAGAAAAAAACAGGACTACTGAAACATGTTCCCCGTAAGTGTTTGCATTTTCACACACTATTTGATGCATTTTAGAAGGACAGTTTCTACAACTGAAAAAACTTTTGTTTGCCATCCTACCCACTTTGTAGTTATTGACCCTTTAGGAGGAGTGAGACATCAGTTTCACTACATGGACAACTGTGTTTTTATATCTTTCTGCCCATTTCACTTTTAATTTTCTGACCCATTTCCTCGAAAATGCTGAGAGTTTGTGGGATACACAGTACTGCAGGTAGAAACAGGGCCCCACCATGAATGAGATGTTACAGAAGCAAAATGACATGACAGGAACATATTGTAGAAACAGAGTAATTTTCAGCAGAAAAGACCTGCTTGGCCCACCCAATCTGCTGTTCCCTCCCTATTCTGTCTCTGCAGCCCCTACCTGCTCTCCAAGGACCTTCCCTGCCTATTTATAAGTACCGCACTCCCCTATGCCTATCCCATACATGCTTAAAACCTCTACTGCCTCTGTTGGCAGTGTGGTCCAGGCGTCCACCACTCTTTCAATAAAGTAGTACT
Organism: Neoceratodus forsteri; assembly: GCA_016271365.2. Classification (NCBI taxonomy): domain Eukaryota; kingdom Metazoa; phylum Chordata; order Ceratodontiformes; family Ceratodontidae; genus Neoceratodus; species Neoceratodus forsteri. Next base: position 1,562,292,250 of record CM057449.1, read on the forward strand.
TTCTCACATCTCTCCTAAACTTTCACCCTTCCAGTTTCATCACATGCTCTGTTGTCCTTGTGCACTTCCTCATTTGAACTAGACCCCTGTTCTGTACCCTGTTCACCTCCATAAGGTACTTGTAGGTCTGTTATCATATTTCTCCTCTCCCTCCTCTCTTCCAGGGGGTACATGTTGAGATCTCTCAGCCTTTCCTCATAGGACCTCTTGTGCAACCCCACACATTTTAGTTGTCCTCCTATGGACTGCCTCCACCCTGCCTACAGTATGTGCTTTTTGAGATGTAGCCTCCATAACTGGACACAGTACTCTTGGTGGGGTCTCACCAGCAACCTATGCAGTGGTAGCACCACCTCCCTCCTCCTGCTTGTGATACCTTTCTCTATGCACCTCACCATCCCACTGGCCCTGCCTACTGCCATGTCACACTGCCCTGTCACTTTGAGGTCATCAGATATTATAACCCCATGGTCTCTTTCCTGTGTAGTGACTGTCAGTACCCCATTCTCCTAATTTTATACTTCACTCCTGAGTTACTATGCCCTAGGTGCATGATTTTACATATTTTGGCATTAAACTCCAGCTGCCATACCCTTGACCACTCTTCCAGTTTTCTAAGGTCCCTACTAACTTTTTCCACCCCCTTCAGAGTATCCACCCTATTACAGATGTTGGTGCCATCTGTAAAAAGGCACACCTTCTCTTCCAGCTCTTCTGCAATGCCACTTATGAAGACATTGAAGAGGACGGTCCCAGTACTGAGCCCTAGGGAACTCGATTGGTCTCTCTCTCTCTTCATTAGAGTGAGTGCCAGTTAACACCACCCTCTGTTGCCTATCCAACAACTAGTTTTTTACCCAGTTTACCACATTGGATCCCACCCCTAGACTGTTGGATTTCTGTATCAGTCTCATATGTGGCACAGTGTCAAAGGCCTTTGTGAAGTAGGGTATGTCCACAGCCCTTCCTTGATCTATTTCCTTGGTCATCCAGTTGATGAAAGGGCATGTCCCTCCCTGAATCATCTGGCATCTCCCCCTCCCCCATGAATCCTTGCTGCTTTTGGTCTTGTAACTCACTGGATTCAAGGTATTGTACTAGCCTTTCTTTTAGCAGGGTTTCTATTAATTTCACAACCACTGATCGGAAACTGACCAGTCTATAGTTGCTAGCCTCCTCCCTGCTGCCATCCCTACAGGATGTGCATTATGGTGCTATAATTGCATGGCATGAGGTTCCTTGTTAGGCATGAGGCATAGCAGAGTGCTGTTGAATGCACCTGAGAAGTGCAACTATCTCACCATAACTGCACACACTGTAGTGTCTTAGTGTGCTTACAAAACGACTTAAATGTGTTTGACTTAATCTTCATTTAAAACCAATGCAGGTATTGTTTTAATGGAAATGTGTGCAGAACTGTTAAACCTGCCAGGTTGGGGGCAGTGGAGTTGTAGATTTATTCTGAATAGGTTCACCCATTCCTTGAATTAAATGCATGCGGTTATGAACTTCAGGCCTTTTTTCAAGCAGCTTGTTTCTGCCTCTGCCCTTTGCATTGAATGTTTCCCTCTTTGTTCGTATTCTTGCCTCCCTTCCTTACCATTTCTTTTTACTCTGACTTTCCCCATATTTAACAGATGGAATGTTTACTGTGGTATACAGGAATTCAAAATGCTGCACGGTCCCACTGGTAGAATGCTTATCTCCCACCACACAATACAAAGGCTTTATGTAGAACCCTCTATCTGTGCCAGGGTAAACCATAGAAATCTAAGGAACAGAATGACAATCACATTAATGCCAATGTGTTCACTTCCTGTATGATATTAGCATGGCAAGTCTTCCTCTATGAGGAAAAATGGTCACATGATATGCTGAGACCTAGGATGTCATGGTATTGCCATTCCAGTCCCTAGATTTATATGGGGTAAACACAGGACTTCCCTGGTAAGCTGGTATAGATAGGGTGATTTTTAATGGTCAGCAAAGGAATACTAATACTTCATTTTTTAAAATGTGTGCATAAGCAGAGGGTAATGATGAGGGAAATGACAGTTATTTATGTATTTAAATGCTTTACCAGGAAAGACATGATGTGTTTCCACGTGTGTCCGTTGGGGGGGGGGGGGGACAGTTGTGCAGCCACAATATTCAGTGCCAGGTAAAACATTGCAAACAAAATAATGTGCAAACTACAATACATTTTTATTTCTCTTTATGGCCTTGTTGAAAGTTTTCAGTAAGTAAAGGTGATAGCCACGTTTGTAATGGGAAATCAGTTCAGGATGTATGGGGATTGATTTGCTAGTTGTGTGATATGGCTACTAACAAGTCCCAGTCCTAAGGTGTCCAGTTATGATATAACTGGACACCTTGGAGGACCTGTTAGTCAATCAGATGGCTTCTTTTTTCTTACCTATTTTATAAATCTCAGTAATTGCCTATCAAGGATGAAACTGCAAAATAAAAAAATGAATGGAGACCACTTGCCATACACATCTAAGCAAGTTTTAAATATACACTGTGCATTGTTTGAAGTTTTTGCACACTATTTCTGATATTATTTTGCACATTATTTCTACTGTCTGTTGTTTTTGTTTACTGACATTGTACTGTATAATCTATTATGTCACCTGTACTCCCTTCCCCAAGGTCGTACCTGGGAACAAACTATTATAACTCAGCATTCCTTCCTGATCAAACCTTTTAAAGCAGCACTGTTTTAGTCTTCATATCACTTGTTTTAGAAATAATATATTTCTGGCAAAAACATAGCTATACAAATTTTATTTCCATTGTCTTTCATTCCTGACCTGACATACAGGTTGTTAAGGGTTTTAACAGTTCTGCTCCCTTCCAGTTCTCACCATGAAAAAAATAAAACAATGTGGTGTGGTGTGTGGTGTGCAGCACCAATTGCCATCAGAAACATGTGCTAGCAGTATCATAATACATCCACAGTATTAATCCACTGTTTTCTGTTAAAGCAGCAGTGCAACAAAATTGGGCAAACAATTGACTCTACCGTTTTTTCACGACAGAAGATTCTAGGCACCTTCCAGTCTTATTTGGTGATAAAATATTCTAGGTCTGCACAATTTCTAATATTTTATAAATGTTTTCATTTAGTTTTTTCTCAACAAAGAAGATGGCCACCACATTAGGCTTAGAAATACCATGTAAACCTGATAAGGTATAGGATCAAGAAAATAAAGAAAACAACCAACAACAAAAAGTTATGGTGTGCAGCCTAGGAGATACTTAGAAAAGCAGGGTTGACAGTTATGTGACTATTTGTATTAATTGTACCTGAAACTAGTATTTTTTGGAAAACATTTTTCGTTGCACTGCTGCTTTAAAAAGTACTCTCAAGCAGAGGAGATTCTTTAACAAACTCTGGTGAGAACTGATATGGCTGCTCAGAGTGGCGAGAGCGATGAAAAGAATGCGAAGTGCTCTCACCACACTGGAGTCATCCGTATCTAAGATTGAGGTGATAACAGAACCTTGCATGCACGATACTCATGCATGTGCAGTTTTCCCTGGAGTCAGCCATGTGCAAGATGGTGGCGATGACAACAGAGCATGCGCAGTTTGAGTCGATGCCATCAATTTGCACATAGCAGCCATCACTTCCACAGTTGCGGAAGAAAAAGTAGTGCACCAGGAGGGGGGGTGTTTATGTGGCCGACAGAGGGAAGGGGATGGATAAACAGCAACACTGGACATTTGCCAGAGCACTGTGGAAGCACACTGCACAGCAGTCCGGTCACATGCTTCCACGGTGCTCTTATAAAGATCATATGATGGCATAACCTCTGTGGAGCTCCGTGCATGCAGCCGTAAAATTGCAAGTGGTTGTCATCTTAAATTACTTTAGTCATTAATTTCAAAAATAGTTATAAAAGTTGTTTTTAAATATCAGCAGCAATTAAAACAATATTGATTATGAATCTAAGGCTGCCAGAAATGCATTTTTTCCTTAAAAAAATATGATTAAAACCTTTGTCGAATAACAAACACTGCTGCTTTAAATAAATTAATAAAACAGCAGTGGCAGTAAATGTGCCATAATAGAGAATAAGGTTTGAATGTGCCCAGTTTTAAACAAACCCTAAATGTCTGTGGCTGTATTCTGAATTTGGCTGTTGTGAATGTATGCCAATTGCTGAAGTTTTTATATTCAGCTGGCCCTCTGCTTCGTCACCTGAAACAAAACAAGTTGAAGACAGTGGGCAGCTTTAAGAGAGGCTGAGATAGGCATGGGGGAAGGTAAGGATCATGGGTAGGGAGGATGGGAAGAGTGGGGAGGGAGGGCAGGGACATTAGCTCAAGCTGTGGACCCTGCAAGATGAGCAGTCTGGAGAGACCAAATGGCTTTCTTCTGCTGGTTTCTTCGTAAGTATGTAAAAAAACAGTACTGTGCACACAATGCATTGGAGGGTTTCAGTAGAGCATTTAGATAAGGGGAAATAATTAGGTAATTCATCCACAACACAAGCAGCTCCTCACTGATGACTGATTTACTGTTTTGAGAGACTACATTTTTTACACGGGGTGGGATTTGTTTATAGCTACCTGGGACCCCCACTGTTCAGAAGGCTGCTTTATTTAATGTACAGAGTCACAATAAACAAAGAAAGGTTTTGTTTTACTACACACAAACACACAGATGATGTGAAATAATTACCACTTAACGACTGTCTTGAGTTCCATTTTCATTTACTGTGCTAATGTGTTTACCTGTTACAGCCGACAGTTAGACAAGTAACTTGCCCTGTGTCTGCAAAGTGCTCTGAAATCAAAGGAAGCTTAAGGCTCAGTGCATTTCAAATCAGATTCCAGAAGGAAAGGATATAGAAGTTATAGCTAGAAAAAGATAACTTAAATATTTTAGGTTTGTCCTAGTTTCCTTTAATCAGATGAGAAGCCAGTCTGTAAAGGAAATAAATGTAATTGGTATAGTACATTTTGTTACTTCATTTTGAGTGGAACACATTAGGGACAGGTGAACTTCTTCTGGTTCTACTGAAAACTCTAAAAGGTTCTAGGTTTCGAATCCATTGTTGAGCACAGTAATTTGCATACATCTGCATATTGATTATACTATGCTAATTACATAATTTGAAATTGTAATCATAAACACTGCAACCATTATACAGAGATTTTTATGTGGCTCTAAATTTCAGAAGACACCAAGTTCCAGGATGTTCTGTATAGAACCAGTTCTGCCTGTCCTCAAAACAAATCCCTATCCAGTAATCTTGTTTTCTAATTACCTACATTCAGTTCACTATCCACAATTAGCTAGTCTTCCATTCAGCATGCTCAGTCACAGAAACAGTCCTCAAGTTTGACTGCTCCTACCACCCAATCATGTGAATCTCCAGCTCCACCCCGTTTGCACTCCAGTCCTTTCTTCTGCTGGAAGGAACAGGTCTTCTCCCTCACAGCTCGAGTACCTGATGGCACTGGCTTCCTCTGACACTGGTCTCCAGAGGCTCAAGCCCCAGTGGGGTCTGAGATTGTGGACAGCGGGGAGGCTGTTTGGGATTCACTCTCAAGGAGGGTCTCCTGATGGAGTCCAATCCACCCATCTTGTGTTCCTGTGCAAGGGAGGTGTAGTGGATATTTCCTTTGCTGGCAAGGGGACACCTGGCCTGGAACATGCAGTGGTCATGTGTGCAACTGGTGAAAAATCAGAGCAGTGAGTGCCGAGGTTTGCTACCCTAAGGGCAAAGGAGTTACTTCTTCAGTTGATAAGTCACTGTTGTCTATGACTGCTTTAGGTTCTGTCTCCAACTCCCTATGGAGGTGTGAGAGGTTCAGGGTGAGCCACCAAGGTAGTCATATATCTCATTTTCTGTGAGAGTGTTTTCTGGGAGGTAGCATCTCTTTGGTCCAATATATAGTTGAGATGTACTGTGCAGAAGGGGAACTAGAAGTTCTAGGGATGTGGATATGTTGTTCTATCCAAACTATTTGGCATAGTCCTTTCCCAAATACGAAGTGCCAGAAGGTCTTCAAGCTAGCTCCTCTCACCCGCCCAGGTGGTATATCCCTCGGCTTCACCCATGACGCCAGATCTTCCTTTCCGCTGGAGGAAGTGAGTTCCCTCCTTCACGCTCCCACATTGTAGGCCCTAGCACTTTCTAATCCTTTTGGATTGCTTCAAAACTTACACAACCTTTTCAGTTTTCATCTTAGAGCTACCTGACTGTGATGGATGACAAGTCCACGCCTTGATTTCGCAGGTACCCATGGGCAAGAAGATGTCATGTAACCGATCCCCACGCCACGCGTGTTTACTGCCTGGGCCACTAACATGATATCCAGGTCTACGAACATACGAAAACGCCAGCAAAACCAGGCCTTGTGGTCTATTGAATCTGCTCAATTGCTGAGCTAGCTCCTCAACTTCACAGCTGCCTACCCTCCCCACCCCTCTTTGTCATAACCCCCCTCACCCTGTCCCAACCCTTCTTAAAGCCACCCACTGTTCTACAGGTCACCACCCCCTCAAGCAGAGCATTCCACCTGTCCACCACCCTTTCCATGAAAAAGTGCCTTCTGATTTCCCACCTGAAACTTCCCCCCTCCAACCTCAACTGATGCCCTCTTGTATCCCTCCCTCTTCTACGCTGGAACATCCTTTCTGTAATAGCCTTATTTATCCCCTCAAGGTATTTAAATGTTTTGATCATATCCCCCCATTCCTCCTCTCCTCCAGGGAGTACATGTTTAGCTCTGCTAATCTCTCCTCATAAGACTTTCCCTCAAATCCCTGGATCATCTTTGTTGCCCTATGCTGTACCCCCTCCAACAACTTGATGTCCTTCTTCAGGAACGGGTGCCAATACTGCACGCAGTACTCCAGGTGAACCCTGAATAGGGACCTGTATAGGGGAAGGATCACCTCCCTATTCCTAGAAGAGGTTCCCCTCACTATACACCCTAGCACCCTATTAGCCTTTGCTGCTGCCTTCCTGCATTGAGCTGAGTTGTTCATGCTGCCCATTATAATCACCCCAGATCCTTTTCTTCCTTGTTACTTTCCAGCTTTACCCCTTCCAGCTGATGCTCCTCCTTTGGTTTCTAGCTCTGAAGTGCAGTACCTTGTATGTCTTGGCATTGAACCCCAGCTGCCATGTAACTGACCACTCCTGTAGTTTGTTCAGGTCCTCTTGCAGCCCCTTCCTACCTTTGATGTCATCTACCACAGCTTCCACCTTCATATCATCCGCAGACAGACTGATCCTACTCCAGACCCTCTGTGAGATATCAGCTACAGTATGAATATCCCAAACAACACTTGTCCCAGCACCAATCCCTGTGGCACCCCTCTCACTACTTTCCTTGGTGATGAGAGCCCTCCATCACCACCCTCTGCTGCCTTCCATTCAGACAGTTGACAATACAATTGACCATTTTTGTTTCCACCACTATGTATTCCAGCTTTCCCCAACCCCCGCCTCCCATGCAGCATGGAATCTAAGGCCTTGCTGAAGTCCAAATACAGGATGTCCGCTGCGTGGCTGCTGTCCAGTTCCCTGGTCACCAAGTCATAATACTCAATTAGATTTGTCTGGCAGGATCTGCTGGAGACAAACCCATGTTAATGACTGTTCCGGAGACCATTGTCCTCCAAGAAGGTCACCAGCTGCTCCTGTCTCCATGAGCTTCCCCACAATCGGTGTGAGGCTCACTGGCCTGTAGTTGTCTGGCTCATCCCTGGGGCCACTTTTGTGAATGGGCATCACATGGGCCATCCTCCAGTCTTGTGGTATGCATCCTGCGTCCAGGGAGGTATTGAACAGGTAGTATAGTGCAGTGGTTTAAGGCTCTGAGCTGCAAACCTGGAGACCTGGGTTTGAATCCCACAGCCCCCACTTTCATACTGTGTGACCATGAGCAAGTCTCTTAACGTCCTTGTGCTCCCAGATTGCACCTGTAAACAAGATTTCAGCTTAGTGTGTCTCTCCTGGTAAAAAAAAAAAAAAATAAAAGGAACAGGTTAGTCAGTGGCCCGTCAGGATCTCCACCAGCTCTCTGAGTACCCTAGGGTGAATGCCATTTGGTCCCAGTGCCTTGTCCACCCTGAATGCCCTTAATCCTTCCAGAACCCTGTCCTCCCCAATCCCTATGTCAGTCAACCCCTCCCCTACTGACCCACCTTACCCAGAACACAGAACAGAAGTATTCATTTAATGCCTCTGCCTGTTCCCCCCCCATTCTCCACCCACCCTCTGTCCTTCCTAATCCTCACAATCAGGTATCTGTTCTTCCTTCTTTCTCTAATGTATCTGAAGAAGTCATTTTCTCCTTCCCTAATACCCTGTGCCAGTCTCAGTTCTCTTGTGGCCTTGGCCACTCTGAGTAGCCTGGTAACCTCCCTGGACTTCTTCATATACTCTTCCTTCTCGACCCCCGATTTCTTGAGTTTCCAAAATACCTTTCTCTTGTCCCTTACCCCTCCATAACCTCCCAAGTCAACCAACTGGGATTCTTTGCCCTTCCCTTCTTATTCCGTGCCTTTGTACATGACCCAGTGGCCTCCATCAGACCTCTTTTAATAATATCCCACTTTTGACTAGCATCCATGTGCCGAAGAATACCTGTCAGATACTTACTCAAAATTTCCCCCATCCTACTAAAGTCTTCCCCTTTAAAATCAATCACCCTGGTTTCAGTACCCCCTGTTTCCCTACTCATATTACGCATGAACCATACTGAATGGTGGTCACTTCCAGCCAGGGGGTCCTCAACCCTCAGATCCCTTACAGCCTCCCCATTTGAAAGTACCAGGTCCAGAGTCCTATCCAATCTAGTAGGCTCATGTACCAACTGCTCCAGGAAGCCATCCTGAAATGCCTCTAGTATGACCTGCTCCCTCACACTCGTGGCTGGAGTGTTTCACTCTACCCCAAGTAGGTTGAAGTGCCTACCACCACTGTGCTCCCCTTCCTACAAACCCTTCTGATTTGCTCAGCTGGCTCTCTGTCCAGGTCCTCTCCTTGCACTGGAGGTCTGTATACTATCCCCATCCTCAGTGTCTTACCTCTTGAGTCCTGAAGCTGCATCCATAGGGCCTCTGTTCTACCTTCCGAGGTCCCCCTCCTCCCTTGTACACCATATCCCTTCTCATACATAGATGGCCATGCCCCCTTCCCTTTTGCCCTATCCTTCCTGAATATTTTGTACCCTGGGATCATCATATCCCAGTCCTGGTACTGGGTAACTCATGTTTCTGTGATGGTCGCAATGTCCACCCTCCTCACTGCCAAGAGAGCCTGCAACTCAGCTAACTTATTACCTAGGCTCCTCGCATTCAACATGTCCACCCTCCACCCCGTATCCTTCTTTGCCTTACCCTGGGTTTTTCCGTTCCCCCATGCCTCTACCCTGACTCCTCCCCTGTTGTCTTGGGGGGTAAGCTCATTGGGGTCCCCTCTCTGGGTTCCCTGCCTACCAGCTGTCCACTTGCCACCCCCCCACCAAGTTTAAACTTACTTTTGCTGCTATGTACCCCTCTATCCTCTGTTTTAATAATCCCTCCCTGCTCAAGTGTAGCATATCTCCTGGATATAGATCGTTGTCCCAGGTTTGTCCCCAGCCCCCCACTAATCCGTACCCCTTGGATTGACACCATTCCTCCAGCCATGTGTTGAACTCGCTAATTCTCCCTTTTCTCACTGTACTCATGCACGGCATTGGGTGCACCTCCAAGAAGGCCATCGATTCCCCCAGTTCCTCACACACCCTACCCAGTTCCTCGAACCTCTCCCTCACAACTTCCACCATCTTCCCGCCAGATCGTTCATACCGATGTGCACCACAAGATGCAGTTTCCTCCTACCCCTTCTTGCGCACTTCAGAATTGATGGCCCCACCCTGCCCACCGTTAATCCAGGTATGGACTCCACCCATATATGACTGTGCCTTCCCCCTTACTGCCCCATCTTATCCCTTTTAGTATGGAATCCCCAGCACTAGTATCCCCCATCATTCCTCATTCCCCTCAACTTTACTACCATGGTACTGATCTCTGGAGTCTGCCACTTTTGTTTCCTGCCCTTCCCCAATATTCCTCCACCCACCCCTTATCTGTTCTCCTCTCCCTCCCTGCCCATCCTATCCCCACTTCCCTCCCAACCTCCCTGGACTCCCCCCCACCTATCCCATGCTGCTTCCCTTCTCTGTTTCCTTCCTCCCTAATTCCTTCGTCCGTCCTTCCAGCTGTGTCCCTCCTCCCATTGCCCTTGGCTCCCTCCTCCTACTTACATCCATCCCTTGTTCCTTCCCCTCTCCTGGCAATCCTTCCCCCTCCTTCTCCACCAATGTCACCAGGAGCGCAAACCTGTTAACTGCCCCCACTGCCTTGCTGTGCATTGGTTCTTCCCTCCCTACTACAGCCCTCCATACAGAGCCTGGTCTCCTGTTCAGTTTGGTCCTGCAGACCCTCCCCATCCATTCCCTCAATCTGAAGCTTCTCCCATGTGGTGCCCTCATGTTACACTCTGGGGGTGGCCCATTTACCCCAGCAGCCCCCTTCCCTCCTCTCATCTTCTCCAACTCCCTATCAAGCCACCTCACCTCCTCCTTGTGCCTTCTCAGCCTGTGACAGATTGGACACCCTCCAAGCTTCTACAAAATGTTCATCCAAACTGCTGCCCTGCATCAATTACAGCCCACTATTCTACCCATGCTTAAGCAGACTCAACTAACAGGAAAGGGCAATGCAAACTGATACAGTGTTGTCAAAAAAATTAACCAGTACTATTTGTGCTTTCTTAACTAGCCTTGCCCCACAAAAATAAGCTTATAGGACAGTAACAAAGATAAGAATGCAGTCCTACTTTTTTTTTTCTCTCTTCTCTAGTCCCTGCCTAAGATGCCTTCCCACTAAGGTGACTTACCCTACAAATACAACTTACACTACAAATATAAATACAATCGTTTATGCCGCAATACAGCTCAAGATGCCATTCTCTCTCCCTCACCCACTGTAGACAAAATAGTGCCAGACTGACTCACCATCTGCCTTCAGCCAGCGTCCCCAAAGTCCAGGTAGCGTTCAGCTCCATCCCCTAGAAGGTGGCATCATCTGTTGCTCTCCAGCTCTTGGCTCCTTGCTGCTCCTTGACCCTGGCTCCTCCAACCTTGACCATTTAATAGAGTTTGGGGCCGGGGAGGTTAGGTGAGACAAAAATCCTCATTTCCTTTATGGCTTTAAGCTGTGCTGCCCCCGACTCTCTCCTACTTCCAAGCTGGCTTCTGTGCCCCAACTTGAGTGGCTTCTGCCGCACTCTTCTTTGCACTGCCCCCAACTCTGAACAGCTCCTGCCACACTCTCATGCCACAGATGTGGCTTCTTTCTGGTCTCTGACTCCTTTAATAGCACCCACCACCCGAGCGCTCACTCCCCAACTCTGTCAGTCATTTCACATGATGGTCCTCGAGGACCGTCTCGTCCTCCTTAAGTTGCACCTCCTGGAGAATAGGCATCCACTGGTCAAATCTAAGGATGCCCATTGGGTGGTCACCGTGGCTGCGGGGTTCTTCCAAACAGCTTGAACACCTTGTGGCCTTCGAGGAGGAGGTGGCTGGGGCTGCCACTCACTTCTCTTCGGCTTCTGCCTTCATGCCACTCCAACTGGACTCCACTTTTACAGGCTCCTTCAAGGAACTGTGCCAGTCCCTCCAGATGAAAGGTCATGGTCCTTCTGAATCTCACAGCTCTAGGCCTCGAAAGGAGAAGAAGAAGGAGTAAAAAAAAGAGAAGATTCATCGTCGACGTTCATGTAATTGGGAGCGTTCTCGGTCTCAGGACTCTCAGGTTTTGACTACAGTCGAAATCGCATCCTTGGCCACTGGCTTCACAGAGACCCCGTCAGGCCAGTCAGTCAAGACACCGGCCGATGATGCGGCCAAGATCTTTCTTGATCAAATCAGTTGGTTGTCTGAAGAGGCAGATAATTCTGTCTTCAGGACTCTGGTCCTGCCTGTGACTGTGGAAGGGGCTGCTCAGTCCACTGATCAGAACCCTTCGATCACCGACCCACACCAGGAGGAGTTGCGGCATTCCCCTGCTCCTTCCGAGATCCCCGATCGACATCCCCGGCAGCAGAGATCGAGGTCTCAGTCCTCATCCAGTGAGTTGAGCAGTTCCCACCGTTATCGGCACTCCTGCTGTATGTGCTATGGGAAGCAGCACTGCTACTATTACTCATCTTCATCCTTCTCAGGTGAGGAGAGGCTTCAGTGCAAGTTGCGTCAGCGCTACGAAGATCTTATGTGGCAACAGTTGGTGCTGGCAGGTACTAAACCAACCCCGGTTTCCACACTAATCATCACTTGACTGTCACCTGAAAGGCTGACACCAACTGCCCCGTGGGATCAGTTGAGACTGTCCCTCCCCTGGTGGAGCTGGTCAAAACCATTCTGGTTCGGCCAAAGCTGGTCTCCCCACCAGTTGTAGTGGCTCAAGTTGCTGTCAACTGATGCTCAGATCAAGGAGTCTCAGCCAGCCAAGAGGCTTTCAGTTGTTGGTCACTGTCACACCTGACAGTCCGCAGAGGGTTGAAGGTGACTCGAGCGGTTGGCTACTTTATGCAGACTCCTCAGAGTCCGAAGATTTCTCACTGCACTCCCGTCCGGTTGACGAGGAGTCCATGGGGGACCTATCGAGAGAGGAAGGGCCCTCTTCCTTTATGGGCATCCTCTGCCTCATGTCCAAGTCCATGGGGATGAAAATGGAGCCCGTTCAGAAGCGGGCTCGCTATCCTCTTACAGAGATTCTGGAAAAAGGGGACTCTCCGATGGAGGCTTTTCCAGTGGCCGAGGTCTTTGTCAGCGCAACTCTGGAGCTTTGGCAGTGCCCCATGTCCTGCCCTGTACCCTCTGCCCAGAAAACATGCAAGTATGCAGTGCCCATCTGTACCCTCTCGGGATTCACGAAGCACCCCTTGGCTGAGGGGTTGGTGGCCAACTCCATGTTTCAGTGCTCTGGCAATATCGGGGATGTCGACAAGCTGCTGGACAAGGAGTCCAAGAAATTGGGACCATGCAGCTAAAAAAGTCTATGCTGCCTCCTTGCTCGGCCTCTGGCTGGCAAGCTCAGCCATCTTGATGGCACACTTCTCCCACACCCTCTTGGGTGCTTTGGATGAGGTGATTCCTCACCTGCCTGTGGACCTCCAGATCACGGTCACACTGGTCCGAGATCAGGGCCATGCTGCGGCCAAGCAGCAGCTTCAAATGGCTTTGGATCTGGGGGATTCCTGTACCCCCTCGGTGGCAGCCACAGTAGCCATGCGCCGTAGGGCTTGGCTGCAGATCTTGACCTTCACAGCAGACATGCAGCACAAGCTGGTGGATGTTCCTTTCTTGGGCACCAACCTGTTTGGGCCCAGCATTGAGAGTCACCTCAAGTGCATCGAAAAGTCCAGTGCCACCTTGGACTCTGTCACATCCGCACACAAGAAGGATCCCAAGGGCTCCAGGCAACAGAAGCGAAAGCCCTTTTGGTCCTCCACTCCTGCAGCAAAACCAGCCCAGCATCAGGCTGGCCAGCAGGCTCAGTCCTGGTGACCCTGGCCCAAGTCAGTGGCCTTGGTGGTCTGTAAGCCCGGAGGGAAGGGGTCTGGTAGTGCCACAGCTGGGTCCTCCTCCTCCAAACCTGCTCACTGATGGGATAGGGGGTGCCACCTTTATGCCTGCCACACACACCCTGGGTCCTCCAATGTGGGGCCAGCTCCACCACTGCCTTTCTGCCTGGTCCACTGTCACCATGGACAAGTGGGTTCTAGAAGTGGTTGGTCAGGGTCTGCCTCCTGAATTCATGCAGTACTCTCTTTGCCGAGCCCGTGCCCCACAGGAGGACTTGGTATCCACAGACACTCAGTTGGCTCTTCAAGATGACCTATCCCAGCTTTTCCACAAGGTCATGTTCAGAGTAGCGGATCCTATGGAACACCCAGGGTTTGTCTACAGGTACTTCCTGGTGCCAAAATGGATGGGGGGCTGGTGCCCCATTCTCAATCTGCATGACCTGAACAAGTTCCTCAGGTCACGCACCTTCAGGATGATAACTCTGTCTCAGATCATACCATCACTAGAGCAAAACATGTGGTTTTGCTCCCTGGATCTTCAGGAGCATTCTTTCATGTTCCGATCCATCCATTCTACTGAAGGTTCCTCCAGCCAAGGGAACCCTCTACGAGTTCCAGACCATGCCATTTGGCCTCTCATCAGCTTCAGGGTCTTCACCAAATGCATGGCAGTGGTAGCAGCTTACCTGAGGTGCTGAGTGGTCTGGGTGTACCCCTACCTGGATGACTGGCTGATTGCAGGGCCCTCCAGGCAGAAGGTGGAGTGTTTCAGGGTTCTGGCCCTCCAGACCTGCACCTCCCTTGGCATCCTGGTCAATTAGGCCAAGTCAGAACTCGTGCCCTCGCAGGTGATCAGCTTTATCGGGGAAGTGTTCAACTCTTGCCAAGCCTGAGCCCAGCTCCCAGTGGACAGGGTGGAGGTCTTTCCTCCTTTGCCTGGGACTTCCTGTGCCTTCTAGGTTACATGGAGGCCTGCACCAGCGTGTTCCAATAGACCTGTTGGAATATGTGCTCCCTGCAGTGGGAGCTGGCCAGCCAGTGGTCTCAGCACAAAGGTCTCTTCAACCAGCTGGTCACTGTGACCCAGAAGATGTGGTTCACCCTCTAGTGGTGGCAAGTCACAGAGCAGCTGCAGGAAGGGATCCCATTTGTCTGCCCCAAGCCAATGGTCATCCTGACAATCAACACCTCTCTCTCGGCTTGGGGTGCCAATCTGGGGATCACAGAGTCCATGGGCTCTGGACCCCTGATGAGTCCCGATGGTACATCAACCTGCTGAAGCTCACTGCAGTTCGGCTGAAGCTGACTGCATTTGCTCTGCATATTCAGGGTCAGGTGGTCCAAGTCTGGATGGACAACACCATGATCATGTACTACCTCAACAAACAGGGCGGGTCGCACTCCCTGCCTTTGTGCAAAGAAGCTCTCTGTGTATGGACCCTCGTGCACAGCCTGGAGGAGGATGTCCTAGCCATCCATGTGACAGGAGCCTCCAGTCAGCTGGCGGACACCCTCAGCCAGGTAGGTGAGGTGTCTCACAAGTGGTCTCTCCATCCGGAGGTAGATCACAGCCTGTTCTCCCAGTAGGGCACCCCTCAGGTGGACCTGTTCACCTCCAGGGAGAATGCAAAGCAGGGGCTGTTCTGTGCCTGCCCTCCTCAGCAGAACTTGCTGCAGGGGGATGCCTCCTTGAGGCCTTGGACCTTAGGCCTCTTCTATGCCTTCTCTCAATTTCCCTTGATCCACAAGGTGCTGCTCAAGGTCAGGTGGGACAAGGCACAGGTTATCCTGGTGGCTCTGGACAGGCCACGCCAGTTTTGGTACCCTGATCTCCTCAGCCTCAGCAACAGGCTCCAGAGGTGTCTACCACTCTGCCCAGACCTGCTCTCCATCAATCAGGGGAAGGTACTCCACCTGGACCTTCAATTCCTGCACCTGATAGCCTAGTTCCTGAGCGACTAGCGTTCCAGGCCTTGGGTCTCTCTGAAGATGTCCTCACCGTGGAGGAGGCATCAAGAAAGGAATCGACCAGAAAATGCCATGCCTTCAAATGGAAGAGAGTCTCCATTTGGTGTCAGGGCAAGGGGCTGGACCCCTTGACCTGTCCAGTGACCAGCATTTTGAACTACCTGTGGTCCCTCTATAAAGGGGGCCTTTGGTCGACAACCCTTCAGGTGCACCTGGCAGCCATTTTTGCTTATCCAGCGGGGGCTGGTCAGCAGTCAGTGGTGCAGGAGAAGGTGGTGTGGTGCTTTTTCACAGGCTTAGATCACATTTCCCCTCTGGTGCGTGAACCACCACCACCGCCATGGGACTTGTTACTGGTTTTGGCAAAGCTCATGGGCAAGCCATTTGAACCAATGCACAGGTGTGATATGTCTCATCTGTTGTGGAAGACTGCCTTCTTGGTGACTATCATGTCAGCCAGAAGAATTGGGGAGCTTCAGGCACTTTCAGTGGAGTCTTCTTACTTGGTTTTCGGAGGCTGAGCACAGGCTCCATATTCTGTACCTGAGGCGAGTACTCGCTTATTACAAAGAACACATGACTGGAATTCAAGGAGAGGTTCGCCAGCTGTTTGTCACCTATGCTGAAGCCACACCTGAAAGACCTGCATCCAACAGGACAATTGGCAGGTGGATCACTTCCTGCATTGATCTCTACTATAGGTTGGTGAGTAGAGAGCCTCCGGTGGGCTAAGGGCTCATTCCACCCATCATATTGCTGTTTCGATGGTTGCTTCTAGGGATGTCCCTATCCAGGAAATCTGTAGGGCTGCTACCTGAAAGTCAGCACACACCTTCATTTCCCATTACCAGATTGACCTTGAGTCACACCGGAATGCTGGTTTGGAGCCTCAATTCTCCAGTCTCTGTTCCCTAAATAGGGGGTGTGCACCTTGCCTCCCTCCTTCCAGAGAATTCCTTGAAGTCTGCCAAATAGTGTGGATAGAACAACATATCCACGTCCCTAGAAACACAGGTTACTCACCTGTAACAGCAGATCTTCCACACGGTAATCTCTTGCAGCAGGTAATACACTTGGGTAGTCACCAGAGGGTACACAGGAGCTCTTTTCTGGCAGTCTTTCACCAAGGGCCACCCACCGATTATGTCATTATCCTGCTCCTACATAAGAATGGGTGGTCCCTGGTATCCTCAGTTTCCTTTTTTGCTGGTCTCAGCTCACACTCAGTTACTCTTCTTAGTGCCTGCAGTTCTTCATCGATGAAACTTGAATCCTGGAACAGTGTTTCTTTTCACCGTTCTCACCATCATCAACGACACACCAACTTCTTCATTGACAAGGATTCCTTCCTCATCAACGATTACCACTATAAGATGACTTTCCATCGACTTCCTCGTTGATGGTGCCTGAACTAACATTCATTTTCTTTTCAGCAAAGCGTTGGGGCTGCTCGACCGGTGGCGCTGAGGTTGAGGTGTGCTGGATACCACATCTGCGTGCATGCCAATGACCGGAGTAAGGTGAGCCTGGGCGATGGAAAGTCGGCAGGAGAGGAGAGGATTGAGTATCAACTGACAGCTCTCCTCTCCCGGGGAGGGCTGCGGATTGTCCAAGCATACCAGCGGCTCGGTGGAGATCGAGTGCTGCAGTACACAGACAGCACAAGTAGCATGGCTGACACTGGCAGAGTTGCCATGCGCATAGTGTCAGGAGTGCTCACACAACAGGGGGTGGGGGGAACGCACTAGAAAATGGAAAAACCCAGCTGTGCAGGGTAGGCGATGGCACCTGACCCCCATGCCCACTGTCGGATATGTCTCGCCCGGCCTCTCAATTCCTCCATCGGGGCCCTCACCCACTGCCAGAGTCTGATTATGAAGAGCGCCCCAAAGAGGAGGGCAGCCCCACCCTGGAGGGGTTAAGCAGGGGTACTGGCTGTGGGATGAGGGGGGAGAGAGGAGGCTTAGAGTTGAGAGGACCTCAGATAGGGCAGGAACAGGCAGGATGCCCGAGAGAGGCTCCGCAGGCTGCGACTGGAGTGAAAAAAAGACCGGTAAAAAAAAAAAAATACCGGGCTTCCACCGTCGTCGACTGTCACTGCTCCAAGTGACTCACTGTTGACTTCTCCATCAACAGTGTACCTCATTGACGGGGCTTCCACCCTCATCCATGATCATCATAAACATTTTATTTATTTATTTTTTTAATTTAAAATTTTGTTAACCAGGTAAGAACACTGGAACCAGTCCATTTACAGGTTCAACCCGACATATGGACAAAGCAATAACAATACAGTTTCAATAACACATAACAATATTAAGCAAAACAATTAAACAACACAATTACAAACATCTAAAGATAAGAAATACAGCTTGAACTTTTGTATGAATTGTAACATTGAACTAGATGATCGGAGGTCTACACCCTCGACTGTCGCGGTTTCAAGTGACTATCCGTTGACTTCTCCATCTACGGTGCACCTCATTGATGGAGCTTCCACTCTCGTCAGTGGTCATCATAAGCATGACTTCCTCGTCAATGAGGCTTCCACCTAATTGACTGTCACTGCTCCAAGTGACTTACTACAGACGGGGCTTCCACCCTCATCGATGGTCGTCATAAACATGACTTCTTCATCGATGAAGCTTCCCCTCGTCAGCTGTCACTGCCCTAAGTGAGTCACCATCGACTTCTCCATCAATGCTGCACCTCATTGACAGGGCTTCCACCCTTGTCAATGGTCATCATAAACAATGACTTCCTCGTCAACAAGCTTCTCCCTCATTGACTGTCACTTCTCCAAGTGACTCACCATCGCCTTCTTCATCAATGGTACTTGAACAAATGTTATTTATTAGCATGACCTGGAGCAAATACTCCTCTTTCTTCTCAGTATTGCACTCATCGACTGCCACTGCTACTAGTGTACACCATTGACCTTGCATCTCATCAATGGGGCTTCCACCTTCATCAATGGTCACTGCTCCCAGTGACTCACCCTCACCTTCGTTGATGGTGCTTGTGCAATAAATTGACGTACTCTATGGCCACTACTGCCTGGGCACACCGTCAAAGCTGCACCATACCTAGGCATGCCCATTGATGCGGTTGCATCCCTCATCAACGACCACCATTCATGGTACATCACATAAAGGCTTCATTCTCGACAACTGTCTACCCTTTTGTCGATACTACTCTTTGACACTTTACAGGTTTTCTCATCACTGAGCGCCCATCAACTACAGGCTTGCTGGTACAGATTGCCTTCCTGTTTCTCCTTTGTTCTCCCTTTCAGTCTGGGACACGGGATTTTGTTTCTCAGCCACTATGCTTCACACATGCAAGACTTTTAGCCTCTGAACCCAGTGGACAGCATTCATACCTCATGCTCCCAAAACTGCAGACTCAATTCCTGATGATCTTTCTTCCCACGGTGTCCCTTAATACAGTTTTGACTGAGTAGGACCAGCTGTCACCAGTCCCTGCTATGGCTGGAGAAACAAACTGCTTATACCACTTTCCAGTGGACCACCCCTTCATTCAAGGGGCCCGGACTCTGCTTTAGTGGCCATCGGTGCAGCTCATGATCAATGCCTGGTAACACATAAGCTCACTGCTTCTCAGTAAAGAGTCATATCTCAAAGGCATATCGAGTAAGCATTCTGCCTTTGACTTTCCCTTAAATGAGTCATATGGTCAAGTACCAACGGTACCCTTTGATCCTCTGTTTTGATTTCCTCAACAAACCTCTTCTTTGTCAAAGTAATAAAACAATTGTTGATAATAATTTTACTTATAATTCTATCTGCAGATGCTACTCTGGATATCATGTGGCTCACGCTACGGACCCTGAATGTCCGACTCTATCCCATATATGCAATGTGAATACACTGTCTTTTATGACTCAAAATGCTTTTGGCTTAGAAACCCAGATCATTCTGGAAGAAATCCAAGCTTCAAGTGTGACTTTACACAAAGTACATGATATGTCTTACTTATCACATCCTCTGGACCCTCCCTATTCCTGATCTTTCCTCCGAGGCATAGGGGAACTATGAGCACCTTACAGGTTTGCCCCTGTGGACATCCTCAATTTCAGATCATGTCCAATGATTCTACCTCTACCTTCAATGGCTCTACTGCACCCATCCTCATGGGTGCCCACACCAGCGGACCACAATTTATTCCCCATTGGTTTCCCCATAGCCTTTTTCATTGAAATGTTGGTTGCCATGGGTGTCCTCCTTGCTCGATCTTTCCCAGCCTGGCACAAGAGTTCCCAATAACAAATAGGCTCATTCAAATCGTTCAAAGAATGGACATCCTGGAGCTCATCTCCACTCCTCCACTTCCTTTCTTCCCACCCCATTTCATATTTCTCCAGAGAATCATACATCCATTTTCAGACAGGAAATGTTTTCCTTAATCCTGAAGAATGTGGTCACCGGGGTCCCCTAGCGGACCTACATTACCACTTTTTGTCACCCTACCTTTGGTCTTTGTCCAACCTAAAAGTCTTTACCACATGTCTGGTACTTGTGACAACAGCACTATACTAGGCTGGACTCTTCATGTCCCCTTGTCTACATGAATATCACGTTCTTGAAACCTCCAGGGGTTTCCTGCTCGCCTCCCTGCTTGCCGACCCCATCTATTTCAGCACTCTGAAATAGTGGCTTACTGGCCCCAATCAAGTCAGGACCCAGCCTAGTGGCTCCAGAACATAGAAGCAGTGCTGGACACAGTCAAAGGCCAACCCATCCAGTAGACCTGGTTTATGCAATAGAGGCAGTGACCAGGTACCCTTGGGACCCATGCCTCAGTCACTCCTAACCTTATTGTTGCCCTTCACTGGTGGAACCATCATTTCCCCTTCATTTAAGGCATACCCTTTTACTCCCCACCTCCATATGCCCAAGCCATGGGGACTGGAACCCTGCCATCTCCACATAATCCTGCTGGACATCAGAGCAGTGTACCTCACCCTCTGGGCTTCTGTCTCTTCCTCTATGCTAGAACCTGTCCTACTTCAGATGGTCAGCTCCTCAGTGGTATATTTCCTACACAACCAAAGAGAACCAAGGTCCTTCAGCTGCTGTTCTGAGCCTGTGAGGGTCTGACACATAGTATACAACTGGAACAGCCTTTGACAGCCTTCTGTTTCTCTGGCTGTTGCCATATCTTATCTGATACCCTTTTCTTGCAGTGTACCTGGCTGAATTTACAGCTTAACCCTGCTACGGTGCTTCTCATAGCCCTCCTCACACCATGATAGCTGTGGTTTCCCTACTTCAACTACTGGTAGTGTCACCACTTCGCTTACAGGCCATACATACTGACTCAGGGTTGGGGCACTCTCTTTCACCCCAACCTGAACACCCTACACCTCTCCAATGTCCAATATTATCTTGGCTTCACGTAAAACATCTACCAGGGAAACATATAAGGCTAAATGGAAACGCTTTTGCACATGGGTGACTTCCCACTCTCCAAATCCATTTTTATGTCAAGGCATTGGACTACTTGACCTCACTTGCCAAGAAGGGCCTTAGCTATTTCTCTATTAAAGTTCATCTGGCCTCTATTTCAGCCTTTCATGAACCTTTTGAAGGTAAACTACTGTACCAAAATCATCTTGCCATGATGTTCATAAGAGGCACGCTATATATCAGACCTCCCTTCCAACAGCCCGCCCCTCCTTGGGACCTGAATTCCTATTGGAGAAACTCACCCTTCTACCTTTTGAGCTAGCAGCCTACCACCACTCTCCACTTCCTGTCCTAGAAGACCATATTTCTAGTGGCCATCACTTCAGCTTGCTGTATTTCAGAGCTTCATGCCCTACTGTATTGAGAGCCTTACTTAATCTTCCACAAGGATAAAGGGGGTTCTCCACACCCATCCCCCTTTTTTACCCAAGATGGTCTCAGAATACACCTTAATTCAGAAAACCTCTCAACTTTTTGTGACCTTCGTCTCCACGGGGAAGGTCCCCATGTTACTAAACAAGCCCTCTCCAATAGGTTAGCTCATTGTATAACTTTTCATTATATAACAAGCTTTCACCAGGACCTGTCAAAGCCTATTCCACTAGAGACATGGCCAATACAGTGGCCTGCTCCAAAGGGGCTTCGATCACAGATATCTGCAAAGCAGCCACATGGTCCACAATATATACTTTCACAAAGCACTATAACTTAGACATTGCTTCTCACCATAGGAAGACCTTTATGGCAGTGCTGTCCTACAAGGCCTTCTATTGCAATGTTTTCCACCCTTCATGGGTTTACTGCTTGGGGCTCATCCCAAATGTATTACCTGCTGCAAGAGATTATCCCATGGAAGATAGTATAGTTATGTAAGAACTTACAGTAACAGTAGATCTTTGAGGGATATCTCTTGCAGCAGGTACAATCCCTCCCTCCTTCCCCCTCCTTCTCTTAGAGAATGATTTTTGGATCTAGATGCATATGGGAAGGGATACCTATGGTACCTCAGATCCCCTCAGTCCTCACTTAGCAAGCTGAATCCGGCAGGGAACAGAGGATACCAGGGACAGCACACTGTTATTTAGGAGCAGGATGATAACTTCATCGATGGGTGGTCCCTGGTGAAAGACTACTAGAAGAGAGCTGTCATGCACCCTCTGGTGACTCCCCAAGTGTATTACCTCCTGCAAGAGATACCCCTCAAAGATCTACTGTTACAGTAAGTTCTTATGTAACTGTACTTTCTAGGAGTGGTATATGTTGTTCATCCACATGGACCCACCTTACCTCCTTGCTTAGGTGCACAACCTCTGCTTCCAGCAGGCAAGATCTGGTATCATGTGGTGGAAATGATGGCTATACTACCGGTGGGTGGGTGGGAGGAGCCAGCTTGAAGACTTTCTGGCACTTCTAAATGGAAAGGACTATGCCAAATAGTGTGGATGAATAACATATACCACTCCTAGAACTACTGTTGCAGGTGAGTAACCTGTGTTTTGAAGCTCACGGCAGGTTGAGACCTACCCAAAGTTGCCTGTGTTAAGTGTGCTATAAGTTTAAATCAATTTTATGACCAACAAAGGTGGCCCCGTTTTATCTCCGGGCTGAAAGGAATGATGAATGAAGATGGTGATGATAAGGAATTGCTCCAGTAGAACCAGAACAGGAATCAGCATAAAGCTGCTTTATTTGTTTTAATGGAAAAATGAAGAGGCACCCTACACCCAGCTCCCAGGCCAAGTTGGATGGTCAGGCAACGGGGCAGCCAGGGCTTCTCCTATATACTGCAGCATGAAGGCTGTAACAGCAGAGAAGAGTTAAGTAGTTCCATCCTTGTTCAGGGACAGTGTCAGGATGGCCAAGCAAAATTGCGCTTTACTGCAGGGATATTTATAGCCACAGATCAAGCTCTGCCTCATGGAGTGGGGTTTTAGTGCCAAGCCTGGGTAATCTGTACAATTGTTGTATGAGTGGTTCTCAGCGAGACTGTACCATCTATACACCTGCACACAAGAGTGACCTCTGAGACAACTGTGCACTTTCTCCTCACCTTCATCGCAACTGTGGTAGGGTGCAAATTTTTTTTCCAGTTCTAGTTTTCCTCCCTTGGATGGGCAGGTTTTTTTTCCCTTCAGTGCCTGGACCTCACAATCAGCTTCCCCTCAGGTAACTCAGACTGGGGAAATCAGCAGCTTACCCCCTGTGGCAGGGGCCCCCAAAAGGGGAGAGACTGAGATCAACCAGAGGCCCCAGCCAAGGCTAATGCTTGGGGTGTCATTCGGGGGGATGTCCGTGGATATCACAGTACAGCTGGCCCAGAAGGCTTTTCCCTTTTAGCGTCCCCAGAGTCACAGATGTGCAATTATGTCAGTGTGGGCCAGGTGTGCTGTCACACATAGCCTATAGACATCTGCTGATGCCTTCCCAGTGAAGAGTGGCCCTGGGTGTCACTAGCATGCCGGGAAGCCACAACACTCCCCACAGAGGAGGAGTGCATTCCTTGGGACGCTCATACTACCTCCCCTGGCTGACCTTCTGATGCCCTGTGCACTTTCCAGGACATGGGTCATCAGCATCACATGCGGTAGTGCTGTTAGTGTGTCAGCAGGCCAGCTATGGTAGGGCACAAATTGGGGATCTGCTACATACCCTAAGCACAAGAAAAAAGACTGTTGTAGATTGTGGGAGAGCAGTCGTTTCAGAGACCACATGTTTTCTCCATGGTTGAGGACTGCCCATGAGCAGTTCCCTTTTGTGGCAATCAGATTGCTGATCTGCCAGCAGAATTGCCACTGGAACAGCCAATTGACCTGGCTGTGGTCAATGAGCCATCAATCCTCTATGTGCTAAGCTGGTTAAGAGGGAAAATTCTTCCTCACTCAGATGCTGGTGCTGCCCGAACCCCAACATAAGGGTGGCTGAGCTCCCATTTCAAACTGAACCTAGGAGCTGGCCTGGTGGTGCTTAGGGTTGAGGCACTGGATGCCATACCCCACGCCACATTGGCGACCAGTGTTCAGGAGCGAGCTCGGGTCATCAGCAGGGGATAAAAAGGTTGGAGTGCCCGCAGACAGCTCACCTTCTTCTGGGAAGGGAGGGGACATTGGGGTCACTGATACTGTTCCTCCCAGTGGTGGCTGGGCAGTACTTAGTCGGCAACCACCATTGATAGGGGAGGCGGGGTGTGGCAGACTTCGGCTGGAGGGCACACGGGAGTGTGCGCATGCCTACCCGGATGTCATTGCATGTCCACACTCACCATGGAAGGGTTAGGGCTGCCACACAGAACAAGGAAAAACCCTGAGCCTTGGGAGAGTGATGATTCCTCACGGCCCCATGCCCACTGTCAGACTTCGCTCACCTGGGTTCCAATCCTCTGAGCCATGGTCCAAGCCTGCAGCCATTGATTTCAAGGAGCACCGCAGTAGAGGAGGCAGCTCTGCCTTGGGGGTAGAAGCCATGGAATCACTGTCAGGTAAGGAGCATGGAATCGGAGCTCCGGAAGGGACACAGGGTGGGGAGTTTCAGGCAGGGTGGGAGCAACCAAGGGGACATCTGAGAGAGATCCCCAGGCTTGGCAACAAGAGGAAAATAGAATCATAAAAAAAAAACTTTACCTAGGTGCATGGAGTACCCGGAACTGCAGGCACCAGCACCACATTTTGTTTTGTTTTATTTGTTAACTGGGTTAGGTCACTGGACAGAGTACTTCTTCTGGACTGACCCAGGCAAAAAGCATGTTAAACAGATATGAATTAGACATAACAATCAACAAATAACAAACATCATGAATAAATTAACATTAACAACTACATAATTGATTATGCAATAAAAAAGACTTAAAATTCATTTTAAGAATAGACAAGGAAGTACAACTACACAGAGATAATAGTAATTCATTCTAGAGATTAGGTATAGCTTTGGAAAAGGATCACTCACCAAACTTACTTTTTTACTGCAGGAGTAACAGTGATTAAACCCTGATTGGATCTTAAATTAACAACAGAATCCCTTCAAGTAAGCAAATCAAGTAAAGAAGAACAGTTATTAACATGAAGTGTTTTATAAACCAGACGTGCCAATGAATAAGCAAATTTATGCTGAAGGGAAAGCCACCCTAATGAAGAATACAAAAAAACAATGATGAGATAACCTAGGTGCAGCCAAAATAAAATGACAAATATTATTATATGCCACAGTAAGCATATTAATCTCCCTTAGCCCCAATTTATAATACAAAGAGAATACATAATCCAAATGTGGACTCAGGGTACCCATTGCAATAGTTTTCCTAGAATCAATAGTTAAATAGCGCTTAAATTTATATAAAAGCCCCAGTTTTTGATTTATTACTCTATGTACTACTCTAATTTGATTATGAAAAGTTAAGGCCGAATCAAGGTAAACACCCAAATATTTAAATTAATTCACTTGTGCAACCAATACACCAGAGCTTTCATAAATCATAAGTTGAGGGGTATTCTTCAATCTAAATTTGCTACCAAAAAGCATAGATTTAGTCTTGCCGATATTCATTACCATACTGTTGGTTAGAAGCGAACTACGTAGGGACAAAAAGTCAGCCTCAAGTGCAGAATTAATATCAGTTAGATTTGATCCAGTTGAATTATTAAATAAGATCATCAGCATAAAGGAGACATTTCCTTATGGTAACTAAGGATGATATTAGGTTAATAAACAGGGCAAATAATAAGGGTCCAAGTATGGACCCTTGGGGTACACCAAAAGAAATAGATTGATGAATAGAAGAAATTGAACCAGTTGATACACTTTGAAAACTACCACTAAGATACATTTCAACCCACAGCACAGCCTTCTCAGATAGACCCAATTCACTCAGTCTCTGAAGTAATAGTGAGTAATAAATAAGATCAAAAGCAAGTGTCATATCCACAAATACCACCCCCGTCAACTCCCACTTATCACATCCCACAAGGACGGCATTCGTGAATCTGACCAATGCTGTGATCGCACCCCACCGCTGTCTAAACCCATGCTGTTCATTACTTAAGAGCCCACTAGTTTCAAGGAATTTAGCTACTTGATTGGCAATTAATTTCTCAAGAATTTTACTGAGGGATTTAATATGGAGATTGGTTGATCATCTTCAGCACTAACTGCCGGCTGCCTATTTGGCACTGGAACAACGAGTGCATACTTCCACTCAACTAGAAATACACAAGTGCGTAGGCACAAGTTGTAAAGAGAACAAGGTGATCCTGCTACATATGGGACAGCCGTTTTACTGCTTGGTAGACACTCTAGTTTGAGATCGCTATTGCATTTTCAGTCTCAGCACTGCTATCAGCAGTGTCAATGGCTATAATGTCAAGTTCCCCCTCCTCATTGTTTAGCTCCTGCCATCGACATTAAGAGTATCACAGATGGGTGAGCACTACTTGGCAGCAGTTGGCACATGGAGCTCTAGCCTAGGCTCGAGGTCAACCAGCGTTCCTGATAGAATCACCCAAGCCATGGTTACCTCTGTCAGTGTCAGCTTCAGCTCAATATCCAACAGCTCCCCCTGTTTGAGGGAGGGTGCTCTGTGAAAGTATTTTCGGCCAGGATCCAAACATCCACATCTTCTGTCAGTGGTCATTATCTTGTCAGAGAGGGTAGTTGACACCTTCTGTCAACTGTCAAGATGCTTTTATTTGGACTGAGATTCAGAGACATTGTCTGTTGTATCAATCTTGCATGGACAGGAAGGCAAAACTTCAATTGCCCAGTCAATCTCTGGGAACAAGGCATCATTACATGCCCTACTGGGCCATATGACTGTTGCTCTGGACACTCCTTTGGAGGTGGTCCAAAAGAGGGATACATACTCCTTGATGGATATTCTTGAGCAGGATTCATCACCTGGAGTAGCCTTCCTTATTTCCCAGGCCCTGCTTGTCTGTGTGCCCAGTATTTGGTAGCACCTAGCCTCCTGATAGTCCCCTCCACTCCACATGGACTACAGGTACATGGTACCTGTGGGCAGGCTGTACAGATTTTCAGATATTGCTGGAGGGGTTTGTGATAGACATGGTCTTCCATGAGGAAAAGCTACATGGTGAGTTGGAGAAGCCACTGGACAAGGGGTCCAAGGAGCAGAATTTCTTTGGCTGTAAGGTTTATGCAGCTGTATTCCTGGACATCTGCCAGGCTAGCTATGTGGCTTTGATGGTCATCCTGTATATGGTCATGAGCTCTTTCAGACATTCTCCAACATCCTCAAACTGCTTCCGGAGGATAGCTAGGCACAAGTGCATGAGGTCCATGGTCTAGGGCTTTTCTTAGCAAAGCACTAGTTTCATACTATGGATCACACTGTACTCCATAAGTTAGAGGTAACCATGCATACCATCAGCAGGACTATGGCAGAAGTGGTGGTTCCCTTCCTGGTCACCACACCGCTGATGCCCATGCCAAAGAACCAAAAGGAATCGGTTCCAGTGACCCTGTTACCCCTGGTTCTGCCTGACTCTCTTCTGTCTCCACCCCCCCCCCAACTTTTACCTTCAGTGGTGAGTGTGGGGGACAGAGTCTCCTTGCATTTAAAACACTGGCAGGAGATCACCACAGATGAATGTGTTTTGGAGAAAATTGCTAGGGACATTCTTTAGATATGCTAGAAATCCCTCCTTTTGTCCCTTCAAATGGAGGAGATTCAGACCCTATTTCAGAAATGTGACATAGAACCAGTTTCTCTGCAAGATTGGAGCAAAGGGTTCTGCCCTTCTGGCCCTGCCCTTCTCTCTTCCTATCTATGTGTCTGGTATCCACTGTCACCCTAGTACTCCGGCCGTGACTGTCACTGACCTCCTAACCCACCTAGTCTCCTTAGTCCTTGTGGGTGAACTCTATATCATGGGTGACCTAAATCACAACTGGCCATCCCCTGCGTTCAACAAAGCTCGCGCCGAGATTACTGCACTCAATCTAGCCCAAACCATCTCCCAACCCATAAGCTCAAACCCAAAGACTAACAATCACTCCCTACTTGACTGGGTCCTCACCTCTCACCCCTACCGGGTCATCAGCTCCAGCCTACTTCCTGACTCGATAAGCGACCACCTACATCGTCCGCAAAATCCATCGACCAAATTCCCCCCAAATATTCTACTACAAAGGTTATACAAATCCCTAAACCTCACCCCTCTTCTGGACGACCTAGCCCACGCTAGCTGGGACTTCCTCCTTACTAGTAATAATATAGATGAAGCCTTTGCACTCTTCCGGAATACCTTTCTCAGTGTCTGGGACAAACATGCCCCCCTGCATCAAGTTAGAGTCCAGGAAGCCCACCTCCCCTGGATCTCCCCAGAACTAATTGCGTGCCAGAATACCAGGGACAGGGCGTGGCGTTTATACAAACCTACGCTCCTCTCTAGTGACAATATCTCCTACTGCGCACTCTGTAACAAATGTACCAAGGCTACCCACTTAGCCAAGGCCGAATACTTTAATAACACCTTAAACGCTAACCTGAGTATACCCTCTAAATTCTGGAAAGTTATCAACTCCCTTTTCTCCCCTCCATCCTCAATTCCCACCCCCCCGCCTACTCACACGAGAAACTCTCGTCAGAACCCCTTGTGGTCACCTCTGAATTCAACACCTACTTCACCACCTGTGCCGCCCTACTTGCCTCTGTCCCAGAAATAAGCTCCCCCTGTCAGTCTGAAACCTTTAAACCACCAGGACCAAATCACTTTACTTTTAAACACCTTGCACCCGCCGATACTTTTGATGCCCTACTCTCCCTGAACCCAGAAAAGGGTAAATCACCGGACGGGTTAGATATCAAACTTCTCTTCTTATCTGCCCATGCCATTGCATCTCCCCTTGCTGCCCTCCTAAATCTTTCATTTGCCACTGAATCAATTCCCAAGGTGTGGAAGCATGCCACTGTTATCCCTCTACCAAAAGGAGGTGACCCTACCACCACATCAAATTACCGTCCCATCTCCCTGCTCCCTGCCCTAGCAAAGCTACAGGAGCACCTAGTACTCTCACAAATCTCTCACTTCCTCTCTGAGTCACACTTCCTCATGCCTTTCCTGTCAGGCTTTAGAAAGAAAAACACTCTACTGCCACCTCCCTGCTAAGGTGCACAGATTCCATCCTTACAGGGATGGACAAAGGACAAATTACTTCAGCCATTTTCATCGACTTAGCTAAACCTTTTAACACAGTATCCCACCCTCTATTACTAATTTGTCTATCCACTGCTGGATTATCCACATCAGCCACTAACTGGTTCAGAGTCTAACTGGAAGGTAGAACACAGTCAGTAAAAACAGCAGACTCCATCTTGCCTCCACTCCCTATCCTTACTGGCATCCCACAGGACTCCATTCTTGGTCCCCTTCTCTTTTCCATCCTATTAAATGACCTGCCTAAAACCTGCTCTACTACCTCTATACACATGTACGTGGATGACACTGTCCTCTTCACCTCTGGCCGGACCCAAGAAGAAGTCATTTCCACTCTCCAGGCTGATTTCAACAAAGTACAGCTCTGGTTTAACTCCCACCAACTCTCCCTCAATGCAAAAAAAGACAGTCTCCATGACTTTTGGCTCTAGGCAGAGACTATCCAGACTCACCTCACAACCGATTTTCCATACCCTTGATGGAACAATTCTAGAGGATGTGCCCTCTTTTAGGTACCTTGGAGTCTGGCTCTACTGTCACCTGTCCTTTTCAGAGACTTCAGCCTGTACATCAAACACAAAAAGGTTTGAATGCTGCCTGTGCAAGCCCTGATTCCCCTGTTACAAAATGGGGACTGGCTTTGTTCCCTGGACATGAAGGATGTATACTTTCATATAAAGATCTGGAAGTCCCACAGACAGTAACTTCACCTTGTGCTGGAGGGCAGGCACTATTAGTTCAAGGTATTGCTCTTTGGCTTGTCCTCTCCACCATGGGTCTTTACAAAATGCTCAACAGTAGTGGCAGCAGCCTTTGCAGGAAAGGCCTGTATGTTTTCCCTTGCCTAGATGATTGGATCCTGAAGGCCAGCTCCAAGGAAGCTCTGCTATACACCATGTTACAAACCTGTCAGTTGTTCGACAACTTGGGGGTCATGGTGAATGTGCCAAAATCTGTGTTGATGCTATGCCAAAGACTACAGCACATGGGGTGGTCTTGGATACAGCACAGGGCTGTGCCTTCCTACCCCAGGCTTAGATTGACCAGGCACACTCGGTGCACAGGAGCCACTACATTTCTGCACAGTGTTATGTCTCCTGGGCCTCATGGCCACTAGTCTGACTTGATATGTGGATACCACAGTGGACACTCAGGATCCAGAGGAAACAGTTGACTGATGAGTTGGCACAAATGGTTCTTGTCACTTCTCCACTGCACAGAGTGTTATTATGGTGGATGGACAACGAGAATCTACTGAGCAATGTTCCATTCCTTGTACCAGCTCCTGTACAGATCATCACCATGGATTTCTTGGACTCTGGCTGGGGTGTTCATCTCAGCCCTTACAAAACACACGGTTCATTGACCAAGATGGAGGCCATACTGCATATAAATGTTGTGTAAATGCAGGCTATCCTGTACAGCCTCCAAACTTTTCAAAATCATCTCTGTCCCAGTCCTCTGCTAATCCAGATGGACCATGACAGTGTGATGCATTACATCAACAAACAAGGGGGACTTCACTATTATTCCCCTATGCAGGGAAGTGATGAGAGTATGGTACTGGGCTCTGTCTCACTACCTTCAACTGCTGGCCGTATTTCTCCCTGGTCTCCAAAACATCTAGGCAGCCAAGTTAAGCATGTCCCAGTCAGTGGTTCAT
This sequence comes from Neoceratodus forsteri, assembly GCA_016271365.2. Taxonomy (NCBI): domain Eukaryota; kingdom Metazoa; phylum Chordata; order Ceratodontiformes; family Ceratodontidae; genus Neoceratodus; species Neoceratodus forsteri. Next base: position 1,562,323,145 of record CM057449.1, read on the forward strand.
AAATGGGAACTGCTGACCTCTGGGGTAAACAACATCTTCTCAAGATGATGTCATTCAGAGCTGGACCTTTTTGTATCTCCACACAATATAAAACTGCTCGCTCACTCCAGGGCCTGGACTTTTTGGTGAGACATGCTGTCCCTCTTTTGGAAATGAAAATTCCTATACAGATTTTCCTTCTTTTAATACAGAGCATAGCATATGTTTGCCTACCTCAGCACCTAATACAGAGGGTTTGGCTCAAATTACAGGTGAAGCGTGCCACTCTTACCCTCATTGCTCCATTCTGACCTCACCATATATGGTTTCCACTCCTTCAACATCTGGGGGCAGTGAAGTATCCTGTTCATCTCTGTGTCAGGGTCCATTGTCACAGGGCAAGGGGTTCTTGGTCCATCTAGACCTGAAGTCCCTACATCTGCATGCATGGCTCCTGAAAACATAGTCATCACACATTTTGGGTACCATTAAGTTTGTTGATAACTTGCTTGCAGCTAGGAAACCTTCTACTAGATTTATTTTTTCCCTGAAATGGAAGTGCTTCACTCTGAGGTCTGCTTTCCAGAATATGGAGCCTGTTACATGTCCTGTGAATTCTGTTTTGGAATACTTGCTTTTCCTGTCTGACTCCAGCCTACATTATTCCTCACTTAAGGTGAATTTAGCCACTATATCAGCTCTCCATGCCTCTTTTGGTGTCATAAATTGCCCAATTGGAGGTGTCTTGTAAGTTTCTAAAAGGTATCCATCATATGAAACCTCCTAGCCATAATCCAGTCCTGCCTTGGGACTTGAATTTCATACTTGAAAAATTTATGTTAGCTCCTATTGAGCCTGCTGCAAGTTGTGGCTTCAGCTTCCTGTTGTGGAAAACATTATTTTTAGTTGCTATGCTTCTGCTTGGAGAATTTCTGAGCTTCAGGCTTTAATTTGTGAGCCTCCTTATCTGATTTTTCACAGAGTCTCTTTACATATGAATCCTACGATCTTACTTTGAGTGGGAGCTCTTGCAGCAGGCTATTACCATGAGAACTATGCTGCCAGGCACTAGCACCCCACAGAAACCTTCTAGCTATCAGTCTTCAGCAGGGACTGCCCCCAACACCGGCTCCGCAACCAACGTCGGCCAATGGTATAGCAGGGGGCGGTCTCTAGCCCCACCTCAGTTCTTTTCCCGCTGCAGACCCATCTACTTCAGCTCTTCTGTTGCCTGCTAGAACAAAACTAGTGTTTTCAGCAAATGTAGCATATGTTTTCTTATTTTCTTGAAGACAAGTCTGCTTTCCTTTATATTAAACTCCTCTGCATGTCTTCTTCGCTGTCGTTGGTTTCTTCTACCGAGATGAAGAGGACCAAGTGTGCCTGTGGTCATCATATCCCAGCCAAGGACAAGCAAGAGACCTGTGTCTTCTGCCTGGGGCTCGACCATGACACCAAGGCCTGTTCCATCTGCAGTGGCTTTACCGTCCAGACTCGCATCCGCCCCCTCAAGGCACTAAAGGCACACATTTTAGAACACCAGCTGGCCGTCATGCAGAGCTCACCAGCTGAGAAGTCTACCTTTTCTTCTCATTCCTTGAAGCACAAAGAAAAGAAAAAGGATCCAGACCAGTGTAAGTCCCGTGAGAAGGACTGGGGTAGATCTAAGGGGCATTCGTGCTCCTGGTCCCCGCACCACAACAAGACCTTGTTGGATTTGTGATTTGTGATAACTTATATCTGAGGGTTTACTTACAACTATAAAATTTGCAATAGAAGTTCTTGTAGACAGTTATAAATACAGTATATATTAGCAGTGTCAGTGGCTCAGTAGGTAGCACACTCGCCACTGAGGCTGGGAGATCAGAGGGCTGTGGGTTCAGTTCCCACATCTGGCCCTTGGGTTAATATCCCAGTACTGACACTGTAGTGCAGCATGAGAGGGGTGCTGCACTTCTGAGGTGCCGTCTTTGGGATGAGATGTTAAACTGAGGTCTCATCTGCCTGGATTGGTGGTAGTTCAGGTGGATGTTAAAGATCCCATGGCACTTATCGAAAAGAGTAGGGGAATTTCCCAGTGTCCTGGCCAAATTTCCCTCATTCACTAAAAATACCACCAACAGCTTAATCTGGTTCAAGATCAGTTGGCATTCATCTGTATCCCCTTCCCCTGGGTCATGCCTGAAAATAGGCATAATTTGTCTAGTGCACTTACCCGGTCAACAAAAACTAAATAAATAAAGTTATGACAAAATCCAATTGATTTCACAGGGATTCAAAACAGAAAGACAGACATATATCATGGTCAGGGCCCCGATTTTTCTGCGGCACATCGGAGCAAAGTTCTGCGGCAGGGTTCTCATTTGCCACAGAACTTCTGCGGCACTCAACACCAATTTCTTCGGCAATTCTGCGGCACATTTTTACCCTTAATTTTTTCCTTTTTTGTTTTTTTTGCTATATCTGACACAATGCACGCCAGAATACAGTCATTTTATGGGTGTTTGTCACCAAATTTTCAACATAGCCAGTTTAAGACCTCTGCTCATGAACAGTATCACTGTGATTTTATTAATCTGTCCGAACATTGATTTCAGACACCGACTGCGCCATTCTGTGCTACAAGGGTGAAACACATTTTGGGTGAGATGTGAAAATGACAGCTATACTACTCATAAGACAGTGTGGTGAAATGGCAATGTTGAAACTCTGGAGTGAAAATATTGAAATTTCTCATAACTTACGAGCCTGCATAGGAACTGCGCACGATGCCTTAAACAGTCATTTTGGAATTTTTTCACCAAATTTTCAACATAGCCATTTCAAGACCTCTGCTCATGAACAGTGTCACTGTGATTTTCTTAATTTGTCCTACATTGATTTTCGATAATCGGACTGCTTATCTTCTGCGCTACGAGGGTGGAAACACATTTTGGGTGAGATGTGAAAAATGACAGCTGTACTGCTCATAAGACAGTGTGGTGAAATGGCAATGTTGAAACTCTGGAGTGAAAATATTGAAATTCCGTGAACTTATGAGCCTGCGTAGGAACTGCGCAACGCACGCTCGTTAAACAGTGATTTTTTGGAATTTTCAGTTCCCTGAACCATTGTATTGCTAACCCATCAGAACACAGAATACACATGCATTTCTAATATGCATGTAAAATTATATCCTGTTACCTTTGGCTAACTGCTATACAAAGTATAATTACCTCATACTCACATTGATAGCAGGATCACACAGGGAGAAGATTGGTATGGCATTCCTAGCATGAACTGTGTAACAAAATGGGTAAGGACTAGCCTCTTTATATATACAGTATTATTGTCCCCCACAGGCTTCTGCTGACTCCACAAATAATGTATATGTTTGTCTAACTGGTTGAAAATGACCTCTGACACACATGAATACATCCCTTCTGCCCACAAGAGTACCTGGTCTGTCTAAGTGTACAAATATAATTGGACCCTGCCAGGTTCGAATCACAACATGAATAGGTTTTGTAATTGGTGCAGTGATTTTTGCACCATAAACCCCTTGACTGTTCACTGTGTGAGTGGAGTGCTCTGCCCTGAACCATGTTTCCAGTACTGAAATAGATGCCCCCGGTATCTAAAGTAACTGTTGTATTTTGAACACCCTGAATATGAGCCATAACCTGGGGGTGCCCCCACCTGTCTAGAGTAATTGGACAGACAGTTGGTACAGGTGGGATGAGGGCTCAGTGTTCCTAGTGGGTGTGTAAGAGTGTGGGTCCAACAGCTGCGGTATGCAGCTGAGTATTTTCTTCCTGCAACCTTTGTATCTGTGCTTGCAGCTCCTGGGTGGTGGGATTTGAACTTATATGCATGTCCCCAGGTTGCTGGTTCCTTACTTGCCAATCCTGGCCATCCTGGTAGTTACAACCTCTATCTTGCCAATCTCTCCTGTCGCTCTAGTAACCCCTGTTGCTTCTAAAAGATGTTTCTAGTACCTCTATATCTACCTCTACATCCGTCTTGTCTGTTGTAGTTGTAATGGGAGGGTTGCTCACCCTGTTCACCGCCTTACATAGATACATAGACAGTGTCGGCAGATAAGGGCCTATGGCCCACCCAGTCTGCCCATTTGAGCTTGTAAGTTCAGTTTATGTTTTCCAAGAAGTCTGTTGCCCCTTACCCCTGACCTCCAGAATTCCTTTATGTCTATCTCATGCATTCTTAAATCCCGTGATTGTTTCAGCCTCCACCACTTCCTCTGGCAGGGTGTTCCACTTGTCCACCACCCGTTCTGTGAAGAAATTCTTCCTCAAGTTTCCTCTAAATCATCCTCCCTCCAGCTTCATCCCATGCCCTCTCGTCCTGGAACATCTTTTTCGCTTAAAAATAGTGTATTCCTGCACCCTGTTCCTCCCTGTAAGATACTTGTATGTCTCTATCGTATCCCCTCTCTCCCTCCTTTCCTCCAGGGAGTACATGTTCAGTTACTTCAACCTGTCCTCATAGGACTTGTGATGCAATCCATGCACCATCTTTGTTGCCCTCCTCTGAACCTTCTCTATCCTGTCTATGTCCTTACGTAGGTAAGGTCTCCAGAACTATACACTGTATTCCAGGTGGGGCCTCACTAGTGTCTTGTATAGTGGAATTATAACCTCCCTTTTCCTGCTGGTGATGCCCCTGCCTATGCATCCCAGCATCCTATTTATTTTACCTGCTGCCTTGTCACACTGTTTCCCTGCCTTCAGGTCATCAGAGATGATAACCCCAAGATCCCTTTCCTGCTTGGTACATGCTATATCCTCACCCCTCACCTTCCACTGGAAAAGCTTTGTTTTCATGGACTGGTTTAGGTTTACCTTTGCCATGTATGTTATCCTGCACAAAATACGCATGTTGTGCTTTAGCAACTATATCATCCATAGGCATCTCAGCAGTTATTACCATTTTCACCATTTCTCTGGTGCGGGGTAACAGACCCTCCAAATACATGTGATGGTATGAGAGATCTACTCTGTTAGGGTAATTGGACAATGCTTGATAATCTTGCCATGCCTATGCATCAACCTCCCAAGGGGTTTCATTCCTATACTCCCTCAATTTCTGTAAAATACCAGTTCATTATTGGATACCTGTAAGAGTATGTATGCTCTCATTGTAAATGGTATTGGTTGTCAGTCCTGCCGTATTGGTGCATACTGCTTCTGACAACCTAGACCATTTTTTCTCCCCAAGAAGTCTCCTTAAGACCCACAGGATCTCTTGTTGGGAGCACCCATCTGCCACAGTAATGCTCAGGGTTGTGCAGAGCCATTTGGTACAACCATTAATATCTGTGCCTTTAGGTGGGGGACCGAAGTCCTTAATATACATATTTAACATTTCAGGGGTCATCATAGGAACCACCCTGCATTGTACCTCAGTCCATCAGGTTGCATCCTGAACATCTGGCTGATAAGTAGTTACCAGAGGTTCAAGTGGTGCTCCCTCCTCAATGGAGAGTAGAGTGGAGTAAAGTGAACTGAGATGCCCCCATGACAGCAGGGTAAAGTGGAGGGGCTGAAGGTGAGGTATTGACAGAATATTCATGCCTACACTGGAGAATTTTTTCAACTGCTCCATTAGCCTGCTATACGTGATCATTTAATGTGTCCACTTGTTCCCCAGCTTGTTCTAACTGCTGCTGTAATTCCTGAATCTGTTTACAGTATTCAGTAACTTGTGTGGACGAAACAATATTAGTACTGCTTAGCTCTTGGTTTCGTTCCTGCAGCTGTTGTATTTTCTCTTCTCATTCTGTTTTAAGGTGAAGTGTATCTTCCTTTTTAGATCTACATTCTTGTTTAAGCACATAGACTCATTCTTGCAATGCCAGCACAGAACAGTCCTTGTACAATGATTCTTTTTGCTTATGGCCAGGAATCTTTTCATTGCTCAAAACTTCTGTTTCTAGCTTATTTTTAACATAATGCCATGGGTCTCTTGCGACATGACAGCCAGTGCAGAGAAAATTCCACCTCCATGCATTTTAATATATTCTTCAACATGATCCCTAACAGTTTTTTCTTAATTTCCCATTGTATAGCCTATTGAAGGTGCCTGAAGGACAAAACTTCACTTTGGTACACTGCAGTTTAGGTGGCAACCCTTAAAAGGGAACTGTCATCAACAGGGTTTCTTAATGTCTGAAAGTCCATAAAAAGCTAATTTGAGTGAGCCATTATATTTATGTGTGAGTCTTTGCAGGCCAGAGTTATTCACATGTAAATCAGCCTATAATTAAGGGCTGGGGGCAGTCATGTGTTTTAGGCTCCTGATAGGAAATGATGTCGCTGAAGAACTTGCCCTCCATTTACTGTAGGTTAAATAGGAAATCATCTGTTTTATTAAGTGTTATTACAAAACTTTCTACATTTATAATAATTGTTTTGTATGTGCATTGAAACTAGTGAGATATTACCTTTACATTTCAAACTGTTAGTAAAAAGAATCCATCTTTAGGATTGCTTTAACCTCTAGTCAAACTACACATCTCAAGTTTGACTCTGTGGTGTCAACAGGTATTGGGGTCCCATACTGTATCAGGATGTCTAAACCCTGGCTGTGTTCATGTCAGTGCAGATTTCTGGGGCTGCCAAAGCACCAACTTATGTCTTATTCCATTCTCTCTCTTACAATTTCGGATGTGAACTCAGCTCTGCAAGATGCAAATGTGGTTATGTACCAACTGGCCTGGCATCACGGGGACAGCCTTGAAATGTGTCATTTTTGAGTAACATCTGGCAGCATAGCCTAGCAGTTAAAGCAAAGAGCTGTGAACAAGCTTTGCTCATCCAGCAGAATGGGGTTTGAGTCCAACATACTCTACTTGTATATTGTGTGACCAGAGCAAGTCACTTATACTCCCTGTGGTCCCAAAACACACTCAGAAATGAGCTGTACTGTAGTTGTGTGCCTTTCCCAAACAAAGACATTGAAAACAATCTGAGCATGTTGACTTAAAAAGAAAAAAATAGGACACCATTAATTGTTTGTTAATAGCAAAAACACGTAGACAGACAACATTGTTAAAATATGCATAATCTGAAATGCATTATTAAAAGAGTATTTTACTTTTTTTGATGAAGTTAAAAGTATGACAGTTTCTTACTGAAATACTTTGGATGGAATGGGATTTTCTACATAAGGAAACAAGTGAATCCAGTTGATCCTGCTGCTCATGCCCTTCGAGTGTGTCTTACACACTGCAGCTCTGCCAATAGGCTGCAACTTTCCAAAATGTCATTCCCATTGCAATGTTAAAAAAGAAAGAAAAAAAAGGGAGACAGACTGTGTGTGTGCGCATGTGTGCACTGTGGACGGGTGTGGGATAGATAACACAGACTCAGCTTTTTTGAGTTTTAAAACACACTTGAGTGTGATATTTATTAAACTCAAATGAGGCAAACAAACTGGATAAATTAAAAATGAAACCAAAATATGCTACAATCGGTAGCTCTCACAGTTTTAACCTGTCAATACAGGTATGTTTCCTTCTGTGACTGCTCTGGCTACTTCCCTTAGGTAGCTTTGTTCATTACCATTACCAAGGCTCCTCTGACTAACCTCACCTCCAAGAGGTGTACATATAGTCCCTAGCTGGGTCACCGGACCAGTCCCTTAATCTATACATACATTTTTCTAGCTCTACATTGTCAAAATAGCTCAGGGTGACCACTCAACATAAACAGGTTAAGCAGTTGTATCATAAACCTTCATTTAACATCATAAAAATACATTGTGGACTTTAAAATACTCTGAGAATAGACAATGAGCTTTAATGAGCCTTTAAGCCCCTCCTACAATCTAAGAGTGACAGCCCCCCTTCTTATAAAAATAGGAATTAGAGGGTGCTGTTTCCCCTATAGCTGTGCATTCTCCAGACTCCTGGATTTGAGGAACATGGAACAACTGATTCACCTACTCAGAGGTAACACCCTTTGTAATTTGTACAAAGGCAAAATGTGTACAAGAATTACCAAACAAGGGGGTTTTAACTGACAACATTTAAAAAGTACAATGCAGGTGAATAAGTAATTGTTTTTGTAGTCTGAAATAGTTGAATGTAGTTTTATAATTATTTGATAAAGCATTAAAGAAAAAAAGAACAGCATGAAACTGCAGGGCACTGCACTTTTATATTCCATGCACTTCAATATTGGCTTCTTGTTAGTATTCCCTCTTTTTTATGTTTATATATAGTTCTGAGGGAGTTGCTGAATGAAGTGGTGGCTGAAATGTTTATTTAAGTTCAGTGACAGCTATTTGCTTCTACACAGACTGCAACTCCTTATGTTTTCTTTTCTTTGCAGTCTTGTATTGCTTTCCAACAGTGCCTAATTACTTTTTATGTTTAATTTCAGAGTCAGAGGGAAAGAACAGCCCCCCCCTTAGAAGCAGCAGCACAGTAAAGCATGGGGTATCAAATTGAAAGTTACAAAGACATGCTGCCCTGTTTTTAAACTGCTCTTCTGTTGCTGTGCAAGCTAAACCTTTCAGGCTTGATGCAACAATACTGGGAGCAGCATTTCAATCCTATGCTGCTAGCTCTCAACAAACCAAAAGAAAAAAAATAAGCTTAATTTCTCTCTTTTTCCTCTCTAGCACAAGGGGCATACTTTCTACATTTAAATGCTACAGCAGTATCATTTTCTACTGGAGTTGTATAATACTTTGCACAAACATTTTTAATTGTGTCATTATTTTTCTACAGCATCAAGCATTTATAATGCAAACCCATGCATGCAAGTTCCTTTAATTTCATAATGGCTTCAGCCTTATCATACTACACAGGCACCATTCATTATATGAGTCCACTCTTTATGCCAATAACTGATTTAGGCATATTCCACACCAGAAGGAAGGACTGCTGTGTGACTGGACATCTCTACTGGGACTAAAGGAGTAGAACTCTTGTACTTGGACCTTTAATTTAGGGTAAAAAAAAACAAACTAACAAACAAAACAAAAAAAATGTGTGTTTGTCTGAGTTAACTGAACTGAATGGTTATCTTAACAGTTATCTAGGTATAAATCTCAGATGATTGAAAGGACTTGATAAATGTGCAGTTTAAATTACTTGTAGAAAGATCTAGCAAGTAGGGGGCGTGGCTTAGCTAGAAAGAAGCTAAATTTAAAGACTGCCTTAGAAAGATTCTGCTAGTAGCTTGGCAGAAGACACCAGGAGAAGGACTACTGTGTGACTGGACTTCTCTACTGGGACTATATTGCCCTTCTTCCCTCCCTTCCACCCTCCCACCCAAAGCTAGTTCTACTTTTATAGGCACAGGATTTGACTGACTGCAGGAACTTCCTGTTTGGGAGCAGGAAGTGAGTGATCACAGAGCCACCAAAGACCCACCATCCTAGAAGGGCAAGACTAGCTCTCCAGCCCCCTCTAGCTGCTGAAGGTCTGCCTCTGAGCAAGTAAGGAGTGTACTGAGAAATATAGGATATTTTTGTCTCAGAATAGGACAATCAGTAGCTTAAAGGGCACACAGGCACAAAGTAAGTAGAGAGAGAAGAGAAAAAAACAGAGGAAAGAGTAAGGATTCTAAACAGTTAAGGGGCCAGAAATAAGACATGATGGGAGTGGTGCAGTGCAGTGGCTGTGGAGCAGCAGTCTTCCGGGAAACATTCTGGAGGATGTGGTGTTGTCCCATCTGCAGGCACCTCTCTGGGCTGAGGGAGGAGGTTGCTCATCTCCAGGCTGAGTTGGCCAGAATTTGTGGGACCTCCTCTTCCATCCAGGGACCACCAGTGCCACTGCCGTTGCCTCAGAGGTTGCTAAGAAAAAGGAGCAGTTGGACCACAGTGGGCTCAGGGAGCATGAGGGTGGTGGAACAGAGGTGCATCCCTCCAGTTGTACCTCTCCACAATTGCTATGCTATTCTGGCAAAGTGTGGTTCCTGTATGGAGGCACCAGCAGTGGAGACCAAGGAGGATGCTGGCAACCTCCACAAAGGAGACCCACAGGAGGGTGGCAGGGGACCCCACAGGGGAAGGAAACAACTCTTGGTGGGGGACTCCAGTGTTAGGAAGGTAGAACTGGGGGAGGAAGGGGAGAGGGAGGTAAGGTGCCTGCCTGGTGCCATGGCTTGGAGGGACAGGAAGCGACTCCTCAGGAATGCTGGAGCAGCTGCACAGGGAAGGGAGCTGGATGTCATTGTCCACCTAGGAACAAATTACTTGGCTAAGAAAGGGATCAGAGAAGTGCAGGAAGATTTTGTGGAATTGGCGAGGGGTCTTAGACAAGTAGCACACACGGTAACCTTCTCGGAGGTGCTGCCCATCTATGGCATAGGAGAGGCTAGGGTGTTCTGCACCATGGGATTCAATCAGTGGTTAAAAAACTGGCACAGAGTTCAGGGATTTGGCTTCATTGGGGACTGGGGGTCCTTCTGGAGTGATGCAAGCCTATACTGGCATGATGGGCTGCATCTGTCCAGGAGGGGAACCAGGATCCTAGGTGATAGGTTTAAATGCTTCATTGGCAAGCATTTAAACTAGCCAAGTGGGGAGGCACTGGAAAGAAGCAGGAAAATCCTAGCCCCCCAAAAATCATGGTAGTAAGTGCAGTAAACACCAATATAGAGGTGTCGCTAGGGAGAAGGGGAGGGGTAAATGGGAGAGTGACAAAGGCAAGAAGGACAGGATGGGGCAAAAGGTGAGACCATCAGGAAGGGAGGGTAATGAGTACCAATGCCCATAGTCTGGGCAACAGGCTCCTGAGCTGGTGGCCTTGATGGAAGATGGATGCCTGGATATCGTAGCAGTCACAGAAACATGGTACAAGAAACCATGACTGGGATGTTAACATACCAGGGTACATAACCTACAGGAGAGACAGGCAGGGGAGAAGAGGGGGAGTAGTAGCTCTCTATGTAAAGGAAGGGATAAAAGCAACTGAACAAAAGAGTAAACAGGGAGGAGAGGAGGCACTGTGGGTCACTTTGGATACTGGAAAGGGCATCACAATCCGCATAGGGGTTGTGTACAGACCTCCATGTCAGGGGGAGGGAATGGACAAGGATATGATAGAAGGCATTCTTAGGATGGCAGAGAAAGGGGAGATATTGTTGATGGGAGATCTGAATATGCCAGATGTTAACTGGAGCACATTTGCTGCAGCCACATCGAAGAGCAGGTCCATTCTTGATGTCCTACAGGTGGCAGGCCTCAGACAGCTAGTTTCAGAACCCACTCATGAGGGAGCAGTCTTAGACCTCATACTCTCAAATGCGGGCAGTGAGAGGCTCTCAGATCTAGAAGTGGGTTGCCATCTGGGAAAAAGTGACCATCAAACAGTGTGGTTCATGTTAAACTCAGCTACAGAGTCAAGCCATACAAAAGTGAGGGTACTGGACTTCAGGAGGGCTGACTTTGGCAAGATGGGAGAGTGCCTCAGAAAAGCACTAGCAAACAGGCTAGAAGGAGGGGGAGCAACAATGGGGAATCATCAAAACTGCCATCACAGAGGCAACAAGCCTTTGTGTGAAGCAAATAAACAAATCAAAATGAAAGAAAAAGCCACTATGGTTCTCAAAAGAGGTGGCTGAGAAAGTCAGGGAGAAAAAGATAGCATTCTGGAAGTATAAGGAAACACAGAAGGAGCAGGACAGAGAGCTGAACCAGTTAAGGCAGAAGGAAGCAGGGAGGGAAGTCAGAATAGCAAATGGCCAAACTGAGGAAAAGATAGCCAACTCGGTTAAGAAGGGGAATAAAAACTTTTATAGGTATATCAGCGAGCGTAGAAAGACAAAGGGAGGGATAGTGAGGCTGAATAGAATGAATGGTGGGTAGGCAGAGGGGGACAGTGAAAAAGCAGGGATACTGAACGAATATTTCTGCTCAGTATTCACAAAAAAGGAGGGGCACGTGCCTAATCCAATTAACAGAAGCACTCTTGATAGGGGGGTTGATCCCAGTCCTTTCACAGAAGAAAGGGTTCTGAAAGAACTCCTAAAACTGAAGGTGGACAAAAGCAATGGGGCCTGATGGAATTCACCCCAGAATTCTAAAATAATTAAGGGGGGAACTAGTGAAACCACTGGCTACTCTTTTTAATAAATCAAGGGAGGATGGTGTGGTACCCGAGGACTGGAGGAAGGCGGATATGATTCCTCTTCACCAAAGTGGGACCAAGACAGAGGCAGGAAACTACAGACCTGTCAGTTTGACCTCTGTGGTAGGGAAAGTGATGGAGTCACTTCTGAAGGAAAGAATTGTTGAATACCTAGAGGCCAGTGGGGCACAGGACCCAAGGCAGCATGGGTTCACAGCGGGAAGGTCATGTCAGACGAATCTAATAGATTTCTTTGACTGGGTGACTGAAGTAGTAGACCAGGGAGGGGCTGTGGACATGGCCTACCTAGACTTTACAAGGCATTTGACACAGTCCCACACAAAAGATTAATAGTCAAATTAAGCAGCCTGGGAGTGGGTCCCAGTGTGGTAGCCTGGGTAAAACATTGGCTGGACAACAGGACACAGAAGAAAATTGTAAATGGAGTCCACTCTGAAGAAAGAGGGGTTACTAGTGGGGTACCGCAGGGTTCAGTGCTGGGTCCAGTCCTTTTTAATGTCTTTATAAGTGACATTGCAGAGGAACTGGAAGGAAAAGTATGCCTCTTTGCAGATGACACAAAGATCTGCAACAGGGTTGATACACAAGGAGGTGTGGAAAGGATGAGAAGGGACTTGGCAAGGTTGGAAGAATGGTCAAAGTATGGCAGCTAGGATGCAATGCAAAAAGTGCAAACTAATGCACCTGGAAACAAGAACCAGGGAAGAATACACAATGAGGGAGGTAATAATGACAACAAAAGGAAAGGGACCTGGGGTAATCATATCAGATGACCTTAAGGTTAGCAATCAATGCGAGAAGGCAGTAGGGAGGGCTGGGGGGATACTGGGATGCATAGGGAGAGGCATCAGCAGCAGAAAAGAGGAAGTTGTTATCCTGCTGTACAGACAGCTGGTGAGACCCCATCTGGAGTACTGCGTCCAGTTCTGGAGACCCCATCTCTGCAAGGACATAGACAGGATAGAGGCAGTCCAGAGGAGGGCAACTAAAATGGTGCAGGGTCTGCAAGAGGAGAAGAAAAGGAGGGAGACGGGGTACATGATAGAAACTTTTAAGTACCTCAGTGGAATCAACAAAGTCCAAGAGGGTAGCATCTTTCAGAAAAAGAGATGTGCACGAACATGGGGACACAATTTAAAGATGGAGGGGTGGTTCAGGGGCAATGTGAGGAAGTATTTTTTCACAGAGAGGGTAGTGGATGCATGGAACAGCTTTCCTGAGGAGGTTGTGGGGTCTAAAACTGTGGGAGAATTCAAGAATGCATGGGACAGACATAAGGCAATTCTTGTGGGTGGTAGGAAGAAATAGGCTGTTGGTTAACTAGGATCTACATCCTGTCCTGTAGGTAGGGAAATGGGCAGACTAGATGGGCCAAGCGGTCCTTATCTGCTGTCAAAGTCTATGTTTCTATACTTTTGGCACATTTTCCATTTGCAGGACCCAAGCCAAGGAAAGAAAAGGAAACTGTAAACATACAGAAGACAAAATAAATACTAAGGAGGACAGGACAGGGCTACGATAGGTGGCCACCCCATCGCAACCTGGAAAAATAATAGGCAGAGAAAGAGAGTCACTACTACGCAGTACAGTTAAAGTTTAGAACAAGAATTCCTGGGATCCTATCTCAAAACCAAGGTGGAACACTGGTCCACCACACCTCTCCCTCTTTAAGAGGAAACCAGCTTTTGAGCATCACATTGCTGGTTTTCAGTTTCTCAACCTCTTTTTCCTATTTCCCACACTGGTAATTGGGATGTGGTTGGAGCTTCCATCCACCCTTGCTTGGAAGCTCCACCCCAGGGTCCCTTAAATAGTACAATGACTATATGTACATACAGTATTCATACACATACCATACTACATACATGCTTTACCCTGGGGCTGATTCATGTGTGATACATCTTTATAGGATGACTGGAATCATACTGGTATCTTACAACTGTGACATTTCATGATTTCATGGCACCATGTTGTGACAAAAAAATCAGCATTTTGATGCATGGTGCCTGCTCGATGTTTCTCTGTAAAACTATATGGTTGTAAAGCTACGTACCACCTCATAATTCTTGCATTTTTGTCCTTTATTTGGTGTAGCCAACACAAAGCATTGTGGTCAGTTACTAGGACAAATTGTGCACCCCAGAGGCAGAACTGCAAGGCTTCTATAGCCCATTTCACAGCTAGGGTCTCTTTCTCAATAGTGGAATAACACTGTTCCCTGTTGTGAAGTTTACATGAAATGTATATCACTGGCTGTTCCTCACTATCCACAGTCTGGCTCAGGACAGCTCCTATGCCTGTCTGAGGCATCAGTGTGAACCTCAAATGGGAACTCAAAGTTAGGACTTTGTAATACTGGCGAGGAACAGAGTGCAGCTTTTATAGCCAGAAATGCCTCCTCATACTCAGGGGTCTATTTTATCTGGTTCCCACATCTTTTCTTGATCAAATCTGAAAGTGGTGTGGCAACTGAGGCAAAACTGGGATGAAGCAGTGGTAATACCCCTCTAAACCTAAGAAGGACCTCGTATGCGTCTTGATAGTTGGCATCTGGCATTGTGCTACTGCCTCTATTTTATCAATCTTGGGTTTCACCTGCCCATTCACCAGTACAAACCCCATGTATCAGGTTTCTGTCATGGCTATGGCACATTTCTGTGGATTAACTGTAAACCCAGCTTCCTTGATGGATTATAATGCAGCTGACAGATGTTCTATGTGTTTCCTCCAATCAGTACTATACACCACCACATCATGTATATATGCGGAACAATAATTAGTATGAGGGGTTAACACTTGGTCCATATATCTCTGAAAGGTTGCTGGGGCACCATGTAGGCCAACCGGCATGGTTTTAAATTCAAACAAACCCACTGGTGTGCTGAAAGCTATTTTCCCCTGCTTCTTTCTCAAGGGGTATCTGCCAATAGCCTTTCGTTAAATCTAACATTGAGATGTATTGTGCTTTTCCTATCTGGTCAACAATATCATCTATGCGGGGCATAGGGTAAGCATCAAATTTGGAGACTTGATTGAGTTTTCAGAAATCTAGGCATAAGCGGATTCCCCCTTCCTTCTTTGGCGCTATTACTATGGGAGATCCCCATGCACTTTTAGATGGTTCAATAATTCCTAGATTTTTGAGTTTTTCAATTTCCTCCTTCACTTCCACCCTTACCCTTTCTGGAATGCGACATGGCTTTTGTTGGATAGGAGGGGAGTCAGTTCTGATGGGGTGCTCAACCCCTATAGCTCTCCCTGGGACATTAGTAAAGGTGGCTCTGAATTGTTTCAGTAATACACCCATTTCTGTTTTCTGTTCTGGACTCAGTGCTGGATTGATAGGAACGTCCTCTCTATCTTTAAGTTTCTCCAATCTATCATAGGCAATATCTAACTCAGACTCTTTCTTTTTGGGAAATACCACCATCCCCACACCGTCTATCAGTTTCTCAAACCATTTCTTGAGGAGATTCATGTGGTATATTTTCTTCCCTGGGTGTTTGTCAGTATCTCATAATTTACTGGACCTGTTTGTCACAAGATAGTGTCAGTCCCCTGCCATTTCATCAGTAACTTGTTATCTGATGATGGCAGCAACAATAGGACTTTCTCCCCAGCCTTATATTGTTTTGTGCCTGTTGTTAGATCGTAGTGGACTTTCTGAACCTGTTGTGCTTCAAGACTGTTCTGATGTGCTTTGATCATGTATGTGATGAGCCTCTTTCTCAACTGACCCATGTATTCTGCAATGTTTACATGTTTTATGTCAGTACCTGCCTCCCAGAACTCCTTTACCACATCTAATGGGTTCTTCCCATATAGCAAAGAAAAGGGTGAGTAGCCTGTTGAGGCCTGGGAAACCTCCCTGTAGGCAAATAGAAGCAGGGGGTAAATACTTGTTCCAGTCCTTCCCCTCTTCATGTATAAATTTCTTCAACATTCTCTTGAGTGTTTGGTTGAACCATTCTGTCAACCCATCTGCCTGCGGATGATATGGGGAGGTCCTGATGGCTACAATTCCTAGGAATTTATATAACCTTTTGAACAAGGCAGCACTGAAGTTGCTTCCCCTATCCGTAAGTATTTCTTTGGGGATTCCTACCTGACTAAACACTTTCACCAGATCTTTTGCTATTTTGGGGGCAGTGATTGGGATGGCTTCTGGGTATTTTGAAGCGTAGTCACATATAACAAGTATAAATTGGTTCCACCTTGAGCTTATTATTAAGGGTCCCACTACATCCATCCCTATTCTCTCAAAAGGATGCGTCACTAAGGGCAGGGGTACCAAAGGTACTGTTTCCTTCTTGCTTATGAGAGACACCTTCTGACAGTCCTCACATGATTGACAGTATTTGGCCACTTGTTTGTGTATCCCAGGCCAATAAAATCTCTAACATTCTTTTCAGGGTACAGTCCCTACCTGCATCGCCTGTCCATGGTAGGTCATGTCCTAAAAAGAATAAAGCTTCCCTATATTTCACAGGTACCATCATTTGATCTACTGTCTCCCCTATTTCAAAATGGGTACACACTCTGTACAATATATTACATTTCAAGACATATGTCGGGGTATCAGTACTCTTCTTCTTGCCAACCTGTGAAAAGAAAGGCATCAATGTATCATCAGCTTTTTGTTCTTCAGCTATGTTACACGTGGAAGAAACAGACTGTATTTGTGTTTCTGGTAGTCCATTCTTAATTTGTGTCCACTGTTTCTGAGCCTTCTTTTTACTGTTCAGTGATTTCTTATTCTTGCCAGGTGCTGCAATAACATCCCCTTCAAAAGGGAATGTGTCCCCTAATGTTTGTGCCTGGCATGTCTGGGCTGTGGTGGTAACAGCTGATACTGAGTCTAAATCTGCTAACAATGATGAAAATTGGGGCAAATCGTGGCCAATGACTACAGGCACTGGCAAATTAGGTACAAGTCCAGCAGTTACTTGTGTGCTTTGCCCTTTGATGTTCAATGCAGTATCAATTTTGGATACTTATGGGTGTCACCATGAATACATACAATGTTCATTGCCGGACCCTTTGGGTGTGTTCCCTCTACCAGTTCAGGGCAGATCAAAGTCTGCTTACTCCCAGAATCAGCAAGGCCCAGCACAGTTTGTTCCTTAACAGTCACATCTGTCAGAAAATACCCAGCATTTAATAAGGATAGATGGGCAGGTTCACTCCACTTCTTTGTACAGTACCTGGCAATATGCCCAACCCCCTTGACAATTTCGACAGATGATGTTGGGGTTGTAATATCTTTCACCCTGCCTAGCCTTCCCTTCAGGTCTTTTCTGATACTGTACGGACAATTTACTATTTACATTACCCTTTATATTTGATGTGGTAGGGTCAGTGTTCCTATAACCCTTACGTATAGGCTGATGTGCTGATAGAAAATCTTCTGCTAGAGTAATAGCCTGCCCTGGTAATTGGGGGTTATGTTCTCGGACCCAAATTTGACATCATTGGGTAAAATTTGTAAGTATTGCTCAACCACTAGGGAGTCTATAATGGCCATTACAGTCTTACCCTCTGGCTGTAACCATTTTAAACAAAGTTCTTTAAGTCTGGTAACTATCTCTCTAGGGGCATCATTGGGGTGGTGTTTCAGGGATCTGAACCTTTGCCTGTATGTTTCAGCATTTATATCAAAGCATTTCAAGAGCTCCTTTTTCACTAATTCATAATTGTCAGCATTTCTTGTTTCATATTACCATATGCGAGCTGTGCCCTCCCCATTAAATAAGGGGCAAGTCGCACCACCCATTAGGACTGAGGCCCCCCACAGGCTCTAGCAACCCTTTCAAACATTGTTATATATGCTTCAATGTCATCTGTGGGGCACATTTTAGTTGAGTTTTATATCTTTAAGATTACCTGTTCTGACCCCTTGACCTCCTTGTCCCATCCCAATCACTTATAGGGCCTTCAGGGTATCTGTCCATCTCTGGGCCTGCCATCTCCTCTCCAGCTCTGTCTCCCAGTTGTCCCTCTCTTGCTGTCTCTCCTTTTCCACCTGTTTGATGGCCAGCCATTTCAGCAAGCCGGTGACATCCTCCAGGGCTTCTTCATAAGATCCTTCCTCTTCCACCTCCTCATCCTCTCGAACACCAGCTCCTGCAGTCTTCTTCTTCGTTCCACCATATTCCAGGCCAGTCGATAACTTCTCTCCTGTCATCAGGGTTTGAGCTCTGGTCTGTACGCCATGGATAACCAGCTTCTGTACTTGTTTGCCATCAGCCATCTTGTCCGTAATGTTATCTTTGGATACCAGGGCTGGTATCAGTCAACTGGTTTCCCTCCAATAAACCTGGACAACCAGTAACCTATCCCACTTCTGACACCAGATATGTGGATGGGTGTGGGATAGGTAACATAGACTCAGCTTTTTTTAAGTTTTAAAACATACTTGAGTATGATATTTATTAAACACAAAAGAGGCAAACAAACTGGATAAATCAAAATATAAAACAAAAATACGCTACAATCGGTAGCACTCACAGTTTTAACCTGTCAATACAGGTATGTTTCCTTCTGTGACTATTCTGGCTACTTTCCTTAGATAGCTCTGTTCATTACCATTACCAAGGCTCCTCTGACTAACCTCACCTCCAAGAGGTATTTATATATACTGTATATATATATATATATATATATATATATATATATATATATACACACATATATATAGTCCTTAGCTGGGTCACCTGACCAGGCCCTTACTGTATACATACATTTTCTAACTCTACATTATCAAAATAGCTCAGGGTGACCACTCAACATAAACAGGTTAAGCAGTTGTATCATAAACCTTCATTTAACATCATAAAAAGACTTTGTGGGCTTTAAAATACTCTAAGAATAGACATTGAGCCTCATAGAGATTGAGCTTCAATGAGTCTTTAAGCCCCTCTTACAATCTAAGAATAACAGCCCCTCTTCTCATAAACATAGGAATTAGAGGATGCTGTTTCCCCTATAGCTGTGCATTCTCCAGACTCCTGGATTTGAGGAAGGCTTGGCACAGGGCATTTTGAGGAACATGGAACAACTGATTTACCTACACAGAGGTAATACCCTTTGTAATTTGTACAAAGGCAAAAATGTGTACAAGAATGATCAAACAAGGGGGTTTTAACTGCCAACATTTAAAAAGTACAATGCAGGTGAATAAGTAATCGTTTTTGCAGTGGCAGAGCCAGGTTTGGGAGAGTTTGGGAGCTGGGGAGGGCCATTCAGTCAATCATGGGCTCCACAATGTGCACTAAACAGTGAATAAAGATGGTGGTGGGGCACCATTACTCACAGTGGGGCAGCCAGGAGGGGCAACTGCCCCCCCAGCCCCCCTAGCTCCGCCACTGTGTTTTTGTAGTCTGAAGTAGTTGAATGTAGTTTTATAATTATTTGATAAAACGTTAAAGAAAAAAACAACACCATGAAACTGCAGGGATCTGCACTTTTATATTTCATGCACTTCAACACTGGCTTCTTGTGGATCCACGACAGGAGTCTGACAGAATGTCTGTCAAACGCCCCATCAGTGACACCAGCAAGTCGACCACATTCTGCAGTCGGCTGCCGTCTCGCTATTGCTGTCTTTGTTTTCTTCGGGTGGCTTTTCCCCCCTGAAACCCCAGGCAGAGTGCTGCACCCCCCCACACCAACCCAATTAAGGATTCTCAACTCCAGTCGGAGCTAATTGGGGAGGGTGCAGGACCCCTGACAGACAACGCTGGTTTCCAGCAGATCTCCCACCGCTAGTCGCTGTAGTCGCTGTGGGGGACCTCACTGGTGAAATGTCACTGTGAGGGGGGTAAATGGCTTCTTGTTAGTAGTCCCACTTTTTGTTATGTTTATTTATAGTTCTGAGGGATTTACTGAATGAAGTGGTGGTTGAAATGTTTTTTTAAGTTCAGTGACAGCCATTTGCTTCTACACAGACTGTAACTCCTTATGTTTTTTCTTTGCAGTCCTTTACTACTTCCCAACAGTGCCTAATTACTTTTTATGTTTAATTTCAGAGTCAGAGGGAAAGAATGGCTGCCCCTCCTTTTTAGAAGCAGCAGCACAGTAAAGCATGGGGTGGCAAATTGAAAGTTACAAAGACATGCTGCCCTGTTTTTAAACTGCACTTCTGTTGCTGTGCAAACTAAGCCTTTCTGGCTCGATGCAACAAATACTGGGAGCAGCATTTCAATCCTATGTCGCTAGCTCTCAACAAACCAAAAGGAAAAAAATAAAGCTTTTGTTCCTCCTTTTTCCTCTCTAGCACAAGGGGAATATTTTCTACACTTAAATGCTACAGCAGTATCATTTTCTACTGGAGCTGTATAATACTTTGCGCAAACATTTTTAACTGAGTCATTATTTTTCTACAGCATCAAGCATTTTTTTTTTAAATTATTCTTTATCTCTCCTCCTTGCCTGCCACTTCTGACCCTTCAGGGGAGACAAGTGGACATCCCAGTACCTAGAACCCAATTCAGACAGACACTCAAGCCCCATGGAACCGCGGTTTTACCCCACCCCGGGGCGGGGATGAAGAGGGGACCCTAATGCCCCAATACATACATTTAGTCGGTCGGGGACTGCTGGGCGGGTTCTGGCACATCATGAGCACAGCCTCGGTCCTCCATCTTCCTGGCTGTGGCAGGCATTTTTCCACGCTTTCTCCCTCCCCGACCAACAAGTGGTTCCCTGATGTCAAGGCAGCAGTGCCAACTTCCTTGTTGCTTATTGGCCACCCCTCTTCTCCTGAATTGGAGCTTGCATTTCCTTGAGCCTCCGCTTGGGGTCATGTAAGTGTTGGGCATTGGCCAAGTCCCTCCCCAGAGATGGCGAGCAGTCGTTGAACGCTCAAGACTGTCTCCCCCTAGCTGACCCACCGACAACCCGAGTCTGCTCTCGAACCCAGGTTGCAGCATCAAGCATTTTTAATACAAACCCTTGGCATGCAAGTTCCTTTAATTTCATAATGGTTTCAGCCTTATCATACTACACAGGCACCATTCATTATATGAGTCAACTATTTAAGCCAATAACTGATTTAGGCATATTCCACATAATGCCTTTACTATAGTTTTAGCACATTTTCCATTTACAGGACCCAAGCCAAGGAAACAAAAGGAAACTGTAAAAATACAAAAGACAAAATAAGTATTAAGGAGGAGAGGGCAGGGCTATGATAGGTGGCCATCCCACTGCAACATGGAAAAAAGACTTGGCAGAGAAAGAGAGTCACTACTGTGCAGTAGATTTAAAGTTTAGAACAAGATCGTATTAGAGACAAAGAATTCCTAGGGTCCTATCTCAAAACCAAGGTGGAACACTGGTCCACCACACGCGTGTATGCATGTCTGTGCAGGTGAGTGTGTGTGTATCTATCTCTGAGAGAAGTGCTGCCCTAACTGAACTGTGCTGAAAGGGAAAAAATGATCACTGTTAATTAAATAAAATAATATATGGTGGGTGTAAAAAACAGAATTTTGCACACATCCTTGGTGTGGGATGTTTTTATAAACCCCCTGGACTTTGCCCTTGGGGTTAATGTAGCATCCCATACTGTGTGTGCGTGTGTGTGTGTGTGTGTGAAAAAATTCTGGTTACACACACCCACCCATATATTATTCTATATTTTAATAATACAGTTCCGATTATGTGTGTTTTAACAATGTTGTCCATCTATGTGTTTTTGTAATTAATAAACTATCAGTGGTGTCACATTTTTTTTCTTTTCAAGTCAAATCTGGATTGAAAGAGCATAACATTTTCAGAATAATGACACATGCTCAGATAGTTTTTACTGTCTGTTCAGGAAAGGCACACAACTACAGCTTCTTTCTGGGTGCGTGTTGGGACCACATGGAGGTTAAGTGATTTGTTCTGGTCACACAATGTACAAGAAGAGCATGTTGGAATAAAAACACATTCTAGTCAGCCTGGTGGCACTGAGGGTTGAGGCGCTGGACGCCATACCTTGTGTCATGCCAGCAACCCGGTTCGGGAATGAGCCAGGGTGCTGGGGGTCGTCGGCAGGGAGGGAGCAGGATTGAGCATCCAGAGGACAGCTCTCCTCTCCCTGGGGTGGGATCTAGGGGCACCCCCACACGGTAGTGGCCTCCAGTGGAGACCGGAGGTACTACCAACGCTGGGAGCACATTGGGGATGCACGCAACGGACGTCTCCAGTCTCTGGGTTGACGTCATTACATGATCACGTGTAGAGGGTAAAGAAAAAACACAAATACCTCAGTGCGCTACTTGATGGCTGACCTTGTGGCACCACCCTACTTCAGCCCTGGATGCTCTCCCTGATAGGGGACCCCCCCCCCAGGATCCCACGGTGGTGGCTACGTGCCCGCCGTGGTGGATCACTGTGAAGGTCCTGAGATGGGGTAGAGCTTGAGACTTGGTAGATTAGGGGCTGTCTGGTCAGACTGGAACTGGGGAGGAACCATAGGTAACAGCCCCCTAGCCACAGAGGAACAAAAAAGTATGTATCTAAAAAAAAAAAACATTCTGCTGGATAAAGAATCTTGTTCACAGCTCTTGGTTTTAACCTCTAGGCTGTACTGCCAGCTGTAAATCAAAAACTATACATTTCAAGGCTGGCCCCATCATGCCAGGCCAGTAGGTAAGTAGCAACATTTGCATCTTGTAGACCTGAGTTCACACCCAAAATTGTAAGAGAAAGGGCTGTAAGAGAGGGAATGGAATAAGACAGAAGTCAGTGCTATGGCAGCCCCAGAAATTCTGTACTGACATGAACACAGTCAGGGTTTAGAAATCTTTATATGGAGCCCCAATACCTGTTGACACCACAGAGCCAGCCTTGAGATATGTGTAGTTTTTAATGATCAGCTGGCAGTATAGCCTAGAGGTAAAGCAATCCTAAAGTTTTTCCTCCCCATTGAAAGTTTCTGAGGTTCCACTTCAGGGGGAGACGTTACCAATTTCGAGCCTTACCATTCAGCCTCTCCTCCGCTCCTCGAGTCTTGACCAAGTGTCTAGTTTTGGTGGCTGTGGCTCTCCGATGCCAAGACCATTATGTCTTCCCCTATCTTGATGACTGGCCCTGGCAGTTTCTTCCAGAGCTCAACTGTTCGCACTCTCGGAGACACCTTTACACTCTGCTGAGAGTTGGGGAGCATCTTGAACCTTTCAAAGTCATCCCCATGGCCCAGCCAGTGACTCCTTTTCACTGGAGCGGTCCTGGACACAGTTCAGGGCATGGTCTTCCTCCCAGAAGACAGGGGAGGTCACCTCAGGAGTTTAGCCCGAGTGGTATCCATGGCTCCCTAGATCCCAGCCAGGACCTTCCTCAGACTTCTGATGCACATGACAGCGGCCATTCCTACAGTTCCTTTGGCCCACCTCCACATGAGAGTTCCCCAATGGATACTCAGGGTGCAATGGGACCAGAGGTCAGATGACCTAGACCAACCAGTCTGAATCTGTGACCCAGTCTGAAGGACTCTTTCCCTGGTGGCTAGACCCCTCCAACCTGGTATGAAGGGTCCCCTTCCGGCAGGAGCCCCTGAGATGGATTTTGACTACAGACCCTTCTGGTCTCAGTCGGGGTGCTCACCTGAAGAACAGATAGACCCAGAGGACCTGGTCCCCAGATTAGCAAATGCTCCACATCAATGTCTTAGAGATGTGAGCATTCCTGAACACCATACAGGTGTTTCAAATGGACCTTTCGCCAGGCCCTCTCCTCATCCAGATGGACATGTCAGTAGTGTTCTACGTCAACAAGCAAGAGACACACATTCTTACCCCCTTTGCAGGGAGGCAATGCAGGTCTGGTATTGGGCACGGGAACACCGCCTAGACCTTACAGCTGTTCATGTTCCAGGCATTCAAAACGTCTTGGCTGACAGCCTAAGCTGGTCTCGGTCCAAGGCTCATGAGTGGGAGCTCCTTCACTTGGTTGCAGACCAACTATTCAACAGATAGGGCCATCCAGAGTTAGATCTCTTTGCATCTCCACTCAGTGCCAAACTGTCCAGTTTCTGCTCACTAGAGCCTGTGCCTGGTGTTTTTTGGCCAGATGCTTTGTCCCACTGTTGCATAGGAAGGTTTCTGTATGCCTTCCCACCCTTTACCATTCTCCAGAGGGTTCTCCTGAAGTTACAGGCTGAGGGAGCAGAGATGATCCTCATCACTCCCTATTAGCCCCGGCAGATTTGCTTCCCACTACTCCAGCAGCTGGCAGTGGAGCCTGCAATACAGCTGCCGCTGAGCTTGCACTTGCTATCACAGGATCAGGGCACCCTGGTCCATCTGGACCTCAAATCCCTGTATCTTCATGCATGGCTCCTGCAGACTTAGTTGTCTTGTTATGAGGTTTCCCAGGAGGTGGCGGACATTCTTGCCACAGCGAGAAAGCCCTCAACTAGATCCACTTGTGCCATGAGGTGTAAAAGATTTTGTCTATGGGCTTCACCCCATCACTTGGATCCACTTACCTGTCCAGTGAACTCTTTCTTAGAGTATCTTCTCTCCTTATCAAACCAAGGCTTGAGCTACTCCTCCATTAAGGTACACCTTTCCGTGATTTCTGCTTACCATGTACCTTTGGGGGAAAAACCCTCGCCCAGCTGGACGTGTCCTGCACTTTTTTACAGGGCATACTAGACATTAAGCCTCCCATCAGAGATCCTGTACTGCCCTGGGATCTCCTTTTTATGCCGAAAAACATACTCTCCCCTCGTTCGAGCCTGCTGCGGACTGCAAGCTTCGCTTCCTTTCTTGGAAAGCATTATTTTTAGTTGCTGTTACTTCTGCTCAGAGGGTTTGCGAGCTTCAAGTCCTGATGTGTAAGGAGCCTTATTTAGTTTTCCATAAGGACTGGGTGTCCTTGCGTACTAACCCTACGTTTTTACCCAAGGTAGTGTCCGAGCTCACGCTAAATCAGGATATTAACCTACCAGTGTACTACCCTAATCACTCAAACAGAGGGAAACGCTACTGCATACTTTGGATGTCCACAGGGTGCTATGGTATTACCTTAACTGCACTACTCTGTACCTTAAGATTAATCAGTTGTTTGTGGTCTTTGCGCCCCACTGTCAAGGTGCTTTGGTGTCTAAGCAGACCTTATCTAAATGGCTGGTAAATTGCATTGTCTTCTACTATGACAAGTACAACAAACCCCTTTCAGGCTCGGTAAGAGGTCATTCCATCAGGGGAGTGGCTACTTCCTTTGCATCGATGCGTAATGTCTCGATAGCAGACATGTGCACAGCAGCTACCTGAGCTCAGTGCATACCTTTATCAAACACTACAGCTTGGACATTACCTCTAGGAGAAGGGCAGGTTTTGGCCTGGCTGTCCTTCAAGGCCTCCTATCCTGATGCCTTCTTCTGGCAGTTGCACTTTAGCCTCCTCCCAGATCTACCTCGATCCTTTTTTATGGGACTGCTTAGGACTCGATCCCTATGGTAATAGCCTGCTGCAAGAGCTCCCACTTGAAGTAAGATAGTACAGTTACGTAAGAATGTACTGTAACAGTAGATCTTCGAGAGGAGCTGTTGCAGCAGGCACTGCTTTCCCTCCCTCCTTCCCCCTGGTGAGTCTCTATATCTTTTTATGGCAAGCTTCCACCCGGTCTGTCTGCAACCTTACCTACGGGTCTCTGGCGGGTGAACTGAGGTGGTGCTGGGGACCGCCCCCTGATATACCATTGGCCAACGTCAGGGGTGGTCCCTGCTGAAGACTGCTAGCTAGAAGGTTTCCGTGGAGGCCTAGTGCCTGGTGGCATAGTCCTTATGGTAATAGCCTGCTGCAAGAGCTCCTTTCGAAGATCTACTGTTACGGTAAGTTCTTACATAACTGTACTTTTCTACTGAAGGCAGTATCAGAATTTGCATTGAACCAAATGATACACCTTCCTGTTTATTATCTGGAGCACACCAATCAGGGTGAGGTGCTGCTCCATACTTTACATGTACATAGAACACTGGGATGCTATGTTAATCACATCAAGGACTGCAGAAAGTCCTCTCAGCTTTTTGTTTTATTTGCCCCTGGAAATGATGGTGCTCCTTTGTCTAAACAATGCCTGTCCAAATAGCTGGGGAATTGTATGAAATTTTGAACAGGAAATACAGTAAGGAACTTCCTTTTGTTGTATGTGGTCATTCCAAAAGGGATACGGCCACTTCAGTTGTTTGTTTCAAGAATGTACCTGTTGCTGACATATGTGCTGCAGCCACATTGAGCACTGTACTGACTTTCACTAAATATTACAGTCTGGACATCATTACTCGCAGACTCGCTGGTTTTGGTCTTGCTGTACTGCAAGGCCTGCTGTCCTGATCACACAGCAGATTATGGCATACTCCCAGTTTACTTTGTACTACTTGGGAGTCATTCCAAAGGTGTGGCCTAATGGAGGAGATATATTCAATGAAGATAGAACAGTTATGTAAGAACTTACCATAACAGTAACTCTGCAAGAGAATATCCTCCGTTAGGTCATGCCGTACCATCCCTCCTTCCCCTTTTGGTATCCTGATGGATATATCAGATACTGTGCCTGAAGCATTACTCCATGTATCATGTTTCCAGTCCACTGCTTTCTCTTGTTGCCTGGTGCTGGTATATTCTCCTGTTTCCTCATGGATAGAGGCTAATCTTTGGTGGGGAACTGAGTGATGGGGCTGCCAACATTATACTGTATATGCATCAGTACTGCGTCATTGTAGGTGGCAAAGGTTTCTGGAAGGTCATGATGCTGATGACTTACAGTTCCAAAGGTGTGGCCTAATAGAAAGATTCCTTCAAATATCTATTGTTATGGTAAGTTCTTACATCATTGTTCTTTTCGGTCTCCTTCTAGAGTGTGCCTGATCAGCAGCAACAGAGAAAGCAGTTCCAGTAGTACTGTGCAGATATGTTTTTTGGCAAGTCTGCTGGACAAGGCCAGCATAAGGGTGGTGGCAGTTGAACTGCCAGTGGCCAATCCTCCAGGTCACCTCCAAGGGCAAGAAGTGATGGGCCAAAATATGCCACCCATCTGGAATTCCAGACCCTGCTGCAGTTCCTGACTCTCCCATTTCCTGCCACAGTGATCCGCTATCACATTGAACAAGTGGTTCTTGAAAGTGGTGGGCTCAGGGCTGTCTCTAGAATTTGAGACATTATCTCTTTGTTGATCTCAAGCACTGTTTGAGATTTTGGTGGCTCTGGACACTCTTCTTGCACTGCAGAGCAAAGTTGCTAAGATTCCACAGCGCAATGGAATTTAGACTATCTTGGCCACATAAGCACTGCGGGAATTTATATCAAGTTACTTCTTGGTACTTTACACCTCCAGATCCACTGCCACTGCAGCAGAAATCACTAAGCATCTAAAATAACTGGATCTCTGCGAGGTACCAAAAGAGTTAGTTCAGTTCCAAGACTGCACTATTGCAACCTTGGAAGTTCCATCATCATTAAAGGCCGTGCCCAATCAGCTCCATGCCACAGATGTAGAGGCATTCAGCACCTTTTTTTATAACTCTTTTTCCCTCTGGTCACCGACATCTGCGATCTCCCTCAGGTGTAACCCCTCAGAATGGCTATTCCACCCTACCTGAACCCCCCCAACTCAGATCCCCCTCCGGAGCTCCTCAACTACTCCCAGACCCCTGGCATCAACCCCCGGCTTGTACCCCTGTAGATGGGGCTGCCACCACTTATAGGCACTTTTCCAAATCTGGCTGCCAGGCTGAGAGAAGGAGGAGGAGGAGGCAATCCTGATGGGCTGAGTCTGGTGTTGGGTGTGAAGTCTCTGGAGACCCTCCATCATCCTCACAGTAGCCAGGGATTTTCCTTGTTCTGGCTCCTCCCCCCGAGATGGGGACATGCAATGACATTCAGCACCCACCCACAGGACATCCACTGACATCTTCCCCTGTCCTGCGTTCCTGACTGCAGTGCACACAGTCTCCACTGGGAGCCACTAGCACCATGGAACCAGGTCCCCCCTCCCTCCCATGAGAGGAGAGCAGTCCATAAGATGATCAGTCTTCTCCTCCCTGTCCACCCCCAGGCTCCCTGAGATCGCTCCTGAACTTGGGTCACTGGTGTGGTGCAAGGTAAGGCTGATGCCTCAACCCTCAGCACCACCAGAACAATTAGTGACCAGCACCTTACCTCTCACCATGCCAGTGACCTGAGTTTGGGAACAAATTTTGGTCACCAGGGGAAGGGCTGGGACTGGATTGAGTGACCGCCTGGTAGTTCTCCTCTCATAGATTGGGGTGGCAAGTCAACTCAGCTCTTGGCTGCCACCAGGTGGAGGCCTGGTTGAAGCTGCAATGCATGAGTGGCTGACAATGGTTGGGGGGAGCTGTGGTTCTGGGACACGTGTGCCTCCATGCACATACCTATCCTGTGCCACCATGGCTGTGGGAGGGAAATGTGGAAAATTGTGGCTTGCCCACTGGTCCTGGGTCCAGACTGTCACCAAAGATCCATTCCAGATTGCTGTACTGGAGGAGGGGAGGACAACCCTCTTTCATCTCTGGCCCCACCACGAAGGGGAATTTGTGGGGGGAAAAACATGACCACTGATGAGTGCTTGGCAGGTAGGCTCTGGCTTGGGACAGTGGGGACAAGACTGAACAGCTGCCATTCAGACTGGAGTGGCATACAACCTTGATGAAAAAAAAAAAACAAGACCATATTGAAGAAGAAGACACAGGTCCCTGACTTTTATGAGGCTTTTCCTCAACTACTCTACCCGTACTTACTTAGGAACTTTCATAAGGCACAAAAGATGGGTCTCTCCTGCACTCTATGTACCATGCAACCATCACAGTTGTTCCGAAGTCCAACAAAGCCAGAATGCAATGCTCCAGATACAGGCCCATCTCTCTATTCAGTGTCAATGCCAAATTCTTCACAAAGGTTATGGCTTCACGACTTGAAAGGGGCTCTACCCCACATTATTCATGGCTTGCAGATGGATTTCATGAAAGACAGACAGGGCTCTGATAATCTGAGCATGGTTATTAACCTCCTGTAAGGTGCTCCAAGAGCCCCACATTCCACAGTCCTTGCTGCTATAGATGCCAAGAAGGTGCTTGACTAAGTGGAGTGGGACTTCTTACAAGCAGCACTGAAGGGCATGGGAATAGAAGCACAATTCCTAGTCATGCTGCCTTCAGTGCAGCTTGTAAGAAGTCCTACTCCACTGAGTCAAATGCATTCTTGGCATCTATAGCAACAAGGGTTTTGGGCTCCTTCTAGGAGGTTAATAACCATGCTCAGATTATTGGAGCCCTCTCCTCCTCCATTGAGTTGTTTCACTCGCACTTGGAGGGTAGGACTCAAGCTGTCTGTATTGGTAATGCCATCTCTCTTCCTATCTCTATCTGCTCTGGCGTCCCCCAAGGATCCAGCCTTGATCCCATCCTATTTTCCATTTTCTTAAATGATCTTCCCCTTGCCTGCTGCTCTGCTACAGTCATATGTACACAGATGACACAGTTCTGTATGCCTTTGGTTCCTCTACCTCTGACTGCATGACCCATCTCCAACTGCATTTCAGTGACATCCAGCACTGGTTTCATATGAACATATGAAGAAGCCAGCAGAAGAAGGCCATTTGGTCTATCTAGTCAGCTCGTATTGCAGGGTCCACAGCTTGAGCTACTGTCCCTGCCCTCCATCCCCACTCCTCCCATGCTCCCTACCCATGATCCCTGGAGGGGTGAAAAGGACTGCTAGTAGATGGATCCAAGGGGAAATCCTCTTTTTGAGCCAGGATGTTTGAAGCTGTCTGAAATGTCTTACAGTGAGTATGATCTGACTTTTGCTAAAGGAAGCAAGTACCTGTGCTGTTGCGTTCCCTGGCTAAAAGGGAAGGCACAACTTTTCTGTGAATTCAGAAGTGTGAGACTGCTCCAATTTAAAGCTGGTTGAAGTGTGTGATGTCCAGAGGTATGACTATATTCACATTGTTTGGGACTTTAACTCTTCCACTACCAGTTGTAGTGATTCGAATGCTGGATGACAAGTTTCATTCAATAAGCATTTCCAAAGTGTGTTTCCAAATGTTTAAGGTATAACTCTGAAAGAATGGCTGAGTATGGATTTGGGAGCAAAGGGTGGGAAGTACCCCATCTGGAGTAACCAGTCAGGACTAACATGTTCAGTAGGGATGCCTGGTTACTTTACACAAATGGCCAAATGTCTAAAGAGAATTTTACCCCCTGGAGTGGGTTACAGTTTCTTCTCTGGTTATGAAGAAGGGTGCTAGTTGTTAGAAAATGTGTTTTCAGTTGTGGCCAGTGCCACTGGATGCAATGTTCTATGTCCTACAACATGTGAGAATACAAGTGCAAGTGTCCTATGTCCTACTGTGGTGGGAATACAAAGAATTTCTGTTAGATACAGTTCAGTTTGTTGTTCTGCAAGTTCCTAGTGCCAGTATGTGTAAACCTTAGGGGTCCACCCTTGAGTTAGAGAACATCTTTTGGAATAAAGTCACACTCCAGAACCCCAACTATGATCTGGACAGTTATGTTATTGCTTCCTTTGTGGAGTTACTGGGTACCCCTTCAAAAGATAGGTCTAGCATAGCCCTAGCAAAAATTCTCTCCCCAGGACCTGGTTTTGTAAATACCAAATAGGTTATTGTTTTTGTACACCTCCACTCCGTGATCTCCAAAAGAATGAGCCTGGTCTACATTACTAAAGCTAAGGGTGGTACCATTTCTAAATGTATTGAATGGGTACCAGGGGTGTCTACTGAGAAAAGTAGCAGGGCAGGGGGTTACAAAAAATGGTGCAGCTGCACTAAACACCTTTGCCACAACCGCACCTGATTTTAGTAGGTCTGGTGTAGTTGCGACACTTTACCTGCTTTACGGCAGCTTGCTTCAAATATTTGGCACAAGCCCTGAAAAAAAGGGTATCAGAGATTACTGCAAGCTAGACCAGAAAAAGATGGTCTAACTTATGGCAATTGGTGCCGGGGATAGAAAATCCCGATTGCCGCCTGGGTGAATGCCGCAAGCTACATGCTCCATATGTTCAGCACACTCGGGCCTTGCAGCATTTGGGGGCCTTTGAAAATCCAGCCACGGTGTCTTTATGGACTAAACCTAAGTTTTTGCCTAACGTGGTGTCTTAGTGCACACAACACCAAACCATCCGCCTTCCAGTTTATTATCCTGGCATGCCAATCAAGGTGATGCATTGCTTCACACGTTGGAGTTAAATAGAATCTTAAGGTACTGTCTTGCACGCACCAGGGACTACAGAAAGTTCTCTCAGCTTTTTGTTTCATCCACCCCTGGGAAAGAGGGCAGACCTGTTTCAAAACAGTGCTTGTCCATATGGCTGGCATATTGTATTATGTTCTGTTATAGGAAGTATGGTAAGGGAACTTCCTGGTGCAGTTCATGGTCATTCCACAGGGGCATGGCCACATCTGTTGCTTGCTTCAGGAATGTCTCTGTGACTGACATCTGTGCTGCAGACCCCTGGAGTACTGTCCACACCTTTACTAAACATTACAGTCTGGACATTGCTTCTCATAAATGTGCGGGCTTCATCCTTGCTGTCCTATGGGCCTACTGTCATAAACAGACTACACCAACCTCCCAGTTTGTTTTTGGGACTGCTTGGGACTCATTCTAAAGGTGTTGCCTAAGGGAAGAGATATCCTAGAAGAAGACAGAACTGTTACATACTTTTGTTACAGTAGATCTTTGAGAGAATCTTCTCCCTTAGGCCATACTGGCCCTCCCTCCTTCCCACTTTGTTTTATCAACTGCCGGGGAATATGGCATCCAGTTCTGCCTTGGATTTTTCATGGCTGCTATTTCCAGTGCCTGCGTCTGCCTACTATCAGAGGTGCTGGTATAATCTCCGGGATCCTCAAGAAGAGAGACCTCTGAGCACATTCTCCAGTGAGAAATTGAGGAGAGATGGGGTTGTCCACGTTTATGTAGATGCTGATGCATGATGTCATCATGGGTGGTCCTCAGCTAGCAAAAGTTTTTGTGTGGTTCTAGCACTGAGGCAGGTATAGTTCCAAAAGTCTGGCCTAAGGAAAGAGATTCTGTCAAAGATCTAGTGTTACAGTAAGTACATAACTGTTCTTTTCTGCCTCATTTTGCTGCCAGTTGAACTTTGCTGAACTGTTGCTACTGATATTCTGTTTTGCACTACTTTGTGCTTCCTCTCAATTGTCTATTGCATAATGTTTACTTTTTATAATTATTTTTATTGTTTTATAATTGTAACATTACTGATATAACTTATTACTGCACTCTTCATATCCCATTCCCTCAGGACACATCTGGGAAAGATCTCATAGCTTAGTATGTTTTCCTGGTGAAACGCTTGAAATAAATTAATCAATTAACTAATCAATTTACCTCCTTGGTGAAGATTGTTAGCAATAGAAGCTCATGAAGCAACAGTGCCACTGGCAGCTAAACTCAGGTGAGACACATGAGTGGAAGAAATCAGAACAGTATAACATACCTAAAAAGCACTGCTGTACGCAGATGATTTCCTCCTCACTCTCACCAGTGAGGAACGTTTCCTTCTATCAGCACTAGCAGATATCACAGAATTCAGTGCCCTTTCTGGCCTACTTATTAACTGGTCCAAGACTGAGCTGCTGCCCATTACCAACTGTCCACATTGGATGGCTACAGAGCATGACCAAACTGTTACATGGGCTCCAGAAGAGATCAAATAATGGGGCATGTGGATCACTACGTTAGTGAAGAACATGGTGACATTTGAACCCACTAATCTCAGGCATAATGGGGGAATGCAAGCATTGGCTCAAACTGAATCTCTCCCTCCCAGGAAAGATCACTGCCTTTAAACTAATGGCCCTCCCCAATTGCTTTGCTGCCTAGCTAACTTGCCTATGTCCCAAGGTATGGCAGTATATGGGTAAGTTGCTGGCCTCCTTCCTCTGGCAAGCAAGACCCCAAGATTCAGGAAAAAATCACTAAGTGCTCTTTGAGAGAGGAGGATGAAACCTCCCTTGGATCAAGGCATATCACAGCCTTTGGGACTAAACAAGCTCTTTTATGGTTAATGGAGGATATGCACCCAGCCCCCTTTGGGCTCTGGCTGAAAAGTCAGTAACTGGACCCAATCCTTGACTCTCTCTCTCTCTCGCTTTCTTTCTTTCCTTCTCCCCATCAAAGGTCCCAAAAATCTCTGAACCTATCAGTTTCAGAAAAAAGACTGACTGACATTATCCAAAATGAATGGCTGGCAAAATACACTTTTTGGGCTGCTGGACCACCTCTAGCACAACCCCAAGTTCAAAACAAGAAGATGAATGGTACACTGGAGGGCGTGGGCTGATGCGGGGATCAGAAAGATGCTCAGATCATTTGGCCAGCTTAGCACAGAATTTGGGATCCAAGCCACAGATCACTGGAGAGTCTTGCAACTATGACATGTACTCGGGGGTGTGCAAATCACATTTTTAAACACTTGCCCAAGGGCAAGTTAGGTTGTGAAAATTACTTGCCCACGAAATCTTGTACTTACCCTTCTGTGAAAGATATATTCAACTCCTCCTATTTTCCGTCACATCAACCATCCAGCTGTCCCCGGCCCAACCCCGACATCAAGTGAAGTATCCAGGCCTCATTGTGCATTGCATAAGCACCTGTACACTTACTTTACTGACCCAGGAACTATTCTCTCTGCTTCCAGACCACCCCCACCCCCTCTAGTAGCACCACATACACACATTAGCCAGCCTGCTGCTTAGTGCTAACTCATTTTTAGTGCCTCGACTAAACATATGATAGCTGCTGCCTGAGCAGTTCTGCATTATACAGTACAGGTGGTCAGGGATCGCCTCTCAACAAATTCAACACATCATCCAAATCACCAAACTAAACAACAATCTAACAGTGTGGCCCTCACTAGTCAAACTCTCAGAGGGGGGTCCAGGCCTGAGGAGGGGACAGATGGTGATTGGGGATTACAGCCTCCGCCAAACATGGCCTGGTCAGACTCCTAGATTACACTATTAGGGCACGTGCACCGTGCCAGGGCCGGACCAACTGCTCAACATATACATACATCATTGAAATGGGTCACGGTGCAACTGGTGTAGCAGCAGCAAAATAGGATGAAGCCCTGCAAGTTAGTGCCACAAATAAAAACCAACGTGACCACGCATGCTGCTCATTGCAGTGTTGCCCCACGACAATGCACCATTTTTATCAGTAATTTCACACTAACACTCACTGAATACTTAGCCAAGCCACCAAGCAACTGGAGACTCAGGCCTTCTTAATAAACATGTGGTAGCTATCAGTCACAAGGCAGGCACAGAGATACATAGGCAGACTATAGAGAGGCGGCCATTGGGTGGGTCGACTATCAGACTAGTAATCAACTCAAACCGGTTCAGATGATTTTACAGTAAGATGCTTTGCAGCCTGTTAAAAGAAAAAACAGAAGCAGGCAGACTACAACCATCAACTGATGTCCGACTCAGTTCCTATACTAATCAGCAAAACAAACATACAACACCCCCAGTCAATGAATGCAAACCTGCTCTCTGTGTCAGCTGGGTCACTCAGTGGCTGTCCAGGCCATCGGGGGTGAAAAACTAGCAAAACTTACAGGACAGGAGTCAGGGAAACAGAAAACATGGCATTACAGATACATGCTGTAGCATCTCCCAACCCACCTGACCTTGCTATTGTACAACTACTGAACTACAGTCCCAAAGTTAAATAACTCAGTGTGCACAGTCCCATATCACCCACCGCAGATACCCAGATTGACCAGCACAGCCACTAAAACTGCACAGACTTAGTGTAATGCAATAAACCAGTATGTCTGTATCCACCTCTGCCACACCAGACAACCAGCAGCACAGACGAATGGTTGGCCTGGAAGGATATTCGGGCTGAATGTACCCGGCCTCTTCTCTTGCCCCCTCTTTCTTCAGGCAGTGTTCTCTGAGGAGCAGCAGGCAATCACTATGGAAATAAACTTTTTTTTCATTTAATGTGACTACTACGGTTGGTGATCATCGGCCAAACGAACCGCAACTACGAGGCTCGCAGCATCGAGGTGTTCAGTCATGTCTGTACCTTGCTTGCTCTAACGTACATGTATGGTGCACAACACTAATGCTTCTTCCTGTGTGCAGTTTTTTTCTCCTCCAGCATCATTCATTGTGGCCAATTAGCAGACACCACCACTGTTGCTAGCCTGCAGAAATGAATCAGAAGGGCAGAAGGGACTGCTGGCTAGCGGGGGGGGGGGGCATGTCTTGGAAACTTCACAGCAGCAGTGCAAGGACCTGTGGAAGCAAAAAATAAATAAATAAATTTATGTACAGTTCAGAGCAGCGAGGTAAGGAGGACCTGTGAAAAAAATGCATGCAAAGAATGCAAAAACAAAAAAACAAAAAAAGAAGCAAAAAATACTTGTCCAATGGCTGAAGCAGGGAGATGAAGGGTCTGCCCAACAGTCTAATGAGGTCAGCCTTGGACATTGGGCAATGCAATTTGCACACCCCTGCATGTACTAAAGGATTGGCTGGGATCTAAGTACCCCTCTCACTAAATAATGTGACCCACACTGTAGAATCCTGGACTAAAAAGTGCAGACACATGGGGGGTTCGTCTACAAGCATGTGCATGTACAGCAGGCGATGAACATAGATGCATACCAGGTGAAGTGGGTAATAGAGTTAGGGCATCCTATCACAACACACATGGGAGGAATACTGAAAGTCTATCCACAGATGGAAAAAAGACCCTAAATATCAGCTGATCTAAAGGGAAATTTTGAGTTGCTGGCATTGAACACCAGTCATACTGGTCCAGATGTAGATCGATATCCTGGAGACCTAGGTTCGGTCAAGGCAGAGAACCCATTTATCACATTTTATGGGAATGGCCATCTATTCAACACTTTTGGAATCAACTCATGCAGGTGGCCCTGGAGGTTGTGGGCCAGGGAATAACACACTCCCCCACCATTTGGATTCTAGGTGATGTGGATCCACTTTAGCACATAGGGCTTAATACAATCCTGTTGCTATATTCCATGGCAGTGGAAGCCAAGAGGCAATTGTTCATAAAATGAAGACAACTCACAAGCCCTACAATAGGAGACTGGATGACAGGGGTCACTCAAGTGGCATCATACCTGAGGGTTTCATTTGGGACCAGAGGGAAGGGAAGCAAATTTAAAGCTACATATGGCCCCTGGTTATCAAATGCCTTACTCATACACCTCTAAGGGCTCTGATCTATGCACTTTCAACCTTGCTTCTCTGATGACCTTATAAACTGCCTGCACCCCCCATCATAAATGGTCTTGGTTTGACGTGCTATGACAGAAATGGTCTCCTGCTCAAATTCTCTTCCAACCAAATGCTGACAATGAATGGGATCCATGAACATCCATACTCTAGATGAAGACATCACACAAACAGGTGTTTGCATCTCACAGCTTTATTAGTAACATGTTATATGTATATTCCTTGAGTTATGCCCTACATATTATGCCGCCCTTGCCCATCTATATGTACCATGCTGTTTCACTCTTCATTACAGCTTAGAATTATACATGCTTTTTGTTTTCTCTCTCCAGTTGTGTGGCATAGAGCAATTAGGGCATTGTTGGTTTATTTAAAAAAAATTGATAGTTTACATCTGTTTAGCTAGTTTCAGTTCTTAGTTCCTATTTGTCATCATTCTTTAATAAAAAATACATTGAATTGTGAATTTTTAAAGTTGTTAGAAGTACAATACTTATTCAGCCATTTTGTTTTAATTTTTTAGAGTTGCATTTCCATGGGGTTTCAGCACTGGTCAGTACTAACTGTGTAACTGCAAGAGTTGCTGTTTGTAATTTGAAAAATGCAATAAAAAACATTTGCTACAAAAAAAGTACTGCTTGGTATCAACACAGATGGTGGGCTTGCATCCCATTCTTGATTTGGAGCACTGAACATGTAATTTGCATTTGGAAGTTTTGCATAGTGTCTCTGCACCAGATTATTCTGTCTCTAGAGTTGGGGGCCTAGTTTTGCTCCCTGCACTTCCAGGATGCATACGTCCATATTCTGATCCATACATTCCATTGCCAGTTCCTTTGCTTCTGACTGGCCAGCACGCTCTGCCAGTTTCAGGCAATGCCATTGGGACTGTCTTCAGCGCACAGAGTGTTCACCAAATGCCTATCGGTCATGGCAGCCTTCCTCAAATGCAAGGACACCATGGTGATTTCGAATCACAATGCCTGACTCATCACTGGCAGCTCCCTACAGAACGTGGCATAATCCAGGGATCTAGACATCCAGGTGTTTCAGCACTTGGGCCTGACAGTCAACTTGATCAATTCAGAACTAGTGCTGGAGCAGGTGATTCTATTCATTGGAGCAGAGTTGACTCTCTCCAAACAAGGGCTAGCTTACCTTCAGACCAGGCGTATGACCTGTCCTTCTTTGTCCGCTGATTTCAGGTAGGGCAATCGTGCCTGACCTAGAACTTTCTCCAGCTTCTGTGCTTCATGGCCTCTGTGACAGTCATGGTCCACGAAGTCCAATGCATCTCATTCAGTGGGAATTGGAGCACCAGTGGTTCCAGTTGCATGCAACTCTAAACCAGCCGGACTGGATGACCAGCTAATGCTAGACACCATCAATTGGTGGCTGTTTTACCTAAACCTTTCAGAGGGCATTCCATTTGTCTAAGTGGAACTCACCTTGTGGGTTGAGGTGAATATCTGGTGAGTCACAGAGTGCACGTTTTGGTCACCTAGTGAGGCGAGGCTCCACATCAACCTGCTGGAGCACCATGTAGTTCACTTAGCACTGGTGTTTACCCTGCTAGTAAGGGGCCAGATCATGCAGATCAGATTGGAAGACACAACCACCATGTTCTACCAAAAGAAGCAGAAGAAAAACACTCCCTTCCGCTGTGTCGGGAGACACTCCAAACCTGGTCCCTGTTTGGAGACCTACAAGCAAACCTAGTGGTGGTCCATGATGCGGGGACCAACAACCAGTTGGCAGATGCTTTCAGACATGTAGGAGGGATGTCACATGTTTGGTCCCTACACCAGAAAGTGTTGTCCCAGGTGTTTGTCCAGTGGGAGAACCATCAGTTGACCTATTCACCTCCTGGGAAAA
The DNA here is from genome assembly GCA_016271365.2 of Neoceratodus forsteri. Taxonomy (NCBI): domain Eukaryota; kingdom Metazoa; phylum Chordata; order Ceratodontiformes; family Ceratodontidae; genus Neoceratodus; species Neoceratodus forsteri. The sequence continues at coordinate 1,562,361,387 of CM057449.1, forward strand.
CAGAAAGCTGAGTTTGTTCTGTGCCTGCTTCTGTCTGCGGGACACTTGAATGAGGCTATTTTTTTTTTCAGTTCTGGGCCCAGGGCCTTTCTTTATGCCTCTCCTTCTCATTCCTTTTGATCCACAAGTTGGTTCTCAATGTACTGCTGAACAGCGCATCACTGATCCAAATAGCCCTAGACTGGTCAGGGCATCTCTGACCCAAATAGTCTTAGATTGGTCATACCAGTTCTGGTACTGGGATCTTCTCAGTCTCAGTAGCAGACAAGCTTCGGGGAGGGGTCAGGGGGATAATCAGGCATCTGGACCTGTAGTTCCTGCTCCTGACTGCTTGGTTCCTAAGTGGCTAGAGTTTCAGGCTCTGGGGATTTCTGAAGATGTTCTTTAAGTACTGGAGGCACTTTGAAAGGCATCGACTTGCAAGAAGTACACTTGCAAGTGGATGAGGTTTTCTCACTGATGCACAGAGCAAGATGTGGATCCTCTTACCTGGCCTTTTACCAGTATTCTTGATTACTCCTGGTCCCTGTCTCAGTTGGGACTGCAAGCCACATCCCTGAGGGTGCATCTAGCCAATATTTTGTCATATCATGCAAAGGCAGGCATTTCAGTGGTGGCACAGGACAAAGTGGTCAGCTGTTTCTTTAAGGGGCTGAACTCCATGCCCCCCCTCGGTGCAAGAGCCACCTCCTCTGAGCCATACAGCTGGTGCTGTCACAGCTAATGGGTAAACCATTTGAGCCTATGGATACTTGTGACATGTCACATCTGTCCTGGAAAACTGCGTTTGTGGTTGCTATCACCTCAGCCAGATGGGCGAGTAAGTGAGCTCCAGATGATTTCTGTGGAGTCTCTTTATCTGGTTATCCAACAAAGACAAGGTTGTCCTATTCCCCTATGCAAAATTCCTGACAAATTTAGTCTCTGAGTTCCACATTAACTCTTCTTACTGACCTGAGTAAGTACTCCACACACTAGACATTTGCAGAGCCCTGCCCTTGTAAAGGGAGTGTATGGCAGCCATTTGTTGTGAGGCTTACCAGCTGTTTGTCTTATATGAAACATGACTGGCAGATGGATAATCTTCTGCATCGATCTGTGCTACTGGTAGGCTGGGAAAGAGCCACCCACTGGGTTAAAGGCTTATGCCACCAAACATACTGTTGCTTTTTGGCTGCTGCCAGGTGAATTATCATTTTTGAACTATGTAGGGCTATTATCTGGTCCAGCACGTAGACATTCAAATCGTATCTCACTACAACATCAAAGGTGCTCAGTCGTCGCAGTATTACATCTGGGTCCTCAGTCCTCCAGTCTCTTTCCTTCTAATTTGGGGTGCATGCCTTGCCCTCTCCTCCTGAAGACTGAGTTTGCCTAAGCATGGATCTTGAACTGAATCTAGGTAGTTAGAAATAGAGATTACTTACCTGTAACCATAGTTCTGCTACTAGTATTTAATTCACATCCATAAGAACTCCCTTGACAAGGCTTGCTTTGGATTTCTGTTCAAGCATGCAAATTGGAGTGCGAAGGGGCAGAGCCAGAGGACCACATGGTTGGATGGTAGGAGGAATCCTGCTTGAAACTCTTCCAGTGACTGAGCATGTTCAGTGGAAGACTGCCTAAGTGTGGCTGTGACCTCAATACTAGTAGTAAACTAAGGTTACAGGTGAGTAACTTCTATATAAGCTGCATTGAAGTGTTGTACAGTACTTCTTATATATTTAAATATTTTACAGTATTTTATAGTTGACAGATAATACATGTGTATTCATCACTGTATATAAGCAAGGCCCCTGATTCTCCATGACACTTCCAACCACATCTCTTTTGTGATGAAAGGCCAAGGTTCTGCAACAAACTTAATACATAGAATGTAGACTTTTTTTGATGTTCAGAAACTTTTTTTAAGTACAACAGTAAAATCAGAATAACAATTTGAATAATACAGTATTGTAATATGGTCAAATATGCCTCTACTCTTTTAAACTAGTTTCTTGCGGTGGGGGGGGGGTACAAAAACTTAGTTATTGACAGCTTCAGTATTCTTTTTGCAGCTGACCTTTTCATTTTACTTAAAGCTTGTGATTTTGTTCCTGGCTATAATCTTACATTTATAGCCACAAATGGGTGGCCAGCATTTTCAGTTCACAGGCAGGATGTGCCCAAAAATAAAGATCAGAGCTGCTCAGGGACTTCACTTTAAGGTTAGATTCCTGGTACAGACTGGCACCACATTGTGATACTGGGCTGCAACTGCCCACAATTTTACACTCCTGGTCACTCAAAGCCAAATATAAACCTGGGTGTTGTTTAAGGGTTGCTGCTCTGTTACACATCGCTACAATAAGGCCATAGCTGTCCTTCCCTAGTTTGTCTGTAGTTATGACTGTCAGCAATGGGCAGTAATTTGTTTCTTGCATGTAGTATTTCACATTTCCTCTTCTAAGTCAACATAGCAGAAAGCTTGTAGCAAAGGCAAGGGAGGCTGTTGGCCAAAAGAGCAGGAGAGGCTCAGCTAGTAAAAAAATTAATTATTTGTCCAGAACAATAGGATAATTTAAGGGAAAATAGAATTTTAGGTAGGCTTCAGCACTCTATGCCCCCTTGGAGCCACCCCTGAGTTAGGGGAGAAGGTTCTAAGACCATTTCTGCATTCACAGAGCTGCAAAAACCAGGTATCTCCTACATACAGTAGGTTTACTTTATGTTCTACTGAGACTAGTCTGCCAGGAGTAAGGTTTTATTTTTGTTTGTTTTAGTTTTGCACAGCCTTCTAGCATTTTCTTTATTAAAAAAACAAACACACATTAAAAAGTTGCATACTTTGATTTCTTCAAAGCCTAAAATTGCATTGTTCTTGAGGACTCTCAATGAAAATCTCTGTAATGGTAATGCTTTGGACCTCCTCAGCCATACAGTAGCTGAAGAGGTTGTGCAAGTACTCATACGATGCATTGAAAGACATTATAAACCATTAATAAATCTGTCACCATTTTGTGCTAAAATCACTAACGGAAAACTGCAGTAGCAATGCCCTTCACAAGCCAGAAATAAAACGTATGAGGAAACAGATAATCAGAGGTCTTCAGTGCTGTATGTGAAACATAAGAACATTCCTATTCCACGTATATGAAATTGCATGTGTATGTGTATCTGTGGAGAGCCAAACCCCACAAGAAAGCCTTGTTTGCTTCCTATTTCACATTGTTACATGCTCCTTGAGTTTTCTTTCTCAAGTTTCTCTTTGTCTGTGGTGAAGTTACAGTAGCTCAGTGTGTAGGATGGACCTCCATTTCTTTGGAGAAAAGGTACAAGTCACGACTGCTTGTCTAGAGCAGCTTTTGGTTTCACCACACTCCCTGGGGCCTTTCTTGTGTTGGTTTCTTTTTACACAGCACCTATCCTGTGGTGAGGCACTTGAAGGGTCTGAAGGTTTGGACATGTGAAGTAGGGAGCAGGGAGAAAACATGCTGCTATTCCATTGGAAGCAAAAGGAAGCGTGGGCCCATAAAACACTTCTTCTTTGCCTTCTCTACTGACATCCAGCACCTGTAACATCAAAACAGCAGTGATAGAGGGATACAGAAAATAGATTTAACCTTAGACAAAGAGTGTGTTGGAAGGTACTGACAGACACACTTCTAAGAAATGCCTTTTCAGAGATTGTGGTGATCCACAACAGCCAGGAGGTGGAGATGCTGCAGAGTTTATGCTCTGTTCAAAGTCAACTCCAGCAGCAAACATCTGATAACATATCTGATTCAAAATAATGTAAAATGTATGTGAAAATCTGATGCACAGTAAGGTAAAATTGATCTGGAAGTACTGAAAAGAGAAAGGTGCAGAGAGTGTGTGTGCGTGTGTGTGTGTGTATATATATGTAAGTAATAAGCCACGGCAGGGTGTGCATTAAAGGATTTGGGGCATGCTAAGGGATGAGGCCGAAAGCTGAGTGTTCTTATGCCCACGGGAAGTGCATTAAAATCCTTTAATGAACACCCTGGAGTGGCTTTTCACACTTAAATTGGGCCACCATCATAAAAGAATTAGTTTGATTTACTATGATGGGGTTAAAACTTATTTATTATTACAACAGGATGTGCATTAAAGGATTTTAATGCATGCCCCCAGGGGCATGCTAAGGCACAATGCTGAAGGCCGAGTGTCCTTATCCCCATGGGAAGTGCATTAAATATAGGATAGTGTATGGGTAACCATACACTACAAGGCTATTCTTCCACCAAATGGATACAATGCCGACTGATGACTTTTGAGAGTGAAGCTCAAGAGGTCAACAAGTCAGCATTGCATCCACGAGGTGATAGAATAACTGAGTAGTGTATGGGTAACCATACACGATTCTATAAAACTCTCACTTTTACATATTCTATGTCAGCTCTGCCGACAGCCCTTGCTTTACAACTGCCGCTGGTCAGCACACCCCCATGCACCACTTTCCCACAGCAAAGGAGAAATCACAACTGCTGCTGTAGTCCCTTGTATTATGACATCTTCACTAATACAGAATGAAAAGTCATTCTGTGTTAGTGAGGATGTCACTACTGCAGCAGAACAACTTTTTATGATGTATGGATTTCCATACACAACCGCATTCCACCATACACTATAATGGCCTTTTTTAGAGCCAGAGACTCAATTATCTCACTGTCAGGCCCGTAGAAGAGATTTCCCTGATGATCAGGTAAAGACAGAAGGGGGATTTTTCACTGTTAGTAAAGAAACAGTTGCAATGAAAACTATAAACAATACTTAATGTTTCCAATGTGTTTATGTGTGTAACGAGAGTGTGATGATCAGGAAACAACATTTAATTAATGTGTTTTATTTTTTATTTAAGGTAGTTTTATTTTAGGGCCCAGTTGAAGGTTTCTACAATGTAAAGGCAGCAGCCATGTTTGTGATGGAAGATCAGTTCTGGTTGCTGGGGACTGATGGAAGATAGTTCTAGTTGTAGGAGGACTGATTTGCTCATTGTGTGATGTGGTTTAGGACCAGGATGACTGTGTGTATACAGAGATTTGATGTACGATCAGCTGATGTTTCTTGACCAATGAGATGTCTAGATTTTTTTGCCATTTTATAAATATATATATTCTTTGCAAAAAAAAACTCTGTTAATGCAACATTAAGGGTTCAGGCTAAAGCAACAAAAGTAGGGAAATGTGACTTTAGGATTTCCAACCCTAAAATCCCAAAGGCACCCCAAAGCAAATCGGGGCAGAGTCTTCCTCGGGGTTGTCAACCCTAAAAGCTCACCCCATTAGATGTGTGTGTTTGTGAGTGTATAGAATGAGCTGAGCTTTAGGGCTGACAACCCCTAGGAAGACTCTGTCCCTGATTTGCTTTAGGGGTGCCTTTGGAGTTTTAGGGTTGTAAAACCCTAAAGTCACATTTCTCTACTTTTGTTGCTTTAGCCTGAATCCTAAATGTTGCATTAAGAAAGTTTTTTCAAATAATTTCCTTACTTTTTGAGATAGTATAATAGCACTGTTATTTTGCTATTGTAGCACAGGTCTCTTCAGGCACTGTGCTCCCATGCATCCATACTTTTTAAGATGGTGTAATCAGGGCCCTATGTACCCATGCCTCCATAGGTGCATTTATATGTACATTTATGGGAAAAGACAAGGGCCCTGCACTTCCATTTGTAGGACAACACCAACCAAATTGTCAACTTAGCTTCCCTATTACCCCACCTCCTCAACCCGGTAGTGAAACTTGTCAAATCTCCAACAAAACATCATTCTGTGCCAATATAGTATAACTACGTGGCAGGGGCACAACAAGACATTTTGGGCAAGATTTGAAAAATGACAGCTGTCACATTTATGAGGTGCTGTAAAGAAATGTAAATATAAATTTGGGATAAAAATATTGAAAATGCACAAAGTTACGAGCCTGCATTCACAAAATTCAATGTAGGGTCATAACGTTGCTGTTTTTTAGTATTTGTACACCACATTTTCAACATAGCCTTCTTATGACCCCACCTCATGAACAAGCACAGAAAACATTTTCAACTCCTGTCTGAAAGGTGATTTCACAGAGGGACCTGGAAATCACCTTTCAGGACACATCTGCCTAATGTAAGGACAATTGTTCAGGAGTTGGGTCCCAAAAAAGGCATGTTGAAAATTTGGGCCAAAGTATGCAGAAATGGCCAAGTTATGCCAGTAAGTTTAAATCCCCATTATAATACATACCTGTTTCTTAAGTTTGTGGTCCATCTTTAAAGAGTGAAGATGTGTCTGAGGTCCAGAGAAGAAGACGATGTTCGAGTCCCACTGGGTAAGTGTGAGCTTGAGGGTGTGTGTGGTGTGGTAGGAGCTGAATGGAAGGGTCAGGTGGGGTAGACAAAGAGATGCAAAATACATTGATGGATTTTTTTTTTACAGGATTAGGAAAAAACCAGCACATACTTTTTTTTTACATCGGAAATCAGGACACAGGGGATTGGGCACCCCCCAGTGGCACTGTTATGTTGGGGAGGTATTTAGAAGCAGGAGAGTTGGAGGAGTGTGCACCACGGGGAAGGGGGTCACTGACAGAGTGACGACACTGGATGATTGGGCACCTCGGTGTCAATATCAGTTTGATATTTCAAAACATTATGGGAAGAGGGATCAGAAGGTGGGGGGGGGGGTTCCACTAGACACCAGGCAATTTCAGTATATAGACATCAGGGTGATGGGGATGGTGATCGGAGGGTGGGGTGTGCCACTAGACACCAGGGAAAAGATTGTAAGTGACAAAGGAAAATCTGTTTTCGTCAGTTGTAACATGAAAAAGAATATTTTTTTGTCTCACGACTCACGAAAAAAGATTTATAAACTTAAAAAAACAACAACTGCTGAACCAATGAACCTTATGTAACAAAGCTACCAAAAGGCACATCTGTGCCACAGACCCATTTTACTATACCAATTTCAGAGCACAATTCCAAGCAGTCTGGGTGCTAGCCCAGTTGACATTTTCAAGATAATATGACAGGCAGCATAAAAGCGGACAACAAGATGGCGGACAAATGAAAAAGGACTTTCCCCTCACAAAAAAGGATGACTTCCATATGAAAAAAAAAATCCTTTTTTCGTTTCATACAGCTATTTTTTAGTGCTTCACGAGCATGCTCAGAACCAAGTATTCAAAATTTTAAATTAAATAACTCTGGAATGGATTAATATTTTTTCACCCAACAAGCAAAAGGCACATCTGTGGGTCAGCCCCTTGTTACCCGGACATTTTCAAACCAGAATTCCCAACCGTTTGGGCCCTAACCAAATTGACAGAAAACCCATTCTAAACAATAGCAAAAAGTTCACTTTTTGCTCTATCTGTATCTCAGAATTTGCACATCCGACTGGAATGAAACTTGCCACCTCAAGAGATCTACCCCATGAGACAAATCTGTTGAACAGTTACAAAGTTATTAAAGTGCAGATTTTGGGGTTTAACATTGAAATGCCTGTACAAACCTAAATATAGGGCACAACTGTGCCCCTATAACATATATATATATATATATATATATATATATACGCACACAGGGGTCAACCTTAACCTTTTTTTTTTTGCACAAGCCAGCAGGGCAAGTTCTTTCAAAATTGCACTAGCCTGTAGATGGTTGCACTAGCTCTCAATTATAATGGACAATTTTGATAACTTATACAGGAAACAATGCAAGCCAAGAAATACTCTGATTATTGCACATTTATCAGGTTCCCACATTGCTTCCAGCTCCCCAGCAGAAAAAAAGACTGCAATGCCATCACACACAGTGACCCCCCCCCATTGTTTTGTACCATGGCCTCCTCTCTTCCTCTTTCTGCTGCCCTCCCAAACCAGAGGACATCACAACAGCAGATGTTCAATCAAGCAGTCCTAGCTCTGCACACATAATAGCTGACATCATCATGCATCTCACCACACTGGAATAAGGACACACAGATTGTTCCAGTAGTGCTTGGAGCAATGGGACTAATCAAAAAGAACTTTCAGGCACATTTAAATATGCTACCAATACTTGTGACACCTTATGAACTTCAAAAGGAAGCTATTTTGGGGACGGTGCGTGTGCTGAGAAGAGCGCTCTCAACAAACATCAAAGATTAATACAGTACTAATTTCTTGAGTTTTGAATATGCCCTGGCTAAAGAATGGGGTCCATTCTTGCCACGGTATTAGAAATCCCTAAACATTTGGAGACACTAACCTCAGAGTGACCACCACCCATAGGGCAATGAACAGAGTCAGGCAGAGAAAGACACTCTCAGCCCCCACCCTATAGTCAACTGGAGACCTGCACTTCTGGAAGTTTTTGTCTCAAGTGAGCCAGGAGCACATCTAATATTTCTTTGGGGTGGGGACCACACAAACCTAAGGGGCTTGGAAAATAGAAAACTGTGACATTTTTATTTTTAAAAGCATTAATTTTAATATGCTCTGCCCCAACAATAACAGATTTTTCTTCAACATTGTCCTTTTATCAGCCAAGGGGAAACAGTACACAGGCATAATGCCATACTATCTCCATTTCGATATAGGATGATCTATGTACCCTAGGAATGCCTATTTTAAACTTCCAAATGTGTGCCTGATTTTGGGCTCTTGTCCCTGATTTGCAATGTAGGAGGTCGAGAGTTATGCTTCTTGCATTTTGTCACTGATATGTGGGATACAGACACTCAAAATATAAGTAAATGAGGGGCACTGGTCTTAATATGGGACAACTTGCAACTTGCTTTCTCCAATGTTGAAAAGTGGTTCCTAGGTCACAAGCTGGTCCTAAATCACAAAAAAACAAAATCCATGCTTTTCTCCAGTCCACAAAACAGAAGAAGACAAATTCCACTTACTATCAAAACATACCCAGGAAATAACCTTGAACAAGTGTCAACATTTAAATACCTTGGAATCACCTTTGATCAAGGTCTTACCTTTGTGACCCACATTGATAACACAGCGAAAACGGTGAACTAGCACATTGGTATCCTGTTTCGAAACCGGCAGTTCCTTACCCACGTTGCACTGAGGATTGCTATCCAAAGCTCTGTCATCTCAATCATAGACTATGGCTTAATTATCTATGGCTCTGCCACCACCACCGCACTAAGGTGCATCACAACCACCCTAAACAAGGCCTGTCGGCTGCTCACTGGAGCGCAAAGACGTACTCATACAGGTGAGCTCTACACTGAAACAGGATGGCTGCAACTCTCAAATTGCATAAAGTATCTCACATGCTTGATGGCAAAAAAATCTATCTTGGGCCACACTCGGCCGTGTATCCAAGACCTACTTTGCCCGAATACCAGCATCCGTCCCACCAGAAGATTGGAACACCAGCCCCTCCAGGTCCCCAGATGCCGGACCACACAGGGCCAAAGATCTTTTGCCTATCGTGCTCCCAGCTGGTACAATGCCCTGAGCTCGCTCATTACATCCTCTACATCACTAGGAGCTTTCAAATCTATGCTTTACTCTCACCTCTCAGCCTCTAGCTCCTGTGACTGCCTTGACTAATGATTCTTCTCTTATGGCTGTTTTTACTGTTTTTCATCCTCCTCCTCTGCTCCTTTCTTGACAAAGGCATCTGAGTACCTCTAACTACTCTAAGTCTGCTACCCTCTCCATATCTCCTCCTACCCTTCCCACCGTGACCATTCCTCCAATGTTTTGTTTTTTCCTGTGATGTACTGTATTATACTGGCTTATTGAAACCTTTATAATTTGCTGACCATTCTATGTAACATGTCTTATTTGTTTGTACATTGATGATGTGGAACCTTTGTAAAAGAGCCATTGGCTCAAAGGTAATAATTCCTAGAACAATAAACTAATTAAACTAAACAAATTGTTAGAGGCACATTCAGAAAACTGGAAGCTAGTGACTTAATAGCACCCTACCCTTGATCACACCCTGGACACTAGCTGAAAGTCCTAACAGTGTAACAGTGTAGTGATAATAAATCACACCGAGTCTTTTGTGGGATCCCCCTCTTGAACTGCCAGATAATTGCATCTCTTAATGAGCTGTTAATCACACTAGGCCATCTGGAACATTGAGAGAGATTAGCATGAGGACTAGAGCCTGCTAAAGTAGAGACTTTTTTTAACTTCATTAACGGCCACGAAAATCTTCACTAGTCAAGAAAGACAAGTAGAAACTTAGCTGCGCTAGCCCTGGTCAGTTTGCACTAGGGTTTGGGCTAGTAAAACAATGTTAAGATTGACCTGTGTGTGTGTGTGTGTGTGTGTTGTATATTATATATATATATATATATGTATATAGGATACATGATGGGCAGGAATGTGCTATGGAAAATATTTTCGCTCCTGCAGAGTGACCTCTGGATACTCACGAGTGGCGAAGCCATGAGTGAGAGTATCCAGAAGTCACTCTGCAGGAGTGAAAATATTTTCCATAGCACACAACTGCACATCATGTGTGTGATTTATATAATAAGGGTTTTCAGAACTTTTTTTATTTCTTGTGAAATAAACAAAGACGACACAGGACAAAAGTGAAAATTCTGCTAAAACAAGCTGAAAACACTGTCTTGCCATTTGGGATGAAGCCAGCCTTATTCCTTGGTAGTTGAGGTATTCATGGCTGTGGAAGGATTCACTCTTTTTTGGCTTCTGTTCCAGTATGAAACTCAGGCTGCTTTTTGCTTGCTTTGGGGCTTTCACAGAGTGCACAGGATGAAAGTGAAAGAGGGACTTACAGGTGCAGATGTGACAGGTGAGCTACATTCCTGTCATTAACTTCATGAAAGCAGTTCCAACACTTAGGCAGAATCTGAGTGTGATATCAGCACAGTTGAAATAAATGCTGATGAGGTAAGCACAGTATGTATGTATATCAGGCAGCAGGATTTATCACACTGGGGTGAAAATAACAAGATTTATCACACTCATTTACCATTCACCCCTATTGTGTGATATGTATCATTGCAAAAAACTCCATAAATGCATCAGTTAGTGTTCCTATTACAGTGAGAAAAGTATGGAAATTTGGTGTTGAGGTTCCCAACCCTACTACCCCACCCCATCCCTCCACCCTCCACACACCAACAGGCATCAGGGTGTGCCTTCAGGTCATCAGGCCTAACACTTACCCCATTCCATATGTAAGAAAGCTGAGATGGTACAGTACAGGAGAAAGGGGTGGGAGATAGGCCCGATGACCTGAAGGCATACCCTGATGCCTGTTGGTATATGGAGGGTGGGGTGGTACTCTCACATTGAATTTCAATACTTTGCTTGCTGTAACAGGAGCCCTAACTGATGCATTAACAGAGTTTTTTTGCAATGAATTTACTTACTTTTTGAGATAGTATAATAGTATCCTCATTTTACTGTGGGACCCTGTGCTCCAATCCCTCCATAGATGCACATATGTATGTAGATGTGGAAGCGCAGGGCCCTCTGGGCCCTGTGCTTTCATGTGTTGAACAACAGTGACTAAATTGTCAGCAGAGCCATCTTATTACCCCACTTCATATACCTCAGTACAGAGAAATTGTGAAATGCAAGGCAAAATGTAATCATGTGTAACTGCAGCACCATTCTGTGCCACAGGTTTGGAAACACATTTTAGGCAATATGTGAAAAATGGTAGCCATACTGTTTATGAGGTGGTGTGAAAAAAATGGCTGTGTTAAAAGTTTGGCGGCAAAATATTGAAAAGTAGCAAAGTTATGCACATGTGTATAATAAATTCAATGGACGCATATAACTCGGCATTTTTAGGAATTTCTTTCACCAAATTTTCAACATGGCCTTTTTAGAACCCTGCCTTGTGAACACTGGCACAGTCGTTTCGTTCATCAGTCCCGAAAGGTGATTTTGCACAGCGACAGCGCCACAGGTGCAAAAACGCTTTTTTGAGCAGGATGTTAAAAATGACAGCAATACTATTCATGAGGTGGTGTGACAAAACGGCAATGTTGAAAATATGGAGTGAAAATATTTAAAATTGCCAAAGTTTTGATCTTGCGTAGAAAAATGTAAATGACTGCATGTAACTTGGGCATTTTTTGGTATTTTTGCACCTAATTTTCAACATGTGCTTTTTGGGACCCCACCTCATGAACACTGGCAGTGTCATTTTGTTACTTGGTCCCAAAAGGTGATTTTGCACAGCGACTGCGAAATCGCCTTAAGGGTCCGTTTAACAAAACGACAGTGACAGTGTTCATGATGTGGGGTCCCAAGAAGCCCATGTGAAAAATTTGGTGAACAAATACTGAAAAATGACTGAGATAATCAACATAAGTTCAAAACACCATTGAGAGCCATTCTACGGTACTTACCTTTATTCTTCACTTCGCGGTTCGGCTTTGAAGAGTGCAGACGTGTCCCAGTCCACAGAAGATGACAGTGGATGACCCCTGGAGGGAAATACAGAGTAAGGGTAGGGTGGTGGGTTGCTCAGTGGGAGGGTTGAGGAGGGGGGATGGGGAGATGACGAGGGACTGTTTTCTTTTTTACAGGATTAAAAAAAGATGTCGGGGACACTTTTCTTTCTTTTTTACAGGGTAAAATTTTTTTATTTTGGGACACTAGGAGTGGGCTCTCCAGTGTCCCACAGTACTGAGGGAGGTGTTCATAATGCTAACACAGGGACTAGGAACACTGACGTCAGTAAACTTGAACATTTTTAGAATGGGCTTGTGGGGGGGGGCATTCAACACCGGGGGTGAGCATCCTGGTATCAGAAAGAACAGTTAAAAAAATTAAATATTTCAGGACACTGGGGGTGGGCTCCCCACTGTGCCACACTACGAGGGGGGAGTAAATGCCAATATGAGGACTGGGCACCCCCGATGTCAGCAGTGTGTGTATATATTAATGCTTCATCTCTTCCTACGGATATCTGTCACACTGCTTTAGTACCTCTGCACAGCGGTTGTACTGATAGATCAGAATAGGATGCATTTGTAATGACTTCCATACATTGGTACTTTGGACAACTTAGACCCATACATTGCTTTCAACCTTACTAAACAAGATTTCCATTAGGTGTGCACAGTGAGGCATGCCTGCACTGGACATTCTCAGAAAGCTGAGAATTCATTTATTAATTTTATTAGCCACCTAAATTAAGAAAAATTATAACTTTCATTGTAACTCTTTTTAGAGAGAAGACTGGATATGCATACATCTCCAAATCCAATATGCTTTTATTTCTTAAAATCAGTATTTGCATGCTGGCCCAGTGATGTGGAGGGCTGAGGCATCATGTCTTACCTCCTGCCATGCCAGTGACCCATGTTCGCAGTGTGAGCGGATTGCCGGGGGTTGGCCAGGGAGGGAGAGGATCGAGCATCCGGAGGACAGCTCTCCTCTCCCGGGGAGGGGTGGGTCAGAGTCCACTGCTTAAGCCACACACTGGTTTCCACAGCGAAAAACCATGTCAAAAGTAGCAAAAAACAATTTTTTTAGCTTTTTGCTGTGCAGAAACTGTAAGTCCGACCAAAACACAACTTGGTAAATGAAGAGATCTATCATACTAGATCATGCATTCCAAATTCCATGCAAATCCATTGAACGATTGCAAAGTTATTAATGCACAAAAATTGAGGTTTAACATTAAAGTGACTAGGAGATGCCCTGGATTTGGACAGTGACTGGAGATAAGTCACCCCTGCACTCCTATTATATATATATATATATATATATCTCCATCCCAGTGAGTAGTGCTTTGTGATCCCATGCCAGTATGCTTTGTTTAGGGGTGAGCACAGTGAGTTTTGGGTTAATCCTCTGATAGGAATGATAAAAAAACATCATTTGTGTTTATTGTATGTGATTTATGGATCATGAAGAAATCATTGATCATGATGGCTGCCATCTTGTTTCTTTTTAAATAAAAAACATTGAAAATGCTTAAAATGTATATAATTTCAAAAAATAAACATCTGAACCTAAGTAAACATGACCCATTTAGCTAGGTTCTGGTGTTAGTTTTTCAAACCTATGCCCAGAGAGTAGGTCTCTGGGCATCTGAAAATCCTGGGTGCTCAGCTTAGCGAGAGGACCTGTTCACCCACATTGTCTGTATGAGAACATGACTCTCTTGGTTTCAGTAGCCACAGCTGGAGTTGTGCTTCTGGCTTTGGTGGGAGCACTGAGTTGGTGATTGCCTGATCTCTCTCTTTCACCTGTCTGTCTGTCTGTCTGTCTATCTATCCATCCATCAATTCTCTCCACCTCCCAGCTCATCAAACCCTCCTCCCTCACATTTCTCTGATAGTACATACTGGAGCTAGTGGACCAGTCATAATATTTCTTTATCCATTTACATGTAATAGTACTTCAGTGCCTTAAAGATTCTGTTATTAATAAAATTACACTTATCTGAAATGTTTACTTGTATATAGACATTTTTAAATTGTTGCTGTCTTGAGATCTGCACAGTACCATCCCTTGCCATTGTTCCATAAGTGATGCTGAGGGGGGGAGGATGAGCCCAGTCTGAAGTACCCCGAGCTGAATGCTGTCGGTTTGAAGTCTGACTGGATATCTTTATTTTTTTTTATCAGCGTTCTCAAACACTTTCTCATTTTGCATTGACAATCCAAGAATTTAAAGTGGACCATGGTGCCACCTCCCACTATCACTTGCCCAACCCCCTCCCCTCAGGTTTGCCCACCCCATGAATGGTGAACTGAGGTGCCCACCCCTGGTGCCACCGTACACTTAAGCTGACACTGGGATGCCCAATCCAATGCAGCACGAAACCTGCAAAAAAAGTAAAACAGTCCCTCAATGTCTTATTTTTTTATAATAACCTTGTAAATAAGAAAAGAGTTGATCGTTGATCTGATGTCCACCCCAACCCTCCTCCCAGCACCCACTACCCGTCACTCTCCCACACAGCCTCACTCACCTAAAACTGTCCCATGGCTTAGATCCACTCTCAGAACAAAAAGATGTCTTGTTGCTGGAACTGGTGACTGTGATATGAGGAATCAAGATTAGTCCTTTTAATGGATTTTGAAATTTTACTTATAACTTTGTCCTTTTTTCAATATTTTTACACCAAATTTTCAACATGATCTTTTTGGGGCCCCACCTCATGAACAAAGTAGGTAATGTTTTCAAATCTGTCTTAAAAGATGATTTTGCAGTCAGTCTATGAAATCACCTATCAGGTGAGAGTTGAACATTTTCATTTCCTGGGTTCACGAGGAAGGGTCATAAGAAGGTTATGTTGAAAACTGCAGTACAAATATTGTTAATGACCAAGCTATGAGTGAAAGTCAAAATAATTCAGCTTTGACACATAATTTCTGTAATTTTTCAATATTTTGACTCTGAACTTTCAACATAGACATTTTTTTTGCACCACCTCATAAACATATCAGATGTCATTATTCAAATTCTGGATGAAATGTGTTTTAGCATTTGTGACGCAAAATGAAGTTTCGACCAATATTCTATAAATGCCACATGTCATGTCTATAATGGGGAGTCATAAAATGACTGTCTTGAAAATTTGGGATTAAAATTAAAAAGAAAATATTAAGAAACATTGTGTGTAGTGCCAACCTTTACCCTAGTGAGCAGTGCTTTGTGACCCAATGCCGGTGAGCTGTGTTCATTGGTGGGTACAGTGAACCAGATAGATGGGTGGAGGCTGGGGAGATGGTGCTGTTATGCAGCACCAACCCCAGCCTGGGAAGGGAAGCTGCAGGGTTACCCACATGGGCTCAAGTACCATTTAGTGAAGACAACACTTCTCTTGGCATATGGACCTGTACTGCTGCACCCATAGGTACCAGAGGGCTCTGTGATAGATGGACTCTGCCCTGCACATCTGTATCTGTGGCCATATGAAAGCATAGGGCCCTCTCCACAGCCCACCAGACAGCCTCATGAATTCTTGACATTTGTTGCTGCATGCAAGTAGGTGGGCAGAGTCTTCCCTTGGCATAGGGCCCAGAGGACCCTCTACATCTGCATCTGTTCACACAGGTCTTGAAGGGACCTGTATGAATGAGGATACAATTCCACTATCTCAAAAAGAAAGGAAATTCTTTGGAGAAAAACTGTGTTAATGCACCAATTAGAATTCAACTCAGAGGATGCATAAAGCATGAAATGTTAGTTGACTGTTTATCACGCCAAGCTGGTGTTTCACTTCTGGGTATCTAGCCAAACTTTTTCTATTTTGCTCATCTAGATCTTTTACAGCACTTTTTGGACTCAATAAAGAAGCCTGAACATTGAAGCTCTTGTGTGTAATAGTTTATTTTTCTGTGACCTTGATCCACTAGTGCCTGAATTGCTGTGAAGTCTTAATACAATGGAGGTGAGTGCAGTTATTGTGTGAGCTCCTTGGATTAATGCCATGAAAGTAGGGAAATGTGGTGCTAGGGTTTCTAAACCTAACTCCCCATCCCCACCCCCCAAGCAGCAAAAGGGAAAAAACATTAGGATTTTGGGTCTCTGGAGTCTTGGCAAATCAGTGGAGGGGTCTTCCTTGTGGTTGTCAACCCTAATACTTCCTGCCCTGAACAAACAAGGTCAAATATGATTTATTTTCTTCATGCAGGGTCCCGCAGGCACAGCAAATGGAGCAGAAGTGATAGTGTCGGGCACAGTAATGAACCGTAAAAAAAAAACCAGCCACAAAACAAAACTCTTCTCTGTTATTTTAAACAGAAAAAAACATAAACTATAGAAAATAACAGACAGGAAACTGTCCACAGACAAGGCTGTATTTCCATCTTGGGGCTGATGACATCATAGGGACCTCTCGAGCTTTGCTCTCGAGGTCTATGATGTCATCAACTCACTCAATGGAGACAATCTTTTTTTAAAATCATGTGTTTTTATTAATCTTTTTTCATACCACAGTTAGTCATTATTAATATTACATATCACAACAATAAATATCATATCATCAGTTTTTGAACACCAAGTGATAAGTACTCTGGCCACAATCTACAAACTCGAAAGAGATTATTTCTGTTGTTGTTATCCATCTTCCTCCTGATGGAGTTTTGCTTCAAAATATTATTACGTCATTAATCTAGTTTGATAATGGGAGGTAGAATACCCATAATCTCTCTCTACCCACATCTGTTTAAGTGTTTTTCAGATCTATGTAATCTGACATTTTTTCTAAGCATAAGGTTTCTCTAAATATGTGAAGCCATTTATTATAATAAAAAATCCCCAGATTTGGCCAATTCCATTTCTGTAAAAATGTGTCTTGTTGTAGCCATAAAGGCAAAGGCGCATATTTTTTTCCAAAAAAGTCAACCCATAACTCTCAAAGTCATTTAAAATATAGAAGTTAAATCTGAAAGGTAATTTCTTATCTAAAATCAGTTCCAATTATTGATGTATTCTTTTCCACCAATTATTTATTTCATATTTCCAAAACATGTGTGAATGATTGCCTATTTGTCCACACAGGGGGCATCACTGTTTCCCAATGTGTATGGAAAAGTGTGAAACTGTTATAAGGGTAATATATGCTCTATCTAATATCTTGTATTGTATACTTTTGTTTTTAGCAACTGTGTATAATTTATTTGCTTTTGTCCTTAATATTTTCTTCTTACTATTCTGTATTCTTTCTCCACTTTCCTCTTCCCATTATGTCTTAGTATGTATTATTATTATTTTTTTTTGGCAAACAAGGATTATCTGATAGCTGGATGTATATCTGAGCAATAATAGTGAATGTTTTGTTTAATTTACTATGTAAATATATTTCAGAATTGCAGTGTATTATGCTATTCCCTATCTTCTTTTTTAATGAATTAAATTTGGATTTCAGTATAGTGATACCAACTGTCCTCTAACTGGCAATAGCTAAGAATTCCATTTTTTTTAATTGTAATGACATTTTCTTCATCAATTAAATGCAGCCACTTTATTATATTTGAATCTAAAAATACCCTGGATCAGAGAAGCCCATGCCTCCATAGCTTCTAGGAATTATTAACTTGCACTATGCAATACGTGGGGAAGGAAAGTATGCCTGTTTGCTGATGACACCAAGATCTGTAACAAGGTTGATATGCCAGAGGGAGTGGACAAAATAAGAAAGGACCTACAGACTCAAGTTTAATTCCAAAAAATGTAAGATCATGCACGTGGGGAGTAGAAACCTGGGAGAGAGAGCTACAGGATGGGAGGGGGAGATGCTGTCACACAACAAGGAAGAAAGAGATCTGGGGGTCATTATTACAGATGACCTGAAGGCCACCAAGCAGGCAGCAAAGGCAGTAGGGAAGGCCAGTGGGATGTTGGCTTGTATAGGAAGGGGTATCACAAGCCAGAGAAGGGAGGTAATGGTTCCACTGTACAAAACACTGGCAGACCTCATCTGGAATAATGCATGCAGTTCTGGAGGCCACACCTATGTAAAGACATAGACAAGATGGAGAGGGTGCAGAGGAGGGTGACTAAGATGGTGCAGGGATTACAACATAAGACATCTGAGGATAGGTTAAAGGACCTCAATATGTACTCACTGGAACAGAGGAGGGAGTCGGGGGACATGATTGAAACATTCAAGTACCTCAAGGGCATAAATAAGGTGACAGGGGAAAGCATCTTCCAGTATAAAAAGAGTACTAGAACAAGGGGTCATGACATGCAATTGGGGGAGCCACATAAGGGATAGTGGGAGGAAGTTCTCTTTCACTGAAAGGGTGGCGAATGCCTGGCATGGACTGCCCCAGGGGCTGGAGGGAGTCACCACTGTAACAGAATACAAGCATGCATGGGATAGGAATAAGGGGGCCATAGAGATAGGTAGAAATTGCTTAATGCAGGTGACCAACTAATGGCACCAGCCACCACTGCAAGTAGGGAAAACCAGCAGACTAGATGGGCCTGGCAGTCTTTTTCTGCTGACAGCTTTTATGTTTCTATGTAATGTGTTGCCTGCATCAATATCAGGCTCCAAGACTCAGTTACTCCACATCCCTGCTTAGAGACCTGTGCCCCTTTGACCATCCCCCCCCCATCAGCCGATGCTTGTCGGCATTGCAGGGAGGCTGGTATCATGAGGTAGAGCAGGAAGAGAGCAAGGGATGTAAGGAGCACTGGCAGAGCAGGACTGATAGGTGTATTGAGGACTAGGAGATGCCCTGGATTTGGACAGTGACTGGAGATAAGTCAGACATGTTTAGTCCCTGTTCCCTGGGTTCCCACTGGACTGAATGGACAGTACTATGTAATGCTTGGTCAATGAGAAACAAGACTGTGATTATAGTGGATCTCATTTCCTCTGTTGACCTGGCTTACATTACCAAGACCCAACCTTCAAATAATTTCTTAATTCATAGGTGGACCTCACTTAAGTTAATTCTAATTATTTCTTGTGTGTTACTAGCCAATATTATTCCCAAATATTTCATACTATCCACAATTTTAATTGGAGAGTGAACTAACCTTTCTCTGTATTCAAGGGGGTTAAAGGAAGAACCAAAGATTTTGATTGGTTAAGTTCTAGGCCAGTTAATAAAGAATATCTCTCAATTTCAGACAAAGCTTCTGGCCATGATACTTAAGGGTTACCCAAATGGGGACACAATCTTGTGCACTGTTCTCTATTCAAAATTCTGTATGTTTCTTCCTTTTGCTGCTTGGGAGGCAGTTGAGTAGGTAGGGTTGAAAACCCTCAGGAAAGTGGATGGTGCTTGCTCTGTCTCTTGAAGACTGTTGGAGTCTGGACTGGTGGCCAGAGTTCCCATGGAGTCTGGACTGGTGACTTGAGATCCCAAGAAGAGGGAGTCCTTATACCTGCTGGCAGTGTGAGAGTTGGTGGGCTTGGACATATTCTTTTCCTTGGCATGTGAGTTGACTCTGGCAGACTGGAAGTGGACAGTCACATAAAACTGATTTGCCCCCTTGTTGGAACAGTTCTGGTGCCAACTGAATGATTCATCTGGTCTGGTCAAATCTGTGTCCTCTGGAGCTGCACTGGGGGAACTGTTAAGGAGGTCTCTCTTGTGAGAGGGGAGAGACAGCTTAGTTTATCCATTCCAACTTACCTTATTCAATTAATGACTGTGGCGGACTGGCACTATCTAGTGCTTGTTTTATTGTATTGGATTATCTATTTTTATTTGAATTTTATGGTTGGAGCTGGTGGGTATTTGTTGTGGGTTTTGTTCATAGTGTGGGTGGGTGGGTGAGAGGGTGTGTTGTAAGGGTTACAGTGGTATAATTTTGGGAAAAAGAATCGTGTGAGAATGAAACAGGAGGAAGTGGAGGAACTATGGGTCACCCTCGAAACTGGTAAGGGAACAACAATTCGGGCAGGAATAGTCTACAGACCCCCAGCTCAGGCGGGGAGAGGAGGTGGATAAAATATTGCTGGATACTATACTTCATATGGCAGCAAGGGGGAGAGGTTATGCTGATTGGGGACTTTAACATGCCTGATGTGGACTGGTCTATCCATGCAGGGGTATCAGCCAGGGCCCATGACATCGTAGACACACTACAGGGGACAGGTCTCAGACAACTAGTGAGAGAGCCCACCAGAGAAGGGGCAATCCTGGATCTGGTCCTAACCAATGGTGACAGGATAGAAGAACGCCATGTGGAGGGGCACCTAGGGTCTAGTGACCACAAGATGACACAATTTAAACTCAGCACAGGGTTACAGGAAAAACATACAAAGGTGAGGATCCTAGATTTCAGAAGGACAGACTTCTATAAGATGGGAAAAAGTATCAGAGGAATGCTTAAGCAGAACAGGACAGGAGGGGGAGTTGAGGAACAATGGGAGCAGATCAAAAATGCCATTATTGGGGTCACAGAATGATGTATCAGGGTGAGAAATAAAAGGAAGAGAAGGAGGAAGCTACTTTGGTTCTTCAGGGCTGTAGCAGAAAAGGTTAAAGCCAAAAGAGTGGCCTTCAAAAATATAAGGGGACACAAAGAGAGGAAGAAAGGAAGAAGTACCAAAACTGTCTAAGATAGGCAGGAAAAGTGATAAGGAGCACAAACGCACAAACTGAGGAAAGATTAGCTCAGTTGGTTAGGAAGGGGGATAAGACATTCTACAGTTACATTAGTGAGGGAAGAAAAATCAGGGGAGGCATCGCTAAACTCAGGGGGGATAATGGAGAGACCGTAGAGGGAGATCAGGACAAGGCATCAATTCTTAATCGATATTTCTGCTCAGTCTTCACAGTTGAAGGGGAGGGACAGGGACCACAGTTAGACAAAGTAGACACAGAGGGTGGAGAAGTAGACAGCATTTGTTTTATGGAGGAGAGGGTACTTAAACAGCTTACAAAGCTAAAAGTGGACAAGGCTATGGGTCCAGATGGCATACATCCCAGGATCCTGAAAGAGCTAAGGATGGATCTGGCAGCCCCACTGACAGACCTGTTCACTGAGCCACTACATACTGGCATGGTCCCAAAGGACTGGAGAAGGGAAAAGGTGGTCCCTCTTTACAAGGATGGCAGCAAAGAGGAGGCAGGGAACTACAGGTCAGTGAGTTGCATGTCGGTGGGTAAGATCATGGAGTCACTCCTTAAAGAATGAATTGAGGAACATCTGGAATCCATAAGGGTGCAGGATCCAAGGCAACATGGAATCACAGCAGAAAGATCCTGTCAGACAAATCTAACTGATTTCTTTGACTGGGTGACAAAGGCAGTGGATCAAGGGAGCGCGGTGGGTGTCGCCTTCCTAGATTTCAGCAAAGCCTTTGATACTATTCCACATATAAGGTTGGCCAACAAGCTGTGGAGTCTAGGGGTTGACCAAAAGGTGGTAAACTGGGTTAGTAAATGGCTGAGGGATAGAAGGAAGTGGGTTGTAGTAAATGGATCCCAGTCTGAGGAAATGGAGGTGACCAGTGGGTTACCACAGGGGTCAGTCCTGGGGCCAGTCTTCTTCAATGTCTTTATCAGCGACATTGCAGAAGGATTGGAGGGGAAGGT
Source organism: Neoceratodus forsteri (assembly GCA_016271365.2). Taxonomy (NCBI): domain Eukaryota; kingdom Metazoa; phylum Chordata; order Ceratodontiformes; family Ceratodontidae; genus Neoceratodus; species Neoceratodus forsteri. Next base: position 1,562,383,346 of record CM057449.1, read on the forward strand.
ATGCCTGTTTGCTGATGACACCAAGATCTGTAACACTTTGATATACCAGAGGGAGTGGACAGAATGAAAAAGGACCTACAGAAGTTGGAAAAATGGTTTGAGGTGTGGCAACTCAAGTTTAATTCCAAAAAATGTAAGATCATGCACGTGGGGTGTAGAAACCTGGGAGAGATCTACAGGATGGGGGGGATGCTGTCACACAACAAGGAAGAAAGAGATCTGGGGGTCATTATCACAGATGACCTGAAGGCCACCAACCAGGCAGCAAAGGCAGTAGAGAAGGCCAGTGGGATGTTGGCTTGTATAGGAAGGGGTATCACAAGTCGGAGAAGGGAGGTAATAGTTTCACTGTACAAAACATTGGCATACCTCATCTGGAATACTGCATGCAGTTCTGGAGGCCACACCTACATAAAGACATAGACAAGATGGAGAGGGTGCAGAGGAGGGCGACTAAGATGGTACAGGGATTACAGCATAAGACATCTGAGGATAGGCTAAAGGACCTCAATATGTACACACTGGAACAGAGAAGGGAGTGGGGGGGGACATGATTGAAGCATTCAAGTACCTCAAGGGCATAAATAAGGTGACAGGGGAAAGCATCTTCCAGTATAAAAAGAGTACTAGAACAAGGGGTCATGACATGTGATTGGGGGAGCCACATAAGGGATAATGGGAGGAAGTCCTCTTTCACTGAAAGGGTGGCGAATGCCTGGCATGGACTGCCCCAGGGGCTGGAGGGAGTCACCACTGTAACAGAATACAAACATGCATGGGATAGGGATAAGGAGGTCATAGAGATAGATAGAAATGGCTTAATGCAGGTGACCAACTAATGGCACCAGCCGCCACTACAAGTAGGGAAAAATGGCAGACTAGATGGGCCTGGCAGTCTTTTTCTGCTGACAGCTTCTATGTTTCTATGTAATGTGTTGCCTGCATCAATATCAGGCTCTAAGACTCAGTTACTCCACATCCCTGCTTAGAGATCTGTGTCCCTTTGACTGTCCCCCTTCCCGCCATCAGCCAATGCTTATCGGCATTGCAGGGAGGCTGGTATCATGAGGTAGAGCAGAAAGAGAGCAAGGGATGTAAGGAGCACTGGCAGAGCAGGACTGATAGGTGTATTGAGGACCAGTAGATGCCCTGGGTTTAGACAGGGACTGGAGAGAAGTCAGACATGTTTAGTCCCTGTTCCCTGGGTTCCCGCTGGACTGAATGGACAGTACTATGTAATGCTTGGTCAGTGAGAAACAAGACTGTGATTATAGTGGATCTCATTTTCTCTGTTGACCTGGCTTACATTACCAAGACCAGGCTATGAGGCAACTCTTGTCCAGTTCTGGAGGCATTAAGCCCAACTGTGTTCTTGGTTGTGCACTGCCTGAGGCAAGACTGCAGGGAAGGGGGGTTGGCCATCTATTTTAGATCTGATCTGAATCTGATGGTGCACCCAGAGGGACACAGAGTTGTTTGAATGTGTGGCCGTGTATGAGGGTACAGGTGTAGGCTTTAGAATCCTCACATACCAACCTCCAGGTTGCAAGGGGGAGTTTCCACAGGAAATCGCTGACCTGGTTTTGGAATCACCAGGATGGCTTATTCTTGGTAATTTCAATGCCTGGGTGGATGACGAATGCTTGCAATTTGGTCAGGATTTTCTCCAGACCATGGAAGCTCTGGGTCTTGCACAAGTGATTGTCACAAATGCACTCAGCAGGTCAGGTCCTCTGCTCCCACAGTGCCAACCCCCAAGCGCAATAATGTGAACAGGTAACAGACAGGGTAACCCTCCTGTCTGACTTTTGGGTCTGAATCACCTTTAGTCTCAAGTTCTAGGGGGTATTCAAACTGTGAACCTTATGCTAGCATACCCAATGTACAGGCTCAGATATGTACCCTCTTCGGGGGATTGCGGCACAATCTTTCACAAGAGGCATCTAGCCAGGCTTCCCAAAATGAACCCTTAAGACCTTAGGTATATCCTTACCTTTTCCCAGTTTGGTAACACCATCAAGCTTTTGAACAGTTTTTGTCAGTCTTAACCCTCTATACGTCACATGCAAAAAGAACTGATGGACACACCCTGGCAGTATCTTTAAAATAAAGATTTTACTAAAAGATGATAAAAATATGAAAAATGTAAACACAGAACAATATTTCAAAGAGCTCACAATCACATAAAAGAACAAGGGAAGATTACAAAACAAAAACTCCTACCACAATACAATTAGACTTTTTCTATCTAATGTATTATCTCTGTAGTGCTTATAGTTAGATCAGAGATCTGTCTTTCTTGAGTCCCAAAATGATATGTCATATTCCCCAGTTACTGTACAAGGATACATTTCAACTCCATCTCCCCACCCCCTTGGTGAGTCATCTAGCCCCTCCTTTTCAGAATTAAAAAAATACAAACAATGATTTCCTGTCAGGAGATATTGTAAATAATGTGACATCAGCAAAAACTCCACTTCCTAAATATGACTCCTTAATTAAACATTTTCTCTTTGATCTTGAGCAGTTCCTATTCTCTATGCTCTGCCACTTAACCACCATATTTTTCTACTTCATCCTTACTTTCTAAGGCTCTCATAGTTTCTGACCCCCATTGTCTGCTAAAAATATTTCTTTTTTCTCTCTTGGTACCACTGCAAGCCTCAAGCCCTGCACCCTTGCAACCAGAGTCAGCGGCTCTACCACTCAGCCATCGTTTCAGACTATTGTTAGCTATACCATAAGACTCTCAAAGCTTCTAACCCTCATAGTCTGCCAAAATGTTATTCTTGGTGCCAATGCAGGCATCAAACCCTGCACCCTTGCTACCACAATCAGCAGCTCTACCACTCAGTTATCACATTCAGACTATTGTTAGCTATAGGTTTTAAGGCTCTCAAAGCCTCTAACCCCCATAGCCTGCTAAAATAATATCCTTGGTGCCGCTGCAGGCTTCAAACCCTGGACCGTTGCTACCAGACTCAGCAGCTCTGCCACTCAGCCACCATATCTGGCTATCTTTTCAAGCTACTGTATCGAGACATATCTCAAAGCTCCTACAGCTTTTCTGGCTCCCCACCCACAACCTCTTTGTTCTTCCCCCAAAGCTACCTAGGCACCATGTCTACTCAATTCCACCTTATGTGCCTCATCCTCATAACCACTCTGGGGTTCACCTCCCACCAGCCAAACCTCACCCTATGCCCCTTGTGGACTGCACTCATGCATCTCTTCATATCTGTCCCCACCTTGTCATCACAACACTAGGCCCTGCATCCACCACCCACCAGCAGTCCCAACCCAGCACCCACCAGGCCCCCTGGCTCCACCCTTCTGCATCCACCAATCCCTCCAAACCCTGCCCATCCCCTGCTCCACTACATCTTCTCCCCCCAAAGGTTCTTCCAAAATTTTAACAATCTGCTGCCCTATGGTTAGAGCCTTAGTCACCCTACTACCCCTGTCTGGTAATATCCACCCTAATCCAGGCCCTGCCCCCACCATTGCACCTACCAGACCCTCTGGACTCCACATTGCCTCTCTGAATATACGCAGCCTGCCAAAGAAATCTGCAGTGCTTCAATGTTGGGCAACTCTTCACCAACCAGATGTCATTGCCCTAGTGGAGACCTGGCTCTCCAAATCTACTCCCGATGCCTTTGTCTCACTCCCCAGTTACACCCTATATCGGGAAGACAGGGTAGGAAAGCGTGGGGGTGGCTGTGCATTCTACATCAATAACAACATTATTGGTCACATGCTCCCACCCCCCAAACTCACAAACGGAGCACAAGCCCTCACTCTAAAAATCACCCCTGACCCCTCCAAGGGCCCACTATACCTCACCGTCACCTACATACCCCCTAAGAACCAAAAGACTGCCGTCACATCCCTCACCGAATACCTCTCTACTCTACCACACAATGCAGAGCAGACACTAGTAGGGGACCTCAATATCAACTGGCTTGGCCCCTCAGCTGTGCCAACAAAGGACTTGTTCTCAGCCCTTGACATGGTCCAATTAGTTACCCAACCCACTAGACTTCACCCATCTACTGGTACCCACACCCTCCTGGATATCATTATATCTAACCGCCCCTACAAAATCCAAGATATACAAGTACTTCCCGACTCCCTTAGTGACCACTCACCCATTTTATTCCAATGGACTTCTTCCACACCCAAACCCATAGCCCAAACAACCTTCTGAAGGCGTCTCCACCCAGGAGGGTTAATAAAACTTAAACAGCTACTCACCCAGATAGATTGGTCCCCCATTAATTTAGCCCCCAGCATCGACATTGCACTCAACCTGTTTACACAGGCCTTCACAAGGCCTGTGACTCCTATCCCCACTCACCAAACTCCGCACCAAAAGGCAACATGCTCCTTGGATAACCCCCTCCCTACTCAAAATGTTGAGAGACAGGGATAATCTCTGGCACAAAGCCACAGAATCGGGCAGGTTGGCAGACAGACAGTCCTACAATGCCGCTCGCAATAGATGCACTCAAGCCATCCATATGGCCAAAGCAGACCACTATCAATCCACTCTCACAACCACGTGGGGGTCTGCGAGGACCTTCTGGAATAACATCAAAGAACTCAATGGGAAATCTCATTCCCCACCTCCCTCCCAGCTCACCATAAATGGCACTGCCTCCACAGACTCACTCACCATAGCAAACTGTCTAAACACCACCTTCTCAGATCTCAGCACTGTTCTCCCTAGTTGTTTCTTTAACCCTCTGCCCCAATCCCCACCCCAATCCTGCAGCATCCTTGTTTCCTCCTGCACAAAATATCCACCCATGAAGCTCGTTCTTACCTACAAAAAGCGCTAAACAGCAATAACCCCATAAATGACCCCCTAGATGCCAGGCTCCTTTGACTAGTCCTCAACAAGGTCCTAGTCCCCCTAATGCACCTGCTCAACAAATCCCTATGCCTAGGGCAAGTTCCTAGTGCCTGGAAAACTGCTGTTGTTACCCCCATCCATAAAAGTGGTGACAAAGCCTCCCCAAATAACTATCGACCCATCTCCATTCTTCCCCCCTCTCTAAAGCATTAGGAAAAGTGGTTGCCACCCAACTTACTGAATACCCAGCCAAGTATAACATCCTATGCCCAGAGCAACATGGCTTCCAGTTGGGCCATAGCACCACCACAGCCCTCCTAGAATTCACTAACTTCCTGCACTCCTCCCTAGACACCGGTAACATTGCAGGAGCTGTGTTCATAGACCTATCCAAGGCCTTCGACATGGTCTGCCACCCTCTCCTTCTCAACTCACTCCACCAACTTGGTTTCTCCACAGACCCCCTGGACTGGTGCTTCAGTTGCCTTTCCACCCAGTCCCAATGCGACAAAATTAATGGAACCCTATCCAACACACTACCTGTCCACTCCGGGGTGCCCAGGGCCACTTCTTTTCTCCCTCTACCTAAACTCCTTACCAAAGGCCTGCTCCACAAAAATCTTGCTATATGCAGATGATGCAGTGCTCTTTACTTTGCATCATAAACCCACACCCCTTCAGGACTCCCTCCAACAAGCCATCTCCCAGGCCGAAACATGGTTTAAAGACTGTAGACTGGTCATAAACTTAAAAAAGACGAAGTCAATGATTTTCTCTCACCGCCAAAACAAAGCAAAAAATGCACCTCTCCACATCCTCCCCTGCACCCAGCACTCCCCTTGAACAGGTATCCAACTACAAATATCTTGGACTTACCCTCGACTTGGCCCTTACCTTCCATGACCACATAAACACCTTTGCTGCCGCAACAAACACCCGGATTGGACTCTTTACCAACATTGGGACTGCCTCCCCCCCATGCCCTTAGGCTTGCCATCACCTCATCAATACTGTCCCTAGTGGACTATGGGCTCCCTGTATACGGGGCAGCAAATAACTCCACACTCCAGAAAATCCAGGCCTCCCTAAACAAGGTCTGCAGGCTCCTAACTGGCGCACCTAGGCTCACTCACACCTGCTCCCTCTATACCTCTGCCAATCTTCTCAACCTTGATGAAAGGCTCCGCTACCAGACCTGCTTACTGTCCAAGAAAATACTGCTCGGACTCTCCCCCTCTGGGGTCACCACCTCTCTTCATCGTGCAACCCCCACTTTCCTTACCTGCAACTCAGAGAAAGCACCTCTGGTTGTGCCCAGGGTAAAAACCTCCCTTGCCCAGAGATCTTTCCACCACAGGGCCCTCACATGGTTTAATGCACTCCCAAGCACCATCACTAGTGCACCCAAGATCGCCCACTTCAAAACCACTCTTTGCAACCACCTCTTCAATATCCACTCCTGTAACTGCTACTGATATCTCACTCTCTCACCCACTCTGATCCAAATTCTCTGACAAAGTCCATTATTGGATTGCAACCTCTGTCAATATCACCAAACCCATGAATAGGACTGACTACTATGTTTAGATGCTTTCTCAAGCTTATAATGTCTTCGCTGTTTTGTTCTAAATATCGTCATCCAAATATTATAAATAATGTCTGTAAATATCTACATCCAAATACTGTAAATAATGTCTGTGAATAATGTCTGTAATGCATGCTTAATGTAATTGTTGTTATACCGTGTTTCTGTATTACCATCTGTCTTAAATGTGACGAGGTACCTTTGTAAATGAGCCTCTGGCTCAAAGGTTGTAAACTGATATATCAAATAAATAAATAAATAAATAAAATAAGGCACATCAAAGGGTTTTACAACTTTTAGCACCACAGTGGTATAAAATGTTCTTCCTATAGGAATCATAAAACTTTATGAGCCCTATATCCTGGCAGCTGGGTCAGTTTTAATTAAGACAGAAAAACAGAATACCCTTAATTAAGTTTCTCTGGTCTTTTAATTACCTCCTGGTTTCAGGTCACTTGTCACTGTAACTTCACTGAAACCTGGTCGAGGGGGACACCCATAAGCACAGACTGTCTTATGTGAGACAATCACCTACTATTTTTATATTACAAATATTGTACAACAGTCATAACCAGCTAGCCAAGTGTCACAGTGATTACTTACACAACCCATCAACATGGCCACACCTTGGACCTGGTGTTCTCCCTGGGGCTTGAGGTGGGTGATCTTGAGATAGATCCAGTTAGTTGGTCAGATCACTGTGCTATCAGGTTCAGTTACAGGGCACTCCCTTGTAGTCCATCTCCTATGAAGGAGGTTCAATATCGCCCTTTGAGAGGGCTTAGCTGAGAAGGACATACAGTGATTTTGGACACCTTGGAAATGTTGACCGCTTGTGCTTGAAGTGTGGAGGCTGCAGTGGAGGTCTATAATAGGGTTGTCATTGTGGTCTTTGGACTCATTGTGGCAGTTTGTGTACGTCCCCTGGTGATGTGACTCAGCTCTCTGTGGTTTGACAGCAAGTTGAGGGCATTGAAGGCCAAGGGATGGAGGTTAGAGCATTGTTGGAGGAGGTCCAAGACCCTGGAGGATAAACTAGTTCTGATGTCCCATTATGAGGAATATCAGAAGGCAATCACTTGGAAAAAGGCAGAATTTCTGTCCAGAGAGATTGCCACTAGGAAGAACCAACTGGCTCAGCTGTGTTGGACTATAGATAGGCTCCTTCATCCAGCCTGTCTGGAGCCTGTGAGAGCTTTAACACCTGCAAAATGCAAAGAGTTCACTTGGTTCTTCTCAGATAGGGTGTCCTCTGTTAGTGCTGGAATCACTCCAACTGGGCTGGGACAGCTCAGCAGTGAAAAGCCTCATAGTTGGGGATGCAGTCAGTGGTCCTGGGAGTGTTTTCAGCCAGTGATGATGGAAGAGGAATGTGAGGTAATCTCAGAACTGGGACCAACATTTTGCAACTTAGATCCAGGTCTGACTCAATTACTGGTGGGTTGTATCGAATGTATGGGCCCGATATTTGCTGAGAATGTCCAATGCTCCTTATCAGAGGGGTGCTTTCCAGTGGACCTAAAATGCTCACTGGTGAAGCCTTTTCTGAAGAAACCAACTGTAGACCCTGAGGTCTTGGTGAATTATCATCCAGTCTCTAACCTTCCCTCTTCTGGAAAGGTTATCAAGAAGGTTGTTGTGCTGCAGCCTGAGTCATACCTCACAGCCTTTGACATCTTTGAGCCTCTCTAGTTGGGATTCAGGGCCATGCATAGCACTGAAACTGCACTTGTCCGGGTGTACAATGACCTGCTCAGGGCAAGAGATGAGAGGTTCAATCAAATCTCATCCTCCTAGACCTCTCATCAGCATTTGATACCGTGGACCATGGGCTACTCTTGGACTGGCTTAGAGAGTTTGCAGGCCTCACCGACAAAGTCCTCAGCTGGTTTGAGTCCTATCTCAGAGTTAGAACCCAGAGGGTAGTGTTGGGGAGATTTTCATTGCGCCTGGTGGTTCTGTCCTGTGGTATACTCCAGGGCCCATTCCTGTCGCCCATGTTGTTTGCTGTCTCTATGCTATCCCTGGGTAAGGTCATTAGGCAATATTGGCTTGGATTTAATTGCTATGCAGATGATACCCAGCTCAATATGTTCTTTACTCCTGGGATGTTTGGTGTGGTGAACATGTTTAATAGATGCCTGGCCGTGATCCAAGGACTGGATGTCATCGAGCTGGCTGAGGCTTAACCCAGAGAAAACTGATGTCCTAGTGATTGAGCAGGGCCCATTGGGGGAGGGGGGACTACAGACTGCTGGAGGAGAGACAGGACTTCAGCTTGGTACATCTGGGCTTGTAGCTGCCACTAAGTTGAAACATCCGGGAGTCACTCTGGATGAGGGGCTGACAATGGAAGCTCAAGTGTTGGAAGTAGTCCAGAATGGCTTTTTCCACCTTCAGAATATCAGCTATATTAGGTTCCTTATCCCAACTGGTGATCTGGCCATACTGGTACACACGTTCATAACCTCAACACTTGACTTTTATAATGCTGTTTACCTTGGGGTCAGTGGAGGTAAGCTACAATGCCTGCAGCTGCTGCAGAACACAATGGCTGAGTTATTGACAGGCTTCCCAAGACCATAGAAATCATAGAAAAATGAATACAAGTCAATTAGCAATAAGCCATTATTGTGACTTGCCACTGTTCAGTGGAAACATCTGGTTTTTTCACAGCCCATGTATGAATCCAAGACTTTTTTTAAAATGTTCCATGCTTGGACTACTGACTAGCCAATTAGACAAGTTATTCCAGATACTGATAACTCTCTGATTAAACCAATGACTTCTCTTTGTTGTTTTATAAAGCTCCCCTTTGAGCTGGTAATTATTAAATCTTGAATTTTTGCCATTATCCTTTTTTACAAGTCCAGTAGAGGCCCAGATAACATTATTATGAAAGGCTTTGAATACATAACATAGGTCGCCCCTAAGTCTTCTATATTTCAAGGAATGTAAACCAGTTTCTTGTAACCTTTCATTATATGATATATCTTTTAATGTATGCACTTTTTTGTAATCTTCCTTTGTACTCCTAATAGGTTACCACTAGATACATTCTGTGGTGAACTAAAGGGAACTCCATATTCTAAAATTGGTCTGATAAGGGTAGAATAAAGTGTAATCAGTACCTCTTTTTGTCTACTTTTTATGTTCCTTAAAATACAACCCATGATATTGTTAGCTCTTATTACTGTCTCTTTTGCTTGCTGATTAAATTTCAGTGAGTTATTAATTATGACACCCAAGACTTTTTCATTATCCATTGATTTAAGCATTGTATTATTGATAGTATATGAGTATTATAAATTATGTCCTAAATGCATAATTTTGAACTTTGATTCATTGAATTGCAATTTATGTTGCCTAGCCCAATTCTCTAATAAATTAATTTGATCCTGAAAAGATTTTCCTGCATCAAAATTATTGACTGTTGCACCTATGTTGGTGTCATCTGCATATTTGCATATCCACGTATCTTGTTTGGTTTGCATACTAGAAATAAATATGTTGAATAATGTTGGCACCAGGATTGATTCCTGTGGCACCCCACTAGTGACATTTCTCCATTTAGATATGTGTCCCCTGATACAGACCCTCTGTTGTCTGTCAGATAGCCATGATGCTACCCATGATATGATTCTAGAATCAAATAATAAATCTTTTAATGTTTTAATTCATAATGGGAGACAGAGTAGAAGGCTATAGAATAATCCAAATACAAGATGTCCACAGGCAGTGCTTGGTCTAAGGCTTGACTTACTGGCTCGAAAAATTCCAAAAGATTTGTAACACAAGATCTTTTAGGAACAAAACCATGTTGTGTTACGTCCATTAACCCATATTCAAAAAATGATTATCTATATGTTCCTTTATCAGTCTTCCCATGATTTTTCCCACTATAGAGGTAGTACTTACTGGATGATAGTTGGTTACTTTCTTTTTTATTTCCCTTTTTAAAGATTGGGGTTACATTAGCTAACCTCCATTCATCTATAACTTTGCTTTCTTTTAGGGAAAGGTTATATGAGTGAGTAAGTGGACCTACTAGTAAATCTGCTAGCTGCAAAAGAAATTTAGGATGTATGTTATCCAGACCTTGTGATTTATTGGTGTCTGTCCAATGCTTTTAATTTAATAAGTACTTCTATTTTGGTTATGATATAATTATTTGTTTGAAACAGCACCTGATTATTAAGATTTCTGTTTTTAGCAGAAGTATCATCTTTCTGAAATAAGCTAGTGAAATATAAATTTAAACTTTCTGCCATTTCTGTCTCTTCCTGAATAATGCTATTATTTACATGTAATGGTCCTATTTATTTTAGTCCCCTGTTTAAGCTGCCTATATAATTGTAAAATTGTTTCTTATTGTCCTTATTATAACTTGCTAACCTTAATTCCATATTTGCTTTAGCTGTTTTTATAGATTTTTATACATTCTTTGGCTAACAATTTGTATTTATTTTTCCTTTGTGTTGTTTTATTTTTACAATATTTTTTGCATGCCACATTTCACCGGTGCTGTGTGATCTGAACTGGCTGCCAATCAAATGGCGTATCTCTTTTAAATTGGAACTTCATACCTACAAGGCCCTACATGGACTGGGCCAGGGCTACCTGGCTGAAGTCCTGCATCCTTAAATATCCTCTCACCAGCTCTACCAAGGAGGACCTCCTCATAGTGCTGAGGCTGAGGCTAAAGATGTCAGGGGATTGGGCATTTGAAGTAGTAGACCCGGTCCTCTGGAACTTCCAGCCTGGGGCTTTGAGGGAACCCCCTCGGTGGAGGTCTTTAAAAGAGGCCTGAAAATGTATTTATTTCAGCAGGCATTCATGTGGACTCTTAACATCTGGGACCCCTTTTTAGTTATTTATTTCATGTTTATTTTGTATTTATTCTTTTAAGTATGATCGAGTTGTATGTCTGCGTAGAGTTAGACCCTACTGTATGCAATGGTGCCATGAGCCTCCAGGGAAGGGTGCCACAAATAAAATACTACTACTACTACATCTCCCTACTTTTATGGCATTAAGTTGAACTCTAACTGGTGCATTAACACAGGGATATATATATATAAAAATATATAGTGGAATGGTAGTGCCACTATAGTTAGGGTTGAGTAAGCTGTTTAATGTTAAATCTCTGACTTTGCACTGTGATAGTTTTGCTCCCATTCAACAGAATTGCATGCAGTTTTCTTTCATTACTTCTTTTGTGACCACAAAACAAAAAGGTTGGCTCATGAAATAAGAGGAGGGACTTAGGTTTTTTTCACAGTTCTTTTGTGAGGTCAAATGAAAGAACCATTGTTCTTTTGTGTGATCTCACAAAAGAACGGTCAGTGGACCATCTATTTGTCTAATTGTCTTTTTTTAATGTGCTTAAGTGGATTGGGGTGCCCACCCCCAGTACTTCTTCAGGTGGCCTGCCCCATTTTGTTTTCTTTTTCTTTTAAAACAAGTAGTGGACTGGGGTGCCCACTCCTGGTACTGCTTCTCTTGCCCCTTCCCCTCCAGGTTACCCACACCATTTGTGTATACATGTGGTGGCACCAGGGTTCCCACCCCCAGTGAACACCAAGCATCAGAAAAATATCCATCATTCATGTTTTTATTTATTTAAAAAAAAAGTCCATTGTCAGTCTGCCCCCTCCAACCTGCAAAAAAAAAAAGAAAATGGTTCCTTACTTATCCCGCATGCACTAAATATCACTGGGAGCACCATGGTCCCAACCCCTGGTGCTGCTAAAGATTCTCCTGACACTGGGGTGACCAATCCCCAGTATCAGCTTCTGTCCCTCTACAATCAAGAAACCCAACCCTCATTGATCTTTTCATTTTTAACTGAATAAAAAAAAGTCTATTGGTGATCTTCCCCCACCACACTGCCACCTGTCTGTCTGCCTACCTGTCTATCTATCCATCTAGTAAGCAGACCGGGGTGCCCACCACCGGTACCACTTCTCCTGCCTCTCTCCCCTCCCCTCCAGGTCTCCCTTCCTTGTTATTTGTGGTGGCACCATTGTGCCCACCCCAGCACTGCCAGAGATTGTCCCAACACTGTGGTACCCAATCCCCAATGCTGACTTCCTCCCCAATTAATAAAGATAATCATACCGCATCAATCTTTTTTTTTAAACTGCAGAAAAGAAAGTGGTCCATCGCTGATCTGACCCCCCCAAAGCACCCTCCAACCCATCCTGACCACCCACTGAGCACTCACCACTCACCCACCCCCACACACACCCTCAAAAGACATGTCTTGCTACTGGAACTGGTAACTGTGTTATGAGAAAATAAGTTAAGAGCAGTTTAATGTATTTCAATGGGGTTTTGAACTTTGATTAATAATTTAGTCATTTTTACACATTGTGACACCAAATTTTCAACATGGCTTTTTGGGACCCAACCTCATGACCAATCACACTGGAATCAGTCAAATGTAGCCTAAAAGGAGATTTTGTGGTCACTTTGCGAAATCACCTTTTGTGCAGGATTTGAACATTTTCACCACCCTTGTTCATAAGTTGGGATTATAAAAAGGCTATGTTAACAATTTGGGGTCAAAATATGTAAAAATTACAAAGTCATGCACGCATGTTGAAATTTTTCTATGCTCACTCATAAATGTGATAATTTAAATGGACCGGCTTTCTCATCTGGCTACCAGCTCTATAGCAAGGTATGAGGAGTGCTGGATCCCCTTCCAGAGATACGTTACTCCCACAACAAGTGCACGGTGAATGTTAATGGTTGATAATGGATATCTGGTTATACTAAACAATATCTGTCTATAGATGGTGAATGTAAACAAGTTGTTTCAGCGTGCATAGTTAATCCTTGATGTACATAATTAAAACTGTAAATATAGAAAAGTGGTTCTTTGTGTTCTGCTTTATTTTAGGGTGAATGATGCCTAGACCTAACGCAGGTCCCTTACAGACCCCTGATACCCCCTAAGTCAGATTACAGAAGCCTTGAATCTTCTAACATCCAAGCCCTTTAAACAACTATTGTAATGGTAAGTGAATATCTCCTGATTGTATGCTAAGTTATACTGTGCCAGGTTGTTTATGTAACCAACAACCTTCACCTGTGCAATCATTTCTGTTGATCCTTTTTTGTAAACTGGAAATAATAAACAATTTAACTGGAAGAAAAATAACTTTGGTAATGTTACATGTTTTGTCCCAAATTTTCAACATAGCCATTTTTTCACACCACCTCATGAACGTGAAATCTGTCATTTTTCAAATCCTGGTCAAAATGTGTGTTTTCACCTGTGCCGTAGAATGATGTTTCAGTGGCATAGAATGATGTTTCGGTGGGAATTTGAAAATTTTCACCTACCAGGTTCATGAGGTAGAGTAATAAGAAGGCTGTGCTGAAAAGTTGGTGTACAGATATGGTAAAATGCTACATGACATGTTTATAGTGGGAGTCACAAAACGACTGTCTTGAAAATTTGTGGTCAAAATAAAAAAAAAAAATTAAGAAACTTTGTGTGTAGTGCCAGTCTTGACCCCAGTGGGTATGCTTTGTGATCCTGTGCTAGTGACCTGAGTTTGGGGGCAAACTCAGTGACCCAGCTGGATGGGGTGAGTGTGGGTGATGACGCTGTTATGCAACACCCCCTAGCCTGGGAATGAAAGCTGCAGGGTTGTCCCCATGGGCCTGAGTACCATAAAGTGAAGACAACTGTCCTCTTGGCATAGGGCCTTGCACCTCTGTAGCTGTGAGTGGCAGAGGGCCTTGTGGATTGACTGACAGATGGCCTGTTTGCCCTGTGTGTCTGTATCTGCTTCTGCATGGAAGTGCAGGGCCAAAGGACTCTGCACTTCCTCAGCTCACCAGACAGCACTATGAATTCTTGACATCAGTCATTGCAAGAAAGGGTGGGCCCTGCACTTCTCTCGGCAGATGTAGCCTTCCCATGAAGCAGAGCCCAAAGTGTTCTGCACATCTGCATTTGTTAATGCAGGTCACAAAGGGACCTACATGAATGAGGATAGGATATGATGCCACTATCTTAGAAAGAAAGGAAATTCTTTGCAAAAAAAAAACTTTAATTCATCAGTTAGTGTAACTTAAAGCCACAAAAGTAGGGATTAGGGTTTCCAATCCTATCTCCCCACCCCCACCCCCCAAGCAGCAAAAGGAAATAACATTATGGTTTGGGTCTCTGGAGTCTTGATGAATCAGTGGCGGGTCTTCCTTGGGGTTATCAACCATAATTCTCACCCTGTTCCCTGAGTAAACAACATCAGACATGATCTTCTTTCTTCACACATGACCCACAGGGCCCTGCATGAAGAAAAGTGCAACAGATATTGCTGGCAACATGTGGTGAGATATATTTCTCTATCTTTGAAGCGTGTATCACTATGAGGCACTGGCTTGCAACTGTACCTTCAGTGATGAAAGTGAGCAGGAATGCACAGGAACTCAGTTCCTGTACCCTTTTTGCAGCAGGAACAGAGTTCCTGTACTTCTCCCTACTGGTATTTGAAATGAAATTCTTACAACAATAACATAATGACAATTTTGTGGCCTATGACATGGCATCAGTGGATTCCATCACACAGTTTGACTTGCAAAATAGTTTAATTTGTTTTAGAAAATGGGCTAGATACAAGAAGGGCTCTCACTGGCCAAGAGCCACAGCATAGGGGTACATTAATTTTCAATAGACGCCCGGCTTAGGAAAAGTACCAGTGGCCACCAACTGCATAACTGATATCAGTGTGCAGTACCAAATTTAAATCGCAAACCCGCCATTTTCTTCTCCTGCTTACTGAGAGATACTGCCCCCCCAACACACACACACACACACACACACACACACACATCTTGTACAACTTTTGTTAGTTGGGTTAATATAAAAAAGTATTATCAGTCAAATTCATTCAGCACAGAAGTGTACTGATTTTTATTTAATTTAAAGACATTAGTATTCAAAACAACGCTAGCACGTCGTATGCTCAGCATTACTTCAACAACTTTTCTGTCTCACGGTCTTACTCTAGCACCAACCCCACTAGCGCTGACTTTACAACCAGGGCTCCTTCCCCCGATGTCACTAACCCACCTGGCTAAGACTGTGCTCCTGCATTTTAATGATCGGCAACCATGGCAGTCTGCACTCTTCTGACAGCGCCCTCTCACCACTGATCTGAGCACAGTCCTTCTTCACAACTCTCCCAATATGCAGGTAATGAAAATGAAATAAATGAAGCGGGAGGAATGGGGGCTTCATTTAAGGAATAAATGTTTTAAGTTAGTAAAAAAATGCCACGGTTGAAGCAGCACTCCCTTGCAGCACTAGCTCTCGCTGTTCCCACAGTCTGCCACACTGTTTTCCCTGCAAACTGCAAAAACAACACACATTACTTTCCTAAATGACAGAGCACTAGCCTGATCGTGCTCCATTTGAAGTGACCATGTGGTTTGTAACTGGCACTGCAGACTTGCCCACGTTTCAAACAGCTACAAAAACAAAAGAGGCGTTACCTGTCACCACATAGAGCTCAGCAGATTTTATTTCACTGTTCTGACTCGCCACTCATAAAAGGAAATAAAATAAATGTTTCTCCACTGTGTCTGTGATTGAGGGGGGAGACAAAGAGAGAAAATGGCTCTCGGGAAGGGGGAGCAACACAAGAAGCAACAGCATAAAAAAAAACAGAGGTACTACTTTACCAACAACAGTTTTTCTTCTAGTTTTCTATTAATTTTAAACTCATTTCCTCTGTAATTTTAATATTTAATTAATCCTGATGCAGATGCCCATTTTCTAAGCGCAATAATACCCTCCAGGGTGGGCAGTATGGGCAATACCGGATCTTCCAGGGGCTATAAGGCCCTCCGGCTGCTGCGTTGGGCCTCATTACGCCCCAGGTGGTCCGGTATTGCCTAATACTGCCCACCCTGTCGGGTATTATTGCTTGCTTAGAAATACTTTAACATCTCTGATTGGATGCTCCAGTATCTATACAGATGTGTCTGGATTGAAAGAAATATGGAAACATAGATGTTGACAGCCAAAAAAGGTCCAAAGGCCCCTTGATCCCAAGAGTTATCCTTCAGAGCGAGGATCTTAATTCTGCTTTTCATTTGTGCCAATGTTTGAGTTCCTGTACATCTTGTTCACCTCTTATACAACTGTGTACCTTGTGCTTTGGACAGGAGGCTAGGGGCTGGAGGGAGGCTTGAGCATTAGGGCTGACAACTCCAAGAAAGACCCCACCACTGATTTGCCAAGACTCCAGAGATGCAAAACCCTAATGTCTTTTCCTTTTGTTGCTTGGGGATGGGGGAGGGAAGTTAGGGTTGGAAACCCTAACACCACATTTCCCTGCTTTTGTGGCTTTAAGTTGCCCTAAATGGTGCATTAATGAAGTTTTTTCCACAAAGAATATATACATATACATATACATATACATATACATATACATATACATATACATATCATATACATATACATATATGGGCTATGCAGTAGGAGGACTCAAACTATGCAATTTATCTTCAAGTGTGAGGGGGTAGTACCATAACCCATGGGTGACAGAGTCACAAGTTATGAAAGCCCTGCCAATTCACAAGTGATGGCAGATTGCCTATTTTGAGTCAGACTGTTGTATATTTGATATATACAACAGCACTTTACAAAACATAGCATTTTAAATCTGCACTTTGAAAATTTTGCTGTTTTTCTTTGATTTTAGTAGGTGGCTTCAGTGCTACACTAGGCATTGTGCTGTCAGCAGCATTGTCAAAGCTGCTGTCTGACTGGTTCAATATTCCACTGTGACTGATGACAGTAACCTTAAAAATATCCATTGTGACAACAGTAACAACAACATATTTTTGATATGTTGCTGTTACTCATGTCACTAACCTAGTCATTTTGTTTATCTTGTTATTTTCTTTACCCCACCTCCTGTTGTGTACATTTGTACTGTACGGCCCAGATATTCAAAAGAGTTGAGCCATGCACAATAGGGTTGTGCCTGCGCAAGTCCGAAATTGCGCCATTCTGCGATATTCAGCAGGAGGCAGTTGCGCCCCCGAAATCATGCTGAGCAACAGTGCAATGATAATGAAGGCATGCGCATCTGAAGGGGGAGGAACCATGCATAAATGGCACAGTGCGATATTCAATGACTTGCGCCATGCGCAATAGGGGAGCAAGCGGAAGTTGCGCCATATCGGAAATGAGCCAAAATAAAAAGGAGCAAGGGAGAGGCACAAGAACGCTACAGGGAAGCCACATGAGGCAGAACTCTAGGCAGACAGACAGAGCAGGAGGGACAAACAGGGCAGGCAAGGGAAAGGGCACCCTGAACACCCAGGCACAGGGAAGGTGTGGGGAACCACAGCTAGTGCAGAAGGGGGAAGTGCCACACGGCACAGAGGCCACCACAGGCAGGTGTTCCCGGTGCAGGGGAAGTAGCCGGAAGGACAGTGGGGGGAATAGAGTAACAGATGCTGGGGGGGTGAACACAAGCCAGGGACATAGCCAGTGCCACCTTCCAGATGGAGGCTGTTATGAGGGGGGTGAGGAAGGCGGGTGGCGGGAGGCGTGGCTGTGGAAGGGCCCATCGGCGGTATGCCCCCAACAGGCAGTACCGAGCCTGCACCAGCTTTGAGCTGTACACTGATACTGAGATTGTGGGCCGGTACCACCTGAATAGGACAATTCTGAGGTGGCTCTGTGAGCTGTGCAGTGATGTGATGCAGGCACCCACACGACGGAGCGATGCCCTGTCAGTGGAGACTAAAGTAACAGCCTGCATGTGCTTGCTTGCCACGGGTACCTTCCAGAGACCAACTGGGGACACCACAGGCATAACCCAGTTGGCCATGTCACACCACCTCACCCAGTTCCTCAGCGCACTGCTGCCACATGCTGCAGAGTACATCCATTTCCCAGCACACCGGCAGAGTGCACAGTAAACATACAAGAGTTCCACAGGGTAACACGTATGCCTGGCATGCTAGGGGCAATAGACTGCACCCATGTGGCCATACGCACACCACCTGGGCCCGAGGGTGCCGCATACATCAATCGCAAGGGCTATGCCAGCATCAACTGCCAGGTGGTGTGCAATGCCAGGTTGCATAATCAATGTCTGTGCCCGCATACCCTGGGGGAGCACATGATTCCTTCATCTGGCACCAGTCGGCATTGTGCCACAGATTCGAGAGTGGGGACATCCCCACTGGACACCTAGTGGGTGAGTATGCAAACCACATGGACAATCATAGGGCCTGGGGGCATGGCCAGAGGTGACATGGGTAGTGGCCTACATGGCCTCGGGCAGGGGTGCTGATCACCAAACTAACCTCTACCCTCTACACACAGGTGACAGTGGATACCCACTTGTCCCTGGCTGCTCACACCCTACCGGCGGCCCATGACCCCATCGCAGCAGCACTACAATGAGGCACACGCCACCACACGTAATGTCATCGAGCGGGTTTTGGGGATGCTGAAGGCACATTTCCATTGCCTGGACACCTCTGGCGGTGCCTTTCAGTACAGCCCCTCAAAGCCTGCGGGCTATTCCTGGCCTGTTGCATCCTGCACAACATGGCCAATAAATGTGGGATAGCCATACAGGTCAAAGAGGGGGACAGCGATGGGGATGATGAGGATGCTGGTGACGATGGTGATGGGCAGCCCCCCTTTGGCTGACAGGACCCCCGACTGATCCGGCTGGCACAGCTGGGACACCATCACGGAGGAGCACTTCAGCCAACCCAGGTAAGTCATGGGGCCATGTGCAACCACCAGTGGCGAAGACACAACCCACAAACACGCATGGACACACACCAGGGGTGCATGCCATCAAGGGAAGTGGCAGGGCACAGAAGCACACACACAACCAGGGATGGGTGAGGATTAACATACCCACGTGAGAGGACACACACCTTTACACACACACAAACGTGCACAGAGGGCAGTAGGCACACTGACCCAGTATGCCAACCCTAGCAACACACATATCCACAGGCCACCACACCACTGCCTGTCCATGTGCATGTGTCAGATGCTGAGCACCATTGCACATTGGTGTACAGCACAATGCAGGCATCATGCACACGCAACTGTGGACAGCAGCCGGAAGTGCTGAGGTGGACTCATGTGTCCACATGCAGGGCCAGGTACCCACCCGTGCACTGCCCACTGAAACACACAATGCACACAGGGCAGCACCAGACAGTAGCCACACTGGGAGACAGGTCAGTCACGCGACACAGTGCCCTGGCCACCATGGATGCATGGGCAGCCCCGCTGAGACCTGCCAGCACTGACAGGCTGACCACTGGCCTCATGGGGTGGCACCAATGGTCCTCCAGGGGTTCCACTGCATGAACGCGACTGTGCTCGCTCAGGGGTCTGCAGCACACCGAACATGCCTGCGCCAGGAGTGCTCAGGATGCCCACAGCTGAACCCGGTGTCAACAGGGTGGGAATTGCACAACGCCGGGAATGGGGAGTGGACGGTGCACTGCGTGGTGTCCACGATGCATGGGCATCTGACTGTGTGCCCATTGTGGCCATGACAGCACTGAATGCCTGTGCATGCCTGTCAATGGCAGTGGTCACATCCTCCCGCAAATGGTCCATCCCTGCCAGGATCAGAGTGGTGTCCCTGCTGCGACGCTCCTCTTCCCGCTCCAGAGCCACACGCAGTGCATCCACGGATGTCACGAGCCGCATCTGCTGCTGGACTGATGCTTGCAGTAGGCAGGTGTGCTCGTCCAAGAGGTCATCTGCCTCCTCGGCATCCTGTCCCTCAGGGTGTGCATGGCCCTGATGATCAGCACCCCTTGAGGGTGGGTGCTACGCACCAGGACCAGGTCTGGGCATGTCCACAGGCGGTGCACAGATGCCGCCGCTGAACCCTGTACTCCCAAGCCCATTGGCCGACTGCTGATGCTGCCCCTCCAGCTGCCACTCCCCAGGGCTCATTGGTTCTGCTGCAGTGGCCGCAACAGTCCCACTGTCCTGAACAGGCACCAGTGCTGCCCCACTGGTGCTGACAGGCACAGGCTGGGACTGTGCTGACACGCAGGCCTCCACGGCAGCACCACCTACAGCCATGGGCACAAAGTGCCCTGCAGTGTGGCCATCCCATGGCACACATGTGTCACTGCCCATGATGTTAGCGTCATCATCACCGGTGATGGACTCTGCACAGGCCCCAGTCACAGCATGCTGACATCCGTGGATGCCAGCATGCTGGGACACAGGCAGGGCTTCCTCCACACCTGTTACAACGACATCTGTGTGGACAACCAGGCGGCCCCACTGTTGCAATGATCCACGTATACCCGTGGAGGTGGATGAGCCCTCCTCCATCTCCAGCTGACTGTCCCCAGTGGACAGGCCCACCACCGCTGACCCATGCAGATGCTCAGGATCTGTAAGGGAAAGCAAAGTCGCGTTACTGCATGTGACCTACCCTGCCCCCCCATAGACAAACCATGACTTACCATGCAGTGATGGGCCACCACCCGTCTGGAAGCCACCACCTGGAACACCCTCAATGGCACTGCGATGCATGCTTCCAGCAAACCTCTCCTCCTGTGGGGTCAGCTGTACCACCTCCGGCTGTCCCCCACCTGTTGCAGCATGTGCTGCCCTGATGGCAGCCACCTTCTTCTTTATCCTCCTCCTGTCCATGCCCATCTTTTTCTTACACTTCTGCATGGAGCACTGGTGGCTGCCATGCAGGGTCACAGCACATGCCACCTCCTCCCATGCAGCAGCATGGGCTTGAGATGTTCCCCACCATCCACTGAGAAGTGGCTCCTGATCCAGGTATGCCTCAGACAGGGCTTTGGTTTCGGTCTTGGTAAAGTTAGGCCTCCTCCTCCTCCCACCACTGTGTTCCTTCTCTTCAAAAAACTTGCTGGGTCATTATGTAGCCTGTAAGAATGGCAGTTGTTACCTGTGACTGTGCAGTCCCATGCATGTCCCTAAATCCAAAGTCCACACTCCCAAACAGCATGCAACTCACCAATAGACTGCAGTAACTGACTATGGCCACTGCAGCCCAATGTCGCACTTTTATAGCGCAACCCATGCAAATGAGGCGAGGAGCAACTTTAAGTAGATGCAAATTGCAGTGCTGCACCATTGAATGACTGATTAGATGATTTGCATATAACGGCTGAATATCGCGCTGTTGTGCTTTGCGCAATTGTGTTGAACATGCTGAGCCAATGGCGCAGTTCTGTGACATGTGTAGTACACACCTCACTGCACATGCCTGGGTTGCTGATGCAGGCATCTGCCGCGCTGATGACATGCTGTTCATGGTAGGCAATGCAGGGCATGGCCACCGTTGTGCCAGTGGCACTATAGTGATGGTCACTACATGGCGCTGTGGCACTGGGCCATCATAGGCAGACTGGGCCAACTGCATGGTAGGCCGCTATGGCGGTGGCACACAGGCAGCCAATCGTCTTACATGCATTGGGTTCCTATGGTGCTGTGCGTGTCCATGCGCCAGAGACCCTTGACCCTGTGCCTGACCTTTGCCCCCTAGGTGCCATGCGTCAGGCATGGGTGCACCTCTATCGCACCGTTCGGTGACAGCACGATAGGGAATGGCAGCACTGTACCGCAAAGCATGTGCATGTGGGGAGCCATGCTGCAGAGTGCCATATTGCCAAATACAGCACAGAGAATGGCACGCAGGAGGGCAGCCCAGTGGTCTGCAATCGAACTGGCCAACCTAGTGGCCATTGTGGAGCCGCACCATGGGCCACTGTTCGGGGAGGTGCCCCTGGACAGGTCCAGGACCCAGGTGTGGCAGGAGGTGGCCACTGCCCTTGAGGAGGCCACAGGATGGGGGAGGAGCACCGAGCAGTGCTGGCACAGATACGGGGACCTGCAGCAGAGGGAGACGGAGCTACTGGCACGCCTGCGGGCAGGTGCCAGGAGGGGCATGGTGTCACAGCCAGGTAGGGGTTACGTCAACACACTTTTATGTTCTATATGGGTAACAGTGTTGTATGTGTCCAGCACATGGGGGAGGGACCATCCGGCGTGGACTGTGGTGATGTTCACAGGGTGTGGGGTGGGTGGGTCTGGCTGGGTGGGAGGGCACACACCTGGGGGCAGGAGGACTTTGCTATGGGATTGTACTAATGTTCCTCTCTCCATGTTTGCCTCACAGGCCTGGAGGAACGCCATTGTGCACGTGAAGAGCAGCGGCAGGAAGAGCAGGGTGCAGCCAGGTGGGGTGAGGACCCTCACCACCCACTGGACCAGCCTGATGAAGGTGCGTGCCATACACCCATGATTAGTATTGCATGCTGTGTGACAGGGTGGGCAGCGGGGCATGGCCACCATCCATCGACACCACTGCCATGCACGCGACTTGTTACGGTCAACACTGTCCAGTGGCAATGCATGTCTGGGAGTGTGTTAATGGTGGTCCATGTGTAAACCAGGTACATGGTTGTGCCACTGCCTTTGCACCACATAGCCATGTCACTAAATGGCCATAGTGGTGCTGTGCGTGACTTGGCTGGTGGGGGTGTGCAGCGTTCTGCATGGCTGTATGCACCTGGGTGGGCAGATCATGTGGATGTGATCACTGCGGGTGGTCACACACCATCACAGAGGTATGTCCCATGGCCGTATGCCATGCACAGTGGGCGGGCTGCATGGGGTTGTGCATTCACACCTATTGACTGTGCTCCCTTGTTCTAGGTACCTGCCATCTATAGGAACTCAGGGAGGTGCTGAGAGAAATACTACTGGTGACCAGGGCATCACTGGACATCCTCAGGTGGATAGATGACACCGGGGTCCTGAGGAGGCACAGAGGCCGGAGGAGTCAGAGCGGGGAACGGCACTCCCTCTAGGGATCAATCAGTCCCTGTATCCCCCTACTCCCTGGACCCACCCTCATACCCCTCCTTTCCCATCCCATTTGGTCCACCCCTGCCCCCTACCCACCCCCACCTTGTCTGTGGCAACCTCAACCTTGTATATAGTTTATGTGATATTGTAAATAGTTGAATTTTATATTTGTTCAATACATTTAATTTTGATATGATTACTGTGGTGGTCTCTGATTTGCAGCGGGCTATAGGTGCTCAGCTGCAGTGGTGTGCTTGGCATCAGGGGTGGTGCAGTCATGGGTATGTGTGTGTGGAGGTGACTATGGTGTGGGGGTAGCTATCAGTCAGTGTCTGCGGTGTGTGTATTGTGCCCTGTGCACTGGATGACTGTGTGCAGTGGTCCATGGTGCATTCTCTGTGTCCATGGTGCACCCATTGGCCCGTCCATGACCTGTGCAGCTGACACACATGCATGTCTGTGACCTGCACGGTCTGCTGGCATGTCAGTGGTGGCAGTCTCTGCAGGGCAGCCACTGTACCAGTCGCATTGCTGGGTTGCCTCCTGTCACTGGTGTGGTGCATGTCTGCCTTGGGTGGCACTGTGGGCACCACAGTTGTTGTCCCACCTCCATGCTGTGCCTTGTGTGTGTTGCAGGGGATGTGCCCCACTGTCTGTGACTTGTGCTCCGGGTGAATGATGGTGGTGTACAGGTCCACAGTGCTTGCACAGGGTGGCTGGCACTCCAGTGCCATGGAGGGCTGTGGGTTGTGTGTACACAGTTTACATGGGCCCACACTGGAGGCTTGGTTGCCCCACCACTGCGTCCCTGTGTTGTTGTGCCCTTGAGTATGGGTGGGTGTCTGTCCATACACTGTGTGGCATCCGGTGTGGTGCATACTTCCACACACCACTGTGGGTGTCTGTGCTGGCTGTGTGTCATTGGAATACTGTGCAGGGTGCTGTACCACTGGTGGTGGTGTCCAGGGCATGCCCTGTCCCATGTGGGATACCTCATGTGCCAACGCATGGTTGGTCTCTCAGCAGTACCTCGGGGGGATTGTGCGTGGTGGCACTGTGTCTGCCGTTGTTGCATTGATGTGTGCTGCCACCCACTGATGGGTGCTCGTGGTGGGGCTGGCTTGCATGGTTCTGTGGTGCACAGGGTTGCAGTGTCACAGTGGGGGTGGTGGCATGCATGGGGTTTCCTGCAGTGGTGGTCACTGCTCTTGGGGGGGTGTCTGGGGGTCATGGTGCAGGGTGTGCTCTGCATTGGGGGGATGGTGTGGCACGGGGTGGTCATCCCTCCTTGTGTGCCAGTCATAGCTTGCCAGTAGGTGTGATGGGGCACCATGGCCTGGCTGTGGGTTGTTTGCTTGTCTCCATGGGCCAGTGGTTATTCCAGCCCTCCACCAGTTGTGCAGTGCATGGGGTGTGGGGGGACGATATCTGTTCTGCTGTGTGTTCCTGTGCCCATCTGTGGCATGGATGGTGGGCCCCTACCTCCCTGGTTGTGCAGTTGCATTGCTCTGCTGCTGGGGGGCATCCCTGGTTACGCTATGGCACATCTGGACTGCTCAGCTGAACATCCCTTGTTGAGCTATGGCACATCAGATCTGCTCAGCTTCCCCTCCTAGTTGCACTATGGCGCAGGTGGTGCGATATTCAGTCATTGGCTGTAGGCGTAGTTTGGCCTGCTCCGTTTTTGAATATCGCATCTCTTGTGCATGGGCGCAATAGACTTGCACTTGCTCCTGCTATTGCACACTTTTTGGGTGCAGTTTGAATATCTGGGCCTATGTATTTTTATGGGACATGATATGGGTGAGAGTTGGATAGAAATATCTTCACGAGTTATACTTGACCTCCTGACCTCATGAGCAGCGAAGCCACGAGGGAGGTCTGGAAAGGTCAACGGTCAAGTACGGTGAGTAAAGATGTTTCTACCATCTCACTGTCAACCATGTTATATTTGATTTGTACAACATTTATTCAGGTGGTTTTGTGCTTGAAAGGATCAAAAGTTACAAAATGAAAAAAGTACAAAATATAAACTGTGCCCCTTCTGATCAATGGCTCAGCACAACAGAAGCAAATCAATACTTTACAAATCAGTACCATACAAATCAATATGATCAATACAATACAAGTCAATACAATAAAATCAAGTGCAATAGATGCAAAGTAGAAAGCAACTACAGCCACAAAATCTCACATATGCTGGCTTTTGTGCTGCACATTGCTATTGTGATGTCATCAGGATTGTTAAAGCTGCTCTCTGATTTGTTTAGTATTCTACTGTGATATATCCAGCTTTGCAAGATAGTAATACTACAGTATGTCACAAGTTGATCATAAGATAATAGTTTTATCTTGGCCAATCCCGACCCACTCCTGCTGTATATATATAATTATAGTGGCACTACGGGGTTGAGTAATCTATTTAAGGTTAAACACCTAACTTTGCACTTTAATAGATTTACTCCCATTCAATAGATTTGCACAAATGTTTGCATGCATGGTCTCGGGGGCAAGGTCTCTTGACATGCCAAGTTTCATTCCAGACAGATGTGTGTATTCTGAGATCTGGATAGAGAAAAAAGTGAACAAACTATAGTTTTTTGCTGTATTTTATTTGTAATTGCCTAGTGTCCAGATGGTTGGAATTTTGGTCTGAAATTTTCAGGGTAGAAAGGGCTTGGCCCAGAGTGGTGCCTTGCATTAGTTTGGTGAAAAATATTAATCCATTCCAGAGTGATAAGGATTTAACATTTCAGTTCTGAGCATGCTAAGTATGCTCTTTTGAATAGCTGTTTCATATGAAAAAAGGATTTGGACATAAGAAAAATTATTCTGTTTTGTATGGAGGGGTACTTCTGTTTTGTGAGAAAAAATGTTTTTTCATATGGCTGCCATCTTGTTTCTGTTTTTTTTTTTAAATGTTTTGGGAAAACCCATAAAAGTCATATCATGGAAAGACACCAACACATGTATCTTGATAATTTGGTCCCCGTTAGCTGGATTCTACAGTTAGTTTTTGGAAAAATGACCCAGAAATGTGTTTTTAGCACATTTTAAAAATCTTTTTTTTGTGAGACAGTTTTCTTTTTTTCATATGGCCATACAAAAAAGGAATAGGGCCATACGAAAAAAGATTGCCTTCATACAAAAAAAAAATGTGGACTTAATTTTTTCACATTCTTTTTTCATATGAAGGAATCTTTTTTCATAAGAACAACACGCTCTCATGAAAAAGGATTGCTTGATATGAAAAAAGAATTTGGGCTTAGTTTTTTTCACATTCTTTTGAAGGAATCTTTTTTCATGAGAATGACACAGTCTCATGAAAAAAGATTCCTTAATATGAAAACAGAATTTGGACTTGGTTTTTTTTTTCAACATTTCAACTTTAGCAAGCCATAATTCCATCAATATTAGCAGGTAAGGGACAATCTATATATCAAAGGAAAGATCTTAATGAGTACCACAACACTAACACACAATATCCTAGGAACTAATTCATTGGCTATATAAAAAAACATAAAAATAAAAAAGAAGTTACAATTCCTATAGGATAACATTGCAAGCAGTAAGTTTGTCAGTCTTTGGAGTTAAGGGAAAATTTACAGTATATATGAAAAAATGGTCTCAATGAGTACTACAACAGTAACACATAACACCCTCCTCAAAAAACAAAAAAAAATTTAAGGGCCATATAAAATATAAAAATTAAGAAATGAAAATTCCCAAAGGATAACATTACAACTTTAGCAAGCCAAAACTCCATCACTCTGTGGAGTTAAGGGAGAACCTATGTAACAGAAAAAAAGATCTCAATGAGTACTACAACACTATCACATAATTGCCCCCAAAATTAGGGTCCATACAAAAAAACCCATAAAAATTTAAAAATGAACATTCCCATTGGATAACATTGTAACATTAGCAAGCCATAACTCTTGTCACTCTCAACACTAATGCTCAGCCCATTCCATGACCAAATAAGGTGGCATGTGATATGTTTTCTTCAGGCAGGGCCTACAGGTTCTTGGCGATGTGGGGAGACACAGTTCTGTAGTTTTGAAGGCGATATCACAATGGGGTGACCATCAGGGATGAGAACCACAAGGAAGATCCTACCCCTGATTCACCAAAAGAGTCAGAGCAGTGAAAACCATAATGTTTTCTCCTTTTTCCCTACTTTTGTCAGTTTAATCTGAACCCTACTTTATGCATTAATGCATTTTTTTTACAAATAATATATATATATTCTTTGCAAAAAACTTAATACATCAGTTAGGGTTCAACTTAATGCCACAAAAGTAGGGAATTATGGTGTTAGCTCCCCACCACCCATGCAACAAAAGGAAAAACATTAGGATTTTGGGTCTTCTGAGTCTTGATGAATCAGTGGTGGGGTCTTCCTTGGGGTTGTCAACTCTAATGCTCACCCCTGCCCCCAGTCCATAGTCTCCTGTCTGAAGCAGAAGGTACAGCTCCAAGCCAGTGCCCCAAAGTGACACTCTCTTTAAAGGGAGAGAAGTATGTCTGACCACATGTTGTCAACACAATATGTTGTACATTTGTCTGACATTGCTCAGGGAATGGGGTGGGCATTAGGGTTGAAAACCCCAAGGAAGACCCCACCACTGATTTGCAAAGACTCTGGAGACCCAAAATTCTAATCTGTTTTTCCTTTTTGCTGCCTGGGGGTGGGGGTGGGGGGAGTTAGGTTTGGAAACCCTAATGCCACATTTCCCTACTTTTGTGTCATTAATCTGAACCCTAACTGGTGCATTAATGAAGTGTATTTACAGAGATATACACACTATATGGAAAGAGGGAATATCAGCTAGTAAAACAGTTGTGTCATATGCAGTGAAATATTACCACTGAGAAGCTAACGAGCACTTTATTATTCATTTATGTTTGTATGTATTTATGTATGTGAAAAATGTTACCAGAAAAGTCATACCGAGCTGGCTACTAGCTCTTTTGCATATGTGCCCTGTGGGGAGGAAACAGAGGAGAACAGAACAAACAGAGCGTACGATGCACAAAAATAATACAATAATATTGAAAAAATATAACAAAATATACACATTACAAGAAACATTTCAAAAATAAAATTGCTGTATAGTAAATTTCCATACAGTAAATTAAGGAACAGGCAAAAGCACATTATATAGGGAGCAATGAAACAATAATATGAGGAGCAGGAAGTTGTGAATGATGAACTGGCGAGAGAGGCTGTACTAGTGTCAGTATAGGATGGAAGGCAGGTGGCAGAAGAGTACACTGATATCAGAATCAACTGCAGGAGTGAACAGAGAAATCACAGATCAGAGATTTCAGAGCAAGAAAGGAATGAGCAGAACAAATGGAAGGTGGAAGAGAGCTCCATAGTTTAAGGAAGTTGAGTGGGAGGTCGCTTAGCCAGCAGTAGATTTCATTGGTGAGAGAGCGAAAGCAGGCATTGTGAGGGGAGTAAGAGGTAGAAGGCGATAAGACAGGAGAGAAACAAGATACGAGGGGAGGAGACCAAACCAAAATTTGAGGATAAAGGATGCACAGCGGGAAAGACACCCGACAAAAAAGAGAAGGGAGGGAGAGGGAGGTATATAAAGAACACTGGTGAGTATGTAGGGGTCTGTCATGGGCAAATTGACAGAAGAAATGAAAGGGGGGGGGGGCCAGTCTAGCTAAAGTAGACTTTGGAGCAGCACTGTATACAATGCCTCCATAGCTGAAAATGGGGAGCACATCTTAGGCCCAGTCCACACTGGTTGCCAGATTTGAAAAATATTTTTAAAATTATTTTAAAATTGTTATTGCATTTACCATGCTACTGCATTGACATTTGTCTGATCTGTGTTTAAACATGGTTGCTACCCATCTACACTCCCATGTGCTGGAAACACGCTTGCACACTGCAGGAGAACCATGCTGGCATTCATACTCTTATTTATACAGCACTAGAAATATGTACTCTATTTTTGAAAAAATGTCCCTGTGGTGTTGGAGGCTACCATAATTAATTGTGCCAGAGAATGATGTGCTCTACATCATGGGCCATTGGAGGACTAATAGGGGTCTTTTCTCATACATTATATTGCAATGGAGGACCAAGGTCAGGTATTGCACCCATTACAGATTAATGTTAAATGGCAAGTCTGTAGTCAAAATGAAGCCCATGCTACAAGGAACTGTCTATCCATCCCATTTCATTTAGGTTTCTGACTGTCATGGTTACCTGCAACTTGACTTTACCATCTCTTTTTTTGTAAGAGGTATAAGGAGTTCAAGTTAACTTCATCAATAATCTTTGGACAGGGTGGAGACATTTTGTAAATTAACATAAGTCAACTTCTGGGCCATTTGAGGACAAGCAAGTTGGAGCACCGTATGAACTCCCTTCTAGAGAGGAACAGTAACTTGAACTCCCATCCACACATGTACAGTAACTGAACACGACAAACACTTTTCAAAATCAAAGTATCTAAACTAGATTTTGGAACGCAGTTTAAAAACGTGTTTAATGTGGATGCTAACTGAGTTTTACATTCTTATAACATTACAGACTGATGGCAACATAACATAGAAACATAGAATTTGATGGCAGATAAGGGCCGCTTAGCCCATCCAGTCTGCCCATTTCTCCCTACCTACACTATTACCGCAGACCGTGCCCAATCTGCAGCTCTTTTTCTCTCACCCCTCCCTTTCTTTACACTATGGTTCCCTTGTGCTTATCCCATGCATTCTTGAACACCACCACTGTTTTCACTAGGGGTACCACCTGTCCTGATTTTTGCAGGACAGTCCTGATTTGGGCAGCTATGTCCTGAAAAAAAAAACATGAAAAATACTACATGTCCTGACATTATGGTAGAAAAAATATTTCTCACCCCAGGTGTCCTTTAGTATGCTTGACAAGTTCAGAATGCCAGCTGGGTCCTGCTGCCCTGGAGGTGGAGTTAATGCTAATGACTTTTTGGAAATTAGCCAATCAGAAGAGAGCAAAAGGATGTGCTGTGTGAGGCAGGGCTAGAGTGCAGTTAGAATTATTTCTCCACTGACTGAGCAACACTGCCCCCGGACTCTCTCTAGTAAAGAAAGTTGCTTTCTTTTTAACTTTTTATTTTCCTTACTCTTGTGCTGTTTTTAGTATTTCTATAAGCATTTTTAACAATTTTACTATGTTTTTCACGGTTCCCTTCGTTCCTGGGAACTGCAAGTTCCATTTTAAACAGCGTTTTTTTCTTGCCGGTTCCCACTTTTTTGTTGAGATATAAGTTTCAGTGCTTGAAGGAGAAACATTGCGCTTTTTATTCTAAATGCTGTAAATGTTTAGCGGTTCCAGTTTCACATAGGGAACCACATTTTCTAATATTAAAATGTTATTTTTGCCTTTGGGAGAAGCATTTTATCGAAGTTCCGCTCCATGACGAAACTAGCCATTTTTGCTTTTGTTTTCTTTAGGGAACAAAGGTTTTCTGGCAGTTTACCACGCCAGAGAAACCTAAAGACAGGACTGGACCAATAAAATAAAGAACATTTGCTTTTGCTGCCTTTAAATAGTGGCCAAGGCAGATGGCCACTACCTGTGTCTGAATTATTTAAGTCCAGTATATAGATGTGAGGCTATTCTGGTTTTCAATTTGAAACAGCCGTAATTAATGCCCTCTCAGTCTGCCTCCCTCTCTTTCTAAATGCTGACGAACAGTCTACACTTTCTATAAGTTTCAAAATGGATACTCCAGGACCTCCTAGAAAATAACTCAAACAAAAGTATCAATAATGGTCAAGCAAAAAAAAGTTAAATTAGCAGGTTCCTGCTAAGTGCCTGAGAAAAAAAAAAAAGAGAAGAGAGAAACATATTACTACCCCTCCCGCTGAAAGGCAAAGAGAGACGTCAGTGACACTAAAGAGACACCCTCTGCAGCTAAATCTTGGCACATATATGACTCTGCAGGCTATGGGCGACATCTTAATGCCCTGTCTAACCTTAACGTTATTCAGTTTTTCTTCTACCCTGAGTTCACCCAGAGTCTTTACCATGGTAAACATGATGAAAATGACCCAGAGGGTGAATCTTTACAACCCTGTGTATCCCCTGACCAAGAGTCTGGTGCCTCCTCTATGACCAGGAGGATTTTTCCTTTCATTTTACATTGCTGCAACATACGGTGGACACCTTGGACCTGTTTATCCAGGAGACCACTAATCAAGAAGAAGAGGAAGACTTTTTTTAGAGATGACGAGTCTCCCTCCATCTAAGAAATTGCTACTGCCTACGCATAAATCTCTTAGAAGGGCAACTATGGAGCTACTCCAGAATTCCATTTATGTGCCCGGAGTGAATAATTCTTTTTGTTTCAAAAGAAATATCAGCTAGTAAAATCTAATGCTGAGTTCCTCTTTTCTCACAACCTCCTGAAAAGGAGTCAGGAAAACTAGATTACATGGGCAAGAAGTCTTATACTACAGCCTCCTTGCTGTTTTGCCTCTCTACATACATGTCCTGTGCAGCACAGTACCTAAAGGCTCTTTGGAGTTCTATTCTGGCCATAACTCAGCAAGGCCAAGACAGAATGGTTCAAGATGTCACAGAAACTATGAAGACAGATTTACAGGAAATTAAATTCAGTTCCACATGGCTGTGGACACTAACGACACTGCCTCCAGGGTTTTGGTTCATGCCATCTCCCTGAGGTGTTATGCTTGGCTGAGGACTGCCAATATTTCTCAGGACTCTCAGACCAAGGCCATGGACTTCCCTTATGAGAATAACTCTCTTTTTGGGGATGACACGGAAGCTTACATGAAAAAGGTGGAGAAATACTATCAAAGCAATGCTGTTGAAGAAGGCCTCTACTTCCCAAAGGTTCCAAAACATGGGAAACAGAGGCAGGGGCTATTTCCCTAAGGGTTTCTTCCCTATGCCTATGTCTAGGTCTATGGATTACTATCAGATGAGAGGCTAATTTAAGAAGAAGTAGAAGGGTGGCTCAGAGAAGAACCAATCCATCTCCTTCTCCCAACACCTAGTCGAAATTGCAATCCCCAGGTTGTCTCCCTTGCCCCAGTAGGGGGCAGACTGATCCACTACCTTCACCAATGGCACCTCATCAACACAGACAGTTGTGTGCTAGAGGTGGTGGATAAGGGCCTTGCCCTGCAGTTCAAAAGTTTCGCAGGGGCCAAATATT
The DNA here is from genome assembly GCA_016271365.2 of Neoceratodus forsteri. Lineage (NCBI taxonomy): Eukaryota > Metazoa > Chordata > Ceratodontiformes > Ceratodontidae > Neoceratodus > Neoceratodus forsteri. Next base: position 1,562,415,868 of record CM057449.1, read on the forward strand.
TTTCAAGCCTCTAACCCCAACAGAAAAGTTATTGTTGGAGTTAGAAGTGAAAGCACTCCTGACTGCAAAGCAATGGAAAGAGTCCTCTTCCCCCAGTGGGGAAAAGGCCTCCTCTATTCCAGGTATTTTTTCACACAGGAGAAAACGAGAGAATGGCGACCTCTTCTGGACTTATGGTATCTGAACAGGCACTTACTGAAATCTGAAAATCCAAAATGGTCACTCTGACCATGGTGATCCACTCTTTGCAACAGGGAAACTGGCTAGCCTCCCTGGATCTCAAGGCAGAAACTTTATCAGATTCAGGCTGCCATCTGGCCACTACTAGTTTGCAGCCCTGCCAGTCAGACTCACTTTGGCTCTCAGAATCTTCAAAAAATGCCTGGAAATGGAAGCAGCTCACTTGGAAAAGAAGCAAGTATCAGTCTTCCCATACCTGGATGACTGGCTGATACTGCTCAAGTCTCCACAAAAAAGTTAAGGAACCTCTCGGCCTCACAAAACTACTCTGGAGTCCCTGGGGTTCATCATTAACAAGGAAAAGTCCCATTTCAAGTCAGTTCAAGTACTGGACTTCATTGGGGCAGAACTCAGCACCCTGCAGGGATGCTTCCTGGGGTCAGAGTACAATATTTCCTGGGCTTAGTGAACTCCTTTGCTCTGGGCCAGCTAAGGCCGACCAGGTGTTGCCTCAGACTCCTAGAACACATGGCTTCCATGACAGCCGTAGTTCCAAGTGACAGATTTCAGATGAGGGAAACCCGCTATCATCTCAGGACTCACTAGTCCTGAAAGAAAGATTCTCTGTCAAAACAGGTATCAGTCACAGGAACACTATTTAAAGTTCTGGACTGGTGGAAGAAAAAGGAAAGCCTCAGGCAGAAAATCTCTTTCCGGCAAAATCACCCCTCAAAGATCCTTACCACAGATGACTCCCTCCTAGGTTAGGGAACTCATCTGCAGGATCAGTCCATAATTGGCACAGGGATCCCCAGGGAGTCCACTTACCACTTCAATTTGCCCAAGTTAAGGGTTGTGTACCTAACCATGAGAGTCTTTGCCCCACAGCTGAAAGGCTACTCTGTTCAAATCAGAACAGATAATACCACTGCCATGTTCTACATCAACAAACAGGATGGCACAAGGTCCACCAAACTCTGCACAGAGACGATCAGAATTTGGCCTCTGGCCTACTCATTGAACATGCACCTGTCGACCATACTGTACATCTCCTGGGCAAAGACAACACCTTGGCAGGCATCTTAAGCCACATCAGTCAGGACCACCATGGGTGGACCCTGAACAAGCAAGTGCTAGCCACAGTCTTCAGGAGGTGGGGCATCGCACAGATGGAACTCTTCACCTCCAGTCTCAAGCATCAGCTTCCACTTTACTGCTGCAGGCCCCCAGCTTGGGGTCTCCTGCCAGTAGATGCTCTAACCTTAGAATTGGTGAGAGAAGTTACCTTATGCTTTCCTGCTTCTCCACTGGTTCACAGAGTACTGCTAAAATGGAGGCATCAGCCAGCCACCATGATTCTGGTGGCTCCAGACTGAGCAAGGCAAACTATGGTACTCCCTGCTCCCTGCCCTGTCACCCAGGAGATCCATTTGCCTAATGCTGAGCAACAGTCTCCTGACTCTTCCTCAGAAAGGGGTAGGTACCCCAGCATATAGTCCCTTCACCTCAAGGTCTGGTACTTGAGGAGTTAGAGTTTCCAGTTCTCAATATTCTGAACAGTTTTTGACAATTCTTCATAGGGCCAAATGACCTAGCACTAAGAAGACCTATGCTTCTACATGGAAGATGTATTTTCTGTCATGTAGAGATAAGTAGATAGACCCTCTCAGGGCTACTTCACCCACTCTACTGGGCTACCTGGTGCCATCAGGCTTTAAGCCTTAAGGCCTCATCCTTCAAGGTACACTTAGCAGCCATATCAGCATACCTTTATACTGGAAAAGAGACGTCTGTCACTTCCTGGTCCATTTAAAAAAAAGGGAGTTTTCAAAGTCCTGTTATACCTTCAGCCCCACTGAGGAAGCCTATCCCTTCCTGGGACTTGAACCCTTGCATAGCCAAGCTCATGGGGCCACCCTTGGACCCATGATTACTGTTGACCTGAAGTATATTACTTGGAAGACTATCTTCCTGGTTGCCATCACCTTTGCCAAAAGAATTTCAGAGTTGCAGGCCCTCTGTACTGAACTTAAACTATATCTTTGTCCAAAAGGGTCAAGGTAGTAATTGGAACAAGCAGGAAATGTCTGCCTAAGGTGGTCTCTGAATTCTACCTTAATCAATCCATCACACTCCTTGTCTTTTCATAGAAAAAGCCACACCAGCCGAGCACAAGCTTCATAGCCTGGATGGCAAAAGAGACCTGCCCTACTATCTGGAACATACCAAGCAGTTCAGACCCTCACATCCAGCTTTTCCTCACCTATGTTGAAGTAAAAATCTAGATTTAGTAGTTGCCATATTGGTTCTTGCAAGAACAGATCTAGAAGCAAATGATTTGATACCTTTTAATGGACCAACATAGATGTAACAACAAGAACAAAGTGCTTTAGCTTTCGGACCAATCAGTCCTTCGTCAGAAGCCTAATGGCAGTTGTTTAGAAAAAACAATACTTTTAACAGCTAGATCATTCAGAAAAAAAAACAGAAAAAAATCCCCATTGGTTTAAAATACTCATTTGAAAAATGCAGAAAATGATGTCAGAGAAGTTTAACAGCACCATAGTACTTTCAGCCAGGAGTGTCCCAGGGTTAAAGGTGCTTGGTGGAACACACATACAAAGAATCCTACTGCATATAAATTTAATTGACATAAGATAACACTGCTGGAGCAGATGACTCCTAAATCAAGCTATGGGTGTCACAGTGTGTATAAGGATGTGATTACTGAAAAGCAGCCTCCACCCAGATTAAAGACATAATAAGATTGTCTTAGGACTCCCAAGAAGTTTCAATGCATGCATTATAGACAAGGAATTACCAGTAGAGTTGTCTTAAAAACATCAGTGGCGCACTCTATGATGTGTGAAACTTAGCTGGACCTGTCACCCTGTTGCACTTTCCAGCTAGATATCATGCCCCATAAATTTCAAAAAACCTCTAGTGTAGTGATAGGACTTTATAAATGATAATTTAAATATAAATTGACAGTATTAGTGTCAAACAAAAAAACTCTAGTCATGGACCTCCAAGGAATTAAGTCCATGTAGCCTGAGATGTACTGATGTCAATTTACACTGAGCATGTAACATCTTGAAGTATCAGAAGTGTCTAAGGAATCTGAAAAAGAAGATAAAAATGTAATTTCTCTCCTACTCCTCTTCACACAAACAATAAACCCTACCCCACCCCACATCCCCATAATGTGTGCGGGGGGAGGGGGGATAACTAGCTTTAAGGAGATGCACACACACACACACACACACACACACACACACACACACACACACACACACACACACACACACACACACATATATTTCCAAGGATTCTGGATGCACCTACAATGAAATAAACCTGCCACCCTCCCCAGGATAAGATAACTAGAAGTAAATATAAAGTATGTGAGTAAGACCAGAGGTCTAACACACCTACATTTCCACAAATCACTACAACAGTAGCCTAATGTGCAAGGATCTGTCCAGGACATCCATGCAAATGAGATCTCGCACTCCAATATGTACAGAGTTAAAAAAAATATATGTCACAGTCTATGATATCATATGGATAAATTTGGTGGTTGTTTAAAAGATAGTAGTGGGAGTTCCTTAAAAATAAAATGAAGGGTTTCATCCTCACTAAATATTTGGTGGAGGTGTTTAATTATCTTACGCAGAAGTTCAAGGTCTAGATGATATGTGACTACTAAGGGTATTCTGTCTGTAGCTGTCTTTTCTTTATATTGAAGTATTTGTTGTCTTGGTACTTGCGTTGCACGTTGTTATCCCGTCAATTTCTCTGAAAGGAGTGTCCCTGCTCAATAAAGGTGTTTTTCAACATAGCCAAATGTGTATCTCTGTCATCCTCATTTGAACAAGTTGGTGACATCGAAGTGCTTGACTGTACATGACAGATTTTTTTGTATGGTTTGGGTGATTACTTTTCTTGTGCAGGTATCTCTGTCTGTCTGTTGGCTTCCTGTAAATATATGTATGTAAGGTTCCATCCTTAATGGTGACCATGGTGTCCAGAAAGTTAACATTGGTGGTAGAATACTCCAGCGTAAGCTTTATGGTAGGGTGGAGATTATTAAGTTCATGATGAAAATATTTAAGTGCATCTGTGCCCTCTATCCAGATGATAAACAAATCATCAATATAACGGAAATAAGCTAGTGGTTTATGGGGACACTGCCTTAAAAAATCCTCCTCCAAGTCAGCCATAAAGAAGTTAGCATACTGTGGAGTCATTTTTAGTGCCCATTGTTGTACCCATAGTTTGAACATAATGTTTACCATTGAAGTTGAAGTTGTTATGTGTCAAAATGAATTCCAGAAGTTTCCCCACCACTTCAGGGTTGATGTTTTGTTCCGGTCCTTTCTCCTGTATGTACTTAAGGCATGCTGCAATGCCATCAGTGTGTGGAATATTAGCGTAGAGGGATGTTACATCCATTGTCACTAAAATAGTATACGGTGGTAAATCCTTATAACCAGAAAGTACACACAAAAAGTGCGTAGTGTCCTGGATATAATTGTCTCTTTCCATAACCAGCGGTTTCAAAATGGTCTCTACAAACCCTGAGATCCACTCAGTCAAGGTACCATTACCAGAGACTATGGGTCTTCCCAGATTGCCAGGTTTATGTATTTGTTGATGAGGTAGCAGGGGAAGACCAGCCACCAAGAGAACCATCTCCCACTGGATAGTCCCTTGCATTCAGTTCTGTTACAGCAAGGCTGGTAGACAGACCCTCAGGGCCTAAGGGACATTGCTGCTACAGTGGCAGCTGCAAGGGATATCCTCTAGCTCGAGGGCTGCAAAGCACTCACCTGTATGACTGCATCCACATTCACAGAGCATTATCGCCTGGTTGTACAGTCCAGATCACAGTCCAAATTTAGCACAGCGGTGCTGCAGAGACCCTTTCTATCAGTGGGTTCTGTACCTGCCTTCCAACTGCACTGCTTTGTAGTCTGCACTTGTCAAGCATACTAAAGGACCCCTGGGGTGAGAAGAAAAAATTACACACCATAATAATATTGTTTCTTCCAATGTATCCTTTAGTATGTTTGACCTTCCACCCACTTTTCCCTACATAACCCGACTGGGGATGGCTCTGCATCTTCCTTTCTCTGCCAACTTTTTAACGGTTTTCTCTAATCAAATGCTAAGTTTTTTTTCCTCTCAGTTGGGTAATGTTCTATGTTGGTACATAGTTTTAAATAATTTTTATTCCTGTTGTGGCAGTTCATACTTGGGGGCCTTGTTTTGCCCCTTACAGCTTCAAAATAATTCTAACTGCATTCTACCTCTGCCTTACTCAGCACAACCTCTTGCTGTCTTCTGATCAGCTAATTTCTGAAAAGTCATTAACATTAACTCCACCTTCAGGGTAGCTGGACCCAGCTGGCATTCTGCACTTGTCAAGCATCCTAAAGGACACCTTGGAAGAAACAATATTACCATGGTAAGTTATTTTTTCTTTCTAACTTTCCTGTAAATGTTGCAAAAAGCTATAATACATTAACTAAAATATCTTAAAATGATAAGAAACACTAGAAACAACTAAAAAACTACAGCACTTAGTCTTAATTCTGAATATTTATAGAAAACAAGTCTGTTACATTGGTCGAGGTTACATATTGTCCTACGAAAAACCATGTTTCAGTAAGAAATGTCCCACTTTGGGATTCTTAAAAGGTGGTAACCCTAGTTTTCACCCCTACCACCTCTGCTGGAAGACTTTTCCAGGAATCCACCACTCTTTCTGTGAAGTACTTTCTCACATCTTCCTAAGTCTACCCCCCTCCAACATAATAGCATGTACCTTTGTTCTTGAGCATTGTTTCTTCTGAAAAGTACTTCCCTGCTGTACTTTATTTACCCTTGTAAGGTATTTAAAGGTCTCTGTCATATCCCCCCTCTTCCACAGTGTACATATTGAGGTCCTTCAGTCCCATCATCATCATTTTATTGAAAGCAAATTGAGTGAAATCTCTCATTTACAACTGCATTCAATGGGGATAAACATTAAGATACATAAGATCTACAAAACATACAAATTACACACAAATATACAGTCAGCATAAAACACATTTGTTCCATATAGTTATTAAAAAATCACATTGTGTATAAAATATTTAACCTCAGATCACATACCTATCACCCAAACCAGTGGTTCTATACTTGAGTTTTGTTTTGCAAATACTCCCAGGTTTTGGGGACAGATGCAACTAAAGCAAAATCTACCATCTTGGTTTTATACATAGGGACATACGAACATACGAAATTTGCCAGCAGATAAAGGCCTAGAGGTCTATCAAGTCTGCTCGAATGTGCAGCTAGCACTCCTTATTCTGCAGCTGTCCCTCCCTTCCACCCTTCCCCTTCATTGACCCTCCCCCTTGTCCTATCCCATCCCCTTTTGAAGCAGTCCACTGTTCTACTGGATACCACTTCTGCAGGTAAAGCATTCCACCCAGCCACCACCCTCTCTGTAAAATGTGTCTCCTCATCTTCCTCCTGAACCTTCCTCCCTCCAGTCTCATATCATGGCTCCTGGTGTCCCTCCCCTCCTTTACTTTGAACAGCCCCTCTGTACCTGTCTTGTTTATTCCTTTCATGTACTTAAAGGTTTCAATCATGTCCTCCCATCCCTCCTCTCCTCCAGTGAGTACATGTTCAACTTCCTCAGCCTCCTCTTGTATGATAAGTCCCCCAGCACCTTGATCATCTTTGTCACCCTGCGCTGCACCCCCTCCAGTAACTTAATGTCCCTCTTCAGATATGGGCACCTGTACTGCACGCAGTACTCCAGGTGCAGTCTAACTAATGACCTATGCAGTGGCAGAATCTCCTCCTCCCTCCTCGAGGATATACCCCTTGCAATACATTCCAGCATTTTGTTGGCCTTTGCAGCTGCCTTCCTACATTGTGCCGAGTTGTTCATTGACCCTGTAATAAGCACCCCCAGATCCTTCTCCTCCTCTGTCTGGGTTAGCTGCACTCCCCCCAGCTGGTAACTCCTCCTTGGGTTCTTCATCCTAAAATGCAGCACCTTGCACTTTTTGGCATTAAACCCCAGTTGCCAGGTAAACCAATCTCTTAGATGAGTGAAGAGAATGTTTTGATGCATTTTTACATTTGAGTATTTGTGACAAATACATTGGTAGTTGATTTGTAATACATTTGTATACATACAGATACCAGTGCATGTCTCACCAAGTGGCTAATGAAGTCCATTGTGCTTGTTCATACAATTTACAATGGTGTGTAGAGTATGGAAGTTTAATAATTAAACTTAAAACACTATGGTATGGAGAATCTAAAGAACTTAATATTGATAATGTAATGTTTCTATAAGTACAGTCCCGTAATCTAATATGGAAAGGAATAATGAATTTACCATCATTTTTCTAACTGGATAATTAAGATTTTTTTTTATGTCTATAGAAAAAGGCTAACAGTTTTTGTCAGCTTGTTCGAGAGATAAGTAATGTGAGCTACAAAATTTAGCTGTTCATCTAGAGTCATGCCCAAATATTTATATTCGTGTACCCTTGAAATAATGCCACCTTTAAGTGTAGATATTTCATGTTCAGCAGATAACTGTTTTTTTCTTGTAAATAATATCCATTGTGTTTTTTATCGTTAAATAATAACTGTAAGTGTAAAAGGGCTTCCTGAACCTTATTGAAATCATACTGCAACTTTTGAATAGCTATATCTAGGGAGGTATGATGAATGTATAATATTGTGTCATCTGCGTAGAGTTGTATTTTCACACTATCAGAACAGCTTTTAGGCAAATCATTTACATACAGCAGAAACAACAGGGACCCCAGGACAGAGCCCTGGGGAACTCCTTTATTAATAATAACTGTATCTGAAGTAACCCCTCCCAATTTAACATACCATAAGCTTGATGCCAGATATGAGTGAAACCATATCAAAACTGATGGTCTCATTCCAAACGTTTTTAAGGTATTGAGCAAAATGTATGCTCTACAATATCAAATGCCTTGGACAGGTCAAGAAACACTGCAGGAGTAATTTCTGACCTGCCCAAGACATTGATAATGTTATCAGTTACTTTAGAAATGACATGCACTGTATTTTGATATTTCTTGAAACCAGATTGTTTATCTGAAATTAAGTTATATCTATCTAAATAACCAATGAGTTGTCTGTATAATAATTTCTCACTTTTTGAAAAGCTGAAATAATGGAGATTAGCCTATATGAATATGGACTTGAGGGACCCCCTTTAAATTTTGGAGTAACAGATGCTGTCCTCCAATCATCAGGCAGGCATAAGAATCTTATTGACATGTTAAACAGGTAGGCTAAATGTTTAGATATTACCTTAGTAGATATTTAAAAAAAACTTGGTGCAATACCATCATGTCTTGCTCCCTTACTAGTAGGGTTTTTGATACATACCCGCACCATTTTAATTGCCCTCCTCCAGATCTCCTCCTCTCTGTCAGTGTTCTTCTGGAGATGTGGTCTCAGGAACTGGACACAATACTTTAGGTGGTGTCTTACCAATGATCTATACAGAGGCAACAACACTTTCCTCATTCTTCTGGTGATATCCCTCCCTATGCACCCCAGCATTCCACTAGCCCTCCCTACTGCCTTGTCACACTGCCTGACCACCTTTAGGTCACCGATATGATTACCCTCAGGTCTTTTTCTTGCTTGGTGACTGTCAATACCACTCCACCCATTTTGTACTCTACGTTCTATGATATCAATAACACCATTCCAGGCCATTTAGATGAATAGCATGGAATGGTGTTACCGATGCCATAGAATGTCTTACAAATATGAAAACAAAGAGCAGTAAGCTGGTGAAGAGAGTGAAACTATACGTAGATTTGACGGCACCCCACAGCTAGATAATTTATTTATCAAAAATTGATCAATGCATATCAGAATACATTGCTGGCATGGAAAGGAAGATGGAAAGGCAGTTAACTATATAAAATGCATCTCTATCTCCTAGGACTGGTCCCAGAACCAATCTCTGAGACACCCAGCTGGTCACCACCCCTTCCTTGGAGTGAACTCCATTTACTACCACCCTCTATCACCTATCCCATTGTAATCCAGTTGTACTTTCTACTTGTCATACTTTGTTATGCTACGTTATCTATAAATTGCTCCCAATTTTTCCCTTCCCCCCAGGACACATCTGGAAATGAGCTATTTGAGCTCAGTATGTTTTTCCTGGTGAAACGCTTTAATAAATAATTAATCCCCTAACCAATTTCTTATCCAGTTTACCACGTTTGGACCGACTCCCAAGCTAGCCAACTAGTCTCCTATGTGGAATGGTGTTGAAAGCCTTACTGAATTCTAGGTAGGCCATGTCCACCACTCCACCATGATCTAGTTCCTTCATGCCCCAGTCAAAGAAATCAACAGATTCGTTTGACATGACCTCCCCTCTGTGAACCCATTCTGCCTCAGGTCTTGTGACCCACTGGATCCAAGATATTCCAAAATTCTTTCTTCAGCAGTAATTCCATTAACTTTCCCACCACTGATGTCAGGGTGACTGGCCTATAATTACCAGCTTCCTCCCTGCTACCACTTTTATGTAGTGGGACTATATCTGCACACCCCCCAGTCCTACGGAACCACTCCAGTTTCTGGTAAGCTGTTAAATAGAATTGTCAGAGGTGCAGCCAGTATTTCTCTGAGCTTCCTCAATACCCTTGGATGCACTCCATCTGGCCCCATTGCTTTGTCTACCTTCAGATTAGTGAGTCCCTTCAGGACTCGCACCTCCAAAAAAGGACTAGTGTCCACCTCCCTTCCTCCAAAGCGAATGTTCCTTTGTGACCCGTCCCCTTCTTCTCCCTCTGAGAACACTGAACTAATGTATTTCTTCAGGATGTCTGCCTTTTCCTGGTCCACTTCTGCAGTCTCCCCCTTCCCTTTTAAACTTACAATCCCTCCCCTGGTGGTCTTCTTTTCACTTACATGCCTAAAAAAATGTATTGCCTCCTTTCGTTACCTACTGGGCTATTCTCTCTTCAGTTTGCACCTTTGCACTCCTTACTGCTTTCCCTGCTTCCCCTGATTCACCTCCCTGTCTATCTCCCTCTGCATCTTCTTATACCTTCTGAATGCTACTCTTTTTGCCTTTACCTTTTTAGCCACCTCTTTTGAGAACCAGAATGGTCTCATTCTCCTCTTGCTTATGCTCACTTGTTTGATGTAGAGTTTTGTTGCCTTTACTATGCTCCCTTTTATCTTTGCCCATTGTTCCTCCACCTCACCCAGGCCATCCCCCCACCAGGTCATCCCCAAAGCATTCACCCATCTTTATAAAATCTTCCCTTCTGAAGTCCAGGACCCTCACCCTTCTGTGGTTCAGTTCTGCAGCCATCCTTATATTGAACCACACTGTACAGTGATCATTGATCCCCAAGTGGCCTCCCACCTTGGCATCTGCAACACTGTCCCTGCTAGTGAGTACCAGGTCCAGTATTTCCCCTTCACAAGTGGGTTCACTGATAGTTGCCCAAGGAACACCCTCTACAGAGAGTCCAGGATGCCCCTGCTTCTGGTTGAAGCCACAGCTGGGAAGCTCCAATCTACATCTGGCAGGTTGAAGTCCCCCACCAGCAGCACCACCACATCCTTTTCTGCCATCTTACCAAAGGCTCCCACCAGTACCTTATCTAATTCCTCCCCCTGTGCTGAAGGTCTATAGATCACTCTAGGAAGAATAGTGGCTCCATTTCTGATCTCAAGGGTGACCCACTGTACCTCTGCTTCCCCCTGTATTCCCTGTATCTCCATTGCTTTTATGCTTTCCCTCACATAAAGCACCATACCCCCTCCTTTCCTTCCCACCTAGTCATTCCAGAACAGATTATGGCCTGGTATGGTCATGTCCCAGTTGTAGCTTTGAGTGCGCCGTGACTCAGTAATGGCCACAATATCCAGGTCAGCCTCTGCAGTGATGGCCTCTAGATCTGGAATCTTTTTTCTTAGACTTCCAGCATTTACACATATGGCCTTCCAGATTTTTTTCACTTTGCTTCTTGCTCCCATTTTTTTTCCTTTTTGCCCGCCATCTTTCCCCACTCTCTTTTTAACGCTCCTGTTCCTTTCCCTATATCTTTATCTCTATCACTCTGCTTCCTTTATTAATTTGCACCATAGGGATTCCTCTCACCTCAGGTGCTCCTTACTCTCTACTTCAGCTTGTCAGGGGGTGCAGTTTCTGACTCCTTGATTCCCTCTCTACCCCCCCTTGGCTAGTTAAAATGTTCATCAAAGTAAACCGTCCACTGAGGACTGCAATTCCCCTCTTGGATGAATGCAGGCCATCACCTCTGTATAGGCCCTTATAAGAATGCCTCTGTGGACAGAGCCTTACTGATGATTTCTCTGAAAATAGGATGTGGGATACTTCTCTTGTTTCTGTAAAGTGCTCCAAGTTTTAGGGTGGAGTTTCTTGTGAATTGCATCCACATAAGCAGAAAAATCCAGGTAGCGATCCAGCCAGACCCCAATGTACTTGAAAGAGGAGACATCTTCAGCAGCTGTACCATTTTGGGTATGAAAGGAAGAAAGGTGGGAGACTCTAGCAAGCCTCTGCTTTTAGAGACTGTTTTATTTGCACTGAGGGATAAATGAGGTTCTCAGAACCAGTGCTTGATGTTGTTAAAGTCCAGTTGAAACTGGTGCATGGGGTGAGAGGCAGAGGAGCCAGAGGTAAGAAGAACCATATCATCTGAATACATAGGAATGGACATAGAGGAGCAGGAAGTGGGGAGGTCATTTAGAAAAATAAAATCATAATGATGAAGGTCAAGTGTCCTTTATGAGCTCAGTCCCGAAGATGGTAATATTAATTTTTTTATTTTTAATAACCTGGTAGGCTCACTGGGACCAGGTTCCAATTACAGAAGGGACCCGAGTACTAGGCATAAAACAATAACAGAAGAAACAAGCATCAAACCCAACAGTGAATAAATATGAGATGAAAAAACAAACAATGTGTATATTGGATTCACCAAAGAGCACTATACATTTAATCAAAGCAGTTATGAGTCAAATTCCTGAACAAATGCTTCTTGACTTTCCCTTTGAACTCAACATGCTAGTTATGTAGCATTCTAGGTTTTAGTGGCTCTTGTCTGGCACCAAATGTCTTAAGACCATTGGAGGTTTCTTGTGGTGTATCATGAGCAAGTTGGCCTCTGCAGACAAAAAGGTTAACATTGTTGCTGCAGGTGATGAGGTGGGACTTAAGGGAATTGGGTGCACAAGTATACATCACTTTGCCAGAAGATATTTAATGTATTACATAAGGCTAGCTAAAAATGACTTGATTTTAAAACTTTCCAGCACTGCAGCAGTTAACATAACTGAGTGAACAGATCTTCAGGTCATGTGATCTTGAAATAATACAGCCACTCCATCTTTCCAGCCAGCTAGCAAGTAGAATGGTTTCCTGTCTAACTGCAGCTAGAGTGGCATATTTTAAGTTCTCTTCTCTGAAGATTAACTTGCTCTGTGAAACCTGTATTTTGTTAAATGTATGGTTTGTAGACTGCCTGCTTTTAGCTATAATAAAGTGGGTAACTAAGTGGGAAAAGGTGTTTTGGGGTTAAAGTTTACACTGATGACTTCTTGCTTTTTCTGTAAAATGTTTGCAGTGTGACTAAGCCCTTCCCTAGAAAACAAATGAACTGGAGAAGGGTGGTCTCCATTTTTTTTTATTTCCTGTTTTATGCCATCTACTAGTTTCTAGCATCCCAATCACTCAGGAATCTCAGTGGCACATCTGACCTCCCTTCAACATGTACCTTTGGTCTCTGGCCACCATGGAGCCTTGTTTGTTCCCTAGGTGCGGACACGGGTAGGATGGATGTACCCACAAATCTGAATGTCTTGTTAGATGGTGCCAGGGCAGGACCTGGATACATCAGGGTCCATCATCACAGGTGCTGGGGCCAGTTTCCATTTTCTGCTATACTTTTTAGACATCAGGGTGTGGGAGTGAAGAGTGGCAGCATGCACAACAGCACACTAGCAATGCACTTGGCCAAGGTTGTTACCTCCAACTCAGCCTTCAGATGCGCTGCTACCGGTGGTCACCCAGGTGGCAACAGCGACCTTCACAAACACAGATTGTGCTACATGCTTCAGAGTGTGAGGGACACTGCATCAAAGGGGTAGATGGACCTGATATCAAGCACAGAAGAACAAACAGTGATGCACTTGAGTTGAAAAAAGAAAAGTAAGTAGAAGTTCCAGCACTACGGAGGAAACTGCACATTCCAGCCCAGATGTAATATGCAGTGAAGTACAAAAAGGAATACATCACCAAATGTAGAATAACAGCCAGTGAACACTCCAACTGACCCAGTGCTTCAACTGGAAAGGGACATTGTCAGGGACGGGACTGGCTGCACTGACCCTCCCTCTTCGGAGGAAAGCATCTTCTGAAACACTCATTCCTCTTACCCTGGCTGGCACATCGATGATCTGAGCATGTTCTTGAACTGGGGGTTCCAATATTGCGAACTGTCACCCTAAAGCTGCACTGATGGGCTGCCTGCCTCTGTTCTTTCTTCACTGAAAAGTTTTCTGTTTTATCAGGTACAGTAACTGGAAAAAAATTTCATTTGGTTTTTACTTTACAGTGCTGCTAACTACCTTGTTGTGCTCTAAAAAGCTCTGATTTAAATGTATGCATTTGGGGGTTCAGTTCTGTTTTGGGTTCAAACTGCTTTCCTTTCTTTTAACTGAGAAGGTGTTGCTTTGTAAATGTATTGTGGGGTTGGGGTTTACTGGAACTGTTGTGAACTTATTTTTGGTGTTAATATGTTAATAAGGCTTTGAAGTTAATGTTAATGTTTATTTTTTATTTATTTTATTTTAGTCTTTGGTAACCAGATAAGGCCCACTACATAGACTTTGATGGCAGATAAGGACCGCTAGGCCCATCTAGTCTGCCCATTTCCCTACCTACAGGATAGGCCGCAGATCCTAGTTAACCAACAGCCTATATCTTCCTGCCCCCCACAAGAATTGCCTTATGTCTGTCCCATGCATTCTTGAATTCTCCCACAGTTTTAGACCCCACAACTTCCTCAGGAAGGCTGTTCCATGCATCCACTACCCTCTCTGTGAAATAATACTTCCTCACATTGCCCTAGACCGCCCTCCTTCTATCTTTAAATTGTGTCCTCTTGTTCTTGCAAGTCTCTTTTCTGAAAGATGCTACCCTCATGGACTTTGTTGATTCCCTTGAGGTACTTGAAAGTTTCTATCATGTCCCCCTCCCTTCTTTCCTCAAGGGTATACATATTAAGCTGTTTAGTCTCTCCTCATAGCTTCTCTTGCAGACCCTGCACCATTTTAGTTGCCCTCCTCTGGACTGCCTCTATCCTGTCTATGTCCTTGCGGAGATGGGGTCTCAGAACTGGACACAGTATCCAGATGGGGTCTCACCAACTGTCTGTACAGAGGGATAACAACTTCCCGTTTTCTGCTGCTGATGCCTCTCCTATACATCCCAGTATACCCCTGACCCTCCCTACTGCCTTCTCCATTGCTTGCTAACCTTAAGGTCATCTGATATGATTACCCCAGGTCCCTTCCTGTTTTGTTGTTGTTACTACTTCCCCACCCATTGTGTATTCTTCCCCTGGGTTCTTGTTTCCCAGGTGCATTATTTTGCACTTTTTTGCATTGAATCCTAGCTGCCATACGTCTGACCATTCCTCCAACCTTGCCAAGTCCCTTTTCATCCTTTCCACGCCTCCTTGTGTATTAACCCTGTTGCAGATCTTTGTGTCATCTGCAAAAAGGCATACTTTTCCTTCCAGTCCCTCTGCAATGTCACTGATGAAGACATTAAAAGGACTGGACCCAATCTGAACCCTCACGGTACCCACTAGTAACCGTCCTTTCTTCAGAGTGGACTCCATTTACAATTACCTTCTGTGTCCTGTTGTCCAGCCAATGTTTTACCCAGGCTACCACCCTGGGACCCACCCCAGGCTGGTTAATTTGACTATCAATCTTTGTGTGAGACTGTGTCAAATGCCTTGCTAAAGTCTAGGTAGGCCATGTCCACAGCCCCTCCCTGGTCTACTACTTTGGTCACCCAGTCAAAGAAATCTATTAGATTCATCTGACATGACCTTCCCGCTGTGAACCCATGCTGCCTTGGATCCTGTGATCCACTGACCTCTAGGTACTCAACTATTCTTTCCTTCAGAAGTGACTCCATCACTTTCCCTACCACAGAGGTCAGACTGACAGGTCTGTAGTTTCCTGCCTCCGTCTTGGTCCCACTTTTGTGAAGGGGAATCACATCCGCCTTCCTCCAGTCCTCGGGTATCACACCATCCTCCCATGATTTATTAAAAAGAGTAGCCAGTGTTTTCACTAGTTCCTTCCTTAATTCTTTTAGAATTCTGGGGTGAATTCATCAGGACCCATTGCTTTGTCCACCTTCAGTTTTTAGGAGTTCTTGCAGAACCCTTTCTTTTTGTGAAAGGACTGGATCGACCCCCATCAAGAGTGCTTCTGTTAATTGGATTAGGCACTCCCCTCCTCTTTTGAATACTGAGCAGAAATATTTGTTCAGTATTCCTGCTTTTCTCTGTCCCCCTCTGCCCACCCACCGTTCATTCTATTCAGCCTCACTATCCCTCCTTTGTCTTTCTACCCGCTGATGTACCTATAAAAGGTTTTATCCCCTTCTTAACTGAGTTGGCTATCTTTTCCTCAGTTTGGGCCTTTGTTATTCTGACTTCCTCCCTGCTTCTTTCTGCCTTAACTGGTACAGCTCTCTGTCCTGCTCCTTCTGTGTTTCCTTATACTTCCGGAATGCTATCTTTTTCTTCCTGACTTTCACAGCCACCTCTCTTGAGAACCATAGTGGCTTTTTCTTTTGTTTTGATTTGTTTATTTGCTTCACACAAAGGCTTGGCACAAGTACCTGTTTTCAGGGGTGACCTGGGAGCACTGGGTGTTTCAGTGACTTGCTTAGAGTCACATAGTATGCAAGTGGAGGTTGTGAGAACAAACCCAGGTCTGGTCTACTGAATGTACCAAGCTTGTTCACACCTCGTTACTCTAACCTCTAGGCTACACTGCCAGCGTAACAACTTTGTGTGTAATTTCTATTATCAGCTAGACCTCTTGTAAGTATTTCAGTTGCGTTAAAAACTGTTTGATAAAGTTAGTGCCATGAAGCATGACAGAGGGCTCTGGTGAGTAATAACAATCCCTTTGGCCTGTTATTAGGAGAGCTGGAAGTAAAAACAACCCTTTTCATGTTTTGCGGAGTTATTCTTGCTCTGCGAGGCAGGACTTGGGACAGAAAACAGATGTATTTGTATATACAAAGTCTGAAGTCCATATCACACCATTTTACCAAGTGGACCCAGCTCTCAAATCACAAAGAATCTTGAATCTATGATGTCAGAGTGACATACTGGATGATGTGTCATGGGGGGCAGCTGGACAGTCTTAAGGTCTGGCAGAGCCAGAAAGAGTTGTCAGGTTTGGGACAACAAACAGCTACCATCTAAGGTTCAAGTCTACCCTGATTTACCAAGGGGTATCAAGGTGTCTTGTGTGGTAAGCAAGTCTACCTTGCTAAATAGGGAGAGAGACAGACAGACAAACATTGTTTTCTGTGTGTAACCTATTGTTCAAAACAATGTTCTTTTTATTTCTGTAGAATTATTATGCCCCATAGTCTTTCTGTACTATCTTGCATCATATGAGGAAATACCTTGAAATATTAAAACATTATTTTCTATATACTTCATGTTTCTGTGACTGAGTCCTATGAGGCAGAGCTAACTAATTTATAACTGACAGAAAAACTGTGATCTTTATTGAGTCCATCTCCTCCATTAGGCCACACCTTTGGAACTAAAACCTGTCAGCATCAGGACCACTTGGAAACTTTTTGTTAGCAGGAGGCTGCCCACAATGATGTGCAGTGTCTACATGTATATAATGTAGACAGCCCCATCACTCCTCAGTTCTTTCTCCCATCGTTGGTCATCCTTGTTGGACCTGCTGAAAGAAATGCCATCAACTAAGCAGTTGCCATTTGTTATTTTCCTTTTATTTAGCTTACTTTTATTGTCCCTATATGCCTCCAAAGTGCCTTTGTTTTGATATTGCAAGTGTGGATATAAAATTTATAAAGAAGATACACATGGTTTGTGTGTGTTGTGTGGGCCTCTCTCACAATTTGAGAAACTGTGAGATCTGCCAGAGCTTCAACCAGGCTATGAGGTGATACTGTAAGAAAGCTCTAGAAAATGTAATTGGATTAAAGGTAATGACAGCCATGGAGATGGAAGAGAGCTCAAAATCTGCTTCTTCCTCACAGTCAGCCAAGAAGTGGCCATCAAAGTCTAAGGATAAGGATAAGGACAAGGAACAGTTGTTATCTCGGGCCTCATCGTCCAGTCATAAGCACAGACACAGAGAAAAAGAACAAAACTGCTTCACTAGCGAGGTCCCAGTCAACACTGAGAAATGGTACATCCTCATCAATGTCCACTCTGGCATTGTCAACTACAGCCCTCCCCCAACCATCGTTGAGACAGCGAAGTCGGGGCTCAACTTGGGCACTGCCATACCTACTATGGAAGGTATGATGCTATGATTGCTGGGTCAAGGCCTGTCAATGCAGGTAGTCCAGGCCCCTTTTCAGGATGTTGTCGACTCCCAGGCTGTGCTGCCATTATTCTCTGAAGTGATTTGATGTATTCTGCTAAGGTTGCCATTGCAGGTAGATATTCCGTTGATTAGGTCTCCTGGAGCTCAGCCCCCCATTGATGGATTCCAACAGCATGCTACAGATTCCTGCCTCTCAGCTGCCACCAGTGTTGCCAGTCCATTCTGCAGCTTCCATTGTCGCTCATGCTGAGGGTGATGAAACAGAATATAATCCTGACCTCATGGACATAGAGGAGGATTTAGAGGAGGATTATGAGGGAGAACAATTCATGGAGGGTTCCACTCACTCTAGTTCTACCCTCTCATCCTGTAGTGAGGACTTGGTGGTTTATACCCCGAGATGTCCTCCTGAGGACCCATTTTCCAAGCCATGATGCAGAAAATGCAATCTGCCATGGGCTTTGCTGTGGAAGAGGAAGATTCTACTAAAAGAAATCTCATTGAATTTTTGAAGGTGCCCTGCTACTCCTTTTTTAAGAAGTCTAGGAGGCTGGACGTGATGGGCAAGCGTACTTATGACTCTGCATCACTGGGCCTTGGGACTGCAAACCACCTTGCCAACATGATCAAGTGTAAGAGCAGCTTGTAGAAAGCTACTTGTACTGTTACCCAGGCTTTGCCTGATGGCCCTGCCAAGACTGATTTATTTAAAATAGCTGCTGGTGCTGAGGTTAGCAAACATTTGCTGTGCTCAGCTTATTATGTCACTGATGCCTTTGCCTGGGCCACAGCTTCTGCCATTTGCTTGAGAAGATATTCTTGACTCAGAGTTGCTAGCTTTGCCACTGATGTGGTGCAGCAGGCAGTTTTGAATGCTCCATTTATAGGGACAACATTTTTTCACTATGATGCTGAAGAAGCCCTACATGGCCTTCAGACTTCTAAACTAACTCCAAAGTCTGTGAAGTAAGGTTGTGGTTGGAGCTCCTTTTATCAGCCTGCTGCCAGAGGTGGTCATGCCTACCATCAGCAAAGCCATGGTAGAGGTGGTGGTCCCCTTCCCCCTGGTGCTTATGCAAAAGCACCCAAAGGAATTGGTTCCACTGGCCCTGCCACCTCCAGTTCTGCCTGACTCTCTTCTATTTTTCCCCTCTCCTCAGCTGTCACCTCCAGGGGTCAGTGTGGGAGCAGGATCTCCCTGCATCTGAAACAATGGCAGGAGATTACTGTACTACAGATGAGTGGAGATAATTGCAAGGGGGCATGCTTTGGATCTGTTACATACCCTGCTAGAGCATTCTCCATCTCCTTCCTTTTATCCTCTGGGACAGTTGTCCCTTCTGAAGGAAGAAGTTTGGACTTTGCTTTGAAAATGTGCCATAGAACCAGCTCCTCCTCAGCAGAGAAACAAAAAGTTCTATTACAGACACTTTCTAGTCCTGAAATGGACAGGGGATCTGCATCATGTGTTAGATCTCATGGATGTCAATCTATACATCGAATAAAAAAAAGTTTAGAATAGTATCCTTGCAGGCTCTGATTCCCCTACTGCAAATGGAGGACTGGCTCTATTTTCAGGAAATGAAGGATGAATACCTTCAAATAAAGATCAGGAAATCCCACAGACAGTACCTTGGCTTTATGCTGGAGGGCGAACAGTGTCAGTTCAAGGTACTGCCCTTTGGCATGTACTGTATTCTGTGCCAGAATTCTTTACCAAATGCTTGTCAGTGGTTGATTCAGCCCTTCACATGGAAGGCCTGTATATTTTCCTTATCTGGATGACTGGCCCCTGAAGGCCAACTCTAGGGAAACTTTGCTACATATCCTGTCTTGGATACATTAGTTGTATGATGACTTGGGGGACACAATAATTGTGCTAGAGTCTGTGTTGACTCTGCCGAAGACTGACATACATAAGGGTGATCATGGATACAGAGAAAGGATGTATTTCCTGCCACAGGACAGGGCAGACAATTTGATTGCTCAGGCACACTTGGTATACAGGAGCCACTATGTTTCTGCACAGTGTTATAGCTCCTGGGACTCATGGCTATGGCCACAGTGACTGTACCATTGGCACATCTTCATATGAAGATATCTCAGTGGACACTCAGTGTCCAGTGGGATCAATTTTCAGATGAGCTGGACCAAATGGTTCTTGTCACATCTTCTCTTCTTAGAGAGTTATTATGGTGGATGGATGGAGTGTGAAAACCTATTGATGGGAGTTCCATTCCTTGTACCAGCTTCTGTACAGATCCTCACCACGGATGCCTCAGGGTCCAGCTAGGGTGCTCATCTCAGCCCTTACAAGATGCAGGGGTCTTGTACCAAAGTGGAGGCTGGTCCTGGAAATACAGGCAGTTCTGTACAGCCTCTATGCATTTCAGAATCATCTCTGCCCCAGTCCTCTGCTAATCCAGATGGACAACATCAGTGTGATTCATTACATCAACAAACAAGGGTGCACTCACTCCTAGCTCCTATACAGGAAAGCAATGAAAGTATGGTACTGGGCTCTGTCTCACTGCCATCAGCTGTTGGCTGTGTTTCTCCCAGATCTCCACAACATCTTGGCAGACAGGTTAAAAAGGTTCCAGTTGATGGTTCACAAATGGGAATGGCTGTCCTTTGTGGTAAATGACCCTTTGCAGTATGAGATTTGTCCAGAGCCAGACCTTCTTGTGTCCCCACACAACACAACACTGCTGCAGTTCTGCTTGCTGACTCCAAAGCCTGGAGTTTTTTGCTGAGAAGCATTGTTCCTGTCCTAGAAAGGGAAATTCCTATATGCATCCCCCCATTCTTCTAATACAGAAGGTTCTGCTCAAGCTGTGGGTGGATAGTGCCAGTCTCATTCTCATTGCTCTGTTCTGGCCTCACCAGATACAGTTTTCACTCCTTCAGTATCCGACAGTGAAGCCTTCTGTCTCTCTACCTCTGTGTTGGGGTCACTTGTCACAGGGCTATGGGTCTCTGGTTCATCCAGACCTGAAATCTCTACACCTGAATGCATGGCTCCTGAAAACATAGCCATCACATATTTTGGGGTATCCTCTAAGGTTACTAATGTTCTGCTTTTGGCTAAGAAACCTTCTACCAGACATACTTATTCCCTGAAATGGAAGTGCTTCACTTTGTGGTCTGTTTCCCAGAATATTGGCCCTTTTACTTGTCCTGTGAATGCTGTGTTGGATTCCCTGCTTTCCCTGTCTGAATCTGGCCTGCGGGATTGCACTTGGCCACTATATCAGCTTTCCATGCCCCTACTGATGGTTGTACGCTTGCACAGTTAGTTGTCCTGTGGGTTTCAGAGAGGTCTTCATATGAAATCTTATATCTGTAATCCAGTCCCACCCTGGAACTTGAATTTTGTTCCTAAGAAATTGATGTTAACTCCTTTTGAGCCTGCCTCAAGTTGTTATTTACATTTTCTGTCATGAAAAATGCTATTTTTAGTTGTTTTGACCTCTGCTCAGAGAATTTCTGAGCTTCAGGCTTTAATGAGTGAGCCTCCTTTTTTGATTTTTCACAAGACAGAGTCTCTTTGTGTATGAATCCTAAGTATCTAATGAAGGTGGTAACTAAATTTATACTGAATCAAATGATATACCTATCTGTATATTACACCAAGCATGCCAACCAGGGCAAAGTGCTGCTCCATACTTCGGATGTTCATAGAATACTAAGATGCTAAATAGATCACACTGAGGACCTCAGAACATCCTCTCAGCTTTTGTTTCATTCACCCCTGGGAAAGAGGGTGCTCCTCTGTCTAAACAATGCCTGTCCAAATGGCTGGCACATTACATTATGTTCTGTTATAGGAAGTATGGTAAGGAACTTTCTGGTGTTGTTTGTGGCCACTCCACACGGTGTTTGGCCACTTCAGCTCCTTATTTCAAAAATGTCCCTGCTGCTGACATATGTCTGGAGCCACATGGAGCACTGTTCACACTTTCACTAAACCTTACAGTTTGAACAGCGTCTCTTGTAGACATGCTGGTTTTGGTTTTGCTGTACAGCAAGGCCTTCTGTCTTGATTACATATCAGAATGTGCCATCCTCCCAGCTTACTTTGTACTGCTTGGGAAGCATTCCAAAGGTGTGGCCTAATAGAGGAGATATCCTCAATGAAGACAGAACAGGTACATATGAACTTACTGTAACAGTAGATCTTTGAGAGAATCTCCTTTATTGGGTCTTGCCATATCCTCCCTCCTTCCCCCTTTTGATTTCAGTGAAGGTCATATCAGATGCTGTCCATAAAACCTTACTGCATGCATCTTGTTTCCAGTCCCTTGCCTCTCCTTGTATGCCTGGTGCTGATCTCATCTCCTGGTTGCTCAAGACTGGAGGTCCTCTGAGGCTAATCTCCAGCAGGAACTGAGGAGTGATGGAGCTGCCCATGGTTTTGCTTTCTGTTTTTGTCCCCCATTTTCACCTCACCAACTACAGGGACCTCCTTCCACCTACCCAAGTCCTCCACCTACCACATGACGTCCCCCTCGATGATCCACCCCAGCACCAGCCTTTGCTCGACAACTTTCTCAGTACCCCGACTGTAACCCACAGCTTATTCCCCATTGGCAAGACCCCTCAGTTCCCTCAAGCCTGGAGGAACATACTTCACTAGACAGTCGGGGCCCATGGGGTTGAGCCAGCGAGAGTGGGAGGAGTTGAGGAGACCCAGCTGTGGCCTGGGGAGGGTGGGGCAGCTTCATCTGCCTGGTGCTGCTGGGGGTTTTATTCCCCTAATAGACTCTCCCTTTATCCCACCCCAAGGGGTGGTCCTGAGAGGTGGCCTTGGCGAGATGCCTATCAGGGTCATCGGAAGGGTGGTTGAGCCCTGCCCTACCTTCAGTGCTCGCCTTGCTGGCCCCACTCTGGGCATATGATGCCTCCGTGACAACTGCCAGGTGAGTAGGTATGTGCTGATGTAAGGCCACCTCAGAGGGACCACTTGTCTCTTCCCACACAACAACTCCCTCCATCGGGTCACCAGGGGGTGGTCGTGCAACAGAAGGAGGTGCCCTCCCTCCCCTAGGTGGAAGGTGTCCAATGGACACACAAACTCTGCCTTGCCAGTCGGCACCAGATGTTTCAGGCTCAGGGTGCGAACGCAGGTTATCTTGATGGCAAGCGGTAACTCTACTAGTGTGCTGTCTGGCCAGCTGGTGCCACCCATGTTATACGTGCACAAACACTGCACATCATTGTGGGTGACCACAACTAGTAAAATGCTTTCATGTGGTTCTGACACTGACGACTCATAGTTTTAAAGGTGTGTTCTAATGGAGGAGATTCTCTCAAAGATCTACTGTTATGGTAAGTTCTTTCATAACTGTTCTTTTCCACCTCTCAAGAGAGAAGACTTCAGTTACCGTAATCTGTCTCTAAAGTCAGAAGTTCTCAGTTGTGACAGAGATGGGTGGATCAGTTGTCCTTGAATAAAGAGTGCTGTACTCTGTGAGCAGTGGTTTTGGAGGGCTTTAAACCTGGAGATACCCTGAGAGAGTGCCTAGTGCTGGCAGCTACTGAGTACCCTTGCAGGTGTCTGAAGGGTTTGAGAAATATATAAGATATGTATTATACAGGTAAGGTAACATATTAGGGTTGAGTAAGCACTTGTTAAACCTCAATTTTTGCACCTTAATAACTCTACCCTCCTTCAACAGATTTATTTGAAATTTGGAAGGCACATAGTCAGTGCCAGGCTCTGTGGATTCTGAAAACTTCATGGCAGTCAGTTCTCAGGTGTAAAGTTACAGAGGTGCAAAAACTGTTAAAAAAGACTATAATTACGGCCTTTTTTATGTTCACCTATAATTAAAATACTAGGAGGATTTGAAACTAAAACATGCAGATTTGATAGAGTTTGGCTCACAATGTGTGATGTTGCACTTTGTATCTCCCAAATTAGCTCTGTTTTTGAGAAATTAGGAACAAACAGCCTGTCTTTGTGCATGCGCAGTTTAAAAAAGAACAGTTACGTAAGAACTTACCGTACCAGTAGATCTTCGAGGGAATCTTTTTCATCAGGTCACACCTATGGAACTTAACTGTCAGGCACTAGGATCCCATGGAAGCTTCTCTGCAGCAGTCTAATAGAGGCCGCCCACACCGATGTCACTCACTGACGTCCATTATCCTACATAAGTGTGGGCGGCCATGCTCCCTCCTCAGTTCTTTCCTCTGCTGGAGACCATACAAGCTAGGCCTCCTGCTAGGGAACCCAGGAGAGAGAAAGGAGCCCCACTATAAGAAGAGCTGGAGAAACAGAAAGATCAGCTGGAGACAGAGAACCAGAAGAATGGAGGGTGGGACGGCATGACCTGATGAAAGAGATTCCCTCAAAGATCTACTGTTATGGTAAGTTCTTATGTAACTGTTCTATCTTCTTCAGTGATCTCTTTCATTAGGTCATGCCTATAGAATGAGTCCCAAGCAGTTCTGACATCAAGACATTCTGGGTGGGAGGAGGCCAAAAGCCTAAGAAAGAAGGCATTGAAGCACAGCTAGGCCAATGCCTGCCCTCCTTCTAGAGGCAATGTCCAGACTGTAGTGCTTTGTGAAAGTGTGGACAGTACTCCAAGTCGCAGCAGCACAGATGTCTGTGGCTGATACATTC
Organism: Neoceratodus forsteri; assembly: GCA_016271365.2. Lineage (NCBI taxonomy): Eukaryota > Metazoa > Chordata > Ceratodontiformes > Ceratodontidae > Neoceratodus > Neoceratodus forsteri. The sequence continues at coordinate 1,562,440,376 of CM057449.1, forward strand.
CGAAAACAGGCACCCGAAGTGGCCATGTCTCTGGTTGAGTGACCAGGAACAACCCCAGGAAGTTTCTTTCCGTACTTCCTGTAACAAAAAGTAATACAGTTGGCCAACCATTTGGACAAACACTGTTTAGAAACTGGAACACCCTCTTTCCCATGGGCAAAAGAAACAAACAACTGAGAGGACTTTATGCAGTCCTTGGCATGTTGTGTATAGCATCTGAGAATTCTATGCATATCTAAAGTATGGAGCAATGCTTCCCCTAGATTGGCATGCTCTGGGTTGTAAACAGGCTGGTGGCTAAACTGATTTAAAGTGAACTCAGATACCACCTTAGGAAGACACTTAGGGTTGGTATGCAAAGACACCCTGTGTAAGTCACCCCTCTTGGGGCTGGCTTACTAGGCTGTACTCTGCCCTGTTGGTTAGGTTCCCTTTAATGGGTATTTCCTTGTTCCATCCCCAGGGGGGCATTGCTTGTGCCCAGGATTAAAAAGGGAGGGTTTCTGGAGAAAAGGGGAGCCGGCGGGCTGCACGTAAGGCAAATTGGGCTGGGGTTTCAAACCCTTGGCTTGGGAGGTATCGGCTGTTCTAGCATCAATGGCTATGTGGTTTAACTGCAATAGGGAGGGTGTTAGGGGTATGGTGACTGTTGGGAACTGGGGTCCTGGTAAGATCAGCAGCTGGGCAGACAGCAGCCTGGAGGTAAGCCCATAGATTTCTGGGTTTGGGAGACCTGGTGCCCAAAAGAAAGATATGGCAGTGGGGCTGTTGTGACAGTGGAGGGACTGTGGCAGGGCCCCTTGAAGGTGGCAGTTCTGAGGAGGTAATTTTTCCCGGTGTGGCACGCTGCCGCAGCAAGGTGGGTGAATTGCATTTCGGGATCTTGTTTTATCAGTCCTGCTTTTTGCCCATGTCTGGCGAAGGTCCTGTGTTAGGCACTTTAAAGAAATGCAGAGAAAGAGTAACTGCAAGGAAGGAGCTGAGTCACACATGCTATAGTTTAAGCAGCATCCTGTCTCTGTTAGAAGAAGGTTTCAAACTGGTTGTGTCTCTGGCAAGGTCTTCAGGGCAGCCATGGTGTGTGTTTAAGGCCGCATCCTCAGTATAGGTTACTTCGAGGTGGGGAGTAAGGCACTCTCCAAGAACTGGTTTAGGTCATGCATTATGCCCTCTGAGGTCTGAGCTTTATTCCTGCTCTGGTTATGTGCGTGAAGTCTACATCTGGTCTATTATTTTAGGCCTGTTTAAAGCACCTGTATCAGTCTGGTACTGTTTGCACCTCCCAAATATGCCCTGTGGCCTGTTTTGTCTTCTGGCTCCATGGAGCTGGGCACTCAATTTATTTATTTTTTATTTTGAATAGAAATCAAATTAAATTTGTTTATTTGTTCTTTTACTTAGTGTGTGCTGGGATCATTTGAATGAACTAACTATATTCTTCCTCCAAAGAAGAAAATCCACCCTTTGTCCTCCCAGCCTGGCCTGAAATTGCAGCTGTTTGGTAAACTATAGCCTGTTGGGTGAGAGACACTCTGCTCTACGCTGCTTGAGATCTGCAGGTGAGGTAAGGTCTTGTATTTTGTTGAGCTGTAGACCTTATGCCTGGAAGGTTTCTGATTTGTACCCCCCCGGATTACCATCAGGACCCCTAGACATAAGGGGGGGTGCTACACCAGTCTTTGTGAAAAATCAAATAAGGCTGCTCACACATGAGAGCCTGTAGCTCTGAAATCCTTCAAGCAGAAGTGATAGCAACGAAAAATAATGCTTTCTATGACAGAAAGCGTAGCTCACAAGATGTGGCTGGCTCAAAAGAGGCAAAGTCAGATTCTTTAGGACAAAATTTAGTTCCCAAGATGAGACTGGATTACAGATCGGAGACTTCAAGTGTAAAATGCCTCTCAGAAAATATGGATCACATCCAGCAGGGCCACAGTACGACCATGGATGGGAACATGGAAGGCTGATATAGCAGACAAGTGCACCTTAACAGAGGAGTACTGGAGTCCTGCATCAGACAAGGGCAGGAGATACTCTAGAACCTGGTTCACTGGACAGGTGAAAGGGTCCAGGTGATGGGAAGTGGCCCATATAGCAAAGCACTTCCACTTCATCAAATAAGTGGTCCTGGTGGAGGGTTTCCTGGAAGTCACCAGGACATCAGCCACTTTGTGAGACACCCCAAGCCGGGCAATGGCTACATCTTCAGGAGCCAGGCATGCAGATGGAGGGGCTTGAGGTTCAGATGAACCAGAGTTCCCTGTCCCTGAGTCAACAGGGCCCAGCAGAGGTGCAGAGAAACTGGAGGTTCCACAGCCAACTACTGCAGTAATGGAAACTAAATCTGATGAGGCCAGAACAGGGTCACCAGAATAAGGGTAACTTCCTTCATTTGGAGCTTGATCAGCACCCTCTGAATTAGAGGGATGGGAGGGAAAGCATAGAGAAACCTCCCTTTCTAAGAGAGGGACAATGTGTCTCACCAAAAAGCTTCAGTCCCTGGATCTAGAGAGCAAAAATGCATTAGTTTTGCATTTAGTGGGGACACAAAAAGGTCCAACCCTAGATGGCCCACCTGATGAACAGGTCCTCTATGACTGAAGTCAGTAGTTCCCTCTCGTGCTGTCTGGACTGTGACTGGCTGAGGCTGTCTGCCAGGGTGTTTTAGTCACCTGGAACATGGATGTCCGACAGTTCTAGACCGTGTTCTGGAGCCCAGTACCAGACACTCATTGTCTCCTGACACAGAGGGTAGGAGTGAGTCCCCCCCTTACTTGTTGATGTAATAAATTACACTGAGGTTGTCTGACTGCACCAGGAGGGCACCTGGAGAGAGGTGGCTTTGGAAAGTTTGTAAGGCATACAGAACTGCTCTCATTTCTAGCATGTTTATGTGGAGGTGGGCCTCCAACACAGACCAAGATCCCTGGGTACTAAAGGGACTCAGGTGCACCCCCCAGCCCAGATCCAAGGCATCTGAGGTGAGGATCTGCTGCGGGGAGAGAATAAGGAAGGGCACCCCCTCTCAGAAGATTGAGAAGATCCATCCACCATTGAAGAACCTTGCGGACAGGGGAGTAAACAAGAACCCATTGCTCTAGATCGTCAGTGTGCTGATTCCACTGGACCCTCAGGGTCCACTGGGGAATCCTCATATGTAACCTGGTCAACAGGATGGTGGCTATGTCTGTGGCCATCGGGCCCAATGACCGGAGGAAGGTCCTGGCAGTGATGGACCGGTTTTGGGCAACCAGCTGGGCCTGTGCTCTCAGACATTTTGCCCTGTCCTGAGGAAGGAAGGCCTTGACTTGGATAGTGTCCAGAACTGCTCCAATGTACTGCAGCCATTAGCACAGGAGAAGACAGATTTGGGTAGATTGACGGTAATCCCCAAAGCCTGGAATAAATGCCTGGCGCAGTCTAGAGTCTGCAGCAGGAGATCTCTGGACTGGGCCTTTAGCAACCAATTGTCCAGGTAAGGGAAAACATACAGGCCTTTGTGCCTGAGGACTTCTGCCACTGCTGTTAAGTACTTGGTAACAACCTGTGGTGCAGATGACAAGCCAATGTAAGTCTATGAATTGATAATGTTCCCCTGGAACAGGAACCTGAAATATCACCCGTGGAGGGAGCATACCTTGATATGCAGGTATGCATCCTGCATGACCAGGGAGCATAACTAATCTTGCTGCATTAGCAGAGGCAGCAGGCCAGGCAGTATGACCATCCAAAACTTCTTTTACTGAATGTAAAGATTTAGTTCCTTGAGATCTAGAATATACCTCAGATCCCTGGTGTGCTTGGGAACAAGGAAGAACCGGAAATAGAACCCCTTTTTCCTTTGCTGACTGGTCACTGGCTCTATAACCATTTTGTGCAGTACAGTATGCACCTCCTCTTGCAACACTGGAATGTGATCTGGAGGGTGATGGGTAAGAACAGCTAGACAATCTGGAGGCTGTTCCAGAAGTTCTAGAGTGTGGCCCTGTTAGATGAGCTGCAGGATCCAAGCATCTGTCGTAAGGACCCTCCACTGGTCTAGATGGAGGGAGAAACGACCCCCTACCACTATCTCCTGGCTTAGAACAGGAGGAGGGAGTTGTGCAAGGAGTCATGCTAAGGTTGAGCCGATGACTGGAGACACACCACCACCTCTGGGGCTTTTGACAGGGGCACCACAGGTGAAGGAAGGGGCAGGCAAGGAAGCACTAGCTCTGGGCTTGCCCTGAGGTCTGGTTCCTGTCTCTGACTTATGAGAATCCTTGTGAAAGGAGGGTCTCAGCCTACTCCTGGGCTGGGTATGATAAAGAGAATAAACAGACTGAATAGCCCTACCAGAGGCCTGCAGGTCATTATTAATATCCTGCACATCAGGGCCAAAGAGCTTGAAGCCCACAAAGGGAGCATCTAAGACCTTCTGCTGGACATCAGCAGCAAAACCTGAGACTCTCAGCCAGGAGTACCTTCTATACACTAATCCAACAGGTACAACTACTAAGTTAAACTTTAATAAAGCCAACTTCCCTAGTATTAAAAGACAACTGTTGCTCTGGAATTGGGCTAAGGATTTTGAAAATAAAAACATTCAAGGCATATGGGATTCCTTGACATTTAATGTTGAGAGTTTAGTTCTCAAATATATACCTAGCATTCCCAAGTATAACAATAATAATAAGAGAAATAAACCAGCTTGGATGAATAGCACAGTAAAAAAGCTTAATAAAAAAATTTGATTATGTAAAAAATCAAAACAAACAAAATCTACTGAGATCTATCAATCCTATAAGAGTTGCCAAAAAAGGTTAAAATACATATAAAAAAGCCAAAGTGCAGGTTGAGGTGGAATTGGCAAAAAGAGTACAAGATAATAATAAAAAGGCATTTTTTTCCTATATCAATAATATTACAACTGTACACAGTACAATAGGCCCCTTTTTCAATAATGATGGGCAGGCAGCCACAACAGGAGTTCTGGCTGAAGTACAAAACAAATATTTCTGTTTAGTATACAATAATTGTAAGTCCACTATTTATAGAGGTAAAGGGTCATCAACACCAGGAGAAATAACCATTGACCCTAGAAATATTCGAGAACATTTGAGGAAACTTAAAATAAATAAATCAATCATCAGGCCCAGAGGGAATGCATCCCAGAATCTTGAGGGAATTGGCAGACGTATTGGTTCTTCCAATTACTTACATCATGCAAGCTTCCTTGGATTCAGGAATTGTTCCATTGGACTGGAAGGTAGCCACAATAGTCCACATCTTAAAACAAGCCAATAAACACGGTGGGGGGGTTTATTGTTTGTAAACACAGTGGCAACCCACCGCCATGTTCACAAACAATATCAGGGTGTTTACATCCCAGCCTGCGATGGGTCACTCCCTCATTGCAGAGATGGCTGACGCTGCAATGACGAGGTGGCCCCTGGCTGCAGCGATGAAATTGTCAGTAGTTGGTGTGAATGTTTTAAACTACTGTCACCAGCAGCCTGCAACAGCATTGGGGGAAGTGGGACAAGCCTTTGCAGGCTGTGGGGGCATTGGCCACAACAGTGCCACGCCTCCACAGCCTGCTACTGAGAAAGCTGCCGCAATATGTTGTTTGCGCTGTGCGCAATCAACATAAAAAGGGTCAAGAACCAGACCTGAACATTTTAGGCCTATTAGTTTGACCTCCCTGTTAGGCAAGATTATTGAGGGCTTAATTAAAGACCTTATTCTAGAACATGCAACAGACAATAAACTGAGACTTAGCACAACATAGATTTACCAAGTCAAGATCCTGTCAAACAAATTTACTAGCATTCTATGAACATGTGACACAGGAATTAGATCTAGGGAATACAGTGGATGTCATTTATTTAGATTTTGCCAAGGCATTCGAAAAATTGCCCCACTATGAATTATTATCTCTACTCAAGGGGATTAACCTCCATAAGAACATCTGTAATTGGGTCTCTGATTGGCTTCAGGGTAGGAAACAGAGGGTGGTGATGAATGGGGTCTTTTCCAGCTGGGCTTCTATTACTAGTGGGGTTCCACAGGGCTCTGTTTTGGGCCCAAGCCTGTTTAATATCTATATATCATCATTGAAATGAAATAACCCTAACATCTTGTTATATAAGTTTGCGGACAATTGTAGGATTGGGACTGTAGTAAATATACACGGAAGTACAAAAGCATTACAAGAGGCTCTAGATGAGATCTTGGAATGGACAGTTAACAACAGTTTAGTATTAAATACTGCCAAATGCAAGGTCATGCATTTTGCAATAACAATGGATAGATATCTTACAATCTACCAAATACACCACTGGAGGTCACTAATAAGGAAAGAGACTTCGGAATAATTATTACAAATGACCTCAAGTTTAAACCTCACTGTAGGGTTCAGATAAAGAAGGCTAATCAAAATCTGAACTGTATTTTTAGACATATAGCCAGTAGGGATAGACAGGTACTCATTCCACTGTATTATGCTTTGGCCTCACTTGGAGTACCATACGCAGGTCTGGGCACCACAAAATAGAGAGGACATAAATTTGGCTAACGGTGTACAGTGGAGACTAACTAAATCAGTGAAAGGATTAAAAAACAAACCTTATAATGAAAGATTGCCATCCCTCAATTTATTTTCCCTCTATTACAGGAGACATGGGGGGATTTATGTCTGCTTTATATATTGCTAGATTATGATATACTCATGGCAGAGATAGGCCTTCAGTATAAAATAGGCTGGACCAGTTAAAGAAGACATGATAAACAACTGTTACACAAGAATTGGAATAGAAATCAACGTAAATTTTGATATAGTCAGAGGGTAGTAGCTCTGTGGAATGATCTTCCAACAAATGTTGTAAACAGCTCCAATATGGACATTTTTAAAAATAGACAGGTATCATGGGGATAAGGTATTTCATTTCTAATCCTGGGATTTGGCAAGCTTTTAAGGACCTTGTGTCTGTTAACTTGATTCTACCTATGAAACCTATGAAAGGCAAATGCCAGTGGCAGCTGCTCTGGCAGTGGAATCAGACATGTCATAAATGGCTCATAGGAGGTGCTTACTGACATCCTCCGCAGCCTAAAGACTGTTAAGGAGTTCTTGCCTCTGAGAACCCTCAGGAAGGGCCTGTGCTGCAGCCTTGCACTTTTTCCATAGGGTATTCTGGTACATAGGATATTTCAGTTGGTTACCATTTGTATCCCCCCCCCCCGGTCGCCCCTGAAATAGGGACTTCCAGTCTCAGTGGGCCTACCCGGTCAACAAAATTCAATAAAGAAACAAATAAACTTGACCAAATGGGCTAGGTAATTAGCAGTTCTAAGGCCTAGAGTGGCTGAGGCAAAGATCCTCTTGCCCCAAAGGTCGAGCCTCCTGGATTCCCTGTGACAGGGGAGGGAACTCAGGTACTTGGCACCTTGGACCTGTCATGGGCTGCCTTGATGACTCAGGAATCTCCAGGAAATCCAGTAGATTCCTCCTGGTGACATCCTCTTCCTCAGTCTGGAACCCCATAGTGGCTTGAAGCTGCTTCATGATATTGAAGAAAGTGGGGTCCTCAGGAGGGGACCTCGAGTTATGCGTAACCGAGTCCTCACTCTCGGAAGAGACAGTAGATCTGTCCGAGGAAGCTGCCCCTCATCTTCTTCCTCATCCTTCTTTTCAGGGAGAATGAGATCAGGGCGGCACTCCACCTCCACGTTGACCTGGTCGGAGGCAGGTGTTGTTGACAATGGTACCAATGGCACCTGCGTTGAGGCTAGATGGGAAGGGCAAACCGGCATTGACACCAAAGTGGCATCCGACGGCAGAAGTGACAAAGGCCCCAGCCATGGAACCAGCTGCTAGACCAGGGCTGTGGTGATAGAAGTAAGCACAGCATTGAGGTCAATGGCGGGGAAAGGATATGCTATTGAAGCCAGCTGCGGAGCAGGATGGAGAATAGTTCCTAGTGCCGATGAAAGGCTGCCTAGAGCAGCAAAGCTGATGGGTCCTGGAGCCTGTGGACCTTGTGGCTCTGAAGATCACAGTGGTGGGGCAGGAGTTGACAACCTGGAGTCGACAGCACCTCACCAACTGAAGGAAGGCTGATGGAGCCCACCGCCAAGGAAGGCCTGGAGGAAACAGAAGCCTGAGTGGCAGGAGATGTCGATGGCGAGCCATCAATGGTGCACTCACTTAATGAGAGGAAGAAGTCAATGCAGGACAGGAGTGCCTCGGGGGGGAATGGTCCTTAGAGCGTTCCTTGTCCCAGTGAGAGTGTTTCCCTGAAGACTTGTCCCACGCCTTGGTGGTTTGAGAACCCAAAGAAAAAACAGCGACTGGGCAGGGGTAGCCCTGGAGGGCCACTGTTCCAACCAGGCTACTGGTTGCTCCATAAGGAAATTCTACAGGACTTTCTTGTGGTGTCACCGGGTGGTAAGGCTGAACTTCAGGCAGAGCTTGCAGGCTAGGGCATTGTGTCTAGGCCCGAGGCAACAAATGCAGAGGTCATGCTCGTCAGTGGAAGAAATCTTCTTTCTGTAGTGGCAGTGGTGGAAAAGAATGAACAAGACTATGGTTCTCAACATACAAGGGAAAAAGCAGTCACTTCAAAAGAAAGTGATTCCACAACTTGAAGAAAATAAAAAGCAAGTTTTGGCAGTCGACTCAACGACAAAGCTTCTGCAGAGTTTGTGCAAGTAGGTTTTTATTTATTTATTTATTTATCAAGTCTAGGATTACAAATACCTTTGAGCCTTGGCTCGTTTACAAAGGTTCCACGTCAGAGAAATACAAATTATGGGGAACATCAAGACAGACATTACAACAATGTGGACATTGCAAACAGAGTACAGATTAATACAATTCAAGGGTAGCATTGTAACAAGGAAGCCAGCAGCATTTGTCAGAGAAAATAGACAACAGATAAGAAGTGCCAGAGTCATAGGGAGAGGGAAGAGGGAAGGGGGAAGAAGGAATGTAGGAAGGGTGGGGAGAGGGTGAAAAGTGCAGCATTGGGTATACCAAGATGTGAGGGTAGAATCCAGTGAGGAGGGAGGGAGGGGGACAACTAGAGCAGAAGGGGAAGTGGAGAAACAAGGTTAATTTGGGCAGTCACAGGAGCTGTTGGTAGTGAGATAGTCCCGGAGCCTAGTTTTAAACATACCAATAGTTGGGGCAGAGGAGAAGGTTGGGCTGAGGCCATTGAACCAGAGTGGCGCTCGATAAGCAAGAGAGCGTTGTTCCTGTGAAGTGTGACAGTGGGGGACTTTCAGTAGCTGTAGCGTGGATCTCCTAAGGCACCATTTGTTAATTCAGTGTTGTAACAGAGTTGAGATCCCAGAAGGTGCAAGGCCAAGGTAGATTTTTTTCGCCATGGAGCAGGTGAGAAACTTTATGCGGTTTGATAGTTGGAGCCAGCCGGTCTGAGTGTATAGGTCACATGTGTGGGTGAGACGGTGAGCACCAGTGAGGAGCTGACATGCCTTATTTAAGGCAGTTGAGAGGCATCTAAAGGTTGTGGTTGTGGCCGAGCCATAAATGATGAGACCATAGTCTATTACAGAGATCACAGAGCTCAGGACTGCAACCTTCAAAGCTTCTGGCGTGAGGTGTGGTCTGTGTTTGTAGAGGAGACCAAGCTGTGTATTAGCAGCTCTAGCTACATTATCTACATGAAGTCCATAGGAGAGATTAGGGTCAAGCAGTATCCCTAAGTATTTCAAGGACCCTACCTGATCTAGAGTGTTACCCTGGGTGGTGGAGATAGCCAAGTGGTGTAGCTTGTGTGGGTTATGAGAGCTGCAGAAGAGCACAGATTTGGTTTTCTTGTCATTGAGGACCAGTTTATGATTAAGAAACCATGTCTCTGCAGAATTGAAGAGTTGCAGGATCTTTATGAGTGGAGAATACAACAGCATCATCAGCATATGGTATGATCTGCTCAGAGCAGTGATAAGGGAGAGAGTTTAAGAAAAGGCTAAAAAGGAGGGGGCCCAGTATGGATCCCTGTGGGACACCCAAGCGAACAGGCAGGGTGTCAGAAACAGTGTCCGCAATTTTTACTGTCTGCGACCAGTTTTCTAAGTAGCTTTTAAACCAGAGAGAAGAGTCAGGTGACAGCCCGGCATTCAGTAGTTGGTGTATTAGTAGTCCATGGTGTACTGTAGAAGGCCTTGGAGAGGTCGTGAAACAGCCCCTGTGAGAAGGCCGTTGTCAAGGGATTTGTGCAAAGCTCCAGTGAACTCAAGAAGGGCTGTGGTGGTGCTGTGACCTTTCTGGAAGCCGTTTGTTGTGGACAAGGTATACTGTATTTATCCAAGTGGTCGGTAAGTTGATCAGCCAGTCGCGTTTGAGTGCCTTAGAGGTAGGGCAGTATGGAATAGGGTGATAATTTAGGTGATTCGTCTTATCCCACTTTTATGGACCGGGTGTCATGGTGGCTGTTTTCAATAGATCTGGGAATTTTCCACAGCTGAGAGAGAGGTTTAGGATTTTTGTGGATGAATTACTCATCGAGGTGAGCAACAGAAGCTTAAGGTCCAGGGTGTCGCTACTAGATCTAGATTTGAGATAGCTGCAGTAATATAGCGCGAGCTTTATTCAGCCTTACCTCCTGAAGTAGAAGAGGGATGGTTAGATTGAGGGGCTGAGGTATTTGGGAGTAGGCCCTGTTTTCAAAAAGTCATGGGGTAGAACAGCACTAAGGTCTGAAAAAGCCGTGTTAAAGATGTTTGCAATCACCTTGGGGTCGAGGGTTGAGGATCCGTCAACCATTAACATGGCTGGAGAGGTTTTTGGCTGCTTCCCTGTGACATCCTTGATATTGTCCCAGAAAGCACGACCATTTCCCCATGTATTGGTGAGAGCATCTTTGTAATAGGTGGATTTCATTAGCCGTATGGCTTTAGTGTAGGCATTTCGTGCTTGTTTGTAATTTTGGATGTCCAGTTGTTTGCCAGTGCCCTGGCAACTGCAGAAGGTGATCCATAGTTTCAGCTGTGAGAGAAGAGGCACGGTGACCCATGGGTTGAGAGAGATTTTGTTTGTGCCTTTTAGCAGGGCAAAGGTGTCGGCTTTGTTGAAAATTGAGATGAAGTGATCAAAAGCCAAGTTAACATCTGTTGCTTCATAGATGGGTAGCCAGTCTTGTAGAAGCAGGTGTTTCTGAGATGTGGAAGTTTTCCACGAGGTAGGACTCTGCTAGCGATAATTTTGGGAGGGGGCTTAGGGAATTTGTTAGACCATGCACACATGACTGGGAAGTGGTCACTGAGAGAATGCAGAAGAATGGTCGTATGAGAAATCCTTGTGGGGTGAGTGGTGAGGACCCAATCCAAGAGGGTACTGGTGTCAGTCTTGTAGTTAATCCAAGTGGGGGAGTTTACCATTTGCGTGAGGTTAGCAGCTGAGATGGAGTCTTTATAGGCAATGTCGCTCGATGCTAACCAGTTTATGTTGAAATCCCCTAGTAGAATAATTTCAGCTTTGGGAGGATGAGAGTTGATAAAGTTTAGGACGTTGTTGAATCCATGTTTAGGGTCCCTGGGCGGGATGTATACGGAGACAATAGTCAGAGCTTTATGGTTGGGCCCTAGGACAATTTTTATTGGCAGAATCTGGGCCGAGGCAGAAAGTGATGGAGTTGCTACAGGGTGCCAAGACAGGGAGTCTTTGATATAGATTGCACAACCATCACCTTTTTTGGATATCCGGTCCAGCCTGTGGACATTGTAGCCCTGTATTGTTACTGCTGAGTCAGGAACTTTAAGTGTCAGCCAAGTTTCCACCACTGCAAGGATTTCAGCGTTGTGTTGGCATATGAAGGCCTGGAGTGCATCCAGTTTTGGTAGTAGGCTGCAGATATTAATGGTTGCAAGGATAAGGGTACCTGGAGTTTGTGTGTGGCCTGAGCTTCTAGGGCCAGGACTGGGATGGATGCTGCCTGAGATGAGAAGGAGGAGGAGTATGAGTTTAAAGGAGCAGAGTCGCAGCTCTTTGAGAGATAGTTTTGCTCGTTGTTTCCGGGAGTAGAGGTTGCAAGGTTCCAGGCAGTATCCCATATGGACTGCAAGGTGGTACAGTGTAGAGAGGTGGCCACACTTGTTGAGAGTAGTGGTCAGGTTAAGTAACCAGGAATATCCAAATGGTGGACCAAGCACAAGTCGTGAGTGAAAGTGGAGAGTTCCCTTGGAGTAGCAGTGGAAACCAGAGTAGGGGTGGGGTGGGGGAGGGTGGCTAGGACCGGTGGGGGGGGCAGGGCAAGGAGGAGGAGGAGAGGTGAGAGAAAAGCAGAGAGAACCCACGTGGCTTACGTACTAGACAGAGATAGAGATATAGCCTTGATGGTGGATAAGAACTGAGGAGGGAGCGGGGCTGCCTACGCTTATGTAGCATAAGGGACATTGGTGTATAACATTGGTGTATGCTGTCAGCATGGGCGGCCCCTACTAGACTGCTACAGAAAAGCTTCTGGGGGATCCTAGTGCCTGACGACTAAGTTCAATAGGTGTCACTAGACGAAAGAGATATCACCAAAGATCTGAACATTCTAAGGAAAATTGGATTTTTACAACCACATTTCTTAATGTGATCATTTGATGAAAATGTGTGTGTGTGTGTGTATGAGGGGACATGGCTATCCTGGATGCTCTGAGCTCACTCACAGCTCATTGCTCTAACCTCTAGGCTATACTGCCTGCTAACATCCTAACACTGCAAACAGCATCTGTATCTGGTTCAGCAGTGTTTGTTTAGTGGGTGTGGGGCTATGCTCCAGTGTGTAGCTCCACCCTCCACTGAATGGAGCTGTACCTGGTTTTTGTGTTGATGTGGCCCTTTGGCCCCCATTAGCTGCATCTGTGGACTCTTTAGTATCAACTGGACATTGGGATGCTCAATCATGCTGCCTGAAGAATTAAAGGTTCCGACACCAGTGTGTCCACCCTCAGTGCTGGTTAAGTCATCGTCCTTTTCATTTTCCATTACCAGCACTGGAGTAATCAATCCTCGGTGTCAGCTAAGACCCACTGCCTGCCCAATTCAGATGCCACAGCTGGGCATCCAATCCCTGGTGCCAGCTGTATATCCCTCCTCCCTGCCTGCTGCAGGTGTGCGACACTGGGCAGCCCACCCACTCGGTGTGGCCAAACATCAAATTGACACTGAGGTGCCCAGTCCCTAGTGTTGGTACCTGTAATAAAAAAAAAGCAGTCCCACAATGTCTTTTTTTTTGTCATTGTTTTTAAGTTTCTGTAATGAAGAAAATGGTCCACTGATATCTGTTGCACCACTGCAGTTACCTTCCCCCCCAACTCCCATACCCCTTACTTACCTACCGGGGTTCAATGCTATAATCCTCTCTGGACTGGAGGCACATCTTCCTCCTTCAGTGCCGGACCGGGAACTGAGGTAACCAGGTAAGTGTGATTAATATATTTCAGTGTGTTTTGAACTTTTACTCATAACTTGGCCATTTTTTAATATTTGTACTCAATATATTCAGCATGGCCTTTTTGGAGCCCCACCTCATGAACAATGTACCTGTAGGTGAATTCACCTTCGCCTGTAAGGTGATTTCACAGTCACGCCACAAAATCATTTTTTAGGCAAGATTTTTAACATTTTCACCTACCGGGTTCATGAGGTGTTGTCATAAGAAGACTATATTGAAAATCTGGGGTCAAAATATTAAAAACAACACTAAGTTATGTAGGTACATTTAAATTTGTCAATGCGCACTCATCACATTGGGAATTTCCAATATTGTGACCCTACATTTTCAACATACCCATTTTTTCACACTACCTCAGAATGTGACCAGTGTTGTTTGTCAGATCCTGGCTAAAATGTGTTTTGTCACTTGTTGCACAAAATTATGTTTCAGCCAGTATTTTTTTATTGGGGGGGGGGGTCATAAAAAGGCTTATGTTGAAAATATCGGGTCAAAATGTCACAAAAAAAAATTCTGAAGTAACGTTTGCAGGGATGGCTGTTTACCCTGTGTGGACCACATTGCCTTCCTGTGCCAATGACCTGAGTTTGTGCGCAAGCTCACTGAACCAGCTGAATGGGCTGAGCCTGAGTGGGAAGGTGCTATGATGTGCTTCACTAGCCCCAACCTGGGGAGGGACAGAGCAGTGTTCTGGCACACAGACAACAGGTTTTGGCAGGCTAGGGAGCCTTCCTTTATAGGAGGTTGATGTGCATGTCAAGGTGTCATGGGCCCATGCATTGTGTCGGAACAAGTGGGTTAGCAAAAAAAATAAATAAAAAATGAAGGAAAATGAAATGTACCTGGCAGGATAAAGTTGGGTCACTGCAGGCCCTACAGCACCAACAGGCCCCCTAGTGTTGTCATTGGTCCAGTTTTGTCATCCTTCATCTCAGGAACTTACCTTGTACCTTTGGTACCCCCCACAGATTCCCCCCATGACAGGGATAGGAGGGGGATGATTGTCCCCACCTGGCTGTCAGCCAGTTTGGTAGTCCGTCACCTGGTCAGTGTTACACTGCTGTGAAAGGTGGTGGCTTCATCCTCCCCTGGTGGCAGATGATGAGTCAAGAGTGGGTCCAGTGATGCTGAATCCTGCTTACATCCACCATGCTGACCTCCACAAGTGACACAAGTCCATTCCGGAACTCAGGTTGCTGTTGTGGCAATGGTATCTACCCTCCTAACCAACCCAGTTTAAACTCAGCCCCTACCTAAATAGTATCCCTTTACATCCCACACTGATCAGTATTTTTATTAATCAGACTAACCCATTTTCCACTTTATGTCCACGGGTCCACTGGAATGATGAAGACAAGATGCCAGCTACAGTGCTGGAGGACAGTGACCATGTGTATCAGGTAAGTATTGTTTTATGTTTAGAGCACTTTTTGTCTTAGTTCGTTACTAAACAGCTGCAGATCCTTTGTAACTCCATTCCTATTTTTATTTTATGGGTATGATTGGATGTTAATTCAAGCTGCCCAACCCCTATCCCACAATTCCCAGGTCCCGGGTAAGAAATCTTTATTATTACTTCAACAATTAATACACTTTTGCCTTTCACTTGTTGGCTGGTTGAAGCAGGGCTAAAATATCTCCACTATTCTGTTCATTTTATTTTGCACAGGTCCTAAAGAGATACAATTCCACTATCAATTAAAGAAGGAAAATTCTTTGCGAAAAACTATGTTAATGCAAATCACACAAAGTAGGGAAATTAAAAAATGTTAGGGTTTTGGGTCTCCTGAGTCTTTGCAAATCAGTTGTGGGACAGGAGGCTATGGGCTGCGGGTGAGGGGTGGTCATTAGGGTTGACAACCCCAAAGAAGACCCCACTACTGATTTGCCAAAACTCCGGAGATCCAAAACCCTAATATTTTTTCATTTTCCTATTTAATGCACTTTGCATTCTTCAACTCTGATGTCTGCATTAATATAGCTTTTTTTTACAATGAATATCTATATATAATGAATATATATATATGTGTGTATATAGAATATCTGATAGCAAAGTGTCATATCCAAGGAAATATTACCATTAAAAGGGCCTAATGAGCTCATAAACACATAAGCCTGAAAAGCAAGTGGCCTCTATGAGCTTGTTATGCCCTGAGATGGTAATATTTCCTGAGTATATGGAACTTTGCTATCAACCATTTTCTATATTACAAAAGAATGCAAAATAGATTCTTTAGAATTTTTTTATACTTGTATTGTAGTGTTATTAGACATGTTAATAGTGTTGTAATAGGATGGCTGTTACACATGGTAATAGTGTTGTAATAAGGTGTATAGTTTGTGCCTATATTTGTATTAGTTTTTGAATAAGTTGTTTATTACATTGTAATAAGCTGGTGTAGCTTCATTAGTAGTGTATATACTAATAAATTATCTGTAATGGGAATGTGTCTTTCCTATGGGAAAAAGTCTCAGCCCTGTAATATACATCTATATTGAGAGAGAGAGAGATTTATTGGTAATTTTTGATCAAGAAAGGCACATTAAGCTGTGATATGGAATAACAGGGTGTCCAGTTGTGCTCAGATATATGGACATTTCTGGTGCACTGCAAAGCATGAGATATA
The DNA here is from genome assembly GCA_016271365.2 of Neoceratodus forsteri. Lineage (NCBI taxonomy): Eukaryota > Metazoa > Chordata > Ceratodontiformes > Ceratodontidae > Neoceratodus > Neoceratodus forsteri. The sequence goes on from CM057449.1 coordinate 1,562,456,448, forward strand.
GAAAAGTGCTTTCAACCACTGTACATGTCTATATGTTTAGCACACCTTGACATTCTGAAGTGTGTTCTTCCTCTTATAAAATAATCATAACACTTAAATAACAACATATTTAATGAAAGATCTACGATGAGATCTAAGGTGTCTGATTGTGTTGTGATAACTGAACAGTCACATGACTCTCTTGGCCAGGCAGATCACTAGGATCACATCACCTATTTTATAAATACTATATATACGTATATTTTTAAATGGCACAAACAGCTGGTTTGTGTGCTAAACAGAAATAACAGTAGTCCCCAGCATGTTCTACCAACTGCATTCTCCCTGTAATGCTTCATATTTCATTGCTGAACTGGCATTTCCTAAAAGAAAAATGTTGGTTAAAGGGTATAAATAAGCTAACCAAGGGTTTGTACTTCTTTCCCCAAAAAGTAACTTGTTCTGTACTACAGAATATTAAATTATGAAGGAACTACTAACCTGGATACATGCCAAGGGCTCATTTGTCCATATAGAATATCCACCAACAACATAAATCCTGCCATTGTGCACAGCAACCCCTGATTCATTTTGCCCTGAGGAAAATGAATATTTGTGTTAGAGAAGCTGCTTGATTGAAACTGCTTTGTGAATCCATATATTGAAAACATACAAACCTTAACTACAAAAATCCCCAAACTACTCCTTCTATGGGATTCGTCATGCAACTGGAATAAATAATAGATGGTACTTCATGTGAAAATCTGTTTTGGATCTTTACAGTGATGGTAAACTGCTAATTATAATACTGTAGCTCCATCAGTCAAAATGAAACCAAACAAACTCTAGCCAGAGCCGATATAGCTGTGGCGAGCTTACGAAGCTCTGGTTTGCTAGCGCCACTGAATGACTAGTGCTGCCAGCACTGCAGAATGCCATCTGCAAGATGGTGGTGGCGACGCAACTTCGTATGCACGGCATTCGAGCATGTGTAGTTGCTCCTGCCTTCTAAGCTTAGTTTACTTTTCTTAATATTTCAGGTTCTGTGTAATGCTAAAAGATTAGACCTGGCACTTTCTTTTCGATTTTGAAAAATTATTGTCAATGAACTTGGATTTTGAGACTGTCAGGCTGGGTGGGGGAGAAACATCTAGGCCAGAGTATGACAGACAACCAATCTGGCAACTGGACACTGTTGCAGCTCATGCCTTTTTACGTTGCAGTACAGTGAGTGCAACTTGGAAAGAGTGTACCAGTCTGCTGACATTCAGTAAGTTGCTTTTATAGGGATAAGGCAGGATTGTGAAATTTGTTGATGTGATTGAGAGTGGAGTGACTAGGATGGGGAGAGATGGGACGCAGGCTCTTGCACTGCAGAAATAATATTGACTTGGACACCTTTGAAAAAGAGTTTTTGAGTTCAATGATCTTCCAAACACAATATTAAGATGCTGAGTAGTTGTTTCTGAATGAGTTTTGGCATTGTCACCTTGGTGAGAGAGACACAGAATGGAATAGTGTCACTCTGCTTTGATACAGCTGGAGGTGGGTGACTTTTGCAGTCACTGTGACTCCACGCCACCAGCGCCACCAAATGCCATTTGCAAGATGGTGGTGCCAGTGGAACTGCACATGTGCGCAAGGTGCACATGCGCAGTTCTTGTCTCGGAATGTGTAAGTATCAGCCGAAATAGTGTGGCTCTTACTCCATAGCAGCTGATCGTGGCGGAGTGTTACAAGCTCCATTGGACTTTCGGAAGAATACTTCCAAAATCCAATGGAAGGTGACAAGATCAGCCATTTTAAAGGCACTGAAAGCAAAACGACTGTAGGCTCCACCCACAGCTGTAAAACTAACCAGTTTTAGAAGACAGTGTCTAAACTGGACAATTCAGCAACCACAGTAAAAAAATGTGAAGTACACATTAAGCATGGGGCTTAATGTTGGCTGTCATCCCTTTAAGTACACTCAGAATGCTCAAGTTGTTACAATTGTTGCACTACCTGGCAGTGCCTTACCATACCAGGGACTCTGGGAAAGTCCTCAAGTTTGAGGCACAGCCTCCTGGTGTGCTGAAGTGCATTATGGTGAATAAAGACATTTTTCTACTTTATATTCTCTGTCTGTTATTTGCCTGGGCCAGCAAGATGCTGTCTACTGAGCAGCAAGAGATGAGTATGGCAGACCTCAAGAGAAGGTAAGGGTCACTAGTGGGAGACCAACACTAAAATGCCACACATACTGTAGAATGCAGCCCTTCTTCTTCCCTGGCCCTTTCTTGTCTACTTGTGCTGGCTACCAACTGCAAAGTGCATCACTGGGTCCCCAGTCACCCTCCCAAATCTAGCATCCACAAGCTCTGAACCTTCAAGCACCTGCAACCCAGCTCTGGCTGCAGAAACAATAACTGTCTCCTGTCTTCCATGGCAGTCCTCTTACAATACTGAGACTGGATAAACAAAATTGGGGGACATTGCTGAACTTGCTAATTACTAACTGAACTGCAAACAATTAATTTCACCAGGCCTCAGGCTCTACCTGAGCTCTACAAAAAACCTGCATCCCTTCCAGCACTCATCTCATGGCAGTTTAGGCCTGCATGGAACTCCACACCAGCTCTAGTCTGCACCATTTACCAGTGTTGGTCTCTCTGTACCTCAGCCCCAGTGCAGGGTTCCTGTATTATCTAATTCCCCAGCCAGCAGCCATTCAGCCCTGCCTCTCATGCTGCTAGAAGTCTCTCCCCTCATTTAGGGACATGGAGCCTGCCACGGTCTAAAACCAGCAGCTAACAGCCATGAAGAGGACTGGTTCCCTCCCAACCATGGCTGCCATGGACACAGCCCACTCTTCTCTTCTATGGGGATACACTGGACTAGCCATACCAATGCCATTAAAAAAAAAAACAAGAGTGTGCTAACAACCTCAGCCTGTACTCTACACATGGCTCTGCAGAGCTCCTCTCAGCACATGCTCCTGAAGTGCCCACACAACGCACATACATAATATCACAGGCCCCAGGACTGAACATGGCTTTGGTCCACCTGACTGTGGCTGCAACACACGCTCCTTCATGCCTACAGTTTTTCCCTGGGAAGCACTGCCTGTCTTCTGGACTTCCGGACTGCTGCACCAGCCTACCTGTACAGAGGACTCACTTACTCCTGCTCCACACTATTGCGGCTCGGGAATTCATTACAATTTGTCCTCCCAGAGAGCTTCCACTCCACACTCAGCCACACTACACAGGAGCAGTAAAAAAAAAAAAAAAGTAGAATGTGCCTGGGGAGCCAAATCAAGGACCAGGACACTTAACTTCTTAAGAGAACAGGGGGTATATAGCACAATAAATAATGCAAGGAGCCACAGCAGCCCAAAACAGGGATACTGAATAAACGGGGCACTTCAAATAAATAAATTAAAGGCCAGAAGCACTAACCCAAACACAAAGGAAAAAAATCAGTAAAATATATAGCAGTGACAGCCACTAGTAAAAAAAATATCCAAAGGCCCAAACAGGTGCCACTTATCCAAGTCTCAGCAACCATTATCCCTAACCAGCACCACAAGGATGATGGTACGAATTGCCATTTTGTGTCTGGGAGCAAGTCAGACAGCCTTGTGGTAGGAGCAGCCATATTTGTTGGGCACACAGTATTATACAGTTGCAGGAAATTGCCCTCATCTTTTTTTTGGCAGCCATTTTGGGAAGGGCAACCAAAAACATTTCCGGTGACCAATTAAAGGGAATGTTCCTTCAACCTTTTTTTCTGTATGCCTGTGTAGTTTGTAGGCATGAACAATGATTCCCTCTCTTACCTTTCCTTAATTTCATTATAATTAAAATATAAATGGAGCTGCTGTACTCTCTGCTGCCCTGGTATGAATACCTGTTTAACTCCATTGCAAAGGTCATGACCCCAGTCATAAAAGAAAACATGGCAGCTAATAATGTGTATTCGCACATCAAAGAGATGATATGCTCAGTGAGTAAGCAAAGCGCTCCTTTGAATAACAAAACATCACAAGCACTAGCATCCTTTCAGCTGCATTTTTTCAACTCAGACACACTTTTAACGACACAAAACATTAGGAAGCTTTGAAAAGTTTGATGGCCTGCACAAGACAAGGATACAGGGACTTCAGAAGACATACATTAGAACTGACAGACAGTAGCACTTCTGTTGTCTAGTGCATGTATGCATCATCAACTCCATAATGCCTTGCATGAATGAGGTCATGACCTTTGCAATGATGTCAGACAGGTTTTCACACAAGGGCAGAAGTGAGTGAAGCAACTTCATTTAAATTTAAATTAGGATGAAATTGGGGGGTCCTAAGACAGGGAATCATTGTTCATGCTACAAACTACACAGGTATACAGACAATAGGTAGAGGGGACTTTCCCTTTAAAAATCCATTGAAATGAATGGATACTGACACAAAAATCTGATTTTGCAAAGGAATCTTTATTTAAGTAAGAGAACAAGGATGGGGTTGGAATTGGTTACTTAAGATGTCACTTTATGAACCTTCCTTACAAACAACTGTACTTTGTCTATGACAAAGTCTTCTGTTAGCACCCTTTGCAAACTGTGTGAGAGGCCTTCCGGCACCATGCAATTCTGCTTAAAGTTGGACCAGCATAACATTCTGTGGTGATTTGCATATGCAGCCCATGATGCTTTGCATTGTGGGGGCATGTGAGATTTTGTATTTGTCTATGATGACACTTTCTCAGCAGCACTCCATGACATTCTATCCTCTGCATGATGGCAGCTCCATCTGAGTCTTAGGACATGCCTTCTGTTAAGCAAAGATGTCCCACAATAATCATGTTAGACAAAGAAGAAAATAAGGGCACAGGAGTCTCCAGGAGTACCTTCACCCACCTCGAGGGCATGGAGCTACAAAATAGAAATCTTCCTGCAGGACATCTAGTACTCATTCTCATCCCAGGAAGTGTCAGCTATGCAGTACATTCAGGATGGCCTTGCCCACATCAAAACTATCTCACCACATTCCATTGTGTATACTAGCCTACAACTGCCATCCTCCTCAGCCTTGCCTCACGAAGACTCTGTCAACTGGCTCAAGCAATTCCAAGTTTGTATTGTCTTTAAAGGATGGACTGATTCCCAATGAACTCACATGACATGACAAAGCACATTTTCTTGACCTGGAAGGGCACTACTTCTTTATTCAGCTGTGAGCTGTGTGAGATATTCTATATTGCACTTGATATCTGCAACAAACCTGCACTTTTGCTTAATTCTGTGGGAGGTGAAACTAACTACCCTTGGTAATTGCTTTTTATTCACATATTTATTTAGTGTTTAACAAAGGAGGGGCTTGAAAACTCTGTTTATCTTGTTAGTAACTTCAGAAGGATTTAAATACTGCATGTGGGTAGATCCTTGGAGGTAGCTAGATTGTCTACTAGGATTTCCTGGCAGTTAAACTATTTTTAAATAAATTACAGGTGGCTGAGGAGTTGAAAAAGGAGCTTGCAAACTCTGCTTATCTTGGAAGTAACTTCACAAGTGTTTGAATACTGCATTTTGGTTGTCCCTTGGGGGTAGCTGGATTGACTGCTAGGATTTAGGGACAGAAACTATTTTTAAATAATTTACTGGTGCGTAGGAGTTTGTGATAGTTAAACTATTTTTAAATAAGTTACTGTGGTTAAGGAGTTGTCATAGAAAAACCTGCAGTGTGAAACAGGAAAAGACAGTCTTTCAAGCAACAGAGGAGGTGGATCTAGGTTTACGTTTGTTTGTTACAATTCTTAACATTTTCAGTGCAGGAAGAGTTTAAAGCACAGCTGACTTATTTTGGGGCTGACAGCTTTCAGAGCACAAACCACCAGGCCTGTTTTGGGGCCGGGGAGGTTTACCTGTGTCTGACTTGGATGTGTGGATTTTTCTCTGTTTGTTTAGCAGGGTATTTTCTCTGTCAAATTGTTGTGTAGGGCATCTTGCTGACAGGAAGGCACTCATCGCAGCGGTGGGTGGGTCAGAGCTTTTAGCTGATTGTTTTGTGAGGGCACAGTTTAGGCCCAACCCCTTCCCACCCTCACCCCACCCTGAAATAGTTCCTTTATACCTGGGGTTCTGACATCATTTCCTCAAGAGTGCAAGGTGCACATCAATGTCATATCCATTCTAGCACACTGCACTGACAATATAAGCATACACATTGTATAATATGTATATATATATATATATATATATATATATATATATATTTCTATATTACAAACCAATACACACACACAAAAAATGTGGGAGTAGTGCAATGTAATGGCTGTGGGCAGCAGTCTTCCAGGAGTCTTTCTGGAGGCTGAGATGCCCTATTTGCGAAACAACTCTCTGCCCTGAGGGAGGAAGTTGCCGTCTTCAGGCTACACTGGACAGTAGTGAGGGACCTTCCCCAGGCCACACTGGACAGTAGGAGGAACCTCCCCATCCAGGGAGCACCAGAGCCACCACCACCTCCAGAGGTTGTGAAGAAAGCACAGCAGTTGGACCACAGTGGGCTCAGGAGGGTGAGGATGGTGGAACAGAGGCACACCCAGTCAGTTGTTCCACACCACAATCCATACACCATTCTGGGGGAGCATAGCTCCCCTGTGGATGCACCCACAGAGGAGACTAAGGAGGCTGAGGACAACTGTCACAAGGGAGGCCCACAGGAAGGAGGCAGAGGACACCACAAGGAAAGGAAGCAGCTCCTGGTGGGGGACTCAATTATTAGGGGGATAGAACTGGGGGAGCAGGGAAAACTGAAATAGGGTGCCTGCCTGGTGCCATGGCTTGGAGAGGCAGGAAGCGCATCCTCAGGATCACGAGAACAGCTGCACAGGAGTCTGAGCTGGACGTCATTGTCCACCTAGGGACAAATGACTTGGCTAATCATGAGATTAGAGCAGTGCAGAAGGACTTTGTAGAATTGGGGAGGGGCCTAAGACAAGTAGCACACACAATATCATTCTCTGAGGTGCTGCCTGTCAATGGCATGAGTGAGGCAAGGGTACTTTGCACCATGCAGTTTAATGAATGGTTGAAAAAATGGTGTGGAGCACAGGGGTTTGGCTTCATTGGGGACTGGGGTTCCATCTGGAGGGACACCAGCCTATACTGGCAGGATGGTCTGCATCTGTCCAGAAAGGGAACAAGTCTTTTGAGCAATCGGTTTAAATGCTTCATTGGCAAGCTTTTAAACTAGTCAAGGGGGGAGGCACTGATAAGCAGCAGGAAAATCCCAGCCTCTCCCTACAAAACAGGGTACTAAATGAGAAAAAGACCGAGGTAGACAGGTCAGTGGGGGATGCTGCAAAAGAAGGTAAAGCCATCAAAAAATGGAGAGCAATGAGTACCAATCCCGTACTCTGAGTAACAAGCTTCCTGAATTAGTGGCCTTGATGGAGGAGGAACATCTGGATATCATGGCAGTCAAAGAAATATGGTACACACAAAACCATGACTGGGACATAAACATACCAGGATACACTATCTACAGGAGGGACAGGGAGGGTAAAAGAGGAGGAGGAGGAGTAGCTCTTTATATAAGGGAAGGAATCAAAGCAACAGAACAAAAGGGAAAACAGGGAGAAGAAGAAGCACTGTGGGTAAATTTGGAGACCGGCAATGGCACCACAATCCGCACAGGGGTTCATGAGACCCTTCAGGGAGGAAATGGACAAGGAAATGATAGAAAGAATACTTAGAATGGCAGAAAAAGGGAGATATTGCTGATGGGTGATCTGAATATGCCAGATGTTAACTGGAGTGCAGTTGCAGCAGCCACTTCAAAGTGGGATTATTCTAGATGCCCTACAGGGGCATGCCTTAGACAACTAGTATTGGAGCCACTCGAGAGGGAGCAATCTTAGACCTGGTTCTCTCAAATGGAGATGAAGAGGGATCACAGATGTAGAAGTGGGTAACCATCTGGGAACTAGCGACCATCGAACAGTATGGTTACAATAAACACAGCAATAGAGTCAAGCCATACAAAGGCAAAAGTACTGGACTTTAGGAGGCTGACTTTTCCAAAATGGGTGAGTGCCTAAGGAATGCACCAGCAAATGGGCAGGAAGGAGGGTGGAAGAACAATGGGGAATAATAAAAACTGCCATCACAGAGGTAACAAGCCTTTGTGTGAAGCAAATAAACAAAATGAAATGATGTAAGAAACCACTATGGTTCTCAAAGGAAGTGGCAGTGAAGGTTCAAGAGAAAAAGAAAGCATTCAGGAAGCACAAGGAATCACAGAAGGAGCAGGACAGAGAACTGTATCAGTTAAAGCAAAAGGAAGCTGGGAAGGCAGTCAGAACAGCAAAGGCCCAAACTGAGGAAAAGATAGCCAACTCAGTTAAGAAGGGGGATAAAACCTTTTATAGGTACATCAGGGAGCGAAGGAAGACCAAGGGAGGTTAGTGAGGCTTAATAAAGAGGAGGAGGGTGGGCAGAGGGTGACTGTGAAAAGGCAGAGATACTAAACAAATATTTTTGCTCAGTATTTACAAAGGAAGTGGGGGAGGTACCTAAAACAAACAGTAGAAACACTCTGGATACAGAAGTTGATACCAGCCCATTTACAGAAGAAAGGGTTCTGAAAGAACTCTTAAAACTGAAGGTGGACAAAGCAATGGGGCCTGATGGGATTCATCCCAGAATTCTAAAAGAACTAAGGGTAGAACTAGTGACACCTCTGACTACACTCTTTAACAAATCTTGGGAGGATGGGGTGGTACCCCGAGGACTGGAGTAGGGCAGATGTGATTCCCCTTCACAAAAGTGGGAGCAAGGCAGAAGCAGAAAACTACAGACCTGTTAGTTTAACCTCAGTGGTAGGGAAAATTATGGAATCACTTCTGAAGGAAAGAATTGTTGAGTATCTAGAGGCCAGAGGCGCTCAGGACCCAAGGCAGCATGGATTCACAGTGGGAAGGTCATGCCAGACAAATCTGATAGATTTCTTTGACTGGGTGACCAAAGTAGTAGATCAGGGAGGGGCTGTGGACATGGCCTACCTAGACTTTAGCAAGGCATTTGACACAGTCCCACACAAAAGATTAATATACAAGTTAGCTAGCCTGGGAGTGGGTCCCAAGATGACAGCCTGGGTAAAAAATTGGCTGGAGAATAGGACACAGAGAGTAATAGTAAATGGAGTCCACTCTGAAGAAAGGGGGGGTTACTAGTGGGGTACCACAGGGTTCAGTATTAGGACCGGTCCTCTTCAATGTCTTTATAAGCAACATTGCAGAGGGACTGGAAGGAAAAGTATGTCTCTTTGCAGATGACACAAAGATCTGCAACAGAGTTGATGCACAAGGTGGGGTGGAAAGGATGAGAAGGGACTTGGCAAGGTTAGAGGAATGGTCAAATGTATGGCAGCTTAGATTCAATGCTAAGAAGTGCAAGGTAATGCACCTGGGAAACAAAAACCAAGGGGAAGAGTACACAATGGGGGTGAGATACTAACAACAACAAAAATGGAAAGGGACCTGGGGTAGTCATATCAGATGACCTAAAGGTGGGAAGGCAATGTGAGAGGGCAGCAAGGAGGGCTGGGGGGATACTGGGATGCATAGGGAGAGGCATCACCAGTAGAAAACAAGAAGTTATTATCCCTCTGTACAGACAGTTGGTGAGACCCCATCTGGAGTACTGCGTGCAGTTCTGGAGACCCAATCTCCACAAAGACATAGACAGGATGGAGGCTGTCCAGAGGAGGGCAACTAAAATGGTGCAGGGTCTGCACTGGAAGACATATGAAGAGAGAGACTTAAGGAGCTGAAGATGTATAGCCTCGAGGAAAGGAGGGAGAGGGGGACATGATAGAAACTTTCAAGTACCTCAAGGGAATCAACAAAGTCCAAGAGGTAGCATCTTTCAAAAAGTGTGCAGAACAAGCCAGGCTAATTTGAAGATAGAAGAAAGGCTCAGAGGTAATTTAAGGTATTTTTCACAGAGGGTTGTGGATGCATGGAGCGGCCTTCTGGAGGAGGTTGTGGAGTCAAAAACAGTGGTGGAATTCAAGCATGCATGGGACAGTCTTAAGGCAATTCTAGGGGGTGGGGGTAGGAAGAAGTAGGCTGCTGGTTAACTAGGATCTGCAGCTTATCCATTAGGTAGGGAAATGGGCAGACTGGGTGGGCCAAGCGGTCCTTATCTGCTGACAAAATCTATGTTTCTATGTTTTATGTTTCTATGAACTCTCAATACCTTATGCTTGCTTCTGAGAGGAATTACCAATTCTTGATTCAATACACTTCCAGAACAAGTTAAAGGAAATATTGCCACACTGTATGCAGTTTTTAAAGATCCCTTCTTCCAAGTGCATCAACTCTGGTTACTGGGACAACAGCTGTGGGGAATGCACCATGCAGCCCTCCAAATTTCTGGAAGCCTTCATAGTAGACATTGAATCATGCTGCAAATGTCTGCAGAAAACAGAGAAGGAACAAATTACAGCCTTCATCTGAGGACTGTTCCCACAACTAATTGCTTATGTGGTCCAACAGAAGCTGACAACCTGAATGGACACTATTCAAGCTGCACGACTTGCTCAAGAATCCATAGCGATATTCCAGGCAGCCAGTGTACAAGTACCTCAGGTATCACAAAAGGCCGCACCCACAACAAGCATTCAACAGCAACAAGCAAAGATAGACAAGCTCATCACATCCATCAATAATTTATACCTCAGCTCAACTCTAGTTACTGCAATCCGCTGAAGCAGAACCTCAATACTTAGACATCATCACTTACTTAGAGTCTGGAAATCTTCCAGAACAGTCTAGAAGCAACACTACCAAGATATTCTTTTCTTAGATTTACAAGACTTCCTCAATGTCAATGTGCTTTTCTGCACCTGACCAAAGAAGGCAAAGGCCATCACACAGACAGAACTTGTGTGCAGTTATACTAATAGTGCCTCTCTCACTAATCAGTGAAGTTCTTCACTCATGCCTCTACCATTTCTGGAGGGATATGAGAATCCACAGAATTCTAGAAAAGATAAGGAGCCAGATTTTCAAATGTCCTAGAATGCTGCAAGTCATGGGTGAGATGAATATATGGTGCTTAAAGCATTCTCCCAGCTGGTGAGTGGGATTTTCTATCCTGTGTGCCAGCTGCTGCAAGTTAGACCAACTTTTTCTGGTCAAGTTTGTGGCAATCCCTGGTACCCTTTTTATGGGGCTTATGCCAAATATTTGGTGCAAGCTACTGTAAATCAAGTAAAGTGTCACAACTATGTCTGACCTACTAAAATCAGACGCAGTTGCCACAAAGGTGTTTGGCACAACTGCACAAAAAAGGGGTTGACACAGGGCTTGATGGAAGCCCTGCTTCACCCTTTGAAAATTCAGCCCAAGATGTCAGTTCTTCTGGCCTCTCATGATCAAGGACATTGTCCAATTTGTGAAGCCCTGTCAGCCCTGTTTCCAAAGAAAGCCTCCTGCCAACCTGACAAAAGCTCACTTCATTCCAGTGCATGTAGCCACAGAGCCATTTTAGCATGTCAGCACAGACATTCTGGGACCTTTACTGACATGCTCTGACTCTGGCAATAAATACATTCTTGTTTTTGTGAACTGCCTTCCAAAATACCTAGAGTTAATTCTAGTAAAGGACATCAAAGCTGTTACAGTAGCAAATACATTTCTTAACAGTTATTTGTCATCATGGTACCCCCCTCATACCTGCATTCAGACAGAGGCACTAACTACTTTTCTACCAGTTCAGGAGACCTGCAAAATCCTCAACATTTAAAAGACTCACACAACAAGTTATCACTTGCAATGCAGAGGAAAAAGAGAAAGAATGATGTCTACCATTCTCAACACCCTCTTTAAGTACCTGGATGAAATTCAAGACACTTGGGACTGCTTTGTTCCTTTAGTTCAGTTTGCCAACAGCACAAACTCTTGTGTTGACAATACAGTGTACAATCCATTCTTTTTGGTTTGTGGACGCCATGCAAGATCTCCATTGGAGATGGATCTCACACTGCTAGAGGTTCCAAAAGCAGCTTCTTCATTCACCATCCCTGTACAGAACATCTTGAAGTTGCCAGATGTGTTGCAATAACCACAGTGGGATAGAGAAAATCTGCCATGCAGAAAATGTCAACTACCAAGTCACATGAACCATCAGTTTCTGTGGGGGATACTGTCTTCCTGTATTTGTTCCAGGCACCACAAAGAAACTACTCCATTCTAGGACTAGTCCATTCTGCATTATGGAAAAGTTTTCTCCAATTCACGACCATCTGCAACATAAGTCAGATGAAAAGCTTGTGCTTAAGAAAGTCCACATAAATTGTCAGAAGCATGGGTACCTGAGCAACACCCTCCCAGATGATCCCAGTCCTCCCAGCAATGAAGCTGCACTTGAACCTGATATCCTTTTGGAATCAGAAATTCATCTTTATAACCTGCAGCCATTTCCTTCAGATCATCACACTCCTTCCTCTCTCCAGTCAGATTCTGTTGCACCAGACCTTCACTCAGAGGAACATCCTGGGACTTCTCAGATCTCTCTCTTCTCATGACTCTCTTGTGCACTCCCCTTGTACCAGATCAAGAAGATTCTTCAAAAGAAATTTGTGAATGGATTCAGGACTGATACAGTCAAATTGTGTAACTTTGACAATTCTCAAAGCTCCTGGGTTGCTCCTGAGGACCTTACTCTTTCTTGTCTGGAACTAGTTCAGGCAATTCATAACATTATTCCTACTGACTGGAAAAGTCAGCAAAAATCTTGAATCTCTATACAACTAAATTCAGTGTTTCTTGGGACTAATTATTCTATTGCATACGGCGTGCCTCACTGTCTGTGCTTACTAGTTCTTCTACAGCAAATGTTCCAGTGCACCCATCTCTATGCATATATTCTTTGTTAAATGGTACCGCATAAACTGCATTCACCTTTTATAGCTGTGGGTGGAGCCTACAGCCATATCGCTTTACAGTAGTTTGAAAAGGGGTTTCCCCTGGAACACATTTTTAGTAGTTTTCAATGTATCCATCTATAACACTACAAATCCCTATGGCAGTTAAAAATATTCCCTTCTTTCTTTTTAGAAAGATAGACACAGAACTACAAGTTTCTTTTCTCTGACAGCAAATGTGCACGCTTTATAAACATATCTAAATATCTTTAAAACTGTTCAAGGTGCATAAAAACAACCAGCATGAAAGTTGTTCAGGGCAAAAAGACCTCTCACATGAGGGTAGTCTCTAATCTGAATTCTTTATATTTTGTAAAATGTGGTCTTCCAAACAACCTCCTTTTTTTCTCTTCTCTCTCTGAGTGAACACAGTAGGGGTCATGCCAAACACATATAAATATCTCAGGAAGAATACAAGTTACCAATATACAACCAACATGAAAGTTGTTCAGGACAAAATGACATTTCAAATGAGGGAAGTCACTAATCTGAATTCATTAGATTTTTTTAAATATAGCCATCCGAAAGGTGAAAATTGTGAATAAAAATTAAAATTCAGGTAATCAGATGGCCATAGTTTAAAAAATATAATTAGTGCAGATTAATGAATAGGCTCATTGGAAAGTTATTTTTGTCCTGAATAACTTTCATATTGATGATTTATGTGTAGCACATATACTTTTAGAGATATTTACATTTGTTTGGCATAACTCCTATGAAAAATGAAAATTGAGGTAATCAGATGGCCATAGTTTAAAAAATATAATTAGTGCAGTTTATTGAATAGGATCATTTGAAAGGCTTTTTGTCCTGAACAGTTTTTATACTGGGTTTTTATCTGTAATTTGTAAACTTTTAGAGATATTTACATTTGTTTAGCATAACTCCCATTGCATTTCTTAACAGCCTGTTTTGCAAATTACTATTCCAGTTAAGTGAAATTCTAAATTATACAATGGGCTTAAAAATACTACCTTCTGATTGACTGGCTGGCACAATTTACTGGTTGTAAATCCTGCGATATACCAATGGGTAAAAATGCCAGCCAGCCGCATTTGTAAAGCCCCTTACTTTAAATAATTCTGACCCCCTAAAATGTAATGAAAAAGCCCCCATGTTGTCTACCAGTAGACGGTAACAAAACTACAACACTGACTCCAGTTTTTAAAGTCACCAACCACAAAAATCAGCAAACCAAGTGCAACATATGACAAAAACTTTTTTTCTACTTTTTAAAAATCTTTCCTCTGTAAGAAGTCATGCAGTTCACCTGCTTTACCTCTCTACAGACATTTACTGCTCAGACTTGTCTTTCCAAATCCCCACTACACCAGCACCTATCAGCCAGCAAAATCATTTAGAAATGACCCAAAGAAATTGAAGACACCGCAACACAGAACCCAACCTTGCAAAGAGAAAGTCAACGGCCTGAGAAAATCATAGAGTAGTGTAAGCGACCCGCCATCCAACGCAGGACTTACTTCAGTGAATTCCTCCACCCTGTCTCCAGAATATCTTCACCCTGTAGTCCCAGGACTTCCAAAGAGAGGACCGGAAGGGCACTCAAAGCAAGACTCCGCATATGTACAGCCATTGGCATTTGCCAGTTGGCAGACTCTCACCTCGGATCATCTACAGCATCCCAGAGTCTGAGGCACAGGACACACAATACAAAAACTACTGCAACTTCCTTCTCATGGCCCAGACAGCATAGACAGCTTTGACATGAGTCTTCATGAAGCGCACAGCATGCGAACAAAACAAAACAAAAAAAACAGAGCATGCAAAACCAACTTCCTCATACAGGAAAAACAGACCCTCCCACACACAAAATGAACTCACACATTCTGCACATTCTTCATGATTTTGGGGCCCCAGGGCAACAGTCTGGGCCAGGAATGATAAAACAGTACTGCGCATACGCAGTAACACAAGCTTACCAACCCAGGACAATTTTCTGTAGCGCAGCAACAAACCACATAAAATAATTGAAAAAACCAAAAAAGACTGTTTTTCTTCATTATTTTTTACACAGAAATAAATGGGGCCATTATATAATCATAATATACCACTCCAGGGTGTGGGTCATGGCAGGATTTGCCACTTCTGATATGGTTTACTCACTCGGCCTGTGGCATCATGTCCAAACCACACCAGGTATGGTAAATCCTGCCATAACCCACACCCTGTTGTGGTACTTTGCTTAACCAGACCATCTTGTTCATCTCTCATCATGCTTAATTTAAACTGGACAGGAATTGATTACTTATGTGCAGTTGTTTGAAATGTCTTTATTTTCATAAATTACATTTATACCTCTAAAGAATCCCTGTGTCTGAATAAAAGCTGAAGCTGTCAGTTGTGTTTTATATTGTTTTCTTTGTATGGACAAAATTCTGTGCAGTTCCTTTCATGGATCCAAGAATTTGGAGTTTTGACTATGTCACTTCATGGTTTCACAACTGTGGGCATTGTACTGGTAAAGTTCCTGCTAACATTTCTGAAACTGTGAAGCCATAGAAAAACGTGTTACCGTATTGATTCTTGTAACACAAAATCCACAGAAACAGATGATTTGATACCTTTTGTTGGACCAACAGAGTTGTTACAAAAGAACACATGTGCTTTTAGCTTTTGGATTACACAGAATCCTTCATCAGAAAACACTATCAGTTGTTTAGAAGAATATACTTTCTCAAAACCCAGATCATACAAAAAAAAAGATGAAAAGTTGTTAAGGACCCCATTGGTTAAAACTGTATTCAAAAAACAACATACCCATATAAAGACAGCAACATTTCTATCAAAAGAAAGCTATCCCAAGGTCAAATGACACTGACTTGAAAGTTCACTCCGTGAGAAAAGCTATAGACAAAATGAAGCTTCATTTTAAAACCCTATGTGTGTGTCTGTGCTAGCATTAGTAAATGACAATGATTAAAAGACACAAAGAAAAATAAGTTTAAAGAGCAGCAGACAACCTCAGGAGAACTTTAACAAAACAAAATATTTAGATAAAGTTCGGTTGTATTTCACATTAGTTGTTTATTCCTCCTCTCTATAATTTGTTGCTGAGGTCAATTGCATGAAAACAGGATTTTTGCTCTTGAAGAGTTCATCTATTTCTGTTGCTGTCTCCCTACCCGAGGTCATAATGTACTGGATGTGACATCACAGTTAGTCTCATGGCAACAAACTGTGATGTCACAACAGAGCATAATGACTTGAAGTAGGGAGTAAGCAATGGAGGCAGATTAACTTTAAAGTAACTGTAAGGGATAAAAATCATGTATTCATGCACATTTCCTCAGTAATAAATAATGGATAGGAGAAATCTAGAATATAGGGAATATAAGCAGAATTTTACCTACTTATTATGTTTTTCAAAGTTTTCTCTCAGGCGTCAGTAGCTCTGTCAGCAATACATAGTAAATAATGTTAAAAGTCTTATACATATGAAAATATCTATGTGTCAAGTAAAGAATAAGTTAGAAGACAACCTGCCCCAGTGTAAATTAAGCATTCACTAGCTGTTTCACACAGTGGTGTCAGTCAAATTTTACACAGTGTACTGTTCAGATAGATTTTTCTTAAGCTCTGTGTATAATAAGTCCATATTACTCATGAATAGTAAGACTTATACTGTCTGAAACATGATATATCTGCAATTCTGTAACAAGCGACTAGTGTATGTGTATATTCAAAACCCAACCCTAACACAGACCTAACAATTGAGGTACTGTTATCCTAATATGTCCATGTATCAACATGTGTCCATATGTACCTAATCTGCTGTTGTATTAAATAACAGTTCTAAAAATCTAAAATCAAAACAAAACACAACTGACAGCTTCAGCTTTTATTCTGACACAGTTAACCCTTGGTGTGCTGTGGGCTGATATATCAGTCCTGAATTCCTATACATTCTAATTCTGTCGGCAACCTAAGGGTTAAATAGGGATCCTTTAGAGGTCTGAATATAATTTATGAAAACAGAGATATTTCAAACACCTGCACATATGTAATTAATTCCTGTCCCCTTGAACTCATTCAGATCCATTGTTTGTTTAGAACGTTGAAGACAGAACTCCAAACTGCTCTTCATTGAGACTCTTCCTAAGGCACTGTGCAGAATTCTTAGTAAATGTGCACACATTCCAAACAAATCTAAATATCTTTAAAACTATTCCATGAGCACAAAAACAACCAGCGTGAAAGTTGTTCAGGACAAAAAGATCTTTCAAATGGGGGTAGTCACTAATCTGAATTCCTCGTATTTTGTAAAACATGGTCCTCTTATTACCTGTATTTCCATTTTGGTTTTTACAAAGTTCACATTTCTGATGGCAATTAAGTAAAGTAAGTAAGTAAGTAAATGTTTGTTTCTATAAGGCGCCCTTCCCAAGCTCAGGGCACCTTTACAAAATCCTACATACAATATTAAAACCACAATAATAAATAATAATATATCCAAAACAAAATTTAACATACATTAATTTATGTCACTGAAAATGCTTGATTAAAAAGGAAGGTCTTTAGAGCTTTTTATAAAGCCCTTCACAGTCTGGCTATTTCGTATCTGGCAAGGTAGAGAATTCCACAGGGTAGGAATCATAAAGGCAAATTTTCTTCCATCAGATATTTTTAAGGTTACCCTGGGAATCTCTAGCAATCCCTCGCCAGAAGATCGGAGAGAGTGGGAGGGACAGTAAGAAGTCAGGAGTTCTTCCAGGTAGCGGGGTCCCAAACTGTGTAGGGCTTTATAGGTCATCAACATGACCTTGAAAGTGATCTGCCACTGTACAGGCAGCCAGTGCAATTCATGAAGCACAGGTGTTATATGGTTGGACCTTGGGCTTCCAGTCAACAACCTAGCCGCCGCATTTTTCACCAGCTGCAAGCGGCGAATATCCACTCCCGGCAGCCCTAGATAAAGGGCTTTGCAGTAATCAAGATGACTGGCAACAAAGGCGTGGACCAGGGTAGGAAGCTCCTCTGAAGGAATCAAGTGTTTCACCCATGCTATATTCCTTAGATGAAAAAAGGATGATTTGACTATGGTCGACACCTGTGCCCTCAGGGACAGGCCCTCGTCAAATATAACACCAAGGTTACGTACCTGACAAGACGCCATAAGTGGGGCTCCCCCCAGAAATAAACCTGAGGGTTTTCCCGCCCATGGACTTGATTTCCTCACCCCTGGTTCCACTACCAATACCTCTGTTTTTCCCGGGTTCAACTTCAGCCAGTTGGTACTCATCCAGTTCTGTATCTCCAGCAGGCAGTTGATAAACAATGTACTTGACTCAGACTCCTGCTCGGGCACAAAAGACATATAGAGTTGAGAGTCATTGGCATAGCAATGAAAACTCAATCCGTATTATCTTATAATGTCCCCCAATGGAAGCATGTACATCACAAATAACATGGGGGACAACACCGAACCCTGTGGCACCCCACAGCATAGGCAGTGAGAGGTCAAGAAATAAATCCCTGACACTGCTCTTTGAGTCCTACCCTGCATAAAAGATTTAAACCAACTGTGGAGCATCCCCCTTAGTCCACAGAGAAACCACAGGTGTTCGAGCAGCACCCCATGATCCACGGTGTCAAACGCTGCTGAGAGATCAAGGAGAACCAAGAATAGAACAAGTTCTCTGATCTCTTGCCATCAGGAGATCATTTAGTACTCATACAAGAGCCATCTCAGTACTATGATGTTTCCTGAAGCCAGATTGGAGAGGGTCATAGATACTGTGGATGGTTAAATCGTCTTCCAGCTGCAAGGCAACCACATTCCTGATAATCTTCCCCAAAAAGGGAAGATTCAAAATCATTCTGTAGTTTCCTGGGCAGTCGGGATCAAGGGAGGGCTTTTTCAAGAGGGGGCGTACTATTGCCTCCTTCAAGGGATCAGGAAAGATCCCCCTCTCCAATGGTGCCACTACTATCCCAGTAAGGATCAGGCCAATAACCTCTACACACCCCACAAGTAGGTGAGTAGGGCACAGATCCAAACTACATCAGGTTGGATGCAAAGTCTGGATGATCCTCACTATATCCATGACTGTCGGTTGACTGAAAGTGAACCAAGTTAGTTGAGTATTTGTGTCCCTCGATTGATCACTGCAAGACCCAATGGAGAGGTGCTGGCTTATCTCATCCCTGATAGCGGACACCTTATCAGTAAAGAACGTCGCGAATTCCTCACACTGTAACTGTGATAACACTCGACCGGTGTGAAGACAGACTGGATTGCACAGTCTGTCCACAGTCCGGAACAGATGGGCCAGTCTATTCTTTGCTGTAGCAATTTCCCTGGACAGGAACTCTGCCTTCTTATGAGAAATTGCTAACTGATAGATCTTATAATGATCTAACAGTCTAAGCCTGTCCACTTCTAAGGTGAGTTTTCCACCAGTGTCTCTCCAATCTTCAGTCCTGTCTCTTCAATTCACGGATCTCCATGGTAAACCATGGAGCCCCTGGGTGAAGAGTACAGGGCCAAACACGGAATGGAGCAATGGCATCCAGGGCCCTCACAACTGCCCTATTATAGGCCAGCACTAAGGACCCTGGGTCAGTGCTATCCATTGGAAATCCCAGAAATCCAGCTCCATCATTAGGCCTTCTGAGGTAACTTCTCTCAAAGGATGGAACTGTACTATCTCCTTAGGGGCAGGCCTCTTTTGGGGGCCACGAAACTGAACCTCAGGGCGTGATGGTCAGACCAACTGATGGGCTTCACCTCCACATCAGAGACTTCCATCCCCAGGTGGAATATCAAGTCCAATGAATGTCCCCCCCCCCAGTGGGTTGCAGAAGTAATAACCTGTGTCAGGCCCAATGAATCAGTCAATTGGAGGGGGTTTTGTCCAAAAACCACGAGTTAATCGTCGATCCAGGCATTGAAATCCCCCAGAATTAACCATTGGGGGGTTCCAAAACCCTCTCGGCAATGAAATCCGCCACCTCCCTCAGGAATTCCCTCCCATCACCTAGTGGATGATAAATGAGAAGTATCCTGAAGCCTGCACCTGCACCCACAATACATTCAAAGGAGTTGGTACATCCGACTGGCACCTCCCTGAGGTCCAGCTCCTGTCAAAAACAGACTGCAACTCCCCTGCCCCTACGGTCCACTCTCGGGTGGTGAATCACAGAAAACCCGTCCGGAACCGCCGACTCCAAAATGGGGTCCGCATTTTCATCAAGCCAGGTCTCGGTGATGCAAGCTAAGTCCACAGATGTAATAAGATCTGCCACCAAAGCAGTTTTGTTTCTGATAGACCTAGTATTGCTTAACACCGCCCGAAAGGGACGAGACTCCAAGGATGACTCCACTTCCTGCCTGATCAAGTCAGTGCCCTTTGCAACAGGAGGTCCAGTTTTGAAGGATAAAGACTGACACAGAGAAGATGCAGTAACCCCCCCCCCCTTGGGTTTCTACTTTCACTCTATCCTGTCTTCTTCTGCTTATTCTTATCTATCCTAATTTTCTTGTCAGGGTGGCCAACCTGGCAATTTTCTACTTTGCCTTTACTGTCACTTTTTTGCTCTGGTATTTAAAATTGCATCTTGTTATAATATATATTAAAATAGGGCTGAAATAGAATCAAAGACACTAAGGGCATACAAGATAGGAGCCCTGTGTTCCAGAATAAATATATATAATATATATAATATATATATACAAAAAGGAGCTGTACTTAAAAAGAAGCCCCAAAATGAGTAGAGGGCTGGGTTGTGGAAAAAGTCTTTAGCTACAATTTCAATTAGTGAGTAAGGAAAGCTGAGACTGTAAAATTGTTGCAAACAATGGAAAAAATATTTTAGGCAACACAAAGCACAGGTTTCCAGGAAAGTGCTATAGAACCTGTACAATTTCTGTATGAGTTTAATACCCATGTAGCCAAACATTTAAGTTTAAATTTAGGAGGAAATGAAACCAACTGTGTTTGGTTGCTATGGTGCTGATTCTAACAAGCCCCAAAGCAATGAAAAATGTACCCTTGTTTTTAAAACACTTGAAAATGGGCTAAAGTATGAGTATAATTAAAATGCTACAGGCAGATTAACTGGAGTTCTGTAAGTGTCAAACATTTATTCAAAAGGGAGCTGTAATTACTGAAGTTAAGCCTTCTGTGCTTTTAGAAGGCTGAGTTCCTCAGCAAGGCGTCGGCTGAAAGTGCAGCAGCCAGATAAGCTGTTTGCTGAAAGTGCAGCAGCCAGTTAAGCTGTTTGAGAAAAATAATAAAATGTTCTGGAAATATAAAACAAAGGGATTTGGGAAGAAAATAATGCATGTCCAAAGATTAGAGTACCATATTATGTGAAACAAAATATAGATACTACAGTGGTTCACTTATGTATGTTTTCCTTATATGAACAAAAAGACAAATAAAAAGCTATAACCTTATATGGAGGCAGATAGGGAGCGTGCCCCTCATCTCTCTTTTCCATGCTAAGGTTATAGACTGTTATTGGTTTTTAAATAGGCTTGGTTTATCCTTATACTTTTTCACATTTGTAAAGAAAAGTTAGTTTTACCTAGAAGTCTGTCTCATGTTGTAAGGTCCTGCTATAGGACAAGCTGCCCCTGAAATGGCAGGTTTTATAGATGCAAGGGAATGTGATGGAACAAAGGAGGAGGGGCTCATTGAAAACCACACCCCTTTTCCTTCACTATATAAACCCTCCACTAGGAGGCTTAGAGAGATCGGCTGGTCAGTAGGGTTCTGACCAAGGTGAGAGAAGGATCTCAGCAAGGAGGTAATGTGCAGGCTTTCACATTAACTGAGGAAGGAGAGAACACAGGAATATCTTTATAGCATCTACAGCAAGAAATATATCCTGATGTTTGAACTGATGTGAAGAAATATCATATTTTTCCTTTCTGTAAATACTGGATTTTTTTTGTTGGTTTTGAGTTTTTCTAAAATAAAATCATAAACGCAGAAGTTTGTGTTTTTTTTGCATCATAATCTGGTTGTACGATCTGTTTTATTGAGACCCACAAGTTTACACCCTTGGGTATAGATACAAGACATGATGGACCTCGC
Source organism: Neoceratodus forsteri (assembly GCA_016271365.2). Lineage (NCBI taxonomy): Eukaryota > Metazoa > Chordata > Ceratodontiformes > Ceratodontidae > Neoceratodus > Neoceratodus forsteri. Next base: position 1,562,478,456 of record CM057449.1, read on the forward strand.
TCCTGTATCCATTTCACCCCAGGGTGCCTCCTGGTTCTAAGTGTCCCAATCTGCCCACTCTTTTCCCATCCCCCACAAGAGTTCCAGGATCTGCTATTCCCTCCACTCCTTCGTCTCATAATGCCGAATATTCGGCATTTCCTATAAACTCCCGAAGGAAGTGTGGGACATTCAAACGGTCGGAGATCCTTCAGTCTTGAGGGGGAGTACCGCCTGACTGTGTTTTTAACCAACCCAACACATTCAGATCTTATCAATACTACTAAATTTTTTAAAAATTCACTAAACCAACATTTTTATTTATTCCTAATATACCCCCTTAATAAACAACTATTAACAGAACAAAAACCAAACTACTCTCAGATGGTAACTCCACCACTCTCTCTCACAAAGTGGGGGAAAATGAGGGAAGGTTTACAAATCCCACCCACTGTCTCTCACACAGAAGGGGAGAATAATATAAATTACAACATTAATACTTATTTAAACTAACATAAAAATTAAAAATAAATAAATTCTAAAAAATAAAATATTCACTCAACAAAATCACTTAACAGTCCTGGTCAGTCCAGTATTTCTTCTTAATCAGCTTTATCATTCCTTTTATCCAAGAAACAGGAAACCAAAAGTTATACATAGAGCTCACATCTCAAGGAGCCATGAATGCAATTCGGTCCCCCCTGTGGGTTCTCACTTCCACAAAGAACCAAGAACAGTCATGTATTCCAGCGATAAGTTCTAGAAACAATTCTCTAGTCGGATTTTACTACTTAATCCAAATATAGCCACTGTCATTCTCCACACAGCTTCAGATATCCAAATTTCTGAATTCAGCGTCTCCTCGCAGTCTTCACTCCAGCTGGAGTTGGGCTAAAGTTGATTTGTCATCTGATTTATCAACAGCACTTCCCAAGCTCAACCCAGCCACAAAACCCTTCCCCAGACCTGTTCTGCCCCACGGCAGCCCACCAGCTACTGTTCAGCTGAACAGAAGGACTACAGCGCCGACCGACTTACGGCAGCAAGCCTACAGCACATCACTAGGTCGGGCCAGGGTCAAGAAGAGACTCTTCTCAGAGGAAATCAACAAACTTGCTGCCCTATGAGAAAGCTGACCGACTCCAACTCTCTACTCCACTGCACCAGGATACAACACAATTCAGCTTCCGACTCTGTTCCACGCTTCACAGCCTGACTAGTAAGGCAAGAAATTCTCTTGCTTTATTACCAGATTGTTAGTTTCACTACCAGCATTTCACTGTAATCACATCCAAGGATATGACACAGCCCAGCCTCCGACTCTGTTCCATGCTTCACAGCCCGGCTAGTAAGGCAAAAAATTCTCTCGCTTTATTACCAGATTGTTAGTCCCGTTACCAGCGCTTCACTATAATCACATCCAGACATAATCCAGGGGCAATCCTTTCCCATTTCAATTTGTAAGAAGAGTCAATACAGTTCACCAGGATGAAACAAAACAAAAAATGAAGCTAAAAATAAAACAGAATGAATAACTTTAAGTTAATAAAACCAAAGGGGTAAAACTATCCTGCAGCTATTCTGTTGCTGCTTACAGCCTGCTCAGCACGGCGAGCATCTTCATGAGTTCAAGTGCTGCTGTAAAGAATTTAGATTAGTGACTACCCTCATTTGAAAAGCCTTTTTGTACTGAACACAAAAATGTAAAATAATGCACTTGGGGCACAGAAATCCAGAGGCAGAGTACAAAATGGGTGGAGTGGTATTGGCAACATTAAGAAAGCACACGTTGGAAGAAAAAAACCTTTTACATACAGTTGATTACTGTTTAACAATATTATGCATCTATGGCTGCCACTGTACATCTGATGCAAACCCATAATGACATTCCTCACTTGAATTGAAAAGTGGTGAGGGTAGAGGCCATAACTGACTCCTTGTTTTTGTGTTAAAGGGGTCAGTTTTTACAGCAGAAACAAGGAAAGGGGTCATTTCTAAAATGTGCAGATAAGCGTGGAGACCACTTTTTTCATAGCATGCCACCACCTAATACTAATAATACTAATAATAAGACTGCTACTACCCCAACCCAATACAATCATGGGAAAACCAGAAGTAGTCTACCAGCACTGAGATCAATATGGTTAAGGCACATTTACCAGAAATTACTGCTTAGAAAAGAATGAGAAAGTGACTGAGATGATGAGCAAATCCTGGACCAGATGTTTAGTTTGTTAATAGTCTCCTCCTGAGTCTAATTTTTATGGTTGTGTGGTCCAAGCTCCACAGATGTTATGCCATCATCAGATCTGTATAAGAACACTGTGAAGCACATAACTGGACTGCTGTCTGATGTTCTGCCACAGTGCTCCAGCATAGTTTCCAGTGTTTCTGTTTATGCAGCCCTTCCCTTCTGTGGGCTGCATAAACATACCCAATTCCTGGTGCAGTACTTTTCCTTTTCGCAACTGCAGAAGTGACAGCTGCTGTGTGCAACATAGTGGCGCTGACTTAAAGTGTGCATGCACAAGTATCATGCATACGTATGTAACCTCCACACCACCTTTGGCTAGCAGGCACCCCCCTTAAAAGAACTACTGCCAACTACATGGCATACAATTTTCTTTTTGCAGAACTGCACTCATGGTACCACCCCTAGCGTTGGAGTGTATACCAGGCTCATTATCTAGAGGACGGGGGCCGGGGGTTGTGGTACATACTAAAATGAACCTTTTTATTTACAACCAGGTCCAGGGAAGAGGATGCTAGGCATGTGCTAGACCTAACTGCTGAGGGGCCCCAATAATGTTCACACTTCGAAGCAACAAGTGGAATGTCTAAAGCAGTAACTGGGATTTTGCTGCATGGCTTTATTTACAGATGTTACTTAAAGCAAGGGTGGTCCCCCAAAGGTTTGTCATTGCAATGCAGGCACATTATCTTTTGCAGTATTGTTTTCCACAAAAACATCTCTATCTCTCTTACAAACTGTATATCTGTGGGATGTGCCACACACTTTAAAATCCTCCTGGTGCATGGTCTTTGCACAGGGAACAGAGGTGCCCGTCCACGAACCACTTGGCCCTGCCTGAAACTCCAGATGGCGTTCCTCCCACCCTTTGCCCCAAACAGCCTCTGTCATTCCTTCAGGTTTACACCAAATGAGTCTTCAATCCCCAGTGAATTGCTAAAGACTCCCAACTTTAACTTTAAATTCAGTACAGTTGTGGTGAAAGGGGTCCTGACCGGTGTGATCTAGCCTTATCTAGGGCACACACACCTCTCAGACAACTTCCCTCAGAGAACAGTCTCAAATTCTGTACTCACAGATTTGTTGTTCCTTCCTCCCGGTCATGGAAAGAACAAAAGGCACCTTTCCTTCTCTGGTAGCTGTCCGATTCTATTCGTTAGTCTTCCTTAAGGCAGCTGTGAACTTCAGGGGATTGTCCCTTGGAGCCACAAGAACTGCATTCCCTCTCACTCCCCCTGGAGTGAAACTAAAGAGTCCTGCAGGCAAACTGAAGATTTTAACAATCCATGGTGAGAAATACCAGGGCTCCCTTTGACAGAGCCCCAATGGCAGACCTCCTGCCAGTCTAACTGCCACACTTGAACCTACTGATGAACATTCTAAGCTCCCCAAGAATAGATGGCTCTAAAATGGTTATGCTGCTGTGAGAGTTCTAAATGACATAATCATCCTTCTCTCAGGCTAACTGAGTAAACAATGATGTCATTATGTAGAAAGCCCATAATGATTTCCCCACCAGCTGCCTTTTCCTATCTGCCTAAAACTAGTACTAATGGCATTCTAGTAACCTGAGGGGACTGGGTTATTACAAATAGTTATGTCAGCACCGCCATGTTGCACAAGGCTCACTCCGGGGCAAACTGCACATGTGCGAGTATTACGCATGTGTAGTACTGTAATCGCTGCAGTATTATGGCTGACTCTGGTGCAGTGAGAGCACCGCATATTCTTTTCACCACTCTTGCCACTCCTAAAAGCTCTCCACAGCTGTAGTGGCTCTGACCAGAGTTTGTTTTTTACAGAAATGTCTCCTTCAAAATAACAGTGCCATGTTTTATTTTCATGTTCTACAATAGTTTCATGTAAGTTTGTATATCTCAGTACTTTTTTTTAAAGTTCTGTTTATGCACCATTTATGCCCCCTTCTTCTCTGGCTCCTCCTAGCCCTCAGGTCCACTGGCCACTCCCCAGTCCTCCCCCAAATACAGTCACTCACCTCCATCTCTGGCTTTTCCCCCAGGTGGGGTCGAGAGGGGAAGACCAATGCCCTTCAGAACTGCACAATTAGTCAGGCTGCACCATGCTGGGGAGGCAGAGACCTGGGATCTACCACAGTCTTCATCATAGAGGTGCCAGGGCCATTTTCCTGCTCTTTCCTCCCTTCTAAATGGAGGGATTTGTGATCCTGGATGCTTAACCCAGCCCTAAATATGGCTGTAAGTTGCCCAAAATATAGATGGAGGAGTTACTCTTGATTGATGCTAACAATGCTGAACACGGGTGCTGGAGGGTCGGCAGGGGTCGGAGATGGATTGAGCATCTGGAGGAATGCTCTCCTCTCCTGGGGTGGGCTGGGGACAGGCGTTGCTCTGTAGCGGCCCCCAGTGGAGACCAGGGGAAGCACAGATGCAATGCGAATTGGGGAAGTAGGAGGGAAACATGAAACATGGCATCTCCATCCACCAGGATGATGGCTGCCTCAGACTGGTGCCTCTTTGGGACTCCTCATGACCGACCCGACCATAACAGCACCCAGGGTCAATGCCTAGGCTGGCAGGCCCCTTCTCCTCAGAAGAAGAGGACCCATCCGACGAAGGATAATGTTGGGTTACCCTGCGGTGGCTGCAATTTGCGGTCGGGATCAGCAGCAGAGGCAAGAGAGGTACAGGTCCTTGGGGGCAATTGGCCTGAAGGGGGGGTGGGGAAACAAATACAATGCTGAACAAGTATGTGGAGGAAAGGAAAAGACTCAAACTCCAAATTCTTATTAATTGATTTTTTATTTATAATACTAATTTCTAATTGCCACCTAACAAGATCCAGCCAACGTTTCGTGGCCATGGGGCCATTTCTTCAGGGCTCAGTGGTGGTCTTCTTAGGTGCTGGACTTGCTTTTTCTCACTTTACTGAAAGAAAGTCTGCCACTGATTTTTCTTTGTTTTTCTGATACATTTCTCAGTGTGAGCTGTCTTGTCCTCACGCTTTTTGTTAAACATTCAGTGTTCCTCTCTTTTGTCATCTTCTCATTTTGTTTGCTGAAAGCATTCCTGCTTTGCATTTAGTTGAGAGGAGCTTTCTTCTCTATCCCAGGAGATGTCACATTCATGGATGCCAAGGCAACCCACCCACATTGTGCATGTATCAGGGCACCAGTGTCAGCAATGTCTCCCCTTTCCCACTGCCTTTCTGTCTGCATTGCCACCTGTGGTCACCCAGCTGGCAGTATTGCAGTGGAAGATGGCCCCCTACTGCCTCTGGAGTAGGAGAGTGTCCTCTGGGATGCTCAATCCTCTTCTCTTCTGGCTGGCCCCTGACGACCCAAGCTCATTCCTGAACCCGGGTTGCTGGCATCATCAGCGGTAGTGCTAACGCTATGCCAATTGACCAGCTGCATATCTCAGTTCTGGATAATCTCCAGCTGCTACCCCTTCACCTCTCTTCCCTTCTTCCTTCTCTGCACAGTGTCACTTGTTTCTCTGACCAAGCTTCAGGTTGCTGTGGTGTTCCCCCCTTCCCTGGTGCTAGTCTAACTGGCCACCATTGTAGTCAAGAGATCCTTATGGCCCTCCCTTCCCAGCAGTGGAGTTCTCCTATGGTCAAGTTGTGTCATGCAGTGCTTGCAATTTCTAAATTATTGTAATGTTTCATACTGTTCAATTGTTTGTTTGAGTGGTACTCACTTTCACGACCCTGGGGGTGATGGGAAGTACACATTAAGCATGGGGCTCAATGTTAACTTTAAGTACACTAAGAACACTCATGTTGTTTCGATTGTTGCACTGCCTGATAGTGTCTTATCATACCAGGGGCTCTCGGAAACCCCTCAGTCTGAGGCACAGCCTCATGATGTACGACATTTTTATTACTTTCTTTTCTGTGTCCATCTAAGTTATTTGCATGGGCAAGCAAGATGCCATCTGCTGGAGCAGCAAATGTTTAGTATGGTGGACCTGAAGAGAAGGTAAGGGTCCTAGTGGCAGAACAACACCAAAATGCCACAACAGTTGGGCTATAAATTTCACAGATCAGCATTTGTGGTCACATTCATGTAAAGGTTACCTTACTGAGCAGTTATTTATTCCTTCACCCACGTTACGTAGCATGTATTGCATCTTTTTTTGTTCCTTCCTCGATACACTGGGTCAAGAAACAATTATTTCAGTGTTGCTCCACTTTTTCACTGGGATTAGTCATAACTGCCAGAGTAAAAGATATCCAACTAGGGAGTGTGACATACAAATAAAGCTGTAACATCATCTTGTAACCCTGCCTCTACCAGTATTCTGCTGACAGAAGCCCATTTTTTTTTTTTGTATAGTTTATTCATTCACCATCCACCAAGGAACTCTCTCCAGCAGCCACCACTTACCCCAAGCTCTAGCTCCTATCTGAGACACCTTCTCTTTCTTGCACCAGCCCGGTGGACCCCCAGGCTCTGAACCCCCTGAGATGGGGCCACCCTATCCACCCAGGGTACTCTATCTGAAATCTAGTATGCCAGGCTGGGCCCTGGTCCAGGAGAGGAGAGTGCCTGGTGTTAGGAATGTGGCTCAGGGACAGAGGTGCCATCACCTATCCCCAAGGATGGGAATTTTTCTCTTGTGTAGTTGCTCCCTGGAGTGCGACATACAATGATGTCTGTGCAATCCTGGTCGCTGTCGTCTGCCATCACTCCACCCCTGTTTATGTGGCTCAGTGCTTGAGTGACCTCTGGTCTCCACCAGAGATCCCCACTGCACCGAGCAAGCCCCAGATCCCACCCCAGGGAAGGAGAACAGCCCATCAGACGCTCAATCCTCTCCTGCTGAGCCCCGGCATCTGGGCCTGTTCCTGAACCTGGGTTGCCAGCGTGGCACAAGGTGTGGCATCCAGCACCTGAACCCTCAGCATCACTGGGCCGGCTACCAGAAGCCCATTCTTGTACAGTATATCAAAGAAGGGAGAAGCAGGCTGCGTTTGCACATGGCTCATGTCAGCTTTAAATTTCTTTCTCATCTGTATTGTTTTTTCTTCTCTTGTAACTCACAATATGAAAATCCCCATTTGTCCAATAAACAGCTATTTTCAAAAAATGTTATTCTGCCAGTTCTGACAATCTAATTTAATGCAATTTATTGCTCAACTTGCAATCCACTGTCAAAATTCTCTGAACAAAAAATAAGCACTAGGTCATGAAGGTCACAAAATACAATTTCATTAGTTATACCATATTGTAAAACTACAAAAAAACAGAAGTCATTCAAACAGATTGCAATTAAAACTTGGAATGGTTTATCAGAAGGATTATGCAATTTGCAAAATGTAAACAATTTCAGATCATCTTTAAAGAAGCTTCTATATACAAAGACTCAATGCAACTGTACTTAATACATATATATTTTGGAAATGGAATACTATTTTAGGTCATGGATGCTTGAATATTTATGCCTATTAGCTCACACTTTAATTTTTGTCTAAATAAATGTTTAATGGAAATGATTTGTATATATTAGTTACATTTTTATGTATTATATATTTAGGCCCAGATATTCAGAAATGCGCCAAAGCCCGGCGCAAGTCTGAGGCAGCACAAATCCGATGTGCCATGGTGCAACTGGAGCCATAGTCAGAGGTTGTGCAGGCCAAACTGCGCCAGTGCAATGTGGCTGAATATGTCAGAGTTGCTCCATGGCGCAGCACAAACAGAGGTGTGCCATGGCGCACGCAGAGATGCTTCAGCGCATCTGTGGCAGCAGAGCAGCAGAGCAACAGAGGGGGAAGGGCACATAGAACAGACCCAGGGACAGGGCCATGGCAGCACAGTGACAGGCCACAGGAGGCCCCCACCAGCAGGGCACACACAGGCACCCCGACACTGGACCCTGGAACACAATAGTGGCATGGACGGCAGGTGACAGGAGGTGTCAACAGCCAATGGAAGGCCACCAAGGGAGCCAGCCCGGCAGGCTGCTGGCCATGCCCCACCCCCGAGCCATAGCAGGCCACACCCAGGACCATACAGCCAAGCACACACACACAGGCACACAGGGAGCCTACCCAGTGGGCACTGTATGGGCCGGATGGCAGACAGCATGGCAGACCACATGGAACAGGCTGCACAATGCCAGGGAGAGGACCCCAACACAGTGTGCAGACAGTACCCGACCAATGACCATGGCCGAGAGCCATCACCATGCACACATCTGCCACACACCCATGACTGCTGCCCCATGGACACCCCAATGCACAGCCACCAACCAAGGGGATGGGCACCACCACAGTTGGACAGACCACAGCACACAGCAGAGAACCATGGAAGCACAGCATGCACCCCCCACATGCACACAACATGGATGGACACTGGGCCACTGCAGCATGGCACCCTATGCCACCAGCAAAGCAGGCATGGACACAGGCGGGTATGCCAAACAATATACATGTATGGAACAACTATGTACAGAAACAGTAGGGGCTGTGCAAGGGTGGGGACAGTGAGGGCAGGGAACAGGGACTGTTCAGTGGGAGGGGGTAGTGAAAGGCCCAACAGGGGTACCGGGGGACACAGATGCAACCCTAGTGATGGCCCCGGCTGGCTGCCCTGGTATGCCATCCCTCACTCCTCTCTGCCGCCAGCATGCCCTGCATGGCCGCCACCACCCCAAGTATACCCGAGACCATGAGCAAGGTCTGCCGCATGAGCTGGCTCAGCAGCTGGTGCAGTGGTGTCCACACTGGCTGCTGGACACCTATAGCAAGGGTCAAGAGAGAGGTGCCCAGTGCAATGGCCCATGGGACCATGCCCACCCACAGTGCACATGTGCGCGACTGGGTACATGCCATCATGCTTGAGGTGCATGTTACCAGTCCTGAGTAGCTTGTGCTGTGCCGATATATCATGCAGTTTGCATGGCTTGTGCGACTGACACCATGACAGCGCAGTGCGCATGTGCATTGCAGGCCCAAGCACCATGCATGCGTGGGCATTGTGCCATTGCTTGCTCCAGCAAAATACCATTGCGCATGGTGCAAGATCTCGATATTTAGATGCTGCATGCAAATGAGCTCATCAGTCAGTGAGTGTCATAGTGGGGTGCATTAGCATATCATTACTGTTGTGCATAACCCTATTTGCATGCGTTGCGACACAGACGCGCCACCGAACAGCACAGGTCATGTACCAGCATTGCAACCTTGATAGGTGTGGTGGATGCCGCAGCAGCACACTTGGGGGCAGACAGTACTGCAGGGTGGGATGGACCAGGGTGATGCTGCCAGGGCCGCAGCGGGTATGCGCTGTCACCTGTGCGAAGCATGCCATGGTGAGCTCTCTGCTATGCTGTGCTGCACCCCTTGCCTGTCCCTAGTGCCCACCATGCACACCCTGCCCACCCCCATCCCCAGGACTGTGCTGCTTATCGCACCCTGCCCATGCCACACACCCACTGGGTGGCCTGTGGTGTCATGCCTATGTTCACAGCTGTGGTATGGCACAGGGCTGTGTCAGTTGTGTGGTGCAGACATTGGTGTGCACCCCATGGCATCGCACACCACCTGGCAGATGATGCTTGGGCGCCCCTTTCTGTTGCTATGCGCCAGTCCCACAGGGCCAGGTGGCAAGCAGATGCCCATGTGGGTGCAGGCACAGGCCCCACTCACACCAGGCATGCATGCCACCCTTTGGCTGTCCTGCATCAGTGCTGTATGCTCCACCTGTGTGCTGGGGTGATGGCTGTATTCCACAGCACATGGCAGCACAGCCATGGGGACCTGTGTGGGGCAGTGGGCCATGGCCATCTGGATGATACCTGTGGTGTCTCCTGTTGGTCCTTGGGTGGTGCCTGTGGCAAGCAGGCACTTGCTGGTGGTCACCGTCATCTCCATAGCCATGGCGTGGCTCCGTCTGGTGGGTGCCTGCAGCTCCACACTGCGCAGCTCACAGGGCTGCCTCAGCAAGGCCCTGTTCAGGCAGTGCTGGCCCATGATCTTGGTGTCACCCTGGTTCCCAATGGTGCTGCTAGCATGGTACCCCCTGTGTTGGGCTTGCTGCCGCTGGGCCCTTCGTCAGCCACGTAGCTGTTCCTCCTACTGCCTCACACCCCTCAGTCCCAACCCCCATCAGGATGGGCACACTCTCCATGTCTCCTGCTGTCCACTGTTCCCCTGGGTGGTTGGCTGCTGGCTGTGTGCCACCCTGGTACACAGGCTTTGTGTCTGTGTGTGTGTGTGTCCCTCTCTCTCTCTCTGCCCCTCTCTCCCTCTCACATGCCACCTCTCTGTCCCTCTCCCTCTGTGTCTTGTGATGTGCCTGTCTGTCTGTCTGTCTCTCTGTATCTCTTCCTATCACTCCCACTCTTGGTGCAACAGCTGTCTGTGTGTTTACGCCCTGTTTTACTAGGAACAAGTCTGCTTGGAGCAACTTTGATTTGCTCCACACTTGCACCATGGTGTCATGGTTGAATAGGCCACTGCACTAGATATTCACGGGAATGCCCCCTGCACTTGCACTTGCATACATTATAGCTGTGCACTGGTGCAATAGATTTTGCACTGCGCAGTGGCTCCCGCTGAATATGGCTCCTTGGCTCAATACCGCACTTGCGCCAGAGCAACTAAATTGTGCCATGTGCAGCTGCTCTGAATATCTGGACCTTAATGTATAGTACATGTATATAAGTTTGTTTGATGTAAGTGTCTATCCGGGTTAAGCCTGTAAAAGGGCCATGTGGCCCAGTGCTTTTTTACCTGGTTAACACATTTTTTAAAATAAAAACTGGAAAAAAAATTTGGTTTCTGCTGTTTCATAACCTTGGCTCTGGAGTCCAGGTTTTCAGCCAGGCAGCCTAATTAAAGGGGATAGGAAATCTTTTCTAACTGGCAGCTGTTTATAAAGTACTTAATCTCAGAAATTATATACATTCCCCTGAATTATCCATATTTAACTGTACATGAATAAAAATGCTAAGAAAAAATGCACTTTACATTGTTTTGGGTAGCATTCTTTTACAGTTCACTTCATGGAACTAGTAATTTGGAGTATTTACTATGTCACGGTTTGTGTACAGAATGCTAAACATGAGCTATTGTCCTATCGGAACTGTGCTCAGAGTTCTGTGCACAAACTGTGACATAGTTAAAACTCCAGATCACAGGTTCCTTGAAAAGAACTGTAGCAGAATGCTGCCCATAAAAACAAAATAATGTAAAATACAGTTTTTCATGCCACTTTTTATTCAGGTACAGTTAAATACGGATAACTTAGGGGAAGGCACATAATTTCTGAAAATAAGAACTTTACAAACAGCTGCCAGTTAGAAATGGTTTCCTGTCCTCTTTAAAATAATATAAGGGTGTCAGATAAGTACTGTATAAATTTAGCTTTTCCAGTCTGCCATTTTTTACAACTTTAATATTTTCTTTATTTTGTTTTTTATGCTATGTAACTATTTGATACAACTTGCACATAGTACGTTTGTAAATGAGCTTGTCTCAATGGTTAGTTCCCAAATAAAATTGAAATTGAAAATTTAGCCTGGTGCTGCAAAGTAAGTCTGTGGGTATTTTTCCTTTCTTAATGTTTGTTTCCCACCCTTAGTATTATGTAGCTCAGGTCTTTATTCTTTTTATTTATATGTTGTTAGATGGTGGCCCAAAAGCTTTTCTGATGGGAATCTTGTTTTTGTGAGGCAACAAATTTGAATTTTTGGTCAAATTGGCAGTTTGACAGTGTATCTGTTTTTCCCACCTTTTTTGTATGGTAACATTTTGATACAGTTTCATTTTACATCAGACTTTAGATGTGTTTTGGGTACTGTGTCTTTTTTTGTGCAATTTCAAACTGCATTATACTTTTTTGTATAGCTGATTGGCTCCTGACCCACCACTGAAGCCTGTTTTGGGTCTTCTGCTGGTAACCTCCCTGCCCTGTCTGCCACTCCCCCACCATTAAAGCCAGCAAGGAACAAAATGTAGCAGGGCCTGGTGCATCTCTTGCTTTGGGTTTTCTCTCTGAGCCCCACCTCCCTCCCTCCCACTTGGTACCAGACAGTGCCATTGCAAGCCATGCAAGCATGTAGTGATGCTATGTGGAGGAGGCAAGCTTCACAGCCCAACACAAGGGTTGCTGCAGCTGTGGAACCAAGAGGCAATCCCGCCCCAGTTGGGAGCACTGCCTCATAGCACCGCCACCCTAGCCCCCTTTGGTTGCCTGCCAGAACCCACATTTGCTCCTGAGCCCTGTACACCAGCTTGACAGCATGATATGTTACTCTGTGGGCCATTGAGCAACCCACTGTATCATATAGTTTTCCATACAGGTTTTTCTCCCCTTTCCCTGCTGTCAGCCAGGGATATACCCTGTTCCCTGGGATATACCCTGTTCAGGCATTGCCATTATGTGGACTGCAGGGAGGTCTTTTCTCCCTCATTTTCCCCTTTACCTCCTGGTGTTAGATGTGCCAGTAAAGTGTTTTGCAAAGATCCTTTACTAGTTACATTGTTTGTAAGCTTATTCAGAGAAAGTTTTCTCATGCTAATTGAATAATGTTCTCTGATGTTTGTATAGGGGTGGAAGGGATTGTAGTTTGGTTCCGATGAGGTAGCCAGCTGATCCAATCCACTTCCCAGTTGATCCGTTCTCTCCTGCACTAAGACACGTAATGACGTGTGCCTAGGAAGAGTGCAGGAGTATGCCCCATTAAAGTCAACGGGAGTCCAATTTAATTACATTTTTTTACATAGTAATGGTCAGTTTCAGATTAATCAAGAGCACTGCTCTACTAACAAATGCCTTGTTAGTTGAGCATTGCCTATGATTAATCTCAAACTGACCATTATATACGCTCTGATGTAATTAAATTATTCTGACTTTCATGGGGTGTACTACCTTCTTCCTGGCAGATGTCATTACATGCCTGAGAGCGAGGGCAGAGCAAACAAATCTGGAAGAGTAAGGGATTGACTGGATGTTTCGTCAGAGTGAAATTACGATCCCTTCTACTCCCATACAGACGTTTGAGAAAATTATTGAATTAGCATGAGAAGACTTTTGCCAGCATAAGCTTACCAAAGATATAAGTGTTACCTGATCTGCAAATGTTTACAAAATCCCTTTAAATCTGAACAATGTAGCATGTCTCTGCAGAGGAGGAGGAAGCTTCCTGGCCCACCCACAGGGGTTGCTATGTACCAGAATCTGCCATAAACCCTCTGGCTGCCTCCCATGACCTGGCTTGGCCCCTGATGCACTGACCAGAGTCCGCTCCAAAACTCCAGTCATCAGTGTGCCGCTGGTATGCCATTGGAGCAGCCTCACTGCATTATACTTACCCTTGATTATTTTTTGTGCAGTTTCAACCTGCAGCATATCTTGAAGCACCTTACTTCAACTGCAGCAGTCTTTTGGCAGTGCAGAATCATGACACCATTTTGTTAGTTTGCTGCAGTTTCCAAATTGTCATTTTCTGTTTAGTTTTACTGATTTTGATGCAGTTTTTGATTTGCACACATTTCCTGATGGCAATCTCCAGCTGAAGTCAGTTTTGACACCAGTTTAGACACCATGGGTTTCCACAGACCCTTTTGTTTCAACGTGAAATACAAAGTTTGTGACAAGAGCATCAGGCAGTTTCCATATGGTCCATTCTGCCCATTCTGTACAAGCAAAACTCATGATATTTTTTTTCTCCCTGTACACAGTTCTCTGGAGTACAGGGTGAAGGTATATCTGGCTTTTTGTTTGGCAGTGGCAGTAAATAATTACACTGGTCACTCCTAAACCAGTAGCAGGAAACAACAGTACTCCTGGAAAATGGACCAGGCTGTCACCCAGTAACAAATGGATCAGAGAGAGAACTGTCTTGCAAAAAAACTTTATTCAATCCAAAATTCATACTGAACACAGACAATAGTGACAAAACCACAAAGTGCCTTGACAACAACAGCAAGTGCCCTGGCACTCTGACCAGAGAGGTCTTCGTCAGGATGTGGGTACCTGCATGCAGCCACTCCTTTTTATACCTGAACACTCTCTCTTGAACTGACCTCAGCACCAAAGGTCGAACCATGGCCCATCTCTGGAAAGAGGGTCTTCCCGTGTACAGTACAGTTCACATTAAACTTAAAGTGCAACCAGTTAATAGCCGTTTATCGGTTAAGCTGCTAAGGCTCTGCGTAGCAAATCTCTTAATGACTAATATCTGGTTGTTAGCTGGTTTCTGCAGCGCTCTGAATGAGTTGCCTGAATACTTTCAGTTGAAGACTACATTTTCTATAGCTGAAGAGACAAAAACAAGCCAACTAGTTAGCAACTCATTGCAGTCATGTAAAAAGTATGGGTTGCAAACTGGCCGCACAATAAGTTTAATGTGAACTGTACTATACTCTTGTCTAGATGATCTTTTGAAAAGAGTCTCTTCAGAGTCTTAGGCTCACAAGCCAGTTCACAGAAGCTTACACATTCTCCAGGACCATGGCTGGGTAGTAAACAAGGAGAAGAGTTTCTTACAGCCCTCTCAGAGCCTACAATACTTGAGGGTTAATTTTGCTGAGATGTAATTCAAGTTTTCCTCTCCCAGGACAGGCCAAAGAATTTTAGTTCTGAGATTTATTGGTTCAAGAGTAGTATCAGCTCATCATTTGCAAATTTGGGCTTTGATGAAAGCCACCATAGAAATAGTTCCCAGTGCCAGATTGCATACTAGTCCTCTCCAGGTCCCTCTTCTATCTATTTGTATCTCACTGGTCACCAGAATATGAACAGTTTCAAGTTCCAGTGTAGATTCCATGATTGTTTCACCAATTGCTGGAATAGTGGGAGGACATGCAAAGCCTTTTGAGATGTTCGTTCTTGATTCTCCCAGTGAAGATGGTTTTGACAACTGTTACCTGTATGACAGGCTGGAGGGAGATTTTAGATCAAATTTTGGTACTGGGGATATAGTCTCATGAGGAAATTAATCGCCAGATAAACGTGTTGAAGTTGAGCACCCTTTTCCTGGCATTGGTTCATCTCCAGAACCAGCTCAGACATTGGACAGACAATGAGGTCATAGTTGCATATATAAACAAACAAGGTAGTATAAGAAGCAAAATTATGCTCACTTTGGTGTACAGGATTCTAAACTGGGTAAAAGTAAATCTGGAATCCTTTGTTGCCAATTCACTTTGTAGGGGTACTATTGAAAACTCTTGAGTCGACTGTTTCACCTGGCGGTATGTACAGTAGCTGAACAGGCAAGACTTTTAAGCATCTCTGTCAGATGTGGTTCGGGAATCCAGACCGTGACAGTCATGCTCCCTGGCAAGCCTTTTGCACAATAGTCCTCAGCTGCCCTTATGCAACCTACCAAGAGAATGGTTTGGAGACTCTATGCTCTGGCCTGGTAACCCTGGTAACCATGTGCCACCTAACAGTAGAGCCAGCCACAATGCAATGCTGTAACTTGCAGTAAGTGAATTATCACAAAATGCTGCATGGCAAAAGGGCTTAACTGGCACTGAACTACACTGTTCCCCGCAGCATACCACAGCATTTTGTGATATACCGCAGCATTACTGCACTGCATCCTGACTGGTGCCGCTGTACTTGTGCACTCTTCAGGGTAAGGCTCACCTG
The DNA here is from genome assembly GCA_016271365.2 of Neoceratodus forsteri. Taxonomy (NCBI): domain Eukaryota; kingdom Metazoa; phylum Chordata; order Ceratodontiformes; family Ceratodontidae; genus Neoceratodus; species Neoceratodus forsteri. Next base: position 1,562,494,277 of record CM057449.1, read on the forward strand.
CTTTGAGGTTACCAACACAGTCCCACAACTCTTCTCCTCTGGATGCACGAGACTGCCTTTGGTAGTTGTGTCTTTGGTTGGCAGATACGTATCACCGTCTTAAACCTGGAATTCAGTTCACACTCCCAATATTATAGGAAAATACCTCTTTTTTAACTTTTGGTTTTTCAGATTTTCAATTAATTACACTGATCGGGGTACAGGCATGCTGTCCATACTATAATCCTTAAAGATAACAATTATACAATATGAAAGATTTAAAAATAACACATCTGATATAGTATGAGCCCTCAAAGTTGTTGAGGGGGGCAATTAGAAAGGAACTAGAAAAGACTGTTTTCTGCAGCATAAAGCATTAGAAGGCTGGCATAAAGGTACCTTATCTAGGTAGAAAATAGCCTTAAAACATTCAACTACTAACTGAGCATATTTTCAATAGTAGCATATGTGGCTATTCAAAAAAAAAAAATTTGAAGAAAATACACATATTTTTCCCCTAGCACTGGCTACTCCCCCTCACAGCTTCCATCGTAAGTCATACATTTCCAAAATTACAACTTGAGATAAATAATAGAAGAATAAGTGATAGAAACCTTCTTCTTGCATTACATGAAAGAAAGTCTATACAGCTGCATACATATTTTTCTAATTCATTTACAGCTACATACAAATGATTAATAATAAGTCATTCATTCCATTTTTGCACTTGAAACAAGACATTATTTTTAAACCCCAGATTAACCTGGGGATGAAAAAAAAGGACCATTCAATTTGCAAGTGTCAAAAATCCACAAAGCATTCTGCATTTTATTTCTGAATGCTTATTTATAAAAGCGCCTATCATGGATAATTTACTGTTGGGTTCTGAGTGAAAGTTTTTTTTTATTTACTTATCGCATGTATATTGCATTTACAGTTGATTTATGCGGGGTGGGTTCCTCCCTCCCTGGTGGAGGATGAGGGTTGTGGTGATATTTTTTACCAGTAGCTTTTGAGTCAAACCCACGCAGCTCATGGGCTCACTACTACAGACATGTGGACATACCTGTTTTATAGTTTATTTTATCCCCCCTCCATGATGTATCTTAAAGTATTGACGAATATTATCGTGCATACGGAGAGGAATGGCACCCTAATGGTATCCATTTTAATATGTAATACAATGCTTGTGATCAGACTGTATGTTTGTTATATATTAATAAACATAAAGTTAAAAAAAAAACACAAAGCAATACCTAGATTTATATATTAAACATTAAAGTCTTTAACCTAAGAATTTTTTTATGTTATCTCAGGTACTGTACCTGCTGAAAAACAAAAAGTAAACATAAGAAAGCCATATATCAAATGCTAGAAACTCTATAAAATCTAGATGTCTTTCAAAATGCAGTGCAGGCTTCTGAAAGTTATTTCAGTCTAAATATTTGAGCCATATGTTGAAATTATACTGCAAGGCTTTTAACTTCAGCTTTGGCATGTTTGGGAATAGCATAGTCAGAGTTTCCTTTTTCATCTGAGAAAGATTCTGATTTGTTTGGTGCAGCAAGGTATTCTTTTATGAAAGTAGCCAATTGATAAGGATCAGAGAAAATATACTAAACTTAATATTACTCTTTCTTTTCATGGATATAAAACAGAGAATTGCCCACCAGTTTCCATAATATTAGAGTAAAACTGAAGAAAATGCCACTGTCTGGCCCGAGTCTGTGGCTCAAATCAGGATGGAAGTATACCTTATGTTGCTTAAAGGGACGCTGTCAACCTTTTTTATATCGTATTATTTTTAGGTAAAACCCAGATTATATGATTACTTACTTCCTCTAAAATTCATTGATGTTGCTGATTGTTTCATCTGCCTCCTTGCTTATTAGAACCGAAATGCATGGTAACATATAACTATGCCCAGCTTTGTTTTGCTGCAAATCACTGAACTACTCTTAGTGAAAACTTTCTGAACATTAGAAACACCCTCAAACAGTGCAGCCACTCCTGATACACAGTCTCCTCTACTCCCACTGCATAATGAGTGGCTAGATTGTGTTGTAGGTGTTTCAGAGTCTAGGAAAGATGCAGTAGGAGCTGGTCAAGAAACGTAAACAAACACGTTTTGGTGTGGTAACACCAGTGTGGTGGGCAGTCAGTTTTTCACTTTTTAAAAGAAAAAAGGGATCTGAATCAAACTACCAGCTGAATCAACAGTCTCCATAGAATGTGAACAATCAAAAAATGTGTTTTTTAAACTAGGGACACTTTGAGGCCTAAGTGGGTTGACAGCGTCCCTTTAAAATTTAAAGCACTTTTCATGCAAGCTATTTTGATCACATAGTCACGGTCACACTCTAGGGTGAAGTGAATTAATACAGTGGCTGGCTTTATAATATTCTGCTTTGACTCAGAAGAAGCAATGGCAAGATCTGCTTACTTTTAGATACAGTGGGTACATGAAAACTCTGACCAAGGGTGGTAGGTTGTCTTTAGAAAAAAACAAGTGTTTCCATGAAAAGGTCTTAAATTAAATCCCAAGTAATAATTTCCACTGCTTCTAGGTTAGGAAGACCTACTAGTCTGAGATGGTTTCTTCTAGCAATAATTTCAAGATTCTTGACTTCCTGGCTTGTTATATGTTCTCTCCGAGAACAGCTGATAGTAGTTCTACATTAAAATCAATGTTCACCACAGCAGCAATTTGATTTTTAGAAAGTTCAGACTATGTTTGCTTTGACTCCTTAAGCTGAAGCTTGGTTGAATCACACTTGGCAGCCAGCAGTCTACAATTGGCGTCTAATTTAGCAATGGCAGTAAGTAAGATATTATAAGACTTACTGATAGCCTTAAAGAAGTCTAGCCTGGTAGAAGAAATGTGTGCTTTCTCAAGGGTTTCAGAAGCTTTTAGCTTCTGCTATCTCAGTAGTAGGTTTCAACACTATTGCTTTTTGTACGTAGCCCAGAATTGAGATTTTAGCTGTGGCTGATAAACCCTCTCTCCTGGGCTACCTGACTATACAGCTCCTAGGTACTTATCTAAAGGTGCAGTGCATGTACATTTATCAGGCTGCTGCTGGTCAGAGGGAGAAACACTTGGGTATTTTCTCTCTTCTTTTCTTTCTTGCTCCAGTATCTTTCTGTTTCTTTTTTGAGAGCTTCGACAGATCTAATGGCACTAGATACATGATCCTGATGATTTAAACAGAGTTTTGTTGCTTGAGAAAGATTTTAAGAGCACTTTAACTCAAATGCACTGCAGAGCTTCTCAAAAGAGCAGCCTTCTGCCATCAGCCATCTTGCTGATCAAAAAAATATCCCTTTAAACATTGCTCTAACAAGATTACACCCAGTAGCGTAGCAAATTCCCAGAGGGCCTGGGTGCAAGGGTATGTTATAGGGCCCCCCTGGTTTTGAATAGACATAAAAATTATGATTTGGGCCCCTCAAACCTCATGGGCCTGGGTGCGACTGCACCCCCTGCACCCTTGCAGCTACGCCCCTGATTACACCCTGTACTCAGAGTCAACTGAGATTACAGCAATTTCTCCAAACTTGCATGTACTGAAACCAACCTCTGTAAATAGCAAATAATCTCTTTATTTATCTGTGACCCCAAGCTTGATTCTTTTCAATTTTTAGACCTTATGTTTTTTTCTTCCCCAGAAAGAGCATCTTGGCCTTCCCCAGCTAAATTTTTTCTTCTGTTTTAGGGCCCTTTGATTAGGCTTCTGCCAGGTTTTGCTACATACAGGGTTTCTGCTTCTTGACATTAAGCCTGTGACCTTTATTTGAACTCAGCCCCACCCTTCCTCCACCCTACCCTTGCTACTACCCTATAATTTACCTGCCTTCCTGAGGTCCCCATTAACCAATCCCAGCATCAAACTCTGCTTGCTACTCCATAGAGGGCATCATCAGTTCCTGCACTGATTGTCCCACTGGAGTGCACTCTTACACTGAGTGACACAGCCCAAGTTTGTCTGCTGATATTCCCTTCCTGGCAGTGCCACCCCCTCCCCCCGCTCAGACAATGCCTTTAGCTGTATCCCTACTCTGGAAAAATGTTAGGCCTCAGTCCTTAGCTTCTGTCTGTCCCATAAGACCATGTCCCTAGCTGTTGTCTTTCCCTCATTTTGTCTCTGACAATGCCACTTGGTTGCATCTTTTTCCTCCTGTAGCCAGATCCCAACCATAATGCCCTTTTTGCTAGTTAAGCTAACTCCTAGCTGCTGTATGTCTGCAAAATATCCGTTTTTGTAACTTAAAACCATATGTTCTTATTTTATTGTTACCTTTACTCCCAGGATCACTATGTATTTTCTCACTATACTGTTTGTTCTGTTCTTTGATATGACGTGGAGCCTATGTAAAAGAGCCTTTGGCTCAAAGGTATTAATTCCAAGATTGAAACAAATAAAAATAAATAAAAAACCTAAGGATGTAGGGTTGTAAAGTGGATTCCATTTTGGCAATGGGCATCCTAGGGCCTTCCTTTGAAGAAAGCACCTTGAACCTCCTTGGTTTGGACCAAGACTTGATCATAACACTCTCAGTCTTGACTGGATCTTTCCTTCAGGTAGTTCCTTCCTTGGGCTCAGTCTTTGATACATCTCAATTAAATGGCTTGTTTGGATGCTTGCGCATGAAGCACTCCTATTTTGAGAGTCACTAAGCGTTTTTGGCTTAGCCTTGAATCACCACTCCAGAGCAGGGAGTCTTGAGTCATTAAGCTAATGCCTAATTTATAGAAACATAGAATCTGTTGGCAGATAAGGACCATACGGCCCACCTAGTCTGCCCATTTCCCTAGTCACTGCTGCAGCCCCAGATCCTATTTGATCTGTGGCTCTCCTGCTCTGCACATCTCCCGGGTACCCTTATTTCTATTCCATGCACTCTTGAACACCCATATTGTTTTCACACCCATCACTTCTGCTAGAAGGCTGTTCCATGGCTCCACCACCCTTTCAATGAAAAAGTACTTCCTAACATTATCCCTGAGCCTTCCACCCTTCAGCCTCATATCATGCTCCCTTGTTCTTGGGCAGAGTTTTCTCTGAACTATGCTTTCACCTGTACCCTATTTATTCCCCCAAGATACTTGAAAGTCTCTATCATATCTCACCTCTGCTTTCTTTTCCTCCAGTGAATAGATATTACGGTCCTTAAGTCTTTCCTCATACGACTTCTGGTGCAGTCCATGTGCCATCTTCATTCTCCTTCTCTGGACTGGCTCTACTTTGTCAATGTCCTTCCGGAGATGTAGTCTCCAGAACTGGATACAGTACTCCAGCTGAGGCCTCACCAGTGAACTGTATAGTGGCATCACCACCTCTTTCCTCCTGCTTGTTATGCCTCTCCCTATGCACCCCAACATTCTGTTTGCTCTCCCCACCACTTTTTCACACTGTTTGATCACCTTCAGGTCATCAGATATATAAACCCCAGGTCTCTCTCCTGACTTGTGGTGGCCAGAATTTCCCCACCCATCCTGTACTCTTCCCTATATCCTGTATCCTATGCCCTATATCATTTGGTGTGCAACTCTCCATATCTGTGTATGTTCCTCACTCCATCTTATTCCCTTGAAGCTGAATAGACCAATACCATCCTTGAGTTTTGTGGGCTTCTCTTACTGAGAGCTTAAGTGACTTGTTCAAGTTCACACAGTGAGTAAGTGGCAGTAGTGGGGGACAAACCTGTGTCTCCTAATTCTCAGTTCATTGCTTTAACCACTAAACTACACTGTTTGCTTCTGTAAATACTCCCAGTATCAGGAAAAAATGTGAAGCCATCCTGTCAGTGCAGGAAACTACATACTATTCTAAGCATATATTTTTTCAGTGGGGATGTTTTTGAGTCACCTCCACACGAACACACCTGAATCATACCCATAGTGAAACTACAGAAGTCATGGCTGAATAAAATCATATGGAGAGCACTGAGATTCTGTAACTAGTCAGTACAGAATGAATAGTGTAACAGTAAATACGTGTGCAGCATCATTTGTTCAGTCCTGATCTGGGATTTCTCTGTACAGTTAACTCTGGCGAAATGCATTAGTGCTGTTGCAGCAACATGGGGGTTACAAAAACCTAGGTTTGTATGCCCGTTAACTAAACTCCACTCCATAAACTGATCAGCTAACGGTGATTTGCTCAGAAAAGTGAGAAAACTCAATATTGCTATTCCCTGGTCATCTCTGTCTGTCTGAGTCCGAGTCTCTGTCTCTGGCACCTAATCAGGAAGTGTGATTATCAAAAATATTAAAGACATCTTGACTAGAATGTTTGTTTAACAAACCATAAATCATATACACTATGTGATGTTAAATCTAGAACATCAGCACATTTTCCATGACCTACAATGTTTTTATCACTCTAACATAAATTGACTACATTTACATCAGAAGCAATCCAAAAACAATCAGAACTGAAAGTTTGTTTCAAGGAAACTAACTGCTAGCGAAATAAACTTTGCTGCAAAAAAGAAACTCTGCCCTGCATGAACTCGAAGAGTACAATGAGAAAGCCCTACTGCACCTGTGAGAAGACTGAAGGTGCAGCGTGTCCACTGGTTGCTGTCTATGTTATAGGAATCTATATACCGTACTAGAATCCGATCATTACTGTAGTCCAAATCATTGCCTCCTAAAACATAAAGCTTCCTGTTCACTGCTGCCATGACATGATACACCCTCCTCTGTAACATTGGGCTGCGGCTGATCCAGTCATTCTGAAAACATAGAAAAAGAGGGTATGTGAATAGGGACAACACTGGAGAAAGGCATTACTTGTGTTACAGCTGAAGGCATCACATTGTCTGGACACTACCAGATATTTCACAATATTTCTAAGGGGAAATCTCTCTGGTGGCCCTAACAGTGGTACTGCAGACAGGTTGCCTGCCTGCCTACGGTGATACTGCAGGCAAGCAGGAAATTTTTCTACCAATATCACAGGAATTTCAGGAACTATCTGGACATGTCAGTGACTGCAGCTGTACAGATCTAGGAACTCAGGGTTACCACCTTTCTACTGAAAACATGCTGAGAATTTGGCAGATGACCCGCTCTTAGCAGAACCCACAGGCACAGTGTCAGCTATTAGAGTTTGCTGGTCAGCACTTACTTATGAGAACATATAATGAATACTAATGATCACAGCAAGTGTGCAGCATGACACGTGACCAGTTGAAGACTTGTTTCACACTGCAAAAATAAGGGGCAGGTGACAACTCTGTATACACTGTCCCTCATTTGGTAGGATGTCTCCCAGTTTGTTGTGCTGTCTATAACAATAACAGTTGTTTCATTAACATTGATACTGTTTTTACTCTGAGCCACTTATTTAACAATTCCTTTAAGTAAGCCATAACACATGACAGGGTGTGCACTTTGCTAAATCGATGCACCCTCCAAGTGCATTGCAAAGCATGCAGCCTCGTGCCTTCAACCCTCAGAATGTGTGTTGAGATATAACTTCCCTTCTTTTATAATGGTGTTTATTTATTGGTGCAGTATTAGCAATTGCTAACCATCTGAAACACAAATTATTATAATAAATAACGTGACCCGTCTGGGAATTGAATCCATGCCCCTGGAATACTGTTCCAGTGCTGTGCCAACTAAGCTATCAGGCAGCAGATTTGCAACTGTGAAAGAAAGTGACTGTGGAAAGCTTCAGATATCCACTTGATCTGATAGCTTAGCTAATAGAACTATATGCTAAGGGCCCAGGTTCAATTCCCAGTTACGTTACTATATTTTGTTCTCATTTCAGTTTGTGTTTCAAATAATAGTTACTGCAAGCCTTACACATCATCATGCTCACGCCACATCAAGACAAATCCAGCAGCTGCAATCTAACTCTTATACAGTATGTGAGATCTTTGCTTTTCTTAAAAATCCACTGATCTGTTTTTTTGCAAGACCTAACCTCTCAGACTGGGGTTCCTGGGCTCCTGTTCATTCTTTTAGTGGGTTCTTAGAATTACTAATTTATTTACTGATTGAAAATCTGCATCAATCTGATGGTGAGATATCTCCATGACATATAGTATCTTGTTTTTCCATGAGTCTCTTGGTTCAGCAGGGGATTCAAAGTGCTTAGTTTCTGTACAGAACAATAGGATATACAAAGGCTGGGACCAAAAGAACACACAAATACACATTCACAGAGGTACTGTGATCTATGGATCAGAGCATTGGCTTGAGAAATGGAAGATTACAGGTTCAAATCCTGCTATGGTCAAATACTCACTGTGTGACCTTGGGCAAGTCACTTAACCTCTCAGTGCTCCGGTCCACACAGCTACCACATCTGGGCACTGGCAGTTAGCGTCATATGTCAAAATGTAGCAATGAAGCAAGGCAAGATGTTTTTTCTACAACCAAAAGCATGGTATATACTGCAAGCCTGGTCTAGGATACCTGGATATAAACAGACTAGCCAGAGCCGATACGGCTGTGGTGAGCTGACAAATGGCTGTTACATGTGTGCATAGAAAGTTTTTAATGACCGGATGTAACGTGGCCATTTTTTAGAGTTGTTTCTCCAAATTTTCAACATGGCCTTTTTGGGACCCCACCTCATGAAGAGTACCACTGTCATTTCGTTCACTTGTCCCAAAAGGTGATTTCGCAGAGTGACCGTACAATTCTGTGCCACAGGTATGAAACACATTTCAGGCAGGATGTGAAAAAATGACAGCTGCACTGATAATAAGGAGGTATGCAAAAATAGTAATGTTGAAAATCTGGAGTGAAAATATAAAAAATTGGAGGAGTTAGGAGCATGAGTAGAAACTGTGCAACACACACTTGTAATGTAGTCATTGTTTGGACTTTTTTCACCAGATTTGCAACATGGGCTTTTTTGGACCCCACCTCATGAACAGTGGCACTGTCGTTTTGTTACTCAGTCGCAAAAGGTGATTCCACACAGCGACTGCAAAATCACCTTTTGGGACTGAGTAACGAAATAACAGTGACAGTGTTCACGAGGTGGGGTCCCAAGAACCCCATGTAGAAAACCTGGGACCCAAATTCCTAAAAATGGCTGATGTATCAGCATAAGTTGAACACCCCATTGACTGCCATTATAACACACTTACCTTTGATTCTTCAGTATGCGGTTCGGCTTTGAAGAGTGCAGACATGTCCCGGTCCAGAGAAAGATGACAGCACTGACCTCCAGAGGTAAGTATGGGGTGAGGAGTGGGTTGTGTGGAGGTGGGTGCTCAGTGGGAGGGTGGGGATGAGGGACTAGGGCGATCATGAGGGACCATTTTCTTTTTTACAAGTAAGAAAAAAGACATCAGGGGATGGTTTTCTTTATTTACCGGAAAACAGAAGAAAAAAAGGTTACATTTGGACACAGGCTTTTGCAATGAATCTCCCTTCTTTATGTAATAGTGGAATCATATGTGGAAGCTGCAGAAGCTTTTGTGCAGCTAAAGATACAGACACGCAGGGCCCTGTGGGCCCTGCACCAAGGGAAGAGTCAATCTGGCTATGAATCTGTGCAGCTACAAATACATACACGAAGGGCCCAGAGGCCCTGCACCAAGGGAAAAATTCATCAGGCTGTGGAAGAGCTGGGACCTTGGGCCCTGTGCTTCCATGCAGCTACAGATACATAGATGAAGAGCCCAGAGAATCCTGTGCCAAGGGAAGAGTCTAGCTGGCTGCAGAAGTACAGGGCCCTCTGGATGGTACAAATTAGTACGGCTATCTGGTGGGCTGCAGAAGTGCAGGTTTTTTGAGTGGCTACAGATACAGATGCACAGGACCAGCAGGCTGGGGTGGTGCCATATGGCAGTGCCATCCCCACAGCACTGGCCCATTCAGCTGGCTCACTGAACTTGCCCCCAAACTCAGCAGACTGACATGGTATCACAGCATACTACCCAATGGGCCCAAGGCTGACCTTGCACACAATGTTTCTTCATAACTTTTTTTTGACATTCTAAACTGGTGATCTAAGATTTTTGCGGTGTATTTCTGAATAATTCTTTATTAAACAAACCCCAGAATCTGGCTAAACAGGTCACATTTACCCAGGTTCAGGTGCTTGTTTTTCAAATGCATCATTTTTAACAAACAAAATGGTGTCACTCAGGACCCAAAATCTTTACTCGTGAACTTTCAGCTTTCAAGAGCCCCTGATCGGGCTACCACCTCATGCTGTGAGGCGCCATGGCTGGAGGAGCCAGCCAACAGTGTGCGCCACTCCCACCCACCTAGGAGCACCTTTGACCCACTTTCAAGAGCCCCTGATCAGGCTACCATCTCATGCTGTGAGGCACCGCGGCTGGAGGAGCCAGTCGACAGAGCGTGCTACTCCTGCCCACCTAGGAACACCTTTGACCCTCTTTCAAGTGCTCCTGATTGGGCTACCACCTCACGTTGTGAGGGTCCATGGCTGGAGGAGCCAGCCGATAGTGCGTGCCACTCCCGCCTGCCTAGGAGCACCTTTTGACTTGCTTTCAAGAGCCCCTGATCGGGCTACCACCTCACGCTGTGAGGCGCTGTGGCTGGAGGAGCCAGCCGACAGTGCACGCTACTCCTGCCTGCCTAGGAGTGCCTTTGACCCATTTTCAAGAGCCCCTGATCGGGCTACCACCTCACGCTGTGAGGTGGCATGGCTGGAGGAGCCAGCCAACAGCGCGCACCACTCCTGCCCGCCTAGGAGCACCTTTGACCTGGTAAGCCTGCTCTCAGCATTGGGGATTTTCCTGGAACCCCGATTGGATGGCAACCCTGTTTCTCCCTTATGATTGGCTGCCGCTAAGTTGCGGCTCCATCTGGGATTGGCTGCCTGACGAATCCTCTCCTTTTAAAAAAAAGCTACTCTGGGCGCCTGCTCGCTGTACGCTTCTGGTGGAAATTTTTCAGCTAATTGTGAATGTTTACTGGGGGGAATCTTTAGACTGTCATAATGACTGTAAACTAAACTTTCTGGGAATGCATTACTGACAAAAGTGATTAGTGCTACTGTTATTCTGGTTGCTGTGTTTTTCTTCCCTTGATCTTCCTAAACCCTGACTCAGTCTGTCTCCCTCACGCGTCACTCTATTCTCTCTCTTCCCTCACCACCCAGGGCTAGCGGCGCCGCAGTAAATTACCTTACTGTCTGGTCTCGCCCCCCCACTTACTTTGTATAACTCCTCTTGCATATACAGTATCTCCCCCTCGCCCTCCGATTTAGTCCTGCAATCTGCTTAAGCTGTTACACCCCCACCCTCTGATTAGTCCTGCAAATTGCTAAAGCTGTTTTGTCCTGATAGTAGAGCTAAAAAAACCCTACCTCTCTCTCTCTCTCTCTTTCAGCTTTCAAGAGCCCCTGATCAGGCTACCACCTCATGCTGTCAGGTGCTGTGGCTGGAGGAGCCAGCCGACAGAGAGCGCCATTCCCGCCCGCCCCAGGAGCGCCTTTGACCCAGTAAGCTTGCTCTCAGCATCGGGGATTTTCATGGAACCCCGACTGGATGGCAACCCTGTTCTTTCCTTCCGACTGGCTGCCGCTAAGTTATGGCTCCATCTGGGATTGGCTGCCTGACGAATCCTCTCCTTTTCAAAAAAAAGCTACTCTGAACACCTGCTTGCTGTACGTTTCTGGTGGGAATTTTCTTCCCACACCACCCACCCAGACCCTGGCCTCAATTAAATACTCTTACTGTAAGAAGCTAGGTCAACCCCTACTCTCGTATTGGTCTCAGCACACTCAGCCACACCAGTGCTTAGTCCACCCCCCTTGGATAACCCCCGCCTCTTAAAGCTGTTGCTGATCAGCCTTCTAAAACTAGTGCAACATAACACTACTAGCCTCATATAAGGTCATTGTTCTAACCACTCCGGCCATGTGGCAGCACCCCTAGCATAGGGAGGGACAATGCAGTGTTGACTGCATGGGCAGCAACTAACCATTTAGTGAAGAGATAACTTCTTTTGGCATAGGGCCCAGAGTGTTCTGTGCTTCGGCAGGCAGAGGGGGTCTTGGCCCAGTGTGTCTGCATCTGTAGCCACATAGAAGCGTAGGCCCAGGTGTGCTTCTGCAGACCCCACCCAAAAAGTCTTTGCACTTCTAGCCACACGGAAATGCAGGGCCCACAAGATTAAAGTTCAAGCGGCAAAACAAGCAGTCAGGAAGAGAAACAGAGTATGTACAGTGCAGAACAATATTAAGACCTAATGCACTGGGTAACTCTTATTTACATTGAGCAGCTAGGTACAGGAGAAAACTAATTTTTTGAGGAGATGACTATGGTAGCCATTTCAAAAAGCCTGTACTGTCTGAAACTGATGAAGGTCAGCTGAGATGGAGTTCCAGAGTCATGGGGCAACACAGGGGAATGCAATGTCACCGAGTTTGTTTTCATTTTAGGTATAGAGAACAAGCCATAGTTGGCAGATCTTAGGAGGGTAGGTGCAGTTAGAAGGCTGAAGGAGAGAGGCATGTGACAATGATTATTGTTTGTGGAGGAAGATGAAAATAACACCACACGGGGTGAGAGCATGAAGGTATGCAGGAGGAAGCCACCCAGGTTTGGAATACAACGTACAGAGTTGGACAAGGTGATTTGTGGCAAGAACCAAATGGCAAACATTGTACATCACATCCCCTTCTGTAAGGTGGTTTTGGCTGAGGCCAAGAAGACAGCAACCCCATATAATAGTTTAGGGAGTAGTATGCCCATACAGTGACTAAGCGGGCTTTTGGGGTGAGACTATGATTGACCCTATATGAAAGCCCCAGTAGGGAATTTCCTGATTTGCATATGTTCATGACATGCAGGGGGAAGTCCAAAGACTGATCCAGTGCTACCCCTGTATAATTAAATGAGGATCCTGATGCTCACTGGGTTCTGTCACTGCACAGGAAAGACAGAGGGAATGGGCACATTTTTAACCTTGGGATCAAGTGAAAAACCATTGACTAGGTTTTTGAAGTGTTCAGGTGGATCCTATTAGCAGAAAGCCAATTTTTGTACCTCCTGGAGGTCAGATGACAAACCATTATTATTGTCAGCTATGCTGTCTGAGCTTAGGAAGAGGACAAGGTCATCTAACCAGAGAATTGGTGTGCTATACGAATGAAAATGATGAATGTCATTTATATGAAGCGAGAAAAGGTGAGGCCCTAAAATGGAGCCCTATGGCACACTGATCAAGGTAGGAGCAGAATCTGAGAAGGAGGTCCCCAGTTTGACTCGTTGATACTTGCTTTTGAAATAGTTTTTGAACCAGGGTAGCTCTGAGGAGGACACTCCCAGATTACCAAGCTTGGGGCACTGTAAGTGGTGATCATTGAGGCTGAAGACATTAGTGAGGTCTATAAAGACAAAGCCAGTGAAGCTGACATTGTCCATAGCACCAGCAATGTTCAAAGTGAGGGATAGGAGGGCAGTGGTAGTGCTATGACCTGTACGGAACCCATGCTGTGCGGGGTCTATTGTTGTAAGATACTCACTAAATTGGTATTTGTACATCTCCTCCTCTATTCCATTTTATTTACACTGGGGTTTTAAATAAGGCATGGAGCTTCTTCTGTCTTACCTCCCTCCACTTCTTTAGCACCATCTTTCACTACTATATGTGATTACACTATCCCCTATTCTCTCAACTCAAGCTCTAAGGGAAAACTTGCTTTATCTAAAAGAGTAAAATAAAAGTTGCCCAGGAACTGTCCTCTGCTTCAGTGGTATTTCAAAACACCTGTCATTCACGCAGTATTCAGCATTCTAATCCTTGTGGGAGGGATGAAAGGTTTTTATAGGTCTGCCAATTTATTTTATATTCATAATATCATATCAAGATCAAGAAGGGCAAATGAGACGCATACAGCACAGTACAGTTCTTGAAAATGTATATTCTGATATATTTATTTCCATATTATTGTATTATTTGATACTTTGTACTTTATATCTGATCTTATCTGTGTCAGTCTTCACCATTCATTACTACTGGGTACTGCGCTGGAGCCAGGACCCTGCGGGAGACTTTTTTTTCATGGGAGGAGCAGACGTAGGGCTGGCGCTGCTCTAGAGGCCGACGTTCTACGTGGCGCTCGAGGGTTGGCAGTTAGCCAATGTCGACTCTGCCCCAGCCCCAGTTCTTTCTCTCCCACCATCGAGTGTGGATCCTGTGTGAGATTGTGACTGTAAATTGCTGCCTAGTCCATCATGCTTGACCTGTTTCTTTGCCTCGGTTCTGCTCGCCTACTCGATGTCGCTTTGAAATAGCGGTAAGATCTTTCCTTTTTATAAGCGGTGTTGAGTACTGTGTTTTATTTACTTTTCTGTTCGGTCATGTCTTACCCGGGGGGCAAGAAGACGTCGAAGAAAGGGGGGACCCCTTACGCCGGTGCCCCTGTGGCCACCTTTGTTCTGTAACGGACCAGCATGACCGCTGCCTTTCTTGCCTCGGCCCTGAACATGATAAGGATAACTGTGATATTTGTTTCTCCATGGACCACCGTGTGATTTAAAAATGTGCATTGAAGGTCGGACGTGCGCCGCCGACTTTTGGATGTCGACTGCCCAGTCACCGGGACAAGGCCAGAATTCTCACCCCTTCCTCCGGGTCCACTCCCAGTCCTATATGGCCCATGGAGGAGGGAACCCCTGCCTCTTCTAGCCTTGCTGGGGCAGGGATTTCTTCTGTGGTGCAGGAGGCCCAGGCAGGCTCCCTTGGGAGTCAGTCGGGAGGCACCGCATTGGCAGTCGCAACTTCGGTGGTGAAGGCTCCCTCGGTGTCGTGTTCCGGGTCCTTTGGGACCAGGCCAGTACTGTCCTCAGTGCCATCTCGTGGTGTCGTTCTTGGTCCCGGTGCCACTTGCGGCACTGTGGGCTTGGAGTGTGGTGCCATGGTCAGTGTTGGGCCTGCTATCAGTACCACCTTAGTCTCTGATGCTGTTCGCGGCATCGGGATTCTCAGCGTTATTGGGTTAGGTAGTTTGGAGGTTTTTGGGCCTGGTTCTGGTTCCGGTGCCATGCACGTTGCTGGGGCAGGAGGCAGCACTGTCCCTGTTCTCAGTGCCGCTCGCAGTGCCATGGATGGGGTCGGCACAGCGGTCGGGGTCAATTCTGTCTTTGGCACCACGAGCAGTGCTGGAGTGTTGTGTGGCACCATGTTGGGAGCCATGTCTGGCCTCAGTGCTGCTCACGGAGCCGGGGTGGGTAGCAGAGTTGAGCGTGGTGCCGCATTGGGTTTCAAGCTTTGCAGTGCCGGGGGGAGTGCAGAACCATGCTGGGGGTCACACCCAACTCTGGGGCCATTCACGGCACCGGGGTGGGTGTTGGCGCCAGGCATGGGACAGTGCTTCCTTCTGGTCACGTTGGAAGCGTCAAATCCCAGGGTGCCCGACCTCAGGGTCTGGGTACTGAAGGGGTCCGTGGGGTTGTTTGGCATTGGACCTTGGAGCCTGACTCTTCAGAGGTAGATTCTGGGTCTCATCCAGACTGGCTCCCGGGTTCTTCGGAGTCTTTGGACCCCTCTGTCTCCAGCACCACGGCCCCCACTCATCCTCCCTCTGGGACTCAGCTTTTGTTGGTGGACCTCAGGGTCAGGGGATCTGACCAGCCAGCAGTGGTCCCTGTGACTACTGCTGTACAGCCTGGGGTCACTAGCATGACTGTTTCCACAGTTGGGGTACCCCCCTCCTTGGTGTGTTTAGACAGCCCAAGTTTGGGGCAGCCCAGGGCGCATCAGGAGGGGAAGGGTGCGGTTCCTTGGGTGGACTCCTCGGAGACTGCCCGGAGGTGCCAGCTACCTAGGTTGATGGCTAAAGGATGAGGTCCCTCTTTGAATCCAAAGGGTTGAGAGGTAGAGGTGTGGCGCAACGAGCCCTTCCTAGAGCCCAGCTGGGTTTTGGTAGGAGCCGAAGCGCAGGCCCTTGCTTTCCCTAGAGGAGTCCCCGAGGGGGACTCTTACTTCTGAGGTCAGGGGCCGTCCTTCTGGACTCACACAGTCATGGTTACCTCACGGGGGGATTTCTTCCTTTGGGCACAGCTCTGACCATTCCGACCTGGTTGAATGGCTGTTAGCTGCAGCAGCCTTTGGGTCCCCCTCCTTGCGAAGGGTTTCCTGTTGGCCCCCTTGTCCTGACAGAGACCATTCTCCTGTTGCCAGGAGCCTGTCCCTCGAGCCTCTGTCTCCATTCCTGGTGGTCCCAGGTATTCCTGGTCCTCACGGACCTCTTACCTGGTAACAGTTCAGAGGTTCGGCTGCACATTTTCCCACCTACCTCCATGCCTTGGACCAGAAGGTGTTTCACCACGCTCCCGTGCAGCCAGACCCTGAACCTGGGAGCTCATCTTCCTTCTCTTTTCCCTCTACTGAGGGAGAGGAACCTTCTGTCCACATCTCCCCAACATCTGATCTGTCCTCATATCAGTGCTTCCTTGTGAGGATGCTGGATAAGCTTCACCTGACCCCGGTCCCAATCAGCAGTCCCGAGCATGTGACGCATGCCTTTTTAGGTGAATACAGTGCAGCCCACCTGGTGGCTCCTGCCTGGCCTATTCCTTTTCAGGAGGCGTCATATCGGCTCTGGCTATGTCCCTTTTCCACAGTACCAGCCCCAAGGGACCTATGCCAGCAGTATTGCACTCCCCCTGGGTCTCTAGGTTCTCTGCCTCATCCCCCTTCAGGATTGACCTACCTCGGGGCCTCACACCCCTTACCATGACCACCCTCCGGATTCAGACTCTGCAGATTTCGACTTCTGGGGAAGACGAGTGTTCTACTCGGTATGGATCTCTCTGTCAATTTCAGCACATCAGGCCCACTATGCAGCCTATGACAGGTTCTTGTGGTCCAGGCTAGGACAACTCCTAGCATCGATGCCTGATTCAGAGGAAACCAGGCAAGCCATTGCCCTCTCTGCGCAGGGTCTGGAGCTAGCAAGGCACCAAGCAAGGGCATCTTACGATGCCAATGAGGTAGCTTCCAGAGTGGTTGGGACAGCGATCTGCTTCCAGCGGATGGCATGGCTTCACCTAAATCCAGTTTGTCACCCCTGGCCCGGCATAGGGTGATTTACTCCACCTACCAGAGAATCCATCCCTTCTCCCGATGGGTGGGATGGCAGCCCTCGGGGCACCTTCCTTCCCCCACTGTAGGATTCCCTTATCACCCAGACCAGTCTCAGACCTCTCCAGGCCTGTAAGGGTTCTCTCCTGCAGTGTCTCACCCACTGCGGGCTAAGGGCTTAGTCCCTTAGGGTGCTTCAGGGCCCCCCTCTTGGGGGGGCTCGGTACTCACTCAATAGTGATGAATGGTGATGACTGACACAGATAAGATATGAAAATTATGTACCTACCTTAATTGTTGATCTTTCTGTGTATCTTCACCATTCATCACTAAATCCCACCTTCCTTCCCCATGGGGCCTCAGTCTCTGGACTTCTCCCCTCCCCTGTGTGTCTTTCCTTTCCTCACTCTCCTCTACCTTGGGTGTAAGGTGGAGAGGACTGTGGAGACACACAGGGGTGACTTCTTTGAGCTTATAGAGGTTGGAGGGGACCTCTCCTATTCTCCCTTCTTAGGGAGTCTCAGAATGAGGGGGCATCCTCTTTTCTCCCCCACTTCTCAATTTTATTATATGTGGGCCCAAAAATTGACCCCACATATTTTCCCCCCAGCCTTTGGCTGCTAAAAATTTTATACCCCCCCCTCTTTTGGGCTGGAGGGGGAGAGTTGAGACACACCCTCAGCCTGCACTTCTTAGTGGTTGGTCATCAGACCTAAGCTGCTTCAAATTCTGTCCTGCAGCTGAACTCTTAGTCCAGATCTGGACTTATCCCTAAAAAGCCTTATGTGCGACTCCACTTCTGAGGGTATGTGACTCTCCTCCCCCCCAATTTTTCCTTCTCTTATTCCTTCTCTTCTTCTCCTTCCAGAGATTGGGGCCCCCTTTCCCCAATTTCCTTTTTAAGTCTCCTTCTCTTTGTCGCCTTAGTCACATATGTCTCCTTTTGGTTTGTCCTTCTTTTTCTTTTATCTATCCCTTAGGCTGTCTTGCCTCAACTCACCCTCCCTTCTGTACACTCTCAGGCATGTGTCAGAACTGGGGCTGGGGCAGAATCAACAACAGCTAACTGCCAACCCTCTAGCGCCATGTGGAACGTCGGCCTCGAGGGCGGCGCCGGCCCTACGTCACCTCCGCCCATAAAAAAAAAAAGTCTCCCGCGGGGTCCTGGCTCCAGTGCAGTACCCAATAGTAATGAATGGTGAAGCTACACAGAAAGATCAACAATTACGGTAGGTACGTAATTTTCATTTCTCTTCTCCTCTTTTCCTCCTCCATCCAAGATGCATCTGGAAACAAGCTGATAGCATGCTCAATATGACTTTCCTGGTAAAATGTTTGAAATAAATAAAAAAATGGGCAAACAGAGGCTTCAAGGTTGTATAGATATGCAGTAGGTAAAGGGAGAATTTTTGATTCAGTCTATAATAATGTTACCAGGTGCACACACACTCACCCACCCTATCATCTAACTGCTGTATGTGTGTATGTCTCAGTCTGCCTGCCTGTCTGTCTGTCTGTCTGTCTGCCTGCCTACCTACCTACTGTATCTATCTATTTATATTGCCAGCTATCTCCAGGGCATCAAGGATTATTTGTTCTACAACAGTAAAAAGAGGGATGACTCTGAGATTCTGAGGAGCCAGAGTCCCCTGTCCATTAATATTCTAATCATATGTAACCTTCTGGGGGAAAGAAAGCCAGACCAAACAAGCTTTTGAGGGAGAAAACCATTCAGGTCACAGTTGCTCAAACTACTGTAAGTGCTCATTCATCAAGCCATAACCTTAACATGCTAGAATTTTCTAATTATAACAGCAAAGTTAAAAGTTGAGTTCTCATTGCAGCACTGCACAGTTCAACAAAGGCAACAGACATACCTGCGACTGGATGGGAACTGTTATAAATCAAGAGTGTTTCCTTTCCTGGTTTTTTAATAATTTATATATTACAATGTGTAATATTTGTGTACTTGAAACTAATTTCTGCAAAAGCTACTCAGTCCCAGTACAGCACTGGGCTGTAGACACCATCTGGCTGGCAGAGTCTGCCTGTGTCCCCTGATTAAATATCTCCGTTTTCTTCCACTGCAATGCCTGCCAGGTGAGCTGCCAAGTGCTGTAAAGGCAGAGAAACACGGGGGGCCTGGTGGGGTCAGTTCTAATAAGCCAGCGTGTGAATACTAATCAGTGGTGGGGAAGCAGAGGTCACCTCGGCCTGCCTGTTAGCAGGTAGCTGTGTGCTGTGCGGCAGATGGTAGGCATTATCATCTCTCTACAAAGGCTTAGCATGGAAGCCAGCACCAGTGCCGAATGATAGGGTGATTGGGATTCCGTGCGAGACACCAGCAGATGTGAGGTTTGCCAGCATCCCTGTGTAAACAATATGCTGCTGGATTTTTCGTTCTCTTCTTTTTTTTTTAAAGTGTGTACAAACATGAAGTTGATCTCATTTGCAGAAAGACAACATTCCTTTTATTTAACCCACTCAGTTTCATCAAGTTTCTTGCAGATCTTTCCACCCTGAAGAGGTGATGGAGGGGGGCACATGACTCACTGTCAAGGGATATAACCCCTGTTTGAAAGCTAGCTACTTAAGGCATGTAGTTCTCAATCTAACCAGTGCAGCAGGGATTTGAACTTCATTGACCCTCAGGTACAGAGGGCCGGGCATCATAAAGTCAGAATACACAAACAAAAACAAATTTGCCAGCAATGCTTTCCTGCTGCCTAAATACATATCCATAAAATTGGAACTCTCAAGCTTCAGCCTCCCTGACACACAGACACACAGACACACACACACACACACACACACACATGCACGCACACACATACACCTTGGAGAAAATATAGAAAAAGTTACAGTATCTCTGACTGTAAACACAGGGGTTAAGAGCTTGGCTGTTCAACAGAGTGTGTGTGTGTGTGTGTGTGTGTGTGTGTGTGTGTGTGTGTGTAATATGAATTCCAAGTCCTGTGAAAAGCAGGCTAGACTCATGAAGTCCTAACTGGCTATCATTTCTAAGACCTGTTCGAATAAAGAAGAAAAAAAACTCTCATTCAAGCCAAACATCAGAAATCCCTTGCTCGCTGGTCTAATTAATTTCCTGAACCTCTGGGCCTGATCTATGGATGGGGCAGGCACACTGAACTGTATGTGTGATTCCACCCTTCCCCCCAGTGTTACCCTGTGAGCACAGCTCTTGAGATCTTGAGATGCAAGTGCTTTCCTTTATCCCTGTCTGCTGCAGCTCCTTGATGTGCTGGGGAGGCACAAGGGGGAGCAGGATGAACAACAGGTTTTAAATCAAATACCTGGATCTGCTGGCAAATGGCTCCTCTGCTCTGTGGTTGAGCAGCAGATTGTGGGACAAGGCCATTGGTATAGCACTGCCATATAGTGATTACGAACCTGGAATTTCTTTTGCATTCATTTATGCTCGAGGTCCCCTTCCAGTCCTCCATTTGGTGGAGGAGGGTTGGAGCATTGCATGTTGGACCACAAGGGGACACTGACTGACAGCTGCTAAATGATATGGCAGGGAGGTAATGGCCAGTTATGCCAGGAACCCCCCCTCCCCCAGTACCCTCTGGCATGTCCGTGGGCATCCCATGGAGCATTGCCTCCCAGCCAACTGCCCGGGGAGTTTGCTGTCTGAGCAGGACTGAACTAGAAACATAGAAACATAGAAGGGTGTCCTTTGCCTTCCCCTGGTTCTCCTCCCCGACGAACTCTGCATCGTCGGGTGAGGTCTTGATCAAAGTCTCACAGCTCACAGGAGCATAGTTCCCCTATGGATGCACCCGCAGAGGAGACTAAGGAGGGTGCAGACAACTGTCACAAGGGAAGCCCTCAGGAAGGAGGCAGAGGGCACCACAGGGAGAGAAAGCAGCTCCTGGTGGGGGACTCAATTATTAGGGGGATAGAACTGGGGGGAGCAGGGAAAACTGAAGTAAGGTGCCTGCCTGGTGCCATGGCTTGGAGGGACAGGAAGCATCCTTAGATCACGAGAACAGTTGCAAAGGAATTGAGCTGGACGTCATTGTCCACCTAGGGACAAATGACTTAGCCTGCCACGAGATTAGAGCAGTGCAGAAGGACTTGTAGAATTGGGGAGGGCTTGAGACAAGTAGCAACACAGTATCCTTCTCAGAGGTGCTGCCTGTCAGTGCATGGGTGAGGCGAGGGTACTTTGCACCATGCAGTTTAACAAATGGTTGAAAAAAATGGTGGAGCACAGGGGTTTGGCTTCATTAGACTGGGGTTCCACCTGGAGGGACACCAGCCTATACTGGCAGGATGGTCTGCATCTGTCCAGGAAGGGAACAAGTCTTTTGGGCAATCGGTTTAAATGTTTCATTGGCAAGCCTTTAAACTAGTCAAGGGGGGAGGCACTGATAAGCAGCAGGAAAATCCCAGCCTCCCCCTACAAAACAGGGTACTAAATGAGAAAAAGACCAAGGTAGAAAGGTCAGTGGGGATGCCGCACAGAAGGTAAAACCATCAAAAATGGAGAGCAATGAGTACCAATGCCCGTAGTCTGGGTAACAAGCTTCCTGAATTAGTGGCCTTGATGGAGGAGGAAGATCTAGATATCGTAGCAGTCACAGAAACATGGTACACACAGAACCATGACTGGGACGAAACATACCAGGATACACATCTACAGGAGGGACAGGGAGGGTAAAAGAGGAGGAGGAGTAGCTCTCACATGAGAAGAAATCAAAGCAACAGAACAAAGGATAAACAGGGAGGAGAAGAAGCACTGTGGGTCAATTTGAGGCAGGCAGTGGCACCACAATCCGCACAGGGTTAGACAGACCCTCTCAGGGGAGGAAATGGACAAGGAAATGATAGAAAGTATACTTAGAATGGCAGATAAAGGGAGATACTGCTGATGGGTGATCTGAATATGCCAGATGTTAAGTGGAGTGCAGTTGCAGCAGCCACGCTCTAAGAGTGGGTTATTCTAGATGCCCTACAGGGGCATGCCTTAGACAACTAGTATTGAGCCCACTCAGAGGGAACAATCTTAGACCTGGTTCTCAAACGGAGATGAAGAGGAGGATCACAGATGGAAGTGGTGGCCATCTGGGAACTAGCGACCATCTAACAGTATGGTTCACAATAAACACAGTAATAGAGTCAAGCTTCAACAAAGACAAAGGTACTGATTTTAGGAGTGCTGACTTTGCCAAAATGGGTGAGTGCCTAAGGAATGCACTAGCAAATGGGCAGGAAGGAGGGTGGAAGAACAATGGGGAATAATAAAACTGCCATCACAGAGGTAACAAGCCTTTGTGTAAAGCAATAAACAAAACGAAACGAGGTAAGAAACCACTATGGTTCTCAAAGGAAGTGGCAGGAAGGTTCAAGAGAAAAGAAAGCATTCAGGAAGTACAAGGCATCACAGAAGGAACAGGACAGAGAACTGTATCAGTTAAAGCAAAAGGAAGCTGGAAAGGCAGTCAGAACAGAAAGGCCCAAACTGAGGAAAAGATAGCCAACTCAGTTAAGAAGGGGATAAACCTTTATAGGTACATCAGGGAGCAAAGGAAGACCAAGGGAGGGATAGTGAGGCTTAATAAAGGGAGGGAGGTGCAGAGAGGACTGTGAAAAGGCAGAGATACTAAACAAATATTTTTGCTCAGTATTTACAAAGGAAGAGGGGAGGTACTAAAACAAACAGTAGAAACACTCTGGATACAGAAGTTGATACCAGCCCATTTACAGAAGAAAGGGTTCTGAAAGAGCTCTTAAACTGAAGGTGGACAAAGCAATGGGGCCTGATGGGATTCATCCCAGAATTCTAAAAGAACTAAGGGTAGAACTAGTGACACCACTGTCACCCTCTTTAACAAATCATGGGAGGATGGGTGGTACCTGAGGACTGGAGGAGGGCAGATGTGATTCCCTTCACAAAAGTGGGAGCAAGGCAGAAGCAGGAAACTACAGACCTGTTAGTTTAACCTCAGTGGTAGGGAAAATGATGCAATCACTTGAAGGAAAGAATTGTTGAGTATCTAGAGGCCAGAGGGGCACAGGACCCGAGGCAGCATGGATTCACAGCAGGAAGGTCATGCCAGACAAATCTGATAGATTTCTTTGACTGGGTGACCAAAGTAGAGTTGATCAGGGAGGGGCTGTGACATGGCTACCTAGACTTTAGCAAGGCATTTGACACAGTCCCACAAAAGATTAATATACAAGTTAGCCAGCCTGGGAGTGGGTCCCAAGATGACAGCCTAGGTAAAGAATTGGCTGGAGAATAGGACACAGAGAGTAATAGTAAATGGAGTCCACTCTGAAAAAGGGGTTAGTAGGGGTACCACAGGGTTCAGTATTAGACTGGTCCTCTTCAATGTCTTTATGTTTACATTGCAGAGGGACTGGAAGGGAAAGTATGTCTCTTTGCAGATGACACAAAGATCTGCAACAGAGTTGATGCACAAGGTGGGGTGGAAAGGATGAGAAGGACTGGCAAGGTTAGAGGAATGGTCAAATGTATGGCAGCTTAGATTCAATGCTAAGAAGTGCAAGGTAATGCACCTGGGAAACAAAACCCAGGGAAGAGTACACAATGGGGGTGAGATACTAACAACAACAAAATGGAAAGGGACCTGGGGTAGTCATATCAGATGACCTTAAGGTGGGCAAGCAGAGAGAGGAGTAGTAAGGAGGGCTGGGGAATACTGGGATGCATAGGGAGAGGCATCACCAGTAGAAAACAAGAAGTTATTATCCTTCTGTACAGACAGCTGGTGAGACCACATCTGGTGTACATGTGCAGTTCTGGAGACCCAATCTCCAAGAGACATAGACAGGATGGAAGCTGTCCAGAGGAGGGCATTCAAATGGTGCAGGGTCTGCACCGAAGACATATGAAGAGAAACTCAAGGAGCTTAATATGTATAGCCTCGAGGAAAGGAGGAGAGGGGGACATGATAGAAACTTTCAAGTACCTCAAGGGAATCAACAAAGTCCAAGAGGGTAGCATCTTTCAAAAAAAGAGGTGTGCAAGAACAAGGGGGCACAATTTGAAGATAGAAGGGGGCAGCTCAGAGGTAATTTAAGGAAGTATTTTTTCACAGAGAGGGTTGTGGATGTATGGAACGGCCTTCCAGAGGAGGTTGTGGAGTCAAAAACAGTGGTGGAATTCAAGCATGCATGGGACAGTCATAAGACAATTCTAGGGGTTGGGGGTAGGAAGAAGTAGGCTGCTGGTTAACTAGGATCTGCAGCTTATCCATCAGGTAGGGAAATGGGCAGACTGGGTGGGCCAAGCGGTCCTTATCTGCCGTCAAATTCTATGTTTCTATGTCTATGTTTCTATGTAGTGACCCACCCAGCTCACTTCTCTGGTTAAACAAATAAAATTAAAATAAATAAAAATTAATAAAATGGTGTGGGAAGGTTTCAGAATACCACAGAGGCCTCCACATATGGGGCAGGTGGCCTCTGCAGCAGTGATCACCCATATACACTAGGAGTGAGTGGGCTTTGAAAAGTCTCAAAGGGTTACTTCACCCTTTACATAACAATAGAGGCTGGATTTTGCTGTTGCCATGCAAATGGCTGTTCAGACCTATTCCATGTATTTGCTACTTCAAAGCGGTAGCTTCCCACTGCTGATGGAGTAAGTGATTGCACTTACAGTGGAGCTGGGCATTCCTCAAGTGCCCGCCCTGGCCAACTGGACTATAATTGAGACCATGCATGGAAAAAAAGGAGCAGCCTTTAGGGGCTGAGAATCTCAGACTGCAGACAGCTTCTGGCTAACCTCGGTGGGACCACCAGGAGGGTGTGGGAACCATAGGATTTCCATCTCAAGGGGAGTACCCTGCTGGCCTGGAATCAGTTTCTCCAAAGGCCTGTGGGTGACCGTTGTGCTAGAGGGTGGGCGTACATGTGTTTCAGCTCCACAGAGGGTGGCAGAAGGACACACAGAGGAATAGAATGAACCTTCATAAAGCCATGGGAAGACGGGCAGCTGTAAGTAGGAGAAAGCCTCTCTCCAGACTGATGGGCTATTTAGTGTGGGTCATGCTGTGCTGGAGTTTGGGAAATGGATTAGTAGGAACTATTCTGACTAGCCTAAGATGCTGTAAATCACTCTTTGTATTAAGTGTGTAGCATTTCTAAGCCTTTCAAGGCTTGGAGTAGGGCACTGTTGTGAACACAGATGCTAGTACCTGTGTGCTAAGAGCTTCAGTGTGTATCTGGCTTTCATGGCCTTTAAGCCCTGGGGTAATGTTGCAGATAAATTGCAGACCTCTGCAGTCTAGTTTTCCAGCATAGAAAGAGAGAGATGGTCAGAGAGTTACTGATCCAGTGATGATGTTCAAAAGTGTACTAAGTGTGGGCACAGATGGGATATGGTTATCATACTTCTGAGCCCATGGGTCTCACTTTCCCAGGAAACCCATCAAAATAAATGTGTAAACAAGAGAATGGAGCTGTTATATAGGTACTCACACATTTGGTATTTGAGGTAATAGAGCTGTCATTATTAGCCTTGCATGTTGAAGATGAGGGTGTAAGCCTTTTATGTAGTCACCCTCATACACTGCAGCTGGAGAAGCCAAGCTGGTGTAGTTGCCCTCATTTAATGTAGAACTGCTGTGTCCATATGGGGCTACTGCAAGACCAAGTATCAGCTATCTGGACCTAGCTGGAGAACTGCTATATAGTTCAGAGGGATGCTGCACAACCATCTCTAGTGTCATTTATTTGTGACTCAACATGGCAGCTTTAAAGAGCAAGGATCAGGGAATTCAACACAAATGTTTGCTGTAAAGGATACCTCCCTTTGAATGCAGCTCCTAGACAAAAAAGATCCTGAGACACTGCCCAAGGACTAATGGGGTACCCACCCATCTGTGGGTGGTCTTGTCAGGGCAGCCATGGTCCAGTAGGTCACAGGTGAAGTGATTACATTAGGTACAGTATGCTTTATGTACTGTCTGTCACTACATTTCTTTGGCATTTATATGCTCCCCTTCCCCAGGCATACCGTAGTCGAGTTTCTACTCTGTGGTTTAATTTGTACATCACAGTCTGCTTGGAATACCTTACTGGACTTATATTTATAATGTTAACATGTTGACTTTCTATGTATATACCATTTCTTGTATTTATTATACCCCCTTCCCCATAGGTCATACCTGCAAATGAGTGTTAGCTCAGTCTGCCATTCTGTTAAAAGCTTTTAAATAAAGAAAAAATAAATAACCGAATAAGGTATTTATGAATCACGGTATACAAGAGATACACCAGCACATCCCTATAGTCCACAGCAATTTCCAATATCTCTGTCCTGCCCGATGCCTTCGGTGACCACTGGCCCACTTTTTGTAACTGGTCACCCGGCACAAACAACCCCCCTCCTAAATTTATCTATTGGCACTGTCTGAAAAAGGGTGCGCTGGAACATTTCAAAAACTATCTCGGCTCCTGTGACTGGTCGCCACTGAACTCATCCCAGTCCGTTGATGAAGCCCTCTCCTACTTCATTACCATGTTTAATGCTGTCTGTGATCACTTCGTCCCCTTCACCAAGCAAATTATCAAAGTGCAAATACCCCTGGATATCCCAGGCCCTCCTCGACCTCATGCATTATAGGGATAACCTTTGGCATAAGGCCCTTGACTCTGGTAAACCCTCTGATAGGCAACTATACAGGGCAGCTCGTAATAAGTGTACCTGGGAAGTCCAGAAGGTGAAGGTAGCCTATTACCAGGAATCACTATCCTTCACCTGGGGATCCAGACGCAAGTTCTGGAACAACATCAAAGAACTGAGCGGCAAATCAATGTCCCCTCCTCCCTCCCAACTTAACATAAATGGGAATGTCACCCAGGACCCAACTACCATTGCCAGCTCCCTTAATACATCCTTCTCTGATCTCAATAGTGTTTGTCCCCTAATTTCTTTGACCCGCACAATAAAAAAAAACCTCCTGTCAACCCTGCTTCCTCAACTGCCCCCCTCCCCCACATTCCACCTCAAGACAGTTTCTCTAAGGGAAGTGAGATCTTACTTCACCAAGTTCCTGGGAAAATCCAGACATAGTGGTGACTCCTTGGATCTAAAGTTCCTCCTCCTCCTCGCCCTTGACACTGTGCTAGTCCCCCTCACAAAAATCTTAAACCTCTCCCTTAGTCTGGGTCAATTCCTTTCCCTCTGGAAGTCTGCGGCCATCACCCCCATCCATAAGGGCAGGGATAGCACCTCCACATCAAATTATTGCCCCATCTCCATTCTCTCCCCCCCCCATCCAAAGCACTAGAAAAAATTATCTCGGACCAGGTCACCAACCACTTAGCTAAATATAACCTCCTCTGCCCCAAGCAACATGGATTCAGGAAAGGTCATAGTACCACAACCACCTTTCTTGAATACTCCAGCTTTATTCATCAAGCCCTCAATTGAGGTCATTTGGTTGGATCTGTTTATATAGATCTGACCAAGGCTTTCAATACCGTTAGCCATCCCCTCCTAATTGATACGTTTTACTCCATGGTCTTTGCTCCTGACACTGCCTCCTAGTTCACAAAATATCTTAGTGACTGTTCCTAGAACATTTGAATTTGAACTCCCTCTCATCCTGTCTTCCTGTACATTCTGGGGTCCTCAAGGTTCACTATTAGGTCCAATACCCTTTAGTCTCTTCATAAACTCACTTCCCAACTCCTGCTCTGGCAAAATTCTGCTGTATGCAGACAACGCTGTCCTCTTTTGCAGCCACCCAGACCTCACCCCCTTCCAGCTCAAACTCCAAAAAAGCTTCACCAAATCAGAGGCCTGGTTTTCAGTACATAAGCTGGCAATAAACTACAAAAAAATGAAGGTCATGGTTTTTGCAGCTGCCAGAACAAGCATGCAGCAACCCCCTGACTATCCTTAACGCCCACAACTCTGGGCTAGATCAAGTCACCTCTTTTAAGTATCTGGTCATCACCGTTGACCCCATGCTCACTTATAATAACCACATCCACACTTTATGCTCGACAATCAACTCCAGAATTGTCCTTCTATATAGGCATAAGCAGAGCCTGACCCCCAAAGCACTCCGTTTGGCTGTCACCTCCTCAGTTTTCTCTCTGATAGATTATGGTATTGTCCTCTATGACTCCGCCAGCGACACTGCCATTCACAGGGTCAAGGTCACCCTAAATAAAGCCTGCCACCTTGTGACTGGGTGTGATAGAATGACACATTCTTGTGACCTCTACCGGATCTTTAACTGGCTGACCTTTGAGGGCAGACTCCGTTACCACACCTGCCTATTCACCAAAAAGGTTCTACTCGGGCTTTTCTTGTCTGGCCTTCATAACCTCCTACAAACTGCCCCCCCCCCCACTAGGCAGCCCATCTCTCCTCTAAAGCTCTGTTGTCAGTTCCCTGGTGTAGAACATCCCTAAGTCAACATGTCTTCTACTATAGGGCACCCCTCTGGATAAATGAACTCCCCCTAGAAACATCACCTCAATCGAGGGTCAGCCTCTTCAAGTCTGGGCTCAAGAAGGTAATAATATCCACCAGTAGTTGTGATTGCCCTTAATTCAGCATCTCTGCTGGGAGATTGCACCCCCTTCTTTCTGTGGTCATTGCCCACCGTCACCTCCTGCCCCCTCCTTTTCTCCTAAGCCAGACACTGATGAATTCATGTTCTGCTTCCACTTATTATTTATTGTGCTGTAGCTATTTCTATATATATTGTCCACACCAAATTGTAACTCTGACTCTGGGTAACTTGCCCATCGCTTTTCTGTTACCAGTTCTGACACTGTGTTAATAGTGTATGCTGTAATTATTTCATACATTTTGTTCCTACAATATTGTTACACTGACTCTGGGTAGTCTGCCTGTTGCTATTTCTGTAACCTGTTCTTACATGTGTAGATAGTTTTATTCTCTGACTTTTGTCTGCCTTATGTTTTGTTTTTCCTTTCCAAGACGTGGAGCCTTTGTAAAGGAGCCTCTGTCTGAAAGGGTTGTAATTCTGATCTTTCAAATAAATAAATAAATAAAATAAATAAATAATTTAATTGATTAATTCCCTAGAAATCACTCTGAGCAATCCAGTAAACTCCCATTGTGAGACTTTCACAGATACACTGGATAAGGAGGTTGATTTAAAATAGAACGTTTATAACTTAGGTTACAAAAATTCTACTTGATAACATTAAGAAAAAGAAAACAGTTGAGTACCCCCATGTGCCAGCAGTAGAGTGCTGCTCTTCCACACAGATGGCCTGGGTATGGAACCAAGACTAGGTGCCTAAGAGAGGAGGCAACCAATAGAAGCAGTGCCCATGACAGGTGTAAGTCCTGACTGGGGAGGGTTGGGTACTGCACCTGGAGCACTAGTGACCCCAGTGGTGGCTACTGAGGCACACCTCCATTCACAGATGATGCTGTGTGCCAGCGTGGCCATAATGCCAGTTGGGAAGAGGAAGAGGAGCAGGAGGAAGGAGGTAAGTGAGAAAACCTGAGGTAAAACCATTGGTGCTATGTTAATGATGCCCCCCTTGGCTGTCTTGGGTCTCCTGGCATCAGTCAGTGTAAGGATTGGGAGGTTGCCTCAAACTGGTGCCAAGACTGGGATGCATCTTCAGGCAGGAGTAAAAAGCTCAATAAAAAAAGAAACAAGATTATTCAAAAAAGAAAGTCATAATACTTTCTCTTTTTGATACTACATATTAATACAGTATTATGATGATGGAAAGGGTGGAGGGTCCACCTTGTCTGCCCCCTCCTGTTGCACAGCAGCGACTATCAAATTTGAATATGGACACACATTCAAGCTTATTCAAGCTTATCAGTTGGATCTTGTTTTTTTTTTGTTTTTTTTTTTAATTTTTGTTGACCGGGTAAGTGCACTAGACAAATCCTGCCTATTTTCAGGCACGACCCGGGGGAGGGGGATACAGATGAATGCCAACTGACCTTGAACCAGATTAAGCTGTTGGTGGTATTTTTAGTGAATGAGGGAAATTTCAGAGACACCGGAAATTCCCTACTCTGATGGGTGGGGGACCTTCCATGAGGCATCTGACTCCACCTCAGTATGTCTCAACCGCTGGAGAGGACGGAGGTGTGGAGTGCTGGACTGCAGGACCAGAGCAAGATTGCAGAGATATCCCTACCAGTGCTAGCGTTTCAGAATGTACTGAAAATGACATACCTGTGAAGGAGATGTCTTCAGTGGAGAACATCGACCCCAGGAAGAACCAGATGGTGACCAAATTCTTATACCAGAAGAGGAGAAAAGGAAACGACCAGAGAATGGTCAAACAGCTTCTAAGAGTACAGTAAAAGGAGCAGCGTCATGCAATTACAGCCTTATGGAAACAGATGCGATGACCAGTACACCAGTAGAGGACCTATTTCTTTTCGGCTCATCTTTCCACATGGTCCCCTGAGCAAGCCGCTAGAGAAAGCAGGCTGGATTAGACTCGACTGCATGGATACTAGATCCTATTTTCCTTGCCTGGAAATGGATTGGTGAACCAGATGGACCGTTTGGATGCAGTGAGTGCAGCAGGAGAACACTTTTCAGTGACGGACCAACTGCCGTGATCACTTCCGCTGTTAGTTCCTGATTCTCAGCATGGAGATTTGCTGAAACCGATGGAGGAATCCAATTCTACATTTCAAACCCCTGCAGACATGGATATCAAGTCATCGCTGAAACAGAACATTGAGCTACCACCACAGTCGAAGGTCAGTACTTTCAAGCAGACATGAACGTTGTTACTGCTTTGCAGAACTCAGTTGTTGCTCCTTCTTCTGTTAAGCCTGCTAGTAAACCAGCCAGCTACGCTTCTTTTTAAACAGTCAGAGGTCCCACTGAGAAAAGATTTGTAGCCCGTATACATTACAAGGGGATATGGACCTTCCTCCAGACCGGAACTTTGTAGGAAAGACTTCAATAATACAATCTTTAAGATTAAACCCTCAGATGTGTATGCTCTAATACACTTTCAGGAGACTCTAATTTTGATGTTTCTTTCCGTACTGCTGCATTGCTAGATAAATTTGGTCTCGTTACTATAATGCTCGTGGCAGACCCTGTCTGGAAGCATTTTGTGATTATTCCCATTACTAGGCCATCGCAAAAAGTCATTACTGTCCTTTTTAGGAATGAAGGAGTAAATGTTTTAGATATATTGTATTGGTTGGAACAGCTGTTGCACAGTTACTCGGCATACCACATGCTTTAATTGATGTAAATGGTTTTGGACGGAGGGTGGAGATTTATGTGCAACTTAAAATTAATGAGTTTGGTATTCAGCATCTGCCTAATTGTTTTTTCTAGGTCGAGACCGTGGTATATTGTTTTACCCAGGGCAACCGAGATCATGCTATAGATGTGGCTCATTGTCCCATCTGAGCTCTGATTGTGATAAACTGAAATGTACTTCATGCGTATGATAGGTCATACTGTGTTGGCTTGTACAGTTCCTCCCACTTGTAATTTATGCAGTGATACTTCACATGTATTTTCAGCCTGCCATGGCGGCACATAACACTGCAGGCTATGCAGAACATGATGCTTATATTGCTAAATCCTCTGTTATAGGGACCTCCCCAGGATTTACTACCACCTGTTACAAATAACGGAAAACTTCCTTCTTTCACTACCTCCATTGTAAATGCCCCTGTTTTGCCTGAACCTTCTGCAACTTCTGAATCTCCTAACCTTCCTGAACCCTCTGCATCCCTTATTTCCCATGACCCCACTGATATTTCTGGAATTATAGACCAACTCTGTAGAAGAATTAGCGGTGTTTCTAGTACTCCAAAAGATGATGAAGAGCATGGAGAAACTCTCTCCCCCACCAGTGGCTCGGGACTCGCCTGCCAAACAGGTAGATGCTGTATCCATCCCACTATCTAACCCGTATGAACCCCTACAAGTTGGGGTGAGGCCATGGAGGAAGAAGATGGAGACGTTGAGAATTTATTTCTTCCTATTCTTTCCATGTCGGCCTCTGCATCATTACTTTTAATTGAAAGTTCTGGGGCTATTTCGAAAAAGAAGTCTGCTAGAGTGAGAAAAGAAATGAGAGGGTTATTTATACAGAGCTTTCTTCCTTTTTCGTGGTTTTTCTCATGTCAGCCATACGCCTTGCAAGTTTGAATGTAAATAGTATTCGCTCCAACTATAAACGAATGGCAACTTTTTCGCACTACGTAGTCTGGCCTATGATGTTTATTTTTACAAGATATTCGGTTGTATACCACGGAAGACATCACAATAGCTTCCAGGAATGGGGTTTAGGACCGCTATATTGGTCATTAGGACAAGACCTCTGTTCTGGTGTTGGTTTTTGTTTTACTACTTCTAACTTCATTTTACAAAAGAGTGTGGATTTAGTACCGGGCAGAGTTTTTTCACTAGATCTTATATGGCAGGGGTTTCTTATAGGCTCATAAATATTTATGCACCACAGCAGAAAGCAGTTAAGATTCAGCTTTATGCGCCAAATTAAACCTTTTCTGTGCACAAATCGCTATTATTCTATGGGTGAGATTTTAATACTAGTTTAGAAATCCTTCCAGTAGGAAAACTTATTGTGACACCCATGCTTTACATAATCTTATTACAGAATTAAATTAAGTGGATGTCTTCGCCCAGTCCCGAGGCCTACCTTTAGGAAAGGGACCTTGCACTCACAGATTGATTATTGGTTAGTTTGCAAACCACTGGCATAGTCAAAGGTTTTACAATACCTATGGCAACTTCTGACCATCTTTTGATAGGAATACAAATCCAATTGGAAGATGCGTTATCACAGGGCCCTGGGGTGTGGAGAGTTAACTCATCTTTATTGTTACTTCCTGTTTTTATTCAAGGTTTTACAGAGTTAATCACGGACCGTACTACAGTAATTTCTATCTATGATTCCATTATTGATTGGTGGACTGATACTAAATTATATGTGATCTCATATTTTAAATCATATGCCCGGTCCTTAGCTGATGAAAGACATCATACCTCCAACGCCACGAGCGGAATTATTGACATTATTTACTGACTCTCATTTATATGGTTTGGATCATTCTGCCCGTACAAGAAGTCAAAACCGCATGGCTAAAGTGCAGTATGATAGGCAAAATCCATACTTTTCGAACAAAATTCAAAACGACTGGAACTCAGAGTCAATTTAACCCCTTGGGGTCGATGCTGGGAAAGCTGGTGGTAAACAAATACATCAATTATTGGATGAACAAGGCCAAATTGTCAAAGGGCAAGAAGAACTTATGGCATATGTCATAAAATTTATATATGCTATATTTGATACCCCAGAGGTTGTTACCACAGATATGACAATGATATTACAAATATTAAATATGCCTACATTAACAACATCACAACAAGAAGGACTTATAAAGCCTTTCTCTTGTGAAGAAGTGAAAGATGTTATTTTAGGTCTTGGATAAAGTAGCCCCTGGTTCTGATGGTTTGACAGCAGAGATTTATAAGTTTTATGGAGACTTATACCATGTCAGTTGATAGCTGTCTTTATGGTTTTTACAGGAGGATCGACTGACAGATCAGATGTACTAAGGTTTAATGCTTTTTATATAAAAAGGAGATAGACAGGATTTGAGGAATTGGAGGCCTATTACATTGTTAAATACAGACTACAAAATTTTCTCCAAGTTGTTAGGGAATAGGATTTCTAAATATTTGCCTTCTCTGCTTTCCCCATTTCAGTATTGTTCAATCTTGGTAGATCCATTCATGATGCCTTAATACTGATCAGAGAACTATTTTCTCAGGGTTGTCATGGTTCCTTAAAGGATATTTATTTAATTTTGATCTGTCAAAAGCTTTTGATAGCATTTTCAGGAATTTATTTGGTTAACCCTTAAATGTTTTGGTTTTCCGCTAATTTTTATAAATTGGATTATTTTATGTTATTCTTTGGCCTATGTTAAGCCGTATATTAATGGGAGACTAGGACCCCCTTGTTATATACGCAGAGGAGTGCAGCAAGGATGCCCTCTGAGTCCTTTATTATTTGTGATAGCTTTGGACCCTATTATTCGACTACTTCATCAATCTCCAAGATTTTCAGGTCTTTCAGGCATTCATTCTAAAATAATTTGTTATGCAGATGATCTTTGTGTTTTAGTACCTAACATTGCAGAGGTCATTTGTTAACTGATGTATTACCAGTTTTTTATCAGTTATTGGATCCAGTTTGAATTTGCAGAAAAGTGTGTGTTTTGACTTAACCCTTTCTACTGATACGGTGGTTTCTATTCAAGGAATCAAGGTAGTAGATTCCCCACATAAGTTATTAGGAGTGTATTTTGGAGTTCCAGATGCAGCTAAATATAATTGGGAAATTGCTCTGAATACCGGTAGAGAAAAAGTTAGTAAATGGCATAGATGGTCTTTGGGGAAAAAGAAACGTATTTTTTTGATTAAAACTTGTTTATTACCCCTATTTTTGCATATAGCGCATATTTTTCCAATACCTAAATGTCATTTTGTACCTCTTTTGGCTCTCTTTTTTTCATGCTTCTGGGAAGCCGCCTAATCCTATTCAACGGAATGTTCTATTACAACCCTATCGAAAAGGAGGGTCTCTATGATTCATCCAGTTGTATTTTTTTATACAATTTTTTTCACAACCAACTTAAAACCATTGGTCCAAGACTCTATTCAAACTTGGCTTCCTTTCGTATATATGTCTATTAAAGATATTTTTCCTGAATGGAACAGTGGGAAATTTTTACACAAAAATAAAAGGAAATATGTCCTGTCGATAGACTGGGGAATGGTATTTGATATGCTAAAAATATGGAACATTTCGACCCTTATGATTAAAAAATTGTCTCGGAAACAATTGTATTTAGAGATAGTAGAATCCCATTTTAATGTGAATGTATTTCCCAGTTTTACACCTGTAGAGCAACTACAGATTGGTAAACGCCTTATGGATCCCCGTATCCCAGTATCAATGTGGGATATTACATGGTTAAGTGCACATGGTAAAATCAATGTACGAGGGAACCAAAAACATAAACAGCTAGTGGATAGAAATTGTTTCCGGGAATCATGTGTGGAACTCACGGAAACAATGACTCATTTATATTTTTCTTGCCCTTTTATTTTGCATTTTTGGTTTTTATGGAAACGCCATTTTGGGATAAGGTCTGGTGTCAATGGGATCAAAGAGCCTTATTCTTTGGTTTATTCAGAATCCTGGTCCAGATGTAATTCAGTACCTTGAATATTATAGCAGTTGTGATTCTATATTGGGTATGGCAGGTCAGATGTGGTTTTTGTTTCAGCAGCGACGTTTCACTTCTGAAGACTTATTCAAAGGATTCTACTGTATCTGGAACCTTGAAAGAAGGAGAAAGGAAAATATTGAAGAGAAATATATGGGAACGATATTGGGACTTTTTTTGATTCACCTCTATTGTATTTAGTTTTCTTTCAGACCTGCTTATGTTTTCAGTTTTCATGATGTATGCATCTATGTAATTTTTTTTCCTTGATTATTGTATATTTGATTTTGCTTTTAATAAACATACCCCTACTCTTTTCGATAAGTGCCATGGGATCTTTAACATCCACCTGAACTACCACCAATCCAGGCAGATGGGACCTCAGTTTAACGTCTCATCCGAAAGTTATTATGCAGCTTTCGGTCATGCTGAAACTATCTTTTTAGCTGGATCAATTCACATTTCCACAATTGAAACTGCAAGTAAAGAGGGATGGAATGCTGCAGTTAAAATGCATTAGTGCTGCTTACCTCAGTGGGGGTTCAACATGTAAATAGGAAAACGGGCTGGACTGTGCTGAAGTGCACATGTGGTGGTGTAATTTACAAGACTCATGCACTGCACAAGCCATCCATGTACAGGATCTATTACGTTCGATGCTGCATGTGGAAATGCGACCAGCTCCAACAGAATCTAAAGGTGCCGCAGGTGAACTCAGACAAGTGTGAATCCATCTGAAATGCATCAGTTCAGCAGTCACTGATGCAGCCAACATGTAAACAAGGTAAATGTCTTTTTCCCTCAGGAATCTGGGAACCTACCATGCTATGACAGGACATTTTGATATATTTGGGAACTTATTTTTCCTTTTGCTTTAAAGGGATACTGTCAGCCCGTTACTTATTTTTTTTTTGCAGGTATCCTAAATGTGCCTGCGCTGCCTGCAGCAATCCCTCTTGTAATGCAATGTAGATAGCAGTACTGTAGTCCCTATAAACATATTTATTTACAAAAATGTTACTAAAAAGTGAAACCCTGTCAATCCACTCCAAATTTCTGCACCTGGTGCCAAAGTGTGGTCACATCTGTAAATGGCAATGAAGTGCTAAAAAGCTTGTGAACTGACTATTCTATCTGAGTTCAGCTAAACAAAGTTTCTAACAGGCGAAAGAAAGCTGAACTCTGGAAAGTGTTTCTTTTTTTGAAACAGGCTCCCAAACTTAGTTAAATCACAGTCTGAAAGTCAAGCCATGATACCGGGCATACACATATGCATATGTATGCATATAATGTTTACATGCACGCCCAGTACCATGGCTCGACTTTCAGACTGTGACTTATCTAAGTCCAAGCACCTGCTTCAAAAAATGAAACACTTTCCTGAGTTCAGCTTTCCTTCTCCCATTAGAAATTGTGTTTTGCTGAACTTGAGTGGAATAGTTAATTCATGAGCATTTCAGTGCATCAGCGCCATTTGCAAATATGACAGCGCTTTGACATTGGGCACGGAAATTAGGAGTGGATCAACAGGGTTTTGCTTTTTAGTAAAATTAGTGAAAACAAATACTTTGGGGGGAATACAGTGCTGCTACCTATATTGCATCACAAGAGGGACTGCAACAGGCAGTGCAGGCATGTTTAGGATGTTTGCAAAAAAGTGAGTAACGGGCTGACAGTGTCCCTTTAAAACAAAAATAATAGAAGTAGTAGTCATAGTAAAATTCTTTATTTCTATATAGGAGAAAAAATGCTAGGGCAATTTCCCTATTTGCAAGGCAGACCTGGGTACAAGCTACTATAAGATATGGAGGAATTTACAGTACACACAGTACTTTTCCATAAAACATTCATTAACATGGACATGTTTGTCTCACATACTGCACTGGCATCTCACGGCTAATACCTGTTGAATAGCAAAGTTGAAAATAATAACTGAAGCTTTTAGTGTACAAAGTTCTAAGGGTATGGTGTTCTAGGACACTGCCACACTGTGCTGAGAGGTGATACAGCAGAATGGTGAGTTCATTTTGGGCCCAGCAAACTTTCTAGTTCCTCTTCAGCCTCTGTAAAGTGCTGCTGTTGAATGGAGTGTGTAGGCACTGCTTGACAGCAAGAAGTGGGCTAGGAGATAATCAGGGGCTTTTCCTTGTGAAAAGCTGTGCAACAATGAAAGTCAGTGGAAGGCACACCTGCTTGAGGGACTTAACCAGTTAAACTGGTCATACAACAGAAAATGATAGGAAGACTATCTGCAGAAGAAGATGAACCTGCACAACCTTTTGTACAAACGATCTAGGGGTAGCCCAAAGGGTTTATTTATGCACCTGGGCCAAACAGAGAACAGCCTCGGGCTGATACCTCATGGAGGAGGACATGCTCCCAGGCAGGGCACTGTTGCTATATCCCAAAACATTTGGCAACAGGTCCTTAATCCCTGGACCAAGCATAGCCTTTGTATCCCAATGAAGCTCCAGATAAAAACTAACACCCCTAATGTCATTGGACCACTCCCGCTCATTAGACATGAGGAATCATTTACCCCACCCCAGTTAGACTCTGGTTATGCTTACTTGGAGAGGAATGGCCTGACAAGGTTTGCTCAGTGCATTGTACCAGGTGGGTGCCAAACTTTTGCCCAGTTATCCTGGCAGTTTGGCTTAAGAAGGGAAGAGCATGTATGTTTTTTTTACAAGCACACTATATCATTCAGTCCTGCAGTACGACTCTGCAATTGCAAAGGCCACAAACAGAGCTGGAAAATTTCTTATATGAAACAGTGACTCTCAGAGCCAAAATTTGGTATGTGTCCAATTTGCACAATATCTTGATAAGTAGCAATGAGCCTCCGCTTGAAACAGTTCGGGTAAAGTGGGAGGGTGGTTCCCCCATGTACCCCAAGAACTGGTCAGGGGGATTACAGAAGGGTTAGCAGGTGACCTCCTCCCCAGTGTGGAGGAAATATAATTGGAAGATATTAGTGCAATACTTCAGAACCCCCACAATAATGAAACATTTCAACAACAGTCACCAAGATCACTGTTGGCACCAGTGTGGGGAGGAATAGATACGCATCATCATATATTCTGGGCTTGCCCAAAACTAACCCATTTCTGGTCAGCCATTCATAAATAGATTAAACAAATCATAGGGAGAGATGTACCTAAATCCATTATAGATTTAGTGTTAGGCTTTCCCATGTTAATTAAGGGCAGCAAGCAAAGTTATACATTGGGACACATCCTCCAAGTGGCTGCACTAAAATGCATCACAATAAATTGGTTATCAGCTAGCAGTTTTATTGTAGAACAATGGAGAGTGAAGATCAGTGAGACAGAGAGAATGGAGAATTGCCAGTGACTTGAGATTTGAGGGGGAAACATTTATTTATTTATTGCACTTTGATTACCGGGTAGGCCCACTGAGCCCCAAAGGTCCCTTTTCAGGGGCGACCCGGGAGACAGAAACAGTACAGTACAGTCAGGTAGTACAGGGTGCAGAGAAAGTAGACTTGAAATTCAAGGTTACAATAAAGGCAATATTTCAATATATTGAACGTAAGTGCAACAATTGAGGGAGTTGAGGCATGCTTTTGGAGTCATTTTGGGTGAGAAAAGGAGAGGGATTGATGTAGGATGTGGGACCAGGGGTGACTATCCAATACCCTGACAATGGCACGAGCTTGCCCCAAGCAGGTGGGATTTGAGCCTTGTGCGAAAGTTTAACAGTGATGAGGCTTCATGTACTGAAGGCGGGAGAATGTTCCACAGCTTAGGGGCAGTGTGAGTGAAGGATTTGCCTCCCATGTTAGTCTTGACTCTGGGGATTGCTAGTAGGGACCGATTGGTGGTCCTGAGTATACGAGGGTTAGACTTAGGAATGATTATTCTTGTAAGGCTAGGTGGGGCAGCTGGGTGCTGCAGTTTGTAAGTAAGGCAGAGCAGGGGGTACTGAAGACGAGCCTCAAAGGAAGGCCATTGAAGCTGGGCCAGCGAGATGCAGGGGTGGCTTTTTGGGTGACTCAGTGTCGCAGACCTCGCCACCTTGTTGTACAGGATCTGAAGCCTGTTGACCTCATGCTTTGACATACCCTGAATTACAGGGGCAGCATACGTTAATGTAGGAAGGAGGACACTGGAGGCAATTGCTTGCCTTGCCTCTGGGATAAGTTATTTTTTTAGCCGGTACAAGATGCCAAGTTTGCCATGGATAGACCTAGTTACCTGGTCTACGTGGAACTTAAAGGTAAGACCTTGGTTAATAGTTAGCCCAAGGTATTTTATGTTGTCTACAATGTCTATACTCTTTCCAGCAAGGGAAGTTAGTTGTAAGGAATTGGTCCTGTCCTGGCCGAAGGATCTAGGGCCAAACAGCAAGGGTTTTGTTTTTGCTACATTGAGGACCATTCTGTTAGATGTAAGCCAGGCCTCAAGTGTATTTAGGTCCACTTGGAGGAGAAGGCCCAGGTCCTGGAGGGTAGACGTGGACCGGTAGAGGACTGTATCATCAGTGTATTGAACATAGATACATAGATACATAGACAGTGTCGGCAGATAAGGGCCTATGGCCCACCCAGTCTGCCTATTTGAGCTTGTAAGTTCAGTTTATGTTTTCCTAGAAGTCTGTTGCCCCTTACCCGTGACTTCCAGAATTCCTTTATGTCTATCCCATGCATTCTTAAATCCCGTGATTGTTTCAGCCCCCACAACTTCCTCTGGCAGGATGTTCCACTTGTCCACCACCCGTTCTGTGAAGAAATTCTTCCTCACGTTTCCTCTGAATCGTCCTCCCTCCAACTTCATCCCATGCCCTCTAGTTCTGGAACATCTTTTCGCTTAAAATAATGTATTCTTGCACCCTGTTCCTCCCTGTAAGATACTTGTATGTCTCTATCATATCCCCTCTCTCCCTTCTCTCCCTTCTCTCCTCCAGGGAGTACATATTCAGTTCCTTCAACCTGTCCTCATAGGACTTGTGATGCAATCCATGTACCATCTTTGTTGCCCTCCTCTGAACCTTTTCTACCCTGTCTATGTCCTTACGTAGGTAAGGTCTCCAGAACTGTACACTGTACTCCAGGTGGGGCCACACTAGTGTCTTGTATAGTGGAATTATGACCTCCCTTTTCCTGCTGTTGATGCCCCTGCCTATGCATCCCAGCATCCTATTTGCTTTACCTGCTGCCTTGTTACACTGTTTCCCTACCTTGAGGTCATCAGAGATGATAACCCCAAGATCCCTTTCCTGCTTGGTGCATGCTATATCCTCACCCCCCTACTGATATATTGTGCCAGGGTTTTTGTGCCCCATATGCATTATCTTGCACTTCTTTGCATTGAATTTCAACTGCCAAACCCCTAACCACCCTCTGGTGTGTCTACTCTGTTACAGAGCTTTGTGTCATCAGTAAACAGTGAAATTCTGCCTTCTAGGTCCTGCGCAGTGTCACCGATGAAAATGTTGAATAGGACCGGTCCCAGCACTGATCCCTGTGGTACCCCACTGGTCACTCTTCCCTCTGTGGAGTGACAGCAATTTACCACCACTCTCTGTGTCCTGCAGCCCAGCCAGTTACTTACCCACCACGCTACTGTCCTGCCCACACCCATATTCCCCAGTTTGTGTAATAGTCTTCTATGTGGCACAGTGTCAAAGGCCTTGCTGAATTCCAGATAGGCCATGTCCACTGCCCTCCCCTGATCCACCTCCCTAGTCACCCAGTCAAAAAATTCAACGAGGTTGGTCTGACATGACCTCCCCCTGGTGAATCCATGCTGCCTTGGGTCCTGTGGTCCATTGACAACCAGATGTTCCACCAATCTCTCCTTCAGTAGTGCTTCCATGATCTTCCCCACTACTGAGGTGAGGCTGACTGGTCTGTAGTTCCCCGCTTCCTCCTTGTTCCCACTTTTGTATAAGGGGACTACATCTGCTGCCCTCCAGTCTTTGGGTACCTCCCCTGTTTTCAGTGATCAGCTAAACAGGATAGTCAGAGGTTCAGCCACCACCTCTCTTAGTTCTTTAATGACCCTGGGTGCACCCCATCTGGCCCCATTGTTTATCAGCTCTTATTACTTCCAGTTCCTTCAGGACCCTTTCTCATGTAAAGGGACTTATGTCTATTTCTGCACCATTCTCACCCCTTGTACTCCCTTCAGACCCATTACCCTCCTCTTCCTCAGTAAAGACTGAGCAGAAATACCTGTTCAATATGTCAGCTTTACTGTTGTCATCCTCCACGCGGCCCCCATCCTCCCCCTTCAGTCTCACTATCCCTCCCTTTGCCTTTCATTTTTCACTTATGTACCTGTAAAAGGTTTTGTCCCTCTACCCACTGATTTTGCAATGTGTTCTTCTGTCTGAGCTTTTGGCTTCCTTTCTGACCTCCCTGCCTCCTTTGCTTCTCCTGGTACTTCTTCCTATCCCTTCTGCCTGTGTCTTTGTATTGCCTGAATGCAATCTTTTGGCTTTCACTTTCTTTGCTACCTCTTTGGAAAACCATAATGGTCTCCTCTTCCTTTTCCTCTTGCTAACCTGCTTAATGCATAATTCTGTTGCTCTTGTAACCCATTTTAAATACTACCCACTGTTCCTCAACCCTGATTCCTGCTCCATTCCCTTAATGCCTCTTTCAAGTATCTCCCCATTTTCCCAAAGTCTGCCCCCCTAAAATCCAGGATACGTGTTTTTGTGTGGTTTGGTTCTGCTCTTTCTGTGATTTCAAACCACAATGACTGGTGGTCACTGTTCTCCAGATGCTCCCCAACTGTTACCCCCATCACACTGTCCCTTATTGTGAGCACAAGGTCCAGTATTGCCTTCTGCCGAGTTGGTTCCATGACCAGTTGCTTGAGGAAGGCACCCTGAAGGGAGTCCAGGATAAATCTGCTCCTAGTTGATGCTGCTACTGGGATGCTCCAGTCCACGTCTGGAATATTGAAGTCTCCAACCAGTACTACCTCACCCTTGTCTGCACTCCTTTGGATGGCTAGCATCAGCTTCCTATCTGTTTCTTCCTCCTGGGCTGGTGGTCTGTAGACCACACCTGTGTGGATGGCTGGCCCCATTTTCCTTTCCAGATTAACCCACAGTATCTCTTCCCTGTTTTGTTCCTCCTGGATCTCTGTGGCCCTTATGTCATTTTTCACATACAGTACTACTCCTCCTCCTCTCTTCCTACCTGCCCTGTCTCTTCTGAATATGTTGTAGCCAGGTATGGCCATCTCTCAGTCATGTTTATCATTACACCAGGTTTCAGTGTTGGCCACAATGTCCAGGTCTGACTGCACCATGACAGCCTCCAGATCTTCCATCTTGTTGCTAAGGTTCCTGGCATTGGCACACATGTCTTTCCATGATTTGATCTCCCTAGACTGTTTTGCTGTTCTACTCCAGCCTCTTCCTTGGTTGTCCTTTATCCCTGGTTCTCCTTGCTGTCTGCCCTTCTGCTGAATTTTGCCCCTTTTCTGCCTATCCATCTCTTGGGTGCTAATCTCCATCTTTTGCACACTGCTTTGTAGAGATAGCCACTCCTCCGGTTCACTGGTTCCACTGCTAGCTGTGGGAGGTGAGCAAGTAGGTACCCTTCTTGCTGGCCTGCCACCCCCTTTTGCTAGTTTAAATGCTTGTCAATGTAGCATTTAAACTTATCATTGAGTGCTTGGATTCTCCTCCAGGATGGATGCAGGCCATCAGGCTTGAACAAACCTCTATCCCTCCAGATGGGTCCCCAGTCTCCAGTGAATCCAAACCCTTCCTCACAGCACCAGTTCGTCAACCATGAGTTAATGTTCCTGATGCATGCACTCCTATGCTCTCCCTTGCCTCTCACAGGTAGTACTTCTAAAAAAGTGACAGAAGTAGCTACTTGCTTGAGACCCCTCCCCAATTTCCTAAACAGAGCACAACTGAGCTATCCCTGCAGTGATGGTTGAGGTTGTTTGTGAAGAGAGAGAACAGGAGGGGGCCAAGAATTGAGCCCTGAGGTACCCCCTCCTCGATGGGAAGAGGGTCAGATAGCTCTGCCTTCCAAATGACCCTCTGAGACTGGCCTGATAGGTATCTCTTGAACTAGTTTAGGGTCTGGGCATTAAGACCTATGCTGTGAAGCTTAGTTAGAAGAAGGTTGTGGTCCACAAAGTCAAACGCCTTGGACAAATCTATAAAGACTGCACCCATCAACATGCCTATGTCCAATGCCCTGAATACATCCACTGTGAGATTGATGAGTGCTGTGTCTGTCCCATGGTTTGCCCGAAAGCCATGCTGTGAGGGGGCTAGGAGTTGGTGTAGCTCAAGGTAGTTTCTCAGTTGCCCGTACACTAGCCTTTCTTGCAGTTTAGCAAGGGTACATAGCAGGGAGATGGGCCTATAATTGCCAATTTGTTCGCGCGAGTCACCCTTGTGAATGGGGACCACATTGGCCACCTTCCACTGGTGCAGAATGTAACCTTCAAGTAGAGACCTGTTGATGATCCAGGTCAGAGGTTTGGCAAGGGACTGGGCACCTTCCTTG
This sequence comes from Neoceratodus forsteri, assembly GCA_016271365.2. Classification (NCBI taxonomy): domain Eukaryota; kingdom Metazoa; phylum Chordata; order Ceratodontiformes; family Ceratodontidae; genus Neoceratodus; species Neoceratodus forsteri. The sequence goes on from CM057449.1 coordinate 1,562,538,068, forward strand.
AGTAACCTTAGGCTAATTCCATCAGGGCCTCCAGAGCCTTTGTTTTTGAAGGCTTTAGGTAGCTTAAGGACCTCACCCACCTTGACTAATCTTAGGTGAAATTGGGGTCTTTTCAGACTGGGGGGTACATCAGAGATCTGTAAATGCATAGATGGGGCAGCCCTAAATTGTAATCATCATGGTTGGTGAAATGGTGGTTGATTGCTGAGGCTATTTGGTGGCAGTCATTGACACGCTGTCCTTGTACCTCTATTGGACCTAGTGCCTCCTTGGAATTGCCCTTAAGTAGTTCATTGATGTGTGACCAGAAAAGCTTGGGGTTCCCCAGGTTGGACTGTTGGAGGTGGGATACATACTCCTTTTTCGCAAGTTTGACGGCTAGCTTACATTTATTTCTTAGGGTTTTTTAAGTAACCAGATCTGCAGGGAGAAGGGAGAGCCGGAACTTCTTCCAGGCCTTGTCCCTGCTTTTCATCTGAGATTTCACTGAGGGGGAGATCCACTTGTAGCAGCCTCCCTTTGTTCTAATTTTTGAGGGAGGCAAAGAATGAGGCCGGTTTGAGTAGCGTGTCTTGGAAGTAGGCCAGGGCCTCATCCAAGGTTGTGAGGAGCCTAAGTGGGCTCCAGTCCAGTTTACATAGGTAGTCATTAAACTTTGCGGACGTGAAATTGGAGAAATCACCTACCGTGAGTATCCTGGGAGGAATCTTTGGTGCACTGTTCTTCCAAATACAGAAAATTGGGGAGTGGTCACTGATAGCGTCTTCCAATATGCCTGCTTTATGTATGTTGGGGGGATTGGATACCAGAGCCCAGTCAAGAGTAGTGTGGTTCCCAGTTTTATAGTTGAGCCTGGTGGGTAGAGAGATAACCTGTTCCAGGTCTGCGTCATGGATCATTGCCTTGAGGACTTTGTTGGGGTCAGAGGCCCAGTTCAGGTTTTAGTCACCCATAATTAGAAGTTCATTGGTTAATTCACTGCCAACCGAACAGCAAGTTGGGCAGTCGTAGGGGGGTTATAGATACAGCCAACGGTGAGATGCTTAGCTTGACCGGGGGTTAGACGGATGAAGATAGATTCCCCGTCCTGGCAATTCCCAAGGTTGGGAAATTTATAGAACTATTGTCTCCATGGCATAGATTTAATAATTAGATTAAAAAATTTGGAGGAAGGAGACCACAATAGCACTGATTCTGCATGAGTAAACTGCATGGGGTGATGGCTAGACAGGTACAAAATAAAAATAAAGTTAAGTTAGCCCATCAGGATGCCGACTCGCACCCCAGCACTCAGTTAACACTGGGTAGGGGAAGGGGGAGAGCTTGGCAGTCCATTAAGGGGGAACACTAAACTTGGATATATCTATGCCTTAACTCCTTTTTGCTGGTTACAAGATCTGGGAAACACACTGGCCATGGCCTCTTTCCCAAGGAAGGACTGTTATACATCAGAGGGAAGATGTGTGTATTAATACTCATTGATATTAGGGACTCAGAAATGGACACCTGTCTGATGTAAACCATGAAATATCAGGCTAAGTACTGCTTACTAAGGTCCAAGAGGTACTGGCGAATCTGAGCCACAAATTGTGGGGATAGAGACATGCTAAAGGTTGCATAGTTATATGATTTAGTTGAAGGTTTCCCTATGTTATGTTTGGGACATGTATAACTTGTAACAGTTGGTTGTAACATACTTGTGTAATGTAAATGCAGTTTACAAATGCAAAAAACTATTGCTGTGTCAGTTGTGATATTTCCACTAAATAAAACATTTATGAAGTTAAAAAAACAATCCGGGGGCAGCACAGTGGTTTTGTATGCACAGCAGTATATGATATCTCAATAGTTAATGGAATGGAGCAGGAAGTGAGAGACTACCTGCTTCCTCAATCAGCACTGAGGCAGTGCTTGGACCAGTAGAGAAAGTTAAGCTGCGGCCCTACGCTGTTAAGATGTGATCAATGTGCCTATTGCATGTACATGATACATCACGCCAGATTCCTAGATATTTTAATATGTTGACTTGCTCATTAGTCTTGCCACAGCTCTTAACTGTGCCTGATTACAAGGGCCGTCCTTCATGTTATCACTCAAAATTGCACTGTCCCTCATCCATCCCTCATGGAAAAGGTGCTGCCCACACAAGAATGTTCTGTAAATTCAGGCATTAATGCAGAAATTTATAATCTTCCTAGATGCAAACTCTAAAATAAACTTGGTACAAGTAAGTATAATGGTTTCACAGTGTTTTGAGCTTATAACTCCATGTTTGAAGATGTGTCCCTCATGAGGGTCAGTGTCACTTATTTTGAATATCCGTGTCCCTCATTTCACTGACAAATGATTGAGAGCTATGGGTGTTGCCATCAAGATGTTATTTATTATTTTTTATTTATTTAGCTTTTGTTGATCGGGTAAGTGCACTAGACAAGTCCTGCCTATTTTCAGGCATGACCCGGGGGGGGGGGGGTTATAATTGCAAGTGGAGCAAATGAACTAGTTGGCAAGTTCTGGGATACAAACACCATAGACCACAGACAATTTGCTCACTAGTGTAGGCTTTTTTCATAATTGTTGGCCAGGAAAGACAAGCTAAGCTGTGGCTTGTTTCCATGTGCATCCTGGGAGCACGGGGAGGTTAAGTGACTTGCTTATAGTCACACAGTATATGAGGGGTGGCTGTGGGATTTAAACTCAGTTCTCCAGGTTTGCAGCTCTGTGCTCTTAACCACTATGCTATACTGCCTTCTTTTTCTTACAGTAGGTTGTGTTTTTACTTTTCATTATTCTATTAATTGTATATTGTAATCCAGATATACATTAGCTAAAGGCAAATTGTTTCTCTTGTGTCAACACTCCACTTTGCTCCCACCTGTTCCTGCTCTGGCCATGGCTAGGCTGTCTTATCCTCATTTATCCTCCTTAGCCATGTATTACTCCTACGTACTACTATGTGTTAGTTGCATGTTCTAACAGTCTAATTTTTATACATACTTAATTGGTTATTTTCTGCTCCCATCCCTCCCTGCCTGCATCTTGTTTGCTGTGTACTGTAATACTGTCAGAACAATTTTTTGCTGTATATTTTTGCACACACCATTCTTTACATATGTTTTGCCTGTTTCATTCTGTGTACATTTTTTGTCCTTGCATGTATATTTTTGGATGTATTTGTCACTCCCTTCCCTGCCTGTTACCATTTGTTATATGATTTGCCAGCACAAATTACTGCTGCACATTTTTGCCTGTGCCATCCTGTCTGTCTGTCTGTCTCTCTCATCAACTTTGCCAGTTTCTTTCTCTATTTAATTTTGATTCCTGTACACATCCCCTGGGGCACACCTGGATATAAGCATCTGTTCACTTGCCTTTCCTGTTTACCAAGATTCAATAAATAAATGCATTTTAAAAATCAAGGTGTGACAGACTCATTATTGATCCAGTCTCATGCTTCATTACAAGAAAAGAAATCTTGCTCCAGAAAGGCTTAGGGCATGCCACCCAGATGGCCTAGAGGTAGTGCGTTGGGATGCTGCCATACTGGCCACCCAAATTCAGAAGTGCACATATGTTGCTGTGTCAGGAAGCAGGTAACTTCTGTACGGCAGTGTACCTCTGCTGGGGAGGGTTGTTGGCTAGTTCTGGAACTACAACAAACTAGTGACTCTTGGAAGCTTGCTTTTGCCACAGGGGAACTGCATACATAGGAGGCCAACAGAGGCAGAGCAGTGCACATGCCAAGGGATGCAAGTAGGGATCAAGGAGAGAAAAACTGGAAAGACTAAAAACAACACCCTGTCACCCAAATGATGGTGAATCTGCTACTTGAGTATATCCCTCAGAGAGGACGGGGGAGATAAACAGATGATGAAAACAACTTGCTTGGTACTAGTGGACTCAAACATGGATGATTTGATCTGAACAGGGAATCTTATAGAACTTCAAATGTGTGCTGGTTAAATATATTTCAAATGTATTTAGACCTTTGTGGAAGACTGCAGCCTGATAGCTATAATATGCTTAAGAAAAGAGAGTGACAGCAGGAAAAATGCCCCATGCCATTTTCAAATTATTTATTTATTGAATTTTGTTGACCCGTTAGGCCCACTGAGACTAGAAATCCCTTTTTCAGGGGTGACCGGGAGGAGGGGATACAGATGGTAACCAACTGAAATTGAACCAGATTAAGCTGTTGGTGGTATTTCTAGTGAATGGGGGAAATCTGGTCAGGATACCAGGGAAATTCCCCTACTCTTTTTGAGACATGCCATGGGATCTTTAACGTTCACCTAAACAGGCAGATGGGACCTTGGTTTAACACCACATCCGAAAGATGGCACCTTAGGAGTGCAGCACCTACCTCATGCTGCGCTACAATGTCAGTATTGGGATATTAACCCAAGTGGCTGGTGTGGGGATAGAACCCACAGCCTATTGATCTCCTGGCCTCAGAGGCAAGTGTACAACCTACTGAGCTACTGACACTGATTAATGCATAACATTTAAAACATGCTAATTGTCTGGTCTTGTATGGCACATCCTGTAGACTTCTGTACCTGTTAAAAACCATGACCTTGCATTTTTCCCCCTAAGGCCACTGAGCATTCTAATATGCACTGTTTGTGCATGCAGAGGCATGAGTACACTTATCAGCATCCAAAGGCAGACCCCCCTCCCAGAGTAGATGCACTCACTGTGCTGTCATTTGGCTAATAGCAGGTAAGTAGCAGTGTGGTGTGTCCCCCCCTCCACTAACAGAGGAGAGCTGTCCTTGGGACATGCTACTCTCCCCCTGTTGGACCCCCGTGCAACCCAAATGTGTTCCTAACAGCTGAGGTGCTGTGCAGAAAGTTATAGCTTTGCAGCCAAGACTGGACTGACTAAAACTTGTTTTTTAAGTTATGAAGGTACTGCACTACGAATCTGACTGCAGTCTCAGCACAGTGGCCAACAGTTAACGCACCAGGTTTGTACTGCAGAAATTATCGGGCAGGAATATGGGTGATCCTATGGTAAAATAGTGTAATCCTGGTGACTTGAAACCTGTAGGTTATAGCATGCATTGTTTAATATTAACTACATTGTGAAATTCTCTGACGTATTTCTGTAAAAAAACAATAAAGAAAGCAGAATAATCATTAGTCCAAGTGTAGTGAAAGTTTCAGATGTCAGAAATTATATTAAGGGCCTACTCAGAGGGGCTGGTAATAATCCTGATATCATATTGCACATAGGAACAGATGGTATAGGGAGAAGAGCTGACAAAGTTATAAGATCAGATTTTATATTCTTAGACCAGGAACTTACTAACAGGGGTTCAAAGGTCTTTATACCAGAAATCCTCCCAGTTCCAAGACCTGGGCATCGGAGCCAGATAGTAATTAAAAGAAAAACTCAATGCCTGATTAAAGAGTTTGGTCAATGGAGCAAGGATTTAACTTTATCTGACACTGGGACAGATTCAGTAACAGAAGAGTTATACAGGCATCTGAACAGACTTGGTGCCAAAATGTTGGGTGCAGATTTAGCAAAGTGATTACCCATCATTTAAACTGACATCTAATAAGGGAGCTGGGGACACAAACCTCCCTAGTTCCATTGAAAGTCCCCTTATTCACAACAACTCATTATGCAGAATTGGGCTCCCATACAATGACACTTTAAAAAGGGGTAAATGTAAACCGGACAAGCAAAAAACACATAGAAAGGTCTCTTAAGTAATGCTAGAAATATGAATAATAAAATGGACCTCCTAGAGACAATCATATCCTCAGGCCAGCCAGACTTTGTAGGAATTCTTGAAACTTGGTGGTCAAGTGAAGATCCTTGGGCTAAATATTTGGGTATAACTTATTCCGCAAGGGTGATATGGCAGAAAGATTGGCAGTGTAGCACTCGTTCATAAATCGGTTCAGACAATTAAAACTAATAATAATGACAGCCTTGAAAATGTATGAGTCAAACTATTTTGCAAAGGGCATATAGATCTCATAATTGTCATAATACCTAGACCCCCTGACCAGAGGGTTGACCTAGATATACAAATACACAATATTATTTCATCCATTCGTGACAAGGTTGACCTGATCATTCTGGCAGACTTCAACTATGGAGTTATAAACTGGGAAACTAATATGGGCACAACATCTGAGAACCTATTTGTACAAACCTGTTCTGACAAGAACTTGAACCAATACATTATAGAGTCAATGAAGGACATTGCAATTTTAGATTAGTTATGTGCAATAACAGTACTTTAACAGAAGAATGTACAGTTTGTGAACATTTTGGAACTAGTGATCACAATGTGGTCGCAAAACTCATGAGATCATCTGCAATTGTGAAAGACATTACTAAGATTCAAAATGACAACAGGGCAAATGTTACTGCAATGAAACAAAGTCTAGCAACTTGGGATTGGAAAATTATTTTAAAAATGCTGAGATGAATTAAAGAACTAGTGGAATCAAAACAGACTGACAGGAAAATGATGCAAATTTTAAGAAGTAGTTATTTGTAACTTTTTATGTCTGAAGTATTTTCCTTTTTCCTTTTGATCATTAGAATGGTTTTTATGTGATAATATTGTGCTGGATGTGTGAAATAACTCTCAGCCTGGCAATTGACATATCTATCTCTACTCCCCCCACTGCATCATCAGCATTGTGATCTCATTGACAGTGACATCACAGGTGACTGACCTGCAGCTACTGAGTGGCTGCTCCTACGCAGCAGTGATGTCACAGACAGTGAGGTCACAGTGCTGATGATGCAGTTGGTGGAATGGAGCTAGAAATGTCAGTTGCCAGGCAGAGTGCTGTTCCACAAACACACCTACTTAAATTGGTAAACAATCTTCTAATTAACCAAAGGTAAAAGAAAAAGTATCTCAGATATAAATGGCAATAAGTTGGCTGCTTTTAAAAACTAATATTAATTTTAGGCAGTACACTAGCTCTTTAAGTAATAAAACATGACAGTGTGTGTACTGTGGTGGGATAATGGCACATCTTGAGTGTGTTGTGAGGCATGAGGCATTGCCGAGTGCCTTCAGCCACCCAAGAAGTGTCATTCTCCCTCCACAAAGCACACCCTGAAGTGTCTTATTGGGGTTATAAAATGAGTCCAAGATTTTGTTTTGGGGGAGGGTGAAAATGCACAAAAATGAAAAAAAAAAATGTTTATGACTTAAAAAACAAAACATTCATCCACCCCAGCAAAATAGTCTCAGAACATCCCAGCATTGACATGCAATCTCTGGTTCAAATATTAGTCACAGCAAAATAGATTTATTTTGAATTAGCTCTTAAGCCCTCCATTTTCCCCAGCCCACCCAATTCACCTGTTTCCTCACTTGTTTTTCTCTTCACATTATTCCTTCCCTTTTCCCCACCTTGTTTCTTTTCTGTCTTTCCTACATTCAAGAGATGGAATGTTTACCATGGACAGAATACAATAATTCAGATCTTTGCACAGTTCTACATGCAGAATGCTCACCCCCACAATCACACAACAAAAGGCCTTAGATGGACCCAAGGATTTTGTTGCAGGTTTAACAGCAAATATTTTTCTGCTAAGTAAGTTAGGTTAGAAGAAAAAATTACTCACCTTAGTAATTGTGTTTCTTCTAATGGAGTCTTGCTGTATTCTGACATATGCAGTTAGCCCCAGCACTTGAACTGCCCCGGAGAGGAAAGAGTTAACTCTATGCAGGAAGCATAGAATGTTGGGCTCAAGCTCAGATTCAAACCTCTGTCTGTAGTGCTTCAGAGTGTAACCATCAGATTCTTTACTCTGCCTAACTGTTCAGTCGCTCCGGAGATTGCTCCTTCGCATCGGTTCGGTACAGTTCAGAATTCATCGGTTAATTCAATCGATTTGTTGTTTTTTGGTTTCAAGTCTCTGTCTACGGTGCAGTAAGTGTTTAGTAAGGTAATGGACTGTATTTAATTCTCTGTGTGGCCTCACAACCCCAATGACACACCCTGTCAGCTGTCAATCTTGGGATGATGGGCGGATGGGGGAGGGGCAACCTAAAGATTTTTCATTTCCTGACTTTTGTGTTTTAACCCTAAATGATGCATTAACGAAGTTGTTTGCATAGAATATATATATATATATATATATATATATATATATGAATACAAAATCACACATGCCCCCACAATGCAAAGCATTATGGGCTGCATATGCAAATCACCACAGAATATTATGCTGGTTCAACTTTAAGCAGAAATGCATGGTGCTGAAAAGCCTCTCACACAGTTTGCAAAGGGTGCCAACAGAAGACATAGACACGTGTTTCGTCCTACCAGGATTTATCAGTATGCCTCATCTGTTTGACACCCCAGTGAAATGAACCAGCTACCCTAAGATGGTCTATTTAGGTTATGTTGTGGTGAACCCAATTAAAACAAAAAACAATTTAAAAGACAAAGAACCTCTGTGCGCAAGCACTGAGGCAATGGTTACCCCAAAGGGCATTTGGCTGGGAAGCCAAGTTTCAAAGGAATACAAAATCACACATGCCTCCACAATGCAAAGCATCATGGGCTGCATATGCAAATCACCACAGAATATTATGCTGGTTCAACTTTAAGCAGAAATGCAGGGTGCCAAAAAGCCTCTCACACAGTTTGCAAAGGGTGCCAACAGAAGACATAGACATGTGTTTCGTCCTACCAGGACTCATCAGTATGCCTCATCTGTTTGACACCCCAGTGAAATGAACCAGCTACCCTAAGATGGTCTATCTGCAGTCTTCTAAGGGTTAGGAAGCTAATAACAAGAAAAGAAGAATATGCAGGAGGTAGAAAATTTATAAATAAATTGATTGATTCAGCTATTTGCTGGAGGGAGTCGGGGCAGGCAATCCGGGGCAGCATCGGCGTCTGGAGAGGACGCAACCACATCGGTGGTTGGAAAAGGAGTTTGTTGGTGGGAGCAGGACAGGCTGACTGGAGCCGCATTGGCAGCGTGAGAGCGAGCAGGGGAGTTGTGTGGAGGGCTGCTGGCAGCTACAGAGAAAGGAGCGGTGGGGCCAATCAGCGCTAAGGGCGCGAATGCTTGACTGTGTGACGGGGCTATAAAGGCCATTAACCCAGTTGCAGTCAGGAGAGCTGTTCTCTGTCCAACACCACCACCCAGTCCTCTATTAAATGGTCGGTGGGGGTGGAGCCTTTGAGAAGGGCAAGTTGAGAGTGAGTAATCTGGATTGTTACTGATTAGGGGAAAAGGGAACTATATGCTGTGCTTGTTTGGGCATCATTGACTATCTGCTACCTACAGCTGAGGGAGATGACAACTGTGAATTGATTAATACTACGGCTGGTGAACTGGTTACAGCTGATTGGGGGACAAGGGTCCTGTATGCTGGGCTGCTTGGGCAACATTGTCTACTGCTATCAGAGGGAGCATATTAGAAACATAGACTTTGATGGCAGATAAGGACCGCTTGGCCCACCTAGTCTGCCCATTTCTCTACCTACAGGATAGGCCGCAGATCCAAGCTAACCAACAGCCTAGTTCTTCCTACCCCCCACAAGAATTGCCTTATGTCTGTCCCATGCATTCTTGAATTCTCCCACAGTTTTAGACTCCACAACCTCCTCAGGAAGGCTGTGCCATGCATCCACTACCCTCTCTGTGAAAAAATACTTCCTCACATTGCCCCGGAACCGCCCCCCCCCTCTATTTTTAAACAGTGTCCCCTTGTTCTTGCACGTATCTTTTTCTGAAAGATGCTACTGTCTTGGACTTTGTTGATTCCACTGAGGTACTTAAAAGTTTCTATTACTGTATGTCCCCCCTCTCCCTTCTTTCTTCAAGGGTATACATATTAAGCTCCTTTTGTCTCTCCTCATACGGCTTCTCTTGCAGACCCTGCACCATTTTAGTTGCCCTCCTCTGGACTGCCTCTATGCTGTCTATGTCCTTGTGAAGACGGGGTCTCCAGAACTGGACGCAGTACTCCAGATGGGGTCTCACCAACTGTCTGTACAGAGGGATAACAACTTCTTGTTTTCTGCTGGTGATGCAGCAAATTGTAAAATTGTGTATGCTGTCTACAGTTGAGGGAGTAGGCAAACTATGTGAACTGTTTACTGCTACTGATCACTATTGGGGGTGGGCAAAATTTTTGCTTGAGAACTGGGGCTGAAAAGCTGGCTGCTGTAGGAAAAGAGGGAGAATTGTTGTAATCTGAATTCTGCTGGGAGAGGGGACAAACAGCTAGGGTCCTTGCATACTACTGCCCGAATTGGTTCTGCTAGAGGGTTGTACTGCTCACACCAAAATAAGGGTGGACTTGGGGCTGGCCAGAGTGGGCATCTCTGGTAGGATGATTGAGTGTATGGGGTGTGGGGCAGCAATAATCTTAAATTGGGCAATGGAGGTTCAGAGGGTGTCCAGTGTGTTTTCAGCTGACAGGACTTAGGAAGGAGGTCGAGGGGATCAGAAGAAAGCTGGAGGGCATGAGGGGGAGGATTGGGGAGGAAATGAGTGGAAAGGACCTCACGAGAGTAGGCAAGGACACTACAGTATTCACCAGGGAACAGCTGGAAATGGACCTTATGGGTACTCCGGAGGGGTAGGACACAATACAAGAAATGGACAGAAATCACTTCGTAGGAGGGTGGCCGATCAGAAGGATCAAAGGAGGAAGGGGAGTAGGAGATAGCAAGTTGGGGGCAAGCATCACACTTAGTAATTGATTCACCCTGCTATATCCAGGAGAGGAGGTGGAAGAGGCTTGCGGGAGGGGGTGAAGGCGGACAAGAGGTTTGTAGCAGCAAGCTGGGGGGTTGTGGTAGGAGGTATTGGAACAGGAGGAGCAGGCAGACAGAGAGGTTTGCAGCAAGCTGGAAGGGATGGGGGTAGGGAAGGTGGCCACATCCACAAAAGGGGAGGGAGGGAGGAGGGATATGAGCCGAGGTTGGAGGGAGGAAAGGGGGATGGAGGAGCACAGGATGAAGCCAGGGGAGGGGGGAGAAATAGGGTTGGGCAAGCACTCAGGTTGGGGGAAGTCAGCCAAGGAGAGGGGAGTAATAGGGAGTACTCTAGAAAGGACAGCATTGGGGCGAGAGGAATTGGATGAGGTGGGGAAGGAGGAAGGGGTGTAGGAGAAATACACCTGACGTGGTGGGATACAAGACCAGACAGGGGATGGTGGCAGGAGAGAAGCAGTAGAAGGGTGTCTGGGTGGGGACCTGTGGATTCTGTCCCAGAAAGGGAGTCTGGGGCAACTCAGTGCCACTCATGAGGTTGGTGGGGCGAGGAGCAAACTGGGAGCCTCAGGCAGAAGAAAGAGCATTGTAGAGCATGCACAGACTAGTGATCCCCGGACTGAAGGGGGTGGGAGGAGTAAGCTGGGGGTTGATGAAAGAAAGAAGAGCCTGGAAGGGATCAAAAGGACCAGTAAATTGGAAGGGGGGGGTGAAGGTGATTCTTCTGGGTGACTCCATGACCAGGGTTTTGGGAACTGGCCAGGGTCTGCCACTCTATAGGAAGCTCAATCTCCTTCTCAGAGATTCTACCAGTACCTAGGGCATCCGGGGAGACCAAGCATAAAGTCAGAGGAGTGAACCAGTGGCTCAGGGACTGGTGCAGGGCAGAAGGGTATGGGCTGTTGGGGGACTGGGGTGACACATGGGAGGACAAGGGGTTATATGCCAGGGATAGGATACACCTCAACTTAGAGGGAAGGGAGATCTTGAAACTAAAACTTGCTGGATTCATAGTTGAGAGGTGGGGTTTAAACTTGTAAAGGTGGGAGGGTTAAGTGAAGGAATGGAACCCGGAGGGCTGCTTGAAGTCCCAGGTCTAGGGTGCGAAAAGAGGGCAGGTGACTGCAAAGTAAATACAGCCAGAGCTGTGCAGGAAAGGGTGAATAGGGATTGCGCAGGGCCGAGACAATTGAAGAGGGAAGGGGATGGGGTGGAGGACGGTCCTGATCAACGCCAGGAGCATGAGCAACAAAATGCCCCGAGCTCCAGGCGATGCTGGCTGAGGGATCTGTGGATGTGGTGGTGATTACTGAGACATAGGCCACCCAGGAGAATGACTGGGACCTAAACCTGGATGGCTACGCAATATTCAGGAAGTATAGAGAAGAGGGAAGAGGAGGGTGGTGTAGCACTAATAGTCAAAAATGGCAGAGTGGTTAGTGGAGTGGAGGAGGCTGATGTGGGGGTGGAAGCAATTTGGGTAACCCTGCAAATGAGGGAGGTAAAAGATTGAAAATAGGGGTGGTGTACAGACCCCCAGCGATGGATAAGACCCTGGAGGAAAAATTAGTTGAGAACATCAAGGGGCACCGTGACGGTGGAAAAGATAGGGTGGTGGTCACTGGTAACCTTAATATGCTAGGGGCAGACTGGGACACTATAACATCCATGGTGGCCAGGAAGCAGAGACTGATGGATGTGTTTCAGGATGCCTTCCTGGTCCAACAGGTGGGGGAACCTAGTAGGGAGGGGAGGATACTGGACATTGTCCTTGCAGACAGTGACCAGATAAGGGGTCTGTTGGTGTGTAGCCCGCTGGCAGGTGGTGACCATGCCACAGTCTGGTTTCTGCTGTGTCTGGGGGGGAGGATAACTGCTCAAATACAGCAGTAGTGGACTTCAGGGGGGTGGACTTTGTGGGCATGGGCAGGATGCTATGGGGGAGTTTGGACAGGATTAGGCCAGACATGGATGCTGGTAGCTTGGGGAGACCATTAAGAAAGGGGTGCAGGAGGCTACCAGCTCATGTACAAGGGTATGGTGTAAAAATGGTAGAGCCAACAAGCCGTCCTGGTGGACCAGGGAGGTGTAAGAGGTGGTGAGGGATAAAAAGGCTGCCTATGCATGTTTTAAGTGCTCCAGGCGGGATAGGGAGAGAGAGAACTACGAGTTGACTGCAAGGAGAGTCACCAGAGTGCTGAGGGGAGCCAAGGCGAGGATGAAGCAAAACCTGGCTAGGGATATCTGGAGGGGTGGAAAGGGATTCTATAGATACTTAGGGGAGAAGAGAAAAGGGAGAGCACAGATCTCCAGGATTAAGACTGGGGAGGGATGGGCTCAGGAAGTGGGGGATCAGGCAGAGGTGCTAAATGAGTACTTTGCCACGATATTTATGGAGGGAGACAGGAGAATCCATTCAGCCTGATGGGAGGGTAGGGGAGACAGCTGAGCGGAGAGGTCAGATGGAGTCTAGAGGACCAGAAGAGGCAGGGGTACCGGGTGGGCCAAACCTAGAAGGGGATGGGTGCTTAAATGAGGGGATGGATTGGGAGGGAGAAATCACAGAGGACAGGGTGAGGGAGGCCCTTTGGGTGCTAAAAACTGATAAGGCACCGGGACCGGATGGGCTGCATCCAAGGGTTATGAAGGAACTGGCAGACGAACTAGCAGCTCCACTAGCTGCACTCTTCAACGCCTCTCTGAAGACAGTATGGGTGCCTCAAGACTGAAGGGTGGCTCATGTTGTGCCTATTCACAAAGGGGGGTCTAGGGATGAGATGGAAAATTACGGACCTGTCAGCCTAGCATCTTTGGTAGGCAAACTAATGGAGGACATCATTAGGGAGAAGTTCGGGAGGCAACTGGAAAGATTGGGGCACCTGAATGACAAACAGTATGGTTTTGTCCTGGGGAGATTGTGTCAGACCAACCTCATAGATTTTTATGACTGTGAAGGGGACCCTGGACCGACAAAGACCGGTGGACGTCCTATACCTGGATTTCAGTAAGGCATTTGATTAGGTACCCCACACTGGTTGTTAACAAAGCTGAAGGGGATGGGGGTGGGAGGACACTTGCTTAGATGGGTAGAAAATTGGCTAATGGGGTGAACACAGAGGGTAGTTGGTGGGATAGTCTCCTCCCCTAGGAAGGTCTTCAGTGGGGTTCCCCAAGGTTCAGTACTGGGGCCACTCCTGTTCAATGCCTATGTCTCCAATATGGGGAGGGGGGTTAGGAGTAGAATGAGCCTCTTTGTGGAGGACTCAAAACTGGGAGCACTGGCAGATGGGGATGAAACGAGAGAGAGACAGTCCAGAGGGACCTAGATATCCTGGAGGGGTGGTCAAGGAGATAGGGACTGAGGTTTAATCCAGGGAAGTGTAGGGTGCTGCATCTGGGGTTCAGAAACCCAGGTCATGTATACACCCGGGGGGGGTCTCACTGCAAACCACAGTGAATGAAAGGGACCTGGGGGTGGTGGTAGACCCCAAAGTGAATAACACTGAAAACTGCAGAAGATCTGCAGCAAAAGCAAACAGGATTCTGGGCTGCATAGCCAGGGGAATTACGTCAAGGAGAAGGGAGGTGATCCTCCCTCTGTATAATGCCTTGGTTAGGCTGCATCCGGAGTACTGCGTGCATTGTGGAGACCTTGCCTCAAGAAGGACATAGCACTACTGGAGAGGGTGCAGAGGAGGGCAACCAGGATGATTCAGGGCATGAGAGAGGCCATATGAGGAAAGGCTGGAAGAACTTGGGCTGTACTCACTGGAGGAGAGGAGAGACGGGGGACATGATAGGGGTCTTCAAATATGTGAAAGGGATAAGCAGGGGTGGAGCCAAAGAAATGTTCAGGCTAAAGAAAGGGGGCACAACCAGGGTGCATGAGTGGAAGCTGGAGGGGGGGAATTACAGGGGAGAATGTAGAAGACATTACTTCACTGAGAGGGTGGTGGGGCAATGGAATGCACTGCCCGGGAGTCTGTTGGAGGAGGGCACAGTGGGAGGCTTCAAGAGTGGGTGGGACAGGTACATGGGTAAACTGACGCTGAAGATTACCCTCTCTGGGGCTGGGGGGAGTGGGAGAGCGAGCGCCCAATAGGGGCTGGCAACTGAGCAGACACAAAAGACAGTCAGGCCTATTCTGCTGGCTTTTAGTATGTTAGTTGGCTATCCAACAGGTGGCAGACTGTGATTATCAATGGGAACAGATCTTTCTGGGGAAATGCTATTAGTGCCCCCCTAGGGATCAGTTTTAGGTCTTATTTAGTACTTTTTTGTTAGAGAAATGACAAATAATGTGTGTGCATGATCATCAAAATTTGCAATGACACCAAAATCACTGGAGTTATGAGCACAGAGGAGGACAGTATACTGCTACAGAAGGATCTGAACAATGTCATCTTTTGGGACGAGTGAAACATCTATGGTCTTTAACCATGAAAAATGTGTAATAATGCATTTTGGTATGAAAAATAAAAGATTCCAATATTTCATGAAGGTTGATCAGCTCAGAGCTGGTTTACAAGAATAGGAGCTAAGTATTTTAATCACAGAAGACCTTAAACCAAGCACTCACTATGAACTGGTCACTAAAAGAGCTCACCAGATCATTGGTGGTATAAGAAGGAATTTCACTAGTAGCAGCAGGGAAGTGCTTATGCCCCTTCACAACTCTTAGGTAAGACTGTATGTTAATACCTCTGTTCAGTTCTGGTCTCCTCACCTAGAGAGAGACATTGCTAGAGTCAAAGGGGTGCAGAGGCGAATGACCAGAATGATTAATGGTCTCAATACTTTGAATTATGGCCAGCACAACAAGGAATTAAACCTTTTTTCTGTGGAGAGGAGGCGCCTAAGAGGTGACCAAATTCCAGTGTTCAGATCTATTGGTGATAATAAACTGTTAACACTCTACAATTAAAAATTAAATGCTAAAAAGTGCAAAGAATCCAGGGAGGAGCTATCAGTTGGGAAGGGTTCAGCTAGGTACCACCAAGGAGGAAAATGATCTAGGGGTGGTTATAACGGGGAATATGAACAACTAAAAGCAGTGCAGGAAGGCGGCGGTGAAGACCAAGAGGATGCTGGGGTGTACTGCGAGAGGAATCTCCTCCAGGAACAGGGAGTTGATCCTGCCTCTGTACAGGCCACTGGTCAGGCCACACCTGGAGTACTGTGTGCAGAACTGGGGAAAATATCTGAAGAAAGATATCAGATTACTGGAAGGGGTACAGCACAGAGAGACAAAGATGATCTAAAGATTGGAGGACAGACCCTACGAGAAAAGGCTGAGGGCATTCAACAGGTACTCCCTGGAGGACAGGAGGGACTGGGGGGCTATGACTGAGACCTTTAAGTACTTAAAGGGGATAAACAAAACAGGTACTGAAGGAGGATTTAAGTTAAGGAGGGGGAGGGACATGAGAGGGCATGGTCTCAGATTGGAAGGGGGAAGATATAGCAGAGAAATGAGGAGACACATTTTCATGTAGAGGGTTGTGGCTAAACAGAACACTCCGCCTGAGGAGGTGGTATCCTGTAAGACAGTGGGTAGTTTTAAAAGGGGTTCGGACAGGGTGAGGTAACTGTGAGGGGGGCAGCTGCAAGGTAAAGGTGCTAGCTGCACATTAGAGCAGACTTTATAGACTATGTGGCCTGTTTCTGCTGGCAGTTTTGTATGTTCGTAATTAAGGGAGGATTATCATCAACATATAGCCACTACTTCCAATAAGATGGGGAGCATTTTTTTTATCGTTGCTCTTTTTGCCTCCTTCCTGCCTCATCACTCCACTCATTCAGAGCCCCTACATGCCTCGCTACCTTGGCGTCTCAACACAGGAGTCTGTCCCTAGAGTGCCCACCCCTCAGTAGCCTAGGTATCCCGGATATCCCCAGGTGGGGCGAGGAGAGGTCCTCCTCTTAACTTCTTCCTGAACAATGGTGGAGTGGGTGTTGCACAGTGGAGTCTGCTCCTGTCTTGGCAGTTGCCGATGCACTTGGCGCTCGAGGAGGGGTCATCACCTAGGAGTGACGGGCCACCATTTTCCATGTTCTGTGCCCCCGCAGTCATTGGCACTCTAGGAGAGCCAATTGGGAGATGTGCGTAAATATGTAACTCCTCCCAGGGCTCTTGGCTGACGCTGCCCCATCCCCTTGCGTGACCCTAGTCTGCACTGTCAACCCCGGGTTCACCTGAAAGATGGCAGCAGAGCAGCGAGCCTTGCACAGAACCCTCCCCAGAGAAGGAGAGCCGCCGTTGGGCACTCAATCCCTCTCTCCCCCTGCTGACCATCGGCAGCCCGAGCTCGTTTCTGAACCAGGGTCGCCGGCGTGAAGTGAGGTGTGGCGTCCAGCGCCTTAACCCTCAGCACCACCGGGCTGGCGTAGATGGGGGGCATTTTGATACTGAAAAAATACAATTGCATTACACAGACAATCATTAAAACTTGGAACTGATTGCCCAATTTTATAGTCGCCAGTGTGAGTATTAATCAGTTCAAAACCAGTCTAGGTACTTATTAAGAAAACACAAACAGGCAGCAATCTCTGAACACAAAATAAGGCCAGACAGCAATAAGATTGCTAAAAGCAGGAGCCCGCAGCTGCAATACCCCAGTGCTTCGAGTCCAAGGTGTGACTCTTCATCAGGGGGTGTGGCCTGACTGCTATCCTGGTACCATTTATTCAAAAAGACCTTAAAGTGACAGTGCAATAGTTACAGAAATGTGGAACAATATATATACTCATGCTCACTGATTTGGTGCAGGTACAGTCTTCACAATCTTATGTGCTTCCCAATTATTAATAAAATTATGTTAGATAAACATTGGGAGAAACAAATCACATTATCAAAGTTTATAAGTAATTTATATATGTATTTCTCTTAATTCATATTCAAATACACAAATTAATATTATTACATATAGCATATTCTGGAATGTAAGTGAACAACTTTAAATCAGTTAGAATCAATGTGCAAATATTTGAATATACTTGAACATGAATTAATATGAATTATGAATATGAATTAAGAGAAATATATATTTAAATTACTTATAGACTTTGATAATGTGATTTGTTTCTCCCGATGTTTATCTAATGTAATTTTATTAATAACTGGGGAGCACTTGAAATTGTGAAGACTGTACCTGGCCCTGAATTAATGTGCATGAGTGTATATATTGTTCCACATTTCTGTAACTATTGCACTGTCACTTTAAGATCTTTTTGAATAACTAGTACCAGGATAGCACTCAGGCCACATCCCCTGACATAGTCACACCTTGGATTCAAAGCGATGGGGTTTTGTAGCTGCGGGGTCCTGCTCTTAGTAAACTTATTGCTGTCTGGCCTGATTTTGTGTTCCAAGAGTACTGCCTGTTTGTGTTTTCTTTGTCAGAATCCTGCTTGGCTAGTACTGACTCGTTTCCTGTGATGCTCTAAATGCTTGTACTCATTTTAGATACTTATTAATATGGGAATCGGAGGTTATGGATGCTTAATAGCCACCACCAGACTCAAAAGAACTTTGTTTTCCTTCTGACTGTACTAACCTATGAGCCTATGAACAACAATATATTATATTTTCTGTGATGTCTAAGTTGTGTGAGCTCCATATTGTTACATTGATGGTGAAATCGGGAGCTGAATAGTATAGGAGGGCTAAAGCCTGAGGTTCAGTGTGGGGGAATAGCTCCTCCCACATCCTCTACATAAGTCAGCAGCTCCCAGCAATCCTCGCTTAGAGCGTGACTCATCCACCTCCCTCCCTCCCCATCCTCCTCCTTCTCCGGCTCTCTGCTCACCCTTGTCGCTGAGCCCTCTATTCCCTACAAACACTACCCAACATATCTATCTGTCAAGGGTGAGAATAGAGAAAAGCCAAAAGTAAACTACTGTTACATAAGCACCATCAATTCACATTCTGTTCAACAAAACATTGAACAATAGTTATTTACTGTAATTTAACAACTTTCAGCACTCAGTACCTCAGTCACCCACCCCCACCACCTCCGTTTGCTAAAACTAGAAACAAATACCATCAGCAGGATTCCTCAGAGCAAGGAATTTGAAATAGCTATCAGAGCAAGGAGGCAGTTGACTGAGGCAGCTAGAACATTTCTGAGGGAGAATATTTCTAACTAGAGGGTAAGTAGAAAGATACTTTATTAGAAATGTAGGGTCTTTAAGGTAAATTGGGAGCTTTAGTCAGGGTTTTAAAAAATAACACAATAGTTAATAAGTGTGCTAATCTGAGTTGGGGAAAGCAGCTGACAATCATCCTTGCAGTTAACTGAATAAGTAGAGCTGTGAACTGGGGTGTTTGACTTGGGTAGACTTGAAGCAGTTGTCTGCATTTAGACTTCCCTAGACTTCTTACAAGAGAACTACAGTATAAAAAGGACTTCCTCCTAACATGTACTATTCACATTTGTGTCCCAACACGTGAGTGGAGCAGCACAGGAGTGGAACAGAATTGGCACCCTAGGCATCAGCAGGGGACTGCAGGCATGCAGGGAACTCAGCCAGTAAACTCAGGTACTGTAAGGTAAAGTACCTGTCTACTTGTTGTTGCCTGAGTGAGAGAGTACTGTAAGAAAGTAAGGGGATGAAGGAAGGAAGGAAACAGGTTGTACAAGCACTAGCTACCTGTCGAGTGGGAAAAGAAGAAACACCCTATATAGGGTAAGGGTACAAGAGGTTAAAGTAAACCAAAAAAGGGGAAACTATAAACACCATATCTAGGGTAAGGTTACAAAAGGGTTATGTAAAGCAAGAAAAGGAAAAACTGGAACCCCCCTATATAGGGTAACAGTGCAAGAGGTTAAAGTGAAACAAAAAGGGGGAAACTACAAACATGATATCTAGGGTAAGGTTACAAAAGGGTTATGTAAAGCAAGAAAAGGAAAAACTAGAAACAACCTATCTAGGGTAAAGGTACAAAGGGGTTATGTAAAGCAAGAAAGGGTAAACTAGAAACACCATTTCTAGGGTAAGGGTATAAAGGGGTTAAGTAAAGCAAGAAAGGGGAAAAATAGAAACACCCTATCTAGGTTAAGGGTACAGAGTTAATTCCAGCAAAAGGTAGAAAGCAAAGAAATGGGAATTTTGGGAGTGGTGCACTGTAGTGGATATAGAGCTGCAGTTTTCAGAGATACCTTCTGGAGATTGAGGTGCTGCCCCATCTGCACACACCTGTCTGGAAAGAGGGAGGTCAATGGACTCCAAGCCAAGTTGGCTAGGATTTGAGGGACCACTTCTTCCACCCAGGGGCCACCGAGTCTAACACTGATGCCCCAGAAGATGTCTAGGAGAAGGAGGGCTGACTGGACTGTGGTGGTCTCTGGGAGGGTGGGTGTGGTGGATCAGGGGCATATTCTTAAGCCTGTGCCACTATGGAACTCATTTGGTGCTCTGGTGGGACAGGACTGCCAGGAGGAGGCACTCGTAGTAATTGTCAGGGAGAATGTGGACTTCTTCTGGAGGGGAGTTCCCTAGGTGGGAGGTGGAGGCCACCAGCAGAGGAAGAAGCAACTTCTGGTAGGGGATTCACTCACTGGGGAGGATAGATTTGGGATTGGGAAGGGAGTGAAAGAGGGAAGTGATATGGCTAGCTGGCGCCCCACCTTGGAGGGATGGAAAATGGATCCTAAGGACCACTAGGGAAGTGAGGCAAGAGGGGGTGCTCAATGTTATTGTCCACTTTGGACTAATGACCTGGCTAGGAATGGGATTGTGCAGGGGGACTTTAGGGAGCTAGGGAGGGGTCTTAGCAGGTACAGAGCTTGATGGCTTTCGCTAAGGTGCTGCCTGTCTGCAGTGGGGGGGGGAGGATAGGGTTCTCTGCACCAGGAGCTTCAACTAATGGTTAAAGGAATGGTGCAGAGAGGAGGGGTTCAGCTACACTGGAGACTGGGTACCAACCTGGAGAGATCTGGGCCTTTACAGGAGTGATGGCCTGCATCCACCTGGGAGAGGAACCACAGTCCTCTGTGAATGGTTTAAATGTTACTTTGATGAACATATACAGTAGCTGAGGAGGTGGTGATAAAAAAGGGAGGCATAAACTGCCCCCCCATGGACTGAAACAGTGAGAAGGGAGGATCTGATGGGAGGAAAATCCTCCAGGAAGCAAAATAAGCAAAAAAGCAATGTGATTGAAAACAAAGGGAATGTGAACATAGTTGTAAAAAGAGAGGAGAAATGGAGGCAGGGCAAAAGGAAAAACAGGGAGATATCAGGCAGAATAGGGACAATGTGTGGAAGGCCACGTGTGCAAATGCAAGAAGTCTAGGAAACAAAATTCCGGACCTGGAGGCTATCATGGTGGAAGCAGACTGCTGCATTCCCCAGTGAAGCCAGCCTGCTGCAGTGAAGGGTCTGAGGGCTGGTTTATGGCTTTAGCCCTCCCCAGCCCCCTCGCTGTGATCGCCGCTGAATTCCCCAGTGGAGCCAGCCTGCTGCAGTGAAGGTACAGGACACGCTCCCTTCTGAACTTGGTGCCTTTTCTAGTGCACTCATGCCTGGACAGCTGAATTTAATCCCCTTAATTTATACCAGCTCCTTAGGAGTTGCTGTTTGTCTTTGGCTCTTTTTTATTAAGTTGTTTTGGTAGTTATTTCTGCACTGCTTTTTCCAACTTCATTAATCTTCTATCTCTCCTACTTTTTTCCCTACTGTCTCCCAGTTTTTTAGTGCTCTCCATCTGAAATCTTGCTTCTCTATCCCCTCCCTACTATGAGTGTTGAAACCCTTCTTCTCCCCTCCCGCTTCAGTCATTGGTGCCCTCTTACTTAACTGCAGAGGTTAATTTATTTTGTCACATTCTTTTACAGGGTCTGAGGGCTTGTTTATGGCTTTAGCCTTCCCCAGCCCCCTCACTGTGATCATTGCCGAATTCCCCAGTGGAGCCAGCCTGCTGCAGTGAAGGTACAGGACGAGCTCCCTTCTGAATTTGGCACCTTTTTTGGTGCACTGATGCCCGGATAGCTGAATTTATTCCCCTTAATTTGTACCAGCTCCTTAGCAGTTGCTGCTTGTCCTGAATTTAATCTCTGTAATTTGTTCTATCTCCTTAGAAGCTGCTGCTTGTCTTTTGCTATTTTTTTGGCTCACCCACCCACCCCCACCCGCTCTCTATTAAATGCACTATTGCTCCACCATCCCTCCCTAATTTGACTGGAAATACTGTGGTAGGTGGGTCCTTGCCTGTCTACTGGATCTCTACTGCTAACTGATTGGGAAGTATGTTAGTAGGTGGGAAGTACGTTTGTGGGTGGGTCTTTTCCTGTCTCCTGGAACCTTACTGTTTCTGGAGTTTGTATACCCTTTTTATTTCCAGTTTCCACTGTCTTCTCAGTACCTCCTCATGTGCTTTCTCCTCTGGCTGTACACACAGTAAAAATGCCCCTAAATTTTCCCTGAAAAGTAGCTGGGCAAAATCATCTCCTTGCACAGTTTTGCTTAATTCTGTGCTCTTACCATTTTAACTGAACCTGATCTGTTTATGTTTCTCGTACTTCTGAAGTTAGAGGCATTAATACTGGAATTCAGACTGTCTCTGCATCCAGATGTCTCTTCACCCAGAGATCTGCTAAACTGAATCAATCAATCCAGTGAGGTATCTGTGTCCCTTACACGACTAAAGATTCCTACCTACCATGTTGGTTTCTTCAACTTGGCCAGGGATAATCCTGGAGATAGTTGGATTGTTACTTGCCCTTGCAACCCTCTCCGCCATCACTCTTATGATGCCGGCTTGCGACCCAAGGTCTCGCTTTCATGATGAATCCTCTTTTGTCTGCTCAAACCTCCTGATTAATAAAAACATTTCCCCAATATGCAACAGGTCCCTTAATGTAATCTGCCCTGCCAAACTTGGATACTACCTCCGCTGTCACCCACCCCATGTGCCTAAAGGTTTCAGGTGCCTTTTTCAGCTCCTCCTAGAGACATGGGTTATCCTCCTGCACTTATCACTATTTGATGACATAGAGCTAAACCCTGGCCCCTCCACCATTGCAAGTCCTGTCAACATCTCTTACGGGTTCTCCACTAAGGGTGTTAAAATTGTCCACATGAATATAAGAAGCTTGCCAGCCAATTTTCCTGAACTTGAAGAGCGGGCTGCCCTACACTCCCCCGACATATTAGGGGCTGAGACTTGGCTTAGGCCTGACATTCCTGACGCTATGTATAATCTAAATGACTATAACCTTATTAGATCTGACCACCTCTCCAAATGAAGGGTAGGTGGGGTTGCCTTCTATTATAAAGTGCATCTCAATGTCCTTGTTCGACACTCTGGGTTAACTGGCTCCTGTGAAACCTTGCATGCTGTACTGGTATTAGGTTGTGCAAAGAGACTCAACCTGATATGTGCCTATAACCCACCGAAGGGCGCTCTCTCTGGGCTTAACAGTATTGTGGAGTATCTTTCTACTCTAAAGGGTTAATATGAAGTCATTCTACTGGGTGACTTCAACCTGGACTGGTCTGGGAGCAACTCTGATACATACACTGAAGCCCTCACAGAACTTCACCTCTCACAACTGATTACTGGATCAACTAGCATCTCTGCCAGCAGCAACCACCAATCTCTGTTGGACTGGATTGTCACTAATAGAGCAAATAGGATCATTGCTGCAGGCACATTCCTGGATTCTATTAGTGATCATTTGCCAGCTTTCTGTATCTGGAATGGGCACTGTCCCAAGACCCCCCCAAGGAAATACAGTTTTGAGATTTCTCTAAGATAAACTTAGCAGTGCTTCAATCTGATGTGAGAAGCATTGACTGGTCTCCAATCTATCTCACAGATGATGTTGAGACGGCCCTTGACTACCTGATAACTAACCTACTCTCTCTCCAGGACTTACATATTCCCCTAAAGAGGAGGAGAATCCGGGGCTCTGAAACAAGATGGTTGCATAGTGATCTCCTGGCTTCTATGAGAAGAAGGGACAAGGCCTGGGCCTCTGCTAAGAAGTCTCAACTGACAGTGGACTGGGATACAGTAGGTACAGATCCCTGAAGAATTCCTGTAAAGAAGACATATGGAAGGCCAAAAGGGAATATTGTAATAAACTTCTCCAATCCTCCGCAAGGAGTGCCTAGGAGTTTTGGAACCACATTAAAAAATTATGGGACAAGGGCCCAAGCCACCTATAACTGAAATGACATTGAATGATGTGAACTGCAACAAGTTAGTCACAATTGCAAATGTTCTTAACACCCACGTCTCAGACCTCTCTGCATACATGGAAAATTCAGGTCAGTCCCCTGTACTCACTGATTGTAGCAATGTGCCTAACCAAACACCCTTTACCCTAAGGACGGTCACTTCTGTGGAAGTGCTGCGACTTCTTAAAGCTATCCCCACTCACGGATCTGCAGAGCCTGATGGTTTACAGCCTAAGTTCATCAGATCAGCAGCCCGTGCCCTTGCTGCCCCAACTGTGAGAATTTTAAACTTATCCATTATAACCCAGATGGTGCCAACTTTATGGAAAACTGCTTGAGTGGTTCCTGTTCATAAGAAAGGGGACACAAAAAACATGGACAATTACCACCCAATTGCCATTCTCTCTACTCTTAACAAACTACTTGAGAAGGTTGTGGCCACACAGATCACTGAATATCTCCATATAAACAAGCTCCTATCCCCTGCTCAGCATGGTTTCCAATCAGGGCACAGTACAACAACTGTGCTAATTCAATTATCTGACGTCTTAACGGCAATGGATAAGGGCATGTTCACAGGGACCATTTTTAATATTTATTGACCTCACAAAAGCATTCGATCTTGTAGATCACCCATTACTGCTATCCAAGTTTTCCTCACTTGGCTTCTCCCAGGATGCCACCTCTTGGTTTGAGAGCTACCTCTCAAGAAGAAAGCAATTCATTCAAATAGGAACTGCAGTCTCTGATCTTGCCCTACGTTTGTTGGAGTCCCCGAGGGATCTTTCCTTGTCCCCCTCCTTTTTACTCTTTTTATTAACAATCTGCCCACTCTGCCCTGTTTCTCCTCTAGGATCCTCTATGTGGATGTCATGGTACTTTACTCGAGTGCTAAAGACCTGCCCACCATAAATGTCAATCTTCAATCTGATTTTGACTGTCTATAAACATGGCTGCTACTAAACAAGCTTCTTCTAAACTCTAAGAAAACAGAGGCCATGCTTTTTGGCTCCTCACCTAGAATCAAATCCTGTACCTCTGCCCTCTCAATCCAGGGCCCAGAAGGCTCCCCCCTGGAGACGGTCAACTCATTCAGGTATCTCAGGGCCACACTTGACCCATCTCTTGATTCCACCTGCCACATTGCAGCCATGTGTAAGGCGGTTAACATAAAACTGGAGTTGGCCTATGAAATCAGGTCCTTCCTCAATTCTGCTGCCAGACTTGCTATAACTCAAGGTATACTCCATCCTTGTCTAACATATGGCTCTATGGCCTATCTTGATGCAAGCAAAGGTGCTTTCCAAAAATGGAGCACATGCGATATGCCCATTGTATTTCCTGTCTGTACAATATTCCATTATTTTTAACTCTCCCAGGTCATGCCTAAAAATAGGCAACATTCTTGTCTAATGCACTCACCCAGTAAACAAAAACTAAATTAATAAATAGATATTGTGGCCATTACTGAGAAGTGGTGCAAAGGAAACCACGAATGGGACATGGCCATACCAGGCAATGCTTAGTTCAGGAAAGATAGGGTGGGAAGGAAGGGAGGAGGGGTGGTGATATATGTAAGGGAGGCTATTAAGGTGACAGAGACACAGGGAATCCAGGGGGTAGTGGAGGGGATGGTGGTACTGTGGGTCACCCTGGTCAGAGGAACTGGAGCCACTGTTCACACTGGTGTGGTCTGCAGACCCCAGCACAGTAGGAGAAACTGGATAGAGCACTGGTGGAAGCCATTAGCACAATGGCAGAAAGAGTGGAGATGCTGCTGGTGGGGGACTTCAAGCTGCTGCATACAGAGTGGAGCCTCTCAGCCGCAGCTTCAGCTAGAAGCAGGGACATCCTAGACTCACTGCAGGGGTGTTACTCTGGCAGCTATTCAGGAAGCCCACTTGCGATGGGGCAGTACTGGACCTGGTGTTCAGAAACAGGAAGAGTATTGCAGACTTCAAGATGGGAGACCACCTGGGGACCAGCAATCACTGTATAGGTTGTTTAACATAGGATGGAAGCAGAAGCAAACAAGGGTCCTGGACATTAGGAGAGTAGATTTTAAAAAATGTGTGAATGCCTCAGAGATGACCCAGCAGGGGGGCATGAGCTGGGATGGGTGGAGGAACAGTGAGCCAAGCTAATGGAAGGCATAGTGCAAAGGTGTTGCTAGAATGAGAACATATCTGGGGCCTGGGCCCCAAAAGGAAGGGCCAGCGGTCTGGGGGCCACCTATGCCCCCAGAAGCTGTAGAAATGTTATTCTCTGGTGCAAAATTACACATTTTTGCTACATTTTTCTTGTTTTTTTCCCACTTCTGTTCTTCTATTTTGTGTCCTCTTCTTGTTCCCTTGTCAGGTAAAGATTTCTCATAGTGTAGATTATTAAGCAGTGTTAACTACTAACTATCTCACAATGCACATGTGTGTGATGTAGGGAGAGAGCTTTATGGGAGTGACTGAAACATAGCAGCAGGCCACAGGAAATAGCATTAATAACATCACACCAGTTCTCACGCTGTGCTGTTTCCCCTTTCCATGTTGACTGCAGATTTACCTGCATCCCACACACACACACAACACAAGTGTCCGCGCCTTTTTTGCACATCAACATCATAGATTTCCTCTTACTAACTGACTAATAAACATTTTAATTTTTCTAGCCTGCAGGCAGACAGTGGCACGACAGGCAGCAGCACTATCACAGAGATAGGGTGGAAGGAGTCAGTCAATCCATTTTCTCAGTCAGCTCTAGTCCTTTCAGTCCTACTTGCTCCATCCTCCTCCTACCTACCACATATCCATGATGGTCCCCATCCCTTCCTGACCTAGCCTGTAGGTGGATGTGGCTGGCATCTGTAAAGCCCATCATTAGAAGGGACTTCCTCCGCTCTCATACAGAGCTGCTTGCTGTTGCTGGCAGAAAGTGCTGACTGGAGCCCATCTGAGTAGCACCCGCCTGAACACATTGGCAGGGCAACAGCACTAGCAGTGGTGAACCTCCATCTCTAGCATAGACTGCAGCAAGCACTGACAAAAATTAAAGTAACATGCACCAACATGCACAAACATAGGGAGTGACTGGCCTGCTGGCACAGCGGTAGCACTACTGCTCATGACACCAGCGACCTAGGTTCAGGAACAAGCCTGGGTCCCAGAGGGCTGGCCGGGGGGAGGAGGTGTTGAGCATCCGGAGGACTGTTCATCTCCTCCGGGGAGTGGGGGGCACTGACTTGGTGCATGCCTGGCCTCTGGCGGTGGCTGGAGGTACAGCAAGCCCGAGTTAGAATCGGGGGGGGGGAGTGACAGGCTTTGTCATGTACCCTGGTGTCCTAGCAGTGTAATGCCTCCGGGGGGGAGTACCAGAAAAACATTCAGCCCCGGCATGACACCAATGAGACAGCTCAAGATTAGTCCTCTCCCATTGATGCCGCAACCTGTGAGGAGGACCCCGACGAGACAAAGAAGGTATGAGGGGTAAGGGGGTCCCCCAAATCATCCCCATCTGGGGGTTAAACCAAGGCTCCATGGGGGGGCCGGGGAAGTGGCAGCCAAAGGGGAGTTGGGTACAGTGCCAGAAATGAGGGGGCATAAATAGAAATTACAAAAACACAAAAACCACAGGGCGTGAGCATGACTAACTCTGTGAGGGCTTATTTAGAACCGCATACCATGTTTGCTGCAGTAGCTGACCATGACATGAGTGGTGGTGACACAGCAGATGCTGCGTTGCTGTTTTTGGCTGGAGGTGAAGCATAGAGACCCACCTCCACTCTCACTGCTGTGCTGGATATCCAAGCTGAAGAAGCAGCCTGCAGGGAACTTTTAGTGTTAAACACAAAAAAACTAAGCAATGCAC
This sequence comes from Neoceratodus forsteri, assembly GCA_016271365.2. Taxonomy (NCBI): domain Eukaryota; kingdom Metazoa; phylum Chordata; order Ceratodontiformes; family Ceratodontidae; genus Neoceratodus; species Neoceratodus forsteri. Next base: position 1,562,565,838 of record CM057449.1, read on the forward strand.
TGCAGGAAATGATTCAGGGCCCAAGACAAAATGTTTGGGGCCCAAGCACTGGAGGCCCAGTCCTAGCAATACTTCTGGCATAGTGAGGATAACAAACCTCTGCACAAAGGAAGTAAGTAAAAGCAAGAGAAAACAAGATCTGGCAGAGCAACTACGACTGTGAATGCATTAACTAGATAAGGGTGTTTCATGGCTTAAACATAAACATGTATTTATTTATTTAAAAAATATCAGATTTACAAGCCTTTGAGTCAGAGACTCATTTACAAAGGCACCTCATCAAAACTAATACAAAGACAGTACAGTTAACAAGTCCAAAAACAATGGCTTGGAGAGCAGACAGTTATGACAATCATTCAGAAGATAAATGGATAGCAGTAGATAAACAGATTACATAGTTTAGGCACACAGGCACCACATCAAGAAGACCAACGCAGTTCAAACAATCTACAATAACTAAAGCAAATAGACATCAGGAGTCAAAGAGAAGCCCAGAGTGTTCACATGAAGGCTGTTGCATACACTAACTGAATCAAAGTATAGTACATTGAGAAAGGGCATATTTAAGCAATAAGGCACAACAGGGTGTGTGTTATCATGTAATAACATCACTCCTGGGGTGGGTTGAAGCATGAGGCAAAGCCGAGTATTTATTTATTTATTTGCACGTATTTATTTGCTCCACTGGATCAGCAATATTTGCACCAGCTGTGCCCAGTGCAGATTTTACAGCACTGGTCCTGGTCTGGTGATCTGGGTTTTACCCATACCACACTGCATATGGCTTAGTGATATGCTGTACAGATGGCTGCAGAGTCTAACCCCTTGAAGGTTGAAGTTTCAGAAAACCATTATGCTACAAATATCAAGACTCACACACTCCCTCCCTCACCCCCAGTCACAATTAATCCTCTACCAAAGTCATGCTTAAATACTGGTGCCTCTACATCCACGCCACTAAGCTTTTAATGCCAACATGCTTCTTCTACTGCTGTGAGTTAAACTCTTTATTTAAAAACATTTTGTTGAGAAATTTTTGCTTTAGTATATCATGGTCAGGAAAAATGAATTTGTAAAAGAAACCAAAATCCCCATTTATCAGTTCATTGGATCACAATACAGCATGTTATGAATTTTTCAGATTCTATGTACATCATACCCTACCTACTTACCACATATAAACTCAACTATATTAAAAAAATAATTCTAAGCACCTTTTTTTTTTTTTTTTTTTTTACCAGGACAGACACACTAAGCTGAAAGCTTGTTTACAGGTGTGACCTGGGAGCACAAGTAAGTTAAGTGATTTGTGCAGGGTCACACAGCATGCAAGTGGGGACTGTAGGAGTCAAACCCAGGTCTCCAGGTTTGTAGCTCAGAGCCTTAAACCACTTCCTACTTAACCATTTACAACATGACTATTTAGTAGCTGTTGTCTTACAAACAACCCAGTTAGCTAGCTCTCCCCTGGACTGGGAAGGGAGAAGCCTGAGAGGGCAGGGTGGGGACTAACCAAAGGAGTGGACACGAAAGCCCACTAGACCTATTCTGCTGGCATTTTTGTATGTTAGTATGCTTACTACACCAACACCATGAACCATAAAACAGATGACTGCCATAACTAGGGAGGCAGTATAGCACAGTGGTTTAAGGCTCTTCTCTGCAAATCTGGAGATCTTGGTTTGAATCACACAGCCCCCACAGAAATGTGGAGTATCTTTTTAAGAAAGTATAAAATACTGTGAAATGATTTTAAAGCAGTGCACATGCTAAATCCTACTGCCACATTCAAAACATCATACCCTACCTACTTACCACATATAAACTCAACTATATTAAAAAAATAATTCTAGGCACTTTTTATGTTTGCTTGCATACGTGTAGAAACATATAGTGCCTCATCTGAAAATTAAGTAGGTGTGCCTCCCTACTTCCAATACCCTGCTGCCTTTTGCAGGCGCCGCCCTGCCGTGCAAATGAATTCAAGAGCTGTTTATGACAGCATTTGCAAATGCAGCGGCATACAGTTGAAAGAAAGGCACTGCAGCATGTAGGCAATTTGCATACTGACGTCGGTAGTATGCAAAGTGCCTACATGTCGGCACTGCAGTGCAAGAGCTGTCATAGACAGCTCCTCTCCCCCCCACAAACAAGTAACACACTGGGAGCCCACTCCAGTGTGCTCACACGCTCCACCCCCACAGTATGGCCTATGGGGGGTGCCCAACTCCATCAGCCATGCCAAGCGCCCTCCCCAATAGAGTTTAGGTGTCATGCTGGGAGCCCACCCCGCATGGCAACAAACTGTAAGGCTGACGGGGGTGCCCATGCCCGATCACCTGTCAGCTCCACTGGCCCCCCCAAACAGCCTTTGAAGTGCCACGCTGGGAGCCCACCTCAGCGTGGCAAAAATCTCTATGGCCAATGGGGGTATCCAATCCCCTGTCAACTCCACTGGCCCCCCAAAAAAAAACCTTCCAGCTGCCACACTGGGAGCCCACCCCAGTGTGGCAAACGTCCCGCGTCGTCTTTCTGAAAGGAAAAGACCTAGAAGGAAAAAACGGTCCTTCACTGACTGTCTTGAGTATGACACCCACCTGCACACACCCTGCCTTCCCACACACCCCTCACCCCATACTTACCTCCGGAGTCTGGCGCGATGATCTTCGGTGGACTGGGAACACGTCTGCACTCTTCAAAGCCGACCGCGAACTGAGGAAATGCCGGTAAGCTGTATAATTGCAGTGTCAGTGGCTCAGTAGGTAGCACACTCGCCTCTGAGGCTCGGGAGATCAGAGGGCTGTGGGTTCAGTTCCCACATCTGGCACTTGGGTTAATATCCCAGTACTGACACTGTAATGCAGCATGAGAGGGGTGCTGCATTTCTGAGGTGCCGTCTTTCAGATGAGACGTTAAACCGAGGTCCCATCTGCCTGGATTGGTGGTAGTTCAGGTGGATGTTAAAGAGCCCATGGTACTTATTGAAAAGAGTAGGGGAATTTCCCCGGTGTCCTGGCCAAATTTCCCTCATTCACTAAAAATATCACCAACAGCTTAATCTGGTTCAAGGTCAGTTGGCATTCATCTGTATCCCCCTCCCCCGGGTCATGCCTGAAAATAGGCAGGGTTTGTCTAGTGCACTTACCCGGTCAACAAAAGCTAAATAAATAAATAAATAATGGGTTAAATAGGGTTTTTTCAACTTTGATGCATAACTTGGGCATTTTTGGGAATTTTTTCACCAAATTTTCAACATGGGGTTTTTGGGACCCCACCTCATGAATTCTTGCACTGTCATTTTGTTATTTGGTCCTGAAAGGTGATTTCGTGGTCACTGCACAAAACCACCTTTTGGGACTGATGTATGAAACAACAGTGTCACAGTTCATGAGGTACCCCAAAACCCTATGTTGAAAAAAAAGTCCAAAATGACTGTTTTACGTAACGTTGCAGACAGTTCCTACGCAGTCGTAAGTTCAAGAATTTTAAAATATTTGCACCAGATTTTTCAATATTGCCATTTTACCACACCTTTCTTATGAGCAGAACAGCTGTCATTTTCACATCTCACCCAAAATATGTTTCCGAAGCATGTAGCGCACAATGGCGCAGTCGTGTGAGAAATCAATGTTTGGGGCAGATTAAGAAAATCACAGTGACACTGTTCATGAGCAGAGGTCTTAAAATGGCTATGTTGAAAATTTGGTGGAAAATTCCCAAAATGACTTTACAAGCTTATGCTGGCGCAGTCCCTCACTTATGCTCGTAAGTTCGAATTTTTATATTTGCACTCCAGATGCCAACATTGCTATTTTACCACACCTCCTTATGAGCAGTACAGCTGTCATTTTTCACATCACTCCCAAAATGTGTTTCCACGCATGTAGTGCACAATGGCGCAGTAGGTGCGCGAAATCAATGTTTGGGACAGATTAAGAAAATCACAGTGACACTGTTCATGAGCAGAGGTCTTAAAATGGCTATGTTGAAAATTTGGCAAAAAATTCCCAAAAATGACTGTTTTACAAGCATGTGTTGCGCAGTTCCTACACATGCTCGTAAGTCTGCCAGTGTTTAAGATTTGCACTCCAGGTTTTCAACATTGCCATTTTACCACACCTCCTTATGAGCAGTATAGCTGTCATTTTTCACATCTCCCCCAAAATGTGTTTCCGCTTCATGTAGCACACAATGGCGCAGTTGGTGTGCAAAATTAATGTTTGGGACAGATTAAGAAAATCACAGTGACACTGTTCATAAGCAGAGGTCTTAAAATGGCTATGTTGAAAATTTGGTGACAAAAGTCCATAAAATGATTGTGTTACAAGCGATCATTGTGCTGTTTCCACACACCTTCGTAAGTTCATGAATTTGTAATATTTTCAGTCCAGATTTTCACCACTGGCAATTTTCCACACTTCCTTATGAACAGTACAGCTGTAATTTTTCACAACATGGACGAAATGTGTTTTCACACTTTCTGCGCAGAAATGCATGGTCCCTGTGGGAAATCAGTGTTCAGAACAGATTAAGAAAATGACAGTGACACTGTTCATGAGTGGAGGTCCCAAAATGCCTGTGTTGACAATCTGCTGTAAAAAATCTCCAAAGTAATTACATTAAGGGTGTGCGTTGCGCAGTTTCTACGCACGCTCGTGACTTCAGTTTTTTTACTATTTTCACTGCAGATTTTTAACATTGCCATTTTTTACACCTTCCCATGAACAGTACAGCTGTCATTTTTCACATCCTTTTCGAAATGTGTTTTCGCACCTGTGGTGCCAAATGCCGTAATCACTGTGCAAAATCAGCTCTCGGCTAACAAACTGATATTACATACATGTGATATCTCCCTCTTTATGCAGGAGACTCCTGTTTTTTTTGACTGAACTCCCACCCTCCCTCCTGGGAAACAAAATCTCCTGCTTAAGTAAAATTCTGTCCAAAATATCCATCTTTTTTGGGCAGATAAAGACACACAAAAATTAAATCAGTGATGCACAATGTATCTGATGACTTTATATTACTAGTTGTTTATTCTTTTTAGTGCTTATTCTTGACAAAATGAAATGCATTACATTTTGTAATGACTTTTTTATGTTTTTTGACACCATTTAAGGACAAACTCTAACGTTATGGCATCTCCTACTAGCAGGCCAATCTCCTCCTAATTTGACCCAAATCTCCTCTTAAGCAAGTGTGGCAGGCCAATCTCCTCTAATTTGACCAAACCTCCCCTCTTACAAGTTGGACATATCACATGTATATATTACCACTGTTCATAAGGTGGGGGTCACAAAACCATGTTGAAAATTTGGAGGGAAAATACCAATGAACGCCTGAGGCATTAGGGTTTCCAACCATAACGCCCCACCTTGTACAGACTGACAGGCATCATGGGTGTGACTTGGGATTGTCACTTGTAATGCTCATACCATTCCACCCCCATCCACATCCTGCAGCCAGTGAGAGGCATCGAGGTGTGCCTTGGACTCTTCGGTCCCAAAGTTCACCCCATTCTCCTATACCGCACCCATCTCATCATATTTCCTGATGGAATGGGGTTAGCATAAGGGCCAAAGACCCCAAGGCACACCGTAACACTTGTCGGTGTATGCAGGGTAGGGTGTGGTGAAATGGCATGGCTGTTATGCCTGATGACCCAAAGGCACACCCCACCAATACCAATGCCAGCAAGCAAACATTTGACATTGACATATGCTTTTTTTTTTTTTACCAGGAGAGACACACTAAGCTGAAAGCTTGTTTACAGGTGTGACCTGGGAGCACAAGGAAGTTAAGTGATTTGTGCAGGGTCACATAGTATGCAAGTAGGGGCTGTGGGAGTCAAACCCAGGTCTCCAGGTTTGTAGCTCAGAGCCTTAAACCACTGCCTACTTAACCATTTACAACACGGCTATTTAGTAGCTGTTAATCTTACAGAAACCCCAGTTAGCTAGCTCACAGACATGCCTGTGCAGTGGAGAACAGTACAGAACAGTACAGAAGATATTTAACCATTTACAACATGGTTACACTTATATATAATACATACTTCTCAAACTTGAAAGAAAAAATACACTTTATCATCAAAGTCTGTATTTACCAAGTACTGTGCCCATGTTTAAAATAATTTGAACCCCCCCAAAAATTTTCCCTGACATGAAACTGCATGTTTAATTGTAAAGACAATTAAAAATTATATTTCTAAATGCATTGCTAACATCAATGCTCCATGATTAAAACAATTTCAACCCCCCCGTGACAGATTGCATTCTGGGAAGATTGCCTTAGCAAGATGCTATAAAAAACGGAAAACAGGTTTAATGGAGTGAAAGCTGACATCCTATTTCTAGTGTCCATGAGAAAAGAAAAAATATTTAAGATTTTTTTTATGTCAGCTCTGATCAGAATAGCTTTTAAAATCACATTTGATTAAATTAGACCAAATCTAACTAAAGGTAGAATTTATTTGTTAACCTTGACCTTTATTCAAGTAAATAAATTCTCTTCTAACAGTACTGAAAACTAAAACTAAAAACCTATATCTCTTGCTAGATGTTTAAGAAAACATGTGGCTCTTACTGTAAATTAGAATGTGTGTCTAGGTCTCTGTCTGAGGCCCCAGGTGGCTCTGATAATCATTTGTTCCAAAGGATTTTTAAGTCAGTTTGAAGGCATTAAATTTCTTCTGTTCTGTTCTGTACTGTTCTCCACTGCACAAGGCATGTCTGTGTCCCAAACTAATGTATCGTGTTACAGCATGCTAGAGCTATCTCATGCCCCTCCCACATGAATCAGAAAAAAGTTTGGGGTGGAGGCGGAGGTGGATCTTACTCCAAAAAACCTAATGCTGCCCCCCACTACTCAGGTTCCAGTTCTAGTACCACCCATTTAAGAAAGAAAATAGTACCCTGCAACCACTGATTATCATGAAAGCGTATTTATTTGAGGGCGTAAAACATTGCTTGGAGGAGGGTAAGGCGGATGAGACTATTTACACCTTCAGTCAGTTCCACAGACAGAAAACATGACATCACTCCTTTTGTACATGCAATACTCCTATAGGCTCCGCCCACAGTCATAAAAAGACTGCTATGGTTCTCAAAGGATGTAGCTGACAAGGTAGCGGTTTAAAGGGTAGCATTCAGGAAGTATAAAGAGACATAGAGGGAAGAGGATAGGGATGTGTATCAGGAGAAGCAGAGAAAGTGGTGAGGAGAGGCACAAACTGATGAAATAGTAGCCCAAGGTGTAAATAAAGGGGACAAAACTTTTTTTTAGCTACATAAATGAAAAGAGGATGATGAGGGGAGGATCGTGAGGTTAAGAAGAGCAGGGAGGACTGCATTTAGAAAGTACAAGGAAACCCAGAAAGATGAAGACAGGAAGGTATATCTGGTAAAACAAAGGGCGTCAGGAAGGAGGGTGAGGGTAGCTAAAGCACTAACAGAGGAGAAAATAAGGAGGTCAAAAAAGGGGACAAGATGTTCTTCATGTATGTGGGGGAAAGAGGAAGACAAGGGGAGGGTTAATGAGAATCTGGAGGGCAGGGGGGACTGCGCAGAGGAAGATTAAGAGAAAGTGGAAATGCTAAATGATTACTTTTGCTTGGTCTTCATAGTACAGGGTGGAGACACAGACCAGTATGCTGTAGTAAGCCCCAGGGAGAGAGAGAGAGGGGAGTGGACATAAGTTCATTCCGGTGGAGAGGGTCCAAAAGGGATTGGAAGCCTTAAAGGAGAATAAGGCAATGGGAATGGATGGGATTCATCCAGGAGTCCTTAAGGAACTGAGCACAGTGGTGGCCGCCATATTTTAGTGCCTCAGTGGAGATGGAAAAGGAGTTGCCCATGGGGATGTAATGCACAGGGTAAATATCAAAACTAGGGATGAATGGCTGCTAAAATACCCGACACTCAAGACTACCCATGGGTACCTAAAAAGTACCCTAAAAATACTTGGATGAAAACCAAGTAGTCGGGTTGGGTAGTTACTAACAAACCTGTTCTACTACCTGATTACTTGACCCTGACCATAACAAAAATTATGTGAAAAACTGTTTTTTTGGGGGGATTATTACACTGTTTGTTAGGTGCCCCTAGCTGTTATACTGATAGGGGGCAATGCTGAGGCAGGTATGAAAGGCACAGCTGCTCTTAGCGAGCCTGCTGCTGTGTCCAAAAATACACCCAAGGTGGGCATTTCTAAGGTAAGTACGAGACGTGCAACTACTCTGAATGAGCCTGCTACTGTTTCCAAAAATTATACCCATGATGGACATTTCTGAGGCAGGTACGACAGACACAGATGCTCTGATTGAGCCTGCTGCTGTTTCCAAACATTATACCCATGGGGGCATTGCTGAGGCAGGTACAAGAGGCACAGCTGCTCTGATTGAGCCTGCTGCTGTTTCCAAAAATTATACCCATGGCGGGCATTGCTGAGGTGGGTATGAGATGCGCAGCTGCTCTGAGTGAGCCTGCTGCTGTTTCAAAAAATTAGACCCATGGCAGGCATTGCTGAGGTAGGTATGAGAGGTGCAGCTGCTCTGATTGAGCCTGCTACTGTTTTCAAAAATTATACCCATGGTGGTCTTTGATGAGATAGGTACAAGAGGTGCAGCTACTCTAAGTGAGACTGCTGCCGTTTCCAGAAATTATACCCATGGTGGGCATTGATCAAACTTACATAAAACTGATGACTGACAAAAGAAAACTAAGAGTAGTGTGGCACATGTGGCTGGCATGCTGGCAGTGGTGATGGTTCTATTTGTTTTGTACACAACCTAGTCATCATATTCAGTATCACTGTTTGCAGGCTGTTGTTCATGTTCAGGGTCAGACTCATATAATTCAGTGTTTGGGACAACTGGGAAATTGTCAGCATTCATTTTGAGAAATGTAAGCCATTCCACATTTGCAAGACTTAGCAGTGTTCTGTGGTCAGTGACTATTCCTCCAGCTGCACTAAATATGTGTTCTGAATATACGCTTGAAGGTGGACAACTGAGGTACAATATTGCAAGTTATTGTTCTCCTATGTTTCCAATGGAGTAGTAGATCTTCCTCAAGACCAATCACAGCATGGTCTGCAAAATACTCCAGGATCATTGTGCTGCATGAGACGGTTACCAGACTGGCAGATGAACCAGCTGCACTTTCTTTACAGGATACTAGTCCATGTTGTTGCAGGTGACTCAGAATTGATTTTCCTTTCTGACCCTGAACACAGGATGCCTGAGCAGTAGCTATAGATGTCCTTTCCCTCACTGATGACACTGGTGATTGTGAAGAATTGATATATGTGCTATTGTCTGCACAAGAGGTGCACTCTGATGCTTTGGCAGGGTTTGATTGCTGTACATCAGTTAATGGTGTTGGTAGGGCAATGTCATATTTGGTTAGAAGAAGATCTCTCCAATACTCAATGTCTTCCCCTGCCGGAAGGATGGCTTCAATAATCCACTTAAAGCAGAAATCTAGCAACACAGTCAACACATAGGTGTCATTCTTAAACATGGCATTTATTCTCTGATCAGTCAGCAGTCTAAGACTCAAGTCATCTGCCAGCATAACAGTGGTGGTGTCTTCTTTTGACTAAAAGTCTTCCTTTGTTGTTTTTTTAATTTAATTTAACATTTTTTATTGTTTCCAACCTTATCAGTTATAATTATACAAATCCATAAAACAACAGTGTACTGTCCTAAAACAGCAGTTACAGAGAAATACACCTAATGGCGTAAAGAATCAACAGAACACAAATTATAGATTAGTGAACTTATATAAATATATATATATATATATATATATATATGATGGGACGGAGGGAGAAGGATTAAGACTGTGATACAATACAGCTTTCCATAGACATATAATACTGTAATCTGCAGATACAAAGGAAGCAATGGGGATAACTTTTACAGTCAAGTTGTCAGCTCTAAGAAGGGTGACCATATTTTAAGAAACCTAGGTGTCTGGTTGAGCAGTAAATAACAAATCCTTTCATTCTGCATGAAGGCAGACATATTATTGTTGTCCCCTCAGACTTTTATGCTGTTTTTTTCCTACCAAATAAATTTGCTATCTAAATGTCAGTTCTACTGGATCCTGTCAGCTTCCTTGGCTCTCAAAAGATTACTACTGGCAAATTGGAAAGAACAGTCAGTACCCTCTCTGTCAGAATGTTATAATAATAAAAAGTATTTTTTTGTGTCATCAAGAAAATGTGAAGAAATCTGGTTTGAGGAAGAATTTGACTCAGCGTTGTACTGTTCACACTGATATCATGTGTGGCAGCCTCAAATGGTTCCAGTAAGGTGACCAAACATTCAAGTAGAGCCCAGCTCCTGGAACTGCGCATGGTGTCTACGTTATCTATTTGATTCTGCACATTGTAGTCATGTACAGATTTTTTCTGTTGAAGAAGCGTTTCCAACATGTAGAATGTTGGATTCCAGTGGGTTGGAACTTTCTGTTTTAATATATGCAATGGTAAGTTGTTTGACCTCTGCAGCCCCTTCAGGATTTTTTGTGCTTTCACAGAGTGGCTGAAAGGCCCAGATATTTTCCTAGCAAGACCTAACAGGTTTTCAACATTTCTGTTTCCATTTAAGAAACTATGGATTAGAAGATTTAAACAATGTGTAAAACAATGTACAGTATGTGTTGGTAGTTGCCATCTTTAACAGCTTTGACTATGTTGGCACCATTATCTGATACTATGAATCCTGGAGATAAGGAATATGGAGTAAGCCATTTCTGGAATTGATTTTGCAGCTCCTGCAAAATATTCACAGCAGTGTGGTTTTCCTTAAATGTAGTGACACATAATACAGCTTGCTTCCTACTACTTATGATAGAGTGGAGATTATTACTTTCTGACTGAAAACTTGCCCAATGAGCTGTAACAATCATGTAGTCAATTGTTTGGTTGCTGGCCCATATATCTGTGGTTATATGAACCTGCTTCACCTCAGAGAGTTTCAGCTGCTTAGTTACTGTACTACACACCAAGTCATACAACTGTGGAACAGCCTTTTTTGAGAAATATGTTCAACAGGGAATGTTGTACCGTGGTTCAATCTGGTTCATGAACTTGAAGAAATCTTTTTGGGCAACAAAAGGAAAAGGGAGTTGACAATCGGCCAACAGCTCTGCAATGGCTCTATTTAACAGCTGGCAGGTTGGATGCTTACGGATAAATTTTGATGTCCTCGAATGCTTTCTTTTAATGTTAGTTGATGAGAATAACAGGATATTTTTAGTTTTTTGGGGACTGTATTTTTCACACCTTTTTCACGTGGAGTATTACTTTTGGATTTTGCAGTACTTAATGGTGTCAGAAGAAAACAATCTATGTTTGTCTGAGAAGACTGCAAGAACCCATCAAGTGATTCAATGTCAGTTCCTGCTTCCAGTTCATTGTCACTATGGTCACACCACCTCCACTACCACCCATACCAACCACATTGTCCCATGCCCTGTCACACTCAATTGGGTGATTTGCCTTTACATGTCGTATCATTACTGACATTCCAAAATGTCACGCTTTGTCATCATGACTGTTGCCCTTTTTTTTACAGACTGCATACAGCTCATGAGCTGTCTGCAGGGTCAATATAAAATAAATTCCACAGTGCCAGCCCAGTGGCACTGATGGTTGAGGCACTGGACACTACACCTCATGCTATGCTGGTGACCTGGGTTCAGGAACAACCTCAGGTCACCGAGGTGCTGGCACGGAGGGAGAGTGGGAGCAGGATCGAGCGTTGGCTCTCCTCTCCCGGGTAAGGGGTGGGGTAACCTACCCGTAGTCCCGCCATTACCGACTGGAGGTTTGGTGCTGGTGCAGGTGATTAACGGCATGACTGGAAGGGAGAGGCATCCCGAATGGCATGTGCCTGTGTGCTCACACACGCATGCACCACGCCAGGACGTGGGTGTAGGGGCTGGGATAAAACCCGCAAAAACCCAGAAACTACATATGAAAAAAAATAAATTCCACACTTAAAGTTTACCATTTGTGCTTCGGTGCCTGGCACTATTTCTTGTACAGTCAAGGGACCTGGAGGAAACCCTACACTGCCATTTCCTTGTTGAGATGAATTGTTCTCATTCATACTCATCTTCTTATTCTTACGTTTAGCATATGATTTTTTTTTTGGACTTGCCTCCCATGCCTTACAATGGCATCCTCTCCTACCACCTCATCAAAACAACAGACCTCATCGCCACAAGATTCAGAAGAACTTGAAGTGCCATCATCATCAGGTGGGACATAGCCTGGACTATTCCATTCCCAGTCCCCCTATCATCATCATCTTTATCAGCATTCACTGCCTCAGCATCTGAGTTTATATTTGAGGATTTCTCCTTGTCCTTGCATGCTGCTTCAGCAGCTGGAAGTATCTGGCACATGTGGCAAAATGTGCAGTACCTCTATAGAAAAATAGAAACATAGACTTTGACGGCAGATAAGGATCACTTGGCCCACCCAGTCTGCCCATTTCCCTACCTATTGGATAAGCTGCAGATTCTAGTTAACCAACAGCCTACTTCCTGCAACCCCCACTATAATTGCCTTATGTCTGTCCCATGCATGGTTGAATTCCCCCACTGTTTTAGACTCCACAACCTCTCCAGGAAGGCGGTTCCATGCGTCCACCACTCTCTCCATGAAAAAAAATTTCCTCACGTTACCCCTGAGCTGCCCCTCTGTCTTTAAATTGTGCCCCCTTGTTCTTACACATCTCTTTTTCTGAAAGATGCTACCCTCCTGGACTTTGTTGATTCCCTTGAGGTACTTAAATGTTTCTATCATGTCCCCCCGTCCCTCCTTTCATCAAGGGTATACATATTAAGCTCTCTTAGTCTCTCTTCATATGGTTTTCTTATGTAGACCCTGTACCATTTTAGTTGCCCTCCTCTGGACTGCTTCCATCCTGTCTATGTCCTTGCATCGATGAGGTCTCCAAAACTGCACACAGTACTCCAGATGGGGTCTCACCAACTGTCTGTACAGAGGGATAACCACTTCCCTTTTTCTACTTGTGATGCCCCTCCCTATGCATCCCAGTATCCCCCTGGCTCTCCTTACTGACTTCTCACATTGCTTACCCATCTTTAGGTCATCTGATATGACTACCCCCAGGTCCTTTCTATTATTGTTGTTGTTAGTACCTCCTGCTATTGGGTACTTTTCTCCTGGGTTTTTGTTTCAGTGCATTACTTTGCACTTCTTTGCATTGAATCTAAGTTGCCATATGTCTGACCATTCCTCCAACCATGCCAAGTCCCTTCTCATCCTTTCTCTCCCCCTTGTGTATCAACTCTGTTACAGATCTTTGTGTCATCTGCAAAGAGGCATACCTTTCCTTACAGACCCTCTGCAATGTCACCTATAAAGACGTTAAAGAGGACTGGACCCAGTACTGAGCCCTGAGGTACTCCACTAATAACCCCCCTTTCTTCAGAATGTGTTCCATTCACTATTACCTTCTGTGTCCTGTTGTGCAGCCAGTTTGCTACCCAGGCTACCGCCCTGGGACCCACTCCCAGGCTGGCTAACTTGATTATTAATCTTTTGTGCGGGGCTGTGTCAAATGCCTTGCTAAAGTCTAGGTAGCCATATCCACAGCCCTTCCCTGGTCTATTACTTTGGTCACCCAGTCAAAGAAATTGATTAGATTTGTCTGACATGACCTTCCTGCTGTGAATCTATGCTGCTTTGGGTTCTGTGCCCCGCTAGCCTCTAGGTACTCAACAATTCTTTCTTTCTTTCAGAAGTGATTCCATCATTTTCCACACCACTGAGGTCAAACTAACAGGTCTGTAGTTTCCTGCTTCTGCCTGGCTCCCACTTTTTGTGAAGGGGAATCACATCTGCCCTTCTCCAGTCCTTAGGTACCACCCCATCCTCCCATGATTTGTTAAAAAGTGTGGTCAGTGGTGTCACTAGGTCCTCCCTTAGTTCTTTTAGGATTCTAGGGTGATCCCTGTCAGGCCCCATTGCTTTGCCCACCTTGAGTTTTAGGAGTTCTTTCAGGACTCTTTCTTCTGTCAATGGACTGGCGTCAACCCCACTACCCAGAGTGCTTCTATTGTTTGGTTTAGGTAACTTCTCCTCTTCTTTTGTGAATACTGAGCAAAAGTATTCATTCAGTATCTCTGCCTTTTCACTATCTCCCTCTGCCCACCTCTCCTCTCCTTTATTAATCTTCACTATCCCTCCCTTAACCTTTCTATGCTCCCTAATGTACCTATAAAAGGTTTTATCCCCCTTCTTAACTGAGTTGGCTATCTTTTCCTCGGTTTGGGCCTTTGCTTTTCTGACTGCCTTCTCCTATGAGCAACTCCAGTCAGTTCTTTCAGAAACTCTACTATCATTTCATTGCTAACATACTTTTTTGGTTCAGGAGGACATTTAGTGCCAGTCCTGGTGATGTTATTGTTATTATTGTTGCTATGGCACAGGCACTTGGGTTAAATCCCAATACTGACACTGTAGTGCAGCATGGGGGGGGGGGTGCTGCAGTCCTGAGGTGCCATCTTTCAGATGAGACATTAAACTGAGGTCCTGTCTGCCTGCTCTGGTGGTTGTTCAGGTGGACGTTAAAGATCCCATGGCACTTCCTAATAAGAGTAGGGGAATTTTTTTATTCAAAAACAAAACCATAAGTTCATATTAAACAAAAATCGTATCAGAAGAAACAAAAATAAAAGGAGAACCATCATACAGTACACTGAAGAAAAAAATCTTAAAAATTAATGAAACTTTTACTACAGAAAAATATCAGCCCACCATCCAAAACCCAGTGTCACTTCAGCTCCTTATCTTGAGTTATACAGATTTTCCTCCTCTCCATCTGATACACAAAACCAAACAAAAGGCAATCATTTTACCCTACCAACCTAATACCCTCTCATAATGAGTTACACAAGGCCTCCTAAGTGTTGTTTCTCTTATTGGTATACCCCATTCAATTCTGTTTGCAGTCGAAATAGCATATCATTCAACAGAACTTCGTCCCCTTGTAAAAAACCTTTGGCACCTTGCTTGCCATATGGTCCATTTAATACATGCTAGAATAACACATATTGTACTTTTTTTTCAGTTTTTCCATTGATTTGTTAGTTGACCATAAACCAGGACATTGTAAGACATAGCCTAAAAACATGTAGTAGGCATAATTCATCCCACATATCCCAAAAAGATGCAATAAAAAAACATTCAGAAAGAGGTGTTGCACGGTTTCAATAATCTCAAAACAATGTTTTTCCAAACAATACTGATCCCCAATAGCTTTATGTTTATTGTTACCATGAACATTTAGCTTTCCATGTCCACTATTCCAAATGATGTCTTTCATTTTTGGTGGAATCCTTGCTTCCAAAATGCATTCTAATAAGATACTACAGTTAACCGTCTTGTCCACCTTAAACACTGATTCCTCATAATGACATTTCTGTAGAATTTCGACATAAAATTGTTTCCTTGCTACATTCAGAAAGTGAAGCAGCTCAGCTTTCCACATTCTAATATATTTAAGACACATCTGCACATGCTCTGGCAAGGTTTTCTCAGCAATACTCCATTTCCCCTTTCCCCAAGCAATAAGAAATTCCTTTTGCCAGATTCTCATAACTTGAACCCCTATCCCATCCTCACCTATCAATCAAGGCCTGATATTGGTGTAGAAAGAATTACAAAAAAAAAAACTATGGGGTTAAGCATGTTTAACCCTCTTTCCTTCCATGGCCTATATGTATGGTTACGCTTCAGCAGGTTCAACCAACTTCCACATAGTAATTGAAAAATAATCCTAAGATTTTTGCCTGAAGACTAAAAGGAACAGGAAAAACATATGATAGGTAGAAGAATAATGGGGATATGTACGCTTTAAGAAGAAAAATTTCCATCTGTTTACTTTTACTAAAGCCTCATTATATTTTAATTCCCAATTCTGCTGAGCAGTAGTAGGTGTCCCAAAAAGAATACCTAGAATTTTAACTTCACCCTTTTTAACTAGGACAATAAAGTCCTGTGGTGCAGGGCATTGCCCAGTACCAACCCAACACTTTTCTCCAGTTTAATTTTAATTCCTGTCTCAGCCGTGTTACCATTTATTACTTCTATTGCTAATTGCCCTGAATTTAAATCTGCCACAGTTCATGTACAATTGTCTGCATAAGCAGTTATTTTATTACAGTACCCCTCTACTCCAACCCTCAGTGGTTTAATGCTCTCCTCCTTCTCTATTATTAGAAAAAGGGGATCTAACCCAAAGGCATACAGTAAGGGGCTTAACAGGAACCCTTGTCTTACACCATTGTATAAAACATTGTAGGGGTTGGGGGTGGGAGGTTCTCCCTTTGTTTTTGTTAGGGGGGAGGGATGGGGGGGTGGATTTATGTTGTGCCATGTACTTTTTGTGACTGTTACTACTGTCATGTTGTGTGGTTTGTATTTTGGTTCTGAAAATCAATAAACTTAAATTTCAAAAAAAAAAAAAACATTGTAATACCCAAATGGCCATTACTCATTGGTGTTACCTGTGCATCAGAGTATAACGTTTTGAGAGTCTGTAAAAATCTCTGTGGGATACCATAATGTGCCAATACTTCCATAAATGATCATGTTTGATTGAATCAAATGCAGTTTCCTGGTCAACTGTAAAAATATACCTGTCTAAGGACATGTTTAAACACTGTTCCACCACCTCTCTTATAAAACATACATTTTGTGCGATTGATCTACCCGACACCGCACATGTCTGGGCATCGAGAATCAAAAACTTAGCAATTCTCGCCAATCGTACTAGAAGTATTTTTGCCAAGATTTTGTAATCAGCAGGCAATAAAGTAATTGGTCTCCAATTTCGTATATTGGTTCTATCCCCCGATTTAAACAAAAAAATCATGACATCTTCCATCATATTCTGTCCCAAACTCCCTACATGCAATAGAGGAAAAAAACACCTCAGTCAGTATGGGTGCCAGTTGGTCTATAAATACCTCATAAAAGTCATTTGGGAGTCCGTCCTTTCCTGGCGCTGTACCTCCTGACAATGATTTAATTGCCTCTCTAATTCAGAAATTGGCCTTTCCAGCATATCTTTTAGTCCGGTATCTCTGGTATTGTTAGATTCTGTAAAATATTATCATGCCCCTCCTGTCCTATATTCTGAAACTTATCTTTGACATAATTCTGCACTAACTGCTGCATTGCTCCCATATCAGACACTGAAGTCCCTTGATTATCCTGAAGGGAAGTCATAACCCTTTGACTTGCCCTATCTATTGGGGTATCGCATGGATTTACCTGTGCCTTTTTCCCCATAACTCCAAACTTCTGCTCTAGAGCCAATGAATGTTCTTTACTGTATTGGTATTTAAACATCTGTTGTCTTATCTCTTGAAATTAGGAAGAAAGATGTAACCCTGTCTCCTATATTTGCACAAGCAACTTTAAATATTTGGCCCTTAAGCCCAAATATACAACATATTGCCCTTTGATCACTTTACTGGGCAGAGACATCATTAATGTTTTAATATCAACTTTCGTGTCTTCCCACCATTCATAAGGGTTGCCATACAAAAATCTTATATCTTGGCGTAGTTCTAAAAGTCTCAGTATTTCCAACTGCACTGATTCATCCTGGAGTATTGGAGTATTCATTTTCTAGAAACCCCTACCTATTCTGAGGGTCTGATCCAACCCCAAACATACTTTTAGAGCCATGTGATCAGACATCTCTAAAGGGACCACCTGTATTTGTCATACAACCACTCTTTTTGACACAAACCAAAAATCTATCCTGGATGATAGAACCCCTTTATAAAAGGTGTGGACTGGTGCAACACCTAATATCATAAACGTTCTTTTTAACCTGCCTTGTCCAAAATGGCCACTAGTTGTCTAGTGTCACAAAAGATTTTCTTGGTTTTGCTTCTCCAGTCCCACTTCATTAACCCATAGTTAAAATCCCTTCCCCACAAAACAATTTTAGAAGTATTAAGGTACGGCTCTATTTTCCTTAACAATTTTGTCCTGTCCACCTTACTTTGTGGTGCACAATTATTTATCAATTGGAAAACTGTACCTTGAATTACCACATCTATCATGAATATTCTGTCTGGGTAGATATCCATTACTTTCAAATCCTGTACTTCTACACCAAAAAATATAAACCCTAAACCAGTGCATGCATCCTTCCCTGCTGACCATAAGGAAGGCCCCATCTCCACTCCTTCTGTGCTTGCCCTATCTCAGGAATAAAATTTAATTTTGTGTCCTGTAGAAAGATTTTGTGTCCTGCACTATCACAAAGGCTAGAAAAAGCAGCTGTACACTTCTTAACTGATTTAATACTATTGACATTTGCAGTAATGATGGTAAACTCAGCCATAAGTGCAAAAAGGAGAGAAAATTTTACACATAACAATTTAGGACACATTTATAGTCATTTCTTTTTCTTCCTCTTCCTTGGTTTAGTCTTCATTTGAGTCAAAACCTCTCCTGCCACATCTGCTTGTGTGGAGGCAATAGAGCAGACATCAGAATCCATTTCTGATTCTGCTTCTTTTGTGTTCGCCAAAATGGAAAATTGTTGGAAATTGGCACCACCCTGAGTCTTTCTCTTCAGAGATCTGGATCTGGGTAGAGGGTTTTCCCATGATTTTGGACCTTGTTTCCCTTTGATAAGGAGTCCCCTCTGAAAGTTCCAGAGGGGGCATCTGACCCATGGACAGTCCCACTGTGGTAGATACAGCCTCATTCTCAGGCCTCTCTACCTGTTTTTCCAAGGGCATTGCAGGACTGAAGTTGACCTGGTCCTACACAACTACAATTAGGATGCTTAATTGCAGATCCCTGTCTGCATTTTGGCCTTGTGGAATAATGCTAAGACTCTGTCTTTAGGCCAAAACAGGGGGTTGGGCTGCACTTGGCCCTTCTGCCGACCCTGGGTCTTCCAGTTCCCTATTTATTTATGTATTTATTTATTTATTTATTTAAGAGTTTTACCAGGAAGGCATACTGAGCGGAGCACCACTCGATTCCAGATGCGTCCTGGGGACAAATACACCATACAACATAAGGCATATAATATGGCAGGTGAGGTAACAGATACAGGCAACATTACAGCAAGGACTGCAACACTATACAGGGTAAACATGATACAGGGTACAAGTGTAAAGTACAACTCACAAGTGTACAGGTGCGAATTGCAAGGAGAGATTATGACAGCTGAGGTAGAGCCAGGTCTAATAAGGAATATGGGGGGTACAGTATTGCAGCCCATACAGCCTTTCCAGAGGTACTACAAAGAGTGTAAGTATTCTGGGGTCGTGAATTTTGAGGAGATATATGTTCCTTAAAACAAGCTCTTTCTTTCTGGGCTAGAGCTGCATAGACATTCTGTTCAGCCCTTACAGTTTGGTCCATACAATTATGGGAGGCCCACTCACAATTTCCGAAAGTGTGACCCTGTTCTTTGCATAAATTACACCTCTTTGGGCTGGGGCAATTTGTGCTGATGTGTCCCACTATGCCACACAGACCACATTTCATTTTGTCACACATATTAAATGATCAGTGGCCCCACATCGGTACCATGCACGTGGTTGACCTGGGTAAACTATTACCCCACAATCTCCCCCCCCGAAAAAAAAAACCATTTTGGAAGGTGTTGAATTACACCATTCTCTTGCTGTAATGTGACTTTGTAATGCCACCCCCGTTCATAAATGTTCATCGTCAAGTATGGGCTCTTGATACCCGTTTATTGTGCATTTTGTTTTCAGACAATTTGTGATGTCAGCCACATTGACTCCTTCATTCTGAAAAAGGATTGTGATATGTTTAAAGGAAGGTCTGTAAGTGGGATTGCCACAAAAGACCACCATAAAGGAGTGTTTTGTAGGTGCTGGTACTGCCTCCAAAACCTGTCCAGTCTGGCTGGGTGTTTAAAACTCACATCAGACATATGTATCAAGGCATAAATTTCATATGCATAGTATTTCATGCTGTCTTTTAACAGAGAATGCCCCACATAATGCCTATCTGGAACCTCAGTTGAGACACCTCGAAACTTCAGGCATACTGCATTATGCCATGCAGCTGGTTCACTTCAGATGCCAGTCTATCATTGTCTGGAAAAAGTCTCTGTCACACATTCGTGCTACATACATTAGCTGCTGAAGGGGGCGGAGCCACACCTGGATTTTGTTGCAGGCTTGGATCTGCATTTTCTATGTCATATCCTATGTTCTGC
Organism: Neoceratodus forsteri; assembly: GCA_016271365.2. Taxonomy (NCBI): domain Eukaryota; kingdom Metazoa; phylum Chordata; order Ceratodontiformes; family Ceratodontidae; genus Neoceratodus; species Neoceratodus forsteri. The sequence continues at coordinate 1,562,586,113 of CM057449.1, forward strand.
TTAATTAAAGATACAGGGGCCCCAACAACACAGTCAGAATTTTGCACTTGCATTTGTTCTACCTCCTCCTTCCAGAGCTCTTATGTCTATGAGCATGTCAGGGCAGATCCTTCAGGGTTTTCTGCACAGTGGTAGTTCCCTGTCTTTATAATTGTCCTGGTGTAATCAAGGAGGTATTGGCTTCTGTTTGTTGAGGGTTTACACCAGGAAAACCACTTCTGCCAGTCGGTCTCCCACTACCCATAGTGGAAGTGCGGGGGAAATTTGCATCCCGGCCTGAACCATCTACTGTAGGCACCCAGCCTGCATTTCCCAGAGCTGTTTTTATCCACTCTGGAGTATTCTCAATGAGGCCTGCAGTTGGCCCTACTTACTTAGTGGAGTCAGATAAACCAGAACCTTGAAAAATTATTTTGGGACTCCTTTGTTTCTTTTCCCAGTTTTAGCTGTGCTTTTACTATTTGCAGCTTTAGCTCCTGGGGTAGATGAGATACCAATGTTAAATGCAATATTTGGTAAACCTGGAACATGTTTCTCACATGTTCCACAACCTTTACCATTTGCTGTGCATTAGGGGGCCCCCTCCCTCCAAACTTTTGATTCTTTTCTCCAGAACACTCCTTCTGGCTGCCAGAAACACCCCCTGTCTCAGTCTTAATTCCAGAACCCTGATCTGTTTGTGGCTGGACCCCCCTACCTGTACCCTGCTGCAGTAGTTCTTCTCATTTCACTCATTACGTCCTTGTGCTCCATTCCGATATGTTTTTCCTTGTCTGAGTATACTTGCTCCAGGTCGGTTTGCTATGTGGAATGGACTGCATCCATCCTGTCCTTGTTTCCCCTCTGCCACAGTGCCTTCTGAATTTGGTTTCTTCTCAGAAAATACTGCAGTTCTTCTTCCTGTAATACTTCTTGCAGCTCCGATGCCATTAGGCCACATGCCTCTTCTGCCGCTGGTACTCCGACTTCCAGCGCTGTTTCTGCATCTGCTGGTGAATCCTCCTGACTTACTACGAAATCCACTGCTGCCATAATGAACATTTCTTCTGCCTCGACCTCTGGGGTGGTCTCTAGAGGTACCGAGACTGGGGAGGAGACCTGTTCCCCAGCCTCCACCACATTCATCCTGCTCACCGAGAACTTGCGACTGGCCATGGGCTAACCTGCCATAGCACCCTCTACTGTTAGAGTAGGGGAATTTTTATTTGAGAAAGAATCCATTACAATATAGAAAACAAAGAAACATAACAATACAAGCAATATACCAGAATTGTCAATGATTACACAAAGCAAATAAAAATAATAAACCAGAAAGAAAAACAACAACTCTAAATAATCCTATATACAGGTATTTTCTTATTTACTGGAAAATGTCATTCAGGTAACACATCCTAATTTAACCATGAAGAACAATTTATCCACAAATGTTTTACTTTTTCCATCAGAGAAGTTTTTACGTCTGTCAACTGAATCTTTCCTAGTGTTCTCCGAATGTTAACCAACATTTCAACATACGTAACTATTTTTTGCTGTAGAACCCACATGCACCTGGCTTGCCATATGTAATATCTTATTACAGCCAGGGTAATATATACAGTGTCTGCATGGTATTTAACCCAAGAGCTAGGAGGTACTCCATGCATTAACTCACTATATGACAGTGCTGTGAGTCTTGGCTCCCTCCACTGGGTAGCTAAAAATGACCAAAAGTGAACTGTATATGGACAGTCTAAAAAGAGATGCTGTTGTGTCTCTAGCACCTGTGTGCATGTATCCCTAGGACAATATCTCTCTGATAGTTGTTTGTGCTTATTATTATTATTAACACTAAGCCTCCCATAATTGCTTAACCATACACTGTCCCAGAGAAATGCAGGAAGTCTAGGATTATTGAGTTGCTGTAGGACAAGCTGTATCCTATTCTCTGGGCAAAGAGGAAATACGACAACTGATTGACATTCTTTATGTACTATTTCTTTATAAATAGTTTTCCTATCCATGGTTTCAAGCTGAGAAGGAGTCAATTCCCATTTCATGGCAATTTTCAGACTATCAGAACCATATCATGGAATTAGTTCAGTCTTACTAAGCAATCTTGGTTTCCTCGTTTGCCATGCCATAAAACAGGGGGCAACCCATTTCCCTACCAATGGTTTCCAAATTTTGTCCCCTGGTTTCAAAACCATCCCCAAATTCTAGTCAAGAAATAAACTAAAGAAAAATGCAATTGGATATACCATGTTAAGTCCTCCTTCTATGATTGCCTGATATGTATGCTCTCTTTTTATCAGATTCAACCAGGAACCCCAAAAAGCCTTAAAAAAAAAAAAGACTTTATAATCTCGTCCACATGTCTTGTGGCGGTGGATATATGTAACTAAGATACAGAAAAACAGGGACCTCTAAAGATTTACTTAAGATAACCCTTTTCTTTTTAGAAATCTGCTGACCCTTCCACCCTACCACCATTCTGTTTGCTCGATTCATATGTGATTCTCAATTTAATAATACAGAATTTTCTGGACCAAACATAACCCCTAATATCTGTATCGAGTCTCATGAGACTGGTATACCTGCAATACTGCCTCACTCAGGAAGTGGGGCATTTTCCAAGGTCACTCCCCTAATTTTTTGCAGATTAATTTTAGAACCAGAATACTCTGAAACATCTGCCAAAACCTGAGAGAGTGCAGCCTCGCAGGTATCCTCAGCTAAAGTGAGCACTAAGTCAGCTGCATGGGCCAGTATTTTAATGGGCTGCACCTCTGGACCTATCGCTAACCCATGCACCCTAGTCTCTTTAAGGATAAGTCAAATACAAATGTCAATTCCAAAAACATACAACAAGGGACTTGGGGGACACCCCTGCCTAACACCTCTCTGCACCTGGATTTTCTTTCCCCTCCAGCCATTCACATTTGGAATTATCTGAGCCCTGTGGTACATGTTCATAATCCACCCTACAAATTTAGATGGAATACCAAAAGCAAGTAATGTATGAAACAGAAAGTCATGTGACAACTTATCAAATGCTTTTTCCTGGACAAGCCCCAGTACGTATCCCTGTATATTGCCTTATTCACCTATACCAAATAGTTCTCTCAAAGTTACTAAGTTGTCACATCGCTGTCTGCCAGGCACAGCACAAGACTGTGGGGTACTAATTAAATATCCTGCTATACCTGATAAGCTAGCTAATAAAATCTTACTTAAAATTTTAGAGTCTGTATTTAACAAACTCAAGGGTCTCCAATTACTGATATCTGTCTTTGGGCCTATTTTATGTATCAAAACTAGCAACACAATATTCATAGAGTCTGCATATAGTCCAGTTTGCAGAATATAGTTAAATAAAATCTGAAGCGCAGGAACAAGCTCTGTCTGAAATTTCTTATATAATCCTGCCCCCAGCCGGGGGGGGGGCATTTCGGCTTTTAATGGGAGGGGGCAACAACTGGTCAGAGGGGCTGTGCGGTGGATCCAGGTGCTGAAAAACAAGAAAACAACAATGGTCTGCAGTGTGGGGGAGGGACTGCCCCCGCTTCCCCAAATGGCACCTCTGACCCCAGCCCATCAGAACCTGGGGCTGAGTCTATTTACAGGTGTTCTATCGCAGACACAATTTCTGCTACCGAAATATCTTTTATGAGCTCTTGTGAATCTTGCCGACTGACTTGCAGCAGACCTAATGAAGTGAAGTAAGCCTGATCAAGGAAGCATGTATCTCCTTCCTTCAATAAATTTCCTATATGTTGTTCTACTACATGTAATAAGTTTTGTGGAGCTGTCACTGTTTGGCCTGCTGTAGTGTGCAATTCAGTAATAATTCTACTCTCAACCCTCGATTTACATTCCTTGAAGGGATCCATGGATCCCTTCTTGATATGTGTTCCAAAGCGAAGTTCTTGAGAAAGAGATTTTGCCCTGTCATATTGAAACTCACACATCTGTTTTTTAAGAACCCCAATTTGAGAGCTATAATCTAACTGCGTGGATTCAATTTGAGAAATCAAATGTTGCAACTGGTGCCTTAACTTAAGGTACCCCCAGTAGTCCTTAGAAGCCTTATACCTAGCTTTTTTCTGATATAAAGATTGGCAAGACATTTTAATGTCTTCCCACCAGTCTATTGGATTATCATAAAATTCTGCTACAGAAATCCTAGCCGCCCATTCCTGCTTCCAATGCTTCTGTATACCTGAATCTTCTAAAAGGGACCCGTTTTGCCACCATCCCGTTTTCCTACATCGGGAGGTATTATCTCATGTAAACTGTATACTAGCCATGTGGTCCGAAAATTCACTAGGTCTCACATCAGCTGTTATTATAGTTAGCAAAGCAGTGACAAATACAAAATCAATCCAGGTTTATAAATTTTCCCTATGGTAGGTATAACTTCCAACTGGAACAATGTTCCGATATGCATCTTTTAATCCTGCTTGAGAAATTATGTTTTGTAAGGCATCAGAGTCACAAAACATCTTAGAGGTATGTAGCCCTCTATCAGACTTTTGCAAACTACAATTAAAATCTCCAGCCCACAACAAAAGGTGTGAAGTATGCAAATACGGTTGCACCTTCTTAAAAAGTAACACTCTCTGTGCTTTCGTCTGAGGAGCATAATACAAATAATACAAAACCTCTTAGACTGATAAGAAAAATCTAACACTAATTCCCTATCAGGATGAATATCAACAAGACGTGACACTTGTAAAGCAGAATTTTTAAATAAAATACCCACCCCATCACATGTCTCATCTCCTGTAGACCAAAAGGAGGATCCAGTGGTCCAGAGACTCGAGGTTAGTTGTAATTTACTATGCGTCTTAAGCCTAGTATCCTGCAGGCAAAAAATATTTGCCTTAAGCTCCTGTATGAAGAACCCCTATACTTTTCCTCTACTTTTAATACTATTCACATTGAGTGTCAAAATGTAGAGAGAGGACATACAGAAAAAAAAAAAAAGGAAAGAGAAGCCCCTACGGTGTCTTGGAGAGCCTGCGCTGTCTAGTCCTCTTGGCTATGGAATCCTACCCCCTTCCTCTTCTGTGTCTGTAGTACAGGCAATAGATGAAGTGTCTGTATCTTCCTCCCTGACTCCCCTTCTGTAGGGTCACTATGTAAGTTTGCATACCTGTTACCCTTTTTCCAAGCTGCGAGGATCTTTGAACTGCTTAATAACTTCTGATGTTTAAGAGAAGATGGTTTCCCAGATTGTGGCCGCTTCTTAGGACCTACTGTCTGAAAAAGAGCCTTGCTATCAGCGTGGGGGGTTGGGGGACGGGGCATGTCTATGACATCAGGATCAATCCCATTCAAAGTGCTTGTAGAAGCAGCTGGTCATAATTCACCTTCAAGGGGAGTTACAAATGATTCAACAGCCAGGAACTGAGTATCCACAACCTGTTTGGACTCTATACCTGTATCCACAGTACTGGGTGCTTCCTCTGTCTGTACCTCATCCTGTCTTTTTTTATTGCTCTGTGCAGTTATGTCCTGTGCCAATTTCTGTTGGGCCATATTGATTAATCCCTCATGGGATTGACAGTCCTCCCGATTACGGGAGGCCCAGGGACAGTAGCCATAAGCATGCCAAGTACGTTCACATAAGTGGCACCTGAATAAATTCTGACACTGTGCTGACTTATGACCATATTCCAGGCAATGACTACATCGAGCCGTGTCACATGCTGAACTTAAATGGGCTCGTGTTCCACATTTAAAACAGGATCGAGGTTGGCCAGCATAAAATAATGAACCCCGGTCCTTCCCTAGATAGACGGTGCTAGGAAGATGAACTGGTCCTGTATTAGTGGAAAATAACTTCACCTTTATTCTCCACCCACCATCCCATAGCTGTTCACTATCAATTGAAGGGGTGGATTTCCCTAACACCTTACATCTCTGACTGAGCCAGAACAGGATGTCTTCTACAATAATCCCTTCATTTTTGAACATGATAGTGATATTTCTCATCAAAGGTTTGGTGAGGGGGACAGCTACGAACAGGGTCCAGAGAGGGTTCTTTTTTTGCCCATTATATTGTGCCCAAAATCTGTCTAAACTGGACACATTTTTAAAACTAACACCAAAATTAGAATTACCTAAGTTAATCAATGCAAATATATTGGAGGAAAAAACCTCATAGAACCTTTTAATAAAGCTCTGGCTATGTACAGTCTATCAGGTGGGTTCTCTAATCGTCCCTTGTATAACAAGCGCACTGCATTTCTCCTAGGTGCTAGCTCTCTGGTAGTTTTAAACAAATCCGCTAATCTAAACATTGGTGCCAACCCCTCCTGTCTGTTTGGATCCTGTACTACATCTGCTGCAGGACCCAGCCTGATAGGCTCTTCATCTATTTGTGAAACATCAACATTTTCCCTATGCACATCAGCAACATTTTCCCCACCTACAATAGTGTTACAAAATACATTAGTTACAGAATTAATAGGTTGCAACCTTAAAGTGTCACCCCTAGGGTCGTTGGAGCTCATAATGAAGTTCGTCCCAGTAGCAAGAATACTAGGGATGTTAGACGTCATGTTTTGATATAAAGGATCAGCAGGGTCAGGAACCCAACTATCATCAGGGCCCTGTATCCATCCTGCATCCTCTAGGGCATGTACTGGGGACCAGTTTCCAGACCCTATGTCAGTATTTCAAGGTAATGCTTGAGTAGGACTCTTGTCGGAGCATAAAGCCTTGCTCCACCCATGTTTGATTTTATCCTTCAGAAAAGAACATTCCTGTTCATGCTGTGCAGGCCTAAGAGCAGTAGATGCATGACCTGCACTTTTCATATTCTGCCAACCTGTTCCCAATCTTTCTCTTGCCTTAGATCCACCGGCTGTATCATTATGGGGTTGCAGCGACTCATGGCATACAAGCCTGATCACTGTATAATCTGCCAGCCGCTTCCACCTGCCTGAAAATCCTGGATGCCTGTCCGCTGGCCTGTCTGACTCACTCTGTGGACCTGGGGGGGTGCAGCTCTAGGCACACAGCCTGTTTGCTGTTACTAGTGCCAGCCACATTTCCCCCTCCTGTTGTCCCCTGGGAAATCCCTTCAGCTGAAACTGTAGGCAACCTGCCTTGAGGAGGGGTTTGTGGCTCAGGGCATGCAGCCTGAACACTGCTTTCACTGCCAGCCACTGCCCCCTCCTTAGTCATGGTACTGGAAGCATCGCAACCCGGTGCCTGTCGTGATCCAACTGAAGGGGGAGGGAGCGGCTGAAGGTCCACAGCCTGTATGCTGTCAGAAATGCCTACCACTTCCCCCCTCCAGCAGACTGAAGCTGTACGTCTGCTTGCACCTCCTGACAGTCTTGTGGGAGAAGTCGCGGCTCTAGGCATGCAGCCTGAATGCTGCCTTGACTGCCAGCCACCTTCCCCTCCCTAGACTGTCTACCACTATGTATCTGACTAGGGGCACTTGTTTCAGCCACCTGCACAGTCCAGTTAAGCCCTTCCAACATCCCCCAAACGTACCTCCAAATCCTAGGCTTTTGCACGATACATTCTCCATTCAGCCTGTAACGACTGCCATTGCTCCACATCGCAGCCAGCTGCTGCAAATCCTGCACCATGCCACTGTCACAAACCCACTCAGCAGGTCAGGCCCTCTGCTCCCACAGTGTCAATCTCTGAGCACAGTCTTGTGAACAGGAAACAGACACAGGGTAACCCTCCTGTCTGTTTTGTGGGCTCGAATCAACCTTTGGTCTCAAGTCTTGGAGGGATTCAAACTGTGAACCTCTTGTTAGCGTACCCAATGTGCAGGCTCAGTTAGTTCTGCTCTTCGGGGGGGCCAGATATATTTTGCCTACGGGCACCTAACCAGGTGTACAAAATGAACCCTTAAAACTCTATTAAAGATCTCAGAATAAATCCTTATCTTTTCCCAGTTTGGTAAAACCAGTAAGCTTTGTACAGTCAGCTTTAACCATGTATGCTTCACTTGTCAAGAAAAAGAAATTCAAAAGCACACCAAGTAGTCTTTAAAGTAGAGGTTTACTTCAAAATAGATAAAAAAAAATGTAAAATGTAAATACAGAATCATATATCACAAAACATACGAATCACTTAAAAGAAAAAGGTTTTAAAAAGTGCAGATTCCTACCACTAATACACTTAGACTTGTCTGTTCTAAGGTATTCTTATCTCACAGTGCTGTAGAGGTTTCTTTTTCAGAGTTCAAACATTTGTGTCTTAGTGGAAAACAGAATACTGTTTTAAAACTGGCTTTGTCAACCTCTTTGCATAAGGTCACCTAGCACCTCCCTGTCAGAATATAAAAATATACAACCAGGATGTCATCACTCAGAAGGTAAATTAAATAAGGTTAATTTCTAAGTCCTTCTTTCATTCTTGGGCAACATCCTGCTTTTACAGACATCAGAGAAACATTTATGAATGCGCACCAGTGTGACATAACCTGGTCTTCCTCCTCTAAAACATCATAAAATGGATATATTCAATCCTGTCAGCTGGCAAGCTACAATAAAGCTAGATAAACAAGAGATGCTTAATTTAGGCCTCCTCTAGCCTGTAATTATCTCTTGGCCTTCCAGGTAACACCTTGTATCTAAAACCTGGGAGGGGGGTGTGGGTCATCCCACAGGCTGTTTCAGCATCTCTCATGAGAGACATTCAATAACACATTTTTATATACAAAAATCATAGATTAATCAGAATCAGCTGTCTGAATGTCACAATTCCTCTCCACCTAGACTGAATTTTGGGGGCTCTATCCCCTGCATGGGATGAGCTTCCCAAATCAGTTCACTCCTCATACACACGAGACAGCCCATCGGAGTTCTGATTTTTGGCTCCAGCCCTATGTAATATTGTCATATCATACCCTTGCAAAGTAAGACTCCATCTTAGCAATCTACCATTGTTCTTCCCCATCTGCGTCAGCCAAACCAGGGGGTTGTGGTCAGTCTGCACCACAAAATGCTGCCCATATAAGTATGGCTCCAACTTCTTTAGGGCCCACACTATGGCAAGACATTCTTTTTCCACAGTAGAGTATGCCTGCTCCCTGGGAAGTAACTTTCTACTCAGGTACACTACTGGGTGATCTCTCCCTTGGCTGGATGTCTGACTCAGTACTGCCCCAATACCCATGTCTGAGGTGTCAGTCTGAAATATAAAGGGTATGCTATAGTCAGGACTTGTCAAAATAGGAGCACTGCACAGTGCCTCCTTTAGTTTGGAAAATGCTTTCTCACAGGCTGGGCCCCAGGTAATTTTCTTGGGCATCCTTTTCTTTGTCAGGTCAGATAGGGGAGCAGCCTGGGCACTGTAATTGAGTACACATTTCCTGTAGTACCCTGCTGTCCCTAGAAAATTTCTGACCTGTTTCTGTGTTTCTGGTCTGGGCCATGCCCAGATTACCTCTATCTTTATTTGGTTAGGACGGAGCTGTCCTTAGCCTACCACATGCCCAAGGTGTGCCACTTCTCCCATGGCCACCTGGCACTTCTCGGCTTTGACAGTGAGCCTGGCCCTCTGTATCCTGCCCAGCACTTCCCTTAGGTGGGACAGGTGTTCCTCCCAGCAGGCACTAAAGATGGCAATGTCATTCAGATATTTCACAGCATTCTCCTCTGCACATTTAACACCTGGTTCACACAACCTTTGGAAAGTGGCCGGGCATTTCTTCATTCCAAAAGACATTACTTTAAATTCAAATAAGCCTATCTGAGTGATGAAGGCTGACCTCTCCCTAGCTCTGTCCATCAACTCTACCTTCCAATACCCCTTGGTCAGGTCAATGGTCGTAAGGTAGGTCGCCCCTCCCAACTTGCCCAGGAGTTCGTCCATCTGGGGCATCAGGTGGACATCTGACTTCATAAATGCATTCAGGCCATGATAGTCTACACAGAAATGAGTAGAGCCATCTGGCTTAGGCACAAGGACTATGGGTGAGGCCCAGGGGCTGTGGGATCTCTGGATTACCCCTAAATCCAGCATCTCCTCCACTTCCCTCCTAATGTCCTTTTGGACAGCTTCTGACACCCGATATGCTGTCCGCCATATGGGCGTCTGTGTCCCTGTCTCCACATCGTGCGTTGCTGAGGGGGTTAGTCCAGGCTTAGCACTAAACAATGGGGCAAAGTCTGCTAAATCTTCCCTTACTTCCTGGATCTGGTCCGGGGCCAGCTGGGGAGACAATTTTACTGCCTTCTTAGAGGACTCCCACTTACTTTCTTACAGCAAGTCCAGAAGGGGGTCTCCTTCAGTCTGTCCCCTCCCCAGGACTACACACTACAAACACCATGTCAGCCCTATTTGTATATGGCTTCATCATGTTGATATGGTACATCCTTTCTGTCTGTCTTGGTCAGGTAACTCTACAATATAGTTCACATTATTTACCTTCCTAACCACTTTGTACGGTCCTGCCCACTCAGCCTGCAGCTTGTCTTTCTGGACCGGAATAAGGACCATGACTTCCTGACCCACCATGTACAAGTGAGCTCTGGCTCTGCGGTCGTACCACACTTTTTGTTTCTGTTGGGCAGCTGCCAGGTTGCTCTGGGCTGTTCCCATAAGCTCCTTCAGCCTTTCCCTAAACCTAAGGATGTAATCCACAATGGGAGTACCCTGGGTGGTGTGCTTGCCTTCCCAGTCCTCCTGGATCAAGTCTAGGGGCCCACATGCCCAGCGTCCATATAAGAGTTTGAAGGTGAAATCCTGTCTACTCTGGGGCACCTCCTGTATGCAAACAACAGGTGTGGAGGTATTTCTCCAGTCCTCCCATGCTGTTCAGCAAACACCCAGAGCACTGACTTTAGGGTACCATTGAATCTTTCTACAAGCCCATTGGCTTGTGGGTGATCTGATGTCATGCATCCTGTAACACCCACACATCTCCATAAACATTTCATCAGGTCCGACAGAAGGAACCCCTCAATTGGTGATAACCTCCTGTAGAAACCCAACACAGGAGAAAATACCAGTAAGGCATCTGCCACTTTGTCTGTCCTCAGTGAGGATAGGGCGGCTGCCTCTGGGTACGGGTGGCATAATCCACCACAGTCAGGATGAATCTCTTCCCTAAGAAGAGCTGGGGTATTTAAAGGCCCTACAATATCCATTCCACCCTCTGGAATGGCTCCTCCACTATGGGCAATGGAATCAAGGCGGCTTGGGTTTTCTTGCCCGCCTTCCCTATTTCTTGGCACTGGTGACAAGACCGGCAATAGTCCTTCACCTGCTGGGTGAAGTTGGGCCAATAGAAATTCTGGGCCAACCGCTGCGTAGTGCATGCGATTCCCAGATGACCAGACACCGGAATATCATGTGCAATCTTCAGCAACTGCGCACGATACCCCTGGGGAACGACAAGCTGCCTGCCTAGCATCCCTCCCTCTGTCTGTACTGCCTGAGTATACATGAGTCCATTTTCCCAATAAACCTTATGTCTGCCATCACCTCCCTGTGCCCCATCAGAGTCTGCCCAAGCCCTCAGCTTCTCTAAACTAGGGTCACTTCTCTGAGCAGCTGCAGACCCCTCACACATTCCCAAGGCATGGGACAGGTCCCCTTCAGTTTCTAAACTAGGGTCCCTAGCACTAGCGTCAGGGCACTCAGGATCACTATCAATCCCAACCCTCTGACAATGGGTCACCCATCCCTCTTCAGAGTAACCCTCCGTAGCTGTGTGTGTTACTTGCTGCGGGAAATTTCTACACCTTTTCATTAGTCTCCCATCTGGAGACACAGGCTGGAGAACCAGCCTCTCAGTGGTTTCACAATGGCTTTGTGGGGTTCAGAACTACAATTTTCCTTGCCGCTTGGCTGGGGTAACTGTACACACCATCTCCTGTTTGAGATTGTTGCCCAGGATCACATCCACTGCTAAGGTTTGGGCTACAGCTACCTGTTGCAGAGTTCCCCCTATTTCACCCCAGTCTAGGAGAACACTAGCGAGGGGCAATGTTTTCTCTTCATCACAAGTCCTGTACAGTGACATATTTATTGGGTATAAGCTGACCCGGCTCTACCAGATCCCCTTTTACCAATGTCAGGGATGCCCCTGTGTCCCTTAACCCTTGCGTCTGTACACCATTCACCATGACTGGGTGCATGTGTTCCCTCATGTTCACTGGCATGCTTCCAGGGACACACAAACAACCCACTTCCTTCCTAGAAACACCTTGCATATTATTGCTCATCCGTTTGGGACACTGTCTGGCTAATATGCCCAGTTTCTTTACACAACCAACATTCACTTTTCTTTTCAGAGAAATCTTTTCTCTGAAACTGGGGCTAACTGGTTTTGGTGGAGGCTGTGAGGGTTTTAGCTGCCCTGAAGGTGCGATTTTCTCTTTCTGTGCTGCCATGCCCGCCCCATTCGCTCTCAGAGGTCTGCTCTTGGTATAGCAGTCCGAGAGTTCAGCAGCCTCTTGCACTGTTTTGGGATCTCAGTCCTCCAGCCAGGTTTTCAGCTCTGCTGGGCATGCCCAGAAAAACTGTTCTAACAAAATCACAGTTTCAATTTTATCAACAGAGTTTGCTTCAATTCCTTCCCACCAACGTTTTAAAAACTGATGTTGTTTCATGGCTAGCTCCTCGTAGCTCATGTCAGGACTTCTCCTGAGCTTATGGAATTTAGCTCTGTATAATTCAGCAGTTAATTCAATTTATTTAACAGTGCAGCTTTACATAGAAACATAGAATTTGATGACAGATAAGGACCGCTTGGTCCACCTAGTCTGTCCATTTACCTACCTAACGGACAAGCTGCAGATCCTAGTTAACCAACAGCTTACTTCCTCCTACCCCACTAGAATTGCCTTATGTCTGTCCCATGCATTCTTGAATTCCCCCACTGTTTTTGACTCTCGACCTCCTCAGGAAGGCTGTTCCATGTATCCACAACCCTCTATGTGAAGAAATACTTCCTCACATTACCTCTGAGCCGTCCCCCCTCTATCTTCAAATTGTGCCCCCTTGTTTTTGCACATCTCTTTTTCTGAAAGATGCTACCCTCTTGGACTTTGTTGTTTCCCTTGAGGTATTTGAAAGTTTCTATCATGTCTCCTCTCTCCCTCCTTTCCTCAAGGCTATACATCTTTAGTTCCTTTAGTCTTTCTCCATATGTCTTCTGATACAGACCCTGCATCATTTTGGTTGCCCTCCTCTGGACAGCCTCCACCCTGTCTATGTCCTTACGGAGATGGGGCCTCCAGAACTGTACACAGTGCTCCAGATGTAGTCTTACCAACTGTCTGTACAGAGGGCCAACAACTTCCTGTTTTCTACTGGTGATGCCTCTCCCTATGCATCCCAGTATCCCCCCAGCCCTCCTTACTGCTGACTCACATTGCTGGCCCACCTTAAGGTCATCTGATATGACTACACCCAGGTCCCTTTCCATTTTTGTTGTTGTCAGTATCTCACCCCCCATTGTGTACTCTTCCCCTGGGTTTTTGTTTCCCAGGTGCATTACTTTGCACTTCTTTGCATTGAATCTAAGCTGCCATACATTTGACCATTCCTCCAACCTTGCCAAGTCCCTTTTCATCCTTTCCACCCCACTTTGTGTATCAGCCCTGTTGCAGATCTTTGTGTCATCTGCAAAGAGACATACTTTCCCTTCCAGTCCCTCTGCAATGTCACTTATAAAGACATTAAAAAGGACCGGCCATAGCACTGAACCCTGTGGTACCCCACTAGTAACCCTCCTTTCTTCACTGTGGACTCCATTTACTATTACCCGCTGTGTCCTGTTGTCCAACCAGTGTTTTACCCAGGTTACCACACTGGGACCCACTCCCAGGCTGGCTAATTTGTTTATTAATCTTTTGTGCAGGACTGTGTCCAATGCCTTGCTAAAGTCTAGGTAGGCCATGTCCACAGCCCCTCCCTGGTCTACTGCTTTGGTCACCCAGTCAAAGAAATAAATTAGATTTGTCTGACATGACCTTCCCGCTGTGAATCCATGCTGTCTTGGGTCCTGTGCCCCACTGGCCTCTAGGTACTCAGCAATTCTTTTCTTCAGTAGTGATTCCATCATTTTCCCTACCACTGAGGTCAAACTGACAGGTCTGTAGTTTCCTGCCTCTGTCTTGCTCCCACTTTTGTGAAGGGGAATCACAGCTGCCCTCCTCCAGTCCTCAGGTACCACACCATCCTCCCATGATTTATTAAAAAGGGTAGTCACTGGTGTTACTAGTTCTTCCCTTAGTTCTTTTAGAATTCTGGGGTGAATCCCATCAGGCCCCATTGCTTTATCCACCTTCAGTTTTAAGAGTTCTTTCAGAACCCTTTCTTCTGTGAAAGCATTAATATCAAACCCCCTATCCAGAGTGCTTCTATTGACCTGATTAGGTATTTCCCCCTGCTTTTCCATTGTGAATACTGAGCAGAAGTATTCATTCAGTATCCCTGCTTTTTCACTGTCGCTTTCTGCCCAACCACCTTCCTCTTGCTCAGCCTCAGTATCCCTGCCTTAGTCTTTCTTTGCTCCCTAATGTACCTATAAAAGGTTTTATCCCCCTTCTTAACCGAGTTTTCTATCTTTTCCTCAGTTTGGGCCTTTGCTATTCTGACTGCCTTACCCGCTTCCTTCTGCTTTAACTGGTACAGTACTCTGTCCTGCTCCTTCTTTAAGTTTGCTGTAATCATCACTGCCCTCATTGTCCATTTGACCCAATGCATCCTGAGCTTTCCCAGTAAGTAGCGGGGATAGCTGGAAGCTCCAGGACTCCCTAGGAATTTTAGCCTGAATGCAAACTTTTTCAAAATAATTTAAAAAGGCATCCATATCCTCCCCCTCTTTAAATTTGGCTATCAATTTGGAATTCAATTTGTAACCCAGTCCTGTAACAGACAGTGTGTAATACAGCTTAAATGGCTTTCATTATGCTGCAGAGAGTCATCACACACAGTGTAGCTATGACAGGGCTCTGGGCACCTAACAGACAGTGCACTATTGCCTAAATGGCTTTTGCTATACTGCAGAGAGACACAGAGTAGCTATGTCACAGACAGGGCTCAGGGCACATAACAGACAGTGTGTAATACAGGCTAAATGGTTTTCGCTATGCTACAGAAAGAAAGAAAGAGAGAGAGAGAGAGAGAGAGAGACAACACAGTGTAGTTAATGCCACACAGATAGGGCTCTGGGCATCTAACAGACAGTGCAATACAGCCTAAATGGCTTTCACTATACTGCAGAAAGACACAGAGTAGCTATGTTACAGACAGGGCTCAGGGCACCTTACAGTCAGTGTGTACTACAGCTCAAAGGGCTTTCACTATGCTGCAGAAAGACACAGAGCAGCTATGTGACAGACAGGGTTCAGGGCACCTAACAGACAGTGTGTAATATAGCCTAAATGGCTTTCACTATACTGCACAGAAAGCAGCTGCTGCCAGCGACAATGACGAGTGCCTTTTGTTCCCCACCCCCTTCTCTCCTGAGCACCGCACTGGATGTTCCCCGATTCCCCCTTCAGTTGCCAACCCCTTGCTCCATCGTGGACTTTTTGTTTAATGTTAAATTTTTTTTTTTCACTTCATCATTATTAATGCAGATCGAGTGCCAATTCCTCCCTCTCCACACTCCGCTGCTATCTGCACGTTCGCAGTAGACGTGGAGCACAGACACCAGCACTGACCAATCAAATTGTCAAAGTCCAAAGAGTATTGCCACAAACTGCTGATAGCAGAACGGTGCTCATCTGTGGGTGCTGCCTGCCCCAATTGTTAACAGATTACAACAAAAGCAAACAGTATCTGAGACAATCCAAAGTCCATGATTAGTATAAAGTAATTTAACAGCCCAACGTTAAGGAAGAAATAAGCAATCCATAGTGCTCCTGTGGCCAGAAAGGAGCACTGTGATTGCTTATTCCTTCCTTAAGCCATTGGGCTATTAAATTACTTTATGCACCGCTAAGTTGCATGGACTTTTTGGATTGTCTCGAGTGCTACTATTTGCTTTTGTTCCAGATTGTCAACCTGGTGTCATGTGCTCTTTTCTGCTGTGCGGACTCCACATGATGCCCTTTCATGCCTGTTTACAACCTCAGAAGAGTCCCAGGACCTCACAGTCTACTTGTAATGCCTGTTTTATAACAAAATTACCCATTACTCGTGTCAAAACTACCCGATCTGCAAAGTATACTGTTATGCCAGGTAGGGTAATAAATTTCCTAAACTACCCATCCCGGAAAATTGCCGATACCTGACCTGCACGATCCAGCTACTTGACAGGTAGCCCATCCCTAATCAGAACTAAGCCCAACCATGTAATTTTCACACTCACAGCGCCTACTCAATACAGAAGACCCACAACATCAAGTAATAAAAAATAAACTTTTTTATTATACTCACAATACAATTGATGCTAAGGTGCTGGCCTTATAGCACAACACTTTGTCAAGAGATATCAAGGGTTGATATTATGCTGTGAGAGCACAAAACGCAGTTGAGTTGTTTTTTGGCACACTGTGGGACTGCACCTTGTGGCTATAAACCCAGCACCTTAGCATCAACTGTATTGCAAGTATAATAAAAAGTATTTATTTTTCACTACTTGATGTTGTGGGTCTTATCTGTTGCATAGGCATTGTGAGTGTGAGGTTTGCATGGCTGGGAAAAGTTCTAGAGGACTGGCGGAGGGTGAAGTGGTTCTTCTGCACAAAAGTGGCAGTAGGGAGGATGCTTGCAACTACAAGTCAGTCAGTCTCATATAAGTGGTAGGAAAGTTAATGGAAACACTACTGAAGGAGAGGCTTCTGGAGCACTTGGAGGCAAAAGGGCTGCAGGACCACTGACAGCACAGTTTCATAGAGGGGCGGTCATGTCAGACTAATCTCATACATTTCTTTGACTGGGCTACCAGGAAGGTAGATCAAGGAGGAGAAGGGGACGTGGTCTATCTGGACTTCAGTAAGGCTTTCGACACTGTGCTGCACAGGAGGCTAGTTAAGAAACTAAGCAGCCTTGGGAGAAAGTGACCATCTGGGTATCAAACTGGTTGGCTAGGAGGCAAATGGTGGTGGTAAATGGTAGCCACTCAGGTGGTAGGGAGTGTCTAGTGGGGTGCCACAGGGTTTGATGCTGGGACCGGTCCTCTTCAATATCTTCATAAGTGACATTGCAGTGGGGTTTAAGAGGAAGGTGTGTCTCTTTGTGGATGATACAAAAATCTGTAACAGGGTTGACACTCAGAAAGGGTGGAAAGAATGCAAAGGGATCTGAGGAAACTAGAGGAATGGTCTTGGGGGTGGTAGCTGGGTTTCAATGCCAAGAAGTGCAAGTTTATGCACTTAGGGCTGTGGAACCCAGGGGCTGTGTATAAGATGGGGGAGTGGAGAGACAAAGCAGTGGGAAAGGCTATCAAGATACTGGGGTGCATTGGGAGAGGAATTTTTAGCAGGAGGAAGGAGGTGGTGCTGCCGGTGTATCACTCTCTGGTGAGGCCCCACCTGGAGTTCTGTGTCCAGTTCTGAAGGCTGCACCTCTGCAAGAACATTGAAAGGGTGGAGGTGGTACAGAGGAGATCTATCAAAATGGTGAGGGAGTTGCACTAGAAGCCATACAAGGAAAGGCTGCAGGAACTCAACCATACATCACGGGGAAGGGGACATGACTGGAACCTACAAGTACCTTGCAGGAGTGAACGAGGTGCAAGTGGAGGATTTATTTCAGAAAAGGGAAGGCACTAGAACAAGGGGCATATAATGAAGCTAAAGGGGGAAGTTTAGGAGAGATATGCAGAAATACTTCTCCATGAGAGGGAGGTGGATGACTGGAACAGCTTGCCAGAGGTGGTAGTGGGGACAAAGATGGTGGGGAGCTTCAAGCTTGCAAGGGATAGGCACAGGGGCATATTAGGTAAAGGAATGGGGGGAGTGACACCTATGCCCAACGAAGGTCAGTACCGACAGAACAGGCAGGGACAAGGGGCATACTGGATGGGCCTAAAGGTCGTTTTCTGTTGAAAAAAATCTATGTTTCTATGCTTCTATGACTGTGCAATGGGGGATCAGGAAAAAGCAGTTATCCTAAACAGATATTTTTGTTCAGTCTTTACAGTGGATGGTGAAGGGTATAGGCCACATAAAAACCGCAGGAGCACACTGGTGGGAGGGAGGTAGACATAAGTCCATTTATATTTACAAGTCCATTTAAATCTGAAAGTGGACAAAGCTATGGGGCCAGACAGGAAACACACAAGGGTATTGAGGGAGCTCAGTGGCGTACTGGCTCCACTTCTGACAGCCCTGTTCAACAACTTACTGGATAAAGGGGTGGTTTTGGGGACAGGAGAAGGGCAGATTTAGTCCTGCTTCATAAAAGCAGTAGCAGGGAGAAGGCTTGTAACTATAGGCCAGTCATTCTGACATCCGTGGTGGGGGAGTTAATGAAGGAAAAGATTGTGGAGTATCTTGAATCCAGTGGGTTACAGGACCTGAAGCAGCATGGATTCATGATGGGGGTGGGGGGGGTGTTGGAGGTCATGTCAGACAAATATGATAGATTTCTTTAACTGCGTGACCAGGGAAATAGATCAGGATGGGATGGTGGATGTGAGGTACTTAGATTTTATAAGGCATTCAACATCATATCACATAGGAGACTCATAAGAAAACTGAGCAGCTTAGAGTTGGGTCCTAAGTAGTAAACTGAGTTAAAAAATTGGTTACTGGATAGGCCACAGAGGTTGGTGGTAAATGGAGTTCATTCTGTGGGAAGGGAGGGTGACCAGTAGGGTGCCTCAGGGCTCAGGACTGGAACCAGTCCTCTTTAATATCTTTATAAGTGACATTGCAGATGAACTAGAAGGGAAGGTATGCCTCGTTGTAGATGACACTAAAATCTGCAATAGGACAGACAATCCAGAGGGGTGGAAAGAATGTGCAGGGACCTAAGAAAACTTGATGAATGGTCAAGGGCATGGCAACTTGGTTTCAATGTGAAAAAGTACAAAATCATGCACTTAGGGCACAGAAACCCAGAAGCAGGGTACAAAATGGTAGTAGAAGTATTGATGGTCACCACACAAGGAAGGGACCTGGGGGTAAATATATCTGATGACCTCAAGGTGGTGAGACAGTGCAACAAGGCAGTAGGTAGGGCCAGTGGGATACGTGGGAGCATAGGAAGAGGTATCAGTAGAAAGAAGAAGGTGTATAGATTGCCGGTGAGACCCCACCTGAAGTACTGTGTCCAGTTCTGGAGACCACATCTCAGGAAGGACATAGACAGGGTGAAGGCTGTCCAGAGGAGGGCAACTAAAATGGTGCAGGGGCTGCATCAGAAGCCCTTCAGTGACAGACTAAGGGACTTGAATATGTAAACCCTGGAAGAGAAAAGGGGGGGAGGCACGTGCTAGAGATCTATCAATAACTCATGGGGTTAAAGAAGGTACAGGAAGGGAGTATTTTTCAGAAGAAAAGATGAACGAAAACAAGGGGATATGCAATGGAGCTAGGAGGGGGAAAATTTAAGAGACATGGGAGGAAGTACTTAGAAAATTTAGGAGAGATATGAAGAAGTACTTCTTCACTGAAAGAGTGGTGGATGCCTGGAACAGTTTTCCGGTGGAGGTGGTGGGGGCAAACACAGTGGTGGGCTTCAAGCTTGCATGGAACAGGCACAAGAGAATCTTAGTCGAGAAGCAAGAAGGGGGGGAGGGAGCTGTCGATTAAGTAGGGTCTGTGGTTACAGGATAGGATAAGCAGGAAAAAATGGGCAGACTGGGTGGGCCAAGTGGCCTTTATTTGCCATCAGATTCTATGTTTCTAGGATTAGAATCAGGAAATTGGGGAGTGGGCTGGGAGCAGGATAAAGTGGCGGTCAGGCAGCTCTCCTCTCCCAGATTGGGGAGGTTGGTCTTCCTGGTGCTTGGCTGCCACCAACTGGAGGCTTGGTAGTAGCACTGTGCAGATGGAAGGGCTAGGTGTTAGGCCAGGGTGGGAGGAGTGGGGCTGCCAGGTCCGGCACATGCACATGCATGACCGAGTTTGCCGAGGCCTCAGGGAGACTTAAGGGAGAAAATAAAAAGCAGAGGAAAAGGGATGGGCACGACAAAGGTGTATGACACCTGCAGGCTACACCACCATCCACCATGTCACTAGGGTGACACGGAGTGAGGAAACTGGATGATGTGCTTTTGGGGGAGGAGGACTATGATGGACCTCCCTCTCTTGACCCCGCCATGGGGGTAATCTGTTTATTTATTTGCTTTTGTTTACCAGGTAAGCACACTAGACAGTCAAGTGCCTATTTTCAGGTGCGACCTGGGAGATTACAGGGTACATTCAAGAATATCAGGCATATCAAGGTACATACAAGAACATCAGGCATATACATTACAATAGATGGTAGATAACAGCATAGAACAGGCAATGGAAGACAGTAATCTGCATAAATGGTCTGCCATACCCTCAGCTGGGTATGGGTAATGAACAACTTGTAGGAGAGAGACCTAAGAAAACATGAAATAGAATAATACAAGTACTCTTTACGTGAACAGTTGGGCAGAGAAAGGACCCAGTACATTTAATACATCTGATAGCAGTGAGCTTGCCAGTGGATATAGTGCATTCAGTATCAGGAGACTCACCTCCTCAACAGTCAAGCCGGGTTTTAACAAGCTCAGCCGGCCAGATTGATCTGGGCCGCAGGCATGGGGGGTTTGTAAAGTGCAGAGACAGGAGGAGGCCGAATTGAGGAAGCCCCATAGGGAGGCCTTGAAGCAGAGATGGAAGGGGGCGGAGCAAGTGTTTGCAGGGAGGGAGTTCCACAACCTGGGCACATAAGCAGCGAAGGCCCGATCATCCATTTGGGTGCGAATTTTTGGAACCAGGAGGACCTGAGAGTCATTGGATCTTGAGTGGTAGGACAGGGTAGCAAGTTTGAGGGATATGGTGAGTGCAGGAGGGGTGGCAGTTCTGACAGTATTGTCAATGAAATTGCCTAGGAAAAAGGTGCAATGCTTTTCTGGAGGGAGCCACTCAAGCTGGGAGTAGAGCTCACAGTGGTGCGTGAGGCGAGGAGCAGAAAGTGCAAAGCGACATACATTGTTGTATGCGGTGTCCCATTTTGAGAAACTGGTTTTTGGGACATGGGCAAAGGAGACAAGCCCATAGCAGAGCATGGGTAGGAGGCCCTTCCCCTGGTTAGGATGAGTTGTGCAGCCTAGGTGAGACAGCTTTTTGCTCTGTATGCCAGGCCCAGCTTGCAATTTGTAGCCTTATATGTGTTGCGAATATACAGGGTGAGGTCCAGTTGTGGGTCAAGGGTTACCCCTAGGTACTTTACAGCATCCGCAACACGCAAGAGGAAACCATCAGCTCCAGAGATTTTTAGAGGTGCAGGGCAGGCTTGTCTTGGCCAGGGAGCCAAATAGCATGGCCTGAGTCTTTTGAAGGATGATGGTTAGCTTGTGGCCCTTTAGCCAGGTTTGAATTAGGTTGAAGTCAGAGTTTAGCCTGGTGTTGATGATAGTAATGTCCTAGGAGCTGGTCAAGATGATGATGTCATCTGCAGACAGGTTGGAGTGCCCATGGACTGGGGCCAAGGGCAGCTCATTTATGAAGAGGGAGAACAGAATAGGCCTGAGAACGGATCCTTGGGGGACCCCGCAGGTCACCGGAGAGTGATCGGAGATGGCCTTGTTGAGGTTAGTGTATTGCTGTCTGCCAGAGAAGTAGTTTATGAACCAGGCATGGTTGGGGGGAGAAGCCAAGGGACCAGAGAGTGGAGCACAGGAGCAAGTGGTCAACCCGATCAAAGGCTTTCAAGAGATCTATGAAGATGGCTCCGGTTAGTTTACCATGATCAGTAGCGGACCTGATCTCGGAGGTGACCACAGCTAGGGCAGTGGAAGTGCTGTGCCCTTTTCTGAAGCCGTGTTGTGCTGGGGAGAGTAGGTCATAGCTCTGTAGGTAGTGGGTGAGCTGTGAGGCAACCACCTTTTCGAGAAGCTTACTGCTTGCAGACAGGATCATTATAGGGCGGTAGTTCTTGAAATTTTTTGGGTCGCTTTGTTTGTAGACAGGGACAACTTTGGCCACTTTCCATACATCAGGGATGGTTCCTGAGATTAGGGAAGTGTTAAATATATGGGTGATGGGCCAGGCTAGAAGAGATGCCCCCAGAAAGAGCAGTTTGGGCTCAAGGTTGTCATGCCTGGCTCCAGTGTGAGGGGGGAGAGACCAGCAAGGAGCTTCTGGGTCTCCATGATGGAGACGGCCTTTAAGTAGAAGGGAGGTCAGGGTTTTTCCCACTAAGGGAGGGGACTTGAGCCTTAGGGTCAGGGGACTGGGAATGGAGAGCGGGCAGGTCAGAGAACAGGGAGTTAAAGGTGCTGGCAATTGTAAGGGGGTTGTTACAGCTAACCCCTCCAATATGCATGTCAGTGACCTGGGCTCTGGTAGACCCTCCAACTGTGTTTTTGATGTTTTGCCGGAAACTCCTCAGGTTCCTGGCCGAGGATAGCAGGGCAGATTGACAGAACTCACTCTTGGCAGAGCGGAGGGCTCTTTTACATGTGTTCCTCAGCTGCCTATATTCAAGGAGGTCAGTACTGGTGAGGGAGGCCTTGTACCTTGCCCAGCATTTGTCCCTTTGCTTCATGACGGAAAATAGGCTGCCAATGTGCCATTTGGTGACAGTGCCCCTCACCCTCCTTTTCGTGAGGGAAGCATGTTTGTTTTGCAGGGGAATAAAGACAGCGAGAAAGTTTTCAAGGGCCCTTGAGGGGTCACTTGTGGCAGTGACCTGGGACCAGTCTGTTTGTTGTAGGTCAGCATGGTAGCCATCAATGTTAAAACTGGAGTAGTCCCTCATCTGGATCGCTTTACAGGGGATTTTGGGAGGGGAGATGCCCCATATACAGTAGATGGGAGAGTGATCTGAGATGACATCAGTGAGAACTCCTGAGGAGACTATTCTATCTGGTCTATTGCTCACCACCCAGTCGATGTTGGGGTTGCTCTCACTGCTGGGATCCTGGGGAGATGATGGATGGTAGTGTTGGTGGGGAGCAGTGGCCGGCAAAAACAGGCTTGGGTCCAAGGTGGGACTGGAATATGGATAGGAGGTTTCATATGAAGAATACCTCTCAGAAACATATGGGACACCTCTAATTAGGCAATCGTACAACCATCAATAGGTGCATAGAAAGCTGAAACACTGGAGGAATACTGCAGGCCAGTCAGACAAGGAAAGCAAGTACTCCAACACAGCATTCACAGGATGTGTAAAAGGGTCAAAATTCCAGGAAGCAGCCCACAAAGTGAAATGCTTCCATTTCATGGAATAAGTATATGTGGTAGAAGGCTTTCTAGCCACACTCAAGACATCAGCAACCTTAGGGGAGACCCCACAACGTGCAATGGCTATGTCTTCAGGAGCCACGCATGCAGATGTAGGGACTTCATGTCCAGATGGACCAGGGACCCCTTATCCTGTGACAGCAGACACTGACACAGAGGATGAGGGACAGGAAGATCTACTGCCAGATATTAAAGGAGTGGAAACCATATCTGGCGAGGCCATAATGGAGGATGAGAGTGGCACTTTCCACACGCAGCTTGAGCAGAACTCTCTGTATCAGAGGAATGGGGAAATGCATATAGGAATTTCCTTTTCCAAGACAGGGACAATGTGATTCACCCAAAATTCCAGGCCCAGGTGTGAGCGAGCAGAAACACCGTTTTATGTTGTGTGGGGATGCAAAAAGGTCCAATTCTGGATGATCTTGTGAAGAGGTCATTTACCACAGAGGTCAGCAGTTCCCATTCATGAACCATTGACTGGGACCTGTGTATCTGTCTGCTAAGACATTTTTGAGATCTAGGAGGTACACGGCCAGTAGCTAAAAGCTGTGAGGCAGAGTCCAGTACCATACTCTCATTGCTTCCCTGCATAAGGAATAAGAGTGAGTGCCCCCTTGCTTGTTGATGTAATGCATCACACTGACATTGTCCATCTGGATTAACAGAGGACCAGGTCAGAAATGATTCTGACAGGCCAGGAGGCTGTACAAGACAGTCCTCATTTCCAGGACATTAATATGCAGCTTGGTCTCCAACTTGGTCCATAACCCCTGCGTCTGATGAGGACCAAGATGAATACCCCAGCTAGAGCCCGAGGCATCCATGATGAGGACCTGTACAGGAGCTGGTACAAGGAATGGAAGGCCATTTTTTTTTTAAAACTCTATTTTTGCCTCTCACACCTACCTGAACTCTCTCCAGAGGGTTTTTGGTGCCGGCCAGGTTCCCACCCATCTGAAGTCTCCTGTTTCAGTCGTCTTGGGTCCCCAGCTCTCCAACCACCTACCTGGCCACCCAACCCCCCCGGTTCTAAGTCCCCCGAGGTGGGACCACCAGATTACTCCTCCTGGTGCTCTATCTATAATCTAGATGTGCTATCAGGCAGGGAAGGAGAGCAAAGGAGCAAGCGGAGAGACATTGGGCATGGTTGGCTGGCCCCCCGGACCCTCCTTTGCCTATCAGGAGGCAGAGGGTATTTTTCTTGTGTTCCTCCCCCCAATGCGGCATGCAGTGGTCTCAGTGCGGGTCCACCCACAGACATCCTGCCATCGTCAGATCTCCTTCTTTTTAACCTTGCTGGGCGAAACCCACCAGCCTCCACCAGGAGCCACCAGTGAGCGCGGTACATCCCCTGATCCCACCCCAGGAGAAGAGAGCAGTCCTTTGGACGCTCAATCTTCTCCTTCCCTGCTGACCCCTGATGGCCCAGGCTCATTCCCAAACCTGGGTCACTGGCATGGTGCGAGGTGTGGCACCCAGCACCTCAACCCTCAGCGCCACTGGGCCAGCTAAATGGAAGGCTCTTTAATAGTTTTTTTGTGATCCATCCCCCATAACAATGCTTTGCAGAGAGAAGATGTGACTAGAATCATTTGTTCCAGCTCATCTATCAACTGATCCCACTGGACCTTTAGTGTCCACTGAGAGATCCTCACATGATGGCGTGCCAGTGGCACAGTCTCTGTGGCCACAGCCATGAGACCCAGGGGACATAATGTTGTTTTTGCTGAGACATAGTGGTTCCTGTATACCAAGCATGCCTAGGCAATCAGACTGTCTGCCCCCTGATGAAGACCAATTGCTGGTTGAAGAACTAGGTAGAGGTTTCGTTCACCTTGAGGAATAAATTTATTTATTTATTTATTGAAATTGTTTTACCAGGAAAAGCACACTGAGCAACAAGATGCTCATCTCCCAGTGCGACCTGGGGGGAGGAGGTACAGTGGAGAGGATAACATGCAGGTTATCAAAAAATACATTTGACAAAATACAGAAGAATGGGTTAACATTAGTACAAGGTTAGATATGATAATAGTGACAAGATGGATAACAGTTGGGACTTGGTACAGGGATATGTAACACTGAGGGAAATAAGTGCAAAGGCCGGCTAGCAATAGGGCGGTTCACATAAAAATGAGACAGTAAGTGCAGTAGTTGGGTCAGTAAGCCAGATAACGTAGTGCACTTAGATGCTGCTAGTCAAGTAGGGAGGGTGAGGGGGGCACACGGGGGATGCTTATGGATGGTGTTAGGTACAGGAGCAGTTTACCGAGTAGTAGTTAGCAAGGGCTGCAGATAGTGACTGGAGAGAGGTGTGGTTAATTTGTGGGAGGAGCGCATTCCAGAGTTGAGGGAAGCAATGTGAGAAAGCAGCCTGGCCAACAGTGGTTCTCCGCCTAGGGATTAAAAGGAGTTGGGAGCTGAGGGACCTCAGGGCATGGGTGGATGCGGGGAGGGGGGCGATAGCGTGGAGGCCAGGTAGTCTGGGAGGGCACCAAGCCAGCGCTTAGAGGTAAATTTGGCACAGTGTATTAAGTGGCAGTTTTCGAGGGAAGGGAATGGCAGTGAGTGGTAGAGGTCTCACTGATGGGTTCGGGGAGGAGCGTCAAGAGAGAACCGACAGAAAGTGTTAAAAAGGGTGTCTAGTTCGGATAAGACAGACTTGTGGGCAGCACTGTAGGCAACATTACAGTAGTCGAAGGAAGGAAGTATCATCTTCTGAATGAGATCACATTGAACAGTAAAGGGGAGGCTATTTCAGTTCCGATATAGGGCCCCGAGCTTAGGGCGAAGTTTTTTGAGATGGACTTGGCATGGATGGAGAAGGTTAGGTGGTGGTCAAGCCAAACTCCAAGGTACCGGAAGGAGGTGACATCCTCCAGCACGGTTCCATCGAAGGTGTGGAAAAGAAGGAGGGAGGGCAGCCTGGCAAGACGTTGACTTGTGCTGAATGTCATAGTGGCTGTTTTTTTCACATTTAGGGAGAGCTGGTGAGAGTTGAACCAGTGCTGAACCTTGTTGAAGTAAGCCTGGAGGTCAGAGGCAACCATATCAGGTGATGAGTGAGTCAGAGGAGAATAGGACAGTATCATCTGCATACATGTGGATCGACAAGGGGAGACAGGTTTGAGGCAGGTCATTTAAGAAAATGGAGAACAGGATGGGGCCGAGCACTGATCCTTGGGGGACGCCAGTGATCATGGAAAGGGGTGGGGATGTGGCATCTGCAATCCTAACAGATTGGGTTTGGCCTGTAAAGTAGCATTGAACCAACTGGTGGTGGACGCGGAGAGGCCAGAGTCAGAGAGGCATGATAACAGTAGGGGGTGGGAAACAGTATTGAAAGCTTTAGCCAGGTTGATGAAGATGGCCCAGGTGATTTGACCTCAATCCATTCCAGATTGGATGGTGTCAGTGAGCCTTATCAGGGAGGAGGCAGTGGAGTGACCCTTCTCGAACCCAGACTGGAAGGGTGTGAAGAAATTTGAGTCTGAAAGATAAGAGGTAAGCTGGGCAAGCACAAGGTGTTCCTGCAGTTTCGCAAGACCAGGGAGGAGGGAGATTGGACAGTAGTTTGAGGTGGAGGTGGGGGCTCCTCCTTTAGGGAGGGGTATGACGATGGCATGCCTCCAAGTCTGAGGGACAGATGCAGTGGTGAAGGATTGATTTAGGAGGTAGGCGAGCAAGGTAGCTATGGCAGAGGCTGAGAGGAAGAGGAGTTTGGGGTCCAACCCGTCAGGGGATTTCCCTTTAGATTTATTTAATGTTAGCAGGGCATCAAGAGCTTCAGCTGGTGAGATGTCCTTGAAGGAGAAGGTACCGGACCCATGAGATTGCTTAGACCCTGTTTGCGGTGAGAGTGGTGCTGGCATGGGCAGGGAAGAAAGGAGAGTAGTGGTGCATGTGGAGAAGTATAAGTTGAACTCAGCAGCGACTATGAATAAACCCTTTTAACAGCCTTAATTGTGCTTGTGTGTATTTTTTTTTCTGAATGCAGAATCCTTGTCCAAGTTGCAATGTAGCAGAACTTGTCTGGAGCTTGCTTTCAGGAGCCAGTCATCCAGATAGGGGAACACATACAGGTCTTGCCTGCAAAGGGCTGCTGCAACTACTGCCAAGCATTTGGTAAAGACCTGTGGTCCAGAAGACAACCCAAAGGGCAATACTCTGAACTGATAGTGTTCTCCCTCCAGCATAAAACTGTGGGATTTCCTTTTTCCACCTCACACCACCAGCAAGCCTCCTTAAGCCCTCACCATCTCTGGGACTTACCTGAATGCCACCTTGTCCTCCACAGATTGCTCCCTGTGGCAGGGCCATCAGGGGGGACCCCTAATCCCCCTACCGGTGCCGTGCTTAGTCCACTGGTTCCTTGCCCAGTAGGCAGTGCAAGGTCTGCCAGGATCTGTGGGGTGGCATCCTGCTGCTGGTGGTGATTTTTCATGTTCTTGGTTCCTCCGACCCACAGATGCTCCATGTAGGCCACGGCCAGATATGCGCACGTCGGAGGATGTGTTGATGTCTTCCATCAGTGAGCATCCTGCACCCGGAACTACTGCTCCACCTTGCACCACCACCTATAGTCACCTATGTGGTGTCATTGAAGCAGAGCAGTCTGCCCTCCCTCACTGGAGGAGGAGACCATCTGCAGGGATGCTCAGTCCTCCTTCCCCTGGCCGACCCCCAAGTGACTTGAGTCCGTCAGTGAACCCAGGTCACTGACATGGTGGCAGGTGAGGCACGGATGGCTCCGCCCTCTGTTCCACCTCTGAGATTTCCTGATTTTGACATGAAGGTATGCATCTGTCTTGTCCAGAGAACAGAGCCAGTTCCCCATTTGCAGAAGAGGAATCTGAGCTTGCAGGGATACCATGTGAAACTTTTTGTATTCAATGTACAGGTTGAGATCCAACACAGGACACAGATTCCCTCTCTATTCTGGTACTAGAAAGTATCTGGAATAAAACCCTCTGTTTCTCTCCTGAGTAGGAGCCAGTTCTATGGCATGGTTTTGGAATAAGTACAGAACTTCTTCAGAAGGGACAAATGACCTGGAGGACTAACAGATGGAGGCAGAGGATGATCCGGAGGGATTTATAACAGGTCCAGAGCATGCTCCTTGCAATAATCTCCAGAACCTACTTGTCCGTAGTGATCTCCTGCCATTGTTTCAGATGCAGGGAGATCCTGCTCCTCACACTTACCCCTTGAGATAACAGCTGAGATAGAGGAAAGAGACTGAAGGGAGTCAGGCAGAACCAGGGGTGGCAGGGCCACCGGAACCTGCTTTTTGTGAGCACCGGGGGGGGGGGACCCAGAAGAATGCCACATCCTCTACCATGGCCCTGCTGATGGTAAGCATGACTACCTCAGGCAGCAGGTGAACGAAAGAAACCCTGACCATGTCCTTTAGCAGGAGTGGGATACAGGGACTTTACAAACCTTAAAGTCATTTTTGAAGTTTAAAGGCCATGTAGAGCCTGTTCAACATCATAGCCAAATAGTGTTGTCCTTTTAAAAGGAGCATTCAAAACTGCCTGTTGCAGAGGCTGGCCCATCAGCACAGCGGTAGCAGTACTGCTCATGACACTGGTAACCTGAGTTCGAGAACAGTCTCAGGTTGTCGGGGGCCGGCTGAGTGAGCATCCAGAGACACTTGTCTCCTCCATGGGTGGGAGGATGGGGGTTCCGTCTTGACCACAATACTGCCACCTGGGTGACCACAGGTGGTAGTGCAGCTGGTAGGCAGATGGTAGGGTGGGAGATGTCACTGACGTTGGCGGGAGGACGTGCGCATAGGCGTGTGCGAAGCTCACATCAACATCCTCATAGGTGACATCCCCTGGGCCAAAAACTAAGGAAAATGGCCCGGCACCTCCATGATGATGGCCCACAGGAGCTCCCTGGGCCTCCATTGCCTGCTGGATCATGGGGATCACCTGATGAAATGTCAAATGTCAGGGAGACTGACCCCACCCTGATCCTACCTGGGGGCATAACCGGAGCTCTGTGGAAGTGAGTGACCGCTACTGGGGGGTTGTGGAGCTGCCCGTGGAGCCTGAGTATAGAAGGAGTTGGTGTGATGGGGCATAAACAGAAAATGGAAAAACAATTGCCTGCTGCACATCATTGGCAAAGCCAGAAACTCTAAGACAAGAATATCTGCTCATGCAAATGGCAGAAGAACAGCCCTGGCAAAAGCATCAACTGCATCATAAGCTGAACACAACAAATTCTTGCCAACCTTGGCACCAGCAGACAATATTTTAAACAGATCATTCTTGGCAGAGCCATCAGGCAAAGCCTGAGCAGCAGTACGAAAAAATTACTCACCTTAGTAATGTTGTTTCTTCTAATGGAGTCTTGCTATATTATGACAATTGCAGTATGACCGCAGGTTAGAACTGCTCCGGAGGTGAAATAGTTAACTTTCCATGCAGGCATGGAACTTAGAGCGCGAGCTCGGTTGAAAACTCTGTCTGTTGTGCTTCAAACGCAAACTGTCAGATCTTTACGAGCTAAAACTCACTAAGGTTCTGTGTGGAAGCTGTAAACCTACACTAGCCAACTGGCTACTAACATAAACACTCATTTTTGGCCTAAAACAAAGACTCAAGTCAGGAGACCCAAAAATGCAAAAACACAACACCAATTCACCCAAAAAGGTAGGTGAAAAAACAACAAGGTGAGCATCAAAAAGGTGCCAACCCTGTACTGCCCACCCACATCCCCAAAACAGAGGTTCTGAGAGGGCAGGAGGGAGGAGTCATAATATAGCAAGACTCCATTAGAAGAAACAACATTACTAAGGTGAGTCATTTTTTCTTCAAACAACATGAAGTCTTGCTATATTATGACAATTGCAGACTACACAGCAGTACCCCCATGGAGGAGGGACAGAACCTACCTAGGAAATAGGCTCTGAAGCACGGTTGTACAAACTGAGCATCACTCCTAGCCTGGATGTTCAGGAGTAATGCTTGGTAAAAGGTGAGCTGTTTTCCAGGTAGCTGCTCGACATATTTCTAGAATAGGAATGTCTCTGGCAGCAGCCAGAGAAGCAGCTGTACCTCTGGTAGAGTGAGCCCTCAGGCCTGAGGGGGGAACTTTACCCAACTTCTCATAGCAGAATTGATACAAGAGACAATCCACCTGGCAATGGATCTTTTAGTGGCTGGCTTCCCTTTACCAACTTGCCATAGGTGAGGAACTAGTTGAGAGTCAAACCTATGACCCTTGGTACGCCTATGTAGTAACTAAGGGCTCTTCACATCTAGGCTGTGCAGCATCCCTCCCCAGAGGAGAAGTGGTCAGTGAAGTACACTGGAAGTGAAATAGATTGATTAAGGTGGAAATCTGAAACCACCTTAGGCAGGAACTTTCTGTTAGTCCGAAGGACCACCTTATCTCTGTGAAAGAGATAAACTCTTACTCCACTGACAACGCTTGTAATTCACTTATGCCTGGCAGAGGTGATGGCTACCAAAAACACAGTTTTCCAAGTCAAGTACTTGAGCTCAGCTGAAGACAAGGGCTCAAAGGGGGGTTGCATAAGCTGAGCAATGCAAACATTAAGATCCCAGGCAGGGGTAGGATCCCTGAATGGAGGGTTGGTGTGAAACAACCCCTTAAAAACCTTGGAAAATACAGGATGAGCTGAAAGGGAAGAGGATTTACCTGCTGAAATAAAAGCAGACACAGCTGCCAAGTGCACCTTCAGGGTAGCTGGTCTCAGCCCCAAAGAATTCAGATGGACCATATAATCCAGGACTGTGGGTAGATCAGCAGAGACTGGGGAAATATACTTTTCCGAGCACCATATGGAAAACCTTTTCCATTTGGAATTGTAAGTAGTCTGGTGGAAGGCTTCCTTGCAGCCTTCAATATATCCATTACACCTTGGGAAAGGTGTAAATCAGCAAACTCTAACTCTTCAAGAACCAAGCCTTGAGATTGAGAAATTTGAGATTCGGGTACCAAACCCTTCCCTGGGCACAGGTTAACAGATTGTGATTCCTGGGAAGGGACATGGGGAGGATGGACTGCTAAGGACAGCAGGAGTGGATACCAGGGATGTCTGGCCCAATCCGGAGCTATCAGAATGACTTTGCATGATTGGGGTCTGATTTTGACTAGCACTTTGAACAGGAGAGGAAAGGGAGGGAAGGCACAGAGAAACTTCCCCTCCCAAGTGAGGGCTAAGGCATCCAGGGTGAGTGAGCCCAACACTGGGGGTCTGCAGCAAAAAAGAGGAAGTTGGTGATTGTCTGGGGCTGCAAAAAGATCTATCTGCGGGGTGCCCCATCTGGCAAATACTACTCCCAAGACCAGGGGATCCAGTGACCATTTGTGGTGGCCCTGGGAAATCCTGCTGAGAGCATCTGCCAGGACATTGTCCTTGCCTGGGAGGTGAATTGCTGTAAGGGAGGTGTTCAGGGAGTAAGCCAGACCACAACTTCATCGCCTGCACAAGGGCCGAGACTGAGTGCCCCTTGCTTGTTGATGTACCACATTGTAGTGGTGTTGTCTGTTCTGACCTGAATACTCTTGTTCTGAACAGATTTGGAAAAAGCTTGAAGTGCTAGAAAAACTGCTCTGAGCTCCAACAGGTTGATGTGGAGCAGAGATTCCTGGGAAGACCACAGACCCTGGGTGGTGAGGTCGCCCATGTGAGCTCTCCAGCCCAAGAGGGACACATCTGTAGTAAGGATTAGAGAATGAGACTGAGTGACAAAAGGAACCCCTTGTCTCAGGTTGCTTTTATCCTGCCACCACTGTAGGGCTTGGATCAGGGTTCGAGTTACTGGGATCAGCTTGGTAAGAGGATCCTTTCTTTGAGACCAAAAAGCTCTCAAATGGAACTGGATGTCCCTCATCTGAAATCTTGCTCCTTGCACAACTGCTATGGAAGCAGCCATGTGTACTAGGAGCTGCAGAAAATGCCTTGCTGGCCGAGACCTGCAGGGTAAATGAGGAGGCCAGGGAGACTAGGGTCTTTGCCCTGTCCAGGGGAGGAAGGCCCTGGCTTCCTGTGTTCCCAGTTCTGCGCCCATGAAAGTAGGCAGAAGCTGGACCGCTCTAGAACTGACTTTGAGAGATTCAGAAGGAAACCAGAGAGGTAAGCAGTTGCCATGCTTATCTGAAGGTGTAAATTGACCTGGTCTGGGGACTGGCCTACTAAGAGCCAATTGTCCAGGTAAGGAAAGATGGCAATCTTTTGCCTTCTTAGGTAGGCAACTGCTACAGCTAGGCATTTGGTGAATACCCTTGGGGCAGAAGTGAGGTCAAGGGTATTGCTTGAACTGGTAGTGGCCTGAGGGCAGCTTGAACCTGAGGTACTTTCGATGGGAGCTTCTGATGAGAATATGAAGTAGGCATCCTTGAGGTCCAGGGAAGCTAGCCAGTCCCCTGGCCTTAGAGAGGGTAGGATAATTCCCAGTCACCATTTTGAACTTTGGCTTTAAAAGTGCTTGTTTAAATATCTGAGATCCAGGATGGGCCGCCTTCTCCTGTCTTTTTGGGGTAAGGAAGTACCTGGAGTACAAACCTTTGCCCTGGTGTAGGGGAGGAACCCTTTCCACAGCTCTGAGAGCCAGGAGGGTAGAGACCTCTGCCTCTAGGGCGAGTGCCTCTGATGGAGTTGCAGGTGGAAAAGATCTGGTTCTCAGCTTTGGAAATTTTTTGAAGCTGAGAACCAGTCCCTGGCTTACTACTTCCAGGACCCACTTGTCTGATGTTAAAGACTTCCAGTCCTGGACAAAGTAAGCCAGCCTGCCCCCTACAGGTAGAGAAGAATCGGTCCTGGCAATCCCATCAGGGTGCCTGCTTGGCAGGGGCTTTGGGCTGAGGGGTGGAAGCAGACCTGCTTGTACCCTGTCTGCCTCTCCCTCTAAAGAACCCCTCTGAGCATAGGCGAGGAGGAAGCTTGGCTTGGTAAAAAGGCCTATGAAAAGGCCTGCCCCTGCCTCTAGGAAGCTGCTTTTGAGGAGTGGCCTGCCTTTCCTTGGCCTGTGCACTCCTATAGGTGGTCCTATATTCAACCATTTTCTTCATGTAGTTCTCTGTTTGCTCCCCAAATAGAGAATTTCCCACAACAGGAAGATCCATGGCCTTAGACTGGGTATCCTGAGACAGGGTAGTACATCTGAGCCAAGCCATCCTGCGAAGTGCCACAGATGTAGCCATGACTCTTGATGAAACATCATTAGAGTCCACTGCAGCATGAAATTGCACCTTGGATGCCTCAATACCATCCATAGCCACCTGTTCCAGCTCCCTGGCAAGCTGGTCAGGGACTTCTTGTTTCGCTAGGGCCAGCACAGCATCCCATCTGGATTTCTGGTACCTAGCAGCATAAGCCATATAATTTGCTTGTCTGAGTCCCAAAGATGCTACCATGAACTGTTTCTTTGCCATAGCATCAATCTTCCTGGAGTCCTTCTCAGGGGGGTGTGAAGCTAGGGGAATATTAGCCTTGTCACAGGCTGCAGCCTGCACTACCCCCACAAGGCTGCATTGTTGAGTGAGGAAATCAGTGTCGGAGCCTGATAAGGTATACCTCTTGTCCATCCTTTTATCCACAGGAGGTATAGTGTTTTTAAAACCTTTACTGTCTGTTTCCGAAAAGATTTATGCAAAGGAATAGACAGTCTCCTAGACTCTAGAATATCCATCATTTCTACATAGTCTGGCTCCTCTTGGTCATCAACAGCTTCCTCAACAGGGAGCTGGAGAGTTTCAGCAACTTTTTTATAAAACATGAAATGAGAAGGGGACTCAGAAAGCCTTGGAGGAGAAACCCCTAGGGGTCTATCTGGAGAGATGTCCGGATCAATGGGTACATCCAGATCTTCAAAACCATATTCACTCTCTTCATATTCCTCTTCCCCCTCCCCCGGTTCATAAAAATCCTCAAAATCATAATCTTGAACCGGTGGAACCGGCCAAACCGAATGCTTACCTGAAGGTGTCGGTTCGGTCGGAACCGGAGAGAGAGACTGGACAATTTGAATTGCTTTAGCTATTTCCTCAGCAGTTGGGAGAGAACTTTGGCTCTACACTAGCTGACTTTCTAGTCCTTTTGCTGGAACGCTCCTCAGAACCGGCTCTTCGCTTGCTCGAGGAAGTATCGCCTGGTCAGAGGGATTCTCCGGTTCGGTTGGCACCGAACCGGCTGGCCATCCAGGTCAGTGGACTTTTGGCCTCCCTTCCTGAGCTTACCATCTCTTATCTATGGTGGCAGCAGGAAATTGTGACAAATCTGGCAGTCTGAATTGAGGTGGTCAAACCCCAGACAATAGACCATGTGGTGTGTGGGTCAGCCTTAGCAAAAGCTTCCCACAAACACTACAGTGTTGAAACCCAGTGGGTCCGGTTTTTCTTTTGGGTTTCTCAGACATAATGCCAGCCTAACCAACTTGCCCGTTTACGGCAATCCACCAAGCAAGACACCCTTATTGGTTCCCAACCATGTCATGGGTTGTGGAAAAAACTGTAATGAAATCTGTTTTTAGAACCGATAAGAACCGGGAACCGCACTCTAAAAAAGGACTAGCAGATTTTAAATACAACCTGATCGGTTCAAACCGAACCAATAAAGAATTACAAGTTCCACACAGAAAAAATAAATGTAAAACCTATCTATTACTTACATTACCACAGACAGAGCTTGAACCGACCAGTTACGGTTTAATTTCGGCTAAAAACCGAAAAATAATACTTTTAAACCGACAAAATGAACCGAGCAGAAGGAGAAATCTCCGGAGCGACTGTTCAGTGAGGCGGAGTAAAGAATCTGACAGTTTGCGTTTGAAGCACAACAGACAGAGTTTTCAACCGAGCTCGCGCTCTAAGTTCCATGCCTGCATGGAAAGTTAACTATTTCACCTCCGGAGCAGTTCTAACCTGCGGTCATACTGCAATTGTCATAATATAGCAAGACTTCATGTTGTTTGAAAAGCAACTTTCCACAGACTGTAAAAAAACAAAGACAAGGCGCTGTGTCAGCATGTGGTCTAAAAGCAAAACAAAATGGTTATATTAAATGCACGCTGAAAATAGAGTTAAAAAGCTACGTTTCGACCTTAGGTCTTCTTCAGGAAATATCTAAAAGAGAAAAAAATCAAGTTAGCGTTAGTGTAGACACTAACTTGTTTTTTTCCTCTTTTAGATATTTCCTGAAGAAGACCTAAGGTCGAAACGTAGATTTTTAACTCTATTTTCTATTTTCAGCGTGCATTTAATATAACCATTTTGTTTTGCTTTCCACAGACTGTTCTGATATTTGGTCATGTGGACCTGGTAGTTTGCAGTCCTGAGGTCCAATGATGCAGAGACATAAATATGTTTGCCCATCACATCCAGCCTCCTAGATTCTTTACTATGAGGCAAAGAAGTCATGAGTCTAGGGGCCCTAGATATGTCATGAGCAGCCAAGATGATCACTGAGTCAGTTTCTGGCTGGTTAGTATAATAAGGCATAGTGGATGGTGCAGGATACTGCTTATCAGCCTTTCTTGGAACTGCAGGCAGTGAGTTTGGTCTGTACCATGCACCAAAGCTAGCATCCTCTAATGCAGAATATATAGGTGGAATTATAATGGAGGGGGGGGAGCAGGATTTCTCCAAAAACTCAATGAGATTGCTTTTTGTGGAATCTTTTTCTTCCACAGCAAAGCCCATAGCAGACTACATTTGCTGCATCATGGCTTGGAACTTGGCCTGATGACAATGGCGTCATACTGTCCATAGTAGGTACGGCAGTGCCGAAGCCAAGCCTTAAACTCAGTGTCACAAGGATTGTTAGGGGGGCTGCAGTTGATGTCGCTGGAGTTGGTATTGATGAGGACGTACCTTTTTTCAATGGCAATCTGGATCACGCTGTGAAGCAGACATGTCCTTTTCTCTGTGTCTATGCTTACAGCAGAAAAATGAGAAGGCCTGCAACATGATAGTTCCTTGTCTTGATCTTTGGACTTCGACGGCTGCTTTTCAGCCAATGGTGAGGGGAGACATAGATTTTGAGCCCTATTCCTTTTCCATGGCTTTGAATGTATTGAGTAGAAGGACATTTTCTAGAGCTTTCACATGGCATTGCCTCGTAGCTTGGTTGAAGCTTTGGCAAATCTAACAAGTCCTCACGTTGTGAACAGGCCCATACAGCATAAATTTTATCTCTGTACTTACAATACCAAAATCAAGGTTCTTTCGACTTTGGAGGCATACAGAGATGAAGATGATGAGTTAAAACACTAAGTAAAGTAAAATAAACAGCAGCAGCTAGGTTGACGGCATTTCCTTCAGTAGATCTGAAGAGAATGACTGACAACAGGAAAATAAGTGAGAAGTGATAGGGCTATCCATGTTTATATATACGTAGATGCTGCACTTCATTATGGGTGGTTCCCGGCTGGCAAAAGATTCCGTGTGGTCCTTGTGATGTTTGGCCAGCTGGTTATGATTGTTGCATGATATTTGTAATATAAACATATAGTATGTCATTGTCTCACATAAGACAGCCTGGGCTTCCATGGGTGCCCCCCCCCCAGGTTTCAGTGAAGCTACAGGATATATGTTAACTGACCAGGAGATCTCTGTAATGTAATCAACTTGCTTGAGAAATTGCATTTTATGGCCATCTGCCAGAGGATAAGCCTAATAAACTTTTATGACGTTTTAAGAGGAACAGGCCATTGATACCAGCATGGTGTTAAAAGTTGTAAAACCCTTTGAATCTGCCTTGGGAACAGGAAACCACACAAGATCAAAGAGAAAATGTTTAGTTAAGCAGCCATATTTAGGAAGTGCTTTTCTTTCTGGTGTGACATTACTTAACATACCTTCTACTACAAAATCATCTTTGGAATTTTTAATTCTAAAAAGGAGGAGCTAGATGACTCACCAAGGGGTTGGGGAGATGGCGTTGAAATGTATCCTTGTAACTGGGGAAAATGAGATATTTTGGGACTCTAGACAGAGACACAGTTCTCTAACTTTCAAGGCACTTACAGAGGTAATACATTAGACAGAAAAGGTCTAACTGTATGGTGGTAGGAGTTTTTGTTTTGTGCTTTGCCCTTGTTCTTTTATGTGATTGTGAGCTCTTTGATGTATTCTGTGTTTACATTTTTCATATTTTATCATCTTTTAGTAAACTCTTTTTTTTCAAGATACTGCCTGGGTGTGTCTTCCAATTTCTTTTTGCATGTGATGTATACGTGGTTAAACATAGAAACATAGAAACATAGAAGTTGACGGCAGATAAGGACCGCAAGGCCCATCCAGTCT
The DNA here is from genome assembly GCA_016271365.2 of Neoceratodus forsteri. Taxonomy (NCBI): domain Eukaryota; kingdom Metazoa; phylum Chordata; order Ceratodontiformes; family Ceratodontidae; genus Neoceratodus; species Neoceratodus forsteri. The sequence goes on from CM057449.1 coordinate 1,562,623,714, forward strand.
GCCCATTTCTTTTTCTACCTTATAAATGTGCCATTGGCCTTTGCTCTGTCAGTGGCCTATCTATTCATACTCATTTGTATTGCTCCTTTATGCCTATCCCATGCCTGTTTGAAGCCCTGCACTGTATTCATAGCCACCACTTCTTGAGGTAAGCCATTCCATGCATTCACCACCCTTTCTGTGAAAAAGAATTTCCTCACATTCCCCCTTAATTGGCCCCCCTCTAATCTCATGCTGTGTCCTCTTGTCCTGCTATTTTTCTTATATTTAAATATGTTAGACTCTTTCACCTTGTTAATGCCCTTAAGGTGTTTGAATGCCTCGATCATATCACCTCTCTCCTCCTTTGCTCAAGGGTATACATATTGAGCTCTGTTAATCTGTCCTCATATGTCTTCTGATGCAGTCCCTGCACCATTTTGGTTGCCCTTCTCTGGACTGCCTCAATTTGGTTAATGTCCTTGTGAAGGTGTGGCCTCCAATACTGCATGCAGTACTCCAGATGGGGCTAACCAGTGTCTTGTAAAGAGGGATTATTACCTCCCTCTTACGATTTGTGATACCCCTACTAATACACCCTAACACCCCCCTAGCCTTACCTACTGCTTTAGAGGTCTGCTTGGATGATTTCAGGTCATCAGTGATGATGATGCCAAGTCTCTTTCTTCCTTTGTGACTGCTAGCAACTCCCCTCCCAGCCTATAGGTGGCTTCAGGGTTTCTCCTCCCTATGTGCATGATCTTGCACTTCTTTGCATTAAATCCCAGTTGCCACTTTTCTGACCATTTTGCTAGTTTATCCAGATCTCTTCTCATTCTGCCCACCCCATCTGGATCATCTACTCTGTTGCATATCTTGGTGTCATCTGCAAACAGACAAGCCTTACCCTCTAGTCCATCTGCAAGGTCACTAATGAAGATATTGAAGAGGACTGGCCCCAGGACTGATCCTGAGGTACCCCACTTGTGACTTGCATCTCTTCTGACTGTATACCATTTACCACCACTCTCCGTTTTCTGCCCACAACCAGTTTGCCACCCAGTTGACCAACTTCTGACCCACCCGAGCCTACCCAGCTTATTTATCAATCTTCTATGTGGAACAGTGTCAAAGCTTTGCTGAAGTAAAGGTAGGCGACATCAACTGCTCCCTTGGTCCACTTACCTGGTTACCCAGTCAAAGAAATCTATGAGATTAGTTTGACAGGACCTTCCTTGTAAACCCATGCTGTCTTGGATCCTGTGCCCCTATGATCCAGGTGTTGCACTATCCTTTCCTTAAGGAGTGCCTCCATAATCTTGCCCATTACTGAGGTAAGACTGACTGGTCTGTAGTTCCCTGCCTCCTCCCTGCTACCACTCTTGTGGAGCGGGATCACATGAGCCTTCTCTCAGTCTTCTGGGACCTCTCCTGTGCTCAGAGACTCACTAAACAGTTCTGCTAATGGCTCTGCTAGTTCCACCTTTAGCTCCTTAAGTACCCTGGGATGTATGCCATCAAGTCCCATTGCCTTATCCACCCTGAGCTTAGCAAGCTCTTGTAGGACCCTTTCTTTTGTGAAGGGAGTAGTGCTCACCTCCCTCCCCCCTGTGTCCATGATGCTGAGCTGTGGGCCCTGCCCTACCTTCTCTTCAGTAAATACTGAGCAAAAGTATCTATTTAGGATAGATGCCTTTACATGGTCCTCCTTCTCCTCACATGCCCCTTTCTCCATTGCTTAGCAATACCCTCTGGACTTTCTCCTTTCACTAATGTATCTATAGAAGGTCTTGTCACCTTCTTTACTGTTCGTGATAGTGTTTCCTCAGTTTGGGACTTTGCCTGCCTTACTGCCTTCCCTGCTTCCCTTAGGGCAGTTTGGTATGCCTCCCTATCTTCATCCCACTGTGTTCCCTTATATTTCCTGAAGGCCAGCCTTTTGGCTCTGACCGTTTCTGCTACTGTATTTGAGAACCAAAGTGGTTTCCTTCTTCTTTTGCACTTCCTTTTCTGTCTAATACAATGGGATGTTGCTTCAAGTATTGCATCCTTAATGCTTGCCCACTTTGCCTATACCCCTCACCTGTGTTTCTTTTTGCCAGGGCTAACTTAACTCTGTTGGCCATCTTATCAAGTCTGCTCCTCTGAAGTTCCATATTTTTGCCTTGGGGTGGCAGGCAGAGGCCTGAAAGACAGGAGCAGGTGGTTGCTCAAGGGCCAAACAGCTAATGTTGAAAAAATGTAATAAAAAAAAAAATTTGTACAAGGATTCAACTTCAAAAATGTTTGACAGCTGTTCTGAAGGGCTTGATGGTGTTACTGAGCTTGAGTAAAAAGGTAAGAATATATCTAAAGTCTCTTATAGAGTTACAAGGGTTCATTTTGGAAGCCTGGCTGGGTGCCCCTGGCTAAAGACTGTATTGCAATCCTCGAAGAGGGTGCGTATCTGAGCCTGTACATTGGGTATGCTAGCATAAGGTTCACAGTTTGAATCCCCCCAGAACTTGAGGCTAAAAGTGATTTGGACCCAGAAGCAGACAGGAGGGTTACCCTGTCTGTTACCAATTCACACAATTGCTCTCAGAGGTTGGCACTGTGGGAGCAGAGGGCCTGACCTGCTGAGTGCATTTGTGACAGTCCTAACCCTGACCAAAGGTGTGGCCTAATGGAGAAGAAGATTTTACAATTAGCCCATCTGGCAGGCCACTGTTCTTCCCTTTTAAAGTTTTGATAAGGATTTACTGGATGGCCACCTTGTTATTTGGATCTCATTTGCTACCTCATGATGTCATCTGCTGCTGATTTCTTAATGGTTGGAAGTTTTGCCAGGTTCTGACTTTTACAACTTTCACTCCAGAATTTGCCGAGTTCCAGCTATAACAGTCAAAGGCAAAACATTTTTGAAGTTGAATCCTTGTACAAATTTTTTTTTTTTATTACATTTTTTCAACATTAGCTGTTTGGCCCTTGAGCAACCACCTGCTCCTGTCTTTCAGGCCTCTGCCTGCCACCCCCAGCCTCATCACCCACTCCCCCACAATTGAGCCGATGGGGATCTGCATGGGGCAGGGCCCAAGGCAGCTGGCAATTGTCATTTAGATGTCTGGAGGTACATATTTATTCTAGGTTTTCTTTCTTCCCTTCGAAGTCCCTCTCACCTCTCCTGACATTGGGTCATGGCTCTGACAGCCTCGGAAGTAGCAGTGTGCTATGAGTTCATACTATCCCTTATGGGAGAGCAGGGTTCTTAGCCTACTGCAATGGGCTGCCACTGTGATGGAAAGTGAAAGTTTCCCTCCCTGGGATAGCTTGTCCTGCACTCACCAGCCTACCCTAGCCATGGCTGCACTGATCCTGACCCCCAGAGTCCACTCTTGAACCCGGGTCTCCAGCATAGAAAAGCCATTGGTCAGCCCATTTTGTTTGTGTTTTTACAGATGAGTTACTATGCATAACACAGCTGAGAAGCAACCTGTCCCTTTCACTGTGGCCTTACTTCTACCCAATTTTATAGCTTTAACCCACCCATCTAAACCCTTAGTCCTAAAACCACTGACTTCTTGACAGGATTTTATCCTCCCACCCCCACTGCATCTCTGACTCGGGCATCCTCTTTGATGCTCTTAGTGATCACTGTATCACCTACTGTATTCGAGAAATCCACACTCCTCACTCCCCTCCCAAATTCATGTGGTCTAGACCTCTCCACTCCCTCAATGTCACCACCCTGCAACATGATCTCCTAAATACAGACTGGATGCCGGTCTTTAGTGCTCTGGATGTGGACTGTGCCTTATCTCACTTCCAACACATCTTTAACTTTACCTGAGACTGTTACATGCCCCTCCAAAAACTCAGGGTTAAAAGGCACCACCACCCATGCATCACTCCCAACCTTATTGCCTTGTGTCGTGCCAGAGACAAAGCCTGGAGACCCTATAAAGCATCCAATGCCCCAAACAACCTCCTATCCTACAAACAGCTCAGAAACAGGTGCACCAAGGCTATTCAGCTATCTATAGCCTCCTATTTCAAATCCCAACTTGAGCTGAACCAAAACTTCCCTGCTTCTTTCTGGAAAGTGATCCATTCACTTATGAATCGCTTCCCAGCAAGCCTGCCCAGTCTTCAAAATTGATGGCTCCCCTGTCTCTGACCCTGATACCGTTGCCGAGGCATTCAATAAGTTCTTTCTCTCTTGTGCCCTACCTGGTTCCCCCTACCCCCATGCCAGACACTGCTTCCTGCCCACGCAAAACTACCTCCCCACCATCAGCTACCCCCCCTTCACCCCTCTTGAAGTTTATACTGCCCTCAAGGCTCTCAGCTCCTCCAAATCAAGCCTGGACGGTCTCCACTCTAGACTGCTCCACATGTCTGCTCCTGCTATAGTCACTCCTTTTTACACATATATTAAACCTCTCCTTCACCTCTGCTACCATTTCCGAAGCCTGGAAATCAGTCAAAGTCCTTTCTCTTCACAAGGGTGGTGATCCCTCATCACCTGGTAATTACATACCCATCTCTCTTCTCCCCTCCCTTGTCAAAGTCCAGGAATCCCTCATTTTTGCTAGGCTATCTAACTTTCTCTCCTCAAACAACTCCTTATCACCTGTGCAATCTGGCTTTTCGCAAACAACACTCCACCATCACCTCTCTGTTGTGGGTCACCGACTTCATCCTTTCCGCGATGGACCAAAGCCAAGCCATTGCCGCAGTGTTTATTGACTTGGTCAAAGCTTTTGACTCCATATCCCACCATCTACTTCTACATAAACTTTCTTTCTTTGGCCTTGCAACACCCACAGTTAACTGGTTTCACTCTTACCTCCATAATAGGCAACAGTCAGTACAAATAGGTGATGCCCTCTCTACTCCTCTCCCCATCCTGTCTGGGGTCCCCAAAAGCTCCATCCTTGGCCCCATCCTTTTTTCTCTTTCTATAAATGATCTTCCCTCAGACTGTCATTCCTCTAACATACATATGCATGCGGATGACACTCCGGTCCTTCCCACAACAGTGTCCTTCCCAACCTCCAACACGACTTCAACAGAGTACAGTCTTGGTTCCAATGAAATCAGCTAAACCTTAACATGAAAAAGACTGTCACTATGTTTTTCGGTTCCAGGAAGAAGCTAGTGTCCCCCCCCCCGTGATCACCACCCAGGATGACTCACCCCTCGAGAGGGTATCTGCCTTTAAATACCTGGGCATCTGGCTGGACAGCCACCTTGATTTCTCCACAAACATTGACACCATTTGCACCAAACTCCAGCCAAAACTCGCAGTCTTTACCACCACAAAGCCAGCCTTCTGCTCACCACTAGACAAGAACTTATACTCAAGACAATCTTGCTGGTGCTGGATTATACTAATGCTGTCTGCACCTCCTCCCTCTCCGAATTAGACACTCTTATCAGCTTCTTCTGCCACTTTGCCACTGCATCCCTTCCCCTCACCCATCACTGTCTCCTCTATGCGCCCCTCTCCCTCACCCCTGTCTCACAGGAGAACTATCCATAGTGCCTTCCTATTTGCAAAATTCTGGTTCGGCTCCCTCCCTTCCTACCTCTTCTCCCGTCTCTCTCTCCTGCTGAATCCATATCCTACTCTCTTCACCACAGAGACTTGTGCACCTTCTCCATCCCCTGCCCTGACTCCACTGCTGGTCAATCTGCCTTCTCATATCACCTCTCTCTCTTCTGGAATAATCTTCCTTCTGATCTGCATCTTACCTCCCCTTTTTCATCCTTCAAAAAACTACTCCAACTCTTCCCCTCTCCCCAGTGCCTTCAATGGTCCTAACCCCTGCATCCCTCTTCTGAGCGCTTGTCCCCCCATCCCACATTATGTCCGCCCCACACCCCTCCCACTGTAATTTTCATGTCCCATTGGCCTGACCTGTTTCCCACCCTGAATTCCATACTTGGCCCCTGTTTGCCCCGGATACCTCAAGAAGGGACCTCAAATTTTTGTCTCTAGGCATTCCAGGCAAACCTCGTAAATTTGCTGTTTTTTTTTATATCTTTCATGATTATGATTCTCCTATGTTACTCTGTGTATAAACCACATTTAATCCCTTGTAGACAACTGTAAAGTTCTGAAATGTAACTGTACTGTAACTACACACTGCTTCTGCTTATCTCTGTATAGTCTGTAATGTAACCTGTACTGTAATTTTTCGTTTCAGCCGTTGTATTAATCCAACCTGGGTAGCACCTGGAAACAAGCCTCGGCTCAGTGTGCCTTTTCTGGTCACCAATTTTAAATAAATAAAAAAATAAATAAATTATAGCTGGATAAACTGAAGCAAGTATAAAGTTGCAGCTAACAGCTGGATAAACTGAAACTGGGAAGTCTCTTAAAGGGATTTTTCCAGTTTTCTGCAAAAAAAACTCATGGCAGGCATCAGAAGAACTCAAATGGTATAATATATAAACAAATTAATTTCAGGTTATTCCATTCTTTTTATTAGACACATGCAGGAAATCAGGCTGTTTGCCCCGTAGAGTTCATTCAGTAAGTTTTTGCGGGTTGTCTTGCTTTGAAATAACAATCCACTGCTGTGACATCACAAACAACTACTATGGAAAAGATTCTGATGTCATAATTAGAGTATTGTGGCTTCAAGGCAAAGAGCAGCTGGAACAGATAAAGTATGAAAGGCTAATATCATGCCTTCATGCAAATAAAGACATCAGTGATAAAACAATTAAAATAACCAGAAATTTAGATTTTTTGGGGGTGGAGGATTTTATGTAACTGAGTGCTGCTGATGCTAATGGTAACTTTTTTGTTGAAAATCAGCAAATCACTTGTGAAACGTCGAACAATACAGAATGACAAGCGGCTTTGGTGGAATTTGAACCCAAGCTCTCCTGTTTCCCAGGTCAGTGCTCTAACTGCTAGGCCGCACTACTTCACTGACATTTATTTATTTAAAAGAGATTCACCAGGAACAGTGTAATAATGTTGTAATGCACTATATGCACAGTCTTGCAGTTTCTGGCAAGCATGTGTGCTTTTATTGCGTGTTGAATCTGCAGACTACCATGTAGCAAACAAGAAAAAATAAAACTGCTACCAAGATGATGAATGGCAGAGCTGCAGGTCTGCAGCAGACAATTGCACTGTCCCTAGAGACAGTGCTGCCAACAACAAAGTGCTGTGTAATTAGAGACAGAAAGTGCAAGCAAGCATGACAGGGATGAAAACAGAGGCAAGACAGCAGGATGCAGGGCTAGCACATGGTGTTAGCCATTTGACAGTGCATCGATGTCCATCACTTCCAGCAGGCCAGTCCATTACCCAAAACCATATCCACAGTTTTGATGGTCACTGCCACATGGAAAAAAGGTCAATGTCATGTGTCAACACTGCACCTTCTGTTGCAAGCAAGGAGCTGGAGATTGGAAGAACGCAGAATTCATTGCAATGATAAATACAGTTTTGAATACCTCATTATTTGAAAAGTTTTGGGGCCACATTTTTTTCTGAATAGATTTTTCCCTCCTTGAAAAATGCCCTCCACTGGGCTCCCATCAGTAACTTGTGTAATCCCCTTGCAAATGGGGGTTCCTAAAAGCTTCTCCGGAGCTTGTTTAAATGCTCCATGCTTGGCTGGTGTTCGGCGTTTAAGCCATTTTAAATGGGTAGCCTGTGAGTGCCTGTGTGGCCTCTGTGTACTGTCCCTTTAAGGGCTGCCTGTTTTGCAGTCGTAATTAATCAGAAGGGGGGACTGTGTATTTTCATGCCTGAGTCCTGCCCGGGCTACTGGATATTCGCTGCCATCGCTACTTGTGCAGAGGGAGCCCTGCTGAAAGATTTAATTGTTTGCTGGACATTGTTTAGAGTAATAATGATAATGTGGTTGTTCTAACCTGCCTTCTTTGCAGCAAAGGACTGTTCTGTTGGGTTCCACCATTTTGGTCCCGAACTGCTGAATTGGACCAATCAGTATCTCGGGACTCTTTTGAGCCGGCTGACCAATGGGAGAACTGCTTGCCATTTGAGAAAGGCATTATGGGCTATGGCGCTTTTTCACACCACTGAAAGCAGAAGAACATGACTGGCATGTGCAGCCAGCCTATGGAATCGGGTAGCACCCAAACTGTGAGGTGTGCCCCATGCTGCTAGGGGCAGATGCGTTGTGGCTGAGAAGGAGAGAGGAGATCTAGGAGTCTGCGCTGTGTGAGTGTTCGCGCGGGAAGTGCGTGAAGGCCTGAGGCAGCCGTTTTTGCCATTAAAGTGAGTCGGACTAAATCCGCCAGTGCGCGGTCGGAGGAGTCTGGTGTCAGCCCAGCTACCTACCAGGCTCAACCTGAGAGGACTGGAGAATCTGCTGAATCAGGCTTGGTCCACCCGTGACGTTGAAGCTGCCGTTTATTGCCCGAGTCTGCTGCAATTTCGTGTGGGGCCTAGAAGCAGCTGCCTGGTATGGTACCCCTCTGTTGTTTGCCATATAAATGTGTGAGGAGGCTGGTGAAATTCAGGCTCAGCCCTGCTGGTGGTGACGGAATCGGTATTTGCTGGAGTCATGAGTACTGAATCAGGGTAGCTCCCTGCCAGGTTTGCAGACAGTGGCCTTAAGTTGCTTCATTATACTGCTGTTTTAATTGAACTTTCTTCTCATCCTGATCTTCTCAGGATCACAAAGGCTATTTGCGTCAGGGCCCCAACCAGCTGCCACGAGGGACTAGCCATTAGGGCTTGGGTACCCAGGGACAGTAAATATTAGGTCAGGCCTGTGCACAGAGTCCTAGGTAGATAAGTATAGTGATAAGCCAATCAACTTGATTTCCCCCATCCCTGTTACTTCCCTTTGAATAAATCAGATTGTTTGTTCTGTAACTACACACTGACTACTGTGTGCATTACTGGTGAACTGCTGCACGGTGACTGTGATAAAACTGTACCTTACTTTACAGGGGGTCTCCGGAGTGAGTTGAGAGATACTAGCCGGATGGTAAGTGTACTGGGGAAAAGTATTGTGGGTACACCGTGTGAGTCACTAGCGGGATGAAAGGGGGGTTGCAGTAACCCAGAGGGCTGTGACCGAGGCAATCTCAACAGTATTAGCCCCGACCTCTGGGTGGAGGCACCCGCCAATGGATCTGGGCCCCTTACCCTGTCTCAGTGGAGGCAGGCAGGGGTAGTAGCCCTAAGGGTAGCACCCTCTGGGGGTTACAAAATTGGAGGCACCGCTGGGATCAGCGTCCCCTAGTGGCCAAGTGGGGAAGTACATAAGAAATGGAAAAACTGGAAGGGGACATGGGGAAAATTAAGTTGGGACCTGTTAAGACAATGGTACACAGATTGATGGGGTGGGGTGAAGCCGAAGAGCTGGACTCCCAGAAAATTGTGTTACTGTTAGATGTGCCTTTGGGAACCCCAACTGCTGACATCATTTCCGCAGCACAGTGAGTAAAATGTTTAGGCAAAGTGGAGGTAAAAGGGCATATGGCTGACCTGCTCGACCAGACGTTGCAGGTGCTACTCCTGTGCAGTGTGGTCATTGACCCCGAGAGGGTACCTCCAGTGATTTACCCGGAGGGTGCCTCACAGGGATGGAGGCTAATTCATTTTCGAAGTAGGTCAGTCACTCCTGGGGGTGTCCCCCCAAATGAGTAGTTTTAAAGACAAACTGCTTAAATTCCTGGCTGTGGAGGGGAGAACTACCCAGGAATTGCTGCAAGCATTGGATTTGTCTAGTGATGCTACCCCTCAGGGCTCCCCCGGCACCTCCCCTGTCCCCCCAAGAGTTCTATTTTGGCTTCACTGCCCCTAGTAGTCCCATCTATACAGCTCGACTCCTACCGTAAGCTAAAACTTTTTTCTGGCACTGTGCCAGTGCCTCCAGGGGAGGATGACCTGGAAGCTTGGATGGACTATGCCAACCCCTTACTCCAGGAATGGCAATGCTCTGAGGGGGAGAAAAGGAAGAGGCTGATGGAGAGCTTGCAGGGTCCCCCTTTAGAAGCCATTAGGTTTTTGCGGGCCACCAGTCCGGAAGCCACCGCCGCAGAGTATCTCTCTGCTTTAGAAGGGGTGTTTGGGAGTACAGAGACTGGTGAAGATTTACTATGGAAATTCAGGTCTGCTAAGTAGTGGAGGAATGAGAAACTGTCCGCCTTCATCACTAGGGTGGAGCGGGCTGTGCAGAAGGCCTATAGAAAGGGGGGAATCACTGCCATGGCCTTGAATCAGGTCAGGTTAGAACATGTTTTAAAGTCTGACAGATTCTCTAGTGTAATACTGTTAAAACTCAAGTTACATGATCGACGGACTACCCCACCTGAATATTGTCAATTAATGAGGGAGATTAGACAGGTGGAGACTGATGAAGAGGGGTGGGAGCCATGTGTGGGGGCGGTGAACCCTAGTGGGACCCCTGAGCTTAGCACTCCTGAGGAGATCAGCCTGTCCGGAGGGTCTGAGGGATCCCCAGATTTTTCAGGTGCTGTGGGAATGCGAGTTATTTTCTCCGACCCCCACGTAGAGAGTGAGTTGAGGGCCGAGGTCAGGAATTTAAGGGAACTGGTGAGGGACCCGAAGCAATCTACTATGTACCCTGTTAGGTCCGGGGCCCCTGAGACAAACAGAAACCAGACCCCCGGCCCAAGGGAGCCCCCTCACCCCTCTCAGGGCCCCTCACAGATAAGGTGTCAACTGCCAAATAGTGATCCCCGGGACCCCAAGTTCTGTTACCATTATGGAGAAGATGGGCATTTTCAACCTGAGTGTCAGAGGCCAGAGAATTTAAGGAAAGTCAACAGTAGACTGATCACTTGGCATCGCCGGGTCCAGTCTCAACCCCATAGGAAAAGTTTTGTGACTCGGGCCCAGGCTCAGTCGACTCTCAATGCTGTGGCCCCCGACTGGTCCGATGTGGTTGGGCCTGCAATGAAGACCCCGGTGCGAGTAAATGGGATTCCCACTCAAGCTGTATTAGACAGTGGCTCTCAGGTAACCACCATGTTTCAGGACTGGTATCAGACACACTTACCTGAGGTGCCTCTGCAACCCTTGACTGTCTACATGTGTGGGGGTTGAGCGACAAGGCATATCCATATTTGGGGTATATCCGGGTTTGGTTATCATTCTCTACCCCTGTGGCTGGAATGGATGAGCAGGTGGAAACCTTAGTTTTAGTTTGCCTGCCCACTGGACTGTATGATGGGGTGCCTCTGTTGATTGGGACGAATGCATATACGTTTGGATGATTGGCCCAGTTGTGTTCAGAAAAGCAAGCATTCAAAACTGGGCGAGCCCTAAGGATACCCGCTGTGATCCAAAAGGCAGTTGCAACTCAGAAGAAGGTTAGCCAGGAGGAACCTAAAGGCCCGGTGGGGGTGGTGTGGAAAAAGGACCCGGCCACAGTGATACTTGCCCCGAATGCCCAATGTGTCCTGCATGGTGAAGTACGACTAAGGATGGATGTTAAAAATAAGTTGTTGATGTTGGATGCGCCTGGGAAGGGACGATTGCCTGAGGGACTGTTGGTAAAGCCCAGTATCTTGCCGGCTAGAGCTCATGCTTATGTCTAGAGAGTGATGGTTCAAGTGCATAATGTGTCTGACAAAGAGATTCGAATAAGAAGAGGTGCACCCTGGCAAGTGTCCATTGTGCAGATACTGCAGTACTGCCAAATAACAAGGGTCCGGACAGCGACAGAGTTACTCTGACTTGTTTTGATTTGGTGACTCCCGTTGCCAGCTGAATGGAAAAAGAGGATCAGTGAGAGGCTTTCCAAAAGGACCAGGTTTTCTTCCTAAAAGAGTGGGATGTGGGATGTGTGCAGGGCTGAGCATCACATTCGCTGCATGATGAAGGCCTTTCGAGAGAGATCCTGGTGCCTGGCTCCAGCTGACATAGATGACGTGAGGCGGCATCTGCAAGAGATGTTGGCTGCTGGTGTGATACAAGAGTCCAAGAACCCCTATTCCTCCCCCATTGTAGTGGTAAGGAAGAAGAATGGGTCGGTTAGGATGTGTGTAGACTATCACTCTTTGAATCGGCGGACCATCCCCGACCAGTATACCATGCCATGCATACAGGATGCCTTGGACTGTTTAAATGGCAGTAAGTGGTTCTCTGTGTTGGACCTCCACAGCGGGTGCTACCAGATCCCGATGGCCCCAGAGGACCGGGAGAAGACTGCATTCATTTGCCCCATAGGTTTCTATGAGTTCATTCGGATGCCTCAAGGGATTTCAGGCATCCCCGCCACCTTTCAGCACCTGATGGAGAGGGCCATGGGGGATATGAATTTGCTCGAGTGTCTGGTCTATCTAGATGACGTCATAGTGTTTGGACGTTCGTTGGAAGAACACGAGCAGTGATTATTTAAGGTCTTGGATCAGTTGGAAGAGTTTGGCCTCAAGCTGTCTATAGATAAATGTCAATTCTTCCAGACTTCTGTAAAATATGTGGGCCACATAGTGTCTACTGAGGGCATAGAGACTGACCCTAGCAAAGTGGAGGCCTTGACTACTTGGCCTCAGCCCAGGAACATGAAAGAGTTGCAATGGTTTCTGGGGTTTTGTGGATATTATAGGCGATTTGTCAAGGACTATTCTCAAGTGATTCGTCCTCTCCTCAATCTCACTCAGGGGCACCCTCCTACCCACAAAAAGTATAAGAAAGTTGTGCGATCTGAGATGGAGAAGAGGTATTTCCAGCCAAATGAACTGTTTGGGGATCGTTGGACTGTTGAGTGTGAGAACGCTTTCTATGACATCATATATCAACTTACACATGCCCTCGTGTTGGCCTATGCTGACCCGGCCAAGCCCTACATTCTCCATACCAATGCTAGTCTTCAAGGATTGGGGGCTGTGTTATATCAGGAGCACTTGAATGGCCTGAGACCTGTAGCTTTTGCCAGCAGAAGTCTGACTCCTTCAGAAAAAAACTATCCCGTGCATAAGCTAGAGTTCCTGGCTCTGAAGTGGGCCATTGTTGATCAGTTTCATGACTATTTGTACGGTGCCAAGATATTGGTGAAGACTGATAACAATCCTCTGACCTATGTACAAACCTCAGCCAAGTTGGACGCAACTGGCCACAGGTGGCTCTCAGCCTTGGCCACCTATGACTATGCTGTTGAATACAGGGCCGGTTTAAACCATATAGATGTGGATGCCCTCTCTCAGAGGCCTATGTCCCAAACTGATTGGATCAGGTTGTCTGAGCCTGACATAAGAGCTCTTTGCCAGAAGTTCGACAAGGAAGAACAGGTGTCCCCGGATGCTGTGAACTGTATGGTGGATTGCTTGGGGCCATCTGAGAACTGCATACCTGCTGCCTACTGTCATTTTTCCACGCTGGACACTAGTTCACTGCCCCAGTTTGACAATACTAGTCTTCAACAGGCTCAATCCTGAGATTCTATGATAAAACTGGTTGTGGAAGCCTTGCAGGCCGGGCGGGATGTGTCCAAATTGCGCTCCACCAACTTAAGAGTCACCTTGTTATACACAGAAGGGCCCAAATTAAGGCTGATTAACCAATTACTATACCGAGAGACTGTAAATAAAGAGGCCAGATCGTCAAACAGCAGCTGGTGCTGCCTTCAGAATTAAAGGAACTGGTCTTAAGGTCCTGGCATAATCAGATGGGGCATCTTGGCATCGACCGAACACTTGATTTGGTACGAGCCCGGTTTTACTGGCCAAAAATGAGCGCGGATGTAGAGCAGTATGTCAAGACCTGTAGTCGATGTTTGCAAAGGAAAGCCTTGCCCCAGAGAGCTGCTCCCATGGTCAACATTACCATTAGTGCCCCTATGGATCTAGTCTGCATTGATTTCTTGAGTCTAGAACCAGATCTGAAAAATATCAGTAATATATTGGTGGTTACCGATCATTTCACCTGGTACGCACAGGCGTTCCCTACTAAGGATCAGAAAGCAACCACGGTGGCTAAGATACTTGTTGAAAACTTTTTTGTCCACTACAGGGCCCCCCAGCGGATCCATTCTGACCAGGGAAGGGACTTCGAGAGCTACTTGATTAAAGAGATGCTGTCTTTGTGGGGGGTGCGAAAGTCAAGAACCACTCCCTATCATCATCAGGGAGATCCCCAGCCTGAAAGGTTTAACCGCACATTGCTTGACATGTTGGGCACATTGCAACCCAAAGACAAACCGAGATGGAGCCAGCAGATTAGCACGCTGGTCCACGCTTATAACTGCACCAAGAGTGATGCCACGGGATTTTCCCCGTACAGACTGATGTTTGGGAGAGAGGCTAGATTGCCCGTGGATGTGTGCTTTGGGGTTTCCCCTGATGGGGTGCAAGCAGAAAATCATCTACAATACATACAGAAGCTGAAGGCCCAGTTAAACCATGCTTATCAGTTGGCCCAGACCATGGCTGCTAAAAGAAGCTTGGCCAATAAGGAGATGTATGACAAGAAAGTGAAGACATTGGAGCTAAGAGAAGGGGATAGAGTGTTGCTGCGAAATCTGGGGCTGCATAGAAAACATAAGATTGCTGACCGATGGCATCACCTCCCTCACATTGTTGTGGGACAACTGGCCGATTTGCCTATAAATAAAGTGTGACCTGAAAACAATTCCAAAGATGTGAAAACTATTCACTGAAATCATCTGCTGCCAATCGGGCAAATCCTGATTGAAGCCGAACCTTCAACTGCGGCCCCCTCCAGGCCTGTGACTAGATCTGCTGCCAAGAAAAGAACCAAACCCATGGATTCTTCAGCAAGCCAACCAAGAGAGCCTTGTCTAAACCCTGCAGAAGGAGATGATCAACAATCGGTGTCGGAAGACAATGAAGATGATATTGAATACTATACTTCTTACAAACTGAGCCAGTTATTTTGGGGCAATCTCCTTGTTAACTCTGGAAATGAGATTGGCCCGTCTGGACTGTTTGAGCCCCATACTTTGTCTCTGGAGCCAATACCTCCAGAAGATGAGCTGGGTAGCAGAAAAGCCCAAGGGGTGGGGTCCTTAAGCCTGGCTGAACTGTCTGGCCTGGCTGAATTATCTGACTTCTCAGATGAAGAGAGTGAGGTGGGGGGACAAGCCAGTGATATGCCAGAACCAGAAGAATATTTTGAATGCCCTGATGGTTCCTCACTAGTAGCTACACAGCCCTCAGCTGAGCCAGTGGAGTGGGTCCTGGGGTAGAGGGTCAGGCCACTAATAATACTATGAGCACTGGGCCAAGTTCCCCTGTGGAGGTTTCCATCCCTAATGTCAGTGGGGCTGAGTTGGAATCAGGGCCTGTTTCAGGGTTCCCGAGACACCTAGATGCTCCAGCCGAGAAGTACGGCCTGTAATAAAGTTGAGTTATGAGTCTCTGGGTCAGCCAGTGGACCTGCCCTTAAATGTGGTCCACAAAGGGGTGTATGTGTCCCCGAGCTCCTTGCCTAAGCTAGCTTTGGGGGATGACTCTAGTTTGTTGGTATTACCCTTTGGGTGTGGTGCCCCTACTTTAGGTGACCCTCCAGTAACTGAAATGGAGGGGTTCCCCCAGTCCTGGGGCCATGAGCAGGAAATATTGACCTGATTGGGAAAAAGAGGAACAAAGGGTTATGTGTGTACAATCGTTGTATAACGCATAGTACACTGTGAATATTCATGTATGTAATGCAAAGTGTGATGTAGTGTCAATTAGGCTGTGTGCCTTCAAGTGAATTAAGGGTAATTACTTGGTACGGATGCCAAGTTTTTCCAGGCCAGGGAGGGTGTAACCCCCTTGCAAATGGGGGTTCCTAAAAGCTTCCCCGGAGCTCATTTAAATGCTCCATGCCTGGCTGGTGTTCCGCTTTTAAGCCGTTTTAAATGGGTAGCCTGTGAGTGCCTGTGTGGCCTCTGTGTACTGTCCCTTTAAGGGCTGCCTGTTTTGCAGTCATAATTAATCAGAAGGGGGGGACTGTGTATTTTCATGCCCGAGTCCTGCCCGGGCTGCTGGATATTCGCTCCGTTGCTGCCATCGCTACTTGTGCAGAGGGAGCCCTGCTGAAAGATTTAATTGTTTGCTGGACATTGTTTAGAGTGATAATGATAATGTGTTGTTCTAACCTCCCTTCTTTGCAGCAAAGAACTGTTCTGTTGAGTTCCACCATTTTGGTCCCGAACTGCCGAATTGGACCAGTCAGTATCTTGGGACTCCTTTGAGCCGGCTGACCAATGGGAGAACTGCTTGCCATTTGAGAAAGGCATTATGGGCTATGGCGCTTTTTCACACCACTGAGAGCAGGAGAACATGACTGGCATGTGCAGCCAGCCTATGGAATCGGGTAGCACCTGAACTGTAAGGTGTGCCCCATGCTGCTAGGGGCAGATGCGTTGTGGCTGAGAAGGAGAGAGGAGTTCTAGGCTTCTGCGCTGTGTGAGTGTTCATGAGGGAAGTGCGTGAAGGCCTGAGGCAGCCGTTTTTGCCATTAAAGTGAGTCGGACTAAATCTGCCAGTGCGCGGTCGGAGGAGGCTGGTGCCAGCCTATCTACCTACCAGGCTCAACCTGAGAGGACTGGAGAATCTGCTGAATCGCGCTTGGTCCACCCGTGACGTTGAAGCTGCCATTTATTGCCTGAGTCTGCTGCAATTTCATGTGTGGCCTAGAAGCAGCTGCCTGGTATGGTACCCCTCTGTTGTTTGCCATATAAATGTGTAAGGAGGTTGGCGAAATTCAGGCTCAGCCCTGCTGGTGGTGACGGAATCGGTATTTGCTGGAGTCGTGAGTACTGAATCAGGGTAGCTCCCTGCCAAGTTTGTAGACAGTGGCCTTAAGTGGCTTCATTATACTGCTGACTGTTTTAATTGAACTTTCTTCTCATCCTGATCTTCTCAGGACCGCTAAGGCAATTTGTGTCAGGGCCCCAACCAGCTGCCACGAGGGACTAGCCATTAGGGCTTGGGTACCCAGGGACAGTAAATATTAGGTTCAGGCCTGTGCACAGAGCCCTAGGTAGATAAGTATAGTGATAAGCCAATCAACTTGATTTCCCCCTGTCCCTGTTACTTCCCTTTGAATAAATCAGATTGTTTGTTCTGTAACTACACCCTGGCTACTGTGTGCATTACTGGTGAACTGCTGCACGGTGACTGTGATAAAACTGTACCTTACTTTAAAGGGGGTCCCCAGAGTGAGCTGAGAGATACTGGCCGGGGGGTAAGTGTAGTGGGGAAAAGTATTGTGGGTACACCATGTGAGCCACTAGCGGGACGAAAGGGGGGGGGTTGCAGTAACCCAGAGGGCTGTGAACGAGGCAATCTCAACAGTATTAACCCCGACCTCTGGGTGGAGGCACCTGCCAACGGATCTGGGCCCCTTACTCTGTCTCAGTGGAGGCAGGCAGGGGTAGTAGCCCTAAGGGTAGCGCCCTCTAGGGGTTACACTTGTCCATACTGACAGCCCCCTTATGTGCTCCTGCAGTCACCCACAGCTTTTTCCCATGGCCCAGCTCTGAGCAGAAGCCAGCATATGGAGCAGTAGGGGGGTTCATGGTCTGACAGTACTGGCACTGCCATGAGGTTGGCCTGCCATTTTCACCAGATTTTACCTCCTGACCACAGTCCCAACCTCCATCCCTGGCATCACACATAGCTCATTTCTGGCCAAATGCATTCCCAGTGTTTCCTGGCAGAGAAGGCAGCTCCCTGGCTCTCCACTGGCGCTTTCTGTGATGGCAGAATATAGCACCATGTCTCTCTAGGCTGGGAAGTGCTGCTAAGGGCAGTTCTCATGGCAGTGCTCTTCCAATTGGCTACCTGATAGCCAGCATACAATCTCAGCTCCCGAACCTGGTTCATCAACATGGCAGCACAATGTACTCTCATTTGCCCATCAAGTAGGCCAGATGCCCAGTTTGTAATGGGTGCTGCCTGCACAACGCATTACCACTGCACCACGATCCATCCTACTCACTCAATGGGCAGTGGAGGGGTAGCCTGATTCTTGTGTGAGAAAATGGACATGTCTAGCACTGCTTCTGTAAAACAGGCAAAGCCATACCACCCTTCCCCCCTTTCTGAGCTGATCCCGTTTTTCACCATGGGGGATAGGCAAAGTCTGTGATTATGCCCCTACAGACCTGCAGTAGTCTTCTACTAGACCAAGCACACAGCACCCTGATGAAGCCTCGTTTGTAGAGGGGATATGTACAGGTGTTAGTCACTGCTTCCTGTGATTGGCGTTTCTCCACATATCTGCAATAAAACTGTTATTTGTACTTGCACTTGCTTTGGTGTGTACGCCATCTCACTCTTTTTTTGTTTTCAATCTGGTATTAGACCAAATCTGCATGAGGTCATAGAGTGGGGTTGGTACAGTCCAGTCTATGCCAGTAGGGTTCCAGCCATGGACTTTAATAACCCCCATTAAGATGGGGCTGACCAGAGTCCCTGAACCCACCCTTGTTTGTCTGTCTCAAATACCTCAGTGCTCATGGCAGCACATATGCCGCCGTTTTCTTGAAAACATGCCCTTTTCCTGGTGACCAGTGATCTGGGAGGTATAAGTATGCCATAATGGACCCCCCACCGTGGTCCTGCACCTTACTTGTGGGTCCAAACATATTCAAAGTCCAGTGCAAGCAGGATTCTCATAACCATGCCCCCCCAGCATGAGAAATCTGCTGTATGTTGCTCCACTAGCGGATCCAACTATATAGTGAGGCATACCTCTCAACCTCCTACCTCATAAATCAGGGACAAGGCTTAAAAAAATCAGGGACAAAGGACCAAAATCAGGGACACTTCTTTAAAATTGGAGATATCCACTCAGGAAGCTGGTAGAATAAAGGGCTTAGTGTAAAATGCATTTTATAAGGAAGAACAAGTCTGTAACTTTAATGTTTGACATTATTTTGTACTTATAACCCCCGCTGCTTGGTCAAAGAAACACAATTTTTAGGAGGGAAGAGTAATATTTTGAGGCAAAATCAGGGACGTCCCTGAAAATCAGGGACAGTTGAGAGGTATGTAGTGAGGTAACAGCTGCTATCCCTCAGGTTAGAAAACAGTAACATAGAAACGTAGGCTTTGACAGCAGATAAGGGCCGCTTGGCCCACCTAGTCTGCCCATTTCCCTACCTATTGAATAAGCTGCAGATCCTAGTTAACCAGTAGCCTACTTCCTCCTACCCCCACCATAATTGCCTTAAGTCAGTCCCATGCATTCTTGAATTACCCCACTGTTTTTGACCCCTCAGCCTCCTTAGGAAGGCCGTTCCATGCATCCACCACCCTCTCCATGAAAAAAATGCTTCCTCACATTGCCCCTGAGCTGTCCCTCCTCTGTCTTCAAATTGTGCCCTCTTGTTCTTGCGCATCTCTTTTTCTGAAATATGCTGCCCTCTTGGACTTTGTTGATTCCATTGAGGCACTTGAAAGTTTCTATCATGCCCCCCCTCTCCCTCCTCTCCTCAAGGGTATACATGTTAAGCTCTTTTAGTCTGTCTTCATATGGCTTCTTGTGCAAACCCAGCACCATTTTGGTTGCCCTCCTCTGGACTGCCTCCATTCTATGTCTTTCCGGAGATGGGGTCTCCAGAACTGCATGCAGTACTCCAGATGGGGTAGCTTTTTTAGCTTAATTCAAGCTTTACAGGGGAACATTTTACAGTTTTTGAGGAAAGTGCTACCTCCTTGAAAAAATTATAGATCTGGCCCTGTATTGCTCACTTCGGGGTAGACAGAGCAACCCATTCAAATATAGCTTGCTTGCAAAGGGCCAGATTGAGTTTTGGTCCTGCAATGCAGTCCTGGGCACTTTAAAAATGTAGCCATTCTTCCCTTAAAATATAAATCTTTTCTCAAACTGAAGTATGGAAATCAAAACACAAGCGTAAGTTAAAAGGCATCAGATTGGTCCAATATATACAGCTCAGTATGAACTATAGCACTTTGTGTTCTTCAGCAACTCTTGAATCCGTGCGCAAAGAGCTAAAACAAAATCAGCCTAACAGCTTAGGTCTTACTGAAGCTGCAGTTCACCCCCATGTTCTACACCTGATTTTCTGAGACTATTATCCAGGCATGCTCCGGGTCACTGAGTGACTGCTGCCAATGATATCTGCTCAGTCTGTAATTTATTACAGCACTGAAAAAGCAGTGCTGGAACCTCTTCAGTGGTTTTCACTGATGTGTTATTTCAAACTGATAGTAAATAATGCCAGTTCTACACTACCCTGCTCTAATCTGAATTTCATTTCATTTGTATCTGCTATCCTGGGGCCCAGTTTTCAAAACAGGCTGTCACTCAATCTCACCACGTCTTCTCTCCTGCAGATTTCACAAACACATTTCACCCTCAGTGCAGCTGTGGAATGCCTGAAAAGCTGAACAGACAGGGCTGGATCAAAGAGGGCTAAAAATCTCCACTCCATACCAGAAATTACCCCTGCTGATATAGGGTTGTAAGTACTAAGGGTGCCCTGTCTGGAATGCAGCATATGACAGACCTGCTACCATAACCCATTGTCATTAGTTTTGATTCTGTTGGATGGACCTAAAGCCTTTTTCACCAGTTTCCTCCACTGTCCCCTACCCAACAACTGGGGCACTATAACAACACCACCTCTTGCACCTTGACCTCCAGCTGAGAGAGCAAGCAAGCCCTTTCTGAATACAGGTAGAAGATGTGCTGTGACTGGAGATGGGGGGGGGATGCCCTGCGGACTTCCCATGCTAGGGAGCCACATGTCTGACCATCATGATGTGTAGCCTACTCTTTCTGCTGGTCAGAGGCTGGGGCAGTACTTGAGTCAACTCTGGAACTTGGGTCACCCAGGGAGCAGAGCAGGAGGCTGCTGCTGTATGTGCCCATTTTACTGATCAGACCTGAGGGGTCTTCAACAGCAACTGAGCCAGCAATGTCAAAAAAGCCACCTTACTAGGCACAGGGGGCTATAGGATGGAGCAGATACATCCAACCAGGATTGCAACTGGAGTCTGAGGTCTATTAACCCAAGAATTACCATGAATACTGCATCAGGGCCAATGGTTCCTGCAACATATGCAACATTTTTGTTAGATAGGGCCTTCATGTTGGGCTAGTTGTGAAGGGACTAGGCCATCCGACCAGGATTACAAATATTGTTTGGGTTTATGTGTTGTTTAAGCATGCCAAATGCCAGCCAGCCAGCCACATGCAGCTAATAGCGGGCCTACACTGATCCAACATCTGGGTACCCAGGCTTCCCTGGGCACAACCTAGCATCAAGGGTATTGCATAATTGTTGCCATGTGGAGAAGAGAGTAGCAGACCAACAGTGCAGTTAGTTCAGGCACCAAGTTGGTTGGGGGAGGGCTGTGCAAAGGCTAGATAGCCACTGCATCAATAATTTGTTTAACCCTTTCCTCTCCTTGACCTCATTCCTGACCTCCTCCAGTTGAATTCCTTATTTGTTTGAAATTCTCGTGAGCTTATTATGTGGAATATAATAACATGTTTTTTGCCAAACTGTTCCATTATGTGGGAGTCAGGTGGGCTGTACCAGTGGGGACCAAAATAGGTTGGTGCTGTTTCCCAGCATGCAGTAGGAGGTTATTACCTAGTCCACTTAATTGTATCTAGGTGGATGCATCAAACAATTTAATTACAACTTCTGTCATCAGGTAATAAGTCCCTGCAGTAGTTATTGACCTAGGCCTCTCACTCTTATTTGAGCCCATAAGGCAGGGGTAGTGTATTGTCATCAACAGTGACCTAGTGTTATTTGCACTTACAGTTTTGGTTTTATTTAATTTGCCGTACTTTTTTACATTCAGTTATTCATTTGACTTAAGTAACCCATGCTCTTTAAAACTAAATATTGTAACTAATATCTATACCCCTGTTTCACATCAGCCAAAATTATTTACTCTTATTTGACTTTTTTATGTTTTCCCTTGGCTGTAAAAAATCTTCCCTTCCCTTCCCTTCCCTTCCCTTCCCTTCCCTTCTCTTCCATTCTCCTGGGGTTCTGCATTATCCCATCTGGAAGTGCATCTCTGTCTTGCCACCCTGCTGTGCCAGCATACCCAGTGGATGGTACCCTGCAGCAGGGCCCTGGCTGGAAAACACAATTCGGAGTAGCAGAGTAACAGGCTGAACCAGAGCAGGAGGACAGGGAAGCATCTGCGCCATCGTGCACAGAAGACATCCCCTTTAAGGAACCCTGCCTTCACCTGATTGGAGTTACCATAACAATGACATTGGACATCAAGGATCCTATGTCAACAGCTTGGAAGTGCTGGAGCAGTGAGATGTAGCCACCCAAGTTTGAGCATGCCTCTCCATGACATGCTAGGACTCAGGTATGGGAATTGTACACCAGTCATTCTTATAGAAATGTGTGTGTGTGTGTGTGTGTGTGTGTGTGTCTGTGTGTATACTTAGTTCAACAATGCCGCCAGTGCTCTGGAACAGAGAGGGGGTATGTTAATTGTAAGCTGCTGGGTCATTCCATAACAGAACCTAAGCCCTTAGAAAAGAAAAGGTTCCAAGAACATTTGAATACCTCTCAACAGTATGACCATTACATGGGACATACCTCTTTTTCTAGCCAGACTAGTCATGCCCTATTTCCAGCAGACATGGGGCCAGGGGATTCAGCTGTGTATGCCCCAGTCGGAGCAAAACTGCGTTACAAGTTTGGATTTTGTTAGGCCACCTAACAGGTGGTCTAGCCACATCTGAAAATTGGATGCTGATGTGCCTTAAAAACAGAGCCTGACTCAAAAAGAATGCTTTCATCTTTTTTCATGCAAGCTGCCAAGAATCTTGGAAATTGCTACAGAAACTAGAACGCCTCTGAAAATAAGGTATAATTGGACAAACATAGAGGTAGGCGACACATGCATGTGTGTCTGTGTCCACTCAGTTTGAAAATCCTACTCATTGTGTGCATCACAGTGCTATTTTCAAAGTTTCAGACTCTGAGGATTGGGATGAGATTCCTGTACTACTGTATCTTCTCCACACTTTACATAGTTTAATTATTGGGATTCCACTACCGCAGTTTTCTCCAGTGAAAACCATAGTTTCAGCAAGTTCCTGATGATTTTGCAGATAAATTCATGAAAACTAAAATTCCATCAAAATCCACAAATTTGGGGGGAAATAAATTCCACAGAAATCTGACCTGGGTTTGAGTCCCACAACCTTCACTTGCATACTGTGTAACTGTGGCAAGTCACTTAACCTCCCCAGTGCTTCCCACTGGCCTCTGTAAATGGGCCTGTATCCCGTGGGTCCTTACCCCAGCAACCTGCGGAGTCAGAGGATGTTATGTGACATTCTACCATTGCCAAAAGTACAATTTCAAACAGTTCTAATTTTAAGGAGCACTGTCCCACATTCAGGTAATAAAAACACATGCAATTCTAGTATGACAAAATCCCTCTCTCATGCATTTATACTGTATAGGTGCTTTATCACCACCCTAAGACACACCAACTGCTGTGCTGGGTAATCATAAAATGTGTGCCCATCCATCCCACTGTGAACAAGGAGACTCACCTGGATTGGATCGTATACCATTAGCCTGTTCTGATATTGTGCAGTGTTAGTTACGCCACCTGCAATGAAGATAAACGAGTTAGTGCAATACCAACATTTGTTTGCATTACTAATGGCTGAAAAAAAAAAATAACGTGGAACAAAGATGCTGTTTAGACTGTTATCCAACATGCATATGCAAGCAATAACATACAACGAGGCATGGGTTATCGTCTGATAAGAGCACGCCCAGGGGTGTACTAAGGCATGAGGCTCATTTGGCTGGAGTGCCTTATGCCTAGGTTTTATCAGACGATAACTCACACTCTGAGTATGTTATTGTGCTTATAAAATGGGCCTCAAGTAATTAATTATTAAATGGTAAAAAACAAAAAACATAAAAAGGTCAAAAATATAAAAAAAGGAAAAAAAATTTAATACTTCAAATATTAAAAAATAGTCCCTGTATTAAGTTACTTTCTAATCTGTTTCATTGGAAGCAGATGGTCCTTATATGTTCCATCCTGAGGTTATGTCCATCATTGTTGTTTTAGTACTATAAAATCCCTGTGTCAGATTGTTTTTGTGGTGTTTTTTCTTTGTTGATATGGTGAGAGTTTTTCTTTCCTGAGACCGAGTGTTCGCTTTAAGTTATAGCTGCGACTGTCTCTGCCAATGTTGCTGTCTCTAAGTGTTCTGCCCCTGATAGTCTGAAATAAATGGTGGCAGAAATAAAGAATGCTTACTTTGTTGAATTTTTTATGGAGTTTTTTTTTTTTTTTTTAAAGCACATGTTGTGAAGTCTCAGGCGAGCGTTTCACTTACTGGAGGTTTACTCCCTCGTTGTTCACTAATGCGGTATACCACGGGGTGGGAAGTTATCGTTCTTAATGATACAGGATTAAGAAGAACTACAATCATGAAGGACTGCAGAAGAACAGATTGAAGGAGACTACCGGACGTAAGTATGGAAACAAAATGAACAGTTTGTAGCATCTGCGGCGGAAATATCCGGACGGAGATATGAGGAATTCAGGTGGTCTCCTTGAGTACTGCATATTGTGAGAAACAGCGCTTCCTAGATTGCACTTGTAATGGCTGGCTGATCTGTCTTACAGGATTTTAAATGTTTTTACAGTTTGGATAAAAACACTGTCAGAGGAACAGGTATGAATTTCTGTGTGTGAATGCAGTTGGATGTCTGGGTCTGTAGCTGCATTTGAAAAGTCATGGCCAGCTTCAAGCATAGTAAGGAACCAGAGAACAGGTCAGGTGACTTCAATTAAAAAGAAACGTTTTAGGGAAGAGAGGTCTCGTTAGTGTGTGTGTGTGGGGGGGGTCGTGTCTGAGTCAGTCAGCTGTTGCTTCAGTACTGTTGTGTAGTAGTCTGCTTCAGTGAGCTCTGGCAGTTAATGTTTCTGTTTATGCTTGGCAGAGCTCACTGATTCATCATTGTCATGAGGCGTCTTGGTGGGCAGTAGTCCCGGATGGCTAGCATATCATCTGATAAGGACATGGCTCAGATGATGTACTAGCCAATCAGAGGCTTGGATTTGAAAAGTCCATTTTATAAACATCCATAAATAAGGAGTGTAGGAGTAAATGCCATTCTTAATTTTCAGTGATAATCACAACACTAACATCTCTGCATTCCACATGTCCCACTGTTCTCCTGTAGAGAATAGAGCCTTGGCCTCCTGCACTGCAGTGTGATGTGCTGCCCCTTACACCACATCCCCACACACACCGCTGAATGAGCTTCCAGACTGAATGTGCCTGCCTGAAGTAATGCACAAGTTTGTCCAGCTGGTTACCTGGAGGGCATAGATTTGTGTCACCACAGTGATGGTTTTTCAGTCGCGCTTTTTTCATTTCCATTAACAACAATATATAGCTATTACACAGGATAAACTTTCCACCTCACATTCTTACAGTCTAGAGCACCCTGGCTTTATATGCTTTATAATAAGTAGCCATCAATTGTTTTGGTTCTGTATGTTAATCGTGTGGTCGAAACCCATGCGGTCAAAATGAGCGCTGTGTGGACACCCCAAAAAGTCTGTAGTTGAAAACTGTGCTAAATTAAATAAACTAACTCCAAATCGTGCATGCTGTTTTGACCGCGCAGTTTTTGACCACGTGGCTGTTGCATTGTGATCTTGACGGTATACCATTTTTTCC
The DNA here is from genome assembly GCA_016271365.2 of Neoceratodus forsteri. NCBI lineage: Eukaryota > Metazoa > Chordata > Ceratodontiformes > Ceratodontidae > Neoceratodus > Neoceratodus forsteri. The sequence continues at coordinate 1,562,649,329 of CM057449.1, forward strand.
CAGCAGTGATGGACAGTTATTATTTGCCGGAATAACCATCCTGTTATTACGTCAAACACGAGGACATTAGAAGCAGCTGTGCTCAAGACACTATCGAGTGCAGGGCACTGTCACACAACTTTTTTGTTCTTTCATTCCTGGGCATTGCAATAAATAATATAAAAAAAGTTTCAGAGTGGTAAGCTAAGTAAAAAAGTAGCACTACAGTGAAAAGCTGACCTTGTTCCTTATTCGCAAACTCTGCTAAATCTGACCCTGTCAAAAGTGAAAATGGTGGTACAAATGTCATTTGGTGACTGATAAGATTAATGATGACATCTTACAGGGACACAAGTAACCAAACCCTGGTCAGAGCCAACGTGGCTGCTATGCATTAACATGAGGCAAAGTTTTAGTTTTTTTTTCTTTTGTTATAGAAGTCCTTCAAAAAATTGAATGCTTTAATTGATATAGCCTACTTTGGCTGATTTTGTTGTTGAAGTGTGATGTATTACATTTTAGGGGTGTAATTGCAGAGCTATTTTGTCCATTATGCACTGATGTTTTGCAGGTAATTATACAATGGCAAGAAAAAATCCTGGACTCTGATTGGTCAGTCTTGGGGCTGGACCCGTGATGTTAATCAGTACAACATCACGGGTCTACTCTCAGCCTCACTGGGAACCTACAGATGAGCATTTTATGGCTGAGCATTTGATTGATTGTTTCATCTTCTCTTAAGAAACAAAAATATTTTTCCACACAAGAACATCTTCAAAATGATTTTTTTCATTCTGTATAACAATGAGCCATTGTATAATAGCAATAATGCCCTCCAGGGTGTGTGTCATTTGGGATAACGTCACGCCTCAGTCATTGGATGCACTCGGCCTGCGGCCTCATGCCCAACCACCTGAGGCGTGATATTATCCCAGCACGACACACACCCTGTCGGGCATTATTGCTTAAATCATGCATGCCTCGATGTGTGACAATTGTTGTATTGTAAATAGGGACATCCACAGCTTTTCAGTAGCAGCAACACAAACCTACTCCCTCAGATACATTTGTAAATCTGCCTCCTTCAATTCCCCATATGCAATATTACAATAGTTCAGCAAAAGAACCTTATAACCCTCCCCCAGGTTAGGAAATAAGGAGCCTTTGGGCTATGTTTTGGGGGTGGCTCTGTAATTCTTTTATCTATGCTTGAGAAGTGTGCCTATAATATGGAAAAATAAATTTAAAATATTGGGCATTACACTTCAGCGTTTAAGGCTCCTTATTTGCTAACCTGGGGGAGGGTTGTGAGATTATTTTGCTGAATTTGTATTATATTTAACCCGACACAACTGCAGCCGGTGGGCAACCTCTGTTTGTTTTTACTTAATATTACAATAGTCATACATTGATATATGCATATATTACCATCAGAGGTCAAGTCCTGCAAAACATTGATAACCAGGTGGTATTGCACCTAAACCTATACATACTGGAACAATAGCTCTGGAGTTGGGCCCCTAAAATGTATCACATCACATTGTCCAGAGATGGTTCTGATACCCCAACTAGCTCCTCTGTTCTCAGTCACTGCTTCTGAGACACCCCTATTGCCTGCCTATAGCAGTTCTATAAGCAGCGGTGTCACAAAAATCTGTGCCCAGGTTTCCAAGGGTTACCCTGCTTTGTGCGTGCATTGGCAATTTTACCTCCTTGCCCTTCCCATGGCTCTTTGAAGTTGTAAGTGCTCTGGCTACAGCTGATAAACCAAACACAACACTCCGGTGTTTCAGGCATGAAGCATTTTGTACATTGAGATTCTAGATTGGCTGCCTCCTCCTGACCTCCCTTTTGCCGTGCCATTGATGATCACCCACCTAAATTATAGTGAGCTGTCCATGAGGGATCTGGTGAAACTGCCCACAGAGGACCCCACTGGCATCGAAAAGGATGAGCTCTGTGTCAGGGTCACCTATTTCTTTTAGATGAGGAGGAGGTGATGATCAATGACAAGGTGACAACTCAGCAGAGTGTGAAATTTGACCAGAAGACAGATGCATGGGAAAAATATGCAAATGCATCACCAACACAAGCTGCTAGAATACCTCAAAAACAGCAAAAGATAAACTTTATAGAGACTTCCAATTCTCTAATGGCATGTTAAGCACACACTGGATGCACACATGATCAAAAATGTCCGAAGTTTGTATATTTTGGATTTTCCCTATGCTTCTGTAAATACCCCATTGAGATGGTCTTTGCTCAAAACTGCCATGGAAAGCACAGAACTGACTCAAGAATCTGCTGAGTACATTGAGCAGACAGGTCAGTGGAATGTGGACTGCTGATGAAACTACTCCTGGAAAGGCTTAGCTGGGTGCCCTGCTGAGGATAACTGTGAAGGTTGATCAGGGGGTAAGCTTAGACATGGACACCTCTCCTGAGGTCAGTTCTCCTGCCTGTTACCAAGTCCAGTCCTAGTTCTAGACTAGTATGCAGCTATGGGGCATAGACATCTGTGCTTCTATGTAGGGGTTAATGTATAACCAAACAGAGACATAATCAAGACTAGAATGGGAATTTCTTCTATGTTTGGCTGCACATAAACACCGGCAAAAGCAATCAGCTGTTCTGCATAGGTGGCACTCTTACTGGAGTGCGTAAAAGTGTTTTCTCTTCTAACAGCTGGATGACTCATAATAGGCCGAGTGATAACAGCTACAGTTTTTTAAAATAAAAAAATGGCACATTGATTCATAGTTTCACTGCCTAACAAAAAGTGGCATCTGCATGTTAGATTGTTCAACATGGTTGTGTATATCACTGTCAGGTAAACATGAGTGAAATCAGCCAAGAAGATTAGTTGATATCCTGGAGATGAATCTCCTCCTTCTCTATGTTTGCCATGTGGGCTGTATTTGTTAAAGTGCTCTGTTTCACAAACACAAACATACACAATAAAAAAATAAAATATAATAGGGACTGCTGCCTTTTTTTTTTTTTACAACACCTGTTCACCCTGGCATGCCTCTGAAAGAGTCATCAATTGTTACTGTGGAGATTTTTTTAAAAATCACCCCATCACACACTGATTCTGCTGATATTTTTCTTTTTGATTTTGTCAGTGTGTGTATTCTAAAACATAGTACTTTTACATAGTATTATGTGCCACTAAAAAAGCAAAGAAGGCTTTTGCACTGTGATACAGGGGTGGTGCTCTTTGGAGGCTGGCTAAAACTAAAACTAGTCACAAAAATCCAAGTTTGGAGAGCATTCAGAGTAGACTGTGACCATGCTGTTCAACTGGGTACTGTAATGCACACATGCAAATCCACAACGAAGGCTGTATTAAAAAAAAACATTTTCTATGTGTGAGACTTTGACACATGATTACTATGAGAGTGACTCCTAGACAAGAATGCTAGTAACTGGACCTCACTGACATATAATAGTTAATAATAATGAATAGATACTTAAAATAGAACACACCTGAAGGTAGTTTAATAAGACCATCCCTGTGCAGAGTCCACCATGTCTGTAGAACTCAATGGTATTTGAAGATTTACAAATAAACTGTCAGGTGTGTTAGTGTGTTAGTGCAATACAAGAAACTACCTATACAGCCAGGTCAAAACAGCTCTAACACAGAACACGGGGGGGGGGACCTACTATACAGACAGATCAAAACAGCCCTAGCACAGAACATGCGGGGGATGAAGAACCTACCTATACAGCCAGATCAAAACAGCCCTAGCACAGAACATGCGGGGGATGAAGAACCTAACTATACAGCCAGATCAAAACAGCCCTAGCACAGAACATGCGGGGGATGAAGAACCTACCTATACAGACAGATCAAAACAGCCCTAGCACAGAACATGCAGGGGATGAAGAACCTACCTATACAGCCAGATCAAAACAGCCCTAGCACAGAACATGCGGGGGATGAAGAACCTACCTATACAGACAGATCAAAACAGCCCTAGCACAGAACATGCGGGGGATGAAGAACCTACCTATACAGCCAGATCAAAACAGCCCTAGCAGAGAACACGGGGAGGGGGGAATGTGTGTCGGCTTCTATGACAACACCCAGTTACTCAATATCCACTAACTATAAAGCAAAACATAAACATTCCTTTATACGCACTCAAAAGCTGTGGATTCTGTTTCAGATCTTTTTCCCATTATTCTTTCTGCTATTTTGTGATGTACAAGTAAGTGGTCCATATAAAAATAATGTGGTACTGGATTCCCCCGGCTTGGTGCTTTGCTGCTGCCCCTGAGGTCCTAGGCTTAGCAGCATTGTAGAATTCTTTCATACTTATCAAATTACTTTCGAGCTGCTCTGTTTGTAGTAAAAAAAAAAGTGTTTTGGAGGAGGTTTGAAGAATTACACTTGCCTTGTTCATGATGTGTGTTTAAAAAGGCTATGCTGACAATATGGGGTCTGCATCTGGAAAAATACCAGTAGTAAATTTATAAGAAAACACTGAAGAATTTCAACATTGCTTCATAACTTTCTTGTTTTTGAGATTTTAATCCCAAATTTTCAACATAGTATTCTTATCTCCACACCTCATGAACCCAGTAGGTGAAAATGTTCAAGTCTCAACCGAAGCATCATTTAGCACCACAAGAGTAAAAAGACATTTTGCCCAGGACTTGAGAAGTTTCACAGGCATCAAAGCCTGGCAAGGGGCAGAATGCCTGAATTATTAAGGCTTCTTGTGCAGTTGCTCTGACAAGCCACTGCTCCTTTGCAAAGGAAGATGTGGCACTGCTGAGTGGCAGAGCTGGGAGCAGGACTATAAGGGGTTAACCTGTAGACAGTCAGCTAACTTCAATGGATCAGGGTGATTAGAGCAGACTGGGTGAACTATCAAAGGGGTCTGTGTTTTATTCCTTATGGGACCAGGACTGCAAGGGGTTAACTTGCAGATAGTTGGCTAATTCCAGTTGGTGTTGATGCTGATTCTTCCTCCTTTCTTTCTCCAGGTACTGTAACTGAGGCTTGTTCCATACCTCCCACATCTGAGCTTGTAACTCCATTTAATCATGTGTCCCATGTGTTGAGGGCCGTCTCACATTTTCTTACATTTCGGATATCCAATGTTCCCCACATATCAGTGAGTGACAGAAGATTGTGAGGCATGGCTTGTCATGAAACCAAGTTCACAGAATCCAGAGGAAGCCTTGGGAGGTCCAGGCCGCACAGTTAACTGGAGTAGTATTGGGATTTGAACCTAAACCGCCCCCACAGTCATTGACTCCAGGTTCACTGTTTTTGCACTAGAAATTGCATGGTGTCCCAGCACCATCAATGACCCTCTTTTAATTAAATGCATAGGACTTATTTTTGGATGTTTTGGGGGGGGATTATTTACCCCGAGCAGCCCTGTTCTGCTTACCTCTCAACTGTCACACATTACAAGGTACGCCACTCATGTTACCTCTCAGAAACCCTCTGTCCCACATGGAGAAGCAATATTCCACAAAGCTCAATGAGATTTTAAAGCATAAATTCATAATAATCTATTATGCACTGTAATCAGCAAACATTATACTCAGTTCATAAGTTGCAGAATAAGTTGGAGGGGGGCAGATAGGAAATCTCACTTTAAAGAAGTCAGGCAACACTATCTCTGGCTATTGCACTTGTATCTGTTTTTTTTTTTGAAATATAGCTCAGTGTGCATTAAAAAGAGGTCTGCAAAAACAGCAGCAGCTGACAAACAAAGTACTTCTTAAAGTCTTCATTTCTAAGATGCTCTGACAAGCCAGCAGCAAAGTTGGGACCAGAACTGCAACAGGTTAACTGCAGACTAGGACAACAGACAGCTCAAGTTATAGCTGCCAGGAATGCAATCAGCTCTGTAGTGGGCACATTCTGTTTCATGCTACACTTTTTCCAAGAGCAGATTTCATTATAAAACAGCCCTTGTTTTTAGAAAACACTTATATTGTGAAAATCATTAGAGTTAGCACTATCCATAAAATTATTTATCCTATATGCCCCCAAAATTATTCAGAGCAATTACTGCCTAAAGCAGTGTTTCTGTGTTGATCTGAGAAATCTGAACATCATTCCTCACTGGGAAACACTGACTGACAGAGAAAAAATAGTGCAGTAAACAGACTGCTGAGTGGAGGGATTGCTATAAAACTCCAATTAAAAGAAGTCCATTAGACATCTGGTGAGCTCCTTATTTCTACTGTCCTAGCAAAACATCTCCAGAGCTCCACCCTGCAGCCATAAAAAGGAAAGTGATGAACCACATTTTAGCATGGAGTCATTGCTAAAACAAATAAGGTAACAGCAGTGTGGTTCAGCCTGGGGGGCTCTTGGGGACTGCGTTAGTGATGGTGGACGAATTCGCACGTGCAGCTTGGATTGGAATGAGACCAAGTGGTGAGACAGGGCTGAAAGTGCACAGTAATCTGCAAAGTGTAAAAGTAGTGCTGCTAATTGCAAAATGGGGTAAAAGTCTTTAGATTTTTTATTTTTCTAGTTTGCTGGCTGTGATTAAATTACTGTAAATGTGCTACGGGCGGGGGGAGTAGGCAAATAGAGCTAAATTTCAATGATAATTGTAACTGTAATATTCACATATTGTGTGGTTTGTAGGGTATCAGTCTTGATTAATACTCTGTAATAGTAGGAAGCAACAAATGAGACTGAAACAGCAGACAACCCCCCCGAAAAAAGGTAATTTGTTTCTGAATTGCAATTTTATTAAGTTTCCGTTCCTCTATAGTTTAGCAGTCCTAATTGCACCAATAAACAGTGAATGCAGTATAGGAACATATACAGATTGCAGAATAAATATATACTAAAGAAACACTATTTCCATCTGAAAGTTTGTGCTGCCCAAGTAAATTATCATAATCAGGGTTGACACCAATATACAACTTTGAATCCTAATGAGATGCTTCCCGTTTTTACATAAATCATTCCCAACTCCCTGTGCCTAGGAAAATGATTTTATTTATTTATTAAATCTTGGATTACAAAGTACCATTGAGTGCAACAAAGCTAATTTACAAAGGTTCCACGCCAGTGGGGAGGGTTACAAACAGACATAGGAAGAGCTAACACTTGAGTTTCTAACATACAGTGACATTGCAACATACATCATAGATGAACAGCAATACTCAAAAGAGAGAATGGGGTTTTTAAGTACAAAATAGGAGGGAGGAGGACAGGGTAATAGGATTTTAACAAGTAGGAAGCAAGGTGGAAGCCAGAAACTTTGTCAAGTTGCTGAAATGGGGTAGGCAGGAAGTAGGGAGGGAGAATAAGGGATGAGGAGGGGTAGCAGGGGCATGGATAGGGGTATTAGCCATAGTCTTGGCAGGATTAAAGGTGTTCTGAAGTCAGGGTGAGCAGGGAGCACACAGGGGAAAAGGGGATGGGACAGGTATACCTAGGAATAGGTGGTACAGTCACAGGAGCTTTCAGTTATGAGATGCTGCCAGAGCATATGCTTGAAATGGCCAAGTTTGGGTAGGTTAGTTATGTCATGAGGCAGTCCATTGAACCAGAGTGGGGCTCTATATAAGAAGGATCGCTGGCTTTGAGCAGTCTAGCAGCTAGGGACAAGAAGGAGTTTGGCTGTAGACGTACGAGTGTGCTGGGTCTTGAGGGATTTGGTGAAGGCATCCCACATCCAGAGGTAAGAGCCCAAGGAGCACCTTTTTAGTAAGTAGGCACGTTTGGTATTTGATCCTACCACTGAGCTGAAGCCATCCAGACTAAGCATAAAGATCATAAGTGTGAATGAGATGAGCAGCACCCATGATTAGTCTACACACCTTGTTCAGAGCGATAGTTAGTCTTCTGTGTGAGGTAAAAGTAGCAGCTCTGTATATGACCAAGCCATAATTGATGACTGACAGCACCAAACTGTAAATTGCGAGCTTGAGAGCTTCTGGAGTCAGACTCTGTCTGTATCTATAGAGGAGCCCAGTCCTAATATTAACAGTCCTGGCAACATTCTCAATGTGAGGCACATAGGTGAGATAACTATCCAAGGTTACACCTAGATACTTAAAGTGCTGGAATTGTTCAAAGGGGGCTCCAGTGTTATTTCTAATGATAAGAGGATGTGTCTTGTACTTATTGCAAGAGGATGAAAACAACATAACTTTTGTTTTCCGATAGTTTAGGACTAGTTTGTGTGTATTAAACCATTGCTCAACTTCCTTGAAGTGGAGTCGAAGCTTGCTTTCAAGCAGGTTAGGATCTGTGTGGCTTGCAAAGATGATGGCATCATCTGCATAAAGGATAGTCTGTTGCTGACATGCAACTGGCAAATTGTTCAGAAAGATACTGAACAGGAGTGGACCCATGATTGAACATAGTGTTCTTATCACCATACCTCATGAACCCGGTAGGTGAAAGTGTTCAAATCTCAGTCGAAGTATCATTTAGCACCAAAATAGTGAAAAGACATTTTGCCCAGGACTTGAGAAGTGTCACAGGCATCAAAGCCTGGCAAGGGGCAGAATGCCTGAATTATTAAGGCTTCTTGTGAAGTTGCTCTGACAAGCCACTGCTCCTTTGCAAAGGAAGAGGTGGCACTGCTGAGTGGCAGAGCTGGGAGCAGGACTACAAGGGGTTAATTTGTAGACAGTCAGCTAATTTCAATGGATCAGGGTGATTAGGGCAGATTGGGTGGGCTATCAAAGGGGTCTGAGTTTTGTTTCTTTATTATTATTTTATTTTTTTGTAGCAGAGCCGGGACCAGGACTGCAAGGGATTAACTTGCAGACAGTCGGCTAACTCCAGTTTGTGTTGATGCTGATTGGACATCCTGCTGCTCAGAGGCTACATTAGATATTTTCACCTGCTGTGATCTATCTCCTAGATAGCTTCTGAACCACAGCAGCGTATCGAGAGAAAGACCAATTTTAGTTAGTTGATCGAGGAGAAGTGGGTGGTTAACAGTGACAAATGCCTTCATTAAATCTATGAAGGCTGCTCCGACAAGATTGCCTTGGTCAAAAGATTACTGAAGGAAGCTGGTAACTTCAAGTTGTGCTGTGGTGGTGCAGTACTCTTTTCTAAATCCATGTTGTTGCGGACATTGGATGGAGTATTTTTCGAGGTAATACACAAGCTGATTGGCAACAATATGTTCCAACACTTTGGATAGAGGAGGGAGGATTGATATTGGCCTATAGTTGTTAAGCAGGGCACTATCACCAGGTTTATGTACTGGGGTCACAAAGGCTGTTTTCCATACCTGTGGGAATTGTGATAGGGTTAGAGAGAGGTTAAAGATTTTAGTTATTGGTAAAAGTACTTCCTCTAAGGTGAGGGTGATAAGTTTGAGGTCTAGAGAATCGCCACTGTGTCTAGATTTCCCAATACTTTATTTAGGTGTTTTCTAACCTGAGACACTGAGACCTTCTTAAAATATAAGGGAGGATGATCAGGGGTCTTGTCCTCATAATAACTAGTAGTCTTTGCAGAGGTGTCATCAAAGAAGACTTGTGGAAGGACACTTCTCAGGTTAGTGAAGGCATCATTAAAAGTATTTGCGATTTTAAGTGGGTCAAGGGTGGGGGGTACCATCAAGGTTTAGCATTGTGGGTGACACCTTTGGGTCTTTACCAGTGATATCCTTGATATTCGACCAAAATTTTCTGCTGTCCCCCCATGTGTTGGTCAACATCCCCTTATGGTGTTTATTTTTTGCCTGTTGAATAGCCCATATACAGCCATTTCTTGTGGCTTTTTAGGCTTTCAGGTCATATTGTTTACCTGAGGCTTTGGTGCGGTACCAGAGATGGTGCTGTTGTTTCATGCTAGCAATGAGGTCAGGAGTAATCCAGGGATGCACTGTGCCACGAACCTTCATCTTTTTAAATGGAGCATGTATATCACAGGCAGCACTGAAGACCTTAATGAAGTGCTCAAGAGCTGCATTGATGTTGTCAGTAGAGTCCAGTAGTGACCAGTCTTGGTAGCATAATTGTTGTTTTGGGAGATCAAGGTGACCACATTTCAGCACTCTGTTGTAGATAGTTTGGGGTGTAGGGGTATGAAATTTGTTGGACCAGCTGCAGGTAATGGGGGAGTGGTCAAAAAGGGTGTCAGGGTGTATGGTTACATTAGAGATGCTATCAGGATGAATTGAGATTATCCAGTCCTGGGTGATGCTTGTCCCAGTCTTATAATTTATTCTGGTTGGGGAGTTGATGAGTTGAGTGAGGTGTAGAGCAGATAAAGCATCCTTTATAGGACCAATGACTGGTGATAGCCAGTTTATATTGAAATCTCCCAGAATTATTGTCTCAGTGTTGTGATTCTGGGCATGGAGATAGTCCAGAATGCTGTGGAGACCTGAGGTTGGGTCTTTAGGGGGTATGTAGACTGATAATACTGTGAGTGTATTGCAATGGGCCCCCAGAGGCACTTTACTTGACAGTAATTGGGTGGGGCATCCTAGGTCAGTCGCAGCCAAGGCCAGCCCCTTTAGCTAATTTTTTTATGTAGATGGCACAGCCACCACCAAGCTTGAATGACCTTTCCAGGCTAAAAATGGTATAATCAGGTAGTGCTACCCCTGTGTCAGGTATTTTAGGGGACAACCAGGTTTCAGCGACAAACAGTATATCAGGGTCATGTTGTGAGACCAGACTTTGAGGGTGTCAATTTTGCATAAAAGACTACAAATGTTGATTGAAGACAAATTAATAGTACCCTGTTTGTGATGAGCACCATTTGTGCTTTGCCAGCCAGTCCTGGATTAGGGTAAATGTTGCCTGAAAGTAGAAGCAACAGAAGGATGATTCTAAGGAGGTGCTCCCTTAGCATCTTTATTGAATATTTAATAGTCTTTCTGGTTCAGAGGCTCCTTTTCCTTTTCTTGCTCAATATGAAGAAGGTGATGTGATCAGAGAGTGTATTGATGCGAACATGTGTGCAGTACAAAGCCCAGTCATTGAGGCGAGGATGGGACATAAAAAGAGACCATGGCCCATTAGTGATGCTGAAAAAATTCCCAGTAATACAGCCCTTGTTGTAGTGGAGGTTGGTGCCAAAGTCATTATTGAAAGGTAGTTCTTTATTGGAGTTAGGGTTTCCAGAGTAACTGACTAATATAAAGAGTACAGTATAAGAAGGTGGGGTGAGGCACTCAGGGCAAGCTTATACATTTTAGCCAAGTAAGGCTTAGTCAGTAATTAGGCAGCAGGGGCAGATTTAGCACTAAAGAGTGATAGCTGGTAAGGAACAAAGGTTGTAAAGATCCCCCTAGTGACTGTACGGTATAATTTTCTTAATTGTGATAGGAAGTAATACATAGCCAATAGGACAGGAGAGTTGTGGAGAGCAGTGCTTATGCATGTTTAATAACAATAGGGTTGGGCGGGTGGGCGAGAAAATTCTAAATTCAACGCTAAAATACAGCCAGGCTGCTAGAAAGCTGTGCTCCATGGCTAGAAGCAGACAGAAGGGGATTCCAAAAACAGCCACTAGCAGGGCTGAAAAGTCAGCAGCGTCCAATCACCATTCAGACTGATGAGCAAGGGCCAACAGTGTGGCAGCTGGAGGAGCTGGAGGAGACACCAAGGAATGTACCTTGCAGGATCCCAGGAAGTGGTTGCTCAAGGCGGGTTCGGAGGAGGCGGCCACCAGCTGGAGGAGCTGATGCCACGCATGCTTCTAATCCCAAGTCAGGGGCTGGATTATTAAAGGGAAGAAGGAGAGGAAGTTAGGGAAAATTTAACAGGGCCTTGACTAGAAGCTAAATCAATGGGAGGGACTGCAGCCAATGGTAGAGGGGAGGAGATGAGAAAGCAAGGAGGGGGACAGCAGGAAAGTGAGATAGAGGTGGGGGTTTGGCTGGCTATAGGCTCCAGACACAGTTAGCAGGACAAAAGAGGGGGGTGAGCAAGCAACTGCTAAACTTGGAAGAGTGAGATGAAAGAAGGGTGAAAACAGGAGCTTGGACCAAGGGAGGGAATAGGGACAAGGAGCGCTACAAACTCGGTGCTTGTTTTACAGATGGGGGAGAAAATGAGATAGTAGTTCAAGGTAGGAGAGAGAGGGAGAGGACTTGGGGCAGGGTGGGGGGAAGCAGGGATTAGCAACAGGGAGAAAAAAGGAAAAGAACCACTATACATTGCTTGTATTAACTTCAGCTGAGATAATGTAAAATGTTATTTATTTAACAAATCAGAAAGATCTTTGAGCCAAGCGCTCTTTTACTGAGGTTCCATGTCAAGTCACAAGAATAACAAATTACAATGGTTTCAGCAAGTAGTACAACATGAGGAAAGTAATTACATAAACAAAAGAATAATATGGCAAGATAAATATTGTGTCAAGTGCAGCCAGTGGCCTTGTCTGAAGAGGGGTGAAAGGGATTACAAGGAGAGAAGGACAGGGTGAAACTGGAGATGTAAGGAGCAAAATAAGAGCAAAGAGAGAGAGAGATACAAAATGAAGCTTATGCAGGAAAGACCCATGGGCGAGAGATAGAGGAGGAACAAGGTAAGGAAACAGAGGAGGAGGGGAAGTGGGAGTTGAGGGGTAAAGGAAGGGGGATGAGGTAGGATGAAAAGAGGGCAGGAATGGGGATAGGAAAGGGATGAAGGAAGGAAGTACTGTAAGTGGAATAGCTCAGCAACAGGGTAGGGCTATACAGGGGCAAATGGTAAAAGAGGGAGGTCCCAGTGCATTTAGCTGTCAGCAAAGATTAGGTATAGCAGCCACAAGATACTCTTCTGCTTAAATGGTCCCAAGGTTGCAGTCGTCGCAATCTCAGGAGGAAGGGAATTAAATAAATTAGCAGCTCTAACTGCAATGAATCGCTGTCGGAGTGAGGTTCGACAGCAAGGGACAGTAAATGTTTGACTCACAGAACTTTGTGTGTTACGAGTGCCCCAGAAGGGACTGAAAAGCTGAAGGGAACCTGGTGGTCGGAGACCAAGATCTGCCTTCTTAGCCAGAAGGCAGGCTTGATATTCAGTGCGAGCCTGGAGTTGAAGCCAGTTTGCTTGTCCATAAAGGTCACGAGTGTGAGTATGATACACTGCACCAGTTAGTAGATGGCATGCCTTATTCAGAGCTGTGGCAAGCCAACATGGGGTTGTGCCTGTGGTGGACCCATAAATGACCAAACCATAGTCAATAATAGACACAATTGAACTTTGGATAGCCAATCTGAACTTTTACCTAGCCAAATCGGTCAGTATGGCATATGACATTTTTCATGAAATAGTGTCTTGTGCCATAAATAAACATGCTCCCTTGGTAAAAGTACGCATAAAGACCAGAACTTGCCGTTGGTTCTCTGCTGAACTCAAGGCTGCATTACTAGCGAGAGATAAACTCTGGGAAAAAGCCCGCAAATCAAAAACTGCTGAGGATTGGTGCTACTTCAGGAAGGCTAGGAACTCCTGCACCAAATTGGTTAGAGAGGCTAAGGCCGACTTCTGCCATTTTGAGCTTGACTCTGCCTCAAGGTGCCCAGCTAAATTTTGGTCCACAATCAAAGAGCTGTCTGGTCATACAGCTGGAAATGTACTTCCCTCGAAAATCATCTCTGACAATGTTACTATCAGTGATAGCAAGGAGATTCTCCAAGCCTTCAACAACCACTTTGCTATGGCAGGCCTAGCATTCGACAATTCACCAGCATCCATGTTACGTTCTCAGATTAGTGCACAGATTCCTGAACCTAGCAGCACTAATGCAGTCTTCTCATTCCTTCCTGCTTCATTGAAAGAGGTCAAAGACCTTCTACAGTTGGACACCAAGAAAAGCACTGGTGCTGACTCTCTCGACTCCTGCTTCTTAAAGATTGCATACCACGTCCTAGCTGTACCAATCACACACTATTTGACTTGTCCTTGTCCCAGGGGACTGTTTCACACCTATGGAAAATTGCCCACGTCATTCCTCTGTTTAAATCAGGGGATCCCTGCCACCTAAATAATTACAGGCCGATATCTCTCCTACCAATATTGTCTAAACTGATGGAAAAAATGTGAATGCTCAGTTGAGAACCTACCTAGATAATAAGAACCTTCTAAACCCTATGCAGTCTGGTTTCAGAGTCAAGCACAATACCATTATGGCTCTGGCCAAAGTGACGACTGGCAACGAGAGCTGGAAAACAAAAAATTTGTATGTGCCATGTTCCTGGACCTTAGCAAGACCTTCGACATTGTCGACCACTGCATGCTTCTTTCCACCCTAAAAGTGATAGGTCTGGACCCAACCTCTCTGTGCTGGTTCAATTATTACCTTAAAGATAGGCTTCAGCAGGTCAAGGCTGAAGGGAAGCTCTCTCCACTTAAACCACTAAAAAGAGGCATTCCACAGGGATCCATCCTGGGGCCTCTATTGTTTGCCATTTATATAAACAATATTGATGTTGGCATCAAGGAGGCCAATATTCACCTTTTCGCTGATGATACAGTGTTGTACCTAAGCCGCCCAACTCCGGAAGCAGGCTGTGGAGATTTACAAACAGAATTCAACTTGTTGCAGAATCAGCTCCTGAATAAAGAAATCTTACTCAATGCCAAAAAAACAAAAGCTATGCTGTTCTCTCCAGCTACTCATTCGGCAAACCCTTATATTTCTGGCACCTTACCTCCCATAAACACTTTACTAGGAGAGAGGTTTGAATTTGTTATGAAATTCAAGTACCTAGGGGTCTGGCTAGACCACAGTCTCTCCTTTGTGGAGCATGTCGAGGATCTGCTGAAAAAGTTGAGGCAGAGGTTTGGTCTCTTCTTTAGAACAAACTGCCTCCTGACCAAAGATGCCAAGATGCAGTTAGTTCAATCCACATTTCTATCCCTAACTGATTATGCCGATTTCATTTATAGTCAGTGTAATGCCTCCTGTCTTATTAAACTGGACACCTTATACCACAGAGTCTTGAGATTCATAACTGACCTACCTATCACCACCTACCACTGCTCCTTACATGCAGCTGTGGGGTGGACCTCCCTTCAGTACAGAAGGAATAGAAATGCGGCTCTCTGGACTTACAGAGCTATTACCAATGAATTACCCCAATACATTTCTGACTGTTTGCCATTATACATGGTAGGCAACTACGCACTGAGAAGCTATTTTCTGCTCCTACTGACGGTACCTAAGGCCAATACACACTTTGGAAGAGCGGCCATAGGCTTTGTGTTGCCCTCACTCTGAAAAAAACTACAGAAATCTTTGAAACTGAGTCTCCCTGTTAGTCTTACCACCTTCAAGACCTTGTATGCTAAGGCTGTTAAGGAGCTATGCAGCTGTTTCCAGCACGCTTAGTGTGCTAGGGTGCCTACTGCTTATCTGTCCTGTACATCTCCACCTAACCCGGCCCCTTGATTGTCTCCACCTATACCCCCCCCTTTTTTCTGCTAATCTACTACCTTTCTTACCCTCAGACTCCTAACATTTATGTCCCCAGCCTATCTACCGTAGCACCCCTCCTAGAACAGCTGCAGTCCTGTACCCCTCCCCTCCATATCTGCCACTTAAGTTTATATGTGTCCTGACCAATGATATGCCATGCTTTTTGGAAATGGTTTAATATGCTGGCTGTTTCATAATGTTTTAATTCCCCTTCTCATACCATTCTCCCTAACCTTGTTAACCCTATACCTGAAATACTTGTTATTGCTCTGTGTATTTTTTTTCTATTTCTGTATAATTATGTCTATTTATTATCTGTACATAAAAGTGTTATTCTTGACCTTGTGTAACGCAGGTCCACCTTGTAAATAAGCCTGCTTAATGGTGTTCGCCTGGATAAATAAAGACTTGATTGATTGATTGATCTGAGGGGTTCGGTTGTAAGGCAGTGTTTATGCCTGTGTAGAAAGCATAGGCAAATGTTAACTGCCTTGGCAGCATTCTCAACATGGTTGGAGTAGGAAAGCATACTATCCAGAGTAACTCCTAGGTGTTTAAAAGATTGAGTCTGATCAAGGACTACACCTGCACTGTTTTTAATTACCAATTGTTTGGCTTTGTGCATGCTGTGGGTACCATGGAAGAGCATGGCCTTTATTTTATTTTGCAGTTAAGCACCAACTTATGAGAGGTGAACCAGGACTCAGCTTCAGTAAAACTTTTTTGAAGTTGGGCCTGAAGGAGGGTAGGGTCAGCAGTCTTTGAGAAAATGACTGCATCATCTGCATAGAGGAGTACTGGTTTGGAAAAGGATGCCAGAAGATTATTGAGGAAGGTGCTAAATAGAAGGGGTCCCAATATCGATCCTTGAGGAACCCCAGACAGGCAGTTTAACAGAAAGGGTAGACCCATTCTCACCTGTTGTGTGCGGTTTGCTAGATAGCTGGTGAACCACTTTAGGGCTTCTGAAGATATACCAAGCCCAGCAAGTTGATGTGTCAGCAAATGTTGATTGACCATGTCAAAATGCTTTAGACAGGTCAATAAAGGTTGCGCCAACAAGTTGACCCTGATCAAGAGTATGGTGAATGAAACCTGTAAATTCCAATAGGGCAGTAGATGTGCTATGCCCTTTCCGAAAACCATGTTGTTGGACACATTGTAGGTTGTATTTTTCCAGGTACTCTGCAAACTGGTCAGCAACTATCCTTTCAAGTGCTTTGGACAATGGGGGAAGAATAGATATCGGCCTATAATTCCCAGGTAATAATGTATTTATTTATTTAGCTTTTGTTGACCAGGTAGGTACACTAGACAAGTTATATGCCTATTTTCAGGTATGACCCGGGAGAGCACAAGGAAAATACAGGTTCAAACAGGGAACGTAACACAAGAAGGGCAATATACAGAGTCAAAAAGGAACCAGGTGAACAATAGATAGTCTACAGTATGCAGTAATAGTATATATATATATATATATATATATATATATACATATATAAAGATATATAGACATAGTCATACAATGGTAAGAGCAGTAACAATGTATATATTACAATGTATGAGTGACCCTTAATCAAAGCCACATAATAGGTAATTCCTGAACAAGTAAACAAGTACATCACATGCATCTCAGAGTAAAGGATGGTAGGCAGCATTGGTAGAGCCTACAAAAAGAAACCCATGGCTAGGTGAGCCCAGTTAAGAGACCTGAGACTGGCTATGGTGGCTTAGGACACCTGCATGCTGAAGCAAGCTTCAAGTGCTCCCACAGAGAATTCCAGAGGCACAGGTGGGAGGGGGAGGAGCGAACATGGGCAGGAAGGGAGTTCCATAGCCTTGGAGCACATGAAGCAAAGTCCCTGTCCCCATTTGGGTACAGGTATGGAGAACTTTGAGCACACCAGGACCCAGGGACCTGAGGGAGTAGGAGGAGGAGGAGGAGGAGGAGGAATCAGCAGGTTTGAAGAGCTCCACCAGCCCCTGGGGATGCCGGTTCTGATCACCTTGCCTGCGAAGTAGCCCAACCCCAGGTTCATGTGATTGGACAGGGAGAGCCAGCCAAGTCTGTCATATAGTTCACAATGATTGGTGAGGTGAGGAGCAGTCAGAGCAAAGTGACAGATGTTATTGTAGGTTGTGTTCCACCTAGTGAGGTGGACCTTGGAGGTGTGAGCAAATAGGAGAAGGCCATAGCAGAGTGAGGGAAGAAGCACACCTCTGGCCAATGCCAAACGAGTAGCAAAAGTCAGATTTTTCTTCACTTTGTATGCAAGACCCAGTTTGCAGTTGACGGCTCTGCATACAATTAAGATATGACATCCCAGGTCAAGTTGGGGGTCAAGCGTCACCCCAAGGTATTTGATGCAGACCGTGGTTAGGAAAGGAGCACCATCCACACCAATGACACACAGAGGGGCAGGGGAGGCCTTGATCTTGGCCGATGACCCAAAAAGCATGGCCTGAGTTTTTTTTAGGTTGAGGACCAGCTTGTGAGACGTTACCCAGGACTGAATATTCCTAAAATCCTCAGTCGGAGGTTGAGGATCCCAATGTCCCAGGAATGGGTAAGGATGACCAGATCATCAGCATAAAGGGTGGCACTACAGTTAGAAGCAGCCGCTGGAAGGTTGTTGACAAATACAGAGAAGAGAAGGGGCCCCAGGACTGATCCCTGGGGGACACCAGAGGCCACAGGAGTAGTGTCAGAGAGGACCTTGCTGAATTTGGTAAGTTATTGTCTGCAATGGAAGAAATTACTAAACCAACTGAGGGCAGGAGGGGACAGGCTAGGGGGCCATATCTGTGAGCAAAGTAATGCATGGTCCACAAGATCGAAGGCCTTGGATAGGTCAATGAATATGACCCCAGAGAGTTTACCCTGGTCCATGGCCACCCTGATACTAGAGGGGACAGAGACAAGGGCAGAGGACATACTATACCCTTTTCAAAAGCCGTGCTGCACAGAGGACAGCAATTCATGGGCCTGAATGTACTCCGTGAGTTGTTCAGCCACAACTTTCTATAGGAGTTTGCCAATAGCCAGTAGGATGGCAATTGGATGGTAGTTGTCCAGGACCTTAGAGTTGCCCTGCTTCAGAACAGGGACAATCCTTGCCACCTTCCAGGTGCCTGGAATAACTCTAGAGGCAAGGGACAAGTTGAAGATGTGGGCCACTGGAAGGCTATGAAGGGGCACCCAACTGTAGAAGCTTGGGCTCCATTCTGTCATGGCCAGCACTGGAATGCAGGGAGAGACCAGAGAGAAGTCTCTGTGTCTCCAAGGCAGACACGGCCCTAAGATAAAATAATGGATGGGAGGAGGGGATCTCCAATGGGGCGGAGGCCAAGGGGCCACTGACATTCCTTCCAGCAGGGAAGAGAGAGGTGAACGCGGACAAGTCCAAGAAGTGGGAATTAAAAGCATTGGCAATCGTATGTGGATTATTACAACTTGACCCACCTATGATCATATCAGAGACACCAGAGTTGGAGGAGCCACTGACTATGTTTTTTATGTTCCTCCAGAACTGCTTAGGATCCCTAGCTGAGCTAAGCAGGGCAGATTTACAGTATTCACTTTTAGCCACCCTGATAGCTTTTTTGCACTCATTTCTGAGCCTCATATACTGTTGAAAAATGGTCTGATCCAACGTACCCTTGAAGTTAGCCCAACACTTATCTCTATCTCGCATGAAGGCTAGAAGGATCCCAGGCTGCCATTTTGTGGCAGACCCCCTTACTCTCCACCTAATAAGGGGGGCATGCTTGTCCTGCAGGACGCCAAAAATAGTGAGAAACTGGGTGACAGCAGTAGAGGGGTCATGGGCGTTAAGCACCTCAGACCAGTCAGTGAACCTCAGATCCTCATGAAATGACCCCAGATCCAACCTGGAAAAAATCCCTAACATCAATGATTTTGTGGGGAATTTTTAGGGAGGAGATTTTCCATACACAGTACACTGGGGTGTGATTGGAGATAGAGTTGGGTAGGATACCAGCGGAGCTGATCCTCTCGGGACGATTGACAGGACCCAGTCCAATAGAGAGCTAGTGTCACCAATTGTAGACCATCTAGTGGGCTCCCGGATAAGCTGAGTCAGGGTGAGACCCACAAGCAAAGGCTCGAACTGCTTGGAATTACCTTCACAACAATTTAAGTATCATCACCCAGGATCAGGAGCTCATCATCCCCAACATTAGGACCAATGGTATCAAGGAGGTGGGTTAACCCAGGCAGACCACCCTTGGGGGGACTGTATGTGCATATCACATGCAGCTTCTTTGTATTCCCAAGTAACAACACAGAGAGAAGCAGCCCACATGAAGACAGGAAGGACTGCTGATGAGTCACCACAGATGCATTAAGATGACTCTTTTAGTAAATTAGAATACCACCCCACTCTTTTTCCTGGCTGATCCTGTCTACTGAGCGAAAAGCCATGGAGCACACAGGAATTGAGGGTTTCAGCCAAGTCTCAGTAATACCAAGTATGTTGGGCTTACAGTGTGTGGCCCAGGCAGAGAGTTCACCCAGGTTGGGCGAGAGACTACGGATGCTAAGGTGAGCAATTTTTAACCCCTTGCCTGACTGCAAGCCCACAGGAGGTGAAGAGGCCTGATAGGCAGGACCTGGATTTAGCTCAATATCACCAGCCAAGGCCAATATCACCAGGAAGAGCCAGAGGAGGTACCATTTTGTTGGGGAGGGGTACCTCTAGCCGAGGGCCTATGGACAGGACACCTTCTCACTAAGGCAGAACACAAGAGACATCTGATGTTAAGGCAGCAGATAGGGCAGAGGGGCAGTCTATCATGGGCTAGAAAATTAGAGAAGGTGAAGTCAAACATCTCATGGGGGACAGGCGTACCCCAATGGCCCCCAGGTGACTGGAAGGAGTCAGTGACCATAAGGGAGAGGCAAAGGGCAGAGAGAAGACCAATAGAGAGGGCAGCACAAAATGGGGAGGGCATAGCACCCACCCTAGAAGGCTTGGGAACCTCCATGCCAGAGTTGAACTCAGTAGTGGCCAGTGACACCCAATATATCAAGCCTCCACAGACTCATGGAAGTGTCAGCGGGGACCAATGAGGTACCCTATCCACAGTCAGGTAAAAGGAGGCTGATCAGTGAGCACAGTGCTCTTGACCAACTAGCAAGGACAGGGCCTGCCCAAGGATATATAAACATTCAATTAGGCAGGCAAACAGAAACTCAGAAATTGCAGTCAAATCACTCTCCCCAGAAATTACAGACAATTAGTATATGCTTGCAGGAAACCCAGACAGAACTATTATACTGCTAATAATCCAGCAATCCCCCAATACAACATTACATGGTAAATTAAGAAAGTAGGCAGGAAGATCATACGCAAGCAACAGTCCGGGAGAAATAAGCAGCACAATGCAACAAACCCCAAGTACTGTGATACATCAAAAGCTTGTGCAAAGTCAGAGTCAGAATGCTGAGTTACCAGCCACACCCATCCTGCTAATTGGGTCCTCAGTCAGTGAAAGGAGTGGCTTGAAAGCATTTAAGGGGAGGGCGGGAAAATTTGTCCTCAAGAGGCAGGATTGCTTCCAAATTCCATGCTCGTAGACAAAACACCTTGCGGTCAGGACGCCTGCAAGAGCGGGGGCAGCAGCTTACTGTAGGCAGAGGAGACATGCTGGGGAGGCCTGCCAGAGCTCAGTTAAGTGAGCTGGCACCTCAACCCCACTCGCAGCAACAAGTTCAGGTACAAAAGCAGAGGCGGGGGGGACCCACCAAGCACAGGTCACTCGCACCACCCCTCGCACAAAAGGAGATCAGCCACAGGAGAATTTAGAGCCGCTGGATGTTGCTGTCACTTGTAAACAGGGAGAGCAAGCACATCACAGCAGTCAGACAGACAATGGTGGATGGATAGCAGAAATTTGAAGTTGGCGCCAGAACTGGAGAACACCACCCAAGCGGAGGTTACCAGGCACCCTGTAGTCGGAACAAATGGCCCAGATGCAGCAACACAGTCAATTTGTCCCCAAGAGGCAGAATTGCTTCTAAATTCCCTGCTTGTAGATAAAACACCTCACGGTCAGGACACCTGCAAGAGCAGGGGTAGCATGTTACTGTAGGCAGAGGAGACATGGTGGGGCGGCCCGCCGCTGCTCAGTTAAGTAAGCCGGCACCTCAACCCCACTCGCAGCAACAAGTTCAGGTCCAAAAGCAGAGGCAAGGGGGGGACCCACTAAGCACAGGTCACCCACCCACCCCTCGCACAAAAGGAGATCAGCCACAGGAGAATTCAGGGCTGCTGGATGTTGCTCTCCCTTATAAGCAGGGAGAGCTAGCATGTCACAGTGGTCAGAGAGCTAATGATGCACGGAGGGCAGAAATTTGAAGTTGGCACCAAAACCAGGGAAACACCACCCAAGCGGAGGTTACCAGGTAACCTGTAGTTGGAACAAATGGCCCAGATGCAGCAACACAGTCAATTTGTCCCCAAGAGGCAGGATTGCTTCCAAATTCTCTGCTCATAGATAAAACACCTTGTGGTCAGAACGCCTGCAAGAGCAGGGGCATCAGCTTACTGTAGGCAGAGGAGACGTGCTGGGGAGGCCTGCCAGTGCTCGGTTAAGTGAGCCAGCACATCAACCCCATTTGCAGCAACAAGTTCAGGTCCAAAAGCAGAGGTGGGGGGGGCCACTCTTAAAAACTGGTGTAACCAGAGCGGATTTCCAAATATGGGGAACTATGAAAGAATGAGGGAGCGATTAAGAAGCTTGGTGAGGGACAATAGGACTTCATCTAGGGTTAGGGTAAGAAGTTTTAGGTCGAGGGAATCACTGCTTATCCTAGTTCCTCCTAGAACTTTATGTAGGTATGTCTTGGCCTCGCTTTCCGAGATAGCTTTGAAGTAGAGACATGGGTGGGTCAAGGACTCTTCTGATTTGGTGGATGTAGGAGCTGTGCTGGGCAGTTCAAAGAAATATTGAGGAAGAGTCTGGCTAAGGTCTGTGAAGGATGAATTAAATGTGTTGGCAATTGACACGGGGTCATAGGTGATAGACCCATCAACATTTAACATAGTTGGAGCCTGCTTGGATGCTTTCCCAGTGATTTCCGAAAGGTTTTCACAGAATTTTTATCTGTTCATCCAGGTTTTGACAAGGATGTCCTTATAGTAACATGCTTTGTGCTCGAAGATAGCCTTAGTACATGCGTTCCTGGCCATCTTATAGGCCTGTATGTCAGGTTGACTGCCAGAGGTCCTGGCCCTGTGCCAGAGGTGGTCACGAGCTTTCATTTGAGCCAGAAGGTTAAAAGAGATCCAGGGATTATCAAGTCCCCTGATCCTATGTGTCCTAAAAGGGGTGTGGATGTCACAGGCTGCATTGAAGTGTACAATGAAGTATTGTAGAACTGAGTCAATATCAGGGGCGGTTTCAGTGTAAGACCAGTCTTGTTGTCGGAGAGACTTTAGTGGCTGCAGGTGGCTATGGGAGAGCACTCTACTTGTGATTGTTCTGTTAGGGGGCTTGATAAATTTGTTAGACCAATAACACTTGGTAGGAGAGTGATCACTGATAGTGTCAGGCAATACTTCAGAATGGGAGATATGTGTTGGATGGTTCATTAAGACCCAGTCCAGGAGTGTGCTAGTCCCAGTCTTATAGTTTATCCTGGTTGGAGTTGTTATTTTTTTTTTGTACACTTTCTTTGATGCACCTACCTACCGGGGCATCTCTCGAAGATCCACACTCTGCTCCACGGCTCCACCACCCATCTGAACTGCTCTCCCATCCCTACATTGGGTTCAGGACCCCAGGCTCTCCCAGCCCGAAGGAGAGGCCCATGAGTCCCCAAGGGGAGAGTTGGGAGAAGCGGCCGATGTTGGGCGTGTAGCCAGGGCAACCGATGGTCTCGTCGCCTCACCTGGAGGTAGGGAATTTTTCCTTTTTCTTTCCCCCTATTGGCTGAGAATGCAATGCATTCCAGCACATTGCATGTTCGCTCCCGAACCTGCCCACAAGAGCGCTCCCCAGCCAATCCCCAATCTTTCAGGCTCTCGACTGCAGTAACCCCCTGGAATCACCAGAAGGCACTGGACTGCAAGAGCAGGAGATCCCCCCCCACCCCAGGGAGGCAGAGCTGTCCTTTGGATGCTCAATCCCTACCCTCCCCTGCCGACCCCCAGCTTCCCGGGCTCGTTCCCGAACCCAGGTCGCTGGCATGGCATGAGGTGTGGTGTCCAGCGCCTCAACCCTCAGTGCCACTGGGCCGGCTTGGAGTTGTTATTAACTTGCTAAAGCTCAGGCCAGTTAACTCATCCTTATGCTTTCTGGCACCTGACGAGAGCCAGTTGACATTAAAGTCACCCAACAGGATGGTTTCTGTGTCTTGTTTTAGACTCATGATGCAGTTCTTTAGGGGTTTTAAGCCCTGTTCGGTGAGGTCAGGGGGAATATAGACTGAGCCAATGTTGAGGACCTTGTTGTGTGCTCCAAGCATAACCTTAATAGCAAGGATCAGAATATCCATAGCTGGTTCAGGGAGGGAAAGTGGATAGGCCAACAATTACTCCTTCAGGTATATGGCATAGCCACCTCCTCTTCTAGATAGTCTGTCCTGCCTAAAAAGTAAGTAGCCTGGTAGGATGATGGCTGAGTCAGGGGTAGATGGTGACAGCCATGTTTCAATGACTGACAGGATGTTGGGGTTGTGTACTACAACCCAAGCAGTGAGGGCATCAAATTTTTTAACAGACTTCAGATGTTCATACTGGCCAGAACAAGCATCCCCTGTTTTTTGTTGCCATTGACTCCATATGAAGGAGGGCCCAGATTAGGATGCACACTCCCAGAGATAAGTAGAAGTAAAAGAATGAAGCGTTTTAGGAGTTGTCTTAGTACATAAAGTGTAAGGGGACAAGATTTCTCCTTTTGACATACTTTAACAGGGCCCATAGGAACAGAGAGGCTTTTAAGTAGCACAAGAACAGTGGGGTCAGTAGAGGACAGACAACTTCCATGTGTCATGTGCAGCCTGCTGTAATGCAGCTCCCATGGGAAGAAAGGGGTGTAGTATGTTACATCGACACTGGTGACCATGCCAAGTGTGATAAGAGGAAGATCTGTGGTAGGGAGAACAGGGGTATGCAATGTGGGGTGCCATCCGAATGAGAGTGGGTCCCATAGTGCGCAAAAAAGCACCAGAGATAGTTTCACACCCTGTGATACCATTGGACAAGAGAGGAACTAAGTGAGGTTAAATAGGATTTAGTAGGGAGGCAGTACAAGGAAGGTATATAGCAAGTAAAGCTACTGTGACTTTAAGAGGGTAGACTTTCTTAAAGGAAAACTCCATGTTAAAATAAAAAAAAATATGTAGTAGTCTTTTTTTCTGTGTTCTAACCAGTTCCCAGTGTTTTCTTTTCCTCTGGCTGTGAGAGATGTTTTTTTAACTTTCCCTAACTGTTTTATTGCCCTTGGAGGTTGCCATTCTGGTTTCTTTTATGGCCTCTAGTCTTCCCAGAGTGCCCTTTGGTGTGATGTCTAATTGCCCCTGCAGGAAGCCAGTGTCTTGTTACACGGTCTCTCACAGCTCAGCCACAGAGAAAATATGTCTTCCAGAGATGACACACTACTAGATTTTGGGTGAGTGTAATCATTATTATAATCATTATTATTTTTTGATATCAGTACCTTGTCCTGCTATGTTCTGCTCTGTGTGTGTGTGTGTGTGTGTGTGTGTGTGTGTTGAATCATGTCACTGTTTACTCTATTCCTCTCAGTCACTTTCAGTTTTTGCACCAGTACTAAGTAGCAAAAATTGAACATCACCATATAGGTTGTAACATAGCAGGACAAGGTACTAATATCAAAAAATAATAATGATTACACTCACCCAAAATCTAGCAGTGTGACTTCTCTGAAAGAAGTAATATCTTTGTGGCTGAGCTGTGACAGACCCTGCTAAATCTAAGGGCATAGCTACATCACTGTCACATGAGTCAAGATGCATCATAGGAGAACGAAAGCCAATAAACCTATTTCTGATGGAGATCCCCAGGGGTCATAAAACTACCATACAGCTAGCAGACTAATTTAGGAAAAACTCCTAATAGCAGACAGAGGGAAGGACACACTAGGACTTAACATACATATCAAAACACTCTACATAACATATGTTTTTGCACATTCTGGGTGGACTTCTCCTTTAAATGAAAGAACAAGATCCCTCTAGTGGCAGATCTATATAATCTGCTAATGGAAAAAAAAAATAGCAGAAAACAGTAATTTTAAGTATAATAAGAAGCAATTGTGTCATCAAGAAGAATCAGCCAGGGGAAAAGCCACTTGAGATGCAACAACAGAGGGCAGTATCCAATCAGGATTTGGCTGTGGAAAGTGCCAACAATTGAACCTGTTGGCTGAGTCCTGTCCTACCTTTGCAGGGTAGGGTAGCTTTCTTCCAGGCAGACCACCTAAGCAGCGCAGGTGGAGGCTTAGTTAGAGCCAACCCCACCGGGCAAGGCTTCGGGAGGCAGCAGAGATAGGATCCGCACTGGAGGCAGCACCCAAGTTGGGCCTCCACTTTGCAGAGTAGGGGAGCTTTCTTCCAGGCAGACCACTAGATCACTAGTACACAATTAGTACACAGTTCCTAACATATCATACCTAACTAAAATAATGAAATAGAGATTTGTTTAAAACCAAGTCTGCATTCTTCAAGCATTAAAACAGCAAGAACAAGAAGGTATAGGTTACTATTTGTTTAAAAAACTCTGGACTCTTCTCAGAAAACTTGTAGGCACCCTTTTTACATACCTGCTTCCTTGATAAAATATGTAAGAACCGGCAACTAAAGGGTGTTGCCAAGCAGAAACCCACGGTTTTAATTTCTTTTCTCTTCTGGCTTTGGTGCTTCAATAGTGTAACCAGAAGTAACCAGAAGGGGAAGGGATCAGATCAGTTCCAGTACAATAGCTTCTTCTTGCTGCTTTTACATTGTTTCCTTGTGGATTTTACTTGGTAGAAGGTTATTTGTTTTCTTTCTTATTACTTCTGAGGGGCCAGCAGGGTATTGTTTTGGAGATGTTGGAATTTTGAAACCTATTTTGGTGACTATAAGCGGGCTCATTTGTTTTGAAGTTTCACTTTTTGGAGGCCTATTTCTTCTGCTTTCTTCTGATTTAAAACCTATTTGGTGTGATTTTATTGGGGCTGTTTCTTTGAATTGGAGACCTGTGTCTTCTAATTTAAAGCCTATTTTGATGAGTTGTTGTTGAGGCTGTTTGAATTGGAAGCCTGTTTCTTTTGGTATCAAACCTATTGTTTATGCTTTGAGTGGAATTGTGATTGCATTTTGCTGGCTTCACTAGCCGCAAAGTTTAGTGCATAGTGGGGGAAGGGTGCTAATGGTCTGACCAGGGGCCTCAGCTACCTGATTGTTTCTGGAAGGCATGGGCTGGTCCCACCCTCCCTCCCCTCACCCACCCCAGGTCTGTGATTTCCTTTATACCAGGGTTCTGACATCACTTCCCAAAAGGGCAAGAACATGCACCTGTCATAGCAGAAGCAGACATTCAGGAAAGGAACAGCAGCGAGTGAAGAGATGATTGCTAGCTCAGTGGAAGGGAAGTAGCTGCAAAACGGAGCTTTCGTTGCTATTTCTTTGTGTTGCTATTTGCATTGTGGAAAGGAGGAGTAGGAGTTTGAAGATTGTTGTGCAATAGTTACTTAAAGTCTCTTTTTGGGTGTGGACAGGAAGAACAGGAATGTAAAAAGCAGTTGCTCAATCTATCTAGACATGTACGACAAAGAGGGTAAGGGAAATTAAGAAAAGGAGAAGAATTTTTTGTACTGATAGAGGGAAGAGAGGGGAGACTTGGGGGAATGTTTGGTATCCTTCATCTGGAAGGGTGGGGGGGTTGCTGGTGGGCAACGAGAGCAATGGGTAGGGTGGTAGGTTACAACAACTGCGGTACACCAATCTTTCTAAAAATTGTCTGGAGGGTGGGGGGATGTTTAGTGTGTTCACCCATACAGAGAAATTCAGAAAGGAGATCGAGGGTCTGCAGGAGGAACTAAGACAGGCAAGGCAGACTGTAGGTGGGTTTAGCCCAATACTCAAGGGAGGGACGATGGGAAATGAAGGAAGGCAATTTGAGCCAACAGTGGTGAGGAGAGGGTCAGAAGAAGGGAAGCGGAGGCAAAGGGGCACAGACCAGGAAGAACGATCGCCGGGGAAACCAGGTCAGGAAACAAAAGACAAATGGAAGGAGGAGGCAGGGATTTGTGAGGAGAGGAGAAGAAGTGGCAACAGTCATGGAGTGGAAAGGAGGGAACAGCTTACTATGAAGAGAGAGGAAGTGGGCATTTGTGAAAGGTCTTCAGAAAATTGTTTTGCACTGCTAGTGGGGAAGAAGGAGGAGGGAGGTGATGCAATTGGAGGAGTAATTGATAAATGCCTGGACCAAACCGGAGTGGGGGGGGAGTTCTGCTGGGAGAATTGCAAAAGGTACAAAGGGGGGAATAATGTGCAGGAGGAAGAAGAGGAGCAGGGAATGAGAGATGGAGATGAATGGAAGCAAGCAGGGAGTAAGAGGGGTAGAATCATAGTGCTGGGGGACTCAATACTAAGAGGAGTCAGATGGGGTAGCAAGGGGGAGAGGCGTAGTCACAAATTTGGTGGAGGCTATGCCAGGAATGACAGCGGAAAGGGTGGGATGATCTGTTCGGAAATATGCTAGAAAGGGTAGGGACAAGCCTCATTTAATTATACATCTTGGGACGAACGACCTAGCTGACAAGACAGTAGATATAGTCCAGAGAAGGTTTGAGGAACTTGAAAAATTATGTGAGGGGACAGAAAGATCAGTCACTTTTTCAGAGATACTTCCAGCGCCCAAGGCAAGCACAACAAGAAAGCTGAGAATAGAGGAATTTAATGGATGGCTAAGAACCTGGTGTCATGCTAAAGGGTTGGGGGTTGGGGATGGACCTGGGAAGACAGTGGTCTCTATGCCAAGGACAGACTACACTTGAGTGAGAGGGAAAGAAAATGTTGAAACAGAGGATGGAGGAGTACATAGAGGAAGTTGGGAATTTAAACTAGGAGAGGGGGGTGGTAAGTGGGCAAGAGACATGCAGAGACCAAAGGTTGGGAAACCATATGAGCTTACCCCCCATAACAGTGACAAAGGACAAATGGCAAGTACTATTGGTGATGCTAGTAAAGGAGGGCAGGATAGGGGGAGGGTAGAGGGTGGTTACCCTTAATGCTAGGAGCCTGGGGAGGAAAACTGCAGTTACAGGTGCTCATGGCAGTGGGAGAGGTGGACATTGCAGCCATCACAGAAACATGGGCCACCCAATACAATGACTGGGACCTGTCTGTACCAGGGTACAGGCTATTTTGTAGTGACAGGGTGACTGGAAAAGGAGGGGGGATGGCACTATATGGGAAGGAAGGACTGAAGTGTGTAAGGGAGGAAGGGGAGGATGGTAGTACGGAGTCACTTTGGATGCAAATCCAGGATTCCAAGAATAGGATTCTCAGAATGGAAGTAGTGTACAGGCCGCCCTCTCAGACGGAGGAGTTAGACAAGGAACTAGCTGGACAGATCAGGAGGACCTGCGAGAAGGGTAGTGTGGAGATTGTGGGGGATTTCAACATGCCAGGAGTGGACTGGAGTACCCCAACAACCAGGAATAGAAGGGAGCAGGTACTGCTGGATGTCTTCCAGGACAGCTTCATGCTGCAAATGGTCGGTGAACCAACCAGGTTAGGGAATACCCTTGACCTTGTGCTGGCAAATGGGGAGTTTATAAGGGAACTTACAGTGGAAGAACTGCTGTCAGGGAGTGACCACCACTCAGTATGACTCATATTGGATATGGGCAAGGAAGGAGTGGAATCTGGCACAAGAGTGCTGGACTTCAGGAGGGCCAACTTTGGGAGGATAGGAGAAGTGGTAAAAGGGTACCTGGCCAGAATTCAACCTAGTATGGGCACTAACCAGAGGTGGGAGCTCATAAAGCTGGGGATAGTGGAGGCAACCAAAACCTGCTGCAAGGCCCAGAGCCAGAAGGCTAGGGCTAAGAAACCGAGCTGGGTGAGCAAGGAGGTCATGGAAAAGGTAAGGAGAAAAAGAGCAGCCTTTAGGAGGTACAAGAAAACAAGGAGGGGGGAGGACAGGGAGGAGTACCTGAAGGAATCGAAGGAGGTGACATGGGCAGTAAGGGGAGCCAAGGCATGTATGGAGCTCAGGCTGGCACAAGGCATTAAGAAGGGGGAGAAGGACTTATTTAGGTACATCAGGGAGAAAAGGAGCTGTAAAGACCACATAGTAAGGATTAGGAAGGAGGGGGGTTGGGTAGAAGCAAGGTGTGATAAGACAGAAGCGCCAAATGATTACTTCTGCTTAGTATTTACTAAAGAGAAGAGGGGGTGATACCAAAGGGGGGGCAGGAATGGCAGAAACAGGGGGGAAGGGGGTGACAGATGGGGAAATCATGAAGGGCAGAGTTCGGGAGGGTTTGAAGGCACGGAGGGTGGACAAGGCACCAGGCCCAGATGGCACCCACCCAAGGGTACTGAAAAAGCTGGCAGAGGTCCTTGCTGGACCTTTGGCAGACCTATTTAATGCCTCACTACACTCAGGGTGTATACCTCAGGATTGGAGGATGGCTCATGTGGTGCCCCTCCATAAAAGTGGCCCCAAGGATGAACTGGGGAACTGCAGACCAGTGAGCCTCACATCCATCGTGGGTAAGCTGATGGAGACTATCCTGAAGGAGAGGCTGGTGGCCCTCCTAGAGGCCAAAGGACTACAGGACAGCAGACAGCATGGCCCATATGTGGCAGATCCTGCCAAACCAACCTGGTGGAGTTCTATGACTGGGTAACTAGGGCAACTGTACAGGCCATGCAGTGGATGTCCTGGTATCTGGACTTCAGTAAGGCATTCGACTCGGTGCCACATGGGAGGCTGGGAAGTAAGTTAGAAGGCACAGGGGTGGGTGCAAAGCTGGTGAGATGGGTAGGGAACTGGCTTCAAGGAAGGCAACAGAGGGTGGTGGTGGGTGGGGAGCTCTCACACCCATAGTGATGAGTGGTGTTCCACAGGGCTCAGTGTTGGGACCAGTGTTGTTTGGAACATTCATTGCAGACATATCATTGGACATCAAAAGCAAGATCAGTTGTTTGTTGATGATACCATGATGGGAGCAGTGGTGGACAACCTAGGGGGATGGCAGGGGTTGCAGGATGATCTGGCAAAGCTTGAAACTTGGTCAGACACCTGGCAACTGGGGTTTCATGCCAAAAATGTAAGGTGCTGCATTTTGGGGTGAAGAATCCAAGGAGGAGTTACCAGCTGGGGGGAGTGCAGCTTGCCCAGACAGAGGAGGAGGAGAAGGATCTGGGGGTGCTCATTACAGGGTCAATGAATGGCACAATGTAGGAAGGCAGCTGCAAAGGCCATGAAAATGCTGGGTTGCATTGCAAGGGGTATATCCTGGAGGAGGGAGGAGGTAATTCTGTCACTGTATAGGTCATTAGTTAGACTGCACCTGGAGTACTGCATGCAGTACTGGCCCCCGTATCTGAAGAGGGACATGAAATTATTGAAGGGGGTGCAGCGCAGGGCAACAAAGATGATCAAGGGGCTGGGGGACTTATATGAGAGGAGGCTGAGGGAGTTGAACATGTACTCGCTGGAGGAGAGGAGGGACAGAGGGACATGATTGAAACCTTTAAGTACATGAAAGGAATAAACAAGACAGGTACAGAGGGCTGTTCAAAGTAAGGGAGGGAGGGACAGCAGGGGCCATGATATGAGACTGGAGGAGGAAGGTTCAGGAGGGAGATGAGGAGACACTTTTTACAGAGAGTGGTAGCTGGGTGGAATGCATTACCTGTAAGTAGTATCCAGTAGAACAGTGGACTGCTTCAAAAAGGGATGGGACAGGACAAGGGGATGGTCAATGGAGGGGAAGGGTGGATGGGAAGGGCAGCTGCAGAATAAAGGGGTGCTAACTGCACATTGAAACAGACTTGTTAGACCTGTAAGCCTTTATCTGCTGGCAAATTTCGTATGTTCGTATGTTCATAAGCTGTTCAAGACAAAACCTTTACTGCTCTGATTTACACATTAAATACACTGCACAAAAAATGTACATTAATGCACATGTTAGGGATGCAGCACAAAGTGGAAAAAGTAGGGACATAAGCTAGCCCAGTGGCATGGGGGCTTGAAGTAATGGATGCTACCACTGCCATCATGCTGGTGATTCAGGTTTGGGAATGTACCTGGGTGACTGGGGGTTGCCAGAGGTACAGAACAAAACAGCCACCTGACAGCTCTTCTCTCCTGTGGGGAAGGGTTGTGTTGGGCTGCACCCTTACCACCACCACATGGAGGTGGGGTAGTGGGGTGATGGTGGCAGCCAGAATAGGGGGCAGCTGGTGCATGGCGCATGTGTGTCTTTACACACACACATGCATGTCTGCACCATTGCATGCCACCTGTTGTCAAGGGGAGAAAACCTACTTGTCTCTGTTATTTATTTATTTATTTTCAATATGTTTATTGGATTTTCTTAGTGTTACTGATACGAACCATAGGGATACATAACTTGGACAGCCAACAGGGTTAACAACATGTAAATTTAATCTTCAATCACAATTCATTATACGACAACATTAAATGGATCAAGCTCCCCACCCCTTCTATCTTGCCCTCTACTTGATACTGTCTTCCTTCTGTGTGTACTTATGCATTCCCACTCTGCTTGTCTCACAGAATCCCTCGCCTGATCACACTCTGTCTCTTATTAACATGGATCTGAAAATCCTGGTGAAAGTCTTGGTAATCCAGATGGAATTGCACCTTCCTAACCTGACCCACCAGGACAAGATGAGCTTCATTAAGGGTGAAAAAATAAGGTGATGTGTCAACCTGTGGTCTGAAAACAAAACAAAAATGATATTAAATTCACACTGAAAATGGAATATAGAGTTAGAATCGATGCTTCAATCATAGGTCTTTGGGAATTATCTAAAAGAGAAAAAAGCAAAGTTAGTGGACAAGTAAGGGGAAATAAGGGATTTATATGTGAGGAAAGAATATAGGGGGGGGGAGGCTCCAGGAGAAGAAGTGATAATAGGCAAGGTAAAGAAAAGAATTTGGTGGCCAGCCCACCAGTGCAGAGGCAGGGCATCTGTCAGCGATGCCGATGTCCTGCGTTTGGGAATGGACTTGGGATGTCAGAGGGCCAGCCGGGGGAGAAGGATTGAGCATCCTAGGGACTACTCTTCTTCTCCACAGAGAGCAGGGTAAAGTGTCCAGCATACTGCAGTCCTCTGGCAGAAGCTAGGGGTTCCATTGTGCCAGTGCCATAACCTGTGGGGGGTGTGGCGGATGCAGGACATCATTGCATATCCCCGCCCTCAGGGTTCTGTTGCAAGCCAGCAAAAAATTTTGGATCCCCACGCATGATGCCCTGCTTTGCCACCATTCCCGCTGCCACCAGTGTCTGCCAGGGGCCTGCTCCCATGGCCCCACCCTAGGGGGTAAGCCAGGGCAAGATATGAAGGATCATGGGGAGGGGCACCTGCCCGGTGCCCCTGCCCATGGGGGTAAGCCTAGGCATGGGGGGATGGGTGCGTGGGCAGGGCTGAGCTCCCTTCGGGGAGTGGGGGGGTGCTGGACCATAAAAATAATAATAAAAAAAAGAATCTGGAAAACAAAAATGTGATGATGGGAATGAAAAGGCATAGTAGGAGTGAAGAAGCAGAGAAGCCCTCATGTGGAGACTAATTAACATAACCTAGTAAGAAGGCTTAAAGGTGACAAGTGTGGGGGAAGGAAAAAGAGGTAGAGACAACTGGAGAAAATGAAAATAGATGTATACACATAGCTGAAATGGCCATGTGAGTATGCCCAGCCCCCCCCACACACAAACATACACTGGATGGAAATGTGTGCAGGCATACTGCAGACCCTGCAATCCCCTTGAGTCCGTATTTGGACTGCCTGATCCAAATATTTAAAAGAAGCAGCTTTTACTAGAACTAGAGGACATGATGGAGCAAGAACCCACTATTTCCCAGAGACAAATCAACAAATAGATCTGACTTATTGACCCTTCTCTAAATTAAATAATGACAATTGAAAAATGCTTTACTTCTGCTCTTCCTGAATTGAATTAAATACATCCTTATTGCCAAGCATAATTCTGTTTAGCCAATAAATTGAGTGTGTCTTGCTGTAAAATAGTTAAAAGATACATTTAAATCAAAAATGATTATAGCATTTTTGCAATATATAGTTGTAACATTAACATTTTACAGATTCAAAAAATGTCTTGTTTTAAAACTAGCTATAGAATCGGGAAAATGTATTTGAGGAAGTGAAAAAGAACACACTTCAAGAAAGCAGCAGGCTAAACCACAGTTTACTCTATAGCACATAAGTTGTATCATTAGCATTTGTAAGTTGCAAACATTATTATTATTGAGTGTACCTTATAAACAGTTTGAAGATGCATTTAAAACAAGAATGATGATAGCTTTTGTGTGTCATTAACAGTTTACTGTTTTAAAAGAAAAAATATATCTGCATGTCTTGTTTGAAACTAACTGTAGAAGGAGGAGATTTTATTTGAGGAAGTAAAAAAGAACACATTTCAAAAAGGCTTCATGCTTAAAGGCTAAACCACAGTTTCCTCTGTAGCAAAGAGAGTTTTGAACTAAGATATTTTTGTTGCCACCTTGCATAATGTTACAAGAAATGTGTCACGGGGAATACTTCTACAAGAAATGTGTCACAGGGTATACTTCTGGAAGAAGTGCATCACGAGACACACTTCTACGAGAAATGTAACATGAGGTACATCATGTGCCATCAATCCAAAACACATATACATTTAGACCCCATTTAAGCTAAAGGAGAGCAGAAGAGAGGAATGAGCTGTGACAGCATGTCCTTCTGCCTAGGACTTCACTTAAGACATCAAGGCATGGCACTGTGTGTTATGAATTGCTATTATCTCTGATATGGAGCAGGGAAGGATGATACTTGCATTTTAAGTTATTTTATTTTTACTTTTACTTTATTGTATGATTGTATCTAAAAGTAGGAGAGGCTTCCTCTCCAGTTAATCATACATTGTTTGCTTGCACTGCTGATCCAAATGATGTTAATTCTGCATACCAGTTTTAAGTAAAGAATTAAGACAAGATGACATTTCCTGGCATTTCTTTTTGGTTAAATATTTTTACTTATAAAGCTGTTGACTTATAATACAAGGGTAAAGCTTAATTGTGACTATTGGTATATATAAGTGGTACAAGAATATTAAAAGAAAAATAACTATAAAGGATTAGGATAAGGTCATTTTAATCAGACAAATAGACCAGACCATGATTGAGGTAGTGTGATTTTAACTGAACATGCAGCCAAGTGCATGCTAACATGCACACCTGGTTAGACTTCCCCATTCAAGCAAAATTTCTGAATGGGGTGGTTGCTCCTGAAGGTCAAGAGGTCGGAAGGCCGTCCCATGTACATGGAGTAAACCCAAGAAGGCAAGCTGGTGTTCAGGTCTGAACCCTAGCCAGCACAATATCCACACATGCAAACATACTATGCATACATGCAAGCAAAGATATGATGGGTGTGTGTGAAAAAGATAGACTATGATGGTAAACCAAAAAGTGGCTGAAAGATGTTAGTAGAAAAAAAGTCTGTCATTTAAACTGGAGGGCTGCTGTGAGCCTAGGTTGATGAACAGCTTGGTTTCCATGTTTTTTTCTTTGGTTAGCATCCCGGGAAGCCTGCTGAAGGACACAAACAGAAAGATCATTGACACTGTAGTCCCTGGAGGAAAAGTGGGATACAATGGGTTTATCAGTGTTTCCATTCCTGACTGCCCTGTAATGTTCCCTGAATCAGTCAGCCAGGCATCTGCCAGTTTCTCTGATGTAGATAGCTGCATACTTCCTGCAATCAATACAATGGGCCTGATTCCAGAAGGGGTGGGCGCAGGGCTTGTGGCAAGCCCTGCATCTGCAGCAAGCCCCGCAAATGCATCAAGGCTCCTGGACGCAACCCTGCACTATTCCAGAAGTGTTGATGCATTTTTGACAGTCTACCTGCTTTACAGCAGCCTGCCCCATTGCCAGGGTTCACCCATGGACACAATGTTAGACCATTGGGGAGATGGTCTAACTTTGTGGCTTTGGGGACTTGTGGCATCGGCTTCTGGAATCGTATGTTTGACACAAGTCAGCACCTACATCAAACACTGTGTCACAAGTCCGCTGTGGCCTTCTGTACCCATTCTGGAGTCGGGCCCAATATATCACATTACTGGAAGTGCATGAGAACTCCTTGGTGATGTGAAAAATACCTGTGGGACCCTGAATTTCAGTGACACTAGACATAAATTTGCAGGTATAACAGTGAGTTTTGTTGTAATCTTTGGTACCTGGCATGAAGAAATTGTTAGGAGTATGTAGGCTGCTTCATACCAGGAGATTTTGCAGGTTGGGTGGTCAGTGGTAGGAGGCAATTGGTGGCTCTGTAAAGGAAACTTGGATATTAGGGTCAGCTTGCAGGATAGGGAAGTTCCTAGTGATAATCCTTTGAAGAGAAAGTGTATTATGGTGGAAGGGAAGCACTAGTGGAATGCGTCATTGTTGTGTGATAGTATCCCTGCTATGAGGGTCAAGGTTACAGGGCATATTACAGACACGGGAGAGTGCTCTGTCCACTGTGCTTTTTGCGTATCCTCTGTTGATAAAATCAAAACAAAAAATCTGTGCATTATTTGATCCTGCTCAGGAAAATCATCAAAGTCTAAGAAACTATCCAAATTATAGGAGACCTGTGCAAGTTTAATCTTCAGTAGCATAGTATAATGTTTGGTTATGTTTATATTTTAAAGAGAATCTGTCTAAATATGTTCTAAACTCAGCAGTTTTAAAGTATGTATTATGCCTTTCAGCCATGGTGAAAATGAATGGTTTTGTTCCCAAATCATCTTTTCTTCCAGGCATTTTTTAGTCATTCTTTTAGGGTCGGAATTAAGGCACTTGACCCAGTGGGTCATTTTTGCAGATATTGCCAGGTACTTCACCATAACCCTTCTCAATTCTGATCTAACTCTCTCTGCTTGTGTGTGTCTGGATGTCTGTAAAACTGATCTGTAGAGATATGTAAAATGTTTTTCTATTTGGTCAAATTTCCTATCAGACCATATTTCAGCCATATATAGGGCCACCTTATTCATTTTCATCTCAAATGCCCATAATGTAGAGATGAGTGAAAAACCTCCAGACCTAGCACTGAACCTTAACATACTGTAACATTTTTAATCTGTACTAATTTATTTGCTGTGTAAGTGTTATGTTTTGCCCAACTATAGTAGCTGGAAAAAGAGTCTTAGATAACAATTATTTGAGACAATATCCAAAGGTATATGATTTAGTTACCATTTCCAGTTTGACTTTGTTTTGCCATAGATTAAAATTTGGATTTTCTTAGTTTTAATGTGTAGTCTATTTTTATCACAATATTTCTCTAATAGGGCAATTTTTTTCCTTAGTCCTGCAGGGATAGAAGATATATGGAACACAAGCTGAACTGTGTCTAGATACTATGGGAGCATATATTATAGCCCCATACATGTATACCTGCCAGCAAAGATAATCTAAGTACATTTAAGCATCACCCCCTCCTCAGTCCTGCTACAATCTGCACAGAATGCCTGCAGCCCCATTCCTTAACTAGCATAATTATATTATTTTTAGGGGCGAGGCTGCAGCACTCAGTGACTGCTTGGCTCGTACACGGATTTTGCAAGCCAGGCTTTATGAAGGAAGTAATTCTTTTTGTAAGTAACCAACAAATGTGATATATGGCTCAAATAGCTCCTAGGGCAGGCAATTCCATTGTATGGGTTGCCTGCCTGGAGCCAACAATTATGTCAGTTGTTCTTTAACTGTATCTGAATAAGTGACATGAAAAACTGTTGTTTGCATTGTTTTGTTTTTATGGGCAGCATTCTGTTACAGTTGTCTTCATGGAACCAGAAATGTGGAGTTTTAAAGTTTTATACATAGCTACCAATTAGCACAAATTTCCTGTCTCCTATAAGGTTCTCTTATGGGACAGACAGGCTGGGGCTACCATATCAACACTGCCACACTTACAAAACCCAGTAACATCACACATTGGATTTTCAGAAAATGGAAGCCTAACTTATGACTCTGCCAGGGTCATCGAAAAACAGAACAACTATTATATTAATCTGCCCCATCTTTATTTAAATCCCCCTGCTGAACCAATGTTGCCAAATGATCTAAAGAGTTTTTATTCAGAACAAAGCATTTCACACTGTACTGATTGTAGGACAATAGGATCCCAACAGTGCCCCATTCATATTTTGTAAAAAAAAGGATACAAGAAGTGTACAAGGGGGTGAGGATATAGCATGCACCAAGCAGGAAAGGGATCTTGGGGTTATCATCTCTGATGACCTCAAGATAGGGAAACAGTGTGACAAGGCAGCAGGTAAAGCAAATAGGATGCTAGGATGCATAGGCAGGGGCATCACCAGCAGGAAAAGGGAGGTCATAATTCCACTATACAAGACACTAGTGAGGCCCCACCTGGAGTACAGTGTAGAGTTCTGGAGACCTTACCTACATAAGGACATAGACAAGGTAGAGAAGGTTCAGAGGAGGGCAACAAAGATGGTGCATGGATTGCATCACAAGTCCTATGAGGACAGGTTGAAGGAACTGAACATGTACTCCCTGGAGGAGAGGAGGGAGAGAGGGGATATGATAGAGACATACAAGTATCTAGGGAGGCAGTATAGTGCAGTGATTTAAGGCTCTGAGCTGCAAATCTGATGACATCCACCAGACCAGACCTGGGTTTGAATCCCACAGCTTCCACTTCCATACTGTGTGACCCTGAGCAAGTCACTTAACTTCCCTGTGCTCCCAGGTTGCACCTGTAAAAAAGCTTTCAGCTTAGTGTGTCTCACCTGGTTAAATAACTAAAAAAAAAAATATATCTTACAGGGAGGAACAGGGTGCAGGAATACACTATTATTAAGCAAAAAAGATGTTCCAGAACTAGAGGGAATGGGATGAAGTTGGAGGGAGGACGATTCAGAGGAAACGTGAGGAAGAATTTCTTCACAGAACAGGTGGTGGACAAGTGGAACACCCTGCCAGAGGAAGTGATGGGGGCTGAAACAATCATGGGATTTAAGAATGCATGGGATAGACATAAAGGAATTCTGGAGCTCAGGGGTAAGGGGCAACAGACGTCTGGGAAAACATAAACTGAATTTACAAGCTCAAATGGGCAGACTGGGAGGGCCATAGGCCCTTATCTGCTGACACTGTCTATGTATCTATGTATCTATGTAAGTGCTTAAAGCACTAAAATTGCTGAAGACCAATAGGCCAAAGAACTGGACAACATTGAAACCATTTTTTTTAAATCTGGAGCCAATGTATTTGCTCCAAACATGGCTTGCTTTTTACATTTGATGCACAAGCAGCAAAAATGTTCTGGGCTGAGTACAGGGGGATTTGGGAGGTGTGTTACTGCTGAGACCATTGCAGTTCACAATACCAGGGGCTCAGCAGTATACACCGATGACCAGGCACTGGGGTCTGATGCAGCTCTTGGCTTTGTAAGCAGAACTTCCTGTACTTCAAAGGACTGAAGCCACTCCAATCAGAGAGGGCTTTGGTTCTTTGATCTGCAGGAAGCCGCATCAGCAATCAGCTGAGTGGCTTTCAACTTCAGGAGCCAGTGTTTGGATCTGTGAATCTGGCATGTGCATTAGCATCCATGCTAATGCCCATGCCCAAAATCATGGAAATTCCTGACATTCCAACAAAGAAAACCATCCATTGATGTCTATTGCTGGCACTCCATAACTGTTCTTCCCTCACCCGACCCTCTCTCTCAGCACCCACCACCCCACTCCCCCAACACACATAACACTGACACTGGAGGTGCCCAATCCCCCAGTGCCATTTTTATTAAATATATGGCCTCTAATAAATAAAAGCATCCATCAATGTCTGTTGTTGGCACCCCATAACTTTTCTCCCCCCACCCAACCCTCTATCTCAGCAGCACCCACCACCTCACCCCCCCCAAAAAAACATAACACTGACACTGGGAGTATCCAATCCCCCAGTGTCATTTTTATCAACTATATTACCTGTAATGAAGAAAACTGTCCTTCGATGTCTGTTGCTGGTGCCCCCTAACTGTTCTTCCCCCCACTAGACCCTCCCTCTCAGCACCCACTCTCTCACCCCCCCAACAAACATAACACTGACGCTGGAGGTGTCCAATCGCCCACTGTCGTTTTTATTAAATATATTTCCTGTAATGAAGAAAACTATCCTTAGACGTCTGTTGCTGGTGCCCCCTAACTGTTCTTCCCTCCCACCTGACCCTCCCTCTCAGCACCCACTCCCCCAACAAACATAACACTGACACTGTGGGTGCCCCATCTCCCAGTGTCAAAACCTGAAATAAAGAAAGCTTTCCCTCAGCGTTCTCTTTTAAATACCCTGCAGAAAAGAAAATGGTCCATTGATGTCTGTTGTAGCCACCGCCGTAATTTCAACCCCCCCATTTAATTTTTTTAAATGCCTGTAAAAAAGAAAATGGTTCATCAATGCCTATTACAGCAGCCCCCATCCCCCCCCTGCTGTTTCTAACACTGACACTGGGGGTGCCCAATCCCCCAGTGTCCACTGCTGGTGCCCCTGTAACTGTTACCCCCACCGGATCCTCCCACTCAGCAACCATCACCCCACACACCTCCAAATATAACAATGGCACTGGGGGTAACCAATCCCCCAGTGTCAAAACCTGAAATAAATAAAACCTTCCCTCTGCATTTAAAAAAAAAAAAAAACCCTGTAAAAAAGAAAATGGTCCATTAATGTCTGTTGCTCCATTAGTTCCCCCCACCCATCCCTCTCACTCAGAAGCCACCACCTCACCCCTTCCAAGCCCTTACTTATCCACTGGGAGTCCTACACCATGA
The DNA here is from genome assembly GCA_016271365.2 of Neoceratodus forsteri. Classification (NCBI taxonomy): domain Eukaryota; kingdom Metazoa; phylum Chordata; order Ceratodontiformes; family Ceratodontidae; genus Neoceratodus; species Neoceratodus forsteri. Next base: position 1,562,689,776 of record CM057449.1, read on the forward strand.
TCTTCTCTGCACCGCAGACACGTCTTCACTCTTCAAAACCAGACTGCGAATGGAGGAAATCAGGTATGCAGTTCAATGTATTTCAATGGGGTTTTGAACTTAGTAGCATAACTTGGCCATTTTTGAATATTTTTACCTAAATTTTCAACATACCTTTTTTGGGACATCACCTCATGAACAATGCAAGTGATGTTAGGTAAATCTGTCCTGAAAGGTGATTTTGTGGATGCTGCACAAAATCATCTCTCAAGCAGAAGTTGGAAATGTGCTCTACCCTTGTTCATAAGATGGTGTCATTTATTTCTTTTATTTATTTCCTTTTTGTTTACCAGGTAGGTGAGCTGGCCATAAAATGACTATTTTCAGTCACGACCCAGGAGGTTACAACATAGATAGATCAGCAGGTGCAGCATACAAAACATAGCATGCAAAGCACAGTAATGCATTGTAAACATTCCACAGATAGGAACAGGTACTGTATGAACATAGACATGGGTTCAGCATATGATGGCATGTAGCAAAGGAATAAATAAGAAGATACATATTTCTATCTAACTAACACAGAGTGAAATCAAGGCAGCAGGTAACATTACAAAAAACTATTTGTACAGGGATTGTGTACAGTTTATAACACAGAGACAAGTACACATATTAAGAGAACCAGGGATTGCCATGAACATAGGTACAGGCAAATGGAAGTGCAAAGGAGTAGTATCAGATATAAGACCAGGTAAGGGAGTGGTAGGCACCTAAAATAATGGTTGGGACAAACTGAGGCTTAAACAGAAAAATAAGAGGGGGGAGGGAATAAGGACCGGAAAAGGGAGCAAGGGCAGCAGGAGGGAGGGACGGTAATTGGCCGAAGAACATGGAGGCTGAAAACATGAGCAGGCACTAGAGTCAGTTAGGAAAGTGCAAAGCACTTTTTTAAAAAGGGCATGGGAAGGTGCCTGCCGCACTAATAAAGGGAGTGAGTTCCAGTGCTGAGGAGCATAGTGTGAGAAAGCTTGGGAAGCTTTAGAGGTTTTACACCTCAGGACTTGCAATAAGGATTTGTCAGCTGACTGTAGGCCATAGGAGGATGTTTGAGGGGTCAACAATACTGCTAGACTTGTAGGAGTTTGCATCCTGATTACATTACCCACAAGGAAGCCACCAGAAAGGAGTCTCAGTGTGGAGAGTGGTAACCAATTGGAATCAGAATGTAGTAGACAGTGGTGTCCCAGCTGCGAAGTGTAGTCTTAGGTACAGATGCATACGTGATGACACCATAGGTTAGGGCTGGGAGTAGTATACCATGGGCAATAGCCAATCTAGCAGAAGGAGTTGGCGTGTAACTGCAATGCCTAGCTTAGAGTTTAGCAATTTGTAAGTAGATTGTATGTGGAGGTCGAAGTTGAGAGACTTATCAAGGGTTACCCCAAGACATTTAAATGAGGTAACTGTACAAATCAGGGAGGACCAAGGGCAGGTGATCTGGATGTCCTGTTTGCAGGTTTGGCTGTAGTCCTAAATAACATTGCCTGGGTTTTAGTTACACTGAGGACCAGTTTATGGTTTGAGAGACAGGTCTGGGCTTTATAAAAGGCAGAGGAGAAGCACGAGTTGATTTCAGAAACATTTTTGGAGCTGGTGCATAATACTACATCGTCAGCATACAGGAGGGATGAGCAGGAGGTGAGACCAGAGGTGATGCTGTTAATGAAGATTGAGAAAAGGAAGGGTCCCAAGATAGAGCCATGAGGGGACTCCAATGTTTACTGTAGCCTGGTTTGAGAGGGTGGAGTTGTACTTCACAATTTGAACCCAGTTTGACAGGTAGCTACTAAACCAAGCCACGACAGGTGTTGTAAAGCCCAGTGATTTCAGGGATGAGAGAAAGATGGGATGATCAGCAAGGTCAAATGCTGTAGTCATGTCAATGAAAACTGCACCAGCAAGAAGGCCAGTGTCCATGTCAGTAAGAGTGTCAGTGGTAAATTTGAGCAGGGCAGTGGAGGTACTATGGCTCTTTCGGAAACCATCTTGGACTGAGGAGAGAAGGTTATGTTTCTGCAGGAAATCAATGGTTTGGGCAGAAACCAACTTCTCAAGGATTTTGCTTTGTACTGATAAGATTGCAATGGGTCTATAGTTTGAGGGGTCTCTGGTGTCACCTTTTTTGAACACCAGTGTGACTCAGGCAATTTTCCAGATGTCTGATACATGACTCTGGCAAAGGGATACGTTAAAAATCTGAGCCAGGGGAGAGGCTATTAGAGGGGCATTGCTCTTCAATAGTCTTGGTCATAAGAAGGCTATGTTGAAAATTTGGTGTAAAAATATTAAAAAACAACAAAGTTATGAACCAACTTCTAGTTGTGGCTCACTCAGCATGGCAGCTTGAATTCTACAGCTCCCTCCTTACTTCACTTTATTTCCCTAAACTCATCAGATTCTGTACTTTTTGGACTTAAAAGTCTTGTCTAAAGGGGACTTCTCAACTAAACACTCATATCTGCATAGAATAACACAAAATACCTCAAGAAATGAAAGAATATCTGCAGCTCACTCTTGGAGACGCTTCAGACGCGGAGCAGTCGCAGATCTCGGCAGATACTGAAGCCCATTCTGATGTCACAGCTACTCCTAGCTCTAAGCAAAGTAGAAATAAAAATAAAAAGATGAAACTTGATATAATATACAAAGAGCTTTTATCATTAGGCAGCTGTACTCCGAACTTCGCCTAGATGTGGTGACACTGGAACAGAACTGATGATTCTGAGAGGTAGTTAACTGCTGTTGAAAATCAGGTCGACAACCTGGAGGAAATGATTAAGGTTCTTCAAGATCAGTAAGCAAGCATTCAAGTTCGTCAAGTCAATGCTGAGATCAGAGCTTGGCGTAAAAATATCAGAATTTACTGTATTCCTGAGGGATCGGAGGGGCAGGACATAGTCTTCATAATAACTGTACTCTGTACCACTCTTGAACTACCCTCTGATCTCCCTCTGGACATGGAGCAAGTGCATTGGGCCCCAAACTGACACAGCTTAATGCTCGACCCAGGTTGATAATTGTCAGATTTCAAAGTATGCTGTAAAAGAGAAGATGCTGCTTATCCCCTGGAGGAGACAGAAAGTCTTTTATGGGTAGAGAAGAATATTCCTTAATAATGATTACGTCCTGGAGATTATGAGGAGCTACAGAGCCTATGCTGAAATCCTCCCGGTCCTGAAAGAAAAAGGCTACAAATTTCTGACCCCATACCCTGCACATTTGATTGTTCAGCTCCCAGAAGGACGCAATAGATTTTATTCAGCTGAGAAAGCTTGACAGGAATTGACACAGCTGAGTCTCCAGTTTTCTTCTAGAGTGAGTGCTCATCCCTTTACAGAAGCTCAGCCTTCGCGATGGAAAGCAGTCTCCAGCCCTAGAAGTGCATGACTTCCTCAGGCTTAATCTGATACACAAACTGCTCCCACCTTGCTTCATTTCGGAGGTGTGCCAGGAGTAAAACCTGAGGGAGCAGCTCAGAAAATTTATTGATAGACTGTGCATTACTCCGGTCAGCTAGCTGGGTTCATTCATCTGTGCTCCGTTGATCCTTTTTTATCTTTGCTTCACAAGACGTACGCTAGCAGGGCACTTCTCAGAGCTCAGTCAGGGACTTGTCTGATTAGACAGAACCACACCTTGGAATTATTATTATTATTGGAAATCTGCTCTGTGAAAGCTCCTAAGTTTGACACAATCTAGAAAGAAAGCAGGTACTGCAATAGGCTGGAACTTTAGTCCTCGGTTAAACAGATGCCAATCAACATCGTTTTCTGTTCATGCTTGTATTGGTACATTTGGCATCGGAGAACAGGCTACAAACCTTAGGGTTTCTGGCAGAACTGGAAAGTTAATTTGCCTTATTATTGATATATGTTATTATGGTTCCAGCCATCATAACCCCCCCTCTTTTTTTTCCCTAGGTTCTGCCTTTTCCTGTGGAACTCTGTAGAACTTGGTGCTACACACTTCCATAGCTGATAATACTTTTCTAACTTACAATCTAATTGAGGACATTATACATATTTTGGATATACAAAAAATGTCTATTACTGCTATATATTAGCTAATGGTTTTAGTAGCCCCCAGAGTTATTTGTTCTATGCTAACGTTTAAAGATTATTATGATCTTTCAATTCAGATTTTGAGTTATTATCAAGTACCCCACTCTTGCAGAAATGCTATCGGGAAATAATTTCCCTCTTTTTTTTCTGTTTGTTTGGGAGGGCTGCTTGATCTGTAGTAAGATACATTTCTCGAAGACTATATAATGAAGAGGTGCTGTTATGCTATTCATATTCTTTAATACTTTCATATGTGAGGGAAGGGGAGATTGTTCCGATGGTTGAGTGTACTATGCCCCTTTTTGTGCTTTTTTTAATTTGCATAGCACTATTTTGTTTTTTCCCCAAACCCCATTTATAGGGTGAGATTCACCTTCTGGAGGCCCGGAGGCAATTTTACCCCAGTTTACCTCCTGAGCTTAGCACTTTTTATTGCACTGAGCTCATAGGGAGATCTTGGTCAATCTCCCCTGCCTTGGAAGTACAAATGACATTACCCAGGTTTATGCTTTGTAGTCATGAGAATGTACCCTCTAACCAGGATTTTAGCATGCTGGGGTTATCTCCAGTTGTAAATAGTTGAGTGGGTGGGGGGGGGGCTAGTTGAGCTCAACCCTGCTTTTATCCATTTTGCCCTGTTGGCATTTATTTTATTAATGTTTACAAAGTTTATCGATGTTTGGTTACTAGATTTTGAAGTTTATGTTATAACACAGAGTGGATTGACCCATCAAATTTGTATTACGAGTGGACTCCCATGGGCCCAGGTGGGGTTCCCGGGTTCTTTAAGGGGGAATTCCTTCTGATATTGGGACTTACTGTGGGTCTCCAGAGAGAACACTTAAGTTATTTCTGCTTCTACTGTTTTGTTTGTAAGGGGCTTCCTTGTTTTGGTTTGAATGCAATTCAGACCTATATCACAAAATGTATCCTCCCTCATTTTTCTCTAAAATGTCTGTGTCACTGGTAAAGGTACTCTCCTTTAATATTAATGGGTTAAATAACCCGGTAAAACGTTCTAGAGTCTTTCAGTACCTTAGAAAACATAACCCAGATATTGCCTATTTGCAAGAAACCCACTTGACCCCAGTAGAGCACTTGAAACTTTCATGGGGAGGAAGATACTGGGTTTTCGCCTCTTCCTATACAAAAGGCAAGCACAGGGAGGTCACAATTCTGATCCCAGCTTCTACATCACTAGTTATCCACCAGGAATATGCAGATCCCTCTGGAAGTTTTGTGATACTGACTGGGCAGCTGTATGACAAGCCTGTTACTCTAACCAATGTATATTTCCCCCCACAGGCTCCGCCTATTAAGCTTTGTACTTTTTAAATAGGCTTTTGGACATGCTTCAGGGGTATTTAATAATGGGGGGAGATATAAATTTAACACTAAATTCACATCTGGACTCTTCTGCTCCCACACAGCATAGAATGTCTGCCTCCCAGAAGTTATTTCGATACCAACAAAATGCCCTGGGCTTAACTGATGTCTGGAGATTTTTTCCCCTAATACCAGGGCATATACGTACTACTCGCCCCATTTTCACACTAGCTCCCATCTGGACTATTATTTTGTTACCCAAGAGCATACAGATTGGCTTAATGACATTATCATTTATCTACAATTTCTTTCTGACCATTCATACTTGCTTTTGAAGCTGGACCTGGGATGCCCCTGTAAGGTTTCGCATTGGCATCTTAATTTTTCTATGGGATGATACGTTTAAAAAAAATGATCATTTCCTGGCTACCACAGATTATAGTGGACAATGCTGGCTCAGATACTACCTCTAGTATCATGTGGGACACATTACAATTGGTGACTAGAGGTGACATAATAGCCGATGCATCCCTCAAAAGAAAACAGTATGAGGCTGCCTATAAACAATACGCTGTGGATTTACGGTGCCTCCAACAAGCTGTACACTCTCATAGAACAGAGAAATAAACCTGCATATGACAATTAAAAGTGTAATTACAAAAGATCGTGGATGATAAGGTCCAGCAGGCCTTATTTTATTTAAAGAAATATAATTATGAGTGTGGACCTAGAGGTGCCAGATATCTAGCACGAAGGCTCCGTGTGCAGAAAGTGGCTTCATGTATTTCACAGCTTTATTCCTTATCCCAGGATTTGGTTGCATTATCAACTGCTGATATACTGATGATATTTCAAAATTATTATGCTTATCTGTATGCAGCATCTGCACCCCCAGACAATCATTGCATGGCTCAGTTTTTTTCCAAATTTCTCTCCCAAACAGTTCTCAAGAACAATGGGACTTATTATTAGCTCATGTTACACTTGAAGAGATGAAGACAGTTATCTCAAGTGCCAAAATGTTGAAGTGCCCTGGACCTGATGGTTCACCATCACAGTGGTATAAAGATTTTTTTGAAGCAATTGGCCCCTTTCTTCTGGCCACATGTCAGGAGGTACAGGAGGGTGGACCTCCTTCCCCACTTGGGCCTAGGCAATGATTTCTCCTATTTTAAAACCTGGTAGAGACCCTAAATCACCCTCATCGTATAGACCTATTTGCATATTAAATATGGACTATTAAATATTTATGTCAATCTGGGCTTATCACCTTGAAGTTGTACTTCCATCAGTTATTCATCCTGATCAATAGAAATTTATTTGATCCAGACAGACATCTGATAACATTCATAGAACTATATATTTAATGGTCTATACTAATCAGAGAACAATACCGGGAGCCTTGATCAGCTTAGACACTGACAAGGCCTTTAATCACGTATCATGGCCTTTCTATGTGAAACTCTAACTCAGTTTGGTTTTCCTGCAAATTTTACTCATTGTCTCATGGACATTTACGTGGACCCAAAAGCATTTATTCAGGTTAATGGGCAACTTTCCATCCCTAGCCTATTAACTAGAGGCACACGTCAGGGTTGTCCCCTTTACTTTTTGCTTTATACATTGAACCCCTAGTGGCAGCTATTAGTAACTCAGAGGGGACAGAAGGGATTACTCTTGGAGGTTGGAACTTTAAAGTTTCCCTCTATGTTGTTGATGTTTAGTTGACACTTTTAGATCCTGAAAAATCTGTCCCATCCTTATTTGAAATACTGCAGTCATATGTGGCACTTTCTGGATCTGTATATTTCTAATGTCCTTGTTTCCACCAAGGGATCCTATTCCCTTAGAAGATACTCTTGCCTTTCATTCGACATTCCCAGGCTCGGAACTTGGCATGGTATCTCTTCCTTAATTTTACTCTCTCCCTTCCTTTTGGAATAGTATCCAAAACTCCCTAAAACTTTTGCAACTTGTCAATATGGCTACCTTCAAAATGTAACTTGCCCTCCTCTTAAATTAAGCTTGCAACTGTTTCTGCAAGCCTTAGTACTTAAGCTGGATCTCCCTCTCCCATCCATCGTTATCCTTCTTTTCCCCTTTTTTAGCATTGCTTTAGCCCTTCCTCCTCCTCCTAATCCATTAAGTAGGATTCGAGCTGCTCATGACCTTTATCTCCCCTTCCCCCTCCCTTGCTCCCTTGCTCCCTACCTCTACCCCATCCCTCCACTCCTTGCCTCCCCTTCCCCTAGCATCTCTTATTCACTCGGTGTCCTTATCTGGCTTCTCTCCTCTCCTCTCTTCTTCTCACCTTTTCCCCACAAAACCTCTGCTACCCTCCCTTCCTTCTTCTCCTCTCTTCTCTGCTCCTTCTTCCCATAAAACTTCTGCTCCCCTTCCTTCCTCTTCCCCATTGCTTATCCACCTTCCTTAATTGTAGATGTTGTACATATTGTTCCATTGTATTTAGCTTTTTATTGTATATCAGCATCCATATATCCTTTTCTTGTACTTTTTATTTTATTATATTGTTCATGTTGAGTGTCAGTTTTGTACCTTGTCCACCCAGGACCATCTTGCAAATGAGTTTTTTCTCAATGGTGTTACTCCTGGTTAAATAAAGATTGATTGATTGATAAATATACAAAAGACAGAGGTACTGGCACTCAATTTTTCACCTTGACAAGAGTTAAAGAAGCTGTTTCCCTCTCATTGCAATCGTTGCAAAATAAAGTACTTAGGGGTATATTACCCCGAAATCTGGTTAATTTGGAACTGGTCAATTATGAACCTTTGACTCAATTGATTGAAAGGGATTTGAGTGGCTGGACCCACCTCCACTTAACCTTTTTTTCCAGAATAGATGCCATTTGTATGACAATACTACTTAAATTACTCCATCTATTTCAAACCCTCCCAGAAGTGCCCACACAGTTTTATTTCACATCCCGGAATAGGAATGTTTCCAGATTTGTATGGGCCGGACATCATCCCTGTATACACTGGACACTGTTACAGTTACCGATGGACAGGGGAGGCCTAAATCTCCCTAATCTTCAAGAATATTTTGCAGTGGTGGTCTTTAAAATTATACTGTTATGGCTTAATCCCGCATACGAGTCAATTTGGAAACAGATAGAGTTTGTATTAAATGATATGTTCGATATTGGCCTGATAGTTTTTGCCCCACTGTCTTCTTCCCCAGATTTTAAGCTTTCACCTTTGGTACATATGATACTCTTCAAGGTTGGTACAGACTTAAAGCTTGTTCAGCATTGGCACTTCCTTTTTATTTTGTTAGGTTACTAAAATCAGTAACAGATGTTTACCTGCAGGTTTGGACCTTACCTTTCAAAGATGGCACTGGGTTGGTCTTTCATATATATATATATATATATATATATATATATATATATAAATTTCTAGATATTTCAGGGGTGGTCCCATTTGTTTATTTGCAGACATCCTACAAGCTCCCTTGACAAGATTATTTCTGTTATTTACAGGTGCGGAATTGTTTACTTCAAAAAGATTCTCATTTGACTTCTCTCCCAAACCCACCAACCCAAATATTGAAGCTTATGATTGATGCCCTAAAGGGTACACTTTACCCACACCTGATTGGCCTTGCCTATAAAGCCCTTAGAGATACTTGGACTGAAAATACCCAGTCTATCCATAGGGCATGGAATGTTGAACTCTTGGTAAATATAACCTATGAGAAATGGCTTGCCCCATAGCCCCTTCGATGAAGGCCTCACGGGCCCCTTATTGGAAGGAATTTATCTGGAAGAGCTGAGTTCGAGTCTTTCACACTCCAGGTTCAAGTCTTTCACACTCCTGCCAGCTAATTAAATACTTACCTCTTCATTATGGAGCCTGCTGGGAACTACGTGGAGAACCTAGGGCAAATTTTGCTCACAGTTTTTGGAATTGTCCAAATCTTCGTGCTTTCTGGCAGGGGGGTTGGTACTATTCTGAACCAACTAATATCACCAGACTTGATCTTATCTTCACAACTGGTACTTCTATACATTGGTTCAGATGGGGCCATTCCCCCTTCCAGAAGTATGCTTTATTTCTATATTGCAGCTGCCAAAAAAGCTATTACACGATTGTGGCCAACCCCGACCTCCCCTGTACTTGCTCAGTGGCAGTGTATTGTGAACGATATTTATTTAGAATGTATAATAGTACACCATCAAGGCTGTACTATCAAATTTGAGTTAATCTGGAGATTCTGGGTATTTTATATGTCAACTTAAGATGCATCCTTTGTTCCATGAAGGGCTGCTTTTGTATCATTATGATTATTCCCTATAAAACCTCCTTCTAGTCATCAGGTAGATGGTGGCTGGCTGAAGGTGATTTATTTTTTATAATGTAACAGAAATTCTTTCGAATTGTGTATGGAATGTATGATCTTGTAGCTTAATTTCTGTACTGTTGGACCTATGACAAGAGTCCTGATTTACACTATGTTTGTAAACCTCTCTGCATAATTAATAATAAAGAGTGAAAAAAAAAGTTATTAGCCTATGTTGAAATTAGTGAATGCAGGCTCGTAACTTTGGTAATTTTCAGTGTTTTGACCACAAATTTTAAACATAGCCATTTATTTACAGCACCTCATGAATGTGACAGCTGTCATTTTTCAAATCCTGGCCAAAATGTGTTTTCGCACCATGACAGGTGATTTTGAAGTCACTGCACAAAATTACCTTTCAGGCAGAAGTTGAATATTTTCTCTGTAGTTGTTCATTTGGTGGGATCAGAAGAAAAATATGTTGAAAATTTGGGGCAAAAATATAAAAAAAAAAACAAAGTTATGAGCCTACATTGAAATTTACGAACACAGGCTTGTAACATTGGTAATCTTTAATATTTTGACCCCAGATTTTAAAAATAGCAGTTTCTTCACAGCACATCATGAATGTGGCAGCTGTCATCTTTCAGATTCTGACCAAAATGTGTTTTTGTATCTGTAGCATGAAATGACGCTTCAGTGGTGCAGAATGATGTTTTAGCTGGGATTTGGAAATGTTCACTTACTGGGTTCATTAGGTGTGGTAATAAGAAGGCTGTGCTGAAAATCTGGTGTACAAATATGGTAAAATGCACAGGTTATAACTGAATGTTACACTATTTCAGCATTCACTTATAATTTTGCTAATTTTCAGTATTTTGGCTCCAACCTTTCAACATACCCATTTTTCCACACTACCTCATAAACGTGACATGCATCATTTTTAAAATCCTGGATGAGATGTGTTTTTGCACCTCTAGTGTGAAATGACATTTCGGCCAATATACCATAAATGGTGCATATCATGTCTATAAGGTGAATCCTAAAACAAGTATCTTCAAAATCTGGGCTCAAAATTGCAAAACACAGATTGTTTACCAAGTGTCAAACTTTCAGCATTGACAGATGCTTGTTTTAATTGGAGCCTGCAAAAGACATCTATCCCGAAACCTGGAGATTTTGTAAAATTGTCCCAATTTTCAAAGGAGGTGCTGCTTGCACACCTCTTACTAGAGTCCCATCGCCCTACTGCCAATAATCTCAAAGGTTTTTGAATGGATGGTATGCCAACAGGTGTGCATCTATACTGAAAGTCATGATATTTTCACAAACTGTCAACACAGATTTCAAAAGGGACAATTTATGGGCACTGCCCTAGTTGAACTGCACAACGTAGTGCCAAAATCTTTGGACTCTGGTTTGTACATGAGGGCAGTGTTCATAGATCTGAGCAATGCATTTGACCTGGTTAACCACTCTGTCCTCCTAGAAAGAATGGCCACTGAGAATGTCCATTGTGACTCTCCAGATTATTTCACTCTTTTTGAATAAACAGGAAAAAAGTGTTGCCCGGGGGTCCTCTTATCCTTACCTTGCTTTATCAAGGGAGGAGTCCCCTAGTGCTCAGTTTTGGGTCCACACCTTTTCAATTTATATGTAAACAGACTCCCAGAATTGACAAAACATTGTGAAATGAGACTACATGCAGATGGCACTGTTTTGGTCTCATCTGCTGAAAGTCTGAAAGAGTTGATAGCTAAACTGCAGATGTATTTTTTTTGGTCATGGAAGAGTGATTCACCATATATGGATTACTCATGAATCTGAAAAAAAAAAACTCAATACTTATAATTTGGAAAAAATAAAAACAGTGCCTGGGACAAGTCTTGTACCCATATTGAAATTTAAACATGGGCAACCAGTGGTCAATATGACCTGGCACATGTATTTGGGGGCAACAAGTCATCACTAATTAACTTATGTGGACCACATAAATTCAGTGGTTAAAAACAAACAAAAATTAGAAGCCTCCAGCAGAGTCTCTCATTACTTGCTAGAATTGTCAAAAAACAAACTTGCACAACAGCTGTTGCTCCCTGTCCTTAATTACAGAAGCCTAGTCTACAGACATTCAACCTTGACAGCTTTTCAAAAGACTGACAAGTTATACAACAAGATAGATTTATTTTTTTGTAGGTTCTGTTTATTCGCTGGGGGATCAGGGCATCTCTCAGGAGTGCCCAGTCAACCACAGCCTGTGTTCCCTACCTAAAACCATCTTCCTCCAGGGAGCACAGTTACTGAGCACCCTGCCCCTGAACCCAAGGAACCTTCCAGCCCTCTGGTCACCGCCTTGGGGAGGGGCCTGCCTCACTTACCTGGCAGCCTGTCTGAAATTAGTGGGTCGGTCCTTGGGTCAGTTCAAAGAGCTTGGAAGAACCCATTGAAAGGATGGTCCATCCTAGTGGGATGTGGGCTTTGGCTTCTGGGGCCTCTGTCACCTCCTTGTATCCTACGGGGTGTTTTCTACTTATGTTCTGTTATTCCAAGGCCCCAGAAGTGGTAGCACATGCATGTGAAGGTGCACATGTGCACTGCAGCTCCAGTCCCCAGCCTCATCTGCCCTCCCCTAGCCTAGCGCCAGGGTTCCTCGAATGTGATGCTGTCATCCAGCCTCCACCAGGAGGCAGCCAAACCCAGAGGAGCCCCTCAGATCCCTCCCGAGGATGAGAGCTGCCAGCTGGCAGTTCAATCAGCTCCTCATCCTCCTCCCCCCCGGCCCACCCCGACATCCTGAGTCCATATTCGCACCCGGATCACCGGCGTGGAGTGAGGTGTGGCATCCAGCGGCTCAACCCTCAGCGCCACTGGGCCAGGCAACAAGATAGCTTGATTTGTATTACCTTGTAGCTATCATACATATCACTGTCTGATGATTGAGCAACTTGGTTCCACACATTAAGATAGACCTACACTGGTCAAGCTGGCTATTAAAATCTTAAAACAAGACCCCAAACAGTTTTGTCCATGAAAGCTCTAAAAACACCAGGCATTCTTTTAGAAACTCAAATAATAGTAGCTTGCTTCAACTTAGTACCAAATTGAGATATGGGGACACTACTTTACAGGCCTCTGCAGCCAGTAAGTGAAATCATATTCCAACAGAGATTAGAGCAAAACATTCAACTGATGAATTCCAAATCAGCTCTCCAAAAAACAACAATTTTCCCAAGCAACTATAAAAGCTGAGATTCTGTTTAACATCCTTTATTCTTCGTGATAACCATAATACTGTATAGTTGTTTATTTATTCTTCTTAATTATGCTTGCTTGCATGCATGTGCAAGAAACATAGTGCCATCATCTGAGTTTTCGGAGGTGTGGCAGCCCTCTTCCAATTCAAACAGTGTGTTTGCAGGCACGGCCGTAGTTTTCCAATGGCTGCTGGAGCTGTCTATGACAGCAGTCGAAAATGCAGTGGCGTACAGTTGAAAGGGGGAGCTACGCTTCAGTGAGCAGCGATAGATGTCGCCTGCTCATGCGTCTCCCCACTACACACACACACACACATATGCATGCTGGGTGCTCGCCTCCCCACCACACACTGTATAGCTGACGGGGTGCCCAATCCCCGTCAGCTGTGCTGCACTCCCCCCCAAACAGAGTTCCACATGCCATGTTGGGTGCCCACCCCAACATGGCTACACATCGTATAGCTGACAGGGGTGCCCAATCCCCCATCGGTTCCACTGTCCCCCCCAGAGAGTACAGGGTGCCACGGTGGGAGCCCACCACAGCGTGACAACAGATGCTATCACTGACGGGGGTGCCCAATCCCCTGTCAGCTCCATGCCCCCCCAAACAGCCATCCTTGTGCCATGCTGGAGCCACCCCAGCATGGCAAGCGTCCATGTCGTGCGTCCTTTCTAAAAAAAACAAACCCCTGAAACACAAAATGGTCCCTCGCTGTCTCTGCCCCACCACGTGCCCACCCACTGCACCTGCCCTCCCCACACCTCTCCATCCCATACTTACCTCCGCATTCCAGCACGATGCTCTTTGGACTGGGAATACGTCTGCACTCTTCAAAGCCAACCGCGAACTGAGGAAATGCCGGTAAGCTGTATAATGGGATAGATAGGGTTTTTTCAACTTTGCTGCATATCTCAGGCATGTTTTTGGAATTTTTGCAGCAAATTTTCAACATGGGGTTTTTGGGACCCTTTCTCATGAATGTTCTCACTGTCATGGCGTTAATTGGGCCCGAAGGGTGATTTCGCAGACACTGCACGAAATCACCTTTTGGGACTGAGTAATGAAACAACACTGCCACTGTTCATAAGGTGGGCTCTCAAAAAGCCTATGTTGAAAATTTGGTGGAAAAATTCCTAAAAATGACTGTTTTATGAGCATGCGTTGCGCAGTTCCTATGCACACTCGTAAGTTTGCGAATTTTCAATATTTTCACTCCAGATTTTCAACATTGCCATTGTGCCACACCTCCTTATGAGCAGTACAGCTGTCATTTTTTCACATCTTGCCCAAAACGTGTTTCCGCCCATGTAGCGCACAATGGCGCAGTCGGTGTGAAAAATCAATGTATGGGAACACATTAAGAAAATCATAGTGACACTGTTCATGAACAGAGGTCTTAAAATGGCTATGTTGAAAATTTGATGAAAAAATTCCTAAAAATGACTGTTTTATGAATTGTCGTTCTTAGTTCCTATACTGCCTTTCGTGGTTCGTTTTCAATATTTTCACTCCAGATTTTCAACATTGCCATTTTATTACACTTCCTTATGAACAGTACAGCTGCCATTTTTCACATGTCGCCCAAAATGTGTTTCCACACATGTAGCGCACAATGGTGCAATCGGTGAGCAAAAGCAATGTTTGGGACAGATTAAGAAAATCACAGTTACACTGTTCATGAGCAGAGGTCTTAAAATGGATATGTTGAAAATTTGGTGACAAAAGTCCATAAAATTACTGTGTTACGAGTGAGCATTGCGCAGTTTCCATGCACCCTCGTAAGTTCATGACTAATATTTTCAGTCCAGATTTTCACCAGTGGCTTTTTTCCACACTTCCTTATGAACAGTACAGCTGTCATTTTTCACAACATGGCCAAAATGTGTTTTCACACTTTCAGTGCAGAGATGCATGGTCACTGTGGGAAATCACTGTTCGGGACAGATAAAGAAAATCACAGTGACACTGTTCATGATCAGAAGTCCCAAAATGTCAGTGTTGACAATCTGCTGTAAAAAATCCCCAAACTAATTACATTACGGGTGTGCGTTGCACAGTTTCTATGCACGCTTGTGACTTCACCATTTTTTTAAATATTTTTACTGCAGATTTGCAACATTGTCATTTTTTACACCTCCCCATGAACAGTACAGCTGTCATTTTTCACATCCTGTTCAGAATGTGTTTTTGCACCTGTGGTGCTAAATGCCGTAGTCGCTGTGCATAAGCAGCTTTCGGCTAACAAACTGATATTGCCACTGTTCATGAGGTGGGGGTTACAAAAAAACCATGTTGAAAATTTGGACTGAAAATACCAATGAATGCCTGAGGTGTTAGGGTTTCCAACCATAATGCCCCACCCTGTAGAGAATGACAGGCATCAGGGGTGTGACTTGGGATTCTTGCCTGTAATGCTCATACCATTCCACACCCTGCAGCCAGTGAGAGGCATCGAGGTATTCCTTGAACTCTTCGGCCCCAAAGTTCACTCCATTCTCTATACTGCACCCATCTCACGTATTTCCTGATGGAATGGGAGTGCCTGGGGCCAAAGACCCCCAAGGCACACCATGACACTTGTCAGTGCCTGCAGGGTAGGGTGTGTGGTGAAATGGCATGGCGTTATGCCTGATGACCCGAAGGCACACCCCAATGCCTGTCACTCTCTGCAGGGTGGTGGTGGGGTTGGCTTCAGTTCAATACTTCACTGCCATTCCTATTATGCAGCTCTGTAACTTCTACACTACCAATGCCAATGCCAGCAAGCAAACATTCGGCATCAATAAATGCTTGTTTTTATTTTGTGTTTATTGTTTTTTTCTGTCTAATGTACTGTACAAAGCAGGTCTGCAGTTGTAAATGGGATTTGACATCCTAGCAGAATGTACGGAATAAAAATAAAGTTTTATGAATGAATAAATGAATCTCACATTGTAGTACAAGGAGGCACAGCTGATCCTGCTATGCCAATGGCTTACACTGAGTCAGCATACCCTGCTTTGGGTCCATTTGGAGTCTTGGGGAATGGTCACTTGGAGTCTTGGGGAATGGCCACAGTGCTACTGGCAATTGCCCTGTACTCCAAAAGGCTGCTATACAGGAAGATCAAAATGGATCAATAATTAAGAACTCTTTCAAGGTCTGGGGACAAACAGTACTGGTGCAGGAGCAGGGCATGAAATTACTTCCCTTACACGATTGTGGAGGAACCTATCCCTCCTGCATTTTCTAGATGACTCAGGTCCTCCCTGTGGAAGACCAGGGAATACACAGAGTCACAGACCTTGTAAGGAAGGTTCTGGCTTCATCTGCCAAGTTCAATAAACCATTGACCTACCACATAGTCACTTCTTTGGATACTTCCAGGTCCGGCACAAAGGGTGGGTAGAGTGGGACTCCACTGCTTCCCCTCCTGTCCACTCTGTGGATGATGTTATGGCTGTGGATGTGCTCACAGGGTTGATGTCAAGACTTTACCAGGTACAGCTGGCCCTCACAGCAGATTAACTGTACAGATTGTACTGAGATATGTGAAAGAGCACACAAGGCCACCTATGCAACTAAACATAAATACATAAACTTTGTGTTTATCCACTAGACATACTTTACTCCTGCTACATTACACAGGCTCACATTCCAAATTCCAGATGAGTGCCCTAGATGCCAGTACTCAGGACAAATTTCCTACGTATGGTCTGAAACAGCCCTGGACTCACTCCATTTTTGGTTTCCAATGTTTAGTCATTGCAACTGGCTGCAAAGGTTACTGCCCACTCAGAGGCTGGCAAAAACCCATTACATACAAGGCAACTCCACAAATGGAGTGAGCACTCAGAGGAAGACAGAGGACATAAAAGACTGGTGAACAAGTTGGGTAGCATGGGCATCGGCCACAAGGTGGTAAACTGGGTTAGAAACTGGTTAGGGGACAGGAAATAGAGGGTGGTGGTAAATCTGGGGAAAGGGGGATGATCAGTGATGAAACTCAAGGATCAGTCCTGGGACCAGTCCTTTTTAATGTCTTCATTAGTGACATTGTGGAAAGGCTGCAGCGGAAGGTCTGCCTGTTCAAATATGTCACAAAGATCTGCAACAGGGTGGACACTCCAGATGGGGTGGAGAAAATGAGGAAGGACCTAGGAAAGATGGAAAAATGGTCCAAAGAGTGGCAACTGAGGTTCAGTGTGAAGAAGTGCAAAATCGTGCACCTGGGATGCAGAAACCCAGGCAAGAGCTACAGGATGGGGAGAGTTGCTCTCAGTCACCAGGGAAGAAAGGGATCTGCGGGTTATCATCTCAGATGACCTAAAGGTGGCCAAGCAGAGTACAAATGCTGTAGGGAGGGCCAGTTGCATGTTAGAGTGCATAGGAAGGGGTATCACTAGCAGAAGGAGGGAGATGGTGATACCACTATACAAAACACTTGTGAGGCCTCATCTGGAATATTGTGAACAGTTCTGGAGGCTGCACCTTCATAAGGACATAGGGTGGAGGTGATTCAGAGAAGGGCAACAAAAATGGTACGGGGCTTGCAACAGAAGATATATGAGGAGAGATTGAAAGACCTCAATATGTATACACTAGAAGATAGGAGGGAACTGGGAGACATGACTGAAACCTTCAAGTATGTTCATGGCATAAACAAGGTGAAAGTGGGCAACATCTTTCAGTATAGGAGAAGTACTAGAATGAGGGGGCTTGATATGAGATTGGAAGGGGCAGGATAAGGGGACATGTGAGGAAGTTTTTCTTCACAGAAAGGGTGGTGGATGCATGGAATGATCTGCCCCAGGAAGTGGTGGGAGCAAGCACAAATGGGAGGATTTAAACATGCATGGGATAGGCACAAGGGAACCCTAGAGGTGGGAAGGAGAAGCGAAAGCCGATGACCAAGTAGGATCAGCAGGTGATAATAAAGGTAGGGTATACAGGCAGACTGGATGGGCCTAGTGGTCCTTATCTAATGTCATTTACTATGTTACTATGTCACTATGACATAATAGCACCTGCTATTGGTGCCATATTACAAGGGCTAATAGCTTAAATGTCACTTTTTTACTCAAACGCCCAAGCACATGAACAAAATGTCCTTTTGACAAACTTGTTTATTACTATGATTTCACAGGTATATTATGCAAAGCCATATGGACAACATGCCCAGCTGGATAGCTCGCAGACAGTGTGCAAACAGTGCAGTTCATAAAGTGCTTAGAAAATAAGGCAAAATAATCCTCCTCTCACCCAGCTGCCAGCCATACCTGCCCCAGCGCTTTGCTCTGATGGACCTTTGTCAGGGGGCACAGCTAGGCAGTCTATTTTTGGACAGAAGTTCAACAGGTTGTCCCTGTATGGTTGCTAAACAGATCTCCAGACTGGGGTGAGGGGAGCTGTACCGAAGCACCTAGGAGGATCCTTGCCTTTGTTGCAACCAAAAGTAGTTATAGGCAATAATGGAAGTCCCATGCTCCTCCAGGGCTTTTGGGATGGTACAAAGTGGTCCTTGTACTGCTCCATTTGGGGAAGCCCCGGTTGTCCAGGCTTGGGGAAACTGGAAAGATTCAGTAAATGTGGAGCCTAGTGCTGGAAGCGGTAGACTCCCTGGAGTTAAAAACCCACACTCAGAGGAACAAGAGTTCTGATGTCTAGACCCTCAGTTTCTGACATTCCCAGCACTCTTACCTGTGTAGCAAAAGGGTGAAAGGGAGATGATAGGCCCTAAAATATATATATAGTGTGTGTGTGTGTGTGTGTGTGTGTGCGCGTGTGTGTGTGTGCGTGTGTGTGTGTATAGACACACATGCTCCATGCACCAGCTGCCCCCTATTCTGGCTGCCATCATTACCCCACTATCCCACCTCCATGTGGTGGTGGTATGGGAGTGACCCGACACAACCCTTCCTTACAGGTGAGAAGAGTTGTCAGGTGACTGTTTAGTTCCCTCCCCCCGGCAACCCCCCAGTCACCAGGTACATTCCCAAACCTGAGTCGCCAGTATGAGCCAAACCTTTGTGCATTGGCATCTCAGCACCACTGTTCTGTATGACTGTAATGTCCTATGATACGGCTTGTCTCTGATTCCTGTACACAACCCTGCTACTGTATCAAGTGACTTGTCATACTCTCTCAGTGCTCTGGCTATAAAAGAAAACTTCTATAAAAATGAATGAGATTTATCCTCCTCCCAGCATGGAGAAATTTGGGGTCCCACCCAGGGCAGAAGTTTCGTGTTATGGTCAACATTCCAAAGAGGACATTGAGCAAAGGTTGGTGGTGGGCTGGACCATCAGAGGAACTCTACAGCTAGCATAAGCACTTGAGCAAGTGGAAGGAAGACCTGGCAGCTAACTAGAAGAAATGGAAGTGAAAATAGAAATAAAAAAAAAGCTGCAAACTGAATTTGAATCCTTTATACACAAAATGTGTAATCAGGAAATGTAGATAAGATTGCAAAACAATATGCAATTTGTTTGCTGAAGCAAATCTTATAACACTTTTTTTTGTCAGAAAACATCCATACCAGAGTTTGTTGGGACATCACCACTGTTTGTAACTCTTGTAAATTCGGGGAATGTCTGTAGAAATTCTGGGCAGCGGCCACACAGGTCGTCCAGTGGTGGGGTATTGCACTGCCATGTTGATGACATGGGTTTGGAAGTAAAGCCAGGAAGTTGCATCAGGAGGCAGGCCAAGGCTGAGACAACTGCTGCTCAGCAGTGCGTCACAGCGGGGGAGGGATGGCAGCAGGTTCTGCCACCACAGCAACCCCTGTGGCTGAACCAGGGAGACTGCTCCTGACACAGGGTGAGTTGTAGTTGTGTAAGACCAATAGTGGCACTGCCCTTACCTACATAACTGTAGCCCGTTACTTCCAGTTCAGATACCCAGAGTAACATAGAAACATAGAAATTGTTGGCAGACAAGGACCACCAGGCCCATTCAGCTTGCCCATAAGCCCTATACTTGTTTGTGGCCTCTGACCCTATTTGGTCAGTAGCTTTTCATCACTCCCCCCCAATGTTCCCTTACACCTGCCTAAGGCATGTTTAAATCCCTCCACTGTGCTCGCTCCCACCACTTCCTGTGGCAGGCTGTTCCATGTGTCCAGCAGTTATCCCTCCTCTTACAAAACTGTAAGAGTTCCGGTTCCTCTACCACATTTCTCAATTCAATATGCAGGAGAGTTCCACGTCATAATAACAAGGACATTGCTAGATCTGGGTCTTAGGGTCTTGAGGCCTGGATGTTTTCATATGGGTCCAGAACCTCTCCTCAACTGAAGTTTTGAAATTAATTCTTTTATAAAGACATCTGTGGCCTACTCTCAGCCTTTAAGGGCTTGGGATCTTTTGTTACCCTTACAACATCTCGCCCTAACAATAACAGTCCCCCTTATGTATCTACAGCATTTCCCACTGATAAACATTTTGGGGGAGATTTTCAAAACGGATTGATACTAGATTTGCCCACCTCTATTTTCAGAAGGGAAATGTGTCAAAACTGTTAGACTATCTCTTAGAGCCTGTACACATTAGAGCTGAAGATTTGCACTGGTTTAAAAAACGTTTTAAAAACATTTTTAAACTCACCATGGCAGCCCGTCCAGATCAGTCTTCAACTGAGTTTTAACTCGGTTATACCATAGCCGACTCCTGTCCGCATCTGCCTCCAGTAATGTTTTTAAAAACGGGTTCTCCATGACCATTAACATGTTTCCTATTGGAGCAATATGCAGACGCCTGTCCACACTACAGGGTAACACGCTTTCCCTCATCAAACTGTCTTTAAAAACGGACTTGAGACTAGCTCCCAGCAGGGTTTGAGAACGGTTTCCTAATAAGCTTTGAAACCGCGTTTAAATGGCGGATTTGTTGATTGTGGTTTGCGCTTAGTTAAAACGTTTTAAGCAGCGTAAACATTTTAACTAGCTTGATGTGTACAGGGCCTTAGTCTAACTGCTTCCCAATTCTGCATCCAAAAAGATGCAACTGCAGCAAAAAAATGACACAAACTGCATCTGCAGCTATTTCTTTGCCACAGATCACAACTTTTTGTTGCAAAGGACACATCTTTTGAAAACAGCTACAGAGCTGCTTGGATGCAATCAGACAGACGTAGGCACAGGTGCAGCACATCTTTGCATCTGCGTCTGACACTTTTGAAATGTGCTCCTTTCAGTTTAACAATTACGCAGGTATAATTATCCTAAAGCATTTTAATTTAGAGGTTTCATTGTCTTGCATCTTTTTCTTTAAAAAAAAACCTTTTCTGTGTGCTCAAAGTTACAGGTTATTGAAAGCACTACATGAAAATTTGCAGACACTTTGGTTGTGAGGTAATAAGAAATACTTAAAGTAGAAGAATTTTCTTTTCTCTATTTTGTTGTATCTTCCTGGATAGTGAGTTGTAGTTTCCAGCCCAAATGCTGCAACTTTGTGGATTAGTTTTTGTTTTGTTGTGTTGGTTTCTTGTTTTTGGAAAACTGCAGAGATTTCGAAAGTCATGTCCTTCACCAGTGAGACACGATTGCAGTATGGTAATGTACTGAATCCTGTGATACAGGGCAGCATATGTCACTGGACACCGGTCCTATTGCTTGTATTTCATGTTGCCTATCTACAGTATGTATTGTATGTTGTTTTTATTACAATTACATTCACTTCACATACCTCACTGCACATTTAGATTAATCTGCTGAAATGAGATGCTAAGGATTTGCATACAGATTTGACTACACAAAAATAGATGTGGAATTAATAACTGACTCTATATGTTTTAATTTCTCCCAGCCCAAAGTACCTTTGCCTGTAGCGGTATTCTTGGCTTTGAAAGTCATCAGGTTCATTTGTCTGCTCTTAGGGTATGATACCACATGCTGCTACACTGTCCCTTGCAATCAAAGCAATTGCATGGACGACGTAGCTTCTTCTAACAAGTGTATTTTATAGACTGGCTGTTTTGATCTGCCTCCCCAGGGAGCCAATCTGCATCTTACTAGGTAAGAGCTTTCTATAGATACTTCTGTCACTGAATATGCCAAACTCTGTCAGCAGCGACCTCCAGAACTGAATTCTGTTCAAACTTTGAAGTGAGCTACTTATTCCTGACCTACAACATATGGCTTCTGTCCAGAATGAACTACCCATATAGAAAGAAATTGACCTTTTCTATATATGGCAAAAAATGTATTTTAAATATACTACAATTGGGCCTTTTTTTGCTATATACTCAATAAAATATATGAAACAGTAGGAAAATATATGATGTATATATGACATTTGGATAGATGCTGGTAGATGTATGATATATACAATACATATATATTTTCTCCACTCTTCATATATTTTTCCTATACCAATAAGGGGGCCAAGTTTTGGTATATATAAAATAATGTTTTGTCATACTTGGAAAATGTAGTTAAATATTTTCTGCAAGAGTGGCATTCATTGTTTTCGAATGCTATTCTGTTTGGGAATAAGTAAACCTTAATGTTAACCCTCTCACGTAATTATTACATAAATATTAAATGAATGTGTTCAACAAACACGTGTGAAAGCTAAGAGGGGAGAATAAACATATAAAAACTAAGTGGGGGAGAGCAAATATACTGTAGAACAGAAGGGAAAGTCTTGTTCCTTATAGAGCCTGTAGAGTCTAGCACGGCCTGGAATTCCTGCAGACTTGTACTTGACAGTGCCTACTGAGACTGTGAGAGTCACAGCAGCAGCAGAGCCAAGATGCTGGGACCCCTGCAGACTAAGGATGTTATCGGCACAATGAGCAAGTCAGAGATAGACAAATGAAGCCAAGCCAGCAGCAGCTAGCTCAGAGCCTTGTGTCTATTATGCGTGGGGTTTCTACCTGCGGTATGTCTATAAAGTGTATTCAGCCAAAACATAGCAGAAATAAGCAACAGGGGATTGTAACATTATTGCCCTTGTTGCAGTGGATGAGGTCCAAAATGAACACAATAATCATTTTGACCCAGGCACACTTCCGGGAGGGGAGGGAGTCTGGGTGCACCAAAAGATGTCTGAATCTCTATGGAGATAAGCTGATTAAAATACAAAAAGAAGCTAATTCCAGGCAAAAGGCCCACAGGAAGTAGATTCCTCATTCTCATGTGGCTGGTATCCATTAATCATTTATTGCTATTGCCTCTCTCTCTCTCCCTCTCTCTCTGTCTCTGTCTCTCTCTCTGTCTCTCTCTCTCTGAAATAAGCAGTGAACCAGGACTGAGACTCAATCAGATTGGAGCGTGCTGGCACAGGGTTGAACTGGATACATGTGAGGAAGACACAGCACACTGAAGTTCAAGCTTTATGGTGCAGAAATCATCCTCTCACCATTGCTCCTATTCTCCCTTCACTGCAGTTTATTTTCTGTTTCAGTCTGACTGCTTCTGCAACTCAGATGCAAAAAGATGCCAGAGTAAATCACAATGGGCACTTAATAAGCTGGAGCAAGTCTGCCAACGTGTTTATCTCTGGTTCTCCTCATTTGTGGTTGCTGGAAAGTTATGCAAATATTTTTTTTTTGCCCTCATTTGCCCTGCTTGCAGCTGCTGGGACCCCATTCTCAGTTGCTAAGAGATGAGATGCAAAATGGGTGGAAACTGGATTCACAGCTGTACTGTCACTTGATGTTGCCATACACAAAGCTGGATACATATTGCAGGGGGAAGGGGTCCTCCTCCTTGCAACAGCAGTGCAGTGCAAATTGCAGAGCCTGCATCTGCTAACATGCTGGAGTGAGCTTATGACTGGATCACAGCATAACATTGCATCAGTCCCATGTTACTATGCCATGTTACAGGCTAGTTGTACTGTTGCTACCATGGACATCCCTCCTATAATTCTTCTCCCTTTCCTACCACCCATTTTATGGTAGCCCAAGGTGGTACTTTGGTCCCACCCCTGCTGCATGGCCAATGACCTGTATCCAAGTGGTCCAGTGGACCCCCAACCCACACCCCAGGCATCTATACGTCCCTGGAATCCAGTGGTAGATTTTCATTAGCTGCTTTGTCTGCCACACCTGAGGGTCCATGACACTTCCTGGAAGACATTTCATGCCACCAACTCATCGCTGATATTACAGTAGCTACCCCCTGCTTTGTGGGCTTGACAAGGTTGAGGGACCTGGGTCCATTAAGCTCCTGTTTGGAGGGTTTGTATTCAAGGTTAGAATGAAACAGTATGGTGTTTCAATCCAGAGAAAGGTTTAAGTGGGCCTGATGTCAATATAGTACCACCCTACCTGAGATGTAGTACCTCCCCACAGGATCAACCCACCCATGAGTCAACTCAGTGCAGTCACAGTCCCCACAAAGCATACCACTTGCACTCAAAAATATTAAGTGTCCAGACAGTGATTACAAGCAAAATAACAAGGGCTTTCTTTTGGTCACTGCAAGATCCTAAAGGGGAAAATGCTGGATTAGACAATGTCAGGCTGTGATGTGAAGTCCCGGCTGGTTCTTTAGTGCCCATCCTGGCCCAGCCTACATACAGAGCTGCTCTTCAATTGCCCTTCTAGGCACAGCCAAATATTTTTTATTCACAATTTATGAATTTTGTCCTCGTTTTCTCCCTGGCTCCCAGAACCCTAGTGGACACATGTGTGCATGCACGTGGAGGCGCACACGCACACCAGGTACCATCTCGGCCCCTTCCGCCCCACCCCAGCAATTGCCTGCCACCCCTCTGCCTATGCTACCCATCAGACCTCCACCCAATGGGAGCGGAACTATGGAGGGGCAGGCAACCTCCTCGGGGGAGGAGAGCTACCTTTTGGCTGCTGAGTCCTGCTCCCTGCCTTCCTCTCTCCCTGTGCCGGCTCCCTGATGACCCGAGGTGGTTCCCGAAACTCGGATCACCAGCGTGAATGTGAGGTAAAGTGTCCAGTGCCTCAGCCCTCAGCGCCACTGGGCCGGCGGCACAACCAAATATTAACCAGCGCATAAAATTCAAGTGTCCATCCAGGCGCAGCGCCAATAACAATAGCCCACTCCCAACCACACAGGCACACTACATTTTGAGGCTGCCCAACTGTACTGGAGGTCACTACCCTCTCCACACTGGTACCAGTGCAAAAACACTTTAATTATTACTAGGGAGCTCCCAGTGTTTCACTCGGTACCCAGCCATGAGAAACAGTGTAGGCCTGATGACACCACATGTGGCTGACTGGTTGGTGGTGCATTTAAACAATTAAACAGCAATGATATTTGCAAACTTTAACCCCCAAATCTAAATGCTTCTTAACTCACAAATGGTATTTGTAAATCCCATCTGGATGGCCTAGTCCATAAAATGCTTTCCCAAACTATAATACAAAAGGATGCAGGCAGAGTACCAGCCCTGATTAATTAATGGATCTTGCAGACCTAGGTATCTCCATCACTACACAGGGGTGATCCTGCAGTGGTAGCGAGTTCCTCTTCTGCTGGTTTCACTCTCTCTCCTTCCCTTTGAGGCATTTGGTGTCAGCTGGTGCAAACATCTTTTTTCTCTGGTTCCAGTCAGGCCTCCCTGGAGTCTTAATCTCGGCATTAAACAGACAGTCTTCTTAATCATGCAGGGCAGCTCAGCCTGCAAAAATCCAGTCCTACCAGATCAACACCTCACATCCTGGAATCCAGTCCCTTGTGTGCTGTGGTAACCAACACCAGACTGTGGTACTGGCCCAGTGGCTTCCCAGACTAACTGCAATCACACTTCATACGTTTCTAGCTGCAGCACAGCAAAGTCTCTCATAGATTAAATGCAGCCTTCAGCCATAGTTTGCATTGAGCTAGCACATGATTATCTCCTTTTCTCAAAAGGAGTTCTGCATCTTCCTTTTGCTCACTTTCTACAGTATATCTGGAAACATGTGGTCTGTCTCCGCAGCACAGCTTCAGACTGTCTCTCTCGACAGCATACAGAAACCCACTCCCTTTGGGGTCTCACTCAGATCAAAATGAGTTTTCAAACAGCCCCTGCTGTTCACTTGGGAATTGCAGCTCCTGATTGGTTGTTAGAACTGTCAATCACTTTAAGCAGGTCTGGAGGCCTGTCACTTGACAGGCAATTGGATACTCTAAAGGCACCTGAAATAATGAAGTCCACTACATGTCCATAAGCCCTTGTGACTCTCTCTTCAGCAACTGATCCTGACTTGTCGGGCAGTCACTCTCTGACCCCATCACCATCCCAGTGTGCATCTGAGGTGATGAAGTTGGCAGCTGATTTTGTAGTCTACAGACAGACATTCAAAAATGTTTTTATTTACACTAGTGATGTGCAAAACCAGGGACATTCTGTTTTTGCCAGATCCCCCAGGATTTCATTCTGGATTCATGGCCAATATGCATTTAATATAAAACTTTTTTCTGTACCTTCATTTTAAAGTATAATGCAAAGTAAAACGGATACAATTCTGCAGAAAAACAAACAGGTTAGTGAACATGACAGTTAGCAAGCCCCAGCTGTTGATATGCTCACAGGAAATATTTTTGAAAGGTATTCGAGACAGTGCTGCATTCAGAAGCTGAGTAGCACATTTGTAGTCTGAATTTCTGGTTAACCTTCTATTCACAAGAGTCATGTGATACAATGATTGATAGGAGACAAGAAAAGGTAAATGATAGGACACATGTTCAGTGATGGGATATAGGCAGAGGTAAAATATCAGTTGAGTACTTAGTCACTGACTTGTTTCGTCTGTTAAGCCAGTTGGGTGCTGACAAAAGTGACCAGCAGGACACAACATATGACAGGTGATATCTTAGAGGAAACATTTAAAAAACAGTCTAGTAGCATGCACAGAGAGTATATCTGGCCCCTTTCACCTACCCTTTGAGTGGTGTTATTTTGTTTCATAAGCCAACTTTGTTGTTTGTTTTGACCGCAATGGGCTCCAAGAACTTTGACAATTTTTTTAAATCTCAGATGAATTATGATGCATGTGCTCACTACAATTTTTTTGTTTTACTTTTTTTGATCACTTTATGAAAATGTCTAATTATGAGTACAGACATAGGTAGCATTGTTAAAGAGTATATTCACTTAGCCAATGTTGTGTACTGGATTAGCATATTCTTTTTTAATATTAGTTTTTTTCTTTTGTAGATGACTATCCATTCGAGAACAAGAGCAGCAGATGAGTCAGGAGTGGAGTTATAATCAGGAAGATGTTATCCAAGGCAAAGAGATTTGGCATAGGGTACATGACAGGAAGAAATCTAAGCCAGGGAGTACTGTCATTAGACATTTACCAACTTAATTCGACCCTACAACAAAGACTGAAGAAAAAATACATATAAGTGTGTGTGTGTGTGTGTGTGTGTGTGTGTGTATGTAAAATTCTTTCATCTATTCCAAAGAGTCAGAGAGTAGGCCCTGGCTTTTCTAGTCTTGCTATAGTTTGCTGGAAGAAACAAAATGGTGACTGGCATGGGTTAGAACATGAATGACAAGAGATAGCCTGAAGCAACAGGTTATTTCCCCTAGTAATACTATTCTTCAACATCACTGCCAACAGGCTCCTTATCACTACTGTGAAAGAAATGTCTCGGAAGAGTCCATGAGCATCCAGTACCTACACCATAGTTCAATTTAATAAACATTAGAATTTCAACATTTTCTGGAAGCAGCATTCTCCTCCTGTTCCTAGCAACATAGTCAGCAGTGCTAAATATTATTTCTGAATAGTCACTCATTGCTGGGCAACTCAGATAAATAAGAGATACTTTTTGCAATGCCAGCCAGACTCCTCTTTTCATGTCAATACTGAAGTGGGTCACCTCAGACATTTATTTTTCTGTGGTCCTTTAAGAAGTCATTCACCATACTGCTGGCTAAGTATCTTGTGATGGAGAAGTTATGGCACAGTCTTTCTTTATGTCATCCAGTCCTGCCTAATTTTATCCTTTGAGGTACTAGACAAATTGCTTCGGGTTCTGATTCATAATGCAAGGATTTTCTTATAGGATATTTTTTCTAGTTTAATTAGGATCACTTTCATGTAAGAGAGCATGGCAATTTTTTATGATTAACAGCTGCAGCACTAGTTTTGAGTCTCTTGTTATTTTTTGAGCCACGTTATTAATGAGCAGTTCTTTATAATAGGTGATATCTATGGTGCCAGATGGGAGAAGACATGGCAATCAGTTTTGACACATGGATCCACCACTGTTGCTTGAACATAATGTTCCAATTCCTGAATCATGGAAATCTCATCTCAGGGAACTGCATTTTAAAACTTTATTTTTTATAAAAAAAAAGGCTAAAATGGTCGTTTACTATACTTTACTTAGTGGTTATAATTTTTCTTGTTTGATTCCTCTTTTCTAAAGGAACTGATTCGCTTTTCTGTCTAAATTTATGTTTTGATCAACACAGTAGTCTTAAAATATCAAAATGCTCTATTTTGTTAAAATAAATTAGTAGTTTAAAGATCTGAGGAACCAAAATTATAATTTTTATGTTTTACGGACCAGTTTGTTTTTTGGGAGTCGCAGTGATTTGGCATGAATGATACTCCTCACAAAAAACAAACAAGATCAGTAGGCTTTAAAAATTGTTCAAATTGTTTCAAACTCCTGGCAAAGGCAGACTGCCATGAGCTCTGTTTAAAATGCCTGGGTCCAGACCACAATTTTGAGAACTGTGATCTCTGTATCAAATGTTCCCAAAAATGCCAAAGGGATAAAAAAGGAGAAGACCTAATTGCTTCTCAGTCTGCCTGTATGTCACCTAAGCAACATAGTACAGCTGGTTCAGAAACCAGGGTGTCCGAAAGGGGAGACCCTGGCTTCAGTGATGGCAAACACAGACGTAAAACAGACTGTGATCAGGCATTGGAAATGGTGTCTTTCACAAACGCACTCTGCAGGTCAGGCCCTCTGCTCCCATAGTGCCAAACCTCAAAGTGCAATATGTGAACAGGAGACAAACAGGGTAACCCTCCTGTCTGTTTTGGGCCTGAATCACCTACTAGCCTCGAGTCCTGAGGTAAAATATGAACTCCTTTTTGATAGCACACCCAGTTAACAATATCAGATGTTGTACCCTTTTCAGGGAAATGCAGTGCAATACTTCACCCAGTGGGAATCCAGCCTGGTTCACAGTTCTACCCTTTTGACTCAATTTGAGACCTAGGTAGTTTCTTAACTTAGCAAGACAGCAACACACTTAAGCCCTTAAGAGTTGTCAGAATTATCCAGTACTCTCTCAGCATTCACATGCAAAAGAAAAGAAAAGATTCAAGTAGGATTAAGGAATCCAAACTGTTTACTAGAATAAAAAAAATAGTAAAAAAATAGTAAATACATACAAAACATACAACATATAACATAAAAACTTACAGTCAAAAGAAATTGGAAATTACAAAACCAAAAAACGCCTGGTACTCGAATTTCTAAGTCTAACTCAGTTTCACTTTAATGTTACTTATTTTGCCAGAAGTGCCTTTTGTCCAGAACACACTATGTGTGTGTTCTCTTAGAAGTCCAGAGATAGATGTGTGTACTTCTTTCAGCCAGAGTGATAATAAGCCAAAATGCCCTTCCCATCCTGTGAGGTCACAGCTCATGAGGTCACTGTTAGTCCTGTAACTAATTTGTAATATGACCAAGTATATCCCAAAGGGTGTCATTTTACTGCTTGCTGGAAATCTGCAAAGGTAGCAAATTTATTTATACAGTCTCTTTCCTTTTCAGAGCATTCCCTTTGATGTTCAGAAACACATCCTGACAAACAGTGCTCTTCTAGTGGTGAGAGATGTAACAGATAGCTGCTAGAGTTTATCACTTCCTATGATGTTGTAAAAGATGTAGCCTTCTATGGCTTCCGGGACTTCAAAGTAATTAAAGTTTTACAATGTGTTATATAACAGCTAACACAGGCATGACAGGAGATGTCAAAAGGAAGCCTCTTAATTCACTCACTGGGTAAGTGTTACATAACCAATTGCTTTCAGCAAGACAGGGTCTTTGGGGTTAAAAGGTCAGGCCCCTTTAAAAACTACTGGCTGCCATTTCCCTAAGCAGACATTCAATAAACATATATTTATATCACAAATATGATACAATATAATGGCAAGAAGATAGGCAGAATGTCACAGTGTTGCCAAAAAAACAAACAAATGAAAAACATGTTTCTGCCACTCCTCCTGAAGAGGGAAAGGAGTTGGCAGTTGACCAAAGTAAAATGCCCTCAGTTGAGTACATGACAAGGGCATGACAATTTTTTCCAAGGCACCAGTTTCACATCAGTTGCCCATGGAGGAGGAAGCCCTATGATGAGGAGGAAGAGGGTGAAACCTCTGGAACCAGTCAGTTCACCTGAACAAGAGTTTGGTTTTCCTCCCAGAGCTACAGAGGACTATACTCCCTTTTTATCCTTTGTAAGGCATATAGTAAGCACCCTCAGTGTCCCCTCACAAGATATTGAGGATGAAGAGCAAGCAGTGTTTATGGATATAATGGGGCTGACTCCCACAAACAGAGTGCAACTCCCCATCCATAAATCACTGCAAATGGCAACCTCTAAAACCATGTCACCGTCCACTTCAGCTACTGGCATTGAAAAGAGGGTTGAAAATAAATACCAGTTGGACAGGCAGGGGGTAGAATACATGTATGCCTCTAGTCATGAGGGAGTGGTCCAAGCTGCTGCCTGTGAAATGACCAAGGTACCTTTCTAAGCACAGCCACCAGTGAAGGATTCCAGAAACTGGATTCAGTGGCCCAAACAAGGTTTACACTACAGTTTCCTTGTTAATTAGGCAGGCAGCATATCTGGCACACACTGCTCAATACCAGAAAGCACAGTGGAATGCTATTCTGGCTAAGAGTGACAAAGTAGAAAGTGAAGTGGCACAAGACCTGGCAAGCACTGCCAAAAATCAACCCTGGAGGTCACAAAGTACCAATTTCACATGGCCATGGACACGAATGATTCAGCATCAAGGCTCCTGGTACATGTAGTGTCCCTGAGAAGGTACTCCAGGCTTAGGTCCACTAACCTCTCACTGCATATTCAGACAAAATCAATGGATTTTCCATCTAAAGGTAACTCCCTGTTTGGTGACAAAACAGAGACTTACATGAAAAAAAGTGGATGAATATAAAACCACTTTTAAGAGTAATACTGAAAAAGAAAAGGCCTCCACCTCCTATAGGTCATATGGAAGGGGAGGCAGAGGCAAAGGCAGGGGTTACTAAGCAAGACCTTACATCTCTTTTGAATACCACTCTCAAAGGGGATACTATAGAGGCAGGGGCAGAAGGGGCACCAGGTGTGCAACTATAGCACCAGCCCCTAAGCCACAGCCTAAACAAAACCCCTGACAATTTTGCCCAGGTAGCCAATCCATTGCCAGTAAGGGGACTGGCTCATTACTTCCAGAAATGTTCAACGATTACCACAGACGTATATATTCTGAAAGTAGTGATTCAGGGCCTGTCTCTGCAGTTGAAGACACTCCCAAAATGTATTTTAGGAAGTAGGTACAGAACAGTTTTTTTGGGGGAAGGGATCGGCAAAAATTCTGCTACTTTTTTAGTCATGTACCCCATTTCTTCGCCGCTTTTTATTAAGCGGTCTACTTTTATTTTTATCTCTGCAGTGGGGTCACATGGTAGTTTTTCATAGACTGTGTTGTTTCATGCTTTATAAAAGCAGAATTTTTGTTGGTCCCTCCCCCCAAAAAAACTGTTCTGTACTTACTTCCTAAACTGCATAAAAATACAACTCCGGTGCCAGAAAGGCCTATTGTCTCCACCATTGGATCGGTACAAGAAAATCCATCCAAATATGTGGATAATTTCATAAAGAAGCCGGTACCTTTTTTAAAATCATATTTGAAAGACACTAATGAGGTTCTTAAATTGTTAAGAAATATACAAATAGATGAACAAGACTGGATTGTCACAATAGATGTGGAAAGTTTATATTCCAACATCCCCTTGAAAGTGGATTGGTAGCACTAGAAAAAAGTTAGCTCGGAAGAGATAAAACTAAACCACCAACAGAGTTCATACTGAAACTAGCCAGATTTGTTTTGGAAATGAATTATTTTTGGTTTGAAGGCAGTTTTTTCATACAAAAAAAAGGGACAGCATTGGGGACAATATTCGCCCCAAATTTTGCAAATACATATATGGGCGAATGAGAAGAAGAAGCCATCTATAATAGATCAAATAATCCCTTTTTTAGATATGTGAAATTATGGAAACACTATATTGATGACTGCCTGGTAATCTGGACAGGGTCTGAGGCAGAGCTCAATAACTTTAGGTTCTACATTAATCAAACAAATCCAAATTTGAAGTTTACTTATGAATATAGTAAAGAATCTTTACCTTTTTGGATATTTTGATTGAAAAGAAAGGAAATCAGCTTCAAACAAGTCTGTATAGAAAGCCATTAGCAAGAAATACACTGTTGTAAAGGAATAGCTGCCATCCTACATCTATGGCTAAAAACATCCTGAAGGTGCAACTAATTAAGGCAAGAAGGGTGTGTTCGATGGAAGAAGGTTTTAAAAAAGCAAAAATAGATCTTACATATTGGTTTATGGAGAGAGGGTATGAACCAGGTATACTTTTAAACACCCTTACAGAAGTTGAAAATATGGACAGAAACTCCCTGTTAAGAGATAATAATATAATAATAATAATACATTTTATTTATAAGGCACCTTATCCAAGGTCCAAGGAGAATCTGAGTCTGCAATGTCTTTTATAACAGAGTTCAACCCTGTCTCCCCACAAATAGGAAACATTATCAAAAAACATTGGGGAGTATTAGAATCAGGTAACAGATTACAAGGAATCGCTCCGAATCTGCCAAGAATCACATATAAACAGGGCAAAAATTTGAAAGATATATTGGTACATGCATATATACCAGAAGAACAAGAACTAACAAACAACTGGTTGCCACCCCCACCAAAGGGGAACTACAGGTGTGGGCACTGTGTACATTGCTCCAAAACAATAAATACAAAAACTTTTAATCGTAGTTTGTCTGGGAAAAAATTTGAAATAAATGCATTCATAAACTACAGCACCACTGGGGTTATTTATATGTTAACATACCCATGTGGGCTAGCATACGTGGGCCAGACAAAAAGAGCATTGAAGCAATGTATAGATGAACATAAAGGAGCAATCAGGAATTTGAATTTAGAATACGCCATGTCCAGACACTATGATGAAAGAGAACATGGTTCACCAGCAACCCTTTGGCTCATAGGTCTTGAAAAAGTAGAATTTGGATTTAGGAGAGGAGATCTAGGGCTAAAGCTCTTACAGAGAGAGGCCTATTGGATTTTTAAACCGGATAGCATGGTGCCTAATGGACTCAACAAAGAAATTCCCCTACACAGTTATGTGAATTCATAGACTATTTCCACTGTATTATTTTTCTGGGATTGTGTTGTTTCTGCTCCTCGGTTTACTCTGTATTATAAGCATGTACGTAACGAGGGGATGACTTGTTGGCTCTTCCCTTGTATAAAGCATGACTTGCCGGCTCTGCTTTATTCCATTATGTATCAGTTTGGATCAATCTGGGTATGACTTGCTGTTCTCTGCCCTGTATCTTATGGCATGACTTTTTGGCTCTGCCATAATATGTAATTATGTTAATTTGTTTAAAACCTGTATTTATGTTTTTGGTATGCATTTTATTAAACCTTGCACAATAATTGCACATAATGGTTCTCTCGATGTTTTGATTCAGTATCTTGTCTGTATTTATTAAATGATAATTAGATAGAAATATGCACTTTTGCACTTTTATATTTAATGTGTGTTTTATGATATGCCCTGTTTATGTTGAATAGCTTACACAAATAATAGGCGTTTTTTTGTAATAGAAGCACTGTCACTTTAAAATTTCTTGGCTATTAGTACAACACTTTTGGATGGTGCACCACGCTCTGAAGATGACTTGAAGGAAGTCGATACATAAGCGCATCATGGAACACCACGTAGCTAGCATAGAAGTCTGATTTTTACAGTGACATAGCGATATAGGATTCAGTGTTTCAGCATTTGCATTCTGCAATACCTCTATTGTTGTTCAATTTACCCACCGGTTCATTTTCACTCACACTGACAGCCGCAGTTACAAGCCTGGGTCTGGGGAGAGAGGATCTTAACCACTGAAAGTGAACAATGAAAGACCATGCAATGCTTGTACTAGCAGTAAGCTTGCTGAATAATATCATTACAAAGCAGCACTTGTGACAATAAGTTTTATCGTTGTACTCTGCTATACACTGTTTTGTTGCACTGTTTATTGCACTTTAGAGTGTAACAGTGAAGAACATAAGCAACCAAACAAATAATTTATTGAACAAGCAGCAACTGTGTTGAACAAAATGTTTTTTGGCACCTCTATCTGCAGTGTTCTCCTTTTTACATATTAATTGCTCGCTACAGTCTACATTTACTGGCAAGATTACCTTAATCTATACCACACATTTGTACTTTTCAGCGACCACGTGTTTGGAATTTTGAATAAATAATCCTTTGGAATACTTCTTCCTGGATTTTTTCAAGTATTTTACAAAGACAGTTAAGTGCTGACCTCAGTTTGGAATTCATGCGTGGTTTCCTAGTATTTTTTGTGGTTTATGTTTTGCTCTGAGGTATCAGTGCACTTTGCCTCTCCTGTATGGTCTAGAGAGCCCCTGCCCCTATTTTGGAGGTTATTGTTTTCTGACATACAATACAACCTAAGGGACTACTAGTCTCAAAGGTGGGATTCTCTGTCAAAACTAGTGCCAGTGACAAAAACTCTGCTGCAGGCACTAGAGTGGTGGAAGGAGAAGAGCAACCTAAGAGAGGGCAATGCTTTCCTCCAACTTTCTCCCAGAAGTATAATCACAACAGACGCCTCCCTCCTGGGGTGGGGAGCCCACTTGGAGGATTTCACAGTAAGTGGCATCTGAAGTCTAGAGGAAACCAGAGAACATGTAAGCCTGTTAGAATTGAGGGCAATGCTCCTGGCCATGCAGGCTTTTTCCCCCAAAATCTAAGGTCAGTCCATACAAATCAGAACTGACAATACCACTGCAATATATTACATAAACAAACAAGGGGGGACCAGATCATCAAAACTGTGCACAGAAGCCATGAAGATCTGGAGCCTGACTTACCCTCTGGAAGTCACTCTGTCAGCAGTGCACTTGCCAGGAATGGACAATGTACTGGCAGGCTCACTAAGCAGAAGCAGCCAGGGAAACCATGAATAGACACTGCACCATGCAGTGCTGGCATCTGTGTTTTTTTTTGTTTTGTTTGTTTATGCTTCTCTGCTCGATGGCCCTTGCATTCTGGGGGAGCCCAAGTCCCATCACCCTGATGTCCACCATCCGGCGCTTGCTCCCTCAGCAGAGGGGGCCCTCCCCTACCAAAACCAGATCAGTGACTTGCACCATGGCTGGCCAGGTGTGGGGCCTGCGAGTTCCTCCATCATCCACCGGGAGCTATTTTTCCTGGATTTTCTCTGTGCCCCCATGGTCACGTGGCATGCAGTGATGCCTGTGATGGGATCATGCATGCCCCCACACCCAACCCCGTCAAGCGTCTGCTGCGCACTGCACCCCATGCTATGTGGCTGTGTGGTGCTGAGCCCCAGCCTCCGCCAGGGGTCAAGTGTGCACCGGCTGCTGAACTCCCCCCCTCCCTGGAGATGAAGAGCAGTCCATCGGATGGCCGATCCACCTCCATCCCTGCCAACCCCTGGTGGCCCATGCTTGTTCCCAAACATGGGACACCAGCGTAGCATGAGGTAAGGCACCAGGGCCTCAGCCCTCAGCACCACTGAGCCAGCTAGCTGGCATCTGTGTTTAGGAGGTGGGCTACACCAGAAACAGACCTGTTCTCCTGGGAGAACTACCAGCTCTCATAGTTTCTTTGCAAGCCCCAGCACTGGGCACTGTCCTAGAGGGCATCCTAACACTAAAGTAGACAGGGAAGTTCCTGTATGCCTTTCCACCTTTCCTACTCATACAGAGTCCTCATAAAGCTGAGAAGAGAACCTGCAACAATGATATTAATAGCTCCAGACTGAGCCAGACAGACATGGTACTCCATGCTCCTGTTCCCATCCAACAAGACCCCTAGCAGCCTGCCACTGAGACAAAACATGCTCACACTTTCTCAGAGTAGTGACATTCCCAGATGTCAGGACTCTACACCTGAAGGCATGGTTCTTGAAGAGCTAGAACTATCTGACCTAAACTTGTCAGAGGAGGTAATGGAGGTTCTGAAGTTCTCCAGAAAACCACTAGCGAGGACAACTTATTCCTCATAATGGAAAAGATTTTCATACTGGTGTGCTACCAGAAAGGTATCTCCACTACAGGCAGGGTTTTCTCTAGTCATAGACTACCTGATGCACTTGCAATCTTTGGGCCTCAGGCCTTCCACTCTGAAAGTGCACCTGGCAGCAGTTTCAGCTTACACATTAACAAGCAAGCCTAAATCTCTGGATTCTGAAACAATTTTTAAAAGGTTCTTTAAAAGCCTAAACCACCTGCACCTGCCTGTGAAGGAGTCTGTTCCTTCTGGCACCTAAACATATGCCTTACACAGCTGATGGAGGCTCCTTTGAGTCAATGAATACTGCTGACTTAAAGTATGTCACCTGGAAAACACTATTCCTGATTGCCATGACTTCTGCCAGGAGGGTACATCAACTGCAAGCACTATGTACAGATTCAAACTACATAATCTTCCACAGAGAAAAGGTAGTCCTCAGGACTAACAGAACGTTTTTACCCAAGGAGGTGTTAGAATTCTAACTGAACCAGTCGGTGACTCTTCTATTCTTTTTTCCTGAGCATTCCAGAATAGGACAACAGAAACTACACTGCCTGGATGCAAAAAGAGCTCCGAGCTGTTACCTGGACCACACAAAGGACATAAGCTCCAACCACACGCAGCCCATCATCACCTACGGTGAGGTAGGGAAAGGTAAACCAGCAACCAAGAGAACTGCTTCACAATGGATGGTCTGCTGCATACAATTCTGCTGTGAGAAAGCTGGTACGATAAAATTCCACCCAGAGGCATAAGGACACACTCCACAAGGGCACCTCTGCCTCTGTAGCAGCTTCAAATGACATCCCCTTACAAGATGCATGTAAAGCAGCAGCCTGGAAAACAGTACACTCCTTTACAAGACATTACTGTCTAGACATCCAGTTTTGAAGAGATGCCAAATGTAACCCCTAGGTGGCGCTATCCCACGGGCTACTACCCCTGCCTGCTTAACTACTAACAGGTTGAGGGGCCTAGGTCCAATAGTGGGTGCCTCCACCCAGAGGTCAGGGTTTACAGTAGTTAAACTAACTTGGTCACAGCCCTCTGGGACACTGTAACCCCCCTTTCTTCCCACTAGTGGCCCACATAATGCATTAGGAATATCTTCACAATGTACACTTACCCCTAGGACTGGCTCTGTCGACTGGACTCTGGGGACCCCCTGTAAAACAAGATGATACAGTGCAAAAACCACAGTACAATACTTTAACATAAATGAAAACCTCAGCCAGTGTAACTTTGCTGAAACCAACAGATCTGATTTATTTAAGGAGCTGTAACAAAGAAGGGGGAAATCAGGTTAATTAGGTTAAACACATTACTAATCACAGTACTGTGCGCATATTCAGAGTCCCAAATTGTCACTTTCACTGGGTACCCAGGATGGGGGGGGGGGGAGGCTAGCCAGGATCGGTGCAGCTGGTTGGGGCCCTGTGATGGAAAAAACACTTGCACAATACCTAATTGTAATCCGGAGCCAGGTGGCTCAGTTTGTAAAGAAATGAAAAAGCAACAATTAGATGACACACTTGCAATTCGGTACACAGATGGCAAAGAGCTACCTTGCTTTGTACTCACAAACTCAATGCTGGCAACTGGATGGAAGGCAGATTGTCCTGGATTGCTAGGAGGAGCAGACCCTGTGGACAAGGTCCTTGTGACTGGACCCCACTGCAGTTTAGAGCAAATAGATGTAGTCTGGATTAAGCTGGGGTTTACTTCCAGCTTCATGCACTTAATTCACTGTACTGGGGGATTTGAAACGCAATTCCCCACAAGCACTGCACACATCTATATGTAAAAGGAAAGTACTATACCAGGCAGGCTGCTTCTCAATCCCGACCGCAATTACTGCACGATACCCGGGAGAACACACAGCAAATTCAGTTCCTGACAGACTGAGTGCGATTCAACAATTTCTCCAGTCTTCTACAGGGTGAGCCTGGTTTCTACTCTTCAGATCTCCTTTCTTCTCCTACAGGTCGGATTCAGTCTGAACAGGTGCTTGCACAGGCTGCAGATCAAAACCTAGGCCTTACATCGC
This sequence comes from Neoceratodus forsteri, assembly GCA_016271365.2. Lineage (NCBI taxonomy): Eukaryota > Metazoa > Chordata > Ceratodontiformes > Ceratodontidae > Neoceratodus > Neoceratodus forsteri. The sequence continues at coordinate 1,562,728,133 of CM057449.1, forward strand.
TTCCCGCTAAATCCTTTACAATCAAGAAGAATAAGGCTCCTTGTCTTCACTGCCAAAACTGATCTGATCTTTCCAGTAGACAGAGCCGTGCATTTCATTTGAGTTCCTCCCAGTTCAGTTGGCTGGTTTGGCTGTCACTCACAGTAAACTCCCCCTGTTGGTGGAAAAAAGGCACCGAAGTCAAAACTACATTTCCCAGAGTCACTGCCCTTACAATCCCCTTACAGCAGGCTCCAGAGGAGAGTCCAAGTTCTGATTCGCCCAGAGCAGGCTCCATTTTAAAGGATCCCCACCATAATTGGTCCAATTCAGCAGTTCAGAACCAACATGAGGGAGCTACTCTGCACTGTCCTTGCTACAAGAAAGCAGGTTAAATCAAACTGCATTTTCATTATTACTCTAACAGGTTACAAGCAAACAATTACATCTTTGAAGAGTGCTCCTTCTGCCCACTTAGCGATGGCAGAAACGGAGCGATTTGGCAGTAGCTCGAGCGGAACTCAAGCAGGAAAACACACAGTCCCCCCATACAAACTAATTATGTCTGCAAGCAGACAGCTCTTAAAGAGACAGTACCAGAGGCTCTAAAAGCACTCACAGATAAATGGCTTAAACGCCAAACACCATTCAGGCTTGGAGCATTCAAGCAAGCTCCTGGAAGACTTTTTGGGAACCCCCATTTGCAGGGGGGTTACACAAATATTGCACTGAGGTCTTGCAGAACTGTTTTCCAAAACAGGCTCTGTAGCCAGACTCCCAAAGTACTGCTAAGGAGTCTGCAGTTGTTAAAGAGAAGAGAGGGATTCCTGGGGCTAGAAGAAAAAAATACTCACTGTAATAATGCTGTTTCTTCCAAGGGATCCCTTACTATGTTTAACAGTCCCTAATCTCTGCCTCCACTTTCAGAATCTAGAAAAAGATTCATACAAGAATTAGTTGTTTTATTCGCTTGGGCATTCTTGTTACACTGGTTCTTCACAGTAATTATCTTTGGTCTGATTCAATACTGATTTTCAACCTTTTAATGTCTGTCATAATTTGTTTTTTAAAATTTATCTGAAATTTAGAATTTTTGGTAGCCATTTATCTAGATTTAGTGGTCACATATCCTCCAGCTCTAGAAACAAATCTGATGTTGGTTGCTAGGGGGAGCTATGATCACTTAGCACGGTTTTAATTGAATTCCCATTCCATGAAAGCATTCCATCATGTACACAGAATTCTGAATCTTCGGGGCACTCAGATCAGTGGATCTGATGCAATTGTTAAACAAAGTGAGGGATCCTTCGGAAGAAACAACATTATTATGGTATTTTTTTCCTTTTAGCTGGTACATTGGTAATTTATTCCGTTGTTACAGAGCCTGCTAAATTTTACAGGCTTTTGCAGATTGCCTAAAGTGACCACATGCTGTATATTCTGTGCAGCACTTAGCATGTTCTGCACACTCCTATCTTCACTGAATTAGTGCTGTACCACTAGATTGAATGTATGTGCAAATCATGGTATAGTCACATATCCGCCATGCTTTCATGATTTCAGAATGTTAGAAAGTTAGCTCCACTGTCTCAAATTCACAAATCCTGGGGAAAGGCCAATATGGGAAATCCATTCTGAAATCTATGTATTTAGCTTCTGTGAGACGTTTACACGACTGTAATCTTCTTTCTCAAAGCTTTCAATACAGAGGAGAGGGCAGCCTGTTTTGAGGATTCTGTGGTACCACTTATCTACATATCTGTTGTCAGATTTACTTCTTTAATAGCTGATGACTGCAAGGCATTGTTTACTGTACCATTTGGTGCAGTTCACAATAAAAAGCTGGCACAGCCTTTCTTTTTTATGTTTGCTTGCATGCATGTGCAAGAAACATAGTGCCATCATCGGAGATTTCGGAGGTGTGTCACCTCCTCCTCCAATTCAGTCAGTGTGTTGGCAAGTGCAGCCCCTGTAAGCCAATGCATTCTGGAGCTGTCTATGACAAGCTCCAAAATGCAGTGGCATACAGTTGAAAGGGGGAGCTACGCTTGAGTGAGCAGCGATAAGATATCGGCTGCTCACGCGCAGCCCTCACACACACACACAGACACCCACGCAGGTGTGCGCACTTCGAGATGCACTGTATAGCCGATGGGGTGCCCAATCCCATCGGCTGTGCTGCTCCCCACCTCCCCTCAAAGTTTTCCGAAATGCCACGCTGGGTGCCCACCCCAGCGCGGGGCAAGTATGATAGCCGACGGGGTGCCCAACCCCCGCCGGCTCCACTGTCCTAACCCCCCAGTAGTAAGTGCCACGCTGGGAGCCCACCCTTAGGCTGACGGGGTGCCTAACTCCGCCGGCTGAACGCACTCTCAACCGTCCCTTGTGCCATGCTTGGAGCCCACCCCAGCGTGGCAAACGCCCCACGTTGTCTGTTTTTTTTTACCTGTGAAGAAAAAACGGTCCCACGTAGTCTCCCGCCCTCCCACAACCCTGATTCAGCTCTCCCACACCCCCCACCCCATACTTACCTCCGAGCTCGGCGCGATGATCTTCGGTGGACCGGGAACACGCCTGCATTTTCAAAGTCGAACGCGAACTGAGGAAATGACGGTAAGCTGTATAATGGGCTAGATAGGTGGGTTTCAACTTTGTTGCATATCTCGGGCATTTTTGGTTTTTCAGATTTACCAACATGGGTTTGGGACCCTTTCATGATTGATGTCACTGTCATGGCGTTATTCGAGCCGAAGGGTGATTTCAAAGTCACTGTGTGAAATCACCTTTGGGCCTGAATAATGCCATGACAATGACATCATTCATGAGAAGGTCCCAAAAACCTATGTTGAAAATTTGCGCCAATATTCAAAATGACTGTTTTATTTAGCCGCAGTTGTACAGTTCCTACGCAGGCTCGTAAGTTCAAGGAATTTTCAATATTTTCACTCTAGATTTTCAACATTGCCATTTTACCACACCTTCTTATGAGTAGTACAGTTGTCATTTTTCACATCTCACTCAAAATGTGTTTCCGACCATGTAGCGCACAATGGCGCAGTCGGTGCGCGAATTCAATGTACAGGACAAATTAAGAAAATCACAGTGACACTGTTCATGAGCAGAGGTCTTAAAATGGCTATGTTGAAAATTTGGTGAAAAAATTCCTCAAAATGACTGTTTTACGAGCGTCGTTGCGCGGTTCCTCACGCTCGTAGAAGGTCGAATTTTCAATATTTTCACTCAGATTTTCAACATTGCCATTTTACCACAATCTTATGAGTAGTACAGCTGCCATTTTCACATCTTACCCAAACGTGTTTCCTCACCATGTAGTGACAATGTCGCAGTCGGTGTGCGAGATCAATGTACGGGACAAATTAAGAAAATCACAGTGACACTGTTCATGAGGTGAGGTGGTAAAATGGCTATGTTGAAAATTTGGTGAAAAAATTCCAAAAAATGACTGTTTTATGAGCATGCTAGTACAGTTCCTATGCACGCTCGTAAGTTCATGAATTTTCAATATTTTCAATCCAGATTTCCAACATTGCCATTTTGCCACACCTTCTTATGAGTACCACAGCTGTCATTTTTCACATCTCACCCAAAACATGTTTCCGCCAATGAAAGCATATAATGGCGTAGTCGGTGTGCAAAAATCAATGTATCGATAATTAAGAAAATCACAGTGATACTGTTCATGAGCAAAGGTCTTAAAATGGCTATGTTGAAAATTTGGTGAAGAAATTCAAAAAATGACTGTTTCTGACGTCGTTGTACAGTTCCAGTAACATGAATTGCTAATTTTCAATATTTTCAATACAGATTTTCAACATTACCATTTTATTACACTTCCTTATGAACAGTTCAGCTGCAATTTTTCATATGTTGCCCAAAATGTGTTTTCGCACATGTAGCGCACAATGGTGCTGTTGGTGTGCAAAAGCAATGTTTAGGACAGATTAAAAAAATCACAGTTACACTGTTCATGAGCAGAGGTCTTAAAATGGCTATGTTGAAAATTTGGTGTCAAATGTCCATAAAATGACTGTGATACGAGTGAGCATTGCGCAGTTTCCACGCACCCTCGTTACTTCATGACTTTGTAATATTTTCAGTCTAGATTTTCACCAGTGACATTTTTCCACACTTCCTTATGAACAGTACAGCTGTCATTTTTCACAACTATGGCTGAAGTAAGCTTACAGTTTCAGCGCAGAGATGCGTGGTCGCTGTGGGAAATCATTGTTCGGCACAGATAAAGAAAACACAGTGACACTGTTCATGATCGGAGGCACCAAAATGCCTGAGTTGACAATCTGCTGTAAAAACCCTCCAACCTAATTATATTACGGTGTGCGTTGCACAGTTTCTATGCATGCTCGTGACTTCACCAGTTTTTTATATTTTTACTGCAGGTTTGCAATATTGCCATTTTTACACCTCCCCATGAACAGTACAGCTGTCATTTTTACATCCTGTTCGAATGTTTTTGCACCCAGGAAAGCAATGCCGCAGTCACTGTGCATAAGCACCTTTCGGCTAACAAATTGATTTTCCCCCTGTTCATGAGGTGGGGTCACAAAACAAACATGTTGAAGATTTGGAGTGAAAATACCAATGAATGCCTGAGGTATTAGGGTTTCCAGCTATAACGCCCAACCCTGTAGAGAATGACAGGCATCAGGGGTGTGACTTGGGATTCTTGCCTGTGATGCTCATACCATTCCACACCCTGCAGTCAGTGAGAGGCATCGCGGTATGCCTTGGACTCTTGGCCCAAACTTCACCCCATTCTCCTATAGCACCCATCTCACCATATTTCAGATGAAATGGGGTCGCCTCAGGGCCAAAGACCCCAAGGAACACCGTGACACTTGTCAGTGTCTGCAGGGTGGGGTGTGATGAAATGGCGTGGGCGTTATGCCTGACGACCCAAACGCACACCCCAATGCCTGTCACTCTCTGCAGGGTGGTGGTGGGGTTGGCTTCAGTTCAATACTTCACTGCCATTCCTATTATGCAGCTCTGTAACTTCTACACTACCACTGCCAATGCCAGCAAGCAAACATTCGGCATTGACAAATGCTTGTTTTATTCTGTCCTTTGGTTCTCATCTGTTCTCTCTGAAGGCCCCCATCTGGACCACTCCCTGCAGTCTCATCACCCAACTTCCTTGGGACATACCTTACTCCAGTGTCCTCACCATCCTCACCACAGGACCTGTTTGGAGGAGCCTGCAGGAGACTGGGCCATTCCCCAGCAGCTGTTGGAGGAGTTTTCCTCCATTTCTGCCCCGGGGCCCACGTGCGTACAATAATGTGAGGTGCATGTTGTGTCTCTGCAGAGATGTCCCCGGCATCTGGGGGCAGTGTCTTTTACCATGCACCAGTGGTCTTGCTCTGCTGACACCCAGATTCCTACAGATAGCAGCCACCTAGTGGGTTCTGCATCCCCTCCTCCCCAAGGAAGGAAAGCTGTTCAAGGGATGCACAATCCACCCTCCCCCAACCAGACCCTGAGCGACCCAAATCTGTTCCTGAACCCTGATCACCAGTGTAGCAGGTAGTAGCTCTAATGACATGCTTCTGGGCCTGCCTGGCATACAGCCTTGTTTTTATACAGCTTTTTAATTCCCCAGCCAGTAGCTCAACCTCTGGAATATACCCTGTGCACAGGCATATACCTTGGTCAGGCCAAACCCAGCCATCATTTAGATGGCTATTGAGTTTTTCTCTTCCATTTTTTCCTTCCTTGTACCCTAGTGGGGTGAGGCCTCTAACAGCCTTGCACAGCTGCAGTCCATCCTGCGGCAGAAGCATGCTCCCTGGTACAAGCTGCTGGGGTCACTGTGGTGGTAGAATCTGCTACCAGCCCTTTCTGCTGAGATGCGCTGCTGAGCGCAGCAATCTTGGCCTTGGCCTGCCACCAAAATGACTATCCAGGCTTGCTTCTGTACCAGGTCAGCAGCTCAGCAGCACCATGTGATGCCATTGGGCCAGCTGGGTGGCCTTGGCACAGCATTTCTTGAGAAATACTTCCATGATGGCAGCCGGTACTGAGGGGCAACAATTTCCATTACCTCCCAAAAGCCAAAGGAATCAGCAGTACAGAAGGGCCATGTGTCCAGTGCAGTCATTGTACACATTACTTTATTTCACTGCTGAGCAGCTGGATGACTTTTGGCATATTTGGTTCTCCATTTAAAAGTCTGATGCATTGTTAACTCTTTCATAAGTTTGGCTGGCACACTAAAAAAGGCTGGAGGAGACAGAGAAGAACTCTTTCAGGTTTTCACTTCGGTGACTTTCTGATATTGGGAAGGGCCTAGCAGATAAAGGGGATGACACAGTGGGCACATTCAAAGCCCTGCTTGGTGTCTGAGGGTTTTGCTGTGGATCCTGAAAGATTTATCTACGCAGTCAGACTGTGTGCCTCTGTGAACTTCAGCAGCACCCTCTGCCTAGTCATCTTGTGACTTATTCCTGGCTCACTGAAGTGAATGTACTCGCTGTAAGTGTCTTCTTATTCATGCTGAAGTTCCAAGGTTGCTTGCTTGTCTTCCTCTGTTGAATGAGGCCTAACACAAAGAGCATATTGCACATATACTGTTTTTTGGGTCAAGGTGAAAACAAAAACAACAACTTAAAAACAGAAGAGGATGCCTATTTTGTTTCTGCCCCGGTATTAAAAGTTCTGAATCATCATCTGGCATGTCTATGTTAAATTCTATATTTTCCTTTCAACATCCTCAGTGGATGACTGAGTGTAAGTCGCACCCACAGCAGAGGAGACAGTCATAACTACCTTTCCAATATCATTTTCGCTGGCCCCAAATGATCTTTCCTCTGATGAAATGTTTCCAGGTCTTATAGTCTGATGTCTCACAACAGCAGGTTCCCATTGAGTCCTTATCATCAAAATCCCCATCATGCACTGCCTCTGCTATTAGCATAGTCTGACTCTGACGAGCGAGCTCACAGTGGAATGAGAAATAGAATATTAAGAAAGTGGCACATTGACATTGACTGTATATGTGCTTATTATGTATATGTGCGTAGTCTTTCCTTTCCACTATATGTGGTGCCTACAACTGCCTGTTTTTTTAATAATTTGCTAAATCTACTTTTCTTTACTGCTCATTCATCAACCAAGCATTGCTTGCTGCCTTTTGATTGGCTTGTATTTTTAACTGGGTATCACCTGCAGCGGCAGGCAAATAGGATGGGATCTCTGACAGTAAGGACTCGAGGACTCTGACGCTGCAACAGAGAAAGAGGATTCACCTTCTGCAGTGGAAGAAGCACTTTTTGTGACGGTGTTTTTTTATGTTTGCCATGTGCGCTAGTGCAAGTCGAACATTTTGCTATGTACATGGTTTTGAGAGGTGTGTCATGGTGGTCCTGTGCAGGAGACTGTACAAGGGGCTTGACCAATAATCAACAAGACTGATCATGACACTGTTCAGGCATGAAAGTATGTGGACTTCAAAACAATGTGCCGACAGACATATTCATAAATCGGCTCTTTCAGCAAACACAGCTGATCTCATAATGCGCTCTTAGCCTGCCTGCTCCCTTCCTCCTCAACATTACAGCAATGGAAACTGAAACAGCTTGTTTTTGTTTTTGTGTTATTTCTTTGTGCTCCTCCCCATTGCTACTCCATCCTCCCACTCCTTCGGAGCTCCAAGGCACCCACCACCCTTCTGACCCCTGCCGCCATCCACCAACCCCTATAGCAGCCTTACCTGAGTAGCCTGGCCTATCCCTATGCTGGGTGGGTCCTTCTCCTATGAGGGGAAGTGCCTTTCAGTGAACGGCACATCCCAGGGCTGCAAGGTTGGTCTGGGCTGACACTGGAACACATCATCCGGCAGGATGGGGAGCCATTTTCTCATTTTTCTGCCCCACCCAATGCTGTTCTCAGTCTTGTGTGAGCTAAGGCAATCCTGGGGTGGGGATGTACAGGGGGCGTTTTGAGGCTCACGTCCCCACAAGCACGTCGCCAATCCACCCGCAGGTGTCCAGGCAAGTCCCACCCCTCCAGGAGGGAAACAACAAATGGACACTTGTGAACCCCCTCCCTGCCAGTCTCCTCTCCTGGTATCCGGGCCTGGGGTGTGAACCCGGGTCACCAGTGTGCCGAGTGAACCTCTTCGCTTGGTGCCAAGGAGCCCGTGAAATAGCTTGTTAAATATTGGTTGCCTATTAAACTGGAGATTAGTTTAGCCCCTTCAAAATGCAACAACTTGCACATTTAAATACTTAGCATTTAAACATTTCCTTGCTACTAGATTCAGTTGGGCAGGTATTCTCTTTCAAGAAAGATTCATACAGCACCTCATAAATGTCACCCTTCCCTAGCAAGGAATCTCCAAAAAAGATTTACACTGTTTTTTTTTACCTCTTGAGACACTATCTGATAAGCACCGTCTCAGACATAGTTTACTATAGCAGAAGACGTCTGTAAAGAACTGTTATCTTTTGTTACTAATTTTACGATGCTTTTTGAAAAAAATACTTATATTGGGTGTTCGATGGTAAACACACTTTTGGCCCTGAAAACAGCCACCTTTTCTGGTTTCAAATCTAAGTGCATAGCACAACCAGCAATATCTAGAATGCATGTCAGTATAGCAGAAGACAGCTGCTACTTTAACCCTTAAGACAAGTAAGGAATGGTATCATTTGTTACTCCTTTTGCTATGCTTTTGGGGAAAACAATATTTATACTGAGCTACAGGAAACACACACACATACTGTACACACTATCCTCGGCTGCAACAGAGAAAGAGGATTCACCTCCTGCAGTGGAAGAAGCACTTTTTGTGATAGTGCTTTTTTATGTACGCCATGTGCGCTAGTGCAAGTTGGACGTTTTGCTATGTACAGGATTTTGAGAGGTATGTCACAGTGGTCCAATGCAGGAGACTCTACAAGGGGCTTGACCAATAATCAGCGAGCCAGCTCATGACACTGTTCAGGCATGAAAGTGCATGGACTTCAAAACAATGTGCTGACAAACACATTCATAAATCATCTCTTTCAGCAAACACAGCTGATCTAGTCATGTGTTCTTAGCCTGCCTGCTACCTCCCTCCTCAGCATTACAGCAATGGAAACTGAAACAGCTTGTTAAATATTGGTTGCCTATTAAACTGGAGATTAGTTTACCCCCCTTCAAAATGCAACAACTTGCACATTTAAATACTTTTTTAGCGTTTAAATATTTTCTTGCTGCAAGCTTCAGTTGGGCAGGTATTCTCTTTCAAGAAAGATTCATACCTCATAAATATCACCCTTTTCCAGCAAGGAATCTCCTAAAATGATTTACACTGTTTTTTTAACCTCTTAAGACACTGTCTGATAAGACCTGTCTCAGACATAGTTTACTATAGCAGAGGACATCTGTAAAGAACTGTTATCTTTTGTTACTAATTTTACTTTTTTTTTAATACGTATAGTGTGCTTTAGATGGCAAACACATCATGAAACTTTTAGCACTGAGAACACCCTTTTGTAAACTAGGATTATTAATCTTGACAGGATGCATTCTTATTGTTAAAATAGGATTGTTTTGGTTTCTTTTTGTGTATTGCAACTATTCATCCTGTCAGGGTGTGTTTTTACTGTTACAATATTTTTCTGGCTAATCTTATTAATACTATCATAATAAAGTACCACTAATTTGGCAAAGAAATAGTGTGTTGGCTTTATTGAAAATTACTGAGAATTACCAACCAGGAACCTGTATAATTGGATCCATTTTACACTAGGTCTTATCCCATATACCCTGCACCATTGTAGTTGCCCTACACTGCACCGACTCCACCTTGTCTATGTTTTTTCTCAGATGGGACCTCCAGAACTGGATGCAGTATTTCAGGTGCAAGCTCATGAGTGTCTTATACAGGGGCAAGATGACTTTCCTCTTCATACTCCTAATACCTCTCCCTGTGCATCCAAGCATCTGGCTAGTCTTTCCAGCTGCCTTATCGCACTGCCTAGTTTCTCTTAGGTCTTGCGAGATGATAACTCCCAAGTCCCTTTCCTGCTTTATAACTGTCAGTACCTCCCCACATAGTTTGTACTTTGCCCATGGGTTCTTGTGCCCTAGCTGCATGATCCTGCACTTCTTTGCATTAAATCCCAGCTGCCATTCTTCAGACCATTTATTTTTGCCCGACTCCCCATGCCGCTACTGTGCTTGCATCCATGGAAGCATGTGCGTGCTGTGGTACTGCAGTGCCCTTCCTCTGCTTGCCACCTGCCTACCTGTGCTACCCTCAGGCCTCCACCTGGGGGTAGTTGGACTGCAGGGGGTAACATGGTCCCTCCCCGGGACAGGAGAGCTGCCTTGTGGCTGCTCAATCCTGCTCCCTCCCTCCCCCTAGCCAGGTTTCGATGACACGGGCTTGCTCCCAAACCTGGGTCACCGGCATAGTGTGAGGTGTGGCATCCAGTGGCTCAACCCTCAGTGCCATCCGGCGGCTCTCCAGTTTTTTAAGGTCTTCCATCATTATTTCAACACCCCCTGGCATGTCCACTTTATTGCATACCTTTGTGTCCTCTGCAAAAAGAAATGCCTTCCCCTCCAGTCCCTCTGCAATGTACCCAACAAAGACATTGAAGAGGACCAGCCCCAGCACCAACCACTGCGGCACCCTGCTCATCACCTCTCCATCTCCAGAGTACTCCCTGTTTACCAAAATCCTCTGACTCCTGCCATTCAGCCAGTTCTCTACCCACAGAACTATTTTAGGATCCACCCCAGGCTGTGCAGTTTGTTAATCAGCCTTCTTTGGGGAATGGTGTCAAAGGCCTTTCGGAAGTTCAGGTAGGCCACATCCACCACAACTCTCTGGTCCTACCTTAGTTACCCAGTTATGCAGTAGATTAGTACAATGAGTCAGTGCAAAACACAGTGCTTATCCAAAATACAGCAAAAGTTAGGCTTAGATGTATAAGTAAATAAATGCCATATAATGGCTCCACCAAGCCACAGCAATGGAAATTTCTCATCCATCCTTCACATCAACGCAATCCTGCTGCCATCACTGATGTGTCTCAACAATGACCTGCAACATGCCAACACTAACCGGCACACTTATGGTAACTGTATCAATGTGGGGGGGGGCTGCACTCCCCGCACCCCCCCATGTGGGGGGCTGTTCCCCCGCATCCTCCCTTCTTTAAATATCTAACTCCAAGTCACACAGATAGTGGAGTTACGTGCTTACCTTCCAGTCGACGAAAAATCTCCCTGTCGATTCAAAGTCCGTCGACATCAGGGTTTTGATGTTGGAGAGTTGATGTTGAAACTTTGAGGTTCGAACGGTATACCCCATATAAGGCAGTGTATGTGTGCTAGTGTGTGTGTGGCAATGCTCTATATGTGCAGACACAGCACTGCTATGTTATACTGTAATACATTTGCACATATGCGTATTTGTATTAGTCAGCGTGTGTGTATCACAACAATTAGAAAGTGTAGTTAGGTGGCTCTTTGGTTAGCACAAAAAGTGCTAGTCTACATTTCCCGCTATTTAGATCAGTTTCAGCTTTCTGCATGTCATTGCTTATTTAACTTAGGTGTTTAGTGGCAACTCCCCACCCTCTGATGTCCCTAAGAGCCTGAAAAAGAAGAAAATGGTCCCTTGATGTCTTTTCTTTTAATCTGTAAACATGTGTGTAGATGGTGCACTGCTATGTTATACTCACTGGAATATATATGCATATATGTGTACATGTAGTACTCAGCATGCGTGTATCCCAGCAATTAGAAAATGAAGTTAAGTGGCTCAGTGGTTACTGCAAAAATTGCTAGTCTACATTCCCATGCTATCTAGATCAGTTTCTGCCTTATGCCTGTAATTTCTGACTTAAATGAGAGTCTGTTGCTGCCCCGCTATAACTGCCCCCCCACCCCATGCCCAGCCCATCCCAAGACAAGCCCATATTAGTCTTCTGGCATGGGGATCTGCTCTTAGACCTAGTACATCAATACCAGCAGTGAACATCTGGCATTGGCAAATGCTTGTTTTCTTCTACATTTCTGTGTCTTGTTCATACTGTTGCTAGAAGTTTGTCTCGGAGACCCCTTTGAGTTTTGATAAAATTCAAATAACAGCTGCTGAACAGCTAAGCCAGCTCCCTTCCAAGAACCACCCCATGTACCTTCCTCAATCACCTTGGGGAAATAGATGGCAAGACTAAATGCATGTCTCACAATGAGGTAACAGCTGGCTAGCAGTTGGGGCTGTTCAACTGCTAGAGTGCTTCCACCTCCTCCCTGCAAAAAACCTTCACATGTGATGTACGGTACAGTAGGCCTGCACAGAATCTGGTACAGCTTATTTTTATTGAGTTAAAAAACAAAAACATTCCTGTGCTGTCACACAAAAGTGACACTGCAGAGAGGGGCTGCTCAACTTCCACAAGGCTGCCCCCCTTCACCCAAAAAGGCTCCGCACATGACCCAAGTCTATGCCATGTCCAGTACAATTTATTTATTGGGTTATGAAACAGAAAAAACCCTGCTTACACACAGTAACCTGGCTAGTGAGACTTCAAGCTAGGGCATGTCTGACTGCTAGAAGGATATACCCTCTCCAAAAAAAGGCTCCACATGTAATGCAAGCCTCTACCGGGTCTGGTTGGTGAACTTCATTTTTTTATTGGACTGCAAAAGAAAGATATTCCTGCTTGCATTGGTAAATGGCTAGTGACACTGCAAACAGGGGGCTACTAAACTGCCAAAAGGCTACCCCTTCCTCCCATAAAGGCTTCACACAAGATGGATGCCTATGGCAAGTCTAATACAGCATGCGCCACTTCTAATGGACGTGGTTGTAGTGGACAGCCGCTTGTGTACTGGACATTTTTTCATTTGCCAAATGCCATTTCCTAGCTACACAGTGTGAAAACTACTGGCTGAAGCGGACCTGTAATTTCGTTTGTACCGTCTGCCAAGCATGCATTTTAACACATTCCAGAGATGTAAATCTGTTTGCATGGCACCTTCAGCTGTTCGCGATTACCATAAATTGGCAATTAGCACATGATCATTGAGCAACCTATCACTCTGCCCTTTATTTAAACCCCTACCCCCCAAACAGCTTTAGCATCTTCTTTTTACTGGGTGGCTATGCTGTACAACTGGCTACGATGCTATCTGGTGAGTGAACCTGCTTAACTTTGTCCCGTAAAATCGAGATCATTAATGAAACTGACAAACTACCCAAGCTAAGCATTAGGGACCTTAATGCACATTTCAGCATCCCTAAGTCCACAGTCTCAGACTTACTTAAAAATAGAGAAAAATAGCTTTCTGACTGGCTTTCTAATCACAATCCAGAATGCAAAAGAAAAAGAGAGGGTAAAGATTGTGATGTAGAAGATGCTTTACTACGATGGTTCACTAATGCTAGGGGTTGAGAAGTACTAATTAGTGGTCTGCACCTTCAGCAAAAAGCAGAAAAACTAGCCGCATTTCTTGGCAAACCTGAATTTAAAGCAACAGATGGGTGGTTAAGTTGCTGGAAGCAGAGACATAACATTTTCTTCCACAAGATCCATGGGGAAAAATAAGTGCTGTCAGTGCACGGTTGCGGGATGTTTTCCCTCAGCTTTTGTCAGGCCAGAGTCCCAAGAATATTTTTAACACTGACGAGACTGGCTTTTTTTCCTACTAATTCACTTAATGATCCTACATGCGTCTGCTCCAGTATGTTCATTTGTTGCCGAATCTGTTTCACGGTGCAACAGAAGCTGCATGTAATGGACGAAATGCTGGCAGCCAAGCTAGTCCATTACAAGTGGTGCATACTGTATAGTCATATTTATTTGGTAACCAAAGAAAAACAATAAATTCTGCTTGCACACAGGCAACTGGCTAGTGAAACTACATGCTAAGACTACTTGGCTGTCTGAAGGATATACCCAATCCACAAAAAAGCTTCACATGTGACATAAGCCTACACAGAGCCTGGAAAAACTGTTTCAACTTGTTGTCTTGCAGTCTGCACTGCAGTGCACGGCATCCACCTTCTAGCAGTACAGGCTGAGTAGCTGGACAGAAACCCACCATCTATACACACACACACACACACACACACACACACACACACACACTCTCACTCTCTTTTCTTTTAGGGGCCCTTCCCGTAGGGTTAGAGCCAGACTCCCCCCCCCCCGACCGCAGGGTGCGTGGGCCGTGACTGATGAAGGATGGCAGCGGGGTGAGACTGGCAGGCACAAGGGACTTGCGAGCTCAAAGGAGTGGCAGGAAGGGGGCCGGCGTAAGGAGCATAAATAAATAACACACAAAAAAGAGAAAAAAATGTCATTCTTCTTAGTTCTCTTCTTTTTTCTATAAGTTAAACTTTATTTTCTTTTTCTTGTTTAAATGTCAATAAAAGTTATACTTACAAAATATTAAACTTTATTTTCTTTATATTTCTTTTTCTTGTTTAAAAAACTATATTTTTCTTTATTCTTTTCAGTTGTACACTGTCAACTTAGTACACACTGCCTGCATAATCTCTACCCTCTACTACAGGCAGAGCAGTTAGCCCCCTGGGCCCCACCCCTCACAAACACGCGTACACACACACACACTCTTCCTTTCTCTTTTGTGTTTTTCTTTATTTCTTTTAGTTGTCTTAGTTCTTGTTTTTAATCTTTTTTTTTTTCACTTTCAGTGCACAGTGAGCTGGGCTCACCCCACCCTTCCCCTCTCCTTCACAAACACTGTCACTCTAGCCTCTTGTTTCTTTCTTAAGTTTCTTTTTTTTGTTTTACTCAGTTCTCTTGTCTGTCCATGACTCCCCACTTCTTTCCCTTCTCTGCTTTGGTCTGTCTGCTGTTGAACCAAATGTAGATGTGGGTGCCACTGTGCAACAGAGCTGTCTCCTTCCCCTCTGCTGGCTGCGGTGCAAATGGTGCCAAGGTTGGGACCGAGTGGCTATATATACTCCGGTTCTCGCATGTGCAAACCGGAGTATATATGACACACACACTCCTCTGGTACCCTTTCACCTCTCCTCAGCCTCCTAAGCCTCTCACATGACAGGCCTACAGGCTGGGAGGCTTTGGAGTGAAAACAATAAAAACAAACAAACAAGAAAACAAGCTCAGATCTGCGCCAGCAAGATTCAGCTTGGGTCTCATGAAAATCAAGCTGCATGCATCCGGGACTGCACAGTTTTCCACATGGTGGTTCTGCACACCACTAATTTACAAAAAGTTCTGCAACTAAACAAGAGTTCAGACCCCATACCTGCCCTGCACAGGTGTGCTTACATGTCCAGTTTGGGATGGGCAAATTCTGGTGGTAATACCCCTGGCTATTCAGCCCAGCATCCAATATGCCTTGGCTGTGGTTCTCCTGCAGTGTGCTGAGTGCTTTAAGTCACTTGTAATGATCAGACCCAAGTCCTTCTCCTCCTTTGACTTGGTAACTTACATACTCTTCAGCTAGTATTTGGTCTCTGGGTTCTTCTCCCCAGGTGCATTACCTTACACTATTTGGCACTGAATCCCAGTTGTCAAATACCAGACCACCTCTCCAGTCTGGCCAGGTCTTCCCTAATGTCTTGTCTCCCCTCTTTCATTTCCACTCTTCCACAGAGCTTTGTGTTGTCCACAAACAGGCATACGTTACCTTTTATCTCATCTGCAATGTCACTGATGAAGATGTTAAATAACACCGGAATGAGCACCGAGCCCTGTGGGACCCCACTTGTGACTGGTCTAGCCCCAAGAACTCCCCCCAACCACTACCCTCTGACTCCTATTTTGCACCCAGTTTCTAACCTGCTTAGACAATTTTGCCCTTATCCCTAGGTCCTCCAGCTTCTTAATTAACCTCCTGTGGGGAACAGAGTCAAACGCCTTCATGAAATCTAGATATAAGATGTCTAGTGCTTGGTCCCTGCCCACTATCCTGGTTACCTAGTCGAAGAAATCAATCCAATTAGTCTGACAGGACCTCCCTGACACAAACCCATGTTACCTCTCAACTTGGAGCCCACTGTCTTCCAGAAAGCTTACCAGTCTTTCCTTCAGTATGGTTTCCATGCGTTTCCCCACTATTGAGGTCAGACCGACCGGACAGTAGTTAACTGGGCCATCCATCAGCCCACGTTTGTGCAGCAGCACCATATGTACTGTTCCCTATCTCCAGTGAGGTGTTAAACAAGTCTGCCAGAGGACCTGCCAGCACATCCACCAACTACCTCTGCAACTTTGCTTGTATGCCATCCAGTCTCAGAGACTTGTCTACCTTCAGGGAATTTAAACCTTTCCTCACCATATCAATTCCAGGCTCCCCATCCATGACTTTAACACCCCTTGTCCTCCTCCCTTTGTCCCCTGGGGTACAGGGACATCCTTTTCCTTAGTGAAGACTGAACAGATGTACCCCCCCTTCAACCTCACTATCCCATCCTTGATGTCCCGTTTCTCCCTAAGGTACTGAAACAAGGCCTTCCTCCCCATTTTCACCCCTCTGCTAGCTTCAGCTCTCTCTTGGCCTTGACCAGTCATATTGCCCTGCCCGCCTCTCTTGCCTTAGTACAGTACTCCTCCCTATCCTCATCCCCCTAGGTGAGTTTATACTTCCTGAAGGCCGTCTACCTGCTGTATACCACCTGGGCTACTTCCTCATCAAACCAGCTGGGCATTTTGGCTCTAGATTTTTTACTCTTCATTTTGGTGCACGTGTTAGTAGCTGCCAACAGAACCTCCTTGGTAATGGCTCATTTCTGGTCTACCCTCATTTCCTTTCTAATTCCAGCATGGTGTCTCCCAGGATCTCCCCTATCTTGCCATAGTCTGCCATTCTGAAGTTCACCACCTTTTTTTTTTTTTTTTATTATTCTCTCTTTATGCCCCCTGCTTCCGCGGTGCTTCCTTGCCTTCGGGAGACTCCCATGGCCTTATGTGTCCCTGCTCATCTGTCCGGTTGCCAGTGCAGTCCATTCCCCCACAAAGCCTTGGTTATACCCCCCCAGGTGGGTATGGGATGGGACCCCCGTTTCTCCACCCCGGCGTGTCTGTATATCATCGGGGATGCTGTCACCGGTGCTGGCAGGGTCGTTGGGATCAGGGCCTGGAGCTCCATCTACAGGGAGCACCACAGAGTTTTTCCTGCTTTCTGCTCCTCCCACAGGATGTTGGCACACTTGGGTAGCCATGGGGCGATGCACGTCAGGATGTGCAAATGCTCCAGCTCCCGGCCGACGTCCCCCTCCCTTCTACTTGCTGTCCCACTGCACCTCCACCTGTGGTCACCCAGATGGTGGTAGAGTGGTGGAACAAGCAACCCACCCACCCCAGAGGAGGAGAGCAGTCTCTGGGTGCTCAATCCTCCTCCCCCCCCCGGCCGACCCTCCAGCCACCCGAGTCCATTCCTTAACCCGGGTCACTGGTGCCACGAGCGGTAGCCCTACCACTGCACCAGCAGGCCGGCCCAGCACCCTTGTTTTTGTCATGATCCTTTCCCTGCCCATGTCCAGGTGAAACCACACAGTGTGATGTCCACTACCTGCAAGTGGTGCTTCCACCTTTACCTCCTGGACATGTCCACCATTAGCTATAACTAGGTCCAGTATGGCCCTTTCCCTGGTGGACTCTAGGATACATTGTTTCAGGAACCCACTTTGGAATGCATCTAGCAGCACCTGCTTCCTGGTACAAGTGGAAGCAGGAATCTTCCAATGTACTCCAGGTAGACTGAAGTCCCCCACGATCATTACCCCACCCCCCCCGCCATCCCCACAGTTTTGGATTAGTTCCATGTCTAATTCCTCACCTTGGTTCAGTGGTCTGCACACCACCCCTATCCTGAGTCTCTTTCCTTTTGTGGATTGAACTGTTGTCTGACTGAATCGGAATACTGCTAACCTTTGTAATCTGATTAAAAACATAAGTTAAACGCCTTATGCTAATGCATTGGAGATCCAACATCATTCCCACCCTCCCGGATATTCTCAAACAACTATCTCAATACGCCATCCTTGATCGTATGTCACACTTAGCCTCTGACCGACTTAATTTATATAATAAATGCTGGCAGGACTATTTTAAATATTTAAACACGTCTACTCATATTGCCACTTAATCCATGGGTTGTTATATGTTCACACTGGAATCTCGCTTCCAGCTCTTTCGTTCCTTTTTCATCTTCTCTCTTTCTATCTTTTTATCTCCTTTTCTTCTCCCCTTTCCCTCTTCATTCTTGTTCACTTTCTTAGTTATTTTTTCTCTTTTTATGTTCTTCCTTTATACAACCTTACACCTACTTGTATTAAATTACAGCATAATAGAAGTACAATCACGACTGCTCATATTTCTTGTTTGTGTCTACTCATTTTACCCCTTGAAGCATAAATTGCCATATTTTCTCTCTATCATACAGATTGTACTGCTACGTATTGTTTTTTCAACATTTGTTTTCCCCTTTAATATCATTGTATAATACTTCAGACAACATGTTTTTTCCTTTTCCCATTAAGAATTTATGTAAGTGTATATTGGAGAATGTAGTGTATTTGTATGTATAATCACAATAACTACAATAATAGAATTTGACGGCAGATAAGGACTGCTTGGCCCACCTAGTCTGCCCATTTTCCTACCTAACAGATAAGCTGCAGATCCTAGTTAACCAATAGCTTACTTCCTCCTCCCCCTCACTAGGACTGCCTTATGTCTGTCCCATGCATTCTTGAATTCCCCACTGTTCTTGACTCCACGACCTCCTCAGGGAGGCTGTTCCATGCATCCACAACCCTCTCCATGAAAAAATACTTCCTCACATTACCTCTGAGCCGTCCCCCCTCTATCTTCAAATTGTGCCCCCTTGTTCTTGCACATCTCTTTTTCTGAAAGATGCTACCCTCTTGGACTTTGTTGACTCCCTTAAGGTACTTGAAAGTTTCTATCATGTCCCCTCTCTCCTTTCTTTCCTCAAGGATATACATATTAAGCTCCTTTTGTCTTTCTTCGTATGTCTTCTGGTGCAGACCCTGCACCATTTTGGTTGCCCTCCTCTGGACAGCCTCCACTCTGTCTATGTCTTTGCAGAGATGGGGTCTCCAGAACTGTACACAGTACTCCAGATGGGGTCTCACCAACTGTCTGTACAGAAGGATAACAACTTCTTGTTTTCTACTATTGATGCCTCTCCCTATGCATCCCAGTATCCCCCCAGCCTTCCTTACTGCCTTCTCACATTGCTTGACCATCTTTAGGTCATCTGATATAATTACCCCCAGGTCCCTTTCCATTTTACTGTTGTCAGTATCTCACCCCCATTGTGTACTCTTCCCTGGTTTTTGTTTCCCAGGTGCATTACCTTGCACTTCTTTGCATTGAATCTGAGCTGTCATACATTTGACCATTCCTCCAACCTTGCCAAGTCCCTTCTCATCCTTTCAACTCCATCTTGTGTATCAACCCTGTTGCAGATCTTTGTGTCGTCTGCAAAGAGACATACTTTTCCTTCCAGTTCCTCTGCAATGTCCCTTATAAAGACATTAAAAAGGACCGGTCACAGTACTGAACCTTGCGGTAGCCTGCTAGTAACCCTCCTTTCTTCATTGAGGTCTCCGTTTACTACTACCCTTGCGTCCTGTTGTCTAACCAATTTTTTATCCAGGCTACCACCTTCAGACCCACTCCAAGGCTGGCTAACTTGTGTATTAATCTTTTATGTGAGACTGTATCAAATGCCTTGCTAAAATCTAGGTAGGCCATATCCACAGCCGCTCCCTGGTCTAAAAAGATTAACTGCTAAAAAACATAAGGTAACACAAATCTATTTTTATAGCAGCCTATCCCAAGGAATTAGGGTGCTTTATTACCAAATAAACAGACAGCAGGGCCAAACAACAATACATCTAAACTTAATTAAAATACATCCTATACACAGACATATTGCAACTGGATAAATATATTGCACAAGTCCCTAAGTGCTATGCTGTAAAGTTCATACTGTAGTGTCTTTGCTGCCACCTGGGCGACAAAGGCTCCCCAGTGGACTCTAGTGTCCAACCCTTAGACCAGTGGGGGTAAGATGCATTACATAGGTGAGATGCTCAACTTTTGTAGATAGAGGGCGGGGACCACCCAGCCAGCATTCATGCACCTGGTACAGACCAACCATGAAGCAGCACTGAGGTCTGCAGTGAAGGAAGTTGCTTGCCCACCCTCCGGACTGGAGGTCAAGGTTCAGCCATGGGATAATGTAGGGTTGGGACAGGGGTCAAAACATGAGGGGAGAAGGCTCATTTAGCCTCCCAAGAATACACTGAGGTCTAGTTTTTTTTGTATATTCCTCCTAATGTCTCTAAATATTCTCTCTTTTAGTAGATAGGAAGATTGTAAAGAGGCTAGGTTTTGACAGCGACTGTCATGCCTATGCATGATTCAGCAGGAAACCATATTATTCACAACACCACCCTCATACAAACAGGACTCCAGGTTGTTGTTTTTCACTTCTCATCCTCCCAAGGGACAAGTGGTCTATTGATCCAAGATAAAACTCTAACTTGCTTTATCAGACACAGTCAGGAAACAAGATGCGTCTGATTTCCGATTAGAATTCCAGCCCTGACAGACCTTATAGCCTGTGGATATCTGGGGGTCAGTGCCCTTGTACTTGCTCACTGAGCCACTGTCAAAGGTTCACTTGATAGTCTGTGTACCTTCTAGCTCTTATTATAAAATGGTCCTGAGAAACAGAGCATTCTGATTGGCCACAAGCATTCTATCAGCCTTATGTTAATCTTTTGTTAACATACATGTAGAGCCTAATCAAATGCTGAACAAGGTACAGCATTTTTTTAAATAATTTTATTATAATAGTAAGGCATTCCCAGGGGTTATGTTAATGGGCAGGTCTATGATGCCTCCGATACCGCTACCAGGGCTGCTACCGCTGCCATTTGCTTAAGACGTCACTCCTGGCTCCTTATTGTGGGTTTTGCGAGGATGTACAGCATTTGGTCCTGAATGTTCTTCAGACCAGATGTTGAGGTTATTCTACACCTCATGCCACATTACACCCCTAGAGACTGGGTGGTTAACAGACCATATAAAACTCCCGATCATGCCTTACTGCTTTATTGTTATCCAAAAGAGGAGTATGTGGTGCCTTTTCCCATAGAGTTTGAATTGTTGTTGGACTCATCAGGCTACTTGCTAAAAAGAGAGATGCAGTATAGTGTAGAGTGTTAAAGCGTCAAACTATGAACCTGAAAATCCAGTGGACCTGGGTTTGAAACCCACAACTGCCACTTGCATACTGTGTGACTCTGAACAAATCACTTCCAGGAGAACAGTGGTAATCCTGAAGGAAATTTTTCCCTGTAAAAGCAGTTTTTTAAGGCTTGTTTACACCGTCATGTTTGCAGCGCATCAACCCGTGTGCAGTGGCTGATGTGCTGCAAACATGATGGTGTGGACACTTACCAGAGCATGTTAAGAGTGCTCCAGATCCATTTTGGGCTCTGACTCAGGAGTGGGTACATGTAGCAGATTGAGCACATCAAGCTGCATTGTAAACTCTCTTCTGCACTCGATCCGCTACAAAGCTGTCTTCCCGCAGTCCAAACCTGCCCCACGGAATGTTCAGCCCCCCCCACAGTGTGTCCTGCACCTCTGTAAGAGCCAGCAGTGTAAACTGAAAACGTCGGTACAGCACAAATCACAGCGGGAAAGGATCGGCTAAGAAAAGAAAATGCTGTGGCTGTGTAAACACGGCTTTAGAATCTGGTTCAAATTCTGTTACTACTCCATCTATACTTGTCTATTAATGACCTTGGTAGTTGTTTCTGATTGACAGTCTGGTGTTGAGTGCCATTTTAGAATTTTATGATGTAGTTTATGTCCCTCTCCAACCACAGAGTTCTATACTAGAACATGAATGCATTGTTTTAACAATGAAAGAGCTGAGCAAGGGACATAAACTACATCATACAGTTCTAAAATGGCACTTACTATTTGTGTGTAAATCACAAACACCTAGTAGGATAACTAAAACGCCTGTAGAGATGGAACAGTTACAAAATTTGAACTAGTACTTACAAAATCAACCTCTACAGGGAAAATGACTTGCAGGTACAGTGCAGTTCTCCTTTAACCTCTTTGTGCTCTCGAGACACACTTAGAAATGAGCTTCAGCTCAGTGTGCCTTTCCCTATCACAAATTCTGAAACAAAAAATAGTAATAAAAACTTGATAAAAGCAGAGTGCTGTGTCTTTTTTTTGTTAGTTCTCTTGTCCATAACCTGTTCAAATGACATCTGTTAGCCTAGATGCTGCATGTATATGAGAAAGCTGTGCATCAGTGACCACCAGTGAAAGAGTATTCATGCGAGAGCCACCGCATGCGTATACTCATTTATACAGCAGGTATGTGAATGCACGTTCCCCAAACCATGCCTTTGCAGCAAAGTTCACCTCACCCTCTCTTGACCTGTGCATTCCTAGTCGTCAAGCATACCTGGCCAATTACCAGAACCTCATGTGGAGGGATCTCTGCCATTTTGTCAGCAGCATGCTTGATAGGTCCTTAAAATCAGAAGCCCTCTTCTGGGTGTGTCAGGGCTCTGATGATGGCAAACACATTCTGAGATCAGTCTATGATGCTTCGGATACCGCTACCAAGGCTGCCACCTCTGCCATTTGCTTAAGACATCACTCCTGGTTCCATATTGTGGGTTTTGCCCAGGATGTACAGCATTTGGTCCTGAATGCTCTTCAGACCTGATACTTAGTCATTCTCAATGACCCAGAGACCTCCAAGAAGTCTAGAAAATGGTCAAGAAGGTGCACACACCACCTCAAATTCAGTAAATAAATTTATGCCCCCTGATGAAGCCATAACGGCACTATGTAGGGGTATCCTGGTGTTTCTGGTGTTGTCACCTAAACAATGCATTTACAGAATTTGCAGTGGTGTGTGTGCTTTTTTATTCAGTTGCTATATTTGCTATATTTGGCTGAAGCCATTGTGGGTAGTACCATCAGCCATGCTGGAGTGCGTGATTTTTTTTCAACCTCTAAGACATCTGTTAGGACTTTTTGGTCCTTGAAACAGAATACTTCCCATGATGGCAGTAGCACAGTCTCCTTTTGCAGGAGCTCCAGCATTGACTTTTCCAATGGTCATAGATGAGTTTTTTGCTGCCCAGCAGCAACAGCAGCTCATGGAGACCCTCTACAAAGACCCCAGAGGTTGTGGGAAAGGGGGACATCAAGCTCCCCCTCTTTCTAACTTCCTCTTACCCTTTGCCAGACTCCACATTGGGGCCATAGGGGGAGGCAGGATCTCTCTGCACATGCCACAAGTGACAACCATCCAGAGTAGGTATGCCCTGGACTTGATGAAACGCCTAGACTTGATGAACTGGGAGTCACCACACAGCCATCTCTGATTTGCAAGACTCCTCCACCTCTACGTGACTGTTAACAACTGCCTTCCACCACAATTTACCTTATTCACTTATTGTATCACCTCACTTATTGCATTTTCTGCCTAGCAACTGTTCATTTGTTTTAGGTTTTACACTTGTGTAAGTTCTCCCTCATTTTGAGGGGGCTTATTGCTCACCTTTAAGGTCCCCCTCCCCCTTTCTCCAGTGGTTTGGGATGCTAGTGCACTGGGGGAGTGTCTTCTGCTGGCCACCACTTGGGGGTAGGAGAGATCTTTTTTTATATAAGGGGAGAGTTAGTCTAGAATCGGGGTCTTCGGGAAAGGGATAGGAGACTGCTTGCGCACTGCATTGATCCCCTTCCTTAGGCAGGTCGTCAGCTTCAGTTGCGATGCTCCTGGTCCCTGGGTGCAGCATCCAAGGGAGGGCCTCAGAAAGGCAGTTTGAGGTTGCTATGGGTCATGGATCCCTGGGGACTGGGTGGTGAGAGCATCCAGGGAGCATGTTTGTGGGCAGGCAGAGTAGGACTCCGGAGATGTTTTGAGCCCAGGATGGTGGTGTGGTTTCTCGGGCCATTGGGTCTATGAAGGCTGTGCCAGGGCCTCTGCAGGGAGTTGGGGCTGGTGTGAAGCGGTCCTGATTCTTTCCTTGAGTGACAGGGCAACTTGGGAGGTAAGAAGTTGGGACTTGGTGCAGCCTTTACTCAAGGTGGGGCCTGCTTGGAGGGGCAGGTCCCAAGGCCCTGGGAATGAGTTCCGGGATGGGTCCTCAGGCGTGGGGTAAAGAGACCCACTCTGAGGCCTTGTAGGCTGTGGCCCAGCTCGTTGCACTAATCGGGCAACACAGAAGAAATCTAAAGAAATGATGCCACTGTCACTGCTATTTAGGGGTTTCAGCTCCAGGAAAAGTGAATTGGAAGCCACCTAAGAGGAAGAGAACCTTAGTGGACCAGGCTGGTCCAGGACAAGAGGGTTAGAGAGAGGTGAGATCCGTGTTTGGGAAGAGGCAGCTGGGGAACTAGTGGGCTGCAGGAGAGGCTGTATCAGAGTGTGGGAGTGATTGGGATGAGGGTCCAAAATCTGCCTAAAGAGATGTGATTGTAGAGGCAGAAAAGTCAGGTACTTACCAGTGGCAGCGTGCAGTGGGAGCTTCACGCTTCTGGTCCAGAAGACTAATATGGGTCCTGAGTAAAGGTCTTGCTGCTTTAGTCTGTATTGGTAGCAGAAAATCTCCATGCCTAAGTAAGCCGGAAAAAATTCCTTCTTGAAGAACAGTTTGTAAATAGGTTAGCCTCATGGAGCTGTGTACAGTATTTTTTCTTTTAAGGAATTGGGACTCCTGAGGCCTATTAAATCATTTATGGGCTCAGGAGAATAAACCTGATTTGTTTGGGAGAATTCGGAATCCAGTGTGATTGATTTAATTATAAGGATGTTAATGAAATAATCATTCCTTAGCTTTACAGGGGTTCCATGGGTTTCTCTGGGTCCTTGATGCAATTTAGTTATCTTGTGCCCTTTTGCTCCCGGGTCCAGTGAGGGAAGAAGCAGAGAAGCGGAAAATGAATTGTGCTCTCCTACTCTGGCAAGCTGCTGGGATAAGAACCACTACTTGAGGCCATTGAGACAGGTACCAGAAGACGTCTCAAGGTAAGAGAATCTGTTTTCAATATTGTTATGGCTGTAGAAATGCTTGGTGAGAATTCTGTGTCTGGGACCCCCTTTCCTGGAACACCTGGCCCCTAGACCTTTGGGAAGGAGGGCTACACTTGTCAGTGCTTTAGTTTCAATTTTGCTGACTCTTTGCAAAACCCTATGTAGGTGTACTCACTTTATACATTTTCTACCTAGCAGCTGTTCATTGTTTTAGGTTTTATACTTGTCTGTTCTATCTGGGTGTAAAACCCTATGTAGGTATACTCACTTTTTTCCATTTTCCATCTAGCAACTGTTAATTTTCTCAGGTTTTATACTTGTCAGTACTTCAGTTTCAATTTTTGCCTTTTTTTTTGCTGACCTCTGCACAACTCTGGGTGTACTCACTTTCTGCATTTTCTGCCTAGGAACTGCTCATTGTTTCAGGTTTATACTGGTCAGTGCGCAGAACATTTCACTAGTGTTTCTCTCAGTGTTTTATATCTGTTCTGCTTAGTCAGTAACCTGTTGTTTACATCTGTGTTGCAGCCCAATTACCTGTAGGTATCCCAAATTCTAGTTACAGCCTAAACCTTTTACCAGGCAATTGCCATTTTATGTTTGACCAAAAGCTCATTTTTCTTATCAATTACTTTACTGTATGTCCGATGGCTATTGCACCTCACCTCACCTCCTGATCGCACTGTAACATACCCTTCTCTACCTTCCCTCCTCCCCTCCAATTTCCCAGCCCCCTCCTCCTTCCTCCCCCATCTCTCCTCCCCCTCCACCTCCTTCCCTCTTCCACCCATCTATCCCTCTTTCCACCCCTCTACCCTCATCCACTCTGGTTATCTCCCTTCCCCCTCCCTTAACCCAGATTTTCTCCACCATACCCTTCTTGCCTTCTCCCACCTTCCTCCCTCCTGCTCTCCCCCTCACTCTAAGAGGTGGAAATCCCACTCCATCCTTTTGCACTGGCTCCTTCTCCTGTCTGGCAATGTGGAGTTCAACTCTGGACTCTCCCCTCCCTCCTTCCTTCGTCTCCTCCCCCAACTGCAGTATAGTATATTGGTTAAGAGCACTGAGCTGCAAACCTGGAGACCTGGGTTTGAATCCCATCAGCCCCTGCTTGTATTCTGTGTGACCCTGAGCAAGCCACTTAACTTCCTTGTGCTCCCAGGTCACACCTGGAAACGAGCTGTGGCTTAGTGTGCCTTTCCTGGTTAAACAATGTCCCCTTTCCCTTTTCCTTTCCTTTCCTTTAAAGGCCTAAGTATATTTCACCTCAGTACTCAGAGCCTTCATCCAAAGCTTGACCTCCTGTTTGTCTGGATTTTGCAATGTTAACTCAACATCCACTGTATCTCTGAATCCTTGCTCTCTTCCAGGATCCCAGACTCTAGTTTGTCCCTTCCTGACTATTATCTGTTCAGACAGGACGGGGAAAAGATGGGGGCGGTGTTGCCATCTGTGTCCATTAGAGCTTCTCTTGTACCATAGCTCTCAGTGAGGTTGCATTTTCCTCTTATAAATTCCTCCTGGTCAGGCTGTCATTCCCTTCCTCTGTGCTCATCTTTATTGGGATTGGGATTTTCTATGCCTTACCTAGAATATCCCCCTCCTCTCTGGTTGATTCCCTCTCTGTCCTCATTTCTCTGTCCTCTACTGGTGAACTCATCTTGTTAGGGGACTTCAATGCCAGTTGGCTCTCCCTGGCCTCCTGGCTGACCATCCATAAGGTTAAGTCCCTAAATCTCATGCAGATTATCACTAAACCCACCCAGCTCAACCCTCACTCCCATAACCACTCCCTCCTGGAGTGGGTTCTCTCCTCCAACCCCCACTGTACTGTACAGCAGGAATCCTTCCAATTTTCTTATATGAGCTGCGAAAGCAAGCACAGAAGCAGGAATCCTGATGGATGCTTTCAGCAACCATTGCATGATGTTCTGTGTCAGAAAGATCTAGCATCCACCCTCCTTCCCTAAATACATCTGGACCAGCTCCCTCCACTCACTCAACACCTCCGCTCTCTTGAGTGACCTTGGTGCTGCAGATTGGTCAGCCTTGCCCTCTGCCATGGATCAGGGGTGTAGCCAGGAATTTCAAACTTGTACTCAAAACTGATGCACTGTCCCCCACCCATTATGTAAACATAAACAAAAATATGTGTTGCCATGCAACACCAACAATAGCCCCCCCCCCATTTGCCATATCTGAGTTCAAGTAATCCGTTTCTTCCTGTAATCCTCTTTCCTTTGATTTTCTGCCTGCCTGGTGAGCTGTTCTTGTTTGTGTACTAGGCTGGTGGCATCAGTACCCCGTAGCAAACAACAAAGGGAAAATGGCTCAGAGCAACACAGACACAATGTGAATCACAATGCCCTTGCTTTCCTCTTTTTGCTGCCTTTGCCTGATTTGTTACTCCGTCTGATTTTTTTTACTGTACTTTGCTGAGTACAGTGCGTATGCCTGCCAACACCCCTGCCATGGATATTGACACTGCCCTCTCCCTGTTTCATTACAAATTCTCCTCTGTATGGGTCAAGCACACCTGCTCAGAAAACCCAGGGTCAAAAAATAACTATCACCCCTGGATTACCCCAGAAATCACTGATAAGTGCAAGCCCCATGATTTCACCTGGGCACATTTCAAACTATCTCATGCCCTTCCTGAGGTCCTCTTTTACAGGACTATCAAAAACTCCTGTACTAAGGCTGTCTGGGCCGCGAAATGACAGTATTTCAAGGCCAACCTTCAGAGCAACTTTAATGTCCTCTCAAGCTTCTGGAAAGTAATTCACTCCTGTTTTGACCCCCCCCCACACAGTTTGCCCTGCTGGTCCTTCATGTAAATGGTTCACCAGTGTCCAACCTTCCACTGTTGCTGCTCATTTCAATTAGTTCTTTACCACTTGTTCTTTCCCTTCGAATTACTCTCCAGCCTCTTCCACTCCTCCTCACATTCCCTCTCATCTCCCTTCCACAGGAAACCCTTACTGCCCTTTACTCTCTCAACCTGCATAAATCCAGTCCTAACAGAATGGATCCTAAACTAGTGCTCAGAACTAGGACCTCCCGGGCTCAGAGGTCATTCAGCTACAGAGCCCCTACCTGGTTCAACTCACTCCCCACAGCCATTTCCAACACCGCCAAAACTGCCCCCGTCAAAGCTGCCTTACGAGACCTGCTGTTCAACACCCGCTGCTGCACCTGTCACTAAAAGATACTCTGCTGTTCTTCTAGCACTATTGACATGGCTCCTCCCTCCTGTGTGTAACTGATCCTCAGTGGTGGATCAGGGGCACATCACAGCTGCCATTTTCATCGATCTGGCCAAGGCCTTTGACACGGTGTCCTACCCTCTCCTCCTGGATAGGCTGAGTGCTGCTGGTCTCTCAGTTCCTGCTGTTGACCAGTTCCATTCTTACCTCTCTGGCTGCCTGCAGTTAGTACAGGTTGGTAGTGCTCTGTCACCTCCACTTCCCCTCCAGGCCAGAGTCCCACAGGGCTGCATCCTGGAGCCTATCCTGTTCTCCATCTTCCTTAATGACCTCCCCATAACTTGTGCCAAGTTGTATATCCACATGTATGCTAATGACAGTCATTTACACCTTCAGTCCCTCTACTACAGCCATGGAAGGTCTACTCCAGCAAGGCTTCCACAATGTCCTGCGTTGGTTTCAATCTAACCAACTCTGGGTCAACACAAAACAAATAAAAAATCTGTGTTTGGGACCTTTGGCACTAGCCAAAAAGTGGCCAGACTCTCAACTCTGCCTATAGTCTCCATCTTGGATGGCACCCCTTGAAGTGGTTCATTCATTCAAATACCTCGGTGTGTGGCTAGACAGCAAATTTGACTTCTCTGCTCACATTGATGCCATTCACCCCAAGCTCCGCCCTAAATGTGGTGTTTTGTACCGTAATAAAGACTGTGACTCTGCAGGTGTGTTGTGAGTGTGTCACCAAAATGGTGTTTCCAGTCTTTGACTATATGGATGTGTAATATGGCATCATTCTCTCTACCTCTCTGGCCAGACTGGATACACTCTGCAGTACCTTCTGTCATTTTGCTACCAATCCTTCTCTCCTTCCCTCATTCACCAAACTACAAGAGTGCCTGATCTGCTGTAGGCTCTTGGAACATTTAACCACCTCTGGCATTCACTCCCCTTTCCACTCAGGTTTCAGGAAACAGCACTCAACTATTTTCTCCCTGCTACGAGTCACTGACTCAATCCTTACAGCAATGGATCAAGGTCTAATCACCAATGCCATCTTCATAGATCTGGCACAGGCCTTTGATCCTGTTTCCCACCCTCTCCTGCTTCACAAACTTCATTCATCTGGGCTAGCAGCAACTGTAGTCAATTGGTTACTTACACAACAGACAGCAATCGGTCCTAGTCGTTAACGCCCTATCCTGCCCCCCCATCCATGCTGGAGTTCCCCAAGAGTCCATACTTGATCCCATTCTTTTTTCTGTCTTTCTAAACAACCTTCCCTCCTTCTGCTCTACCTCCCAAATACACATGTACTTGGACGATACTGTTATCTACACCTCAGGCACCTCCACCATTGATGTATTTACCCCCCCACAGCACGATTTCGACGAAGTTCAACACTGGTTTCAGGCCAACCAGCTAAAATTAAACACAAAGAAAACCATTACAATGGTCTTTGGCTCCAGGAAGAGGCTGTCCAGACTCCAGTTCTCCCCCATGTTCTTCACCATGGACGGCTCCCCCCTAAATGAGGTCCACACCTTCAAATACCTAGGGGTTTGGCTGGACAGAAATCTAGAGTGCTCCTCCCACATAGATGCCATCTGCTCCAAACTCGGCCCAAACCTTGGCATCCTCTGCCACCACAAAGACTGCCTCCCCCTCCCTACCCATTGCGATCTGGAAAACGATTCTACCTGTTATTGATTATGCCAATGTTGTCTACGACTCTGACCCTACATCTTCCGTCTCAAGACTTGAGACTCTCCTTAATGCATTCTTTTGCTTTGCTGCCCCTTCCCCTCCCCTCACACATCACTGTCTCCTCTACTTCTCTCTCTCCTTCATGCCACTATCCCACAGGTGAGAGGTCCATTGCCTCTCCCTCATAGCCAAATACTGGCTTGGGACTCTCCCTCCCTACCTCTCCTCCCACTTATCTGCTAACCCTTCAACCTTCTCCGTTTGCTACAGGGACTCCCAGTCTTTCTCACTCCCCCACCCTCATACTGGGCAGGTCAGTCAGCTTTTTCCTACTGCCTCCCTTTCCTCTGGAACCAACTTCCCTCGGACATTCTTCATTCCCCCTCATTCACATCCTTCAAATCTCTTCTACATCTCCACCCAGGCACCAAATGCTCATGCCACACCTCCTCTTCTGCCCCCCCCTTCCACTCCCCTCCTCGCACCCTGCCTCCCAATGCTCTAACCCCAGACTCAGACCTGTTTTGTACTGCTGCCGTTGATTGGTCTCCATTGCACATTCTGCCTCTTATTTGAAATGCAGAATGTCCTATACTGCTACACTTTGATACTTATTGTTGTTTTCTTATTTCTGTTGTAGTGTTCTGACTTGTACATCCTTTGTTTGTATTATCACCCTGTTTATCCCAGTGTCGCACCTGGAAACGAGCTTCGGCTTAGTGTGTCTTTACTGGTTACCAAATTTTAAATAAATAAATAAATAAAATATCCCCCCCCCACCATATACACCACTCCTTACTCTTCATCCTCTACCTTCACATCACCAAAACTACTGTGCCTCATTTCCAAATACTGGTTTGGGTCCCTTCCCTCTGACCTCTCCTCCCTCCTCTCCTCCATTCCCTCTACCTTCTGCTTCCTCCACTCCAGGGATCTTTGCACTTCTGCCATTCCTCTTCCCTGTGCCTCTGCTGGGCTATCAGCCTTATTTTATCATCTCCACTCTGGAACCTACCCATCCTTCCTCCGTTTCACTACCTCCCTGTTTCCCTCAGGTACCAGCTGAAAATCCTCTCCCCACTCCTGTTTTCCCTCTACCTGACTGCCCCCCTTACATCTGCCTCCTACCCCAGCATAAGTGTGGCTGAATTGCCTGATACTTGCTGCTTGTTCTTATTGTACTTACTTTAGTTTAATCATGTATTCTATTCCACTTACTGTAACTGTGAACTGTGTCAATGCTATGTAATTGCATTTTAACTGTGTACAGTGCCAGTGCTATGTATTTGCCTCCCACGTTCTCTTCCCCCGGCTCGCACTCGGAAATGAGCCTTGGCTCAGTGTGTCTTTCCCAGTCACCAATTTTCAAATAAATAAATAAATACATACATACGTTTGTACATACATACATACATACATACATACATACATACATACATACATAAATACCCCAGGATCTGCCAGACATTGCTGCACAGATTCAAAAAGAAAACAAAAAAGAGAGAAGAAAGGGCATTCAGACAGTTATTCCACCCAACCCTGGGGGAGGGGGTCTTTTCCTATTTCTTTTCTGTTTTCACCCTAGATTTCTCCTTGTGCCTCTGACCTCTTCTATAACCTCAGAGGGACTACCATACATATGGCCCACATGCCTCCTGATTCACTCCCCTATTTTTGGGGACTGACTGTTTCCTTGGATAGGCAGGATGCCTGCCTGCACATGTTGCACATACAAAATATAAGTGTAAAACTTCTAATTTTGGCTGGAAGGGGCACCGTTACCCTTTTCCGGGTTTGTACTTGGCAACGCATATTCCCACACCAAGCCTTGCCATGCTGGATGACTGATCCCCATCAGGGCTTCAGCAACCAGATTAGAATTCACTTCACACCACACCACACCACACCAGAAAAGCAATGGGTTGGGGGGGGGGGGCTAATGACAGTGGAAATGCTTGCTCTGGTTGCTTGTCAATACGTCTGGTTTACAGAGGGTATCCTAGGCATGGACCAGGTGTAGACCCCACATGCATTTGTGGTTCTTCGCTGAGTGCTCCAAACACAGTGCTTTCAGGCCTCTCAGCACCTAAACTGCCTAAGTGCTGTTCCTGATCCTTTACAGGATACCTTGCCATAGTGCCAGGACAGGAATCATCTACTTGAGGGCTCTCCTTTTATAATTTGAAGTGGTACTCACAAAGGACATCTTCACCATGGGTGGGGCACCCATTGAGGTCTTCACCAGGGGTCCTGGTCTCCAATGGCAGTTTAATGTGGTCTCCAGGCTCTGCTGACCCTGTTGACTTTTCTGTACCATCTTCTGCACAGGGGCATTGGCCACTGCTGCTGGGTGTGGCAGTTGAGATAAGTATGCCTACCAGCTGCGGCAACTGAGCCCATTCCCATTAAAAAAAAAAAAAATTAAATGGATGTGTTCAATTTAGTCCACACATCTATTCTGATTTTGGGACCTGAACCTTGTGCTTGACTTTGCCAAGAGGCTGTTTTGAACCCATGTTTTCCTGTGTTCAAAGTGTCTGTCTTGGAAGACATTATTTCTAGTGGCTATTACTTTGATTGGGGTATTGGAACCACAAGCCTTGCTTTGTGAACCACCCTTTCTGGGGTTTTCATAGGGATGGGGTGGCACTGCATATCCATCCCATGTTCTGGCTTGGATGGTATCCGATTTCCTGATAGATCCATTTAATGATTGATTTTCCTCATGTTCATCCACAGAACCTAGGTGAAGTGCTGTTGTACTCCTCAGATATCCATAGAATCCTTTAGTACCACCTGGACCATACCAGACACTGTACCAAGTTCTTTTTCCTTTGACTGTACCACCAGGGTAGACCAGTCTTCAAACAATGCCTTTCCAAGTGGTTCTCCTCCTTCATCATGTTGTACTACAGGCATACAGAGCATGACCTGCTACGTACCATTGCAGGACAATCCACACAGGGCTTGGCTCCCTCAGTGGCATGTTTTTGGTCCATTTCAGTCACAGTTCACTGCAGGACTGCTACATAGCACACATTCTATACTTTTACTCATCATAACAGTCTGCGGCTGATTCCATGCAGGAGGGTGAGATTTGGCCTTGGTAGTTTACAAGACCTGCTCTTTTGAGGGGTTAGCCTGCTATTTTATCAGCCAACCAGGTGGGGTTGGTGCTGCTTGGTAATTGTATAATGTGTTATGTCTCTACTGAGATATGCTTAAAGGAAAGCAGTCATAATCCTATGCTCCCCACCCCCAAAGCCTTACCTCCTGATTAGGATTTTCACAAAGAAAACACCTTTTTTCAGGTGTTTTAACTTACTTTATTTTATTGTTTAAAAGTCTGGGATTCCACAAAATGGCACACGCTGCGTGGTTCCATTTCAAGTCAAAGTGTGGCGCCATACTGCTCGCTTCAAAATATTTGTACTGAAGTGAGCGGTGCGGTGCTGTACTTTGACTTGAAAAAGAACTGCACAGCGTGTGCCATTTTGCAGAATCCTGGATTTTTAAACAATAAAATAATGTAAGTTAAAATACCTGAAAAAAGGTGTTTTCTTTGTGAAACTCCTAATCGGGGTAAGGCTTTGGGGGTGGGGATATAGATTATGAAAGCTTTCCTTTAAAAAAGGTAGGTTAGTTAATTACAAGTAACAGTAGATCTTCGGGAGGATCTCCACAGAGCCATAAACTTGCCACCCTCATCCCCCTGATTTGGTGGATTCTTCCTTTTTGGCTCTTGGCTTGTCACTGCGTAATGAGTCTATCACCTTTACTGAGTGCCACCAATTGTGTAACAGGTGAAGTTCACTTTACTCCCATGCCTCTCTGTGTATGATTGGTGCAGGCAGCCCCAATCCTGTTGTTGGAGGGCTGACCCGCCGGCACAGCGGTTGCGCTACCACTCACGATGCCAGTGACCTGAGTTTGGGAAAGGGCTTGGGTTGTCAGAAGGCCAGCCGTGGAGAGGAGGCTGAAGCATCCCAAGGACTGCTCGTCTCCTCCGGGGGGGAAGACATGGCTCAGTGCATGACTGGCCTCTAGTAGAGGCTGGGGGACCAGCATGTTTGAGCCGCAAGTAGGGGGTGGAGCATGACGGATGACAGCTTTGCCATGGCATCAGCGCATGTCACATCACCAGGGAAGGTGTACAAGAACAAAAACACCCAGCCCAGCATGACACTGACAAGGAGTTTGGACCAGTGGCCTCCGCATGCCGGCCCGGTGACCCAGGGATGGACCCTGATGAGGACAAGAGGTACGGTCATGGAGTGGGTCTGAGTAGAGGGGCCTCCTCCCAGTTCATCCCCACCTGGGTGGTAAACCATGGCTCCGTGGGAGGGTCCTTCGGGGTTTGCAGGGCTCGGAGGGTTAGGTCGGGTGACAGTGCTGGCTGCGGAGGGGAGAAAAAGAAATTACAAAAAAAAAATCCTGTTGTTGGTGGAGTTTTAGAATGCCATTCATAAATGGCAGGAAACTGAAGTAGTTGGGGGCTACCTACATAATATAGGTTATGCTGTGCACTGAGAATATGCACACAGGCACATCAACCTCCTGCAAGGTTCCGATAATGATGGCTTACAGTTCAATGTATTATGGCTCTATGGAGACCCTGTCAAAAACCTACTGCTATTGGTAAGTAACTGACCTTTTCTTGGCCATACCCTCCTCATCCTGAACTATTCCTTTCCTGATTCCCATAATTGTTTGAAAATACTCCATATGCCAGCTCCTGACAGTCTACCAGGAGCCAAAGGCATCTTTTTTACTTATAACAACCCGATAGCCCAATCCCTCATCAGCAAAATATAGAGAATACTGTTTGGGCAACCATGTGCAGCCAGCCTGTGCTGCCATCAAGAGGTTCAGATTCCAACTGACCTTCACAGTGAAGTTCGAGAGGTCATAAGAAATCTGAACCTCAAGGTGGCAGCACAGGCTGGTTGAATATGGTTTTGCCTAACCAGTACTTTTTATAGTGTATAGAGCAAGAAATGTAGTGTTTTTAACAAATTGTTAGACAATAGTGCAAGTTTAAAGTTGTTTTGTTTACTGTTGAAATTCATCACAATGGAGAGAATTGTTCTGCTGTTTTTGTGCTCTTCAATGAATTTTTGCTGCTCACTGTAGTCCTTTGAAAACACCTCAGTGGCCATCTCGTCGACTCTTTAGAGATTTGAGTGTGATGGTCACACACTTGTTTTCAGGTGCAGTGAATGACCAGGTGGGCTCATGGCCATTTTTAGTTCATGGAATGCAGTTGTACCCCAGAAGGGTACAACCTCATTCAATGACCACCGCACTGTGGTACAACAACATTCTGCTAAGGATAGAAATCCATGCAGAACAAGCTTCCTCTATACACCATATTGGTTTACCTGCTGCATGCCCAACCCCTAAGGATGATTTTGGGTGGGGGGCAGTAGTTCCAATCTAGCTACCCAGTCCTTCAGCAGGTTTGTTTACATGCTGCTCCTTCCCCCAGTGGATGAATTGGGGGAGGCTGGGCAGCAGTTGCTCCAATCTGCATAAACAGTCATTTCCCTCCCACTGCACTTTTATGTGTTTCCTCTCCTCAAGCACTGATGAGTGATTTTATTTTTTTTGGGGGGGGGGGGAGCAGGATCTCCAATCTGTCTAGCCCAGTTGCCACTCCTACACTGGTTTATGTGCCCCTGACCCGATAGATGATTTTAGAGGAGTAGGAGTAACAGCCCCAATCCAGCTAACCCAGTCTGATTTCAGGAGAGCGGGAGTAATAACCTCAATCTGGATAGCCCATTCTTATTTTCGGGTGAGTGGGAGTAATAGCCCCAGTCTGGCTAGCCCAGTTTGATTTCAGGGGTGTGGGAGTAATAGCCCCAATCCGGCTAGCCCAGTCACTCCCTCTCAAAGTGTGCCCACTCTATTATAAGTATTGCGAGATACATGAGCAAGCAGGTGTGTGACTGGGAGCGAACAGAGCAGATGCATCATTGGTGACTATGGGCAGACTGATTAGTCAGTTTGCCCAGAACCATCAATGATATGACTGATCCCCCCCTCCCTCCCTTCTGGTTGCATGCCTGCTCACTCGCGTCTCTCACAATGCTTACAATAAGTGGGGAAGTGGGCACACTGTGGGAAGGTGTGATTAAGCTAGTTGGATTACAGATACTACTCCCCCTCCCACACAAATCATAGATTGAGGGTCAGGAAGGGTGGGCCCCACCATGTCCTAACATCACTATGTAAATTCTTGTGGGTGAGTAGTGGCTAGGAATCAGGAATCCAATATACTAGGTTTGGGTGTCTGCTTTGGTAAGCATTTGAGTTTGTACAATGCAGTCACTGTGTACAGCCAATACAATATTTGAATTATAAAGAATAAATGCTCTGGGCTGCTTGGTAGTTGAGATTTTCAAATATATCACAATACCAGTATTTTCATAAATTTGTAGAAGCAGTTAGAAAAATAAAAGTAAAAACTCACTAGTTTCATTGCATAAACAAAACAATTATTATGGATTAGAAAGCCTTTTTAGTAACACATTAAAACACAATTAGTGAAATGCCTGTTTGATAGATGTGAATGCCTGCTGTTTAAGCACAGCTGGTCCTTCCATGACATCACTCCCTATCTCAACATTTCATGACAGCTGCCTTGTTTTAATTTATGGCTGATTTACAAATGACTACCTCTGGACTGCTATCATGTTCAAGTAAGCCCAATACCTCCGTTGAAAAAGCTGGTCACTGGCTTTTAGATTGTAAGAGGTCTTGCTTACTTTACTTCCCCTTTAAATGATGATTATTAATCTTATCGTTTGCCAAGAAACACCAGATTTTAAAATAAGGCAAAAACATTTTATTTTCTCTTTAGCAATACAATCAAGTGGTGTGAGAACGTACCACTCTGATAATGACATTGGCTGTTTTACAAGTTTTTGCCTGTTGTGGTCAGTATTGGAGGGACATACACCTGCTGCTTTGGGTTTATCACTTTGAAGTTCTACAGAATTATTTTTAGAAATATTCAGCTTGGTGGTTACATTTCTGCAGCCATATCTGGCAATTTGAAGACTTGTTCCACAAATCTTTTCCTATTGCAGTTGCAGATATCCAGACACATATGCTCTCAAAAGTTTCAGCAAAATCAGTCAGGACCAGTGGCGTGGAGGGCGGAGGTTCTGGACACTTTACCTCCTGCTACGCTGGTGACCCATGTTCGTTAGTGGACTCGGGTCATTGGAGGTTGGCCGGGGAGGGAGAGGATCAAGCTTCTCCCAGGTGCTCTCCTCTCCTCCTGGGAAGGAAGGTGTCATGTCTCGCTGCAGCACTGCCACCTGCAGATGTGTGGGTGGTTTGGTGACCGAGACATGAGGGGGGAGGGAAGCGCCGCACTGCGTATCGTGTAAGCATGTTCACGCAGGGGACATAATTCCACACACCGGCATCCCTATGGGGAAGGGTAGAGCAGCAACAAGATGGAGGGGAACAAAGAGGAAGAAACCCCCTGGCTGGCAGGATGATCGCTGACCTCCACAGGCCCTGCTCCCAGTGACCTAGGCTCTTATCTGTCTGTACCTACCCATCATGGAGAATAGCTGTAGGAGGATTTGGGGAAGAAAGTAAGTATTGGGAGAAGTTAGGGGACGGGGCTAGGAGGATCGAAGGAATGGAGTGCCAGACAGGACAAGGGAGAGGAACAGTGAATTTTAAAAAAAAATGTTCAGGCAAAATCCAGCAATTACCCATGCTCACTTGCAAACTCCACAACGGTATCTATGTTTAGCTTGAGAATTGTACTTTTACAAACATTTGCAGTTGTAAATTCTGACTGTAACTATATTAACAGTTGTTGTGAACAGGGAGAAGGAAAGGTGTCTATATCTGTTTATGCAGCAATTCTACAACATGAGATTCCTGTTTTAGGGCTACCCCTGTGAATATACCTGGTCACCAACTACCGTACATTAAACAGTGTGAAGATAAATGTATTCAGAAAAAGCAAATATAATTAGAATCCATGTTTTAACCATTAGGTCTTCCACAAGAATGATCTAGAAAGGAAAAAAAGAAAGCTTACTTTTACTTAATAAATCAATCAGTCAATCAATCAATTAAGTAATCCATCAATCACTCAATCAATCATCTTTTGTTTATATGGCAGACCCTCCAACATTTGACAGATGAAAATAGGTACACTTGTGTTGTGGGGGGGGCTGCAATAGCATTGGAAACTAAGACCCTCTGTTTATGAACAGATCTACTCCAGTCAGTGCAGGGCTACCTCACACTGGCCATCAAGTAGTCTTTACAACATTAAGGTGTGACCTATGTCATGACTCTGGACTCACTAGAACATTCCAAAATTTGATTAAGTAAATTAATTATTATTGTGGCTCTAAAATGTTTATATTCAAAGTTTTAAAAGGTTCTTTTTTTGACAGGTATGACATCCATTTCAAACTGCAGATAAGCTGCCTGACTAGTACCATTTGCTGCCATTTCGCCACATTATTCTCTCATTTTTTGCACTGATTACTCACTGCCACGAGAAGTCAGAGACGGACAGAGCTAATGATTTGAAATATCATATGGTGCCCTTCCCAAGAAGCTCCGAGCACCTCACATAATAAAACATCCAGTGATAAACATGAATAAATAAAACATGAAACAAAATAAACGCAAATGAACAAACATAAAACAATCAAAACGAAAGCATGTAACGGGCTGCTTATTCAGGAATCTAATGTTTCAGCAGTCAGAATATCAGAAACAACAAGATGTCTAAATATTAAGAACCCATCCATAAAGGCCTGGTGAAAATATAGGGTTTTAAGCCCCTTTTGAACATCTCCACCATGGTAGCACTCCTTAAGTCCCCTGGCAAGGTTTCCCCAAGTCATAAAGCCACAACCATGAAGAATCTATTGCCCGACCGACATAAGTGAGACCTGGGAACAGCCTCCTTGACCAGGAGTTGACTCAGACAGGACCTAGTCCATGTAGGGTCTTCTAGGCCAGCAGATCAAACTTGAAGGTAATGGACCACTGAACTGCCAGCCAAAGTAGTTCACGGAGGACCACCATGGCATGCTCAGTTCAAGACACCCCAAATATAACCTGGCCCACATAATTCTACACTAGCTGCAAGTGGTGCACTAGGCCTCTATTCAGTCCAAGGCACAGAGTATTGCGGTAGTTCAATCTGGATGTAACAAAGGCACGTACTAGAGTCACCAGCTCCTCATATGCCAGATAGGGCTTAATACAAGGCAATATTTTTCAAATGAAAAATCCAGTTCGGACCACTGTCAGCACCTGCTGCTCTAGTGTCAACCACTGGTCCAGAATAACTCCCAGAGGGTTCTCCCTCTCTGTGCAGAACCTCATTACGGTGGCTTATCATTTGCTCATTGCTTGTGATTGCCAACCTGCATACACCTGTTTTTACCAGTGAAACTTTATTTTGCCTGAGTTTAAACTCAGCCAGCTGGATGCCATCATGGGATTCATGTCGATCCAGCAATCCTCCAGCACAGTCACTGACTCATGCTTTCAGGAGAAAAAGACACATGCAGCTTATTTACTGCCTGCATAGCAGTGGAACTCCAAGCAGTACTGTCTAATTGTCTCACCCAGTGGAACCATATACACCAAAAACAACAAAAGAAACCAGATCAAACCTTGTGGCATTACACAGCTAAGGGCAACTGGACTACCCCTCACTTCTCATACTCCTACCTGTTGCACTGCGCTGGTAAGGTAGGACACAAACTAGCCCAGAGCTCCACTGGTTATCCCACCTAAATGCTTTAGACAATCAGTCATACTCCATGGTCAATGATATCAAGTACAGAAGAGAATTTGAGGAGAAATAAGGTGGACCATTCTCCTCTGTCTCTTGCCATGAGTAGGCCATTTAGCACCTTGACACATGCAGTCTCTGTGATGTGTCATTGTCTGATACCGAACTGCAATGATCTGTAGATGTTAAAGACCTCCAGCTGAGACTTGAGCTGTGGGGCCTCCACCTTCTCAGTAACCTTTCCTCCAAAGGGAAGATTTGAGACAGGTCTGTAATTTGTAGATCATGCCTGAGGAAGAACTAATGGTCAAAACACTGGTTCAAACTTTGTAGGGCTGGTCAACATAGCCAAACAATTCCTATTGTTAAATAATGGAGGAGTGGGTGGTGACCATTTGCCATAGTGAGTGCACTGGGGTGTGAGTTTGGGGGCCTCTAAGGACTGGGTGGAGGAGCTGGCAAAGGTGGTTTTTGCTTAATGTGCAAACAGAAATGCTGTACGACCCAGAAGAGGGAGGAGAGAGAATGTTGTGCCATACTGTGAATGCGTGTGTGTATGTGTATATGTGTGTGTGTGTGTGTGTGTGTGTTGCGGGGGGGAGGGAGTGTGGGGGAAGGAGGCCTACATCCTAATGTGCTTTATAGTCCAACAGTGGGAAGGGAGAGAATGCTGCAGCCATTAAGTTTGAGGGGTGTAGGCACCAATCAGGGATGTTTCTAGCTTCTGAAAATAATAGGGACTTGAGCCTCCACCACTCATGTCCGGTGAAAAAACAAACAATGAAGCTGGGTGTCGGTTTTAGGAACTGAGCATCTTTTATTCAGGGCTAATTAATTAAGCAATGAGGCATGACAAGAGGTGCATTTTAGTGGGGTAATGGCCCACCTCGGGTGGGCTGAAGTACAAGGCATGCTAAGCACTTCCACCACGAGAAAGGCTGTTAGCCCACCCTAATGCACTCTCTGGAGTGCCTTATTGTGATTATGAAATGGGTCTTTTTTAGTAAATTGGATGTATTTTTAAAGATCGTTTTGTTGATCTACTTTCAGTTGGGCCATTATTCTGGGATAACCGCCCAGCTGAAAATACCTCTTGGCCAATCAGGAGCCAGCATTCTTTCTACCCATTTCATAATAAAGATTAGGAGCTCCAGCCACTAATGCCCACCCATTGCAATGCCTCTGGCATCAACACTCTGCAATCCATCAGATGGGGGGTGAGGGATGAGCAAATAAAATGCTTGCCATATGTACTAACGTTGCCATCTGGGTTATTACTCAGGACAGCATTATCATGCATCAATGTGTTAAGAGGAACCTTCAGAGAAAGCTCAGGTACATTTTCTAAAAAAAAAAAAAAAAAAAAGGTGAAGCTTTTTGTAAACCTTTTTATATATCAAAATGATATCTGAAACTTAGTTGAACCATTACATGTTTTCTTTTTTCAGTCTGTAGGGTGCAGCTCCTGTTTTTGAATTCTATAGAGGATTTACTGTAATAGATGTCTGGTACAAAATATTTTTTTTCTTTCTTACCTGATATCCACAAAAGACCATCAGCTACACAGCCTGCATGACAGGACAATGATCGATCAAAGGGCTGTGCAAAGGTCCACTTGTTCTTCCTGGGGCAATACCTCTCTACTGAAGGCAAGACTTGACGCAGTTCATTCCTACCCCCCACTGCATAAAGGCACTCATCCAGCGCTCCCAGTACAAAGTGCTCCCGGCAATTTTTCATAGGTGCTACCTCTGTCCAAGTGTTACTGCGTGGGTCATACCGACAAACGGTCCTTACTGCACAGGTGCGGCCTGATGGATGCTCTACCTCTCCACCTGCTACGAACAAGAAGTCCCCAAGGACAGCCACACAATGATGGCTTCTCCCTACTGGCATGGGTGCTAGTTCACTCCAGTTTGAGACCCCTGCTATGTGAACATTCTCTTGGTCCACGGGATTGAAGTACCGCAGTTCCCGTACTTTGCAGATCTCCCTTTTCTTTCCACCAATAATGTAAAGTGTTTCAGATTGGAAACGAGGTTTTGTCCTAATAGTCTGCCAGACAGGCTGTGCATAGATATTCTGGTGGTATTCCAGGGCCTCATTGATGAGTGCGGTGGCATTCTCACTGCTTTTGACAAGAGGGTGAGACAGGACAACAGAATGAAGTGTGTCTACATCCATAATACCAAAGCGGACATACTGGAGCAATTCCGCCATGTACTGGTAATGGCAGTTATGTTCCAACCACCTTACAGCGAGCTGTGGGAGAAGAAACACAGAACAATAAACAGTTGATTCATTATGATTTTGCAGTAACTTCTGTCAGTTGCTCTACAGCACACTGAAAAAGGAAATTAAGTTAAATGAGCTTTTTCTGCGAAACCATGTGTTTTAGAACACTCATTTTCTCCTGTCTAGTAAGATGCCATTTGTTATGTATGTAGGTCTGCTTTAGCATAGGTGGCAAAACCTATGGGCGAGGGGTGGCATCACCCCCCCCACACACACACACACTTTTCCCAAGAGCATTCAAAGAGAACCTTTAATGCATGCAATGTCAGAAGGGAAACAGTCATGGTCTCGTTATTACTACAGCCCCTCACAGTTTTCCCCAAGTTTAGGCACCCCTGAGCTTTAGCATTTGTTTTAAAAGTAAACTTGTGCTCCTTTGAACATGGTTAGCCACTGGATTTCATCAGTGTTCTCAGCTATTTTTGAACATCCATTATCCCAGAAAGTCTGCTGGGTGCTAGTTTACCATAGCAGTAATTAATAAGGGGAGGGCTAATATTTTCCCATATCTTGGGAAGGTTCACTGTGACAACATTTGAGGACTAGTCTAAGCTGCACCAGAGGAATGTTGTTTGGCTTCAGCAGACAAATTTGCATATTTCCACAGCACAGAATTGTTTACTTTCAACATTATTATACATTGAAATCAGTGATTTTCAGAGGTTTTCAAATTCTTTGGAAATGAAATAATATAATGATATTGTTAGACAGGAAAAGCAAATGTTTAATGCAAATCAGACATCATGTATTAACTCCTCATTACTTATAAGAGTTGATTCTTTGTGGGTTTAAAAACCTGAACCTTTTCTAGACATATGACGACACAGCCACTGGTAAATCTAAATAGCGAGTACTGTATAAATGAAAACTACATGTACTTAGAAAAAAAAGTACCATACTCCCTAAATAGGGAAGCTAATATACTGTATAATGAGTAACATGGTTTCAGACTTTCATTAGGAATACATGACAGCCAAGTGTACTTTATATAAAGGAGAGTATACTTTATAAGGCTATAATATGACGCACAAGTGGTTTGTATTTGTTAGCAGAGCCTCGAAATGTCATTACAGCTGTCTATGAGCACTTTGGCTGTATTTTATTTGTTACATATTTTTTTTTCAATTACCAGTCTATCTGTGCCCCATAGATTAACTTTCTTTTTTGGTGCACAAGGCAGTAATGATATGCAGTTGGAACTCACCATTTGCAGCCTTTTTTTTTAGCTTTCTGTTTTTGCCCCACATTTTCACCACACCAGCTACAGGGAGCTCCTTCCATCTACCCAGGCCTTTCTATCCACCGCAGGAATCCTTCAGTGGTCCAGCCCGCCACCAGCCTTTGCTTGACAACCACCTCGGATACCCCGAATGTAACCCATGGTTTATCCCCTGTAGGTAGGACCCCCTGGTGCCCACAAGCCAAAAGGAGAATACTTTGCATGATGGTCGGGCCTGTGAGGAGGAGTCAGTGAGGCATGGGTGGAGTCGAAGAGACCCTGCTGTGGTGTGGGGGGAGGGGCAGTTTCATCTGCTCAGCATTGCTAAGGGATTTTTTTTCCCTCTGCTAAGCTCTCCCCTTATATCACTGCTGGGTGTGGTCCTGAGAGGTGACACTGGTGATGCGCCTCTCAGGGCTGTTGGAAGGGTGGGTGAACTCTTCCCTACCTTCAGTAATTACCTTGTCAGCCCCACTCTGGGCATGTGACACACTCGTTCCTTCCTGCAAAACACCCCCCTCCCCCTGTGTCTGCAGGAGGCAGTCGTGTAACAGAGAGAGGTGCCCTCTCTCCCTGAGGCAGGAGGCATCCAAAGGACACCTGAACCCCGCCTCACCAGTTGGCCCCACACGTCCTGGGCTTGGGACACAAACCCAGGTCATCAGGATGGTAAGCAGTAACTCTACCACTGTGACAGCCTGCTGGCCTGCCACTTGC
Organism: Neoceratodus forsteri; assembly: GCA_016271365.2. NCBI lineage: Eukaryota > Metazoa > Chordata > Ceratodontiformes > Ceratodontidae > Neoceratodus > Neoceratodus forsteri. The sequence goes on from CM057449.1 coordinate 1,562,772,150, forward strand.
AGCCTTATTATCTTCTGACACTTCTGCAGGCAAAGCCTGCGAAAGCAAGGAAGGGTATTGGTTGGTAGAGTAAATATTGTTTGGTTGGTAAATATTCACAATAGCCCCTACGCACAAAGGGGCGGAGTGGGTACACACAGCATATCCGGGGCACATAGCTACTCCGCACCCACTGCACCCCCTGCATGAGATGTACTAAGGGGGGGTGCACAGCTGCCATGCACCCAGTTCCCAGCCCCCAGACCACAATGTGCCAGGGGTGGGCTGGGGGTATGCCAACACTATGTGCCATGCATTAAGACACATAGGGCTGGCTGTAGGGGTGTGGAGGAGAGTGCAGCTTATGGCAGGGGAGACCCTGCTGTAATGAGCTACGTGCCCCCTGGAACATGCCCCTCTGGTTGCTGCGGACCCAGGAAACAGACACTGAGCCACCCAAGCCCACTAGGATGATGGTGAGGGCTGGGGCAGCTGGACAGGTGACCCGGGTGCAAGCATCACCCCCACCACTCCATACTAGCACCCACAGGCTACCCACCCACCACCAGCTGAGACCACAGCACCCTAAATGGTGGCCATTGGTGACCCCCATGCCATGTACATCTGTGTGCTTTCCATAAAGGTATCACCCCCCACACACCCACCCTGGTCCAACAACCCCAACCCACAGTGGTAGTCTGAGGTACCCGCCCACCCCCTGTGGCACCAACAACCTGACTCCATACCTGCAAAGTCAGTGCTGTGCCTGGACGGCCAGTGGCACAGCCCTCCATACACCTCCTTGGACACTGGCTGTCCAAGTACTGGTGGGAATGTGCCCCTATAAATAGGTGGTATGCTCCCAGCAGTACTTGGATAGCCAGTGGCTGAGGAGGTCTGCAGAGGGCTGTGCCGCTGGCCATCTGGCCGTGGCACTGACTTTGCAGATATGGGGTCAGGTTGTTGGGTGCCACTGACTGCCATTGGGGACAGGTGTTGCTGGACCAGGGATTGGGTGTGCGGGTCTGGGCCATGACTGGGGGGGGTTGCTGCACAGGTGTCAGGGTTGCCCCCTGTGTGTTGGCGGGGAGGTGTGGCAGTGTGGTGGGTGGCACCCCAGCTCCAGGGGCTTGGCCACGTGGGATGCCACCTGGTGTTGCATAGGCTCATGGGTATGGGTGGCTGCTGGTGTCATTCATGCACCTGGACCCATGCCCTGCTGTGCAAGGGATCCACTGTGTGACCTATGCCAGGCATCTGATTGGATGCCTGGCTGGGTCTGCGACTCCTGCCCCAGTCACCCTGCAGAGTCCTGCATGCGGGGAGGGGGGTGGGCCCATGGACAGGTGGCGGCCATTAGTGAATATCAGTGGCGCACACCTGTCTGCAGGTGCAGAGCTGCATGGTCGGGTGGCGTGTAATTCCCACCCATTACAGTATAGACCCAAATGTGATTAAGGGCATAAGATGATTGTAAATTACACTGAAAACTACTCAGTTTCTAATTATTTTTTTGTAGCATTACCAACATTCAGAAACAGTACACAAAAAAATGTATAACTTTTAAAAACTGCTATATACTTTTATGCACAAAATATATCAGTACAGTCTGACGTTACAACAAATAGCATGAGTGGAATGTATTTGCCATTTTTTATCTCTGTTGCAACTGAAAAGCATGTATCAATAATATACTCACAAAGCAGTTTCAAATAGTAACAATGCATGTTTTTTTATTTTAGTCTTTGGTAACCGGGTAAGGCCCACTAGGCACAAGTGCCTGTTTTCAGGGGCTACCTGGGAGTACTGGGTGGTTAATTGACTTGCTCAGAGTCACACAGTATGCAAATGGAGGTTGTGAGAATCAAACTCAGGTCTGGTCTACTGGATGTATCAAGCTCGTTCACACCTCATTCCTCTAACCTCTAGGCTATACTGTCAGCCCATGTAAAATAGTATCAACACATAAAAACTGTAATAGTTGGACTGATTCTTGAATGTTCGACTCCAAACTTTCATTAAAAATTAAGTTTTTAGCCTGAGTGGTTCCAAAGTTAGACCTCTCACAAAATAATTTCTTTAAAATGGGATAACTTTGGAACAAGCAGAGCTAGAAACATAATCTTTTAACAAGAGCTTGGCGTTGGTTATGTTAATATACAGTATTGATAATAAGATGTTGTTACATCCTCCATACATTGATATGCTGTACTGTATAAAACACATTTGTTCAAAATGTTTTAAAATACTGTTGATTTTAATAGACTATTATACAAGCATGCATGGGTGAGATGTACTAGCACATGAGACCTGTATCATTAGGAGCTATTCATGTTGATTGGACTCCAAGCTTTCATTTAAAAAAAGTAAGTTTTTAAGCCTAAGAGTTAAACATCATAGCTTTCAAAATAGGATTTCTAGCTTTACAAAATATCTTAAAAAATTTTTTTGGGAAACGATTGCAAGATAAACCTTCTTTGCTAGATAGCAGTGAGTTCCTATATCAGAACTAGCTGGTAATAAAAAAATAATGATGTAGAAATTCATCAATAACAAGGTTGTACGGACATTAAGATGCAAAAACTATACAGTTATAAACTTCTGATTGAAAACATTCTTTAATATAGGGATCTTTCTCAGTTTAGTGTTACTTGAGAGTACAGTCTGATATCCGTCAGAACAGCTGAGTACTTTAACCAGTTGAGTGTCAACAAATTGGCATTGTCACATTTTCAGTTCACACTTTACTGGTTGACTGCAATCTAAGTGTTCTTGGTGAGTATCCTATATATGTTGTACACATGGGATTTTAAAGAAATTTAAAACTGTATTTTTGCTAATATGGACTGCATTCTATAGAGTTTATGTCATTGTGGGTTATTGACTCTCTTTCTCCAAACCTTTGTGAGTACATTTACTTAACACTAGGAACAACAACAAAAATAGGCACTCATCCCCTGAAGAAGGCAGTCAAATGCTGGATTCTGCAGGCATTATTTACTGTTAAAAAGAAGTTTATTGGCAAACATCTTGCCTCCTGGCAAAAACACTCTACATTTCGCCCAATGACATGTGCTTTACTAAGGGTCTTTGATAAAGCACATGTATTTGCATGAAGTGGCAGGTGTTTTTACCAATACCCTTTCTAAACAATAAATGATTTTAACAATAAATTATGTCTGTAGCATTCGACATTTGATGGCTTTCTTCAGGAGGGTGATGGCCAGATGTTTTTGGTTGTTTCTAGGGGTATATTCACTGAGAGCACTACAAAGTTCTGAGCGACTTTCTTTTCTTAGTGCATTTACTAAACATAAATTTGTGTTTGTTTGTGGTGTGTGTGTGTGTGTGTGTGTGTGTGCATGTGGGTCAGTTTAACATCTCATCCAAAGGCAATATATACAGGTTACAGAGGGAGGACTGACACATGTTGAGACTACGTCACCCTGAACTGTGTAATTGATTAATCCTGAAAATCTCTGTAAATGGAGTCCCAGTCTACTCTCTGTCTACTCTAACCTGTAGAAACAAAAACCTGAAATAACCCAAAAATGTAATAACAGGGGAACATTTTCTCCCATAGGGAAAACCAGGTTATAATTTTGTTGTTATAATGATGAACAAGTGCCCTGTTTCCCTAGTTTGCCACATGCGCCAATCATGATCCTCCTGTTCTCTGCGCCGTTCCCTGCAATCCCCGCTCTTCAGCGCTGCTAAGTTCCTTGACAGAAGAAGTCGGTGGTAAGTTCTTTTTTATTTAAATAAAAATATCAGTGGGCACAGCAACACTTTCAGAGTGAAAAAAAATAAATAAACACTATTTCAGTTTAGGAGCCGAGCCACTACAGACCACACTGAAACCCCAACAATCTGCAGCTTGACTCCATATGCAAAACCATTTATTTTTGCATTATTGCTGTGGCAAAAATATGATCCCCAGCAATAATTCAAAATAAAGGATGGGTACTGTAGGTGTGTAAAACTCAGATTTTACACACTCCCTTCAGTGGGATGCCTTAATAAACCTCTCGATCTTCGCTCTCGGGGTTTATGTGGTATCCCACCCCTCAGGAGTGTGTAAAATCCTCATTATAACAACCTACCCATCCATTATTTTCTATATATAGTACTCTTATTAAAACACTACCTCTCCAAATCTCTGGGCAGTAAGGCATCAGTTGTGACTACTGGGTAGTGTAGTCCATATAGATGTAGAGGACTACAGAACACAAAAGCAGTCTGGGAGCAAGCTGTATTTTTAAAAAGGAGCTATTTTAATGGTGTTTTTTTACTTGTGGGGATAGTACAGGCTGAGTTAAACTGTACTGCCTAAGTTTTATTAACAGTGCCAATATCAGGATTGCGCTAACAGCAGCACGAGAGTGGAGAATCCAGGGGTCACGTGAGGTTAGGAGGTATGATAGGAGCAGGGCTCCACGTGAGCAGCAGTGTTACAGAGGGAGGGATGATAAAAATGCTGAGGCTCTGTCAATCTGAACTGTGTAACTGATAAATCCTGAAAATCTCTGTAAATGGAGTCCCTCTCTACTCCATATCTACTCTAACCTGTGGAAACAAAAAACTGAAATAACAAAAGAAAAATATTTCTGGAGAAACAACTCCAGAGCAATTTTACTGCTGTCGAAGCCTAGTACATGGAGCATAAACTCCTCATGAACTATAAAAAGACAAAGGTCATATTGTTTGCAAACCCCCACAATAAACTTAAATCACATCAACTAACAATTCATAATAGTGTCAAACCCCATTAGAAATAGTTTAAACCTTCAAATACCTAGTGCGAACACTTGACTGATCCCTTTCTTTCACCCACCATGTTGATCACATTGCCAATGCAGTCAGCACTAGAATAGGCCTACTGCACCATTACAAACATTGCCTGACAACCGAGGCACTCCGTACTGCTGTCAGCAGCAACATAATCTCCATCATAGACTATGTTCTAGTCATCTATAGCACCGTGTCAGATACCACACTTAAACGGGTTACCACTGCACTAAACAATGCCTGCAGACTAGTCACAGGTACGCATTGACTTATACATAAATGTGACCTATATGCTCAGTCCTGCTGGCTCCACCTTAAAGGCAGGGAAAAATACCAGACCTGTCTACTACCCAAAAAAACCTATCTAGGTCTAACCCCCCAGTCCTCTAGCACCTCCTCGCCCCAACGTCCAATCCCCACAAGACTCGAGACAAGTCCAGCAGTCATACCAGGTCCCATTCCACTGTATATCCCAGGGACAAAGGACCTTTGTCTACCATGCCCCTGACTGGCTTAATGGTCTCCCCTGGGCAAGGCCCCTGGAATTCTGTGATTCTGCGGTTGCGGAATTTTCCGCAGAATTTGCATCATGCTGCAGAATGTATATAGTGCTGCAAAATTCACTGTTTTTAGTGAATTTTTATTCAAATATACTGTTTTTCCATAGTGCCAGGCTTTCTTTCCCATCGTGTTTATCCTGAAGCCCATCCTCTATGCTCGGCATATGATGTAATTGATGACATCACATCATATTTAACCAATGGCAGAACTGCGTTCTGCCACGGAAATGAATAAATCATGCTGCAGAAATCAGAAAATGCTGCTGCAGAAACCAAGGAGCCCTGCCACAGAAATAAGAAAGTTCTGCTGCAGAGCACTAGGGGCCCTGCTCCGGGACATCCTTTTTGAACCAAAGATTGGTCCATTTAAATGTAAGCTTCACCAACATCTCACAGCTCTTAGTGGCTGTGACACTACTCCATAGTAGAACCTCCCACTAGTCACTAGTAACTCTCAGCACTTACACTCTGTTTGCCCTTGGCCTTGCTCCCCTCCCCACTACCCTCACCCACACCCTATCCCCTACTCGCCTCCCCCTCTGCCTTCCCTCCATGCCCCCATGCATCTCTCACCCCTGCACCCTCCCTAACCCTGACAAAGTCCCCTGGCTGCTCACAGCTTAGTTACATGTACTAAATTCTGTAACTAAAGTGTCACTCTCAAACTGACTGCACTACTTTTAGCTCTCTATGTATCCTGCCATATTTTGTCCTATCTTGTCATTATTGTATGTTACCTGTTTTATTTAGAGGTGGAACCTTTGTGAAAGAGCTTTCAGCTCAAGGATGTTGTAATCTGAGATCTCAATAAATAAATAAATACTACTCTAATTCTAACACTGTCTCTCTAATACCTTGTTCACACGGCAAGAGAGATATACATCAGCACCATATAATTTGTTTTGGCCATTCTTGCTGAAATGCTGTGGAGCAGCACTCAAACAGTATGGCCCTGGAGCACTGAAGGGATGCTCCCTGAAGTTCCAGCATTTCGAGGAAGGTTCCGGTGGGGATTGGGTGCTTGAGTTGGGGTGACGGCACCACAAAGATCGCAGATGGGTCTTCCAACCTGAGCTCAGCTAAAGATTGCTTCTGGTACAGTATGCACCAACTGCAATGGACGTGGTTTAACTAGATGTTTGTTTCCACTGGACATTTCACTGCTGCCAAACGCCAAACACTATGTCCGCAGTGTTACTAATTATGGTTTAGGCAGACCTGTAACTCCGCATGTAGCGGCTGCCGGGGGACACATTAACAGCAGTTATCAGTCCTTCACACCTTGATTAGGTGTTAATTATAATGTAGCCGTGCACAATTAGATGGTCTGCCAGTATTTCCAGACTTTAGTGCACAGACCTTGCATTCTCACAAGGCATCCAATAAACTGAAGGCAATAGTCAGGAGAAAAGGAATTAATTTTGTGCAACTCCTTCCTTGCCAAGCTCTGATTGCAATATTTTGTCAGTCCAAAGCTGCTAGGGTGCTGTTTTTCTCACTCACCTTCCTCCTGCCTTTTAAAAATCTTGGTTTTAACCCATGGTGGGAGCTGTATTCAGAACAGAACTTATCACAACAAACACAGCAAAAAGCACAAACATCGAAGCTAAATCTTAAGTCTCCAGCTGATAATGAGACCCCCACTAGCCAACCATACAATAAAGTGAGGAGCAACCTATTTACAAATCAGGCTAAAACTCCAGATCAAGATGCATCTGCCTTGGCTCATCTGTCTCACCTGCCAGGTCTATCAAGTTCCTAGAACATGGAACCAAGCCCCTCAGATTTCTTTCTACCATGAGAAGACCTAAGAAATCCTCAAACTCTGTCATATATTTCTCAGGCTCCAACACTAATATGTAGATTATTGCATATTGGAGTTTGCAATCTGGGGATTATCAAATCTTGCTTCTAATAATGGATTACTAAAATCAGAATTAGTAATACCGCTTGCTCCAGCTTGCACCCGCTTCCACTTGAAATTTTTTTCTTTAAAATTATGTAGCGGACGCTGCAAGTTATGGACAATATGCCATGGGACAAACTAGTTCATTACAAGTGGCGCATACTGTAGTATAAACACAGCTAAACTTGGGGAAGTGGTTCTTTTTGAAAACCGATGGCTACAAATTGGAAAAAACACAGTCTCAGAGTCGAGCTATGACACTGGGCATGCACTAATGCAGCTGTGTTTACAGCACCAGTAACAATATTTAGCTGAACACGGGAAAAATGAGTGTGCCTGCAAGCAAAAGAAACACAAGTGCAGGCTGGGAAAAGCCTGTCACAATGCTATGTGTGGTACAGGCTGTTCAGATGGCTGCGTAAAACAGTGCAAAATGCCAGCACCATTACCCAATCCCAAGGAAACAGGGATCATGGACAGAACGAAATGCAATCCCCAAACAGCAAAACTGTGGCATTCAGATGTGCACAGCAGCAACGATCGTGCTGCTGTGCACCACCAACAATGCCACAGATTTGTCTGTGTAAACAGAGCTTAAATTTCTGAGCAGTAAGGCATCTACTGTGACTGCTGGGTAGTGTACTCCACACAGATGCAGAGGACTACAGAACACAAGAGCAGTCTGGGAGCAAGTTGTGTTTTTAACAAGGAGCGATTTTTAATGCTTAATGCTCTTTTTTTTTTTACTTGTGGGGACATCACAGGCTGTAATGCCTTAAGTTTTATTAACTGTGCCAATATCAGGATCGCTCTAACAGCACTCCCAAAGCAGAGAGTCTAGGGGTTACGGAAGGTCAGGAGGCAAGATAAGAGCAGGCCTCTTTGTGAGCAGCAGTGAGAGGTAAGGCCAGGAGGTCATGTAACACTGTACTGCATGAGTTTTAATCTGATATTCAAGCATTGAAATTCAAATTATCGTTGGGGGGAGAGCAACTGCTTGTATGTCTTGTCGGGTGTTTATACCATTAGAAGTAGCTATGGGCACTGTGAGCAAGGACACAGAATGCGAGCAATGTATCAAAATAAGGAAGCTGGAGGAAGATCTAAGTAGCTTGCAAAGAGAAATCATTCCTTTAAAAGAAATAAGGAGCCTAGACACATTTGCAGATAATATGGTAAAGCAAATAAATCCAATTGAGCCAAATGAGAACAGGCCTACCAGCCACATTGATCAAAACGATGAGTACAGAGTAAGTGGAAAAAGGAGGAACAGGGATGATGAGCATGAAATAGATGAGGAAGACTGGACATTTGTCAAACAGAGGGGTGCAAAAGGAGGAAAGATGACTGAGCTATAAACTCATCAAGGAAATTAGAATCATGGCTAGAATTGGCTTTGCACCTCTGGCTTCTTTAGATAATGAACGTAGGGATATGGAAGCATTGTTTCGTAAAGAGAGCTTGTATGTTGTAGGAGACTCAATGGTGCAGTATACCAACAGAACAGTGTGCAGAAAGAATAAGCTAAAAAGAACCGGAGCCTGCCTTCCAGGAGCAGGAGGGAAAGATATTACAGAAAACATTGAGAGAAGCATAAAGGGGAAACAAAAATCTGGCACGCCCATTCTAATACATGTAGGTACTAATAACATCAATAAAAGAAATGAATACAAAATGAAGCAGGAATCTGTGAAACTGGGAGCCAAATCAAAGCATATGGGTACAAACCTATCTTTTTTGAAATCCTTTCCATATTGAGGGCCTCTAGGAACAAAACATTAGAAATTATTAAGATCAAAACATAGGTAGATACATAGACCTGTAATGAAAATGTCGCTTTACTAAAGAACTGGGATCTCTTTTGGAATGATAAAACACTATATGCAAGAGACAGAATTCATTTAAATTCTAAAGGGGTTAACATAATGGGGCAACAATTCACAAACTGTTTGGAGAGACAGTTAAAGTGAACACAGGGGTGAAGGGAGTACTTTAGAAGATGTAGTACAACAAAAATTAAACAGAAACAAAACAACAAATAAAATTAACAAGCACAAAATCATGTGTATTAATGGCAGGAGTTTGGTCAACAAATTTGATAACTTTAAATTATTAGTATTAAAGGAAGAACTGAACATAGCTGCTATTACCAAAACTTGCTGGGACCCAAAATAATATATTTGGGACAAACAAACAGAGGGGTGCAACCTGATCCACAAAGACAGAATAGAAAAAAAAAATTGGGAGGGGATGCAATTTGTTTAAAGAACAGTTTGGTCTGTAATAGAATAGAATCTGCAAGTTCAGACCAACATTCCAAACCATCTGGGCTGTAACTGATAACAAAAAAGCAGGGAAAAAAAACAGATGTTTCTTAAAAATGTACTATCTGGATCTTGGAATCTGCACATTCAGCTGGAAAAAACTTGGCAAATCATGACACCTTGCCCCCCAGACTGCACATGCAAAATTTCTTGCAATTCAATTTTCCATTGAATGGGGTTAAAGTTATTAATATACAGTATTTATATACAGTATATTTCTACATTACAGTATTATAGTGATGTTGCAGTGGCACTGTAGTTAAGGTTGAGTAGGCTGTTTAATGTTAAACCCCTAACTTTGCACCTTAATATCTTTGCTCCCATTCAATGGGATTGCATGAAATTTTGCATATGCAGTTGGGGAGGGGAGGGGCAAGGTCTCTTGATTTGCCAAGCCTTGTCCCAGTTGAATATGCAGTTTAAGATCCAGATAGTTCATTTTAGGAAAAATTGGTTTGTTGTTTTTTTTTTTTTTTTTATCGCCGCCCATACTCAGAGGAGCGAACTTTGGTCTGAAATGTTCATGGTAGACAGGGCTTGCCCCAGAATGATGCCTTTCATTGGTTTGCTGAAAAAATATTAATCTATTCCCAGGTTATAAGGATTTGAAATTTCAGTTCTACACATGCTCAAGTGGGTCTTTTGGATTGATACCCTACTAAGCATGTTCAGTACCAAAATTTCAAATCCTTATAATTTGGGAACGGATTAATATATTCTCACCTAACCAAAAAAAAATGCACAATTCTGGTGCAGGTCTTTTCTACAATTAAAATTTCAGACCAAAATTCCAAACCATATAGACTGTAGGTGATGACAAAAACAAACAAACAAACAAAACAGCAACCCCCCCCCGATACTTTCTAAAAATGTACTATCCAGATCATGGAATCCATACATCCAAATGGAACAAAACTTGGCAGATCAAGACAACTTGCCCCCCCAGACTGTGCATGTAAAGTTTTGTGCAATTCCATGAATGGGGCAAAGCTGTTAATATATTCATATACAGTGTGTGTGTATATATATATATATATATATATATATATATATATATATATATATATATTATGGTATATGGTAGTGCTACCATAGTTAGGGTTGAGGAGCCATTTACATGTTAAACCCCAAATTTTGCACCTTAATAACTTTGCAACTGTTTAACAGATTTGCCTGAAATTTGGAATATAGAATCAACACCCATACGCCTTGGGATCTACCAAGTTTTGTAGCGATCGGATATACGGCTGCGGAGTTATTAAGCGTGATCTGCGCATGTGTTTACGCTTTTTTTGGAATTCTACGGTTGCACCTACAGGTCACACGGTTTGCGCGACTGGTTCAAAATCTTCAGGGCACATGCAGCCAGGGTCCCCGATGTGCCTTTTGAAGATTTCATGAAAAAATATTAAATGGTTCAAAAGTTATTCAAAAAATAGGTTCCCATTATAAGTCAATGGGAAAAGTTAACAAAAAGTTCAACACTTTCGCAAATGCACTTTTTACGGTCGCAAATGGCCCTTTTACTGTCGCAAATCCACCATTTTGTTTTCAGTTAGTGATGAGAAAAATGCTTGGCATTTAAAATTGAGACCCTCTAGCAACCTAATTTTTTTGTATTCACCTAGTCGGGCCCTGAGGATGCTAGCCATGTCTTTATTTTGTGTAAAACATCCCAGAAATATGTTTTCAGATTTCTGGAAAAGTACTTTTGCAAAGTAGTGTATGACTCACTTAAAGTGTCGTGAAATTTTGTGAAAGCTGCGCAAATCACGACACTACTTTGCAACACTATGTCCAAAATAACAGTAATTTTTTGGCAGCCCGCTGCAAAACAACGGTTTGGAGTTTTGGGCTGCAATTTGGAGGGAACGCAGCCGACATCTCACAGATGCGCCTTTCAGTGCTTTGCTGAAAAAATATTACACAGCAGCAAAGTTACGGTACTCCAAAGTTGACGCTTTTTCCCATAGGATAACATTACGGCGTACGACGCATTGCAGCAATTGTTTGGCGCCCTGCTACAAAATAACGGTTTGGTCTTTTGGGCTGAAATTTGCAAGGAACATAGCCAACATCCGACAGATGTGCCTTTCAGTGGATTGGTGAAAAAATATTACAGGGAGGCAAAGTTATGGCAATACGAACTTCTGTTTTTTTTCCATAGGATAACATTATGGTGTTCGCCGCGCCTTTCAGGGCACGTATATCGAAAACGGTACGAGATACGGACTTTTTATCGAAAAATGTCTTAGCCCCCCTAAGGGGCTAAGTACAAAACTAGCCAGGAAAGTGATAATACAAAAGACTTTTAAATTTTTTTTCTATGTCATACGGTTACTGAGATATAAGCAATTTACTATTCCAAGTCCTCATTTTTGTGTTCCGAGAGTCATTATTTTGCATACATTCTTTCTACTCACTGTCTTTCCCTATTCAGCTTTTGGGGAAAAGCAGCCTGTCGCTTACATTACTGTTACCATCACCGTTTCTGCTTGCGGTTCTGTACCCATTTCACTTACCATTCACGTTTACACTACCATGTGCGTTACCCTTTGCGTTTTCATTTACGGTAGCGTTTGCATTGTTTTTAACATTTCTGTCTACAGTACTGTTTCTCTTTCTGTTTTGCTTTGCATCACCATGTGCATTACGATTTGCGTTTGCAGGCACAATGTTACTATGTGACACGCCTCTGCATTATGTGGCGGGAGCGCGGGGCCCCGCCACCGCATTACATTCACTATTTCTCATTATCTTCAAAGAAGGAATACAAACTTGTTTAATTTGTCGTTGGGTTGTTGTACAGTTAAAAGCGTAGTTCGATAGGTTGAAACCTTGTGTTCTCCAGCTCATTCACCTGGCCTTGGGTGCATTGGGGCTGGTCAGTCTCAACTGTCACCCCATTCTCCTATTCCCAGCTTCTTTCCACATGTGATGGTGACAGTTAGGCCGACGATTCCCAATGCGCACCCTATTCCAGTTGGGGATGGGCTGAGGGGTGCAAAGGGGGTTTCAACCCTAACATCGAATTTCCTCACTTTTGTCACTGTGGAACAACCCTAACTGATGCATTAAACTGAGTTTTTTGCCTCTAACATATATATATATACATACATACATACATACATACATACATACATACATACATACATACATACATACAATAGGGGTGAGACAAATGAGTAGTGGATAGCTCCAAGTATCTTACACACAGTGATGTAAATCCTGGTAGAAAATCACACTGTGATTTTTTGCAAGAAATATTATCACAGTGTGATAATATTTTACATTTATACATATTGTGCTTACCTCACAAGTTGATATTATCACTGTGCTGATGTCAGGCTGAAATCCTGCCTAAAACAATCACTACCCTGATCTCCTAATTACATTCTGACCAATCAAAAAACTCAGCTGGACTGTGCTGAAGTAGATATCATCACTCCATGCAGGTTTCCCTAACATAGCAATCAGGAAGGAACTCCACTAAACCCTCAGTAGCCTAGGAAACTAATCAGTACTGTATATCAGTTCCACCTGCAACTCATCTGCTAGCCCTAGAAAAGCACATTGTGTTCCTGCAGAGAACCAAAGCAAGCTAACAGCAGCCAGTTTCACACTGACAAGAAGCCAAACAAGCATTTGTCAATGCCAAGTGTTGCTTGCTGTCATTAGCAGTGGAAGTGCAGGAGTTTGACAGATACATCATAGGAATGGCAGTGAAGTATTGAACTGACGTCAACTCCACCCCCACCCTGCAGAGATGGACAGGCACTGGGGTGTGCCTTTGGACCGTCGCACATATCGGTCACAACATTTCACCTCATCCTACCCTGCAGACGCAAGTGTCGAGGGGTGCTTTGAAGTGTTCAGGCTTTGCACTCACCTCATTTCATAGGGAAATACACTGAAATGGGTGCAGTATGGGAGAATAGGGTGAACTCTGGGCCCAGAAGGGTCCAAAGTGCACCTCGATGCCTGCCACTGGCTGCAGGGTGGGGGTGGAATGGCATGAGCATTACAGCCGATGATCCTAAGTCACACCCCTGACGCCTGTCAGTCCCTACAGGGTAGGACGTTATGGTCGAAAACCCTAACACCCTGGGCATTTCTTGGTATTTTTACTCCAAGTTTTCAACATGGGTTTTTTCACCTTCGGCACTCATGAGTATCCAGAGGTCACTCTACAGGAGTGAAAATATTTTCCATAGCACCCTCCCGTCCATCATGTATGCCCTATATACTGTATACACATACAGTATTGCAGTGGCACAGTAGCACCACTATAATTAGGGTTCAGTAGTATAGCCCAGATGGTTTGGCATTTTGGTCTGAAATGTTCAGGGCAGAAAGGGTTTTCCCCAGAATGGTGTCTTTCATTGGTTTGGTGAAAAAATATCACTCCATTCCCATGTTATAAGGATTTGATATTTTGATTCTGAGCATGCTCAACAGGGTCTTTTGGACAGATGTTTGATACCCTACTGAGCACGCTCATAACTGAAGTTGAATTAAATTGAATTAAATTAATTTAATTAAATTAAGTGTAACTGAAATTAATCCAGAAGGTGGTCAGTGGCTACTGGGATAAGGACACAAAAAATAAATCTTCATTTTGCTAATTATCTCAAGAGATTTGACATAACAGGCTGCAAATATCAAGTATGCACAATCTGTGTAACAGCAGCAACCATAATCATAATACAGTAACAAGAAATTTGCCCCCCCATACACACAAACCATGTTGCACACCGACACTCATCTCAGACGGTAGGTTTTCTGTAGACAATGAACAATCCATTAAGGCTAACTTTATTGCAGAATGCCATACAAAGTGAAATAAGAGTATGGCCACAAAAAAAAATGCTGTATTTTGGCATTATTCTGCTGAAGTAGAATGTGCTTTGTGAGTTGATTATATGAATCTCAATTGCATAATCACCCAGCCACTAAAACTGAAATTGATGAACCAGCATCAAAATACTATGAATGAAAATAGAAACGCTGATTAAAATAGTATAAGTATAAAATATAACATTACTTTGATTACAATTCAGAGAATTCAGGAAGATAACTTTGGGAAAGTATAAAATATAACATTACTGTGACTGATTGCAATTTGGAGAAATCAGGGAAGATAATTAAGCAACAAGGCATGACAGAGTGTGTTATTGTGTAATAACGTCATGCCTTGGGTGATTGAAGCATGAGGCCGTGGACCGAGTGTGTTCAACACCTGAGAAGTGACATTATTACACAATAACATACATCCCTGGAGTGCCTTATTGCTATTACACCACGGCTTGTTTCTAAATGAAAAAAGAACGAAGGAAAAAAGTTAATTTTTTGTGCATTTTTTATTTAATTTTTGTGTATGGATGTGTACTAACAGAAAAATGTACACAGCTTATGTATTTCCCAGGTCTGCCCTTGACCGGGTGTGCCGATGCGGCCCATGACTGAGGCTGGTACCTCCAGCCAGCTGAACCACCTGCCCAGCCTGATGGCAAAGCTTTTCAGCCTGGGTCTGCCCTTGACTGGATGTGCCGACACAGCCCATGGCTGAGGCTGGTACCTCCAGTCGGCTACACTGCCTGCCCAACCTGATGGCAAAGCTCTCCAGCCTGGGTCTGCCCTTGACCGGGTGCACCGATGCAGTCCATGGCCAAGGCTGGTACCTCCAGCTGGCCGCACCACTTGCCCAGCCCAATGGCAATGCTCTCCAGCCCGGGTCTGCCCTTGACCATGTGCACCGATGCAGCCCATGGCCAAGGTTGTTACCACCAGCTGGCTGCACTGCCTTCCCAGCCTGATGGCAAAGCTCTCCAGCTCGGGTCTGCCCTTGATCAGGTGCACTGACACAGCCCATTACTGAGGCTGGTACCTCCAGCTGGCTGCACTGCCTGCCCAGCCTGACGGCAAAGCTCTCCAGTCTGGGTCTGCCCTTGACCGGATGCGCTGATGCAGCCCACGGCCAAGGCTGGTACCTCCAGCCAGCTGCACTGCCTGCCCAGCCAGGCGGCAAAGCTCTCCAGCCCGGGTAAGCTACCTTGGATACTTCAGGACTGCTGCCTGGCTTCCAATTGGCTGTGGCTCAGCTGGCTCCTCACCAATTGGCTAAAGACTTTATGGCTTCTCTGTGATTGGTTGAAGCAATTTCTGGACTTGCCAGGCTCTCGGCTAACACTGAACTCCGCTCTTTTATGCTTATTGTTGGGCTTGTTTTTACTGTTGGGGATTGAGGATTGTATTTTGTGCTGTATAACACTAGGATTGTACTATTTACCTGACTAAATCTGACCATACTGCATCTTGCCACCTGCTACCTGCTAACTCCCTTTTCCCCTCTGACTTGCTGCTTGAACAAATCCCTCTCTCTTTCTCACCCTCAGCTTGGTTCTAAAACCCTCTCTCTCTCTCCCCCCTGCCATTTGCTGACAAAAAGCTCTCTGTTCTTTT
The DNA here is from genome assembly GCA_016271365.2 of Neoceratodus forsteri. Classification (NCBI taxonomy): domain Eukaryota; kingdom Metazoa; phylum Chordata; order Ceratodontiformes; family Ceratodontidae; genus Neoceratodus; species Neoceratodus forsteri. The sequence goes on from CM057449.1 coordinate 1,562,788,169, forward strand.
TTCTCTCTCCCAGCCAGCCCGCACCTCAGCCATCCCATTCTCCCTTAATTTTCCTGAATCCCACTCCCCCCCAAGCAAGGCTTAATCTACTCTCTGGCACCACAATTAACTGCCCTCGTTTCCATTGTCTGCCAGCCAGAAATCACCCTCTCCTCCTTAGCAAAACTCTTTGTCTCTTTGAAATCTTTTCCTGCCCCACACCCCCGATTAACCCTCAGGCACACTCGCCTCTACTTAAACTAACCCTCCTCCTTCTTCTTCCCAGGTCTGCCCTTGACCGGGTGCACCAACGCAGCCCATGGCCAAGGTTGGTACCCCCAGCTGGCCGCACCACCTACCCAGCCCAACAGCAAAGCTCTCCAGCCCGGGTAAACTACTTAGAATACTCTGGGACCGCCGCCTGGCTTCCGATTAGCCGCAGTTCAACCACATCCTCACCGATTGGCTAAAGACCTTATGACTTCCTCTGTGACTGGTTGAAGCAATTTCTGGACTTGCTAGGCTCTCAGCTACTGCTAAACTTCACTTTTTACTCTTGTTGTTGGGCTTGCTTTTGGCTCACCTCTCCCCACCTCCAGCCTTAATTAAATACACTTTAACCCCACCTCCTTTCTCCTTTGAGTAAGCCCATTGGTAGCCTGCATTAACACTCTGTACCTTAAAGCACAAAGCAGCTTATTCTTCCTCTCACCCCTGAATTTACAGGCAGCACCTACTGCTGAAAAAAATTCTGCTTCCCTCGCTGAGACTCTTCATAGCACTAGGAAGTTCATCTCCTCCTTAACCACTTTTAGGTTGTGAAGTCCACTCACTGTACCCAGCCTCTCTGACCAGGCAAAGGAGTGTGCCTTTTCCTCGGCCATATTCCTTCAGCACCTATTCTGCCCCCATGAACTAATTATGTCTCCCACTACCACTAAGATTTTACAGTTCATCCTGGTAATCACCTTTGTTTCCACTCTGGGACCTGGGATAGGCCCCAACCAATCCTACCAGGCTACCCATATTGTGATGGTGCTAAATGTATATGGCACTGTGACCTCACCCTTCACAGTGATCTTCTGCAACCCTCAACAGCTGCCCACTGACAACAATGGCCTTACTAACTTTACTAAACATCCCTCAATGATACCACTCCAAAAAAAGTTTTGTAACCAACATCAGCAACAAGAAACTGTGAACACAGTAAAAAACAGCGTCTCCTAATTAATAAACGTATATTGGAACAACTAACACACCTACTTCTTCTCCTTCTCCTGATGTCAGGCAATGTGCACCCCAATCCTGGTCCACCACACGACTCCTGCTTTCGACATCGAAAATCCTCAGGGCTTGTGCTCACCTCTATAAATATCTGCAATCTACTCCCCAAGATGGACAGCTTGAAGGTCTGGGTCTCTCGTCACAACCCTGATGTACTATCGGTTGTGGAGACCTGGTTATCCCCGAAGGTACAAGACTCTGCCATCGCACTTCCTGGCTACACATTGTTCAGGCAGGACCAGATCTTGAAAGGAGGAGGCGGCTGCATCATCTACACTAAAGACCCACTACACGGACTAGTCCTCGCACATTCATGCAGCAGTGCTCACCTCCAAGCACTAGCTGAAAGACTACTACTAGGGATGCACAATAGAGTGCTTACTCTGATCTCAGTATATCTACCACCAAAAATGGCCACCGACGGCACTAGCTAACTGTTTGAGTACATTAGTTCTCTGAGCCTAAACACTGAAATAATACTGCTTGAGGACTTTAATATGAACTGGCTCTCATCTGCCTCTACACACACCAAGGATACCGTATCAGCAATCCACTTCTCACAGCTGGTGAAAGCGCCAATGCGAGTCAACTACAGGACTGGAACCAGCACCCTGCTGGACTGGATGCTCTCCAACCGTCCTGCACACATCACTGATGTCACTGTCCTCCCAGACTCATTGAGTGACCACTCCCCTGTCAAATGCATCTGGAATGACCGATACTGCAACCCCCCCAGGACCATAAGAAACTGCCTGCTCCTAAAAGGCCATCTACCGCAGCTACAACTTGACCTAAAACTTCTGGACTGGACGGACCTTTATAACACTAATGATGTGGATGCAGTCCTTGGAAATCTTTATTACAAACTTCAGTTCTGTCTGTGACATACATTCTCCTGTCACCACAAGACAAGTCAAAGGGCCATCTAATCCAAGGATCACCCCAGCACTCCTGGAACAACTTGCCTCAAGAGACCATCGCTGGCTTATTGCATGAGCTCAGGGCACTGCTACTAACATTTAGTGATATAAAAAGGCCCGAAATGACTGTACTAAAGCCATCCACCATGCAAAAAAGCTCCTATTACAAGGAAGCTCTCACCAACTCATGGAATAGCAGCAGGTCCTTCTGGCAAAACTTAAGTGATATCACAGGTAAAGATCCCAAATCTGCCCCCTCCATGCTCAATATCGATGATACCCCAACAGTGGACCCTCTACTTATTGCCTGAACTATGCATTCACTGACCTTAGTAGTGTACTCCCGTCAGACTTCTTCAGTCCCCCTAACCCAAGGGACACTAGATGGATGCCTCTGCCAGCCCCCACCAAGTCACTTCTCCACTTTAAAGAGGTATCTGAAACTGATGCCAGAAGGTACATTGTAAAGGTACTTGGCAAATCGAGGTACAGTGGGGACTCCCCTGGACTTTAAATTTGTTCACTTGGCATTAAAGGAAGTCCTAGGACCATTAACCTTATCAGCCATCAAAGTCTATGTTTCAATGCTTCCATTGTTAGCAGGCAATTCTGGATAACCAGCTATAATCACATACAGAACATCTTTGCTGAAATCCAAACTTCTTGGATATACTGGACACTAATCTCCAATGGGAGCCAGTGGGCTCACTAAAGAGACCCCACTGACAACGTTGAAGTTGACAGAAATGGAAATTACGGTAAGTATGAAGAAAATTCTCTTTAATGTATTGCCCCATGTTATCAATGGGGAGTTAATACATATGGGTTCTAAAAAACATTATCCATCCCCAAACTTGGCAGGGGGAGAATATTGTCCCATATATAACCCATATCCGCATCATATAATAATTATTTGCTAACCACCACCTGTAAGACTGTGTGACTGAAGGCTACATCTGTGAAGCTTTGAACATCTAATCTGTAGTGTTTAGCAAATGTATAAACAGAGGGCCATGTTGCCACTTTGCACAACTTGAACAGAGATGCATCCCCTCTCTCTGCCTAGGATGTAACAAGTGTCCTGGTGGAGTGAGCCTTGATAAGGGCCAGAGGTTTCTTCTTCTCAACTGCATATGTCTTAGCAATGCAAGCCCTTACCCACCTAGCCGAGGTGGCCGTGGACACTTTCTGATCCTTTCTTACTGCTTCATAGAGAACACACAGACTCTTGGACTTATTGAACTCTGCTGTCCTTTTTAGGTAAGTATTGACTGCCCTGTGCAACTCTATCTTGTGCAGCTCCTTCTCCTTTGGATTTGCCAGCCTGGGACAGAATGGCGGGAGACAGATTTTTTGATTTACATGAAAGGCTGTAGGTACCTCAAGTATAAAGGATGGGACCATCCTCCATACCACATTTTCCTTATGTATGATAAGGTAAGGCTCTTGATGGGACAGTTCCTGAAGTTTACCTGTCCTCCTGGCTGAACATATTGCAATTAGGACACAAACCTTGTAGGACAGGATGTCAAAAGACACTCACGAAAGGGGTTCGAAAGGTGCCTTACACAGAGCAGTCAGCATCAGGTTCAAGTCCCATGGAGGTACCGGAGATTGAAACAATGGTTAGTTTCTGCCAACCGCTCTGAGAGAACGGACAACATCCAAGTTGGTTCCCAGGGATGAACCCATGAAAGTTCCCAGGACTACCCTGAGTGCAGATACCTGGCCTCATAGGGTGCTCAAAGCTAGATCTTTGTCTACTGCTGCCTGCAAGAAATCCACTATCTGCAGGACCATAGTTTTAGAGGGTCTAATACCTCTCTCTCTCTCTCTCTCTCTCTCTCTCTCTGGCCCAAGCAGAGAAGGTATTCCATACATGTAGTCACCTTCTGAGAGGCCATCAAAGTATCCACCACTCTCTTGAAGAAACTCTTTCAGAACAATCTCCTGCTCTCAGAAGCCAAGCCATGAGTTGCATGGCGTCTGGGTTCAGATGCAGAATGTGACCTTGGACAAGAAGATTTCCCAGGTCTGAGAACCATGGCCTTCTTGGCCACTCTGTGGCTATCAGGAGGAAGCTTCCTCTTAACTGCCTTATCTTGAAAATTACCTTGGGAAACAGTGGTAGTGGCAGAAACAAGTAAGCTCTGAAAAATCCCATGTCAGGGAGGGAGCATCTACTGCCTCTGCCTGAGGATACTGGTACTGGCTGAAGAATCTTGGTACCTGAGCATTTTCTTTTGATGCGAAGAGATCAACCTGACTGAACCTTCTGCACAGAAGCTTGAACACCTCTGGGTTCAAAATCCATTCCCCTGGATAGACTGTCTCACAACTCAACCAATCAGCCTGTACTGTATATTCAATCCTCCTGCTACATGAACCGCTTAGAGTATCAGCAGTTTTTCCTCTGCCCACAGTAGCACCTCGGTAGCTTCTGCTAGTATTCCCTTTCTTCTTGTGCCTCCTTGGTTGTTTATGTATGCCATGGTGATGGCATTGTCCAACCCTATCTTTATGGCCTTGAAATGCACCTGATTGTGAAAATGAAGAAGGGCATGAAACGGTGCTCTCATCTTCAACACGTTTATCTGTAGCCACTGCTCCTGTAGGGTCCAGCCCTCTTGTACTAGAACTTGGTCCAGAACTACATTCCAGCCAGATAGATTGGTATTGGTCATAAAAATCAGTTCTGTCAGAATTTCCAAGAGAGATCCCTTGCTGAGGTTCTCGAGATTCTCCTACCAGGCTAGTGACTGCAGAACTGACTGCGGTAGCAATATCAGGGATTGGTAGTCTTCTAAGGCCAGGTTCCAAGCCTCCTACATCCTATTCTGGAGTGGCTGCATATGTAATCAAGCCCATGGTACTAGCTGTATTGCTGTAGTCATCAGATCTAGAATCCAGGAAGTTTGTGAGCAGAGACAGACATCTGGCTTCTCAGCCACTGAACCTCTCGCCTCAGTGTCTCCATCCTGGATTAAGAGAAGAACACTTTCCCCTTGTCCTTGTGGAACACCACTCCCAAATGTTCTAACCACTGGGACAGAACCAGGGAGCTCTTTTCTTGACTGACGACCCAACCATGTGCCTCCAGCACCTCAACACTGACCTTTCCGCCACACAAACAAATGGTGTTTAGATGAGTAAGTCGTCCAGGTAGCGATAGATATGATGTCCCTCCTGTATCAGTTGTGCCACTAGCATGATCAGGATCTTCAAAAAAAACCTGGGCACTGTCTCCAGGCCAAAAGGAAGCACCCGTTACTGGAAATGCTATCCCTGGATTGTGAACCCCAGAAACTTCAGGTGCGACTGGCAAATGGGAAGGTGGGGATGAGCATCCTTCTGATCTATGGATGCTAGATAATCCCTTGGCTGGATAGCCCACATGATCAATTGTAGGGACTCTGTCTTGAAGGTTTTGTTGCAGACAAACTTGTTTAAGTGTTTCAGGTCCAGAATGGAATGGACCCCCCCACGACATCTTGGGGACCACAAAATAAATTGAGAAGAATCCCAGACCCTCCTCACTGGGGGGAACTGGAACTATTGCCTCAATCTGCATCCAGTGATCTAAGGTCTGAGTCACCACTTACCTTTTCTCTGGTTTTGCGGTGCAGGGAATTGCAGAAAATGACCTCTCATGGATACTGTTGTGAACTCTATGGCAGAGCCCATAGCCAGGATTTCCAGTACCCACATGTCTGATGTTGGGTCACTGGTAAAAATTTTACAGTCTTCCACCAAGGGAAGGAGTTCAGAGATGGGCACACACACCTTCTTTGTCAGTTACCTCCTCTTCATACTGCACCTCCATGACATCTGCAAGTAAAGCATCCTCAGTTATTGTTGCCCTTAAATCCAGAAGTCTCTAGTATGCCTTTGACTTCCAGAACCACCTCTGGGCTGCTGCTGACATGCACCTCCTCACCTCTTGATGTCGAGTTTGCTTCTGCTGCTGTTTGGACACTGGCAGCTGTTCCTTCTTATCCTGGACATCCTTCAGGATGTCATCCAGGCCAGAGCTGAATAATAGCCCTTCTTCAAAGACCAGATTAAATAGCTTTGATGTTGACTGTTGGTCTGTGACCCAGTGCCTGAGCCAGACACCTCACATAACTGCCATAATATGATAAGCAGAGTATGCTGACATCTGTAAGTTGTCTACTGTGGCATCTCCCAGAAAAGTGGTGGCCATGGACACCAGCTGCAAAATGTCCACCCCTTCTATGCCTGGATGAACACAAACAGGGCGATAAGCCATGAGTTTAATGCTCTGGATACAATAAAATAAGCATATGAGATGTGAAGACTTATTCCATTCGAGACAAAGTCCCTTTGTCATCAAGGCACAAGTTAGGAAGTATAGGAAAACCTGGAGCAGGTGTAAAATTTGCAATGAGCGTTTTATTATCAATAATAGCAAAATAAAAAATGAAAATTGTTCAGTAAAACTATGTACTGTACAAAGGCAGTACAAACAGAGAAAACAAAGTCCTTCATCTGAGGGTATCTCAAATTCCAAGTTTCAGTCTCTCAGTCTCTCTCTAGCAAAAACATGGCTGCTTTTTTTATAAGTCTTTGCCTGGGAACTCATTAAGAGACATCCTGTTTTTCACAATATGTTCTTGTCAGTTTCCTTGCAGGGCAGGCTTGTAAATACAACAGTGTTCCAAGCAGTCCCCCTGCTGACAGCACTACAAAGGTGTGCACTGCATGGCAAGTTTAACCCCTTGAGTTCCAAATAATTTTTTGCAATCATTTCAAAATTATAACTATATACCATTTCAAACAAAGGGATCCCAGTATCACTTACAATTTCACACAAAGATTCATATATATTTTTATAACTGCAGATATGCAAGGGGGAAGAAAAGACAGAAATAGCAAGTGAAGGTACAGAGATGGCAAGAGACAGAGAACTGCGATACTGTCAGAGTGATCAGTTTCTAGGTCTCACGAGAAAATTTGGTTGCGCAACCAGAGAGACAAGAGACAGAAAAGGAGAGACTAGAAGATATCCTTGTGTTTAACTCTTTCTGTGTAACAAATGGGACAGGGTCTTATACAACCCTGTCACATACCCCACTCTGTAAGAGAGAACCTGTTTTAAAAAACATGTTTCCAAAACTTTCTATTAATACGCTTCTAACATTAGCTTATAACCTTTACAGTTCATTGCATGTGCAGTATAGCAAACAGTGAAGTTTAAACTCAAATTTTTTTTTCAACCTTCAGAATTTTCAATTCCTGACAGAAAATCAGCATTGACATTCTCTTTTCCAGATTTGTTTATCACTTTAAATTTAAATGGCTGTAGCGCCAGGTACCACTTTGCGATTCTGACATTTTTATTCTTCTTTTGGTTAAGCCAACAGAGAGGATTGTGATCTGTTATAAGTACAAAGTCAGCTCCTAGCAAATAAAACTTATGGGACTCCATGGCCCACTTTGTAGCAAGGCATTCCTTTTCAATGGCAGAGTACCTTTTCTCTCTGTCATGCAATTTCCTACTTATGTATAGAATAGGATGTTCTTTCCCATCTATATTTTGACTCCGGACTGCACCTAGGTCTACCTCTGATGCATCTGTCTGTAAGAAAAAACTGTTTCTCAAAGTCTGGGCTTTTTAAAACAGGGACTCAACATAATGCAGCCTTGATGGCCCAAAAAGCCTCATCACACCCTGGGGTTCATTTCACATTATTTGGGTACCATTTTTTCATGAGTTTAGTGAGGGGAGTAGCTAACTGGGCAAAACTGGGAACAAATCTCTTATAATAACCAGGCAACTCTAAAAATGACCTAACATGTTTCTTTGTTTTAGGGATAGGACTGTTAGCTACAGCTTCTATGTTAGAAATCTCTGGCTTTACTTATCCATTTCCCAAAACATAGCCCAAGTATCTGGTTTCCTGCATGCCCAATGCACATTTAGTAGGATTACTTGTCAGACCTGCCTTTTTGATCGACTGGATAACTGCTCGTAGGTGTTCCAGGTGGCTTTTCCAGTCTGGACTGTACACTATAACATCATCCAGGTATGCAACACAATAAGCAGCGTGAGGGGATAAAATTACATCCATGTACCACTGGAATGCAGCGGGTGTGCCATGTAAACCAAATGGCATGGTTGTGAACTGACAGAATCCAATAGGAGTGGCAAATGCAGTTCTGTCTCTGGATTCTTTGGCTGGGGGAATTTGTCAGTAACCCTTGGTGAGATTGAGGGTATGATATACTTGGAACTCCCCAATCTGTCCACCAAATCATCTATCCTGGGCATAGGATAACTGTCAAGTTCTGACACTTGATTACGTTTCCTAAAATCAAGGCAGATTCTTATAACCCCTTCTTTATTTACAGTCACCATTGGTGATGACCAACCACTTCTTGATTCTTCTATGAGACCCAGTTCTTTTATTTTTTGTATTTCCTTAACCACATCTGCTCTTAACTGCTCTGGTAATCTGTATGTCTTTTGTGCAACAGGGTGTGCATTCCCTGTCGCTATTACATGCTCGATCTCTTTTGCTCAGCCTGGCACTGTGGTAAAAGTACTGTTAAATGTCTTTAGCAAGTTACGAATTTCTTTGGTTTGTTCGGAGGTTAAGGAAACATTCAACTACAAAATCAGCAATTACAGTTTAATCAGTCTGTCATAAGCTCCATCAATATCTTCTTTATCAGTTTCTGGTAAAACTAGCATAGCAGTGTCTAATGTTTTTTCAACCCATTTCTTGAGGAGGTTAGCATGGTATATCTTAGTAGGATTTTTCCTATTGGGGTCTCAATTTCACAGTTAACTGTGTCAGTATGTCTAAGTATGTTATAAGGCCCTTGCCACTTCATCAACAGTTTATTTTCTGTAGAGGGTAACAGTAGCAAGACCGTTTCACCTAGCTCAAAAACATTTTCTTTTACACCATGGTCATAATACACCTCCTGCTTGTTTTGGGCTTCTTTCTGATTGCTATGGGCAATTTTAACATATTTTGCTAGCTCCTTTCTCAGGACACACATATAAGATGTAATGGATTTTTTCTGGCTGAGGTTATCTTCCCGTGTTTCTTTTATTACATCTAGAGGCCCTCTAGGTTGTCTACCATACAGCATTCAAATGGTGAAAAACCTGTTGATGCCTGTGGTACTTCTGTATAAGCAAAAAGCAGATAAGGTAAGCATTGGTCCAAACTGGAAATGAAGGAAGAGCAAGGAAATGGATACAAGTCCTTTTGCACAGGAAAGAGTGCTAAAGGCACTGGAAGGATTAAGAGTCAATAAAGCTATGGCACCAGATGGGGTACACCACAGGGTGCTGAGAGAGTTGAGAGAGGTGGTAGCTGCACCTCTGTCAACCCTGTTTAGCCAGTCACTGGAAACAGGAGAGGTATCCAAAGACTGGAGGACAGCTGATATAGTCCCCCTTTACAAAAGTGGGAACAGAGAGGAAGCAGGAAACTATAGACCAGTAAGCCTGACCTCAGTGGTGGGGAAGCACTGCTGAAGGAAAGAATACCGAAACACCTGGATGCCAATGGTCTACAGGACCCAAGGCAGCATGAGTTTACTGGGGGGAAGTTGTGCCAGATTAACCTCATTGAATTTTTTGATTGGGTGACTAGGGAGGTGGATCGGGGGGAGCAGTGGACATGGCCTACCTGAACTTCAGCAGGGCCTTCAACACTGTGCTGTATAGAAGGCTGTTAAACAAGCTGGGGAACATGGGAGTGGGAAGGATGGTGGTGTAGTGGGTGGGTAACTGGCTGGACTGCATGACACAGAGGGTGGTGGTTAATGGCTGTCACTCCACAGAGGGAAGGGTGACCAGTGGGGGTGCCACAGGGATCAGTGCTAGGTCCAGTCCTTTTCAACATCTTCATCAGTGACATTACAGAGTACCCAGAAGTGAGAATTTGCTTGTTTGCCAATGACACAAAGCTCTGTAACAGGGTGGACATGCAGGAGGGTGTGGATATAATGAGGAGAGCTCTGCAGAAGCTTGAGGACTAGTCAAGGAAGTGGCAGTTGAGATTTAATATAAAGAAATGCAAGATAATGCACATGGGGCACAAAAACCCTGGAACAACATATCAGCTTGGGGGGAGCATAGAATGCTCCAAGCAGGAAAGGGACCTAGGGGTCATCATCTTTGATGACCTCAAGGTAGGGAGTCAGTGTGACAAGGCGGCAGATAAAACAAACAGGACGCTGGGATGCATAGGCGGGGGTATCACCAGCAGGAAAAGGGAGGTCATAATGCTACTGTACAGGACATTAGCGAGGCCACATCTTGAGTACAGTGTTCAGTTCTGGAGGCCTTACCTACTTAAAGACATAGACAAGATGAAAGCAGTTCAGAGGAGGGCAACCAAGATGGTGCAAGGATTACATCACAAAACCTATGAGGACAGGCTGAAAGAATTGAATATGTACCCTCTGGAGGAGAGAAGGGAGATGGGGACATGACTGAGACATATACGTACCTAAGAGGGAGGAACAAGGTGCAAAAAAACACAATTTTGCATAGAAAAAGAGGTTCCAGGACTAAGGGACATGGGATGAAATTGGAAGGAGGGAGATTCACGGGGAATGTGAGGAAGTATTTCTTCACAGAGAGGGTGGTGGACAAATGGAATGTCCTGCTGGTAGAGGCGGTGGGGGCTGAATCAATTACAGGATTTCAGAATGCATGGGATAGGCATCGGGCATCCTGATAGTTGGGGGAAGGGGACAACCCAGCTCTGTAGAAGCTTGAAGAAGCCAAGTTACAGGCGCAAATGGGCAGACTAGGCCCTTATCTGCCATCAACATCTATGATCTATGTATCACCAGGTAAGACAAACAACATACAACTCTTTCCAAATGACATGAGACACCCATCATCATCGTCCAGCACTTCCGTAGCCAAAGATACATATGCACACTTGCACACCACCTGGGAAGTGTGGTAAAAAATTCCCATAGGATCACACTGTAAATTGTAAGTAAATAATAACACATGACAGGGTGCGCAACAATGCTAAACTGCTGCATGCCCCAGGTGGGTTGTGAGACACAAGGTACAGACAAGTGCCTTCAATGACTTGGGAAGTGCAATATAAAATTCCCATAGGATCACATTGTAAATTGTAAGTAAACAATAACACATGACAAGGTGTATGGCAATGCTAAAGTACTGCATGACCCAGGTGGGTTGTGAGATATGAGTGCAGCTGAGTACCATCAATCATCTGGGAAGTGCTGATGTCTTCACTCGGGTGATGAAGGCACCTAAGCTGCCATGGAAGTGCATGCTAAGGACATGGGAGAGTCAGCAGGTGGCTGCTCTGAGGAGCACCAGGCTCCTGGTTTCTTTGCCTACAAACAGAGGTAACATTCCAACTTAAATGGCACACAGCTGAATAACACAAAATGAAACCAAAAAAAGGGAAAAGGCAGAAAAGCGAGATGTAGCTCTGGGTAGTATGGTGAAGGCAGTTTTCATGTGCACTGACTAAATGCAAGGAAGAAAAGGAAGTGTCGATGGGTGTTGTGTGAGAAATGCAGCATGCCCTAGATCACTTTGCCTGATAATGTAAAGTGGGAATATGAGACTCTCTGGCTCACACTGTCATGGCAAGGCAGCACTGACAGAGCAGGGGGAAACAGAAATGGAAACAATAAGCGTACAACAGTTTTGCATCCCTCATTCAGAAGACGGGAGGTGGGAGCTATTTGAAAAACAAACTGCAGTGTGGTTAATTGGAGGAGGGCATGAGAACAAAATATATCAACAATATTTCCAGTAGAGAGGTAGAATATTCCATTTATGCCATACCTCCCAAAAAGTGAAAAAAAAAAATGTCGTTCCATTTTTTGCTGATTATAAAAACTCTAAAAGGTATCTATAAATGTAACACCACTCATTTGGTAGATAGTTTTGTGCTGAACAACCTTTGTGATCAAAGTACCAAGCTATCATTTTTCATTTTAAAGCTATTTGCATTTGTTTGTTGCAAAAAGTAAAAACACATTCTGCTGTTTTTTGCTAATTATAAAAAAACTAAAAGGTATATATAAATAAAACACCACTCATTTTGTATATATTTTTGTGCTGAACACTTTCGTGTTCATAGTACCATGCTATCATTTTTCATTAAGTTATTAGCATTTGAATAAGGTTAGTAGAGCTAGAATACATCTGCACAGCTGGGCACATCTCTCTCTTCATTGACATCATCAAGGCAGCCATTTTAGGATTCATAGTGCAGGATTTTTGAATCAGGAGATGCTGTGTTTACAGTTTTCAAATGCTATGAAACTGCATTTATCCTACTTGAATAAATGCAATTTAAGTATAAATGTAAACAACAGCCTTTCCTTTACAAACCAATAGAGTGATTTAAAAAAATGTGTAAAAATATGGTTTAGTTGTCCTTTAAACAGACTCCCCAAGTTAAATTAATTTAGATATGCACCCCATAGTTTGGTGCCTTACCTCTGTGAACTACTGCTGAGGTATATTAGATCCAAAAATCTCCATTACTTTTTCTGGCACAACACTTGTAAAATTGTTTTAACCGGGACACAGGCACTTCCCAGTTCGAAGATCCACCCCCGCACTGTCCCACACTCAACAAACTTTATGACATGATCCTAGGGAGAGCACGGGGACATGGTACATTATAGTCTATGGGGTTAACTTTAACAACAATGTTATATGTTGCAGTGATCATGTGATGATTAAATGAGGACACTGGGTGACTAACAAGGGCTGGATCTAATATACCTCAGCAGTAGTTCACTATTGGGTGCAGAGGTCTAGGCTGATAAATCTCTTTAATGATTACTGTAAGTGTTTTCATTTATTGTACTTCTAGAACTGTGATATACTTAAAGCTTGGTGGGGACTTCTGTGGGTTTTTTTTTCAGTTGCTTGGTGAGACTTCATTAATTAGATTCACTGTCAGAATTGATCACTCTTGACATTTTTCTTTTTTTTTATATGTACTTTATTGGTTTTTCAGTTGTTCTCCCCACCCCCCGAGGCCAAGGCGTACACATGTGTGTGCGTGCGTGGACTTGACTTGCATCACCGCACCGTGCCGCCTATGCACCCACTGGACCTCTACCTGGTGGGAGCGGGACTACGGATGGGCGGGCATCCACCCCTTTGGTGGGGAGAGCCGCGGCTCAATCCTGCTCCAACCCACCCCCCCAAGCCAGCACCCCGGCAACCCGAGATCGTTCCCGAACCCCAGTCGCTGGTGTAGCGCAAGGTAAGGTGCCAGCGCCTCAGCCCTCTGCACCACCAGGCCGTCTGTTGATATTTTTCTGGTGTAATTGTCATAATGGTTTCCTGTGAATGGAAAGATGAAAAGAAATGTTAAGTTATTGAGAATTTTTTGGAGGGAGTTTGTAGCTTTAGGTTTTGGGATAAAGGGGTTGTAGGGAACCGTTGATAAGTTAGTATTAGATAAGCTTTTTTTTGGGGGGGTGTAGATAAGAGGTAGTAGATGTTGTATACTGGCCTTGCACGATGTTTAATGTAGTGTGCTTGGCATTTATGATAGGGTTGCTTAAGCAAGTTCCAAGGATGTCTTTATAGTTGGCAGAGATGGTGCTTAGTGCTGGTTATTTTTGAGGCAGAGCTGCTGTGTTAGATGCAGTCTGTTCACTGAGCAAAGAGCTGATATGTAATTGCTTCTGTTTGTTTCTGTGAACAATCATTTATGCTTTGGACTTGCTGGTGTCCAGGTACTTGAATTATCTCTGTTGGTGCTATTCCAGAGACTGACAGTTTTTGTATCAGATGCTTTTGGACTGAGTGGTTGGTTAGGCATTTATCCCTATCCCTTGTAGGTATCCTGTGACATGCAATACTGGAAAGTGGGCATCTATTGAAACGGCGACCCACTTTTGGTGCATGTCAACAGGGTGATGGGATAGGGAAGGTGACCGGATTGGGCATGCTAATGGCAACAGGATGTCAGCAGTATGGAAAGCACGCACGGGGGAGTGGAGTATGCTGAGCGATGGGTGGAGGGGAGGAGGGTTTGTCAGGTGGTACCATGGTGAGCTGCTGAGCTGGCTCTGTGGTGTGGTGGGTGGGTGGGTGCTGGGCTGGGGTGGCTGGGATGCTGGGTTCAGGTTCAGGTCCAGGCGCAGGTGTATTTATGCTGCGCCTGGCCCGAGTAGTGTTTTTTTTTTTTTAGAATTTGCACCTCCCCAACATGCACCCCCCTGGAGTTGAGAATCCTAAAATAGGGGGGTGCGGGGGGTGCAGCCACCCACATGACATAAGAATTCTGTGTCCGTTGCACCATTTTGTTTTGCGCTGGGGGCGTACATTGCTGAAATTGAATTTTGGTGATGTACACTCGCCATAAGGATGATCACCCTTATGAGGTAAAACGTCCCTTGTCCCTTCCCCCCTCTGTATTCACCTAGGTCCCCTCTATTCCCCCCTCCCTTGTCCATACTTACCCTACTCTATTCTATTATCTCCAGGTCTCCTCCTGTTTTTCTAGTACTTCTTTCCCTATCCTTCCCCTCTCATGGCCCTACCTTTCCCCACTGCTACCTCCCCACCCTTTCCCTAATTACCCCCTCTCCCTCTGCTTCATGGGTTACCCCATATATCCTGCCCCCTACCTTTACCAATATCTTACTCCACCCTTTATTAAACAACTAGCCTATAGCTTACCCTGAACCCTGCTATTTCTCCTCATTTGTGTCTCTCCCTCCTCTCCCCCTTCACTCACTGCAGGATGGGCAAATCCCCCTAGCATCTCATCATCCTACTCTGCTATGTACTTTGCTCTCATTAATAAAGGCAAACCTTATGCCTTCTCCACCTTGCACTTAGACAAAGAACTGTTTTTTAAAACAAGTCTGGCTATGTTCTCTTTACATTTAATTCAGAACATTTGTAACCCTTGTATGTGCTTTGCTACATATATTGTTTTCAATGTATTCCCTGCAAAATGACTGCATCCTGTATTTCATCTGTATTGTGTTAAGATGTGGAACCTCTGTAAACGAGCCTCTGGCTCAAAGGTAATTCCAAAATCTAATAAATAATACATAAAATAAATAATACTTATGCCAACCTTTTTAATTATACTTTTCACTATGTATGACAGCTTGCTGACTCTGACTGGCTGATTCTTGAACCAGGTGCCAGGTAGAAGATGTTTAGCATTTTTATTTAATGCCAAAAAAGGGAGAGTCCAGAGTATTACACTTTGCTGGATGTTGGTCTCTGTGTGTGCAGTAGTTGCTGACAGGGCATCTGTTACTTTTGTTTTCGAAGGTATAGGCTCCTAGTTTCAATTTTCTGGTGTCTTTCAGGTTGGTTCCTTGTCAAGTTTTGGTTTGTCTCTCACTTGTATTGGAGAAAGGATTTTCCATTTCATCTTGTTTTAATTCTGTATTTCCTCAGTGTATGATCCTCGTTTCAATTGTCCTTCTCACACCAAAACAGAGACAAACCATCAACCACATTGTATTTAGTCATGATTTAGGAGAGTTTGGGTCTAGTTCCTGACATTTGTATAGTTGGTCTATAAAGATGTCCATTAACTTATATGTAGCTCGTGGTTTGTTCCCCTTGCTTGTGCTTGTTAACGGATTTCTGTTTGGCTAGAAGTGCTTGTCGGGTTCTTTCAAATATTATAGAGGTAGATAGAGAAGCTGGGTATTATTTCATTTTAAGGTGCCTTTCAAAGCTTTGAAACATTGCTCTCAAACTCTGTGGCTGATAGTTGGACTCACCTTTTTTGTGCAGAACATAAAGTAGTGAGACAGCATCTTGTTGAGCTCTTCTGGGGTCGTTTCATGAAGACGCATCTCAATTTGGAAGGTGTCTCTGAGATAGGTGAGGAATATTTTGAATGTCAATTTGAGTTTTCTGGCTAGTGCTGTAGTTCTTACCCAACTCAATAAGTTTAGTTATGGCATCTTCATCAATCATGCTAGCAAGACATGTGGACGACTGTTAATGTGGCGGGGAATTGGTTATTGGTTAGAAACAGTCGCTGTATGGTATTTCAGAGGCCCTTTGTCTTGTTCAATCTGTGTCAGTATCTCTTCTATTTCCATATTAAAGCTGTTTTCTAGCTTTGCTGGTTAGTTATTCTGGTTAACTTTTGCAGCTTGTTGTTTGAAAAAGAAAGAATGGTTTTGAAGAAAGTTTGTTTTTTCTGTGGTTTTCATCATTGTGATAACTAGCTACTGATTTCTGCTCATGCTTACTGTAGTTTGTACCATACATGAGTGGAGCTAGAAGTGCAGTAGTCATGAAAGTGTGAGCAGGTGGCACAGCTGTCAGTTATTGGTGGGAGGTGGTCTGGCCTGCGGGGAAATATGAGTTCGGTAGCTTCTGTATGATAACAAACTTACTATATGAATAAATTGGCGATGATGACTTTAATATACTAATAAATCTGTGGTCTCTGATTTGTTCATATAGTTGGTCTGATAAATGCATTTATCAGTAGTCTTACATGTCATCTATCTCTGTCTCTACCGCTATCTCTGTATATATATATATATATATATATATACACACACACACTGGTTGGGCAACCATGTGCAACCAGCCTGTGCTACCACAGAGGGGTTCTGATTACATCACACCTTGAGAAGCATGAGGTGGTAACACAGCTTAGTTGCACCTGTGGAATATCCAATCAGTATTTTTTATAGTGCTTATATTTTTTAATGAAAGTGACCACACAGCACTCTGCAGCAGCAGTGAACATGTTGCGGTTTCAGTTCTGAGCTTGAGCAGATTGTTGTGCACATGGCAGCAATGGTGAAAAACACCAGGTGCCACGAGGATTTCCGATCAGCTGAAATGTTGTACCACAGAAGGGTACAATGACATTCTATGACCTTTGAACTGTGGTACAACATTTCAGCTGAGATAGAAATCCACATAGAAGAAGGGCCAGCTATACTATATCTATATATCTATATCTTTTTCTATCTATCTATCTATGGGATACGTGATGGACTGCCATTAAATACCTGATTTATCTGAATGAGCCGAAAGTGATCTCAGGTAACCTCATGAGTGGCAAAGTGGCAGAGTGTAGCAGAGCCATGAGTGGCATTCCTGGTGAGTTCAGATAAATTGGATATTCAATGCTTGTCTATCACGTATCCAATTTATGCAATAGGGACCTTTTTTTTTAAATCAACCTGTTGTATTCTTGTTAAAATTTGTAAGTTTATTATTTTATTGGGTTTTTCTTTTTGAATGAATGCTCCTCCACCTCTGAGATGCACTGTTGCCATAGGCGTTTGTAGCGGGCTTGGGATAGTCAGGACACAATAACAGGCAGACTACCAGACTCAGTGCATAAAAAGTGCCATCAAGACACTTATCATTTTATTTTCTCAAAATGATATTTCACAGAAATAATAAAGTTTGTTAGTTAATTCGCTTTGTAATACAACAAAATAATGAAAACAAAGATGGGTGACCATACTTTACTTGACTGAGTGGTCACAAACTGTGCCCCGAAGATAAAATTAGCAGAGGTCCTCTCAGACGATATAAGAGACCACTCACCAACACTCTGTGTATGGCGTAACAACTTCCCTAACCCCCCTCCTAAGATCATCACTGTTCGGGACATGTCCAGGTTTGACACAAACAACTTTGTCAATACCACCCGCGAAACTGATTGGGATCCAATTAATACCCTGCCAGATGTTAACTTGGCACTAGACTATTTTGTGGCAAAATTCACTAATGTTGTTGATCAACACGCCCCTTTAAAGAGTTGCCTGGTAAAAGGTATTAAAGCACCATGGCTTATGAAGGAATTAAGGCAACTTCTGTCCACTCGAGATAAGGCATGGAGGACTAATAAGGATAGTGGTCTAACTACCAACTGGCAGACATATAGGCAACTAAGGGACAGCTGCAAGAACTCAATCCAAAAAGCTAAATGACTCCACTTCAAGAGGCTCCAGATTGAGCATTTTAGTAATCTGAAATAATTCTGGTGACAGGTTAACTCCCTTTTGAAGGGTAACACCTCTGAGACCCCCAGTTCCCTTGATGCCCAGGGGGTCTCTCTCACTGACCCCCCCATCCATCGCCTCTGGCTTCAATTAGTTCTTCACCAATCTGGATAGGTACACATCAGTATTTTCTAATTCATCCTCTCCCTCCCAACCTGACCCCCTGCCATCAGTTGACCCTATGGACCACCCTGCCTTTCATCTAAAGCTTGCAACCCTTGTGGAGGTTCACCGTCTCCTCATGAACCTAAAGGCTGACAACTCACCTGGCCACAACACTGTAGAGCCTAAATTCCTTAAGTTGGGAACTGATGCCCTAGCCCACCCTACATGAGATTTATTTAATCGATCCTTCCTTACTTCCACCGTCCCTGAAAAATGGAAAGCAGCAGTGGTTGTCCCCGTCCACAAGGGAGGTCCCAACTCAACAGTGGACAGTTTCTGACCTATTTCAATACTTTGCCTGCTAGCAAAAATACAAGAGTGGATAATCTATGACCACCTACAGGATTACCTTGACCTCCACCATCTGCTCTCAACCTCTCAGCATGGGTTTAGGAAAAACCACAGTACACTTACAGCTCTGATTAGTCACCTCTGGACATATTCCGTGAGATGGACCATGACTGAGCCACTGGAGCAATTTTCGTAGACTAGACCAAGGCTTTTGACTTGGTTAACCATGGCCTTCAATTGCAACAACTGCATGCCCTTGGCCTTGATGCCACTGCCCTGTCCTGGACCCAAAGTTACCTTTATGGCCATACCCAAAAAGAAAAATGGGCAGGCTCCCTATCTGACCTGAGGCCCATTACCCATGGTGTAGCCCAGGACTCCATATTGAGTCCATTTCTTTTTTCTCTGTATATTCATGAACTCCCTAATAATTGTGGTGGGGCCTCTGTTTGCCTGTATGCAGACAATGCTATCATATATTGTTCTTCTCCTGATATCAGGTGGCTCAAGTCAACGCTAGCCTCTGATTTCCACACCCTTGAGGACTGGTTCCTCCAGAAGCAGCTTGTCCTTAATACTAAATAAACAAAAAGCATGTTATTCTCCAACTCGTCCACTCCAACCCCCCTCCCTCAGGCTATCCTCTCATGTACGGGGGATGCACTTGAATCGGTCAGGTCCTTCAAATACTTGGGAGTCACCTTAGATCCCTCACTTACCCTGGATGCGCATGTTACAGCCATCACTAAAACTATAAACCAAAAAATCAGTGTCTTCTTCTGCATCTGTCCGTACCTTACATTGACTTCATGATGCAAGATTGTGGATGCCACACTCCTGCCCCTCCTTATGTATGGTGCTCCATTACAACTCTCTGCTTCCACATCCATACTATCAAGCCTATCACAGGCTTACCATAGAAATCGCAGGTTTGCTCTCGGGGCCAGTGCTCAGCACCATCACTGTGATGTCCTGTCTGCCCTAGCATGGCTACCGTATGAATTTAAATTATACTATGCCACACTAAGCTTTATACATAAGCTTCACTCCTCCTTGCCTTGCTGATATTGTTCAACGTCGTCTCCCTCAATGTACTCTCAGATCTACCTCCTTGCCTCTTCTCTCAGTGCCAAACTTAAGACTCTCCATGGCTCGGAGATAGTTTGCATTTTCTGCTGTGTCCCACTGGAACTCTCTACCTCCTTCTATACTGGACTGCACCTCCCTCTCTCATTTTCAAAGGTCACTGTTAACTCACCTAACCGCTCCACCTTGCTCCTGCTTCTGCTGACTCCTAACCCCTGTTCACTTCTTGCACATTTCTCCTAGCAAAACTTCCCACTCTATCTATCTCCTGCTCTCCAAGACAAAAACTGTAAATGATGTCTGAATGTGTGTAAGGTTTTGTTGACTGTGCTTTAAATTGCTTATTTTTGTATAACTGAATGTAATTGATGTACTCTCTTACTGTATGACCTGTTGACTGTGCCTTAGAGTGCTTATTTTACATAACTGAATGTAATTGATGCAATCTTTTCAATCAGTTAATCAATCAATCAATCAATCTTTATTTAGCCAGGTGAAACTCCATTGAGTAAGCTCATTTTCAAGGAGGACCTGGTAGGTACAGAATAAATAATACAGTAGCACAACAGAACATATAGCAGAAATGGGCATAGTAATACAATGCATAGCAATAAAAACAAGGTACAAGGATAATCAATGAGGCCCGGTTATAAGGTGAAGCCTCATCCCAGTAAACAGTACAGCAGAGAAGTGGAAGCAAGTCAGCACCAATGTGCCGGACCAGTGATTTTAGACACTGATAGCTCTAGTAGAGCAGAGTTAATGCTAGTGACAGTGCAAGCTGGAGGCTCAGCAGCAAGTAGAAAGCAAAGATAAATCCAGGAACATGGCTTACTGTATGACTACTCCTTGTCTAATTTCTTGTGTCAATGAATGCACTATTAATGTACTGCACTTCCTGGGTTGCCCCTGAGATAGGGACTGTCTTGTCTCAGAGGGCCTACCCGGTTACCAAAATTCAATAAATAAATACATAAATGAATAAAACAAAAAGAATCCAAATAAGGTAAAAGAAAAAGGGCACTGCTATGCCCAGCAGTGTCACTAGGCCATCTCCTAGCCTGCTCCACACAGTAGTGTGAGCTCCAAAGGTCCTCTACTTCTGACAGTCAGCTCCAACTGACTCACCCTATCTATCTCTCAGAACTGAGTTAGAGCTTTTATAGGCTGTCTAGAGAAGTTCGGAAATTTCTACTCCACTATGATTGATATCAGACCTAACATAAAATTAGCCACTAGGGGGCCACTGTTGCTCCATAGAGAACAGTTCAAATGGCACCTGCAGGTTTGTTTACAATATTGGGAAAGGTCAGACCTGAGGTCAGAACATTTTGTGCTCTTTCCCTCACCTGACAAAGCTTCTACCTTCCTTTTCAGGAGCATACTGCACAGTTCCAATAATTAAATTAAACAAACAAAGGCACAGTTTCTCCATGTATTCTTTTATATAGTACAGAAGTACTCTATTTAACAACCAGCATACTTTTAGCCCATAAGCACCTTTGTACTGTAATTTGAAGTACTTTATGGGGGGGGGACAAGGGACCCTTGCCCTTCTACCAGGCACCCATCCTTGACAGGGGTCACCCTGTCACGTGCCTCCCCACCTAAGAGGGCAACCGTCCTATGGTTGTCCGATACTTCTTAAGTGCCCAACAAGGGTATGGTGTAGTTCCAGCCCACCTACACCATAGAGCTCCAGTCCAGGGTCCCATATTCTCTGCTATACTCAGCGTGAATTTTTTATTCAATGCCCTTTCTACATAGCATTTTGAACTTTTACCCTGGGCCTAACATTCAGCACAGTAACAATTTATACATTCAGTACATTAGCAAGACTGATCACTCTACAACCATTATTATTACCTTGTGGGTACTAGCACCCAGCCATGGTACACATAATACCATGCACCCACTGCAAAACATGCAGTTTCAGATATCTGAGTACTGAGGTTTGTCTTTTCAACCTCTACCTGGACCGTGACCATAAGAAAGAAAAACAGATCAGCAGGGGAGGAAAGATTGATAGAAGAGAGGAAATTGTCTGGAGGTGGCCAGCCTATGCAGACTTGGAAAAAGGTAAAAATAGTAAAGAAGAAACTGTCATGACAGACGTTTAAGAGAGAGAGATGGTCCATTACATTGGTGGCAGGACATATCCACCTTCCTTTTCCCTGGAAGGGGATGGAGCTAGGCCCACCATCATCAAAGCTCCTTCTCAGGGTCCCTTAGTAATGTAACACTTTTAACTAATAGTTAAACCTATATCACAAGCATACATATACCCTGATACTAATCCATACACATTCTAGAGGAACAGTCTCCTGCAGTAGTTTTATGCTGCCCTCTAGCTTCCTTTTCCCAGCTAGTTTTTTTGATCATTTCACAACCAGTAACATATTTTATTTCATATATCAGTTACAGAAACATTTCAGCAGGATTTCTGGAGTATATCATTTTATCCATCAGGTATTTATGGTTTTCTTGGGTCTTTTGTCTGACACCCAGATCTAAGTAGCTGCTCTAACTTGCTACCTGGTACCTTCTAACCTACGTGCATGTGTCCCCATTCTCCATAGGCGCCATCTCACCTGGCCCTCCCGCCTTTCGGTTACACCTTCTATGCGTTTGGCAGCTACCCTCTGGCACACAGCCCTCTTTTCCATATAGGCAGCTACTTTCCTGTACATTCCTGGCCAGTAGAAGGTCAAGGTTAACTTTGCAAATACCTTCTCATGGCTCAAAAGCTTGGAGTTATTGGAGCAAACATTCTCCATCATCTTTTCCCTATGAGCAATTGGTGCAACTATTCAGGCATTTAACCTTTTTGTATGGGGGTTGGGCTTAACATGATAAAGGATACCCTGCCTTTTTGTGCACCACCACAATGATTTGACCCTCTTACCACAGGTACCTATGCCACCTCCCTGATCTGAGATACATGATGCCAACTGGGCCACATCCGGATCTCCCGCTTGTAACTTCACCCATTCAGTATCTGAGGTACCGACAATTGCACTTACAACAGTAACATTTTCATTAGTGCTATAAGCCCCTTCAGCCCCAATGGCTTCTTCAGACTTGCTAGTTGTCTTCACCCAAGGAGACCCATAGACAGTCCCATCCTTACCTTCGGACTTCTCTTGTCATTACTCCTCAATCAGGTAACATCCTGAAAACACTGGCAGCTCTGGAACAACTAATGGACATCCTTCCAGTAAGGGGTCCTCTTCCTCCAGGCCCCATGACTCCTGGTCCTCATCTGGATCTATTGCCACCTCCATGGAACTCTCCACCCGGGTCCTCTCCGGTAGGACCTGATACTGATACTCTGTCTCCTTCTGACTCCGGTCCACCTATTACCATCATCTGCTGAGCCAGTTAATTAGCCATACTAGCTCCACCATCTTTGTCTCCCACGGTGCCTCACCCAGGTCACTGGCCCCAGTGATCCTCATCTGCTCAGACATTGGTTCTGGCACCATGTACTCGTCTGCTCGTATCCTGCAATGCCAGGTCTGGCACCCCAGACTGAACTCCCCCAGGATACTGTGGACGTTCAGCTGGTTTCCCACTTCTAACACCAATTGTAGCGGAGTTGGGATAGTCAGGATACAATAGCAGGCAGACTACCAGACTCGGTGCATAAAAAGTGCCATCAAGACACTTATCATTATATTTTCTCAAAATGATATTTCACAGAAATAATAAAGTTTGTTAGTTAATTCACTTTGTAATACAACAGAATAATGAAAACAAAAAGAATCCAAATAAGGTCAAAGAAAAAGGGCCACTGCTATGCCCAGCAGTGTCACTAGGCTATCTCCTAGCCTGCTCCACACAGTAGTGTGAGCTCCAGAGGTCCTCTACCTCTGACAGTCAGCTCCAACTGACTCACCCTATCTATTTCTCAGAACTGGGTTAGAGCTTTTACAGGCTCTCTAGAGAAGTTTGGAAATTTCCACTCCACTGTGATTGATATCAGACTTAACATAAAATCAGCCACTAGGGGCCACTGTTGCTTCATAGAGAGCAGTTCAAATGGCACCTGCAGGTTTGTTTACAACACTGGGAAAGGTCAGACCTGAGGTCAGGACATTTTGTGCTCTTTCCCCTTCTCAGATGAAGCCTCTACCTTCCTTTTCAGGAGCATACTGCACAGTTCCAATAATTAAAATTAAACAAAGGCACAGTTTCTCCATGTATTCTTTTATATAGTACAGAAGTACTCTGTTTAACAACCAGCATACTTTTAGCCCATAAGCACCTTTGTACTGTAGTTTGAAGTACATTATGGGAGGGGAACAAAGGACCCTCGGCTTTCTACCAGGGCACCCATCCTTGACAGGGGTCACCCTGTCACACCGTTGTCATGGCTGCCACATCATGACGGCAGTGTTTTGATAGGTTGAGGTACGGCTTGTTTAAAGAAAAAACATGGTGGCTCTGTTTAGCGAGACAGCTGATCATGTTACAGTGGGGGCCATCTTCAGATTTACTGGTGCTGTTCTGGAGGGTGTTTTCTCGGGGAAAAAATATCGGGGATTTTGGAAAGTAGCCACAGAATTTCTCCATGCGTGGATGAGCAATCTAGTAAGGTTGTGGTCGGGTAGTTGGGTGGGTGGCATTACAAAGAGGCAGAATACTGAAGGGAGCTTTAGGAGGTTGCCTAGAACTGAATGACAGTTTTGAAGGTTTGCAATAATAAAAAAAAAATCTGCATTTTCTTTCTGTCTGTGGTGAGAGAGGGCAAGCACTGTGGTGGCAGAAAAGGAAAAACAGTAGTAACCTGTTGTGGCAAAGGGGAAGTAGTGCTGACAGTTGTCTGGGAGTCGGTGTGCGGATGATGTGTCCACTGTGTAGATAAACATTGATAACGTGTCTACTATGTAGGTAAATCAAATTTATTGAACTGGTATTGAGATAAACGGAGTTATTCAACAGCTGTAGAGTTCACGCCTTCTGCACACACACACATATATATATATATATATATATATATGTTATGGTAGCACGGTAGTGCTACCAGTTAGGTTGAGTATCCCTTTTAAGGTTAAATGGTGAAACTTTTCACCTTAATAACTTTGGCACCGTTCAACAGATTTGCCTAAAATTTGGCAGGCTTGGGGTGTAACCATAGATCTTGGGATCCAGTAACTTTTGTACCGGTCAGATATATGGCTGTAGAGTTATTAAGCAACATCCGGGCACACAATTATGTTTTTTTGCGCATTCTTTGCTCACGCCTACAGGTTGCACGGTTTGCGCGACTGGTCCAAAAACTTCAGGGAACTTGCGGCCGGGTTCCCCGATGTGCCTTTTGAAGATTTCGTGAAAAAATACTGAATGGTTCAAAAGTTATTAAAAAAAAAATTCCTATTATAAGTCAATGGGAAAAGTTAACAGAAAGTTGAACAGTGTCACAAATGCAGTTTTTAGTGTCGCAAATGGCCCCTGTAGTGTCGTTTGTCAGCCATTTTTTTCAGTTAGTGGTCAGAGAAATGCTTGGCATTTAAATTTGGGACACAATTCTTTTTCTGTTTACCTAGTCGAGCCCTGAGGATGCTAGCCATATCTTTTTTGGGGGGGTTAAACACCCCAGAAATATGTTTTTCAAATTTTTGTAAAAAGTAGTGTCACAAAGTAGTGTCACACTCACGACACTTTCGTGATTTCATTTGTGAAAGTGTCGTGATTTGCGACACTATTTTGCAACACTATGCCCAAAATAACAGGAATTCTTTGCCACCCTGCTGCAAAAAAACGGTTTGGTCTATTGGGCTGATATTTAGAGGGAAGACAGCCAACATGCCACAGATGTGCCTTTTGGTGGTTTGGTGAAAAAATATTGGAGGGCTGCAAAGTTACGGCACTCCGAAATTGACACTTTTTCCCATAGGATAACATTACGGCGTCCGCCACATTACAGGAATTCTTTGCCACCCTGCTGCAAAATAATGCTTTGGTCTTCTGGGCTTAAATTTGAAGGGAAGAAAGCCAGCATCCCACAGATGTGCCTTTTTGTGGTTTGGTGAAGAAATATTACAGGGCGGCAAAGTGACAGCACTCTGAAGTTGACGCTTTTTCCCATAGGATAACATTATGGCGTCCGTCGCGCCTTTCGGGGCCTGTATCTCAGAAATGGTGTGAGATACAGACTTTTCGTTGGAAAAATACTTAGCTCCCAAAATAGGGGCTAAGTACAAAACTAGCCAGGAATGTCATAATTCATACGAAATTTTTATTTTTTTTCTACGTTGTACGGTTCCTGAGATACAAGCAATTTAGTATTCCAAGTCCTTCTTTTCTGCTCTGAGGCCCATTATTATGCATACATTCTTTGTATTCACTGTCTTTTTTCAATGCAGTTTTTTGGAAAAAGAAGGGTGTGCCCTTTTGTTACTGTGCCAGTTAGCATTTCCAGTTGCGTTTCCATTACCGTTCGTGTCACCATTCCCGTGTACGCCATCATGTGCATTACGGTTTGCGTTATTTGCACTTCTGTTTGCATTACTGATACCATTTGCGTTTTCATTATGTTTATTTCATTTTCTTTTGCATCAGCCTGTGCATTGCCACTTGCGTTTGCGGTTGACCTTCCGTTTGCGTGTGTCTTTCGTTTTGCATCATCGTCGCTGTTACCGTTACTATTGGCATTTCCAATCACGTTACCATGACCGTGCACATTGCGGTTTGCATTTCCATACACACTTGCATTTGCATTTGTGTTTCCTTTGGCATTACTGTTGCTGTTACCGTTACCACTTACGTTTCCAATTGCGGTACTGTGACCGTGCGCGTATCGGTTTGCATTTCCGTTCGTGCTTGCATTTACCTTTGCATTTCTGTTTTCTTTGGCATTATTGTTCCTGTTACTGTTACCATTTGCATTTACAATTGCGGTACCATGACTGTGCGCGTTACGGTTTGCGTTTCCGTACTCACTTCTGTTCGCGTTTCTGTTTCTGTTTCCTTTGGCATTATTGTTGCTGTTAACATTACCATTTGCATTTACAATAGCAGTTCCATGACCATGCATATCATGGTTTGCGTTTCCGTTCGCGCCTACGTTTTGGTTTCCGTTTCTGTTTCCTTTGGCGTTATTATTGCTGTTACCATTACCATTTGCGTTTCCAATTGCGGTACCGCGACCATGCACGTTACCAGTTGCATTCCATATGCATTTGTGTTTGTATCTCCGTTTCCATCACTGTTCACTTTGGCGTCACTTTACGCTTGCGTTTCTATTACCGTTTGCATTACCATTTACGTTTGCGTCACCATGTGCGTAACCCTTTGCGCTTGCGTTTGCATTGTGCTTACCGTTACTATGTCACAAAAAATCACATGGTGGGAGTGCGTGGCCCGAAGGTCCCAAGCTCCCACCACCACATTACTTTCACTATTTATAGTCCTCATTCTCAAAAAGAAGGGAAATTCATGGCAAAAAACTCAGTTTAATGCATTAGTTAGGGTTGTTCCACAGCAACAAAAGTGAGGAAATTTGATGTTAGGGTTGAAAGCCCCTCCTTGCACCCCCCCAATCTGCCCCTCCAACCGGCATCGGGGTGTGCGTTGGGGTCTTCGGTCCTAACTCTCACCCCATTCTCCTAACTTCACCACCTCAGCTTATTTACAATGGAATGGGGTGAGAGTTGGACCGATGACTAACGCACCCGATGCCAGTGAGGGCAGAGTGGCGGGTGCAAGTGGGGGCTTTCAACCCTAACATCGATTTCTCGCTTTGTCACTGTGGAACAACCCTAGCTGATGCATTAAATGGAGTTTTTGCCATGAATATATATATATATATATATATATATATATATATGATAGTGGTGCAGTAGTGCCACCATAGTTAGGGCTGAGCAGGGGTTTCGATGTTAAACCTCACATTTTACACTTTAATATCTTCACAGCTGTTCATCAGATTTGCACACAATTTTGCAAAGAGAAAAAAAAAGTAAAAAAAAAAATGCTGTTTTTTGCTGTTTTGTTGTCATCACCTTGCTCCTAGACGGTTTGGAATTTTGGTCTGAAATTTTCAGGGTAGAAAGGGATTGGAACCACAGATATACCTTTCACTGGTTTGGTGAAAAAAATAATAATCCTTTCCAAAGTTATTAAATTAGAATTTTGGTTCTGAGCATGCTCAGTACAGTCTTTTGGATAGTTGCTTGGAACGAAAAAAGAATTTAACCATTTTCTATTGTTTAAACTTCAAACATTTAAAGTACATCAAAATGCCTTTTTTTTTTTTAAAATAAAAAAACACCTGAACCTAGCTAAATGGGACCCACTTAGCTAGATTCTGGTGTTGGTTTTTTTAAAAATTTGGTAGAAATACATTTTCTGGGCACCAAAAATCCAGGGTGCCCATCTTAGTGAGAGGAGCCATTCACCCAAATTTTCAGTATGAGAACAGCAGGACTTTCATGAGTTCTGCAACCGCAGCGAGAACTTGTGCTGTAGGCTGCTCTGACAGTAGTGAGCCACTGTTTCCTTAGTGTCTAGTGGTGCCCCCCCATTTCCAGTCCCTTTGTGCACGTAATGTTGCCCTGGTGTTTAGTGGTACCCCCCACCCTCCAATTGCCACCCTCGTATTTATATTATGTTTCCCTGGTGTCTAGTGGCACCCCCACCCTTCCATTGTGGGCCCTGTATTTATATAATGTTTTCCTGGTGTCTAGTGGTGCCCCCCACCCTCTGATCACCATCCCCTTACTTTTATAATGTTTCCCTGGTGTCCAGTTGTGCCCCCTCCATCCAATTGGTATCCCCTTATGTATCCCTGCTGTCTAGTGTCACCCACCACTCACCAATCCCCATCCCCTTATGCATTATCTTTTCCTGGTGTCTAGTGGTGCTCCTGAACCTTCTGATTGCTGTCCCTGCATGTATTCTGTTTCCCTGGTGTCTAGTGGCACACCCCCACCTCTGATCACCATCCACACATGTATTCTGTTTCCCTGGTGTGTAGTGGCACCCCCCACCCTCCGATCACTATCCCCTTAGGTATGCTGTTTCCCTGGTGTCTAGTAGCACACCCTACCCTCCGATCGCCATCTCCACATTACTCTTCCCTGTAATAAAGAAACCCGTTCCTCGATGTTTCTTTTTTTAATTAAACCTGTAAAAAAGAAAATGGTCCCTTGCTGATCCAATAACCTCCACCCTGACCGCCCACTGAGCGCCCACCACCCCACATCCCCTCACACCCCTCATACCTCCTCACTCACCTTAACACTTCCCAGGGCAAAGATCCACTCTCTGATCCAAGACACATCTTGCTGCTGGAACCGCCGACAGCAATATGAGAAACTATGATAAGTGCGGTTCAATATTTGCAATGGGTTTTGAACTTTGATGCCTAACTTTGTAATTTTTGCATATTTTGACCCCAGATTTTCAGCATAGCCTTTTTGGGACCCCACCTCATGACCAATGGTGGTGGAGTTATGTAAATCAAGCCTGAAAGGCAATTTTGCAGTTGCTTGGTGAAATCACCTTTCAGGCAGGATTTGAACATTTTTACCACCCTTGTTCAGGAGGTGTTGTCATAAGATGGCTAGGTTGAAAATTCTGGGTCCAAATATGTAAAAATGGAAGTTATGTGCATACGTTGACATTTGACTATACTCGCTCATAGCTTTGGTAATTTTAAATATTTTGACTGCAGATTTTCAACATAGCCATTTTTGTACAGCACCTCATGAACATGATAGCTGTCATTTTTCAAATCCTTGCCAAAATGTGTTTTCATACCTGTGGTGCGGAATGACGTTTTGATGCCACAGAATAACGTTTCGGTGGGGATTTAAAAATGTGCACTACCGGGTTCATGAGGTGGGGTAAAACGAAGGCTATGCTGACAATTTGGTGTGCCACCAGATGATGAGAAGCGTTTTTTGCAGGAAGTAGCAGACTTCATCATCGACATGGCGTTTGAGTCACCCAGGCTGATGGTCCTGGGTGACTTTAACGCCTGGGTCGATGATGAACTCTCGCAGTTTGGACAACACTTCCTCAAATTAATGACATCTTTGGGCCTTACTCAAGTGGTTACTTCTGCCACTCATAAGAGTGGTCACTCCTTGGACTTAATTTTCCTCCTGGGGATTGAGGCCTTCGACTTGGGGGTGGAACCTGTCAGATGGTCTGATTACTACACTGTGGGTTTCAGTTTTTGCACCCCCCCTTGTAGGCCTACCCCTGTGGAGATGGTCAGGTACTTCCCTTTGCGAGATATTAGCTCTGCTGGCCTGGCAGTGGTGCTTGACCTATCGGAGTTCTCTGGAATGAGCAGTGATCCCGATGCCCTGGTGCTGGCCTATAATAGGGCCATCTCCTCGGCTCTGGATTTAATTGCTCCTGTCCGTGTTCGTCCTCTCCCCCTTTGACCTTGGTCTCCATGGTTTGATGGGACCTGGAGGGAAATGCATCAACAAGGACGAAGATTAGAGCGTTGTTGGTGGAGAACTGCCCTTGATACCGACCACCTTAGATTGATGGAAAATTATTAACCCTATCATTCTGCAATCTCCTGTAAGAAGGCAGAGTTCCTGTCTGGGGAGATTGTGGCTGCTCAGAACTGACCAGCTCAGCTTTTTTGAACTGTCGACAGACTGTGCAACCCAGCCTGCCTGCAGATTCTGAAAGCTTTTTCACAAGTGGTGTGTGATGAGCTTGCTCAGCTTCTTTGCGGCTAAGGTGGCCGACATCAGGGCTGCACTCCAGCCTGCTCCCTCTATGGGAGAAGCTATGGATCGGTGGTTGGTTGCAGCCTCTAGTCTCTCCTGGAATTCCTTTGACTGGCCTGAGTTCATTGATGTCATGAAGATTGTCCAGAGTATGCGCTCTACATGTTGTAGTTTGGACCCGGGCCTGACTTCCCTGATAAAGGGTTGTCATGACATTATTGGCCCAGTCTTAGCATGGATAGTCTGGTGCTCCCTGGATATGGGTGAGTTTCCTATCTCCCTGAAGGAGGAGGTGGTGATGCCTCTCCTGAAGAAAGCTTCCCTGGACCCAGACTGCCATGCTAACTACAGTCTGATCTCAAATCTTCCCTTTGTAGGGAAGAATATTGAGAAAGTAGTGGCCGTACAATTGGAAAAACATTTAACCATCCATGACATCTATGAACCATTCCAGTCTGGTTTTCAAAAGAGGCATAGTACCGAGACAGCGCTGGTTTGGGTGCTCAATGATCTCCTGATGGCTAGAGATCAGAAGAGCCACTCCATCTTGGTTCTTCTTGATATCTCTTCAGCCTTTGACACTGTGGACCATGGGGTACTTCTCGAGCGCCTGGAGTTCATCTGTGGCCTGACAGGTACAGTCCTCAGTTGGTTTAGATCCTTCCTCACTGACAGAACTCAGAGAGTGGTGTCGGGGATTAATTCTTCCTGCCCAGTCTCGCTGTCACGTAGGGTTCCCCAGGGTTCGGTGTTTTCCCCCATGTTGTTCGCAGTGTATATGCTGCCCCTCAGAGACATTGTAAGAAGGTATGGGCTGAGGTTTTATTGCTATGCAGATGATACCCAGCTCTACCTATCTTTTGCACCTGACCAGGATAGAGCTCTCTTGGTTTTTAATAGCTGCCTCACTGAAATCCAGTGCTGGATGAATTCAAGCTGGCTGAAGTTGAACTCGGAGAAGATTGAGGTAATGGTTATGGACCCAGGTCGCAGGGTAGAGGGGATGGGAACATGTTTACCCTCAGGTTTATTTCTGGGGGGGTCCAGCTCCCTACCCCTGAACAGGTGCGGAACCTGGGGGTGATTTTTGACAATGAGCTGACACTGTGCTCGCAGGTGTCGGCAGTTGTCAAATTTTCCTTTTATCATCTTAGGAACATCGCCAAGATTAAGCACCTTGTTCCGCCAAGTGATCTGCCTACATTTATCCACGCTTTTGTGACCTCACGCCTTGATTATTGCAACTCCCTTTATCTAGGGCTTCCTGGGGTTGATATCCGCCGCTTGCAGCTGGTGCAGAATGCTGCGGCCTGGTTATTGACGGGTATGTCTCATGCCTGTCATATCTCACCAGTTCTGCGTGATCTGCACTGGCTGCCAATACAGTGGCAGAACACCTTTAAAGTTGGTCTTTTGACTTACAAAGCCCTATATGGACAGGGCCTGGACTACTTGAAAGAGCTTCTGGTTCCCTACTGCCCTAAGCGATCTCTCCGCTAGGCGGACGAGGGGTTGCTAGAGATTCCAAGGGTGTCTTTAAAATCTTCAGGAGCTCGTGCTTTTATGTATGCTGCCCCTACCCTCTGGAATTCTCTACCCCATCCGCTTCGTCAGTGTGCATCCGTGAAGGAATTAAAAAAGGCCTTGAAGACCTATTTGTGGTCTAAGATGTATTTTAATTGACTAATATGATGTTATGAGCTCAGATTGATGTCAGATTGATATTTTATCTGTTTTATTTGTATTTATTGTAAGGCACCTTGAATTTGAGAAAGGCGCGATATAAATAAAGTTCTATTATTATTATTATTATTATTATTATTAAAATGCCCAGGTTATGAGTGAACATTGCAATATTTCAACATTCACTCATAACTTCACACATTTTCACTATTTTGACTCCAAACTTTCAACATAGCCATTTTTCCACACCACCTCATAAACGTGACATGTGTAATTTTTTTTAAATCCTGGATGAGATGTGTTTTCACACTTCTGGTGTGAAATTACATTTTGGCCAGTATACTATAAATGGTACATGTCTTGTTTATAAGGCAAATCTTAAAATGAGTACCTTCAAAATTTGGGGTCAAAATTGAGAAAAGCAATATATAATTGTTAACAAACTTTGTGTGTAGTGCCACTCTTGCTTTGTGATCCCATGCTGGTGAGCTCATTTCAGGGGTGAGCTCAGAGACCCAGCTGGATGGGGTGAGGGTTGAGGGATGGTGTTATTATGTAACATCCCCCACACCCAGGGAATGAAAGGTGCAGGGTTGCCACATGGGCCAGGGTACCATATAGCAATGGCAACTGTACTCTTGGCTTATAGCCTGGACCTCTGCACTCCTGGGTGGTAGAGAGCCCTGTGCATTGACTGGCAGATGCACTCTTTGCCCTGTGTATCGGTATCCGTGGCCACATGGAAGCACAAGGACCACAGGTTCCAGTACTTCCACAACTCACCAGACAGCCTCATGAATTCTCCACATCCATCGCTTCACTGAAGTGGGCTCTACACTTCTGTAGGCAGGCAGAATCTTCTCTTGGTGCAGGGCATCAGCTCCCGATGGGACCTGTGTGAATGAAAATATGATTCCACTATCTCAAAAAAAGAAAGGAAATTCTTTGTAAAAAAACATTGTTAATGCATCAGTTAGGGGAACTTAACACCACAAAAGTAGGGAAATATGGCATTACGGTTTCCAACCCCAACTCCCCACCCCCACCCTGCAAGCATCAAAAGGAAAAAAAATAGGATTTGGGGTTTCTGGAGTACTGGTGAATCAGTGATGGGGTCTTCTTTGGGGTTCTCAACCCCAATACCCATCGCTTTCCCTGAGCAAACAATGTCACATATGATTTCCTTTCTTCACGCAGGACCTGCAGGACCCTGTGTGAAGAAAGTTACAACAAACTGTGTTAGCAACATGTGGTGAGACATACTTCTCTACCTCAGAAGAATGTATCACTATGAGGCACTAGCTTGACCTGTTCCTTGTGTCTTAGGCTGGAGGCTATGGTCGGGGGTCAGGGAGCATTACAGTACACAACCCCAAACAAGATCCCACCACTGATTTTCCAAGACTCCAGAGACCTAAAACCTTAATGTTCTTTCCTTTGGCTGCTTGGGGGGGGGTTAGGGTTGGTGGTGTTAAGTTACCCTAACTGGTGCATTAACAATGTTTTTTTGCAAAGATATTTATATTCAATATATATCCGTCTATCCATATATACTACTGTATGTAATGAACTACCATTAATGTTTGTATTGTGAGGGAGGTACTGGCAGCACAACTAGCAGCCCTGTTCAACAGGTCATTGGATACAGGAGTGGTTCCAGAGGACTGGAGAAGGACTGATGTAGTCCCTTTCCACAAAAGTGGGAACAGGGAGGAGGCTGGAAACTATAGACTTGTCAGCCTGACCTTGGTGGTGGGGAAACTTACAGAATTACTGCTAAAAGAAAGGATAGTGGAGCACCTTGAATCCAGCAAGCAGAAGACCCAAGGCAGCATGGATTCATGTCAGACAAATCTGATAGATTTCTTTGACTGGGTAACCAGGGAAGTGGATTGGGGGGAGCAATGGATGTGGCCTACCTTGACTTCAGCGAGGTGGTCAACACCATTCCACGTAGGAGGCTTGCAAACAAGCTGGGCAGCCTGGGATTGGGTCCCAAGGTGGTGAATTGGGTTGGGAGTTGGTTATGGGATAGAACCCAGAGGATGGTGGTAAACAAAGCTAAAGCTGAGGAAGGGAGGGGACCAGTGGGGTGCCACAGGGATCAGTTCTTGGGCCAGTACTATTTAATATCTTCATTAGTGACATTGTGGAGAGGCTGGAGGGGAAGGTATGCCTCTTTGCAGATGACACTAAGATCTGTAATAGAATAAACACTCTGTGAGGGGTGTAAAAAATGAGCAAGGACCTAGAAAACTGGAGGAATGGTCCAGGCTTTGGCAGCTAAGATTCAATGTGAAGAAGTGCAAAGTCATGCACTTGGGGTGCAGGAACCAAGGGGAGAATTACATGATGGGTGGGGAGTTATTGACAGACACCAAACAGGAATGAGATCTGGGGGTGATAGCTAATGACCCAAAGGTGGCCAAACAGTGTGCCAAGACAGGAGGGAGAGCAAGTGGGATGTTGGGGTGCATAGGGAGAGGTATCACCAGCAGAAGAAAAGAGGTGGTGATGCCACTGTACAAATAATTGATGAGACCTTATTTGGAGTACTGTGTCCAGTTCTGGAGGCCACATCTCTGGAAGGACATAGACAGGATAGAGGCAGTTCAGGAAGGGAAACAAAAATGGTGCAGGGCCTGCACCAAAGGTCATATGAGGAGAGACTGGAGGAGCTCAATATGTGTACCCTGGAGGAGAGGAAGAAGAGGGGAGACATGATAGAGACCTTCAAGTACCTAAAGAGAATAAATAAGTTGCAGGAGGGCAGCATCTTTCAGAAAAGAAGATGCTCTGGAACAAGAGGGCATGACATGAGACTGTAGGTGGATAGACTAAGGGGCAATGTGAGAAAGTACTTCTTCACGGAAGGGGTGGTGGAGGAATGGAACAGCCTCCAGAGAGCGGTAGTTGGAGAAAAGTCATTCAGGGAATTCAATGCTGCATGGGCTAGACATAGGGGGACAATAGTGATTCAAAAGAGGAGGTAAAACCAGAGATAAAGTACGATCTCTGGCATTTTTAGTAGGTAGGGAAAAAGGGCAGGCTGGATGGGCCTATCAGTCCTTATCTGCCATTACATTCTATGTCTCTATGTTTCTATGTATTGGCAGACATCACAAAAAAGGAAATCCTAAATTAGTGTTTGTGATTTACTTATGGACTTAACTTCATCCTTTGATAATTTCTATTATACCTCAGTACAGAATATCTTAATAATTTTTCAAAACAATTAGCTAGGCATAATATAATGCAAGGAATTAGAATAGCTAAACATGGATAGTAAATCTTAAAACTTTAACTTTGAATGTCTTTTCTTTTTCAACATTGCCCACAAACCCTAACATTACCTGAACATAGATTTTTTTTTTAATAAAATTTCCTTGCATTTTTGTAACACTTTATTTTTGTTGTTGTCATTTTAGAATACTTTCATTGGCACAGCATGTGAAGGCAATAGTAGATTTGGGGTTACTAGACTGGAAATAAAGGGTTGGATTTTCAGATCCCTTGAAAATGCCACAGCTGTAGGAAAAACTCGGCGCAAGTTGGTTGCCACTTGTGGAGCCACAGTTTTTACTGCAGGTGCAATATTTTCAAAGGTGGAGCCAGTTTCTGGTAGCTTACAGCTGTTTTTCCCCCGGCAGCTGCAGGAAAATGTTATGCCTAGTGGGACCAGACATAACATCTCCCGTGGCTGTGACAGACTGAAAAATACCATCTCCATAGCTGCCGAGATTTTGGTCACCAACTGTATTTGCAGAATGGGACTTTATGTAAGATAGATCCCTTTGCAAATCCATTTCCTTGTAAAATCTCATTCCATTGCTACTTATTTTGCTTGAAAATTAACCAAAAATCCCCCCAAATTAAAAAAGTACTGTATCTTGAAAATGCTTATTTTCTAATATGTTTCACACTTGGGTGCAAAATGATGTTTCAGTCATTATTTTATAAATTATACTTGTCGTGCTCAGAAGGAGTGGCTGTGAAAAGATTATGTTGAAAATTTGGGGTAAAAATGTGAAAAACCAACTAAGTTATGGGGAAACTTTGAATTGTTCCAACATTTACTCATAACTTTATTTTTTCCAGATTTTGGCCCCTAATGTTCAACATATCCCTTGTGTTACCCCACCTCCTGAACGTGGCAGGTGTCATTTTTCAAGTCCCCTCTGAAACTTGTTTCCATAACCACACAGCGAAATCACCTTTCTGATGGGATTTTTAAAATTCCACCTGTCTTGATCATAACGTCAGGTCACAAAAGGACTATTGAACACTTGGGGTCAAAATGTAGGAGTCCACTTAAATGTAGATATTGCCTTTCTGCTGCCCTATCCTGAGTAACTACAATCCAACAATCTGTAAAAGCAGGACACCACTGAAAATGAGACATTGCATCTCATCTGCTCTGTACTGGGTAAATATATAGTACAAATGTGTATAAGCAATACCAGCGGTGGACATTTGGCATTGACAAATGCTTCTTTTTTAATGTCTCCACCCCAGGTTTGCCTCATTTAGTTCCAAGAAGGTCACAGAAGGCGTGCACAGCAGCAGCATATTTATTTGTGTTCCACATGTGAAGTGTGGTAGAAATCTGTATGATAGATTACTATAACTATCCTCCACTCTCTACCTCTGATGCTGGTCACATGTACATATCATGATTACAATCTGAAAACTGAACAACTACAACCATGATTTGTTACCCACCAAAATTACGCAGATGGTGAGCAGATGAGAAGCATTTTGGAAAGGGTCTGCATGGACACTCCTGTCCAATATATAATACTGACAATGAATTCATTTTTTGCGTTTTGTAACTTTTGGTTTATTTAACTGTTAATGTTTACTATTTATTTATTCAGGATAGTCCAGCAGAGATACAACATCATGTTCCCAGTAGGGGTCTCCTTCTACCCGTTTCTGCAGTGAGCAGGACTATGGTACTGATAGGCTACGTTACTTGCTCAAAGTCACACAGGGAGTTTTTATATCTGGTGGGAGTTGAATCTGTGACTTCCATCAAGCTAAGCATTCAAAGAAGAAAAAGGCCTCTCTGAAAATAATGTGCCGCATCTCACAACTGAAGGATAAGACAGTAAAAAAGATGACACAGTCTACCAGAAATATTCATGCTACAAAAAGGATTTATTAATGTGCAATAAAGACAACTCGTGTACAAGTGCCACACAGGAGAAACATGGACTGTTTAGCAAACCGACCTACTGGTTTTGCACATCTGTGCTTCATTGGGATGATCTGCCTGCCTCATACACTCTCCATAAATAGTGCAATTATTAAAGTGACAGTGCTAATAAATAAAAAGTGTAGTGAAACAGTTAAGATTAAAATCTAGTTGGAAAAATAATTAATCGCCAATCTGCGCTAGCAGAATGTGTGTCGAGTTTGCCAACTGCTGGAATACTGCAGACAATATTTTTTTTGTATATTGTTTCTGTTTATGCTTTAAAAGGGTTGCTTGCAGAGGAGTTTGGTTATGTTTAAAATTTCCAAGCAGGCCAGAACTACGGGTTGCCAAAAGATGCCCATGTGTTTTTTTCAAAAAGAGGTACAGAGTTCATTGAAAAGGTCTCAGGAAAGAGATAAGGTCTTGCAAAATATTTGACATTCCTCTGTGAACTGAGAACAGGCTGATTAACCAGGAAGATAAGAGTCCATTTCAAAAGGGATGGAAGTCATTGGTTAGCTAACTGGTGTAATAAATCTCAGGAGATGGGAGAAACCTTCCCTGTCATAAAAACGTTAAGATCAAAAGGAAAATAGTTTAAGAAGGAGGTGTCAGAAAGCTACCACATTTTTTTAATAAGAGCCAGGAAGTTGGGCCGTAGGAGGACACCTGAAATATTAATCATGATGATTCCCTCAAAGTTTGGGAAAGAGCAAGAGAGACCCCTTCTGGCCTAAAAGATAAGGCCACCAGTTATAAACCAGAGAGGGTTTTTACAGACTGCCAGAGGGGCTATGTATACCCCTGCAAACAGAAGCTCATTGCATTGCATTTGGACACTTATTCCTGATTGTTCCACCACCAGAATGTGCCTGTCAGGATGCGCTCGGTCATCAGGGTGCCAAGTCCTGATTTCGTCATCCCTTCTTTTTGCCGGGGGGGGGGCTGCACCCTCCATACCATCCATATGAAATCACCCCTTTCTAATTTTTCTGACTTGGGCAGGCGGACCTTGGGGAGGGATAATGAATTTCTCCTTGTGGTGCCCTAATGATGAGTGCATTCCAATGGCCAGGAG
Organism: Neoceratodus forsteri; assembly: GCA_016271365.2. Taxonomy (NCBI): domain Eukaryota; kingdom Metazoa; phylum Chordata; order Ceratodontiformes; family Ceratodontidae; genus Neoceratodus; species Neoceratodus forsteri. The sequence goes on from CM057449.1 coordinate 1,562,826,581, forward strand.
GGGTTCCTGACCACAAAAGAAGCAAGATTGCCACAACACAGAGACAGACTAAGAACCTGTGAATGCTACAGAAGGACTGAAACTTTTGCCAACGTCTTTTGGTTCTGGACTTTCTGATTTTTCCACAAACAAAGTAGAAATTAGACAGTTAAATTTTACAGTGCTTTTTTTGTATACTTTCAACTTTGTTTTGTTATTCTGTGACCAGATTTCTAAAATCTTTTGTTTGTATAGTTTGTATGATAATCATTTAGATTTTAGTAAAAGCATTTTGCTTTTAAAGCTGCCTGTGAGTGATTTTTGTGTGTAGAAGTAAAAGGTTTAGTCAATTCTAAGACCAGTCTGTAATTGCTAAAGTGCTACCATTCACTGCCAAGACTAGGATCCTGAAAAGGGGGTCTGGGTGCTTTAAGTAAGGGAGATACACAGGTCTCAAGGAGAGTCTGTAAGGGGGAACTAGGTGCTGTACACTCCATGGGAGAAGACACAACTAGGTTTATGGGGGCAAAACCCCAAAGAGCTCGTAATGCCTGGGTTGTACCCCCAGTACAGCAACCAAGGAGAGTTCTCACCTGGCTACAGACTTGAGACTGTATTTTGCCCTTACCCAGAATAGAGAGGGAACCCTGGGACCTTGTGACGGGTGTTCAGTTGTGAACTCGGCTAGCACTGTAGATGGACACTTGGAGGGTATTCCTATTCCCCCCTCTCACAGACTGCAATTAGGGGTGGGCACTGTGAGCTCAGTGGACCTGGTCCCCAGGAGTGGGTTTGTGACAGAATGCATAGATTTAAATTAGTTTTTTTTTAGAAAAAGAACATAAATGTTTCATCTTATTAATGAAGTCCAAATGTATAGTATTGATGAATACTGCTGGAAAAACTTGTAGTTCCTCCCATGCACTACAGTCATGATTACTTCTTAGAGCAAGTTTCCTTAGGCACAGGAGCTACAAAAACATAGACCAAAAGTAACAGTCATTAAGAACTGGATTATAGCTGGATACTATCTGGGGATCAAAAATATTAAAGGTAGATAAATAAACAAATTAAAAAAAGGGAGGGGAAAGGAATAGTAAAAGTAGGTTCATAAGTAAGATTACAGGTCCACTACCTTTCAGAGCCATTTATAGTCCTGTCACTTTCAGTGATCAAATTCCCATTTTTTCTCTTCCATGTGCCTATCCAATGCAGTCTTGAAGGCTGATAATCTGTTTACACATACCACCTCTGACTGGAGTGCATTCCAGGTGTTAACCACCCATTGATTGAACCACCTCCCTCTCTTGGTTGTGTTATACTTTCCCCCTTTCAGTTGCATCTGACGGCCCCTAGTTCTCATGCCAGTTCTTATTTTCCAGCACAAGCCCACTGATTCCCATAACATTCCATTTGTTGTGGCTTTGTACATGTAGCATTGATCCCCTCTCAGTCTTCTATATGTCACTGAGTATAGTCCTAATGACTGCAATCTATTTTTGTATTCCATATCTTTTACAGAATTTATCCTTCTTGTAAATCTATGCTGAACTTGTTCCACCTTTTTACTAGGTCCTATTTCCTGAGGTGCACTAAACGGTGCTCCATAGTCTAAGACTGGTCTGACCAAGGACCTATACAGGGGGACCAGCACCTCCTTCTTCCTATTCCTGATGTTCTGCAGTATATTCCATGTGACTCTGTTAGCTCTTTTCACTATCTCATGGTTATGCTTTACAAAAGTAAGGTCACTAGATATAAAGACTCCCAAGTCTTTTTCATGTTCTATATCTAGTAATGATTTGTTGTTCATAGAAACATAGAAACACAGAAGTTGACGGCAGATAAGGACTGCAAGGTCCATCCAGTCTGCCCATTTCTTTTTCTACCTTATAAATGTGCCATCGGCCTTTGCTCTGTCAGTGGCCCATCTATTCATAGGCATTTGTATTGCTCCCTTATGCCTATCCCATGCCTGTTTGAAGCCCTGCACTGTATTCATAGCCACCACTTCTTGTGGTAAGCCATTCCATGCATCCACCACCCTTTCTTTTATTTATTTATTTTTTTTTTACTTTATCTCTTTATCCCTCCTATCTACTCCCGGTGCCCACTCCTTCCGTCCACTCATGTCCTCCAATCCACTTTCCATGGGATCTGCCCCTAGAGTGCCTCTTCCCCCTCTCCTTGCAAGGTGGGGTCTGTCCCTTCTTGGTGGTCTGGATGGAATCAGAGCTTTCTTCCAGGGCTGCAGAGAGGTGTTTCTGTTTATCCCTAGATCCCCTACCCTCTGAGACATCAGGCGCTTGGGACGTATGTCCCGAGGTAGTGCGTGCTGGCATACGCGAACCTCTCATCGCTCACGGCGTCTCCCTCGGCTCCGGTGAATGGAGCCACCCCATCCCTTCCTGTTGCCGGTGCTTCCACTGGCTGTGGAAGGGATGCAGAATCTGTGCAGTTCTTCTTGGTCTCCCCACCCTGAGGAGGAGAGCATCCGTTGGGACGCTTGATCCTCCATCTCCTCTACCAACCCCGGCCACCCGAGTCCGTTCTCCAAACCCGTGGTCGCCAGCGAGGCGTGGAGGTGGCATCCAGCGCCTCAACCTCAGCGCGCCACCACCGGCCGTGTTCCACCACCCTTTCTGTGAAAAAGAATTTCTCACATTCCCCTTAATCGGCCTCCCTCTAATCTCATGCTGTGTCCTCTTGTCCTGCTATTTTTCTTATATTTAAACATGTTAGACTCTTTCACCTTGTTAATGCACTTAAGGTGTTTGAATGCCTCGATCATATCACCTCTCCCTCCTTTGCTCTAGGGTATACATATTGAGCTCTGTTAATCTGTCCTCATATGTCTTCTGATGCAGTCCCTGCACCATTTTGGTTGCCCTTCTCTGGACTGCCTCAATTTGGTTAATGTCCTTGTGAAGGTGTGGCCTCCAATACTGCACGCAGTACTCCAGATTGGGCCTAACCAGTGTCTTGTAAAGAGGGATTATCACTTCCCTCTTACGACTTGTGATACCCCTACTAATACACCCTAACACCCCCCCAGCCTTACCTACTGCTTTAGAGGTCTGCTTGGATGATTTCAGGTCATCAGTGATGATGATGCCCAAATCTCTTTCTTCCTTTGTGACTGCTAGCAACTCCCCTCCCAGCCTATAGGTGGCTTCAGGGTTTCTCTTCCCTATGTGCATGATTTTGCACTTCTTTGCATTAAATCCCAGTTGCCACTCTTCTGACCATTTTGCTAGTTTATCCAGATCTCTTCTCATTCTGCCCACCCATCTGGATCATCTACTCTGTTGCAGATCTTGGTGTCATCTGCAAACAGACAAGCCCTTACCGTCTAGTCCATCTGCAAGGTCACTAATGAAGATGTTGGAGGACTTTGCCCCGGACTGATCCCTGAGGTACTCCACTTGTGACTTGCATCTCTTCTGACTGTATACCATTTGCCACCACTCTCTGTTTTCTGCCCGTCAACCAGTTTGCCACCCAGCTGACCAACTTCTGAGCCCACCCGAGCCTACCCAGCTTATTTATCAATCTTCTATGTGGAACAGTGTCAAAAGCTTTGCTGAAGTCAAGGTAGGTGACATCAACTGCTCCCCCTTGGTCCACCACTCTGGTTACCCAGTCAAAGAAATCTATGAGATTAGTTTGACAGGACCTTCCTTTTGTAAACCCATGCTGTCTTGGATTCTTTGCCCCTATGGATTCCAGGTGTTGCACTATCCTTTCCTTAAGGAGTGCCTCCATAATCTTGCCCACTACTGAGGTAAGACTGACTGGTCTGTAGTTCCCTGCCTCCTCCCTGCTACCACTCTTGTGGAGCGGGATCACATGAGCCCTTCTCCAGTCTTCTGGGACCTCTCCTGTGCTCAGAGACTCACTAAACAGTTCTGCTAATGGCTCTGCTAGTTCCACCTTTAGCTTCTTAAGTACCCTGGGATGTATGCCATCAGGTCCCGTTGCCTTATCCACCCTGAGCTTAGCAAGCTCTTGTAGGACCCTTTCTTTTGTGAAGGGAGTAGTGCTCACCTCCCTCCCCCAAGTGTCCATGATGCTGAGCTGTGGGCCCTGCCCTACCTTCTCTTCAGTAAATACTGAGCAAAAGTATCTATTTAGGATAGATGCCTTTACAGGGTCCTCCTCCTCACATGCTCTCTTTTCTCCATTAAAGCATATACCCCTCTGGACTTTCTCCTTTCACTAATGTTTCTATAGAAAGTCTTGTCACCTTCTTTTACTGTTAGTACTAGTTTTTCCTCAGTTTGGGACTTTGCCTGCCTTACTGCCTTCCCTGCTTCCCTTAGGGCAGTTTGGTATGCCTCCCTATCTTCATCCGCTGTGTTCCTTATATTTCCTGAAGGCCACCTTTTAGGCTCTGACATTTCTGCTACTGTATTTGAGAACCAAGTGGTTTCCTTCTTTTGCACTTCCTTTCTGTCTAACACAATGGGATGTTGCTTCAAGTATTGCATCATTAATGCTTGCCCACTTTGCCTGTACCCCTCACCTGTGTTTATTTTTGCCAGGGCTAGCTTAACTCTGTTGACCATCTTATCAAAGTCAGCTCCTCTGAGTCCCATATTTTTGCCTTGGAATGGGATGATTTAGATGTAGTAGCAAATTGAACCATACCATATGATGGTCACTGGCCCCCAGGTGACCTTCTACCTGGAGATCTGTGATCCCTTCCTTGTTAGTCAGTACTAGATCTAGGATAGCCCTGTCTCTTGTGGGTTGCTGTACCAGTTGTTTGAGGCCCTCTCCTGCAGGAGATCCACTATGTGTCTAGTTCTGGCAGATGTTCCTGCTGGTATTGACCAATCTGTATCCAGCATGTTGAAATCTCCCATTATCAGAACCTCCCTTTAGCTGTCATGTTTTGTATATCTTCTAACAGTAATGTGTCTATGTCCTCCCCTGGTCTGGGGGCCTGTAGACAACCCAGTTCTTATGGCTGTCCCATTTCCTGTTTCCAGGGTGACCCACAGTTCTTCTGGCTCCTTATGTGTATTCTGAATTTCTGTAGCTTTGATATTTTCATTGCCATACAGGGCCACTCCTCCCCCTCTTTTTGCACCTCGGTCTCTTCTGAACAATACATAGCCAGGTACTGAAGTCTCCCAAGTGTGGTTACTGGTAAACCATGGCTCACTAATTGCTACTATGTCCAGTTTAGCCTCTGACATTATTGCCTGCAGGTCTGGGATCTTATTTCCCAGGTATTTATTGTGCATGCTTCTTATTCATGCCAAAGTGCATCACCTTACATTTGTCTATAATTTATTTCTACAGCCCACTCCCCCAACCTATCTAATTGTTTCTGAAAATTACTTATGGACTCCATATCATTCACGACTGCTCCAACTTTGGAGTCGTCTGCATATTTGCAGATCCAAACCCCATTTGATACCTGCATAGTGGATATCATAATACAGAATAACTTAGGGCCCAATATGGATCCCTGGGGCATTCCACTAGTGACCCTTCCCTCACTAGACAGGAAACCTCTTATCTGAACTTTTTGATGTCTATTAGTAAGCCATGATACAATCCATCTGACTAAGTATACTTCTATCCCCACTTTCTGCAAGGTACTGTATTCAGCAAAATCTCATGTGACACAGAGTCAGAAGCTCCACTAAAATCCAAATATACTACATCCACCAGCAATCCCACATCCAGTGTCTCACTCACTGGTTCACAGGCACACATGAGATTGCTCACATATGATTTACCAGTTTCAAACCCATGCTGTGTGATATCTATATGGTTTAGCATTTTCAAATAATTTTCTAGAAATTCATTCACAAAACTTTCCATTATTTTTCCAGTTATGGATGTAATACTGATTGGCCGGTAATTCCTCACATTATTAGTGTCACCCACTTTATGTATTGGTGTTATGTGAGCCATTCTCCATGTGTCCAGTACCTTGCCTTCCTTTAGGGATTTATTGAACAACATTGCCAAAGGCACTGACATCTCCTCTGCCAATTCCGCCAGAAATCTCGAATGGTATCCATTTGGTCCCCCTGATTTTTATTTGTTTAGTTTCTTTAGCTTTTCCTTAACTTGCTTAGCTGCTATTTCTAGCATTTCTACCCACTCCCCAGCTCTGTTCTCTTCAGTTGGATATTTACAGCAATCCTTTTGATATATACTCAAAAAATGTTTGTTAACCACATTAGCCATGGTTTCTTCTCATTTTATTTCAACATCCCCCCTCCTTCAAAGTATGATTTTGTTTCTTTCCTTGTCTTAAACTTCCCACATAATTGTAGAATGTTTTTCTTTATCTTTATTTGTTGTGGCTAGTCCAAGTTCAGCATTTGCCTTTGCACATCTAATGGCCTTTTTACATTGCCCAACTTGCATTTTATATGTCTCCATCCTATTGGGGTTGGGATTATTTTTTAATTTCTTGTAAGCCTTTACTTTCTTATCTATCAACCTTTTAATTTTGTTAGAGGACCATTTTGGAACCCTCCCTTTCCTATTACATTTTTCTGAATGTGGAACAAGTTTTTCTATGCATGTCTGCAGTATATTATGTATTTTATTCCAAGCTTTCCCAAGTGTCAAATCCTCCATTTCTTTCCAGTCGTAGGGAGACAATGATTGCCTAATTTGTGTGAAATTAGTTTTGGTATAATTTCTAATTGTAGTTCTACCATGGACCTTTTGTATTTCCTCTAATATCGTACATTTAACCATGTTATGGTCACTCCTGTGCAATGGATGTACCATAACCACAACAGTTTCCACTTCTTCCTCCATAGCAGTTAAAATCAGATCAGATCTAGTATTTTAACTACTTGCATCAGGCCATTGTTCTTACATTTTTTCCGGGAATTTACTCTCTATAGATGTTTTGCCCTGGTAAGATTCCCAACAAATGTTAGGAAAATTAAAATCCCCTGTCACAATGGTGTGCTTTGTAATCAGACCACTGTCAAATACATCTAAAAATTCCATGTTTTCCATTTCGTTCAGGTTCGGTTATTCCTCTCATTATGTATTAGTCTAGATAATTCATCTGTCTCATTTTCCACATTTCCCAAAGCATGTACTAGTGGTGCAAAGGAATTGCTTACTGGGATCTCAAATGTCATGACTCTTCTGCTTCTTTTAGGCTTACTTATATTTGTCGGGAACTCCCCACTCATTTCCTGGTTCAATACTTGTTCTGTCTCTCTTGTGTGGCCTTTCAGTACTTTTTTTCATTTGTATCCTGACTTTCACGCTCTGACGTTGCTTGCTTGTAACACTTCAATTCTAATTGTAAACCCACAAGTTTTACTTTCAGTTCCTTAATTTCTGTACACTGTTTACACACGTGGGGCCAGATATTCAAAACTTAGCGCCATGCGCAAAACCATTTGTGCCGGGCTATTGCCGGATTAGTGCGGGAGTGCGATATTCAAAAGGGCCATTATCACGTGCAAACTGCATTAGCACCGGGCAAACTGATAATGTAGGCAAGGTGCAAACAGAGGGGGTGGGCCAGTGCACTGTGATATTCAGCGCATAGCACTGCGCTAAGTGCCATTGCGCAGCTTAGCATGGCATATTGTGCAGCAGAAAATACCACCCGGGAAAAGGTGGTCTTAACCAGAGGAAAATGCATTGTGCTGCTTGTGCACTGTTAGCGCGGCTTTGCGTGGCCCCAGCCAATATGTAGACAACACAGCAGGATGGTTGTGGGGTCACAGACTGTGGGGGCCTGCAGGACAGCATGGGGCAGGCATGATGCACTCTGGGGTGTAGTAGGAGGCCATAGGGAGGTAGGAAACTGGACCCAGTAGCCGCTTCAGTAGGTAAGGACTGGGCAGAGTAGGTGGGCCAGGCGGTCCCCAGTCACCATCTAATGCACTGTCAATAGTGTTGTGTTTGTTCTGTGTGCTGCATCGAACGGGTGCTGCTGCCATCTGACATGCCTGCCCAGCACTGCACATGTCACTGTGGGCATCCCATGCCTGTTGTGCAGCATCTGTGAGTCACACAACAGCAATATGGTACCGTCCACTGTCGGTACACACCAGCATGATGGTGCTGTCACTCTGAATGGTGCTACAGGCAGTGCTGCCCACCATTTCATAGGCAGTGCTGTGTCCCACACCCCACTGACCCCCATGCTACTGTATGTCATGACCTACAGTTGGACTAGTGTAGCCAGCACCAGCACTAATGCCTGTGAACTGCAGTCCCCTGGAGCACAGTATGCCATGCAGTTCTAAACATCTGCAGTCTGCAGCTCCTACCATGCTGTTCCTGACTGACCTACAGGTGGCGCTTCAGCAGACCCTGCTGTCCCCGTACTTCCAGACTGACCTACAGATGGAGCTATGGGGCTCTGCAGTAACGCTGGGCAAACTGCATGCAAATCAGGGCATAATGAGATGCAAATGTGGCTGTTTGCCCACTGACTGGATAATGAGGCTCATTTGCATGTCCCTTTTGAATGTGGCAGATTTTAGCCCCGGGCAAATGTGTTAGCACCAGACAAATGGCTTAGCACTGTGCTAGACCTGCGCAAATGGCTGTGCACTACTCAACTGTTGTAGCATCATTTTTCATTTCTGTTGACTGTACATGCACATGCACTGTTGCCGGCAGCTCTACTGCTGCCACTCTGTTGCCGGCACACACTTTGGCCACATATTCCACCTCTACAGACTTTCTTCAGTCCTTCTTGTCGCTGTGCCCTGTGTTGCTGTTGTGGTTTGCACTTCCTGGTTGCTATATTCAGTGTTATCTTATTCAAGGGCTAAGTTAGCCCTGCACTCCCAGCCTAGTTTTCCCATCTTCATTTCCCTGCTATATTCAGAGGCTGTTTGCCCCGGGCTGTTCCTTTTGAATATGGCTTGCTTTGTGCTCCGGACGAAGTCTGCCTGCCAGGCAGTGCTAATTTAGCCCTGGGGCAAAGCTTTGAATATCTGGCCCGTAGTCTGATAATCCAGAACTTTCCCCCACACCAGGCAATCACTGCACTTGATACCCAACTCTCCCATTTTGAGAGTAACTATATAACTGTCCATCCTCTTATTTTGTTTCTGATTTGTACTTGTTTTCTTGTGCAGTCCTTGACCCCGTTTCCCAGTTGTTTTTTCGTACTTACTGTGTCACACACTGAAATTCTGGCTCCTGCTCACTGCTAAACATCGCAGAGATGCGATGATGTCTGCAATGTCTGTAATAGTAGCTGCATCAGCTCAAGCTTGCATTTAAATGCGTGACCAGAAGTGCCTTCAGGTTCACATTCTCAAAGCTCTGGGACAACTGCCTAAATGTACTAAAAGGGCCTTCTGGCACTTAAAAGAGCCTTTCTCCCCAACCTCAATCCACAAGTTGTTCCAATAAAACAACTGTCGGGCATCCCTACAGACCTGTAGTTCCCCTATTCATGCCAGGCAACTGTAGTACCCAAGCCACTTCATGTACTCTCCATCTCTACAACCCCAAGTAAAAAGACTGAGGGGGAGAGAGGAAGGAAAAAAGGAAGGAAACAGAAATGAGTGTTAGAAAGGAACCATAAAAATGTATACCAGAGTGGAAAAAACAGGGTCATAAGGGACTAATATCAGAGGTTCAGTGTAAAAAAGGCATTACCTGTACATCAAAGTGATCATTAAGCCCCAGAATTCTCAAAGCCTCCAATTGATAGATCCAAAATGTCTCCCTGTGGTGGATTTTGGTATCCAAGTCTCGACAGCTAGAGCCTAGTGTAACTCTCTCTCTGTACTACAGAACTGGAAGTGATGATTTGCTCCATCATCACTATCCAACAGATGTTTAGCCAATGCATTATCAACATTGCCATGTCTTGTGTTACTGAGGTGTTCCCCTATTTGTAATTTAAACATTCTTTGGGTTTTGCCAACATAAAATGCCTGGCACATACAAGTAGCCAAATAAATTACTGCTATAGTAGAACAGTCGATGAATTGTTTAATTTCAAATTGCTTCGTGGCATTAATAGAGGAAAAAGTGGCTTTTGTTAGGTACTGTTTCACAGTACCTACACTGGCCACACTGGAAACAACCCTTTGGCTGTGTTGACTGAAAGTCAAAGAGGTTTTAAGTCTTTTATAGACCATATGGGGTGGCATGTTGAACTCCCCCTCCAGAAATGGTTCTGTGGGAAGTTTATGCCAATTTGTGGTCACAGTTTCACATATACCAGAGGAATTAGGTCTGTAGGTGGTAATAAAGTTGAAGACATCATCTCCATCCACTTTCCTCTCCCTGTATACAAGGAGGTCAGAGCACGCCATTTGATTAACCTCCCTAGCAGCCCCTTCCAGAAGATCTTTGGCTATATCCCCTTTCCCTGAAGTGACTGAACATTTCAGTAGTTCTTTTCTGAAAGTCAGATTCATCGCTGCAGTTAGGTTTTAGTCTTACAAACTGGAACTTCGGGGTGCTCCTGGTGGTGTGGCATGGATGACAAGTAGAGGCATGGAGAACAGTGTTCCTGTCTGTTGTTTCCTGAGCAGCCAGTGTCTCTCCTACGTGGCACTTACACACAAGTTGTATTTATTGCACATTAATAAATCCTTTTTGTGGCATGGATACTCCTGGTGGATGGTGCTGTCTTTTGTGTTCTGTTAGTTTCCACCAGACTACAAAACCAGTGCTCTAAACAACAGACTAGACTAAACTATCTCTTGAAAAAAGGAAAAAAAAAAGCTGCTTCATGTCTGGGAAAACCCTGTTTTATTTTTTGGTTTCCATCTGCAAAAAGTGTTTTACACTGGGAGACCTGTGACCATAGGTTAGTGGTGGCGCATAAATTGGTCTTCTTCAGCAAAGAGCTGTTTTTTTTGCATTTTGTATACGTGGAGATGTCGAATGTCTTGTTTCTACAACTTTTACTTTTTAAATGTTTTTTTTATTTTCAAAATCCAAAAGCACCACCCTTTGGATAAAACTTAAACTGCAAACTTTTGTTTCAAATCCCAGCCATTTTTTAGTTATTGATGAGCAAAAAGTGTTTTTTTTTCACATTTTGACACATTTTTGCCACCCTGTAGCACAAAAATCACCCAGCTGAATTGCACTGAAATTTGTTCAGAGAACCTGCTACAGGGGGTGTGTCTTTCATATTACATTTCCTTGCATCAAAAGACAGCCAAGTGATAAGCAACCGAAAAGAGTGATTAAACATAGAAGGATGTTCTCGACCCTAACTATGGTGGAACTACTGTGCCACTCTAATAACCAAATGGAGACACACTAACTGTAGGTGAAACACCATCTGTAGCTCCTGTCTTTATTGAACAGACACTGTGTCTTGTAGTTAAACACAGCAAACTGCTGTTAACTTAGCATTTAGAAAACAGTCCCAGAGAACTGTCATAATGCGGCAATCATTGAACAGATATGAACAGTTATAAACCTGATGAGGGCCCTTGCTAAACCAAATCTTGCTGGTGGCTACTTGACTGGGAGCACGGAACACTTATAGCAGGGGTTCAACTGGCATAAGCTCTGTGCCCTATCGGTTGCATCTGCAGCTCATAAATTGTTCTGCAGATAACAGATATCTGCTGGCATGCTCCTTTGCAGACCAAGACCTGACTGACCACCTAGATCTTAGAATCAGGCTGGGGACCCCCTTCACATGTGGTGCTGAGGTGTTTGAAGATACCTGGCGGCCTCCACACCTGAAGAAAGGAGCCTCTGCACCTGCAGAGAGGTCATCAATTGTTTTGGCCCTCTCCTGATACTCATGTAGTGCTTGGTAGTTTTGTAGATCATGTCCTTACTCCATTTCATAATGTTGATAGTACCTGGAGCAGGTGGCACTGTGGTTTGCACGTTATTCACAGGGCCCTATCATGAAAACTGCTGCATATGATACATACAAAAACAGCTGTTTATATGAACACAAAACTAAAATTTGTGTCATAAATTCCTTCCAAAGAAATGTGAGAAGCGAACTAGAGTAGTCATGAAATGGAAATCCAGCTGCTAGTAATTCGCATTTTTAGAGAGAATTTGTGTCACAGCCCATCTGTTCCTCAACAGTGAAAATGTAGCCACCGAATGCAAGTCCACAGTGAATTTATACAGTGTGACAAGTGGTCTTTAGAGTGCCATTAATCTGTATACAACAAGAACTAAGAGCCCAAAAGGATTTCTGGACTTTCTGCACATGTGCAGGGCAGGTAAAAGCCACAGTGTGTCCTCTTCTTCACCTAGTCCCGCTCTGCTGGCACATCTAGCTGGGTTGGGGCAGAATCATGGGCATGGATATGCATTTGTGCATTTCACAGACCATTTTTGCTCTCCAGAAAGGGGACTAGGAAGGAAGTTATATTTCAAGAGTGGGGACTCAGCAGTAACAGCCATCCTCCCTCCACATAAGTGGCAGTTGAGGTCCTAGGACTATACTAGGGGCATAAGTGGCCTCACATCAGGTAGTCCCAGCATTCTAAGCTGACATGGCAGGCTGAGGACCATCTGTTTAATTTTGTAAATTTCTTATTTCGCTTAAGAAACTACATTTATTGATATGATCCCACAAATCCCTGCTCTGTGTCGAACAGGAATTCACTACAGCATCTGATTGTAGGCTCTTTATCTGGCCCAGCTCCACCTCGCTACATTTCCCCATCCACCCAGCACTCCATTATGAGTGTAGACCAAAGAGGCTGGGGGTCATTGGTGCTGTCACTTGCATGGCCAACCATGCACATGTGGTTCCATGGCCTGGGGATATGCCTTGGTGCATATGTGAGTCATCTTTGTGGATCAGGCTCTAGAAAGACAGCAGAATGACTCTGAACTCTCCAAATGACTTGTTTGTCAGTCTTACAAAACTATCAATGTTCTCAATCATTTGCAGAAGCACTCATATGAAATAGGCTGCTTTCATTTACCAGTTATTTAAAAAACATAAAAAAAAAACCATAGAATCAAAACAAGTTGTTAAAGGGCTGTGGGTTTTAAAGTTTCCTTTCCCAACCACTCTGAGACATTATATATACAAAGAAATCTTTTTTTTTTGTCAGGAAAAGCATACGTTTTGCTGTATTTTCAGACAGGCAGGCTATGCTTTTGTGAAGGTCAGATTGTGGAAAAAAAAAACTTCCTCAGGGCAGCGAATAAATTAAATCCCATGGAAAAAAATAAGAGGTGATTTTTCAGAATGTGAGGTACAAACTCCAAATGACAATGATTGACAGCCAAACTATATCCATGCAATATTGCAGACCGCACGTTCTCATTTACCACAGTGTAGCCAGCAAGCGCCCATTAAGCATCCGTCTGATGCCCAAATTAACCTTCTCGGCAAACTGAAAAAGGCACAAACTATCATAATCAACCTTTCATTATCACAGCAGCCTCTAGTTAAAGGGTCAGAATAATTGTGCCATCAGAGCCCTGATTGTTTTCAATCAACAGACGGCTGGAGTGACAGCTCAGTGATGGAGTAGTTTGATGAAACCGCACTAGGCCTAATCAGAGTAGATGAAAGGAAGGCATGATTGGTGCAAATGAACAGTCGTGCCTTTCTTTTTCATTTACAATCTCAAATTACTCTTAAATGTATGCTCCCCCCCCAAGTGTACCTCGAAAATGTTTGGCTTATTGTGAGTTATGACAGCACAGCGTTATGAAACACAGGTATGTTTATCAGCTAAGGCTTCAAGTGGGTATTCAAAATAAATGTTCCCCCTCCTCCAACAAATTCCCTCTGGAAAAGCACAAACTGACTAAAGGCCCCCGCTCACCTAACCTCATGGTGCTATTTGATTAGGAATACTGTACAAATCCACCAGAGCTAACACTCAACATGATAAGAAGAATCCCCACAGAAATGAAGGAAAGGTTACTTGAACCTAGCAGCTAAGCTGACACAGAATCTGGAGACTGAGATTGCTGCAAAAAACTTTCATTACAAAGCAACCCTGACAGTCCCTTCATCCATGTCAGCTCAATAAAGCAAAGCTCTACTATGTCACTTTGAAGAGACCCTCAGATAAACTAATATAAAGCAAGCATTTTGGGAACCAATTTTATTTTTCTTTATACTCCTACTGACTGGCACCTGCCTCCTTCAGAGTGAAACAGCCCCATCAACCATCATTTCTCAGCTGTACCTCACTCCTCCATGAAGTTCCCATGGCATACCTCCCATTGTGGGCCATGGGGGGCTCAGTCTCTTTGGAGATTGAATCCAGTGTGGAGGAGGACAGTCAGGTAAGAGGTGCAGCACTCTCAGTTATGGAGGGCTGAGAGGTTTTTCCCTTTTTCACAGGCCCTCCCATAAGTCAGTGGTTCAGTGTGCCCCTTGCAGCACAAGCAATGTGCATGCACAAGGGCTGTCTGCTCGACCCTCCCTTGCATTTCAGTCAGGCCCACAAGTGCCCCCCCCCAAGGATCCCTAAGGTGTGCCCAGATGGTGAACTGTGAGCACCAGCTCACCCCGAGGAGTCATGTGTCCACTGTAATGCTGAAACCTCATTTCTGCTGCCAGCCCTCTGACAGCTCAAGCTTGTTCTCAAACCCAGGTTGCTAATGTCACAAGTAGCAGCACCGCCGCTGTGTAGTCAGCCTGGAATTTTGGTAACTTAAATTCTGTTTAGTATACAATATACAAAATTAGAATAGTAATTTTTTTTTGTATTTCCCTAATATTTCTTTCTAGGTAGTCATTAATTTGTGTGATGAATTTAGTGTGTGTGGATATGTATGTATAAAAGCCCATAACATTACTGTATTACTCACTGGTGACTTCTTACTGAAATCATTATCCATGTCTTCCATTAATATGTTCATCACTCACTCAATATTCTGTGTTCTGAAAGTTTGTCTTAGTTTATAGCTGTTATGTATTATGTTCATTTCCCAATGCCACAGGACCTCCTTGAAATGCACCATTTGCATCCTCAATGAGGTATCTGTCTACATTACACAGGCATGGCAGCACCACTCTGGTTAGGGTTGGGCAGACACTTAAATGTTAAATTGCAATTTTAAGATGTTTATGTCTCGGCCAATTCTTGATTACATTTCTGGCAACCTTGTAAAGAGCTTATTCTGAGCCAGGATCTCCTGACCTTCCTATTTTGGGTAATTTTTTTTGTGTGCTAGGATGTGATATAAAAATGTGGAAAATATCCAGGCTGACTCTGATAAAGTCAATTCACATGCTACTCTGTTCCTCTGTTATTGCAGGCTTGTGCACGTTAAATCTGCATTGCACAGCAGGCTGCAACATGGAGAGATGCATTTAAAAAAAAACATATCCTGCCACCAGGACTCCAACCCTGGTGCTGCCATAGAATATTCCATCAGTCCTATACCAGGTGCTCATCCCCAGTGTTAGGATCATTTTATTTAAAAAATAAAAATAAAAAATTGCATCAACCAGGAGCCCAACCCTGGTTTCACTGAGGGCCCCCCAATCTTAAAATTGGTGCCCAACCCCAGGAAATTGTAAAGTAAATAAATAAATAAATTTACAGCCACAGGAAGCCCAACCCTGGATCTGTAGAAGATGCCCCCCTCCCCATTCTGACACCAGGGGTCCAATATTCAGAAGTTTGCACAGGACAGGTCTTTGCCCATGCAAAGTGGAGTTTGTGCTGGATCCCCATATTCAAAAGAGGCTGTTGTACTGGCAATGAGGGTTAGCACCTGTACAAAACATAATGTATGCATGCGGGCAACGGGAGGGGCATGGCCATGAATGTGTATGCTAACCCATATTCAGCGGCTTTGCTCTGCGCAAAAGTGTTTAGCATGGTCCTTTTGCACAGCACAAATACCGCTGAACAAAACCCCAACATAACTCTAGGCAACCCTAGTGGCTGCCGTAGGTAATGCAGCCACCTAACCCATTGGCCGCTGGAGGAACAAAACTTCCCCTGTGATCCCTGGCACACACACACCCACCAATTGCCAGCCTGTTCTGTATATTAACATATCCCTGATGATAGTGGTCCTGCACCCCCCCCTGCCGATTGCTGGCCCAACTGTATATTAATATATCCCTGGTGGTAGTGGTCCATGCCCCCCCACCAATTGCTGTCCGTGCTGTAAAATATATGATATCCCCCGATCACCAAAGTGACATGACTTGTTCAGGGTAGGTGATCATTAATTACATCCAACAGGGGTAATTACACTGTAGTGACACATTTGTTGCATGTAACTGAATTGCAGCTACAGTGTAGTTAAGGAAACAAAGTGTTACCATGGCAAAACTAACACTCATGGACCTTTTGTGTGTTTTGGAGCAGGGTGTTTTGTGTCTTTACACTGGAGTTGGATTCTTGAATTTCTGAATGCTGTATTTTTCAAAGCTGCTTGAACTTTCTAAAGATTTTAATGTTTCTACAATAAAGTGAAGTTTTACTGCAAGCTTCTGTCTGGTCCTTGAATCCTTTATTGGGGAATTGTGTTAACTTCAACACACAGAGATGCAGGTGCCGGGTTCTCCTTAATTGCTACCTGTATTCTATATAACTTTATAGGGATGCCAAGAGGGCCATTTATGGATATGACAGTGCTGACTTACACGTTAGAGCAAGAGAACTGTGAACTGAAAATGATCGGTCCTGGTGCCTTATGGACACATGAAGCAACATTCATATCCATAAGATGCCCTCCTAGTGTCTCTATAAAATTATTACAGCTAGTGCAACCATTTTTTTTTAAATCACCTATTTAGCTATAGAATGGTCCATTTTTGTGTGATGTGAGTGACATGAGTGAGAATCCCATTAAGACAATACAGTGCATGAAACACCCTTATGGGAATATGAGTATCTCACGAGTAACTGAAAAAAAATACTGTGATTGGCTGGGAACATCACGTGACACTTCCGTGATCTATAATGAAAATAAAAAGCATTATCCTCTTGAAAGTGTAAAAATAACATTAGAAGTGTGGAAATAATGTTCCATTAGAATGTGATAATAGAGTTTTTCTTTCAGGTCAAGTAGGTCTCCATGTTTACAGCTCTGTGCTCTAAACACTAGGATATACTGCCATCCGCAGAGTAAACTAAAATTTCAAGTGAGGGACTGTGGCAAGGCAAGACAAGGCAAAGTTTATTTATATAGTGCCCAGTCCAAACAGGCTCTGAGCACTCCATAGAGTTAGATAAAGATCATCACATCCAAAATCAGTCAAATTAGTATTAGTCTGAAAATACTTGATCGAGTAAAAAAGTTTTCAAAGAGGCTTTAAAGGCCTTCACTGTGCTGGCAAGACAAATGTAAGAAGGGAGCGAGTACCATAACATAAGAGCAGACACTCCAAAAGCTCTGTTGCCTGAAGATTTAAGTCTGGAAGGAAGGACGACCAAAAGACCAGCATCAGTGGAGAGTAGAGGGCAGACTGGGTGGTAGGGAAACAGGAGGTCTTTAAAGTAGTCCAGTCCAGAACTGCATAGGGCTTTGTATGTTAACAAACAAATCTTTAGGTGATACGTGAATACAAAGGAAGTCAGTACAAGGCATGCAGAACTAACATGATGTGGTCACTCCGTGAGCAGCCCACTATCATCTGGGCTGCAACATTCTGCACCAGCTGCTGTTGATGCATCAAATCTCAATATAGCCCTAAATAAAGAGCGTTGCAGTAGTTCAACTTAGAGGTGACAAAAGCATGGATGGCTTGTCAGTAGGTCCTCCTGGGCTAAATATGGCTTGATCCTGGCAATGTTCCACAGGTGGTAAAAGCCAGATCAAACAACAGAAGACACCTGGAGTCCGATTCACAAAAAGTCACAAAGCACAACGCAAAAGTTTGCATTGCACTTTGTGTTCACCCAGGTGTTTAAGGTTGCTATTCTCAGTCAGATAGCGCACCTGCACTATCCGACTGCGAATAGGGCCAAGTTGAGTCAGTGGTAACCCCACCAGTGCTAGTGCTAACCCCATCAGCACTGCCCTGACATGGAGCCAAGAGTATGGCTGTGCAATGAACAGCACAGGTACGCTATTTCCAGTCCACAAAAGCAGCCATGTAAATGAGCCCATTGGACATGCAAGGTGCTATGTTGCCATTTGCATGTCATTTATGGGCCCATTTACATAGAGTGTGCTGGAGCATAGCGTGCCCACCCCCAGCCCCTGCCCCATATGCAGCCCTGTGTTCCTGGTGTTTACAGTATGTGCTCATTGACCGCTCAGTCAGCGACCTGCCATGGTGGAGTGTGGAGGGCTGTGCCGGTTGCTGGCTCATGGTCAGGATGGGAGGAACAGGATGGTGGGGCACTACCTGCTGGGGTGCAGGGGTGGGGGGTCCGCTAGACACCAGAGAATAGCATTCCCTTAGTATACAAGGGATTGGGGATAGGGAGGGGGTCCCCTAGACACCAGGGAATGGTTTCATGTTGGTCTACTGGGGATTGGGATGGGGGGACCTCTGGACACTAGGGAATCAGTATTGAAACATCGAGTATGGGTGCAGGTGGTAGGGCACTAGACAACAAGGAAAGTTTATTTTGGCACATCAGGCCAGTGATTGATGGGGAAGGGGGGGCACCTGACACCAGGGAAAGTTGATTTTGGCACATTACAGGCCCATTTCTATATTACTCACCCTAAGCAAGCTTCTTGAAAAAGTAGTAAACTCCCATTTAACAGCTTATCTGGAATCCTCAAACTTTGTTGTCCCATCTCAATCTGGGTTCAGATCGAAATATAGCTCAGTCTCTGCGCTAGCAAAAGTGATCAATGACTAGCTCACTGCCCTCGATAACAAATACCACACAGGCGCAATATTCCTGGATTTAAGAAAGGCCTTTGATACTGTCGACCACAGCATTCTTCTCAATACGTTAAATGACACTGGCCTGGATATACAAACCTTAATTTGGTTCAAAAGCTGCCTCACAAATAGTCATCAACAAATAAAAGCGGACAGTGAGTGCCCCTCCCTTTCGCCATTTACCAGAGGAGTCCCTCAGAGCTCAGTATTAGGCTCTTTACTTTTAAGGGCTATATCAACGACATAAATTCCAACATCACAAATGCAAAACTCCACTTTTTTGCCAATGGCACTGTATTATACAGCTCAAAACTCTCCATAGCCAGTGCCTGCATGGAGCTTCAAAGTGAATTTGACCAGCTCCAATCCAACCTATTCAAGGCCAAGCTCCTACTAAATGCTAAAAAAAACAAAGGTCATGTTCTTCACTTCTCTTTACCATAGGAAAAAAACACAGCCCACCCATAGTCTTGCCCACAATTACAACCTTGCTGGGAGAATCATTAAAGATTACTGATAAATTCAAATACCTCGGATTCTGACTAGATCATAACCTTGCTTTCTCCGACCACATAGATAATAATAATAATAATAATAATAATTTTTATTTATATGGTACCTTTCTATTTTCAAGGCGCCATACAGTTTAAAACAATTAAACAACTATTATAAAATCCAATAGTACTTGATACAGTCAAAAGGTCGTATCAATTAAACAGTTCAAATCTCCATGAAGGCTTTTTGTCAAAGAAAAGTTTTCAAACCATTCTTAAATTCCTCCACAGAAGTGCACTCCCATAACCAATGAGGTACAGAATTCCAAAAGGTGAGAGCAGCATAAGAAAAAGCTCCAGCACCAGATGATTTCAGATTCACCCATGGAATCTCTACCAACCCCTCATTGGCAGAGCGGAGTGATTGCTCCGGGCAGTAGGGTACCAGAAGTTCTTTCAGATAGACTGAACCCTGACTGTGTAGGGCTTTGAAAGTCAGTAAACTGACTTTAAAGATGATCCGCCACCGTATTGGCAGCCAGTGCAGTTCGCGCAGCACCGGAGTAATATGGTAGGATCTACTCAAGCCCACCAAAAGCCGGGCTGCAGTGTTCTGCACTAGCTGCAGGCGACGGATTTCAACCCCTGAAAGCCCTAGATAAAGGGAGTTGCAGTAGTGCAGGCACGAGGACACAAAGGCGTGGACCAAAGTTGGAAGGTCATCAGACAGAACCAGATGCTTAATCTTGGAAATGTTCCTAAGATGGTAAAAGGAGGTCTTGATGACAGCTGACACCTGCAACTGCAGTGTCAGTCTATCATCAAGAACCACCCCCAAGTTACACACCCGTTCAGAGGTCGGGAGAGGAACACCGCCAAGAATAATTCCAGAAGGTGCACCAACACCCGACCCCCCCATCTGGTGACCTAGGTCCACAACCAATACCTCTGTCTTTTCCGAGTTCAACTTCAGCCAGCTAGAATCCATCCACTCCTGGATTTCTTTCAGACAGTTGTTAAATACCGAGAGAGCTCCATCCTGGTCAGGTGTAAAAGAAAAGCATAGCTGGGTATCATCTGTGTAACAGTGAAACCTCAGCCCATACCTTCTTACAATGTCTCCAATGGGTAGCATATACACCACGAATAACTTGGGTGACAGTACTGAACCCTGAGGCACTCCACACAATAACGCAGTAGGGTCCGAGGAAAAGACCCTGGACACAACTCTTTGTGATCTTCCCGTGAGGAATGAGGTGAACCATCTTAAGATGGTTCCTGATATTCCACATATATGCCTCAGGCATTCTATCAACACCACGTGACCCACGGTGTCAGAAGTTGAGGAAAGATCGAGAAGAACCAAGATAGAACGGCTCTTCTGATCTCTCTCCATCAGGAGATCATTGAGCACTCGAACCAGCACTGTCTTAGTGCTATGTCTTTTATAAAAAATGGACTGGAGGTGTTCATAGATGTCATGGATGGTCAAATGGACCTCCAGTTGAGTTGCCACTACTTTCTCAATCGCCTTCCCAACAAAGGGAAGGTTAGAGATAGGTCTGTAGTTTGTGAAACAGTCTGGAACCAAGGTAGCTTTCTTCAAGAGTGGTGTTACCACCACCTCTTTCAGGGAGCTAGGAAAGACACCCGATTCTAAGGAGCACCAGACTATCTGCAAAAGGACTGGACCGATGATATCACTACAACCCAAAATTAGGGAGGTCGGTCCAGGATCCAAACTACAGCACATAGGGTGCACACTCTGGATAATCCTCATGACATCCATGAACTCCGGTTGGCTGAAGGAGCTCCAGGAAAATTGAGGCACAGTGATCTTGCACCGTTCCACAGCAACCCCCCTAGAGTGTGCTGGTTGCAAATCCGCCCTGATGTCGGCCACCTTATTTGCAAAGAATTGAGCAAGCTCATCGCACTCTAATTGCGAAAAAGCTTTCCGAACTTGCAGACAGGCTGGGTTGCACAGTCTGTCCACAGTTTGAAATAGCTGAGCTGGTCGATTCTGAGCAACCGCAATCTCCCTGGACAGGAATTCTGCCTTCTTATAGGAGATTTCAGATTGATAGACCGAATAATGGTCCATCAATCTAAGGTGGTCGGCATCAAGAGCGGACTTTCACCAGCAATGCTCTAACCTTCGCCCCTGTCTCCGCATCTCCCTCAATGTACCATCAAACCAAGGGGACTTGGGGCAAAGGGAGAGAGGGTGCACACAGACTGGAGCTTTAGAATCCATAGCTACTGTAACAGCTGTATTATAAGCTGACACAAGAGTCTCTGGATCATTGCTTGCCAACGCGGAGGAAAATAGGTCAAGAACCACTGCAAGGCCTTGGGAATTTATGTCCTGTAAAGGGTGGTACCTAACCATCTCCACAGGGGTAGGCCTTCTAGAGGGGGTGCAAAAACTAAACCCCACAGTGTAGTGATCTGACCACCCGACTGGTTCCACCCTCACGTCTGAGGTTTCGATCCCTAGAAGGAAGATTAAGTCCAGTGAGTGTTCAAGTTTATGTGTAGCAGTGGAAACCACCTGCGTAAGGCCCAGAGATGTCATTAACGAGAGGAAGTGTTGACCAAATTGTGAGAGTTCATCGTCGACCCAGGCATTGAAATTGCCCAGAACCATCAATCTGGGTGATTCAAACGCCATGTCGACAATGAAGTCCACCACTTTCTGAAGGAAACGCTTCTCATCACCAGGTGGACGGTAGATGACAGCGATTCAAAAGCCTACACCTGCTACTACTGTACACTCAAAGGACTCAACTTCCTCAACTAATAACTCCGTGGGGCCTAGTTCGGCCTTGAAACAGACTGCAACCCCCCCCCGAGGCTGCGAGATCCAATCTCGAGCGGTGTATCACCGAGTACCCGGCCGGAGTCATAGCATCCAAAATTGGGCCAGAGTTATCATCCAACCAGGTCTCGGTGATGCAACCAGGTCCACCGTACCAACAAGATCTGCAATAACTGCAGTCTTATTCTTAATGGACCTGGCATTGCACAACACCACCCGAGTTGGACGAACCTCGTGGGCCGCCTGGACCATCTGCCTACCATACTCAGTAGTACCCTCTACAGCACTGTTAGATCTCAAACTGGAGAGGAGGAGAATCAAAAGGGTGAAGGGCATGAAGAGAAGAGGATGAGTAGCACACAACTGTGGGGGTTAAAGACCAGCACATGCTGCAGCTATACCACCAAATAATAAATACGATAAAACAAACCCAATATAAGACACTTTAAAACACCACCCTGATCCTAGATAACTAGATCAATTTTTTACTTAAGTCTAAAGACAGCTGTATGCCCCCCCACATACATACAGAAAAGGAAAATACAAATTTAGGTTCTTTCACCACCCAAACAAAAAATAAATAAACAAAACAAATATGAAATAAAGTTTTCCTCACCCCTAGTCCTCACACAACCAGGGAAAGAGGGTAATTTGGCACTCTCACTGTCAAAATGAATAATTACAATCAGAAAACTAAACAATAAAATAACTCACAAAATATAACTTAAGAATTCTCACAATCAACAAAACAAAGCGTGAAGTCCCCCCAGTCCTCTCACAACCAGGGAGAAAGGATAGTTTTGGCACTTCTCACTGCCAAAAAAGTCATATACTGTAAATTAAAGACATAAAACTGTAACATAAATAAATAAATAAGTTAAATATATGGATGCAGGGTTTTATCACCACCACCTGGTCGCCCAAAAAGAAAAAGTTTCAAGTCCAAAAAGGGGGAATCAGGACTCTTCGGAGAAAAGTACAAAGATCACAGCAGCCAATAATCCAATGGCAAGGCAAGGCAAAGGCAAGGCAAGGCAAAATTTATTTAAAAGACGCCCAATCCTGGAGGCTCTGGGTGCCGTACAAAATAAATATAATAGCATCAAAATAAAATAAAACATCACAAATTTTTAAACAAAATAAAGAATAAAATAAATAACTCAGCAAATAATATCAGGTTCTTACTACAGTTCATGATTTTATCCCATAAAAGCTTGGGAAAATAGGATGGCCTTCAGGCGAGTCTTAAATATATCTACAGTGGGAGCTCCCCTGACCTCAGCTGACAAAGAATTCCAGAGAACGGGAGCTGTGACACTGAAAGCTCTGTCACCAGCAGATTTTAGCCTCGTTCTAGGAATGGCCAGGAGGCCCCCACTAGAGGAACGGAGAGGGCGGGTAGAGAGAGCAGGTACCAGAAAGTCCAACAGATAATGAGGGCCCTGCCCATATAGGGCCTTATAGGTGAGAAGACCCACCTTAAAGAGGATTCTCCACCTGACTGGCAGCCAGTGCAATTCACGCAGTACTGGTGTTATGTGGCAAAATTTATGCTGCCCAGTAAGTAACTGGGCAGCTGCATTTTGCACCAGCTGCAGCCTGCGGAGAGATCCCCGTGACCCTGAGGTCGAGTGCATTGCAGTAGTCAAGCCTAGATGTGACTAAGGCATGTATCAAGGTAGGGAGATCCAGAGCTGGAACAAGGGGCTTAATCCTGGCAATATTTCTGAGATGGAAAAAACAGGAATGAACCGTGGAGGATATTTGTGCCTCCATAGTTAAATTCCTGTCCAGAATCACTCCAAGATTTTGCACCCAAGAGGAGGCCTTCAATGAAACAGCTCCTAGAGCAAGTCCAGTTGCTGTGTCAGAGTCCATCCTATCACACACTCTGTTTGACTCCACTACCAGTACCTCCATCTTATCAGGGTTCAGTCACAACCAGCTGGAGACCATCCAGTCGTTGATCTCCGCCAGGCAGACGTTTAGTACATCCACTGCGTTGGATGTTCCTGGGGCAAAGGACAGATATAGCTGGGTATCATCGGCATAACAATGGAAACCCAAGCTATACTTCCTAATGATCCCCCACAGGGGCAGCATATACACTGCGAACAACATTGGGGCCAGTACCGATCCTTGAGGAACTCCACAAGAAAAAAGGCTGGATATAGATGACAAATTCCCCATCACAACCCATTGCCTCCTGTTGGTGAAAAAGAACTCAAACCAGCGGATGACAGTACCAGTGAGTCCCGCAGAGCTCCCTAAGGTGGTCAAGCAACACACAATGGTCCACAGTGTCAAATGCTGAAGAGAGAGCAAGGAGAACAAGAATTGTCTTATCCCACCGATCTCTTGCCCTGAGGAGGTAATTCTGCACCCAAACAAGTGCAGTTTCTGTACTATGCCTAGCCCCAAATCCCGCCTGGAAGGGTTCATACAACTCATGAGTCATGA
Source organism: Neoceratodus forsteri (assembly GCA_016271365.2). NCBI lineage: Eukaryota > Metazoa > Chordata > Ceratodontiformes > Ceratodontidae > Neoceratodus > Neoceratodus forsteri. Next base: position 1,562,851,086 of record CM057449.1, read on the forward strand.
GGTGCTCTTCCAACTGAAGCACCACCACCTTCTCCACCACCTTCGCCAAAAAGGGAAGGTTGGATATAGGATGGTAATTTGCCCTGACCTCCAGGTCCAAAGATGTTTTCTTTAAGAGGGGTCTCACTAGTGCCTCCTTCAAGGCATCCGGAAAGACCCCCTCAGATAAAGAGCCCGAACAATCAGGGCAAACACTGGGCCTACAGAGTCAACACATCTCATTAAGAAACGTGTCGGCACTGGGTCCAGCCCACAAAAGGGGTGCTTCAGATTGACTGCCACCTCAATGACCTCACTAACCTCCACTAGTCTAAATTCCCCCCAGCTAGGTGGAGTGCACTCAGAACACATAAGACAACCACTGCCAGCTATGACATTGCTGGCTGAGGAAGCCACCTGCCGGATCGTGGGCACTCTGTCCGAGAAGAACCGAGCAAACTCTTCACACCCTGTATTAGAAAAAACCTTCCCCGGGCTGCAGACAAGCAGGATGGAGTAGCCTGTCTACAGCTCAATGGCCAATGGAAAGTCAAAGTCCATAAAATCCAAGGAATAAAGGGATAACACAGGGCTAAACAAATCAAATCATACAAGTAAAATAAGAATAAAAGAAAAATTCACGAAATAACTCCAGTGAAGCATAAAAAACTTCCGATCCAAATCCACTGTGGTCAAGTCTTGCTAGGAGAATCTTCACAGGACTCTATGGCCCCCTAACTCCCAGCCATGTGTAACCCTCGGGAAATATTACCAACTCAACAAAAGGAGCACAAGATAGGCCACAATTGCAGCCGTATCCACGCATTCAGGGGAGCTCAATACCCAGCCAACTCCCTGGCTAGGTGAATACTCCAGCCCCCCCTCGTAGGGCAGCAAATCCTGAGGAGAAGCACCCACCGGAGTCGGGCCTCTCACAGGCGCCAAACACCAAGTACAAGTTCCAGTCACTTCACTTCCAAAGTTACAACAGTAAAAACGGCGACCAGCGAAATCCTTTACAGTCCCTTGAATCCCCACGTATTCTTGTCCTAACTTAATTCACGAAGGGTGTCCTGTCTCCTTTCCCCATTCAGGCTCCATCTCCACAGCCTCTCGTCCTCCACACGCCAACAAAGCTCTTCCAGGGCAGTAAGCAAGGAGCATTAACCACAGCAGCAAAAAGGTCTTTGGGTTCTATAGAACTTTGCAAAAGCCCTACGATGGTAACGGGAGGAGGAACAAACAATACAAAGTTCCTCCGACTTCTCACCATAAATCACTAGTCAGTGGATGACACTCCGCACCGATAAAACCAGTAAATAACTGTAGAGTTCAAAAAACAAATAAATAAAAAATAAAAACGAACAACAAATAATGTAAAATAAGACTAAACATAAGACTAAAAACTAAAAAATCCAGGAGAACAGCAGCAGCATGCCCAGCCTGGCTGCCATCTTTTAGACATGGCATGTAGTAACCTTCTGCCTTCTGCAAAAAACTAAAATCAAGACTGGGATTCTTTTACAGGAACAAAAACCTCTTCCCAGTTGATGTCAGGAAAAGACTTGTCCAAGCAAAGTTTCTTCCAGTCATAGACTATGCTGACATCATTTACACTAACGGCCCCCTTTTGTCCCTTCACAAATTAGATGTACTCTATCACTAAGCCATCCGTTTCATTGCCAATGCCCCTCTGAACATGTATAATTTCCTACTATATTCCCAAGTTGGATGGACCTACATGGCAATCAGAAGACAAAAGAATATGCTACTTTGGATATACAAGGCCCTATTAGATAACCTACCATCTTATATCTCAGAATTCTTCCTTCTCTCCATCAGTACATGCCCTCAGGAAAAATTTCTACATCTTGTTCAATATACCTGGAATCCACACTCACTACGAGAAGGCTGCCATAAGCTATGCCCTCCCAACCCTTTGGAATAACTTCCAGGTGGTGCTCAAACTCACTAACCTTGTATTCAAATCCCTCCTCAGTCCTCTCTGTCTTGACAAGTGTACCTGTTTCTGAACACCAGCAACATCTTCTTATTTAGCTAGTCTAATTCTGCTTGTAATTTTTTCTGGTGGGACGTAATTGTCATATTACCCCTCTTGTCTAGTATATATATTTTTTTCCCCTTTGCATTGTATATTGTTCTCTCTCACTTGATTTAACCCTTGCAGGGCCACAGACTGATATATTAGTCCAAAATTCCTATACGTTCTTAGTCTGTTGGCAGCCTAAGGGTTAATAGCTATATATTTATTATGTATTGTTATCACTGTCCCTTTGTATTTTATAGTCCTTCCAGGACCACCTTGTAAATGAGCTTGCCCAATGGAGTTTTTTGCTGTTCCCAAATAAACTGAACTGAACATCGGGCTGGCGATTGGGTGGGGGGACACTAGACACCAGGGAATGTTTGTTATTATCAGGTGGCCATCGGGTGGGGAGGGACCACTGGACACCAGGAATTTTTATACAGCGGACAAGGAATTGGGTTGTGGGAGGAACCACTGGACACCAAGGACTATTGTGCTGTGGGTGGGGGACACTGCAGTACCTCTGCCAACCAGCAGGGTTGTGCAGGATTAAGGCAAAGTCTCAGTTGGCAGTATTTGCTCCACGCAAGGGGACCATACAGAAGGCCCTTGCATGGAGCAAATGCTCTGTGAATCAGACTGCACTGATATTTGGGTCCCTTCCCCCTCATTTGCATTGTGCCCCCTCCACACTTTGGCCAAGCGCAAACCCAGCTTGAGTGCACAAACCAGGCTTCTGTGAACAGCAACTTGGCGCAAACCCGGCTTTGCACCCCAGCAAAGTTTTGTGAATCCTGACCCTGTTGTTCAAATGTCAAGCTGCCATCCAAAATGACCCCAGGCTCCTGACTGTATTGGCTGCCACAAGAGAATGGCCACCCAATACAGGGAGATCCATTCCATCCACAGCAGACAAGCCTTGGTGACCAAGTTTGATTACCATGACCTCTGTCTTGCCTGTGTTGAGACATAACCAGTTTGAGGTCATCCAGTTGTTAATTTTGGCCAAACAACTCAGCACCAAAGCCACAGATGCATCATCAGGAGAACAAGTCCCATCTGCATAGCAATGGAAAAATCATTTTGTACCATCTAATGATCTTCCCTAGTGGCAACATGTACACAGAAAACAAAATGGGGGTGAGGATCAAGCCCTGAGGAACTCCCCAGGACAACGCAGATGCCTCCAAGGTAAAATTCCCCAGGGCAACCTCCTGCATTCTCTCGATTATGTACGACTCAAAACAACATAAGACTGCACCAGTGAGGCCTACATAATTCTTCAGGCAATCCAAAAGCACCCCATGATCTACTATGTCAAACACTGATGAGAGATCCAAGAGCACCAAAACTGAACATTGCCCGCAGTCCCTAGCAAGGAGGAGGAGATCATGGGTCTCCCTAACGAGAACTGTCTCAGTGCTGTGCTGAGGCCAGAAGTTCATAGATGGAAAAAGACTCCAAGCGATCAAGCAGTTGCATGTCCACCAACTTCTCAATAACCTTCTCTTAAAGGGGGAGGTTAGAGACAGGCCTGTAATTTGCTAGAACATCCAAGGAAGGTATTTTTAGAAGGGTTCTGATCATGGCCTTTTTCAAGGCCGATGGAAAGACACCCTTCCTCAAGGACCCATTCACGATTTCCGTGAATACTGGACCTAGGATCTCCTGGGTCCAGCATACAATTGGTGGGGCATAAACTGGAGACCACCCCAGTACCTCTGCCTCTGAAACAGGTCGAAACTTATCCCTGACAGGCAAATCTACATCACCAAAGGTATGACGACTACAGATCCAAACTGGGCCATTAGGATGAATTCCAGACCTAATGGCTGACACCATATCCACAAAAAAACTGCCCAAATTCCTTGCACTTTTTTCTGTGCAAATTGCTCTGATGGACTGCAGACAGGGAGGAATTAGCAACCTGTCAACAGTGCAAAAGAGCTGAGCTGTATAACCAATTCACAGAGGCATAACTGCTGGCTACCCTGCCATAAATCTTTCAAGGATAATCGCAGTTCACTCATACAAACCAAAATTCTACATCTATGGTACAGAACTCCTGAGATTTTTGCTAAAAATGGGCTTAATGAACAACAATAAATGTTGGCGCTGTAACTCCCCCAATGGCAATTTGCTACATATTTTATGGCATTGTCCTCCCATACACAATCTTTGGCGTCGTATTCATTTCTTTGCAATGAAAGTGATTGGTCTATCCTTTGCATTAGATCAAAAACACTGCATACTTGGTATTTTCAATGCTCATTCATACAAAATATCCCATTCTCAGAATAGGTGGTTATACCTACCATTCCTTCAAGTTAAACACCTTATACTAATGCATTGGAGATCCAACATCATTCCCACCCTCCCGGATATTCTCAAACAACTATCTCAATACGCCATCCTTGATCGTATGTCACACTTAGCCTCTGACCGACTTAATTTATATAATAAATGCTGGCAGGACTATTTTAAATATTTAAACACGTCTAAACATGTCGTAACTTAATCCATGGGTTGTTATAAGTTCACATTGGAATCTAGCTTCTAGCTCTTTCGTTCCTTCTTCATCTCCTCTCTTTCTATCTCCTTTTCTTCTTCCCTTTCCCTCTTTATTCTTGTTTACTGTCTTAGATGTTTTTCTCTTTTTTATGTTCTTCCTTTATACAGTCTTGCACATACTTGTATTAAATTACAGCATAATAGAAGTACAATCACGACTGCTCATATTTCTTGTTTGTATCTACTCTTTTAACCCCTTGAACCATAAACTGCCATATTTTCTCTCTATCATACAGATTGTACTGCTACATATTGTTTTCTCAACATTTGTTTTCCCCTGTAATATCACTGCATAATACTTCAGACAACATGTTTTTTTCTTTCTCCCATTAAGAATTTATGTAAGTGTATATTGGAGAATGTAGTATATTTGTATGTATAATCACAATAACTACAATAAAAAGATTAACTGCAAAAAAAAAAAAAAAGTTGAGCTGTGCGATTTTTCCCTGCAGCAATTGACTGTGACAGGAACTCTGCCTTTTTCAAGTCGATTGCCTGTTGATATTCAGCATAGTAAATTCTCAAAGTCAATCAGTGCAGTATAAGGGCAGTGCAGTATCGCCAACACCACTGTGCAGTATAAATCAAATACATTATGCCTTCTGTCAGTATCGCACAGACTGATTTACTATGCCACTCATGAGTGATTTGGTCTTAGCAGATGCATAAAAATACATCATGTACATGTGGAGAAAGCATGATGTATTCCCTACAGCCCTTTGATGCTGTATGGTATTAATTATAAAATAGCTAGGGAATTTCTGGCATCCTGATTGGCCAAGAGAGTTCAGAATCTAAGTCATTTCAGGGTGATTACCACCTACCTGGGAACTCTTCTGGCAACCAGGATACAACACACCTTCATATCCAAGCCTCCTATAAATGTTTAAAAAAAAGATTCTAGCAGCCTTGGTGGGGCTTACATATATTGTCCTTGTGTGCTGCAAGATCCTCTCAATGCTTCGCCGCTGCCTGTCCTGGGTCCTGTGTGGAGCAAAGTTGTGGGACCACCATGCTGCCTGCACCACAAACATGCGAGCAGTGGCCTGTGCTTGCACAGAAATGCATTCTTGTTTTCTTGCCATGATTGTGACAAACTGAAGCCTCTCCGGTGCTCCTGACCCCCAAAATCATCTAGTCGGGGGTTGGAGACAAGGAGGAGGCGGTTGAGGAACCGCAAAAGTATTTAATTTAGGAGCGCCAATGGACACTAGGGGAAAGCGTTTTAAATATTAATGAGGGGCTAATCAATATTAATGAGCTACCTGCCTAGTGCCTGGGGACAGTGTGAATCAGCACTAGTGACAGGCTAGGGAAAGTATTTTAAAATATAATACTGCAGCCAGATTACAGGGAAAAGGGATTGCTAACAGACTGTAGTGCAACTACTTCTCAAAACTGTATGGTTTGGCTGCATAGGACTCTAATGTTTGGGACTCCATATACACTGAATGGGACTGTGTGTTAAGCAGCCATACTTGTTACCTCTGACCTCAAAGACAGCCAATCTACCTTCTAGGCACCCAAAATCAAAATAACTGATTGCTGGGAGGAGGTGTGAACCATATTTTAGGTGCCCCAAATGATTGCCAATCAGTAATCAGAGGGACTTAATGTTTAATAATTTTACTGATGGCTAGCAATTCTCAGCCAATCAGAAGCTGCCATTTCTGAAGTGAAACCCCAGAGACAGTTACAGCTTGGGGCAGTCTGGCTTGGGCTTTTAGCAAGACAGGCGGGCTCAGACTGTTTTGAGAGGAGAGTTTGGAAGTCGGCTCAAGGCTTCCACAGTCAAAGACTTGGAGAACTGCCTGTTTCCAGCCCCTGGAAGCCCCAGGGTGAGAGTGTTTTCTGCTTACTCCTGCATCATCCTGAGAAAATTCTCAGCTTGGAGAAAGTGTTGAATTGTCTGCCTGGAGTTGTAGTCTGCCTAAATTGGCCTGAAGCTGAAGCCATCGGTGGAATGAAGCCTGCAAATGCTCCTGTATCAGGGAGCCACAGAATATTGTGAAATCCTGCTGTTTGGAACCTGGGGCTTTCAGTTAAGAGGCTGTGTGTTATTCAGCCCGAAGCCACCAGAGTGGTATACAGAAGTGTTTGTTCTCAGACCACTCTGGAGCCAGGTAAGGGATCAGCCAGCCTTTATCAAGTGGGTGGATTGGGACGCAGGGAGTCATTGATGGATGCCTGAGTGTTAGGGCTCTGTTGACATATCTGGGGGAGTGGGACTGTGGGGTTACTCCTTGGGTCTGGGCTCTTTGTGGACCAGAAAACCCTGTGCAGTGCTCCTTTTGCACCAATGAAGAAGAATGTGACAAGCTGCCAGATCCTGTAAGCCAGCCAGCAGGAGACAAGCTGCCAAATTGTTCTACCTCATCCATCGAGCCTGATGTTGCTGGTAAAGGCCACAGTTGTTTGGCCTGCCTGCAGACACTGCTACAGACCCTGAACATTTGGACTCCGGAACTGTGAGCAACACAGGACTTGCCCTGACCTGGGGAGTTAATTAAGCAAGAAGCCACGATGGGGTGTGGGTTATCGGAAGTTGCCATGGCTGGAGTGGTTTGCCCATGAGGCACAGCCGAGTGGGTAAATCCCAGCGCCAGCTGTGAAGCCAATCCCGATAGATCCCCAGTGGTTTATTGCGATTATCTAAATACTGTTTTTTTTTATTATTTAAAAAAAAGTAGTACTTGGTATAATGCTTAAATAAGCCACTCAGTAGTACAGCAGTGTTTTTGTTTTCCCTGATGTACGGAGTTGCTGTTTTACAGTCTTCGCTTAGTGGGGAAACAAGACGGTGGTCGCAGTTTCGTGATTTCGCCATCGGATTGCTTTTTTTTAAAGAAGCGGGTGGCTGGCACCTTTTGCGGTGATTATCAGAGGATTTACAACAGAGGAAAGGTGCCAGCCTGCCATTCTCATTGGTTGGTGTCCGAGGTCCATGGTATAATTTAAAGTTGGCAACAAGCTTAAAGTTTACAATAACCTACAGTTTCAAAGTTTGCTTCAAGGACCCCAACACCGGCCAACCCGTGGCAATGATCAGGACTGCAGCTTAATCTGGGTACCCAAGTAGACTGTAGGGACACTGGTACCAGTGGGGAGGTGGGCAAAGTAAATGTGTTGTTGTTGATGTGGGTGGGCACAGTTATTGGTATTGTTTATGGGTTTTGCCAGTTTATTCAGCATTATAATTGCTATTTTTCCATGCTTTCCCATTCCCCTTTCTCTATAATAAAACCGTTATTACTGTTACTGTTCATAGAAACATAGAACTTGTCAACAGATAAGGACCACCTGGCTCATCTAGTCTGCCCATAAGCCCTTGTACTGGATTACTGCTTCCGACCCACTCGTTGCTGTACCTCTATGGTTCCCCGATGCCTGTCCCAAACATGCTTGAATCCATCCACAGTGCTCACTCCCACCACCTCCTGAGGAAGACCATTCCATGCATCCACCACCCTCTGTGAAGGAGAACTTCCTCACATTCCCTCTTAACCTCCCACCTTCCAATTTCATATCTTGCCCCCTCGTTCTTGTGCTCCTCCTGTATTGGAAAATGTCCCCCCCACACCTTGTTTACACCCTTGAGGTACTTGAATGTTTCTATCATATCCCCTCTTTTCCCTCCTCTCTTCCAGCGAGTACATATTGAGGTCCTTAATCTATCTTCATAAGTCTTGTGTTGCAAGCCCTGTACCATCTTAGTCACCCTTCTCTGGACTGTCTCCAGCCCGTTAATATCCTTACAAAGATGAGGCCTCCAAAACTGCACACAGTACTCCATGTGAGGCCTGACCATGGTTTTATATAATGGCATCACTACCATCTTCCTTCTGATGGTGATACCCCTGCCTATGCACCCCAGCATGCCACTGGCCCTCCCAGCTGCCTTAGCACGCTGCTTTGACATTTTCAGGTAATCTGAAATAATAACCCTCAGGTCCCTTTCCTCCTTTGGGATTGTCAGCAACCCCACCCCCCCCATCCTGTAGCTTACCCCTGGGATTCTGTGTCCCAGGTACATAATTTTGCACTTTTTTGAATTAAACTTCAGTTGCCAGTCATCAGACCATTTTTCAAGCGTCCCCAGGTTCCTCCTCATTTTCTCCACTCCTTCTGGGTTATCCCCTCTGTTACAGATCTTGGTGTCATCTGCAAACAGGCAAATTGTTTGTGAGCATATTATTAGCTACAGCCATTAAGTGCATGTGTTATATAGTATTACAGTTTAAAGCAGTATTCTGTGTGGGGGGTGACTGGAAGGGGAGGTGGGTAGGTACATCATCCCAGGGGGTTGTATTATGTGTAACCCCCCCTTGTCCTCATCTTCTGTCTAGGGGTTCCAATGGTATGGGCGGGGGGGGGGCACAGACCTGTACTCCTTTCTGGCACCTTTGCAACAAATGGAATAAAAGATAGGCCTTACCTGGCAGATGGTATACGAATGTTAGGCCTCTTCCTACCAAAGCAATAAACTTTAGGCACCACGGCACCTGCTGACCCTTAGAGCTGGGGGGGGGGAGGCTGGCATCTTACTTTGGAGAATAGGATAAAAAAAATGTGCAAATATTGAGTCATTGACCACACAACACAGTCATAATCAAGGGAACCATACAGAAATGATTGTGTCCAAGGAGACTAAACTAATGGAGCAGCTCTATGGGGCTGAGAGATTTAACAAAAAGACAGCAAGTAAAACAGGGCTTCAGTACCAGCTACAGCTAGTAGATTTTTCCTAGACCTAAAGCATAGATCATACTGGCTCCACAATTTTCTTCCCTTGGGCAAAAATTTCAGATCACCTCTGCTTCCACCATACCAATAGACGTCCTTTTCCTCCATTTCGGGGAGTGCCTTACTCCTCCCTGCCACTGGGCCTAAACTGGACTCTGGGGCAATGCAGCCTAAAAATGCCTCCTGCAGCTGCTCCCAAACTTGCATGTACCTTTAACTGAGCCATACCATTGCTGATTTTCTCCCAATGGTTCAGAGCCCAAAACCCAAAGTCTGACCTGAGCATGACAGCTGCTTCCTCCTTACAATATCAGGTTCCCAGAGCCACACCCATTTAGCTGGTCTAAACGGGCCTGCCCCAGACACAGGCACGGCAGGCCCTAAGGCAAATCTCAGGATGCAACCCTCCTTCTGCCTTGCTCTCCAGACAGCATGCCACGCAGGAATGGCTCTCTGAACCTGCCACCCCCGAAAAGCCCTGCTGTGGCTCTACCACCGCCACAGCAGCCCCACTGCCTAGACACCCTTCCCTTTTTCCTAGTTACCTGGATCACTCACCTTTTGATGATGTTTCAGCCTTCCTGCATCTTCTATACCTCCTCCAAAACTGTGGACCAAAAAATGGAACCTCCGGGCTCTAACGGCCACCACACTCTCGAAGTCCTCCCTCAGAAACCTCCCCATATCGCACCGACGCTGCCAGCCAACACCTCTGGGGCCAGAGGGTTTTAAGCCCCCAGCCACACTGCTCCTAACATGCCTTCCATCTCTCCATCTCTCTCCCACCCAGCCCAAAGTCCAGGGCTTAAATACTGGTGAATTCCTCCCCCTGGTGGCAATGATAGGGGGCTTAGCAAGCCAGAGATAGTAAGCCCACCCCAAGAGGGGGGGCTTACACTCTCCTCTCCCTTAAAAAACATTTCTTACTGGAAATGGAGCAGAAGAAGCACTTCAGAAAGACCTCCCTAACAGCCAGAGTGGGTATGCACACTCCCCACCCAGCCCAGGGCTCCCTCGCGCACATCCAGCACCCACACATCTAACCTCCTACCAATCCTGCTTAGTGGAGCGACTTTGTTTCAAATAAAACACATTTTCTTTTAAGCACAAAACTTAGTAACTTTAAAAGGGTAAGCAATGTCTTGTTCTAGGCAGGCTGTCAACTTCAACATGTTACTATTAGCTACTTAGACTTTCAAGCATGCAGATTAGATCTTCGCTTAACCAAGCTTACCATCCTCACCCCACTCTCACTCTCATTCACCCTGCATTCACACAGAGGTAGTGCTTGTATAGATTAGTTATTAATATTATTATGATGGGTTACTCCAACGGGAGCAACTTAATAAACAGTTTCAGTCTTTTTTTTTTTTTTGGAGAAAAACCCAAAGTCTCAGCAGGGTCCACGGTCTTACACTTCCGAAACTCAGAGGTTGTCCTAGAAGACTCCCCTGGGCACAGTACTTTGAATCTATGATTTTTCCTTTTCCTTTTTTTTTTTTTTAAACTGCCAACAGGAACTGGACAATCCTGGCAAATCACAGCTGGAGAGCACAGTCTCTTCTCCCTTAGATAGTGGGCCCACCACCACTGCGGGGGTAGTAGTAATCTGGATCTGGTTAAGTGGTCTCCTTGCCAAAAGAATCCATGGAGACGATATAGTACTGTATTTATGCGACAGCCTGCTAGGTCCTGCACCATGGTGAAGTGCCTGAAGAGTGTCAAACCAGCCCAAGGTGTGGAGAAGCACATCGACCTTGCCTTTTGAATAATGGCCAGAGTAACTTTTGCGAGGGTCCACGGTCACTGCTGTAGTTTTTGGACCATGTCCCAGAATACCCAATCAACCCTCTTTTCTTTAATAATATCCCAGAGTCTCACTGGTACATAAGGGTACCCCGCATTCGGGTATTCTGTATGGATTCATCTTCTCACCCACCTTTCTGCCTGTGACCACTCATGCAGGGCTCTCATGCTGGTGCGCTGGGCGGCCCCTGGCTCCAACCAGACCTGGGTATGATAGTGGATGTTAGCAGGATCACTCCTCAACAGGCAATCTGTCTTCTCTCATAAGGCTTTGCTCTGCACTGCAAGGCATGGGATGGCGTCAGGCAGCGTAACAGCAGGCCGCAGAGATCTGGCTGTGGGATGGTCCTATAAATATCATGGTCAGTGATATGAAACCACTGGAATTGTCCTCCAATGGGCAAAGGAGCAGGCACCATCCAAATCACTTAGGCTCCTGCCTCTTCTTCTGGGGCAGGCCCGTGTGTACTGTTCTGCAGAGCCTCTGCCTTAACAGTACTGGTGGAACTGCCATTGTCAGGCAGTGAACCTACGGGTGATCCTTGGGCCCTTGTGGGTCACCAGCTTACAACTGAAGTCCTCTACCTCTCCCTCTGCCATGGGGATAGTCGATGGCAGGCAATGTGGGGCTGGGCAGATGTCTGTGCTCCATCTTGCTTTCACCAGTAGGCTCATCTACCACTTCCACCACTACGTCTGGTGTCTCCTGCTTTGGCTCTACAGCGGGGGCCATTGTTTTGCCTCCTCTCCCAAATCCATACTACCCTGGGAGATTAAAGATGCTGTGCCCACGAAGACGCTTGCGAGGTAGCGTCAGGGGTAACTGAGTGGCACGCCTTCAAATAGTCCTCCCACCATTGCACTTGAACAAATGGAACATGGCGGCAGCTTCACTACCCCTTCTGCTCAATAGCCACACCTGACACACTTCTCCACAGTTTCTCCCCTTCCTGCCGAATTCCACAACCAAGCCAGCAGGGAAGCAGGAACAGTAGCAGGAAGTTCTTCTGATGGAAATTTCTCTGCCATTTCTCCTTTCTCTTTTAGCGCTTCTTCTAATTTGTGTCACCCTCTCACTACTGTACAGAAAATGACGCCTCCACTTCGCTCCATCCCATGTGGCTTACAAAGCGAGCCAATCACAAGAGCCGTTATACCCCACCTGATCAGTCTCCACACCCTGGAGGTGCCGGAGAATGACACGTACACAAGGATACTGGTGCCATACACCACAGCGACCCACTGAGTGGTGCCATTAAAAAGCAGGCCTCACTGCAGCAGTTGGACCCCTTACCAGCTCCTTCTCCCCCATAACCAACAGTGTAATTAATTTCCAAGTTACTAAAATGCACATACAGGACAAGCCCCTTCATCTGTAACCCCCCCTTGTCCTCATTCTCTGTCTAGGGGTCCTGATGGCATAGCGAGAAGGGGGGCACAGACCTGTACTCATTCATGGCACCTTCATAACAAATGGAATAAAAGATAGGCCTTACCTGGCAGACGGCATACAAATGTTAGGCCTCCTCCTGTCAGAGGGGTAAACTTTAGACACCATGGCATCTGTTGACCCTTAGAGCTGGGGGCTGACACCTTACTTAGGAGAACAGGATAAAAAAAATGATTTTCAGATCATCTCTGCTTCCACCATACCCATTGATGTCCTTTTCCTCCATTTAGGGGAGTGCCTTACTCCTCCCTGCCACTGGGCCTAAACCGGACCACGGGGTGGTACAGCCTAAATGCCTCCTGTGGCTGCTCCCAAACTTGCACGTACCTTTAGCTGAGCCATCCCAATGCAGATTTTCTCCCAATGCTTCCGAGCCCAAAACCCAAGGCCTTACCTGAGCATGATTACGGCTCCCTCCTTACAATATTCAGGTTCCCAGAGCCACTCCCCTTTAGCTGGTCTAAATGACCCTGCCCCAGACATGGACATGGCAGGCCCTAAGGCAAATCCTAGGATGCAACCCTCCTTCTACCTTGCCTTCCAGACAGTGTGCCACGCGGGAATGGCTCTCCACTCCTACTACCCCCGAAAAGCCCTGCTGTGGCCCTGCACCACTGCCTAGACTCCCTTCCCTTTTTCCTGGTTACTGGGACTACTCACCTTTTCATGACGTTCCAGCCTTCCTGCATCTTCTATGCCTCCTCCAAAACTGTGGACCGAAAAATGGAGCCCCAAGCCCCAAAGGCCACCACACTCCTTCAGCCCTCCCTTGGAAACCTCCTCGTGCTGCACCTACACTGCCAGCCAACACCTCTGGAGCCAGAGGGTTTTCCCTGGCCACACTGCCCCAACATGCCCCCCATCTCTCCATCTCTCTCTCTCCCGCCCAGCCCTAAGTCCAGGGCTTAAGTACTGGTGAACTCTGCCCTCTGCTGGCTGTGATAGGAATTGCCTCCCTAAACTAATTAAAAAGTGGCCTGGGAAAGAGAGGGGGGGCTTAGCAAGCCAGAGATAGTAAGCCCATCCCAAGAGGGGGTCTTACATATGCAAACATCTGGCCTGCTACAGTTTTACTATGGGTGAAGGCACCACGCTATGTATTTAAATCTTTGGGAAAGAACCCCCGATTGTCACCAGAACAGAACCCAGGCCCCTTAACCTGTGTAGTAATCATCAGGCAGGGGTAGTAGACCTCTGTTACACGGCATTTGTGTTACACATATTGGGCCCTATGCACTACAGGGTGGGAATGATGTGCCGGAGGTGCTTATCCCGCCCGTGTAGGTGAGTACCAATGGACAAGTGCACACATGCCAGTATTCACTATCAGCGGCCACCCGTCCATTGCCCAGCCCCCCTGGTACACAGGACTCTGCAGGGCGGCCAGGGGTGGAGTCACGGATCTGGCTGGGCATTCAATTGGATGCTCGGACCACGTCGCTCAGTGGATTCTCGATGTGCATTGGTAGTGTGCCCTGCAGATGTCCGATGGCTGGCGGCTGTGGTGGTGTGAGGAGGGTAATGCTTTCAGTCCACCCATGAAGCAGCACCGGAGCGGTGCTCTGGTACAGGGTGGGGGTAAGGGGGTCTGTTTGGCAGTGCCATTCAGGGGGGTACTGGACAACTCTGGGGGCGGGGTGCCGGGGACTGGTAGGCATGGACTGGGATACCTGTGTGTGTGGGGGATCATACTTCACACTGTTCGGGACAGGGGACCCTGTGTCCATGGGGCAGTGGGGGGATCGTCGTTGCCTATGGGGTGGGGGGCACAGCTGTGTTGGGGGTGCTATAGCAGACAGTGGGAGATGGGGTGGCTGTGTGTGTTTTGAAGTGCAGCATATGGTGCCAGGCTGGGGTTCTGGTCCTGTGGGGGTCCACACTGTTCTGTCAGTTCTGGGGCTAGTGTCCAGATGTGTGTGAGGGATGGGGGGAGTTCACATCAGCTGCCAGAGCTGGAAAGTGTGGTGCAGGGTGCGGAGGGCACCTACAGCAGGGTTTTCCCTGGCATACCCTGCCCTGTGCTCTCCTCTGCACCCCTGTGGCCAGCACTATGCACCTTGGTGCATGGCTCATAATGTAGGCTGGCCCCCTGTCCACCCCAGCATGTGACAGTCCACGTGGCTGGGGGATTGGGCGCATTTCGGCTGCACACCCTCATTAGTGCATCCCACCTGGGAGGTGCAATGGGTGTGGAGTGGCTACGCACCCCAGATACGTGGCGCGTAGCCACTCTGCCCATTAGTGCATATGGCCAATTATGCCTTAACCTTACATACCATAACTTAATAAAATGACCTATCAACATGTTTTAATAATGCCCCTATACTACCCCTCCTCAAACTCACCAAATATTTAAAATAAAAATTTCAACCTTTCCACTCACCTATTTTTCTCTTCTTTTCCACTTAGTTTTTGAGGCCTCTGTTTATTGTTGATGAATTCCTCTGCTAAGCAGCCAAATAGTGGATTGCAAAAGATGCTAGTTCACTCCCCCTCATCCCGCACCTCCCCTTCTCAGACAAACTGTATTTGTTTAATGGCAGCTGCAGTTAATTGAGCCCACCATCCGAACACATCGTATTGAGTTTTTTAGTGACATCCACAGCTGCAACCAGCAACTAGCATCCACTAGGACCACAACAGGCCTATTAAAGTGGAAGTTAATTTAAACACCTGCTCTGGTGACATGACACTTGCATGAGAGAAAGATGAGAGAACTCACAGCAGAAACTGGATTTCTCTGTCTGCTCATGAGCCTCAAAGTGCTGCCATAATCATAAAAGTGTTTTTTTAAATTTCTCCCAACTAAATGGACATTTTCATGGTCATCCACTCGAACAGAGAAACAGACACTGACTTGACACATAGTGAATGACTGCACATACTCTTGGGAGGTGGACGGGATGTGCCTTAGCAGCAAGGAAGATGTTATTTTCAAGGATTGTACCAACGTTCAGCACTTAACGAAACAGTTTACTGGAACAAGAGCACCTTTTACAAGTGCAAAACAAACCCATTGTCAGTGGTGGGCCCTGTACTGGGAGGTAGAGGGACTGTCCAAAAAGATACAAAGTGAGAACACCGCATCCCTAGTGGCAGAGAGTTGCAAACTAAATGTAAGGGACTATTGTGGTCTTACTTTTGCAAAGTATCATTTAACTGTTTTCATTTTAAATCTTTTTTTTTTATTTGGTTAAAAAACTCATTTTATAAGGGACTGTGTTCATGGACCTCACCAAGGCCTTTGACCTGGTGAACCACGACCTTTTCTCGACAACTCTAATAAAACTTGGAATATCTGAAGATGCTGTTGGCTGGTACGGGAGCTATTTAAGTTGACAATCACCTGTAAGAAGGCAGAATTCCTGCCAGGGAGAATGCCGCTGCTCAGAATTGACCAGCTCAGCTGTTCCGGACTGTGGACAGATTGTGCAGTCCAATCTGTCCGCAGTCTGGTGGAGCCTTGTCACAAGAAAGATGTGATGAGTTTGCTTGATTCTTCGTGGATAAGGTTTTCATCATCAGGTCTGGTATCTGCCCAGCCCCTCTATTGCAGTGTTGTGGAGGTCGGCAGGAGGTTGCAAGCACTCGGTTGTTCTGGTCCAACTTTGGCCGACTGGATATTGTGAGGGTCATTCAGAGTTAGCGGCCAACCAGCTGTAGTTTGGACCCAGGCCCAACTCATCTTCTTGTGGGGTGCATTGGGAAAATTGGCCCAGTCCTTGCTGAGATAGTCTGGAGATCATTGGAGAGGGGGGTCTTCCCAGATCCCATGAGAGAGGCGGTTGTACGACCGCTCCTGAAAAAAAACTCCCTTGACCCGGACTGTCTCGCTAACTACAGACCTATCTCTAACCTGCCTTTTGTGGGTAAGGTTATTGAGAAGGTGGCTGCGCTGCAGCTGGATGATCATTTATCCATTATCAATATCTATGACTCTCTCCAGTCCAGATTTAGGAAGAGGCATAGCACCAAGATGGCCCTTGTTCAGGTGCTAAATGATCTCCTAATAGCAAGAGATTGGAGAACCTGTTCCATCTTGGTCCTCCTTGATCTCTTGGGGGCATTTGACACTGTGGACCATGGTGTGCTATTGGAGCATCTGCAGTTCATCTGTGGATTGTCGGGTACTGTCCTAAGATGGTTTTGATCTTTCCTCAAGGGTAGGACACAGAGAGTGGTCTCAGGTATTTATTCCTCTGATCCTCTCCCCATATCCTTCAGGGAACCGCAGGGCTCCATTTTGGTGCCCATGTTGTTTGCTGTGTATATGCTGGTTTAGAAGACATTATTAGGTGGTACAGTCAGAGTTTTCACTGCTATGCAGATGATACTCAGCTGTACATGTCCTTTGTACCCGAACAGGGAGATGTTCTCTCAGTGTTTAACAACTGCCTATCCGAGATCCAGGACTGGATGAGTGCTAGTTGTCTGAGGTTGAATCCAGATAAAACTGAGGTGTTGGTGGTGGATCCAGATCATCGGAATGTAGGTGTGTCGGCAGGACAACCCTCTGGTCTTTGGTTTGGGGGTGTCCAGCTTACTACATCAGATCGGGTGTGAAATTTTGGCATTATCTTCAATGATGGTCTGACCCTAAAATCACAGGTGTCAGCCATTGTCAAGGCCTCTTTTTACCATCTGAGGAATATCGCCCGGGTGAAACACATGGTCCTTTTTTTTTATTTTATTTTGCTCCCAAGCCCTGAACTCTCTCAGGCTTTCCCAACTCACCTGGTCGCTTCTACCGCCCACTATGTTCCTGCCTCCTCAACTATATTACTTCCTCCCACGACTTCTTCCAGGTAGACCCAAGCTTTGGGCACCCCCCCCCCCAGGACAAGGTGCTCCAGAGCACCCGGCCTGAGTCTACGGGGAGACCGAAGGGGCAGAGGCAAGGAACCGGTGTTGGTCATGTGGCACCAGCACTGTGGGAGCTGTTACCTATCAGGGTTGGGGGAGTTTTTTCTTTATGTGTTTTGTTCCCTCCCTCCTCCCAGGTCGGTCATGCAATGATGACCTGCATCCGTCGAGCTCCACCCCCGATGCCATATGGCTGCGACCCTTGTTCTAGGCTACCTCTGACAGCCACCAGAGGTTGTGCAAGAGTGACGCAATACCCTACACCCTCCCCGGGAAGGAAGAGCTGTTCTTCGAATGCTCAATTCCTTCCCTACCCCTCCCGACCCCTGACAGTCCGGGCTTGTTCCCGAACCTGGGTTGCCGGCATGGCACGAGGTGAGGTGACTAGTGCCTTAACCCTCAGCACCACCAGGATGTACATGGTCCCTTCTAAGGAGCTTCTGACACTGGTCCATGCCTTTGTGACCACTCATCCTGATACTGCAATGTCCTGTACCTAGGGTTACTGGGGGTCGATATCTGCCACCTGCAGCTGGTGCAGAATGTGGCTGCCAGGTTTTTGACTGGTACATCTAGGGCCAATCATATTATGCCTGTGCTCCATGGACTGCATTGGCTACTAATGCAGTGGTGTATCCCTTTATGGTCGGTTTGCTGACCCATAAATCCCTGCATGATCAGGGACCCCGCTACCTGCAAGATCTCCTTTCTCCCTACTGCCCCTCCCGACCACTCCAATCCACCAACGAGGGACCGCTAGAGATTCCCAGGGTGTGACTTCAAACATCTGGGGTCCGTTCTTTTGCTTTTGTGGCCACTACTCTGTGCAGTTCTCTGCTTCATTGGATAAGGGAGTGCCTGACCATCCAAAGTTTTAAAACAGAACTGAAAACTTACCTCTTTAGACTGGCATTTTCAGAGGGAGACTAATATTAATTAGGATGGACTGTCATCTTGTTTTTTGATTCTGCTGTTTGTTATTATTTTAAGATGTTGATGTTTTAATTATTGTATTTAATTGTTGATGTCAGTAGATTTTATGTGCAGGCGCCTTGATTGCTGGAAAGGTGCCTTTTTACAAATAAAGTTCGAGCTGAGTTGAGTTAAGTGATCGAATACAGGCTACAAAAATCAATGACTCCTGTTCCCCCTCTGCTTCTGTTTCTCTGGGTGTCCCTCAGGGTTCTATTCTGGGCCCTCTTCTGTTTAGTAATTTTTTGAACACTCTTCCGTCTGTTTGCACCAAATCACAAATAATACCCTAAGCAGACCCGATCTTGCCTTTGTTCAAAGCGACCTGCCCTATGATTTTTTGCAGGTCCAGAATTGGTTTACAAACAGTAGATTAGGTTTGAATGAAAAGAAAACAAAAATAACTTTTTTTTCAAATCTTAGAAAAGTATCAGACAGGGATTTTGTTATTTCTCTGTGCACTGTTTCTGGCATATGTAAGCACTCTCTGGGTGCTTACTAGCTAAATTTCTAGTTGCTAGTGGTATCTAGGCAGAGAGAGAGAGAGAGAGAGAGGGAGGGAGAGAGTGACAGTGGTGCTGCTTAGTCTGGGATGTAGTACTGCCTGCAATGTAGGTGGGGCCCCTCCCCAAAGGGTATAAATAAAGGGTGCTTTGGCGCCAAGGGAGGATCAGAGGGAGAGAGCCGGGGAGAGAAGAACTGGGGAGTTTTGGGCCACAAGTTCTGCCGAAGGGCCATGGCGGGCCAAGGTGGTCCACTTGCCATCCTCACCCTTCACCTTTGAAGACTCATCATGTAAGAGTGACAGTTTGGGAGAGTAAAAGAGCAGTGGAGAAAAGCTGATGGGGCCTGTCGTTGTATTTGGGAGCCAAAGCCTGGGGAGAAGAAATGAAAATGGAGGTCCGCCAAGTGAACTTTAGCACCTTGGTAGGGTAAGCACCGATAGGGCCTAAAGGCCCAAAAGAAAGAAAGATTGCCCGTGGGTCATTCTTTTTTTTTTTTTAACCGGGGAGAGACCCACTAAGCTGAAGCTTGTTTACAGGTGCGACCTGGGAGCACAAGGAAGTCAAGTGACTTGCTCAGGGTCACACAATATGCAAGTGGGGGCTGTGGGACTCAAACCCAGGTCTCCAGGTTTGCAGCTCAGAGCCTTAAACCACTGCGCTATACTGCCCCCTCATTTCAACTGTTCGGCTATTGGGTCAGAATGGTTTACAGTGGGCTGGCCTGTTATGGCAAGTGGCGGCCTTGCCATTTAAGGCATAACGGTGGCAGTGTTACCCCTATTCCCCAGATTGTGAGGCTGCTGCAGAGTTAGGACCCATGGTGTGAGCTGCTTATGGAGGTGGGAAAAGTCCATTTGGAGGAATGATGTTTGGGACCCCAGCGGGGTGGCAGTCCATTGGGTGATCTGGTGTGGCACTGGCAGAGGTCCTCCTGATGAGTCAGTTCAGAGGCTGGAATCGTTGCATGAGAGGAGCATGCTAATGAGGACTGGGATCAGGTCCAGGGCACCCACAACCCCAGAATAAGACCCAGCGACCAGCCGTGGCATTAGCGATTGGATGTCTGAAAGGGTTCTGGTAGTTCAGTTCTTGCTATGAGAACATCCACTGAAAAGTATGAAATTAAGATCCAGAAGGGAAAGAAAAGTATGCTCCATAAGACATAGACCCCGGGTGTAGAAGGTATGAGGTCAGGCTGCAGAAATGCATTGAAGAGAATGTAAATGTTTGGGACAATAGAAACGTCTTGTGCTGTCATAAGCCAGAGTGAAGGTATAGGAATAGAATAGCCTGAAGAGAGAGCAAAGGGAAAGGAATGTAACTGCTGCAGAGAGAAAGAGAAAGTACTGAGACATGAGTTGCTGAATTGTTTCAGTGTTAAGCTACCTCACTTAGAGGTCTTTTCAGCCACAGAAAATGCTGCCAGGAATTATAGCCTTTACGGCTAAAGGGGGAACTGCATGAAATAAATAATCTGTTATCACAAGAGACTGTTGCAGTACATACCTCAGCTGTGCCTGAGAAAAGCAACCCATTGTTTAATACCCCTTGCTCCATGGAATAGCTGTTACTGTTTTTTCCAAGTTTAATTAAATTGTTTTGCAATGTGATTCCAAAGTGGACAATAAACTTACTCAAAATGACTGTGCATGCCTGTCTTCCTAATGAACATTGTCCTACAGGTGAGGAGATCAGTAAGAAGAAGCCTGCTTCCCTAAGTTTTGTGACTCCCAGTCACTAAGATCCAAGAAACCAGGTAACGAGTTATCTTTACTTCAGATGCCTTGGATTGTGTTGCTTGTGTTTGTCAAGTGCCCCCTCCCAGCAACTTAACACCTGGATGCCTCTAGATGGGTTGGGGGGGCTTACAATGTGGGGTATTGTCTGGGATTTGACTATAAAGCATTTTGAGGAGCACATTTTGCCTGGGTATTTGCTAAAACCTGTAAGGGCTCTAAAACCAAAACTGCAGGTCTTAGTGTGCAATATCAGTGGAGGCGCCATTTGTCTGCTGTACTGCCTTGCTCCTGAAAGTGGCACATGGACTTGGAATGTGACTAAATGTTTGGTTATGCAAATGCTTAGCTGTGATTGGTTGTTGGGACTAAGACTGTGGTGTGTAATTCCTCAGCTTGCAGCCGTCGCCATTTTGTGAAACAAATAGGACTTAGATGTTGTTCGCGGCTGTCTGAAACAGTGAAAAGCAACACAATGGAAGAAGTAACCAGAGAACGAACTGTAACTATTCCATTGTCAGTATTGTCATGGATTTGGGAAATAATGGAATCTTGTTCCACTATGGGCAGTTGTGTGGTGTGCCATGCCATAGATGAGAGACTGGTGCATTTGTCCCTGTGTTTGGCTTGTGCAGATGGAGCTGTACTTTATCCAAACAATGCCATAGTGCCCTGCCTGGAGAGCTGGGGCTGGCCAGGTGCTCCCATTCCTAGAGAAAGACTAGATTCTTTAGCGGGAGCACTGGCAGGGGAGGAGATGAGGTGAGTACTGCGGGATCTAGAAGGGGAGAATGCAGGGAATGGCAACAGACATCTGCCCAGCCTTTCCTTGCAGGTGGATTCCATGTCTCCCAGTGGCAGCGGGAGAGGCTTTGAAGTGGCCCAGTCTCCAGGGACAACTCAACCTACTCACCCTGGTAACCCCTCCAAGGCAGTGGAATCACAGGTACCAGGTTTGGAGGCATCCATGAGTACTTACTCTACCCATTCTTCTACTTATTCTACCCTAGATCCCCAGGATGCAGAAAATATCCCACCATTAGAGATATACTCCTCTGACTCTGAGGAAAGTATTATGGCCATTGCACCTGGTCCCAAGCCCAAAGTGTTTCCGTTTATTGATCCATGTATCATGGGGGATATACCACAACCATGTGACTTGCCACCTGATGGACTAGATGTTATCCCCTGGTGGCTGCTGGATCTGTGTAAACGAAGGCGTGACTGGATGGAATCTATAAGCCCTAGACACCCTAATGTGTTGAATTACAAGTTTAGCCCCTGGCTGCAGAAAGGTGACACACTGCAGAAGCAGGAAGGCTAAGTGAGATCCAGTGGTCTTGTGCAGAATGTTGGATGAGAGAGTGAGTTACACAGGAGTACAGTGCTTCTGATTACCCATATTTGACGGAGAGCATGTGGTACATCATTGAAGGGAATTGAAAGGCATGGATGTTCCAGAAGTCTATAAATTTTATGATGGGCCGTGAAGACTCAGATTATGAGCTTTCACAATCAATGAGAAATAAACTTTTTCGTAGAGCAAGAAGGATGTATGACTTTTCAATTTGGACTGGTTTTACTTTCTTTAAGACATTTGCATTAGTACAAGAAGAGAATGGCCTGCAAATTAAATGGCACTTTATTGCAAGAGACTCCACTGGTGAAGCCATCACTAAGCCTGACCCAAAATATTATTAGACTATGTTGGCTCTCAAAATAAATCTAACACTTCTTTCCTCCACAGGTTTGGGTACTGGGTCAGCAAGTGCCGTGAACTATTAATGTTTACATTTTGAGTAAAGATCCACTTTATCTAATGCTATTAATCTAAGCTGTTTCTATTTGAATAATGGGTTTGGGGAAAAAAAAAGAGACATGTTTTATATATGTTTTATTAGACTATACTGCTAATTAGATTTATATGTGCCTGAAGGAGGTTAGAGTATGCCCCTTTAAGACTATAGTGATATTAGTCTATTTAGAGAATGCAGTTAATGTTTAAAGGATACCTAAACAACATTTTGACAACAAACTATTCAAAAATCTGACTTCAAACAGGACTAAAGGAAAGGCTGCTGAATTTGTTAATACTAAAACTACATTTATATAAGTTACCTAAATGCGGTTCCAAAGCATTTGAAAAATGTAAAATCAGCCTTCCAATTTAAAAAAAACTGCCTTACCTGCTTCTTAAAATGGCAGCCAAATGTGTTAAGTGATGACATCATCAGAGCCAAAGTCAGAGAGCTATATGACTCTCTATAGTGCTAACTAGTTCTTTTTTCCCTTTGTATAGAATTGTTTCACCAAAATTGTCAAAACCATGTGCATTATTTAGATCAATATGCATGCTAGGCTATGGTTCTGTTCTTTTTGTTTACTTTAACATGCTGAAATCTGACTTTCTCTTTGGCAAACCACAGTGCAGTACAAATCTTGAATAACCTGGTGGTCTAGTGGTTATGGTGGATCCAGGATGCTACGAGGGTGCTTGGTGTGTGCATACTTGATATGCAATTTTAACATTTTTATGAAGCCTTTATATTTTCAGCTATTATGTTTTTCTAGTATGTTTTTGACTGAAACTACAAATGTAATCTATATTTTTGAATGTAAACATTTGTACAATCAATAAATCAGACTTCTTTAACAAAGTGAAATGCAGCAGCAGCAAGCGAGTACTTTACAATGGGGGGGGGGGGTTACAGCCTTCACCACCCCATAGATCCACCACTTCTTTGTAACAAAGTTCTCCTGTAATCCAATGCCAGAGTTCATACTTTCTTGGAAATCAAAAATATGCTTGTCTTGTCTTGTCTTCTCTTCTTTATCCACGGGAAATAGTAATAATAAGAATCAATATTTATATAGTGCTTTCATACACATTGTATCCCAAAGTGCTTTACAAGCAATGCTAGACTGGTAGTGAAGTGATAATGTGTAGTGGCAGCCAAGTCACACATTAGTACCCACACTCAGTCTTGGACAATTGCATGAACTGGTTTTATGGGAAGGGGAATGTTGGCCAGGACAATAGGGTCAGGTAGTGATCATGGCGCTGGCAGCCCCACATCTTATTTCTCATAGTGAACTGCTCATATTTCTCCTCTCCTCTTCTGTCTTCCCTCTTCCCTGAATATAGCAGTATCTTGCAGGAGTGGCCTTCTCAGTCCCCTTCTGGTATTCATTCTCACTACTACCAAAAACTGGTGAACTCATCACCTTTGTGCATCATGAATGCAGGTAGTACAGTCCCCGGGATTTTTGACATATCAAAAATAAACAAATCTTTCCAGTACATCAGGCTGATAGCAGCAGGGAACAAGGGGAATGATGGGCTTTCCTATCCTTAAAAGATCTAGGCTCCCTTTGATTAGGCACTATTAAATAATGGCTGTGCTCATCATTATGCATGCCGTTTAATAGTGCTTAATCATAGGTGGATTAGATCTTATATGGGTAGGAATGCCTATATCTCCCCTTGTGCCCTACTGCCATCAGCCTGGCTTACCAGAGAGCATGTTTATTATTAATATGTAAAAATGACACAGGCGACTGTACTAACCAAATTCATGATACAGAAGGGTAGTGAGCTCACCAGTTTTTGGTGTGGAGAACAGAAGAGAAGAGAATAATCCAGAGAGGGACTGAAGAGGCAATTCCAGCAGGGTACAGCTATATTCAGGTTAGGGGAAGACAGGAAGGGGGATGTTTAGTAGATCTCTATGAGATCTGAAATGTAGGGCTGCCAGCACCATGATCACTACCTGACTGTGAGTGAGAGCAACCAGTGATGACAAATACTCAGTGGCAGGGCTGCACTTAAAGTGCTACTTGAATTCAGTGTAGGGAGATAACCCTCAGGTTGGGGGGTGTTGATGATTGTTAGGACAGCATTGAGTTAGCTGAGTGTAGATCATTCAAGATTTAGAAGGGTGGTAGCAAACCAGCTCGCATTATGGAGTAGGGCACTAAAAAGTACTGGAGAAGATTTGCAGGGAACTGTCCTGCAGGGTTCTGCAGATCACATGTAAAGGAGTAGACTGACACTAGAAGTCTGGTGGATTCGCTTAAGGTATTAGTATGTCTCTCCTGCTAATAATATTGTTATCCACAGTAAGTACAGCCCTTATGAGGGCATGAACAGCAGTTTTTCTGGTGAGTCCTGAGGCTTATTGCTTGGCCCTCCACAAAGACCCAACTGTTGGTTAATGAGGCGGGACAAAAACACAACAGAGGAACTGTACATACTGCCTTCACTGTGCAGAAGGGTGGTGATCCACTCAATGTTACTGTGGGAGCAGAAGTCAAACACTGGAAAAGTGGACTTAAGTGTGATTTGGGGGGTATTTTTTAACAGTGCCAGCTGTTGAGCCGTACCGGTGTAGGTATGCACAACTCTTTGAGGTATACGATTACAGTCTGAGGTGTGATAATTCTCTTTATGAGACCGCAAGCTCATATGCAGCCCCAGGCAGTACTAAGGATACAGTATGGATGGTGGGGTGTTCAACAGAAGCCAGGCTAGGTGCAGGGGGTTCACTTGGAAAAAGAATACAAGAGAACAAGGATTAACAAGAATGCAAGAGTACAAGAGAACATGGATTAACAAGAATGCATGCGCTTTGGAATTGGACCAGACCGGTACTTCACTGTGTGACCTTGAGCAAGTCACTTAACTTCCTTGTGCTGCCAGGCCACATCTGTAAACAAGGTTTCAGCACAGTGTCTCTCTCCTGGTTAACAAAAAATAATTCAGGGCATCACATAACCACTAGATCATCAGGTATTTGAAGTGTTGTACTGTTTTGCAGTTTGCCAAAGTGAAAGTCAGCTAGACTGCAAAACATTTTCAGCAAGTTAAAGTAAATACAATGAACAAAATCATAGCCTAACATGTGCACTGATCAAAATAATCCACATGTTAACACATGGTGTTGATCATTGTGGTAAAACAATTCAAAACAAAGAGAGAGAGAAAGAAGAACTAGTAAGCTTATAGGAATCTATATTGGTCTCTGGTTCTGCCTCCGATGATGTCATCTTGACTCATCACTTAACACAGTTGCCAGACATCTTAGGGAGAAGGCAAGGCTGTTTTTTGTAAGTGAAAGGCTGATGTTTACATTTTTCAAAAGCTATGAAACTGCATTTATGTTATTTACATAAATGCAGTTTTAGTATAAATGTAAACAGTAGCCTTTACTATACCTCGCAATGAAGCCAGATTTTGGAGTTTGCAGTGGTAAAAAACTACTTGTTTAGGTATCCTTTAAAGAATGCATGTGTAGGGAATGAAACTTTGTATAGCCAAAAGAGTGATTATATGAGTGACTGTGTAGCTTTTGATACTGATAGTATATTTTAGTAATGGTTACTGTTTTTTGCTGGAAAGAAACAAAAACAAAAGAAGAAGCGAAAAGAGAAAAACAAGAAATGTAAGAATGTGTTTATTGATTATTGCTACAGTGTTTCAAATTTAATTATTCAGGGGTACAGTAAGTGAAATGTTCCCATTCCTGGCAGCATTATTTTTTATAGGTAGCATGGGATAGAAAAAAAACAAGCATTTGTCATTGCCGAATGTGCGTCGTGTGCACTGGTGTCATGGGGGGCAGGGGATGTTTGAAAATTATTTCAGTGAAGTTGTTCGTAAGGTGGAGTCCCAGAAAACATATGTTGAAAATGTGGGGAAAAAATATTTAAAAATGGCCAAGTTATGCCACTAAGTTGAAAACTCCATTGAAATACATTGACGCTGAAAATCCCACTGGACTACATGGCAGCTCTTACCTCAGTTCGTGGTTGGGCTTTGAAGAGTGAAGGTGTGCCTACAGTCCAAAAAAGATTATGGTGATGGACCTCCGGTGGGTAAATATGGGGTAGGGGGTATGTGGGGTGGTGAATCCTGGGTGGGAGGGTGGGGGATTGGGTAACAGCGTAACGGACAATGGTGGACGGTTTTCTTTTTTACAGGGAAAAAAAATGACGAGGGACAGTTTTCTTTTTTCTCAAGGAGTTTGCTGAACAGATGAGGACACTGGGGGATTGGGCACTCCCCAGTGTCTGTATACTGTTTGGGGGGTTTACACAGTGGACAACAGTGGATAGACAGATGAGGACATGGGGATTGGGTACCTCCAGTGCCTGTATACTGTCTGGGGAGGGGGGTTACATAGCGGACAATGGTGGATGGTTTTCTCTTTTTCAGGATAAAAAACAAGCATTTGTTGATGTCGAACGTTTGATGTATTGGAAGCTGTCTGTCTCTACATCTTGTTTATGCCCTTGAGGTACTTGAATGTGTCTATCATGTTCCCCCGGCTCTCTCCTTTCCTCCAGTAAGTACATATTGAGGTCTTTTTAGTCTCTCCTAATATGTTCTGTGTTGCAAGCCATGTACCATCTTGGTTGCCTTTCTGTGGACTGCCTCCACCCTGTCAACGTCCTTACACATTTGCAGCCTCCAGAATTGCACACAGTACTGTAGGTGGGGCCTCACTAGTGCATTATACAGTGGCGTCACCACCTCACGCCGTCTACTAGTGATACATCTGCCTATACACCCCAGCATGCCACTGGATGTCCTTGCAAGATTTGTGCTTTGCTTTGACACCTTTAGGTCATCAGAACTGATGCCTTCTAGGCCTCTTTCTTCCTTGGTGATCGTCAGCACCTCCTCCCGATCCTGAAACTTTCCCCAGGTTTCCCTTTTCTCAGGTGCACTATTTGCACTTCTTTGCATTGAACCTCAGTTGCCACTCCTCAGACCATTTTTCAACCCTCTCCATATCCCTGCTTATTTTCTCCACCTTTTCTGGAGTATTCACTGTGTTACAGATGTTGGTATTATCTACAGACAGGCAGATAGACCTTTCCTTCTAGCCCTTCTGCAATGTCTGTAATGAAGACACTGAACAGGACTGGTCCCAGGACTGATCCCTGAGGTGCCCCACTGGTCACCCCCCCTCCCAGGATTGGTTCCCATTACCACCACCCTCTGCCTCCAGTCCATCAGCCAGTTTCTAACCCAGTTTATCAGCTCGTGCCCTGTGGCCAGACTACCCACCTTGTTAATCAGACTTCTGTGTTGAACATTGTCAAAGGCTTTGCTGAAATCAAGGTAGGTGATGTCAAACATCCCTCCCTGATTTACTTCTTTAATGAGGCATTAGGGTTTCCAACCCTATCGCCCCACCCCCCCAAACCTGCAGAGACTGACAGGCATTGGGGGTGTCCTTTAGTTGTCAGCTGTAATGCTCATGTGTCTCCACCCCCACCTGATTGACAGTGACAGGTGGTGTTCTTTGGGTCTTTGACCCAATGTTCACCCCTTTCACAATTAAATAAACTGAGATGGGTGCAGTATAGGAGAATGGTGTGAACATTAGGCCAAAGACTCCAAGGCATACCCCAATGCCTGTCATTGACTGCAGGGTGGGGGTGGGGGTGGAATGGTGTGAGCATTATGGTCGACAATCCCAAGGCACACACCCAATGCCTATCAGTCTCTGCGGGCGGGGGGGGCGGAGCATTACGGTTGGAAACCCTAACTCCCCAGGTGTTTATTGGCATTTTTGCTCCAAGTTTTCAACATGGACTTTTTAGGACCCCACCTCATGAACAGTGGCACTATCATTTTGTTACTCAATCCCAAAAGGTGATTTCGTGCAGCGACTACGCAATTCTGTACCACAGGTATGAAAACACATTTTGGCCAGGATGTGAAAACTGACAGCTGTACTGTTCATGAGGAAGTGTATAAAAATGTCAATGTTGAAAATCTGGTGTGAAAATATGAAAAATTGACAAAGTTATGAGCGTGCGTAGAAACTGTGCAATGCACACCAGTAACGCAGTCATGTTTTGGAATATTTTCACCACATTTTCAACATGGACTTTTTTGGACCTCCCCTCATGAACAGTGGCACTGTGATTTTGTTAATCCATCCCAAAATTTGATTTCGCACAGCAACCACGACATTCTGTGCCACAAGTGTGAAAACATATTTTGGGCAGGATGTGAAAAATGACAGCTGTACTGTTAATGAGGAGGTGTGAAAAAATGGCAATGTTTAAAATCTGAAGTGAAAATATTAAAAACTGGTGAAGTTACAAGCATGCGTAGAAACTGTGCAATGCACACTAATTTTTTGGAATTTTTTTACCAAATTTGCAACATGAGATTTTTTGGGACCCCACCTCATGAACAGTTGCACTGTCCTTTTGTTAATTGGTCCCGAAAGATGATTCTGCCCAGCAACCACAAAATCACCTTTTGGGACTGAGAAATGAAATGACAGTGACAGTGTTCATGAGATAGGGTCCCAAGAACCTCATGTTGAAAATTTGGGGCTGAAATTCATAAAAATGGCTAAGATATCAACCTAAGTTGAATCCCCCCATTGAGCCCCATTATACAGCTTACCTTCGATTTCTTCAGTTTGCAGCTCGGCTTTGAAGAGTGCAGACATGTCCCAATCCACAGAAGATGACAGCGCTCGACCTCCAAAGGTAAGTATGGGGTAAGGGTGGGCATGGGGAGGTGGATGCGCAGTGGAGGGTGGGGATGGGAAGAGACAACGAGGACCATTTTCTTTTTTACAGGTTAATAAAAAAGACTGTGAGGACGGTTTTCTTCATTTACAGAGAAAAATTCATTTAGGCACACTGGGGTGGGCTCCCAGTGTGCCACAGCAGTGGGGGGATGCCGACATGGGGATTGGGCACCCCGATGTCAGGAAAGGGTTATAGATGGGTTTTTATTTATTTATTTACTGAAATGTTTCACCAGGAAGGCACGCTGAGCAACAAGTTGCTTGTCTCTCGGTGTAACCTGGGGATAGGGAATAATGGGATAGAATACAGAGAAATGTTACAATGTTGGAATACAATTTGCTTACTTGCATACAATGAGAGCAGGAGGGATTACAGGTGGATAACATTGGCTAACAATGCAACAGTTCAGTGTAGTAGATATGAAGACGCATATAGCAAACAGGCAACAGTTGGTGACACTGGAATACATAACTTGGCAACAGTATGTAGCACTAGATGCTAAGATGACCCAATAGTAATTGGTAGCCATTAGTGTAACATAGACATTCAAGATTTACAGTGACTGGAGTAAAGAGAGGAAGAATGGAAGGAGGGAACGAAAAATTGCAGAGGGCACAATGGAAGAAGGGAAAGGAAATTTACAGAGAAACGCAGACAGAATGTGATTTTCGAGGCAAACAGAGATGACAGGATAGGCTAAAGTGCATATAAGAGGGATATAGGGGTAGGTTATAAGTGCTTAATTGAGTGTAGGGGTAGGCCAGCATTAAGCTATATTAACCAGAAGTGGGGAGGAGGAGAGGTAGAGTGTGGCAGGGTGATGAGAGAGAGGTATTGTAGGTGGGGGGGTATCCAAGGGGAGAGGGGGAAGTTGAAATTCAACAGTGTTATATTGTCCCTATCTAGGCAGGGTGGTGGACAGCCCTACTGGTAGGACACAGGTTATAGGCAATTAGAGGTATTTATATATAGTGATGCAAGAGAGGGGGATGTTGGGGGAGGGATGTTGTGGGAGAAGGTAGCAGAGGTCAACTATAATGGGGGGGTAGTACCCCACCAGTGTGCTGGGTGACCCTGCCTGCACAAGGCATTACATAGATACATAGATACATAGACAGTGTCGGCAGATAAGGGCCTATGGCCCACCCAGTCTGCCCATTTGAGCTTGTAAGTTCAGTTTATGTTTTCCTAGAAGTCTGTTGCCCCTTACCCCTGACCTCCAGAATTCCTTTATGTCTATCCCATGCATTCTTAAATCCCATGATTGTTTCAGCCCCACCACTTCCTCTGGCAGGTGTTCCACTTGTCCACCACCTGTTCTGTGAAGAAATTCTTCCTCATGTTTCCTTTGAATCGTCCTCCTCCAACTTCATCCCATGCCCTCTAGTCCTGGAACATCTTTTTCGCTTAAAAATAGTGTATTCCTGCACCCTGTTCCTCCCTGTGAGATACTTGTATGTCTCTTATCCCCTCTCTCCCTCCTCTCCTCCAGGGAGTACATGTTCAGTTCCTTCAACCTGTCTTCATAGGACTTGTGATACAATCCATGCACCATCTTTGTTGCCCTCCTCTGAACCTTCTCTACCCTTTCTATGTCCTTACGTAGGTATGGTCTCCAGAACTGTACACTGTACTCCAGGTGGGGCCTCACTAGTGTCTTGTATAGCGGAATTATGACCTCCCTTTTCCTGCTGGTGATGCCCCTGCCTATACATCCCAGCAACCTATTTGCTTTACCTGCTGCCTTGTCACACTGTTTCCCTACCTTGAGGTCATCAGAGATGATAACCCCAAGATCCCTTTCCTGCTCAGTGCATGGTATATCCTCACCCCCCAACTGATATATTGTGCCAGGGTTTTGTGCCCCATATGCATTATCTTGCACTTCTTTGCATTGAATTTCAACTGCCAAACCCTGACCATTCTTCAAGTTTCTGCAGGTCCCTTCTCATTCTGTCTACACCTCTGGTGTGTCTACTCTGTTACAGAGCTTTGTGTCATCAGCAATAGTGAAATTCTGCCTTCTAGGTCCTGTGCAATGTCACTGATGAAGATGTTGAATAGGACCGGTCCCAGCACTGATCCCTGTGGTACCCCACTGGTCACTCTTCCCTCTGTGGAGTGACAGCCATTTACCACCACCCTCTGTGTCCTGCCACCCAGCCAGTTACCTACCCACCACACTACTGTCCTGCCCACACCCATATTCTCCAGTTTGTGTAATAGTCTTCTATGTGGCACAGTGTCAAAGGCCTTGCTGAAGTCCAGATAGGCCATGTCCACTGCCCTCCCCTGATCCACCTCTCTAGTCACCCAGTCAAAATTCAATGAGGTTGGTCTGACGCGACCTCCCCTGGTGAAACCATGCTGCCTTGGGTCCTGTAGTCCATTGACAACCAGATGTTCCACCAATCTCTCCTTCAGTAGTGCTTCCATGATCTTCCCCACTACTGAGGTGAGGCTGACTGGTCTGTAGTTCCCTGCTTCCTCTTTGTTCCCGCTTTTGTATAAGGGACTACATCTGCTGTCCTCCAGTCTTTGGGTACCTCCCTGTTTCCAGTGATCGGCTAAACAGAATAGCCAGAGGTTCAGCCACCACCTCTCTTAGTTCTTTAAGGACCCTGGGGTGCACCCCATCTGGCCCCATTGCTTTATCAACTCTTATTACTTCCAGTTCAGAAAAAATCTAGCAGTGACTGAGGGGGTGCAGTAAAAGGAGAAATAGGGGAAAGGGGGTACTCACAGGAGGGAGATAGATTAAGGTTAGAGAAAGAAGGGGGAGGAACACTTTAGGAGGAGGGAGAGTAGGGGACTAGGAGGAGCATGCTTAGAGGGAAAAAGGAGTGGTGGGGAGTAGGCATATGGTAATATGGACTTAGGGAAGATGGCGGGTGTAATTAGGGAGGGTTATGGTAGGCACAGGATGGGGCAAGGAAGTTCTTGAGGGCAAAGTTAATGGAGTAGCAGGAGGATGAGTGGCGAATTTGAGGGGGAAGTGAATTCCAGATTTTTGGGAGGCGATAAAAATAACCCGATTGGCCAATAAGGGTGGAATGGCCTGGAACCACCAGGGTTCATGAGTCGGTAGATCTTAGGGAGTGGGAAGGGGGGTGGTTGAAAAGGCACGGGAGAGATAGGAGGGAAGTTCACCGAGCCAGTGCTTGGAGGTGAATTTTGCACAGTGAGAGAGATGTCAGTTTGTCAGGAAAGGGAATGATAGGGCATGGTAGAGATCAGAATGATGCATGTGGAGGGGGTGTCAAGGGCAAAACAGCAAAAGGAGTTGAATAGGGTATCTAGTCTGGCCAAGGAGGACTTGGGGCAGCATCATAGACTACGTCACAGTAGTCAAAGTTAGGTAGAATCATCTTCAGGACAATCTCATGCCTAGCTGTGGGTGGGATGCAGGCATGGTTCCTGAATAAAGCGCTGAGCTTGGGACTCAATTTTTTTCTGAATGGCATCGATATGACCAGAGAAGTTCAGGTGCTGGTCCAGCCAGACACCTAAGTACCTGAAGGAGGATGTGTCCTCAAGTAAAGTTCCATCAAGGGTGTGGAAGGAGGGTAGCGAGGGAAACCTGGTAATCCTCTGCCTGGTGCTGAAGGTCATGGAGACTTTTTTTTTGGTGTTGAAAGATAGTTGGTTTGCAAACCAATGCTGAATTTTGTTGAAGTTGTGCTGCAAGTTGGATGCAACCTCGGTGGGGCAGAAGCCAGATGCATACAAAACTGTATCATCAGCATACATGAGAATGAAGAGCAGGTGGACGGGAGACCATTTAGAAAATAAAGAACAGTATGGGGCCTAATGCTGATCCCTGGGAGACACCAGTTCTTATCGGGAGGGGTGGGGAAATTGCGTCAGAGATCTTGACTGATTGGGTTCTGCTAGTGAGGCATGCCTTGAACCATCTGTGGCTAAGGGGGATAGCCCAGCGGTTGATAGGGTGTCAAGGAGAAGGGAGTGGGAGACTGTGTCGAAGGCTTTGGCCAAATCAGCAAAAATGTCTGTGGTGATTTGCCCATTGTCCATTTCTGTGAGTATAGAATCAGTGAGCCGAAGAAGCGAGGTGGTGGTGAGTGATTTTTCCTGAAGCCAAATTGATAAGGGGTGAAGAAGGAGGAGTCATTGAGGTAAGCAGTGAGCTGGGAGAGGGCTAAGTGTTCCTGAAGTTTGGCAAGGGTAGGGAGAAGAGAGATGGGGCAGTAGTTGCCAGGAGAGGTGGGGTCTCCACCTTTGTGGAGGAGAAAGACCACTGCATGTTTCCATGGGGAAGGTACTGAGGGGGTTGAGAAAGAGTGGTTTAAGATAATACAGAGTGGGTAGGTGATGGCTGGGGCTGAGAAGGATAGTAGTTTAGGGTTAAGACCATCTGGTGAGGAGCCTTTTGAAGGGTTGATTGCTAGCAGGGCATTTAGGGTGTCATTTGGGGAGACAATAGAGAAGGAGAAGGGGGAATCGGGGGGGTCATTCATAGGCAATAGGAAGGGGGAGAGGGAGAGGAATAGTTTGGGAGGGATTGGAGTAGCTCATCAGCACAAGTGGTGTAATAGGAGTTGAATTCCGTAGCTACTGCAACTTTATCAGCATGAGGGTGGCATTTATCTTAAGTATAGGGGTGGTTGGACAGGATGGGGGTAAAGAGGGCATTGACCACTCTCCAGAACTTGGAAGGGCAGTTGATGTTTGTTGCAAAGGTAGATTTAAAGTATCTGTTTTGGCTAGCCTGGTAGACCAGGTGCAGACATTATGGAGTTTTTGGTAAATAAGAAGGTCATTTGGAACTGGGAGATGTTTCCAGGCCCAATCTCTGGCTCTGTGGGAGGCTAGTAATTCAGGGGTAATTTAGGGGAGGTGATGACCTCTAACCCTTGTTTGTTTTAGGGGTGCAAAGGCAATCCAATTTGCTAGGAAGATGTCTTTAAAATAGATTAGAGCTTTATCAACCGAGGAGGTGCTTGCTAGATGGCACCAGTCTAGGAGGGCGAGGCTATGAAGGAGAGGTTCCAATTCTAGGGATTTATAGGTCTGTATTTATAGGGTTTTATGTGGGGATTTAGGGCTGTTAACGTTTCTGACCAGGAAAACTGGGTTGTGGTCACTCAGAGTATCTGGAAAGATGCCAGAGGTGATGATTCTATGGGGGTGGGAAGTTAGGGCCCAATCAAGGAGGGAGTGGTTTTGGGTCTTGTGATTAGGGCAGGTGGGTTCTGTAATTAGTTGCATGAGGTTGAGGGAACTGATAGCATTTCTTGTGGTAGATGTTGTTGGGGACAACCAATTTAAACTGAGGTCACCAAGGATGTAAAGCTCACCAGATTGAGAGTGGGAAGTAATGGAAATTAGGAGGTCAAGGGAGACAGTGGGCTGGACATTTGGACAGCAATAACTACCGGCTACAAAGATAGGGAGTGAGAAAGGGAAGGATACACTGATGGCTAAGGTGTCATGGGTTGCTGGGTTGGAGCAGAAGACTGGAAAGTATTAGAGGGAGGCAGGGATATACATGGCCACTCCACCACCCCTGCCTGCTCTGTCTAGCCTTTGGATAGAGTAACCAGGGATCGAGACCGAGTGGTCAGGAATCGTGCTCTTTAGCCATGTTCTGTTATAATTAGAATGTTTGGTTTCAGGGCAGCAATCATGGCTTGCAGGAGGTCTATTTTTTGAAGTAGGCTATAAATGTTTAAGTTTAATATCTTGAAACCCTTTATAAGGGCTGTTTAGGTAGGGGTATGGGCAGCAGCGGTTGGGGAGATGGCAGGAGTGAAGGAAGTGGGGCTGAGGTGGATATCCCCCAAGGTGAGTAATAGTAGACCTAGGATGAGGAAGTGTAGCTTTGTGGATTTGGAGTAGTGGGGCTTGGAGGCCGAGTGAGTGAGGCAGAAGGAAGTGGTACAGTAAGGAAGCAGGAGGTGAAGAACAACAAAGAAATTTGGTACCGTTAGTAGCGATGCATGTGGGATGATGAGGGAATGAGACCAGAATACTTTTTTGGGGGGGGCAGGAGTAATAGCATGAATATAAGTTGGGGCCTGGAGACAGGGGGTTTGGATAGATTTAGAGTCATAGGACCCTGGGCTGGCAAAAGTAGGAGGGACGGGTAGGAAGAGGGTAAGAAATAAGGTTAGGGAGAGGAGGTAGCAGGGAGAAGGATTTGAGTGGAGAGGAAACATCCTTAGAGTCAAGGAGCAGTGGGGGGGGTGGACTTTGGTAGGTAGTAGACTACAACAAGGGGGTGTAGCTGAACAAAGTTGCTTTGCTACCGAGGGGAAGGGGCTCGATGTTTAAAATAAAGCTTCCACTGAAGGATGCTTGCTTAAGTATACACCCTCTAGTGCAAAGGTCTGCAACGTGAGGCTCGGGAGCTGCACGTGGCTCTTTGCTGTGTTCATGCAGCTCAGTAGGTCCTTACCCCTCAAAGGTCCAGCATTTATGGTTCTCAGCATCACTGCTACTGTACTCCATAATAAAAGGATCTGGGACACCGAGTGTAGGCTTGTTGGCAATTTATCTATGTAGTGCCACCTTTTAAAGGTCATGTATATGAACATCACATACACATTGATGTGCATGATGCTGCGGCAGTTAAAGGTAATCAAGAATAGTTATATAGGGGAGGTTATTGACTCTGCAGTGCCCCCCATATTTTAAGTCTGTATCAATATTCGCAGCTGTGTTGTAGATCTTGGCCAGTACGAGGCGAGCCAGCAAACTTTTAAAAGCTTGCTGAAGAACTGCTTGATGGCATAGTGGTAAGGATTACTGTTCACCAATTTGGTAACCTAGGTTGGTACTAAAACATAGCACATTAAGTAGTAATGTCCATAAGAATCCAGTTTGGATGCTTCCTGTCCTGGCTCTACACATGTGCTTCCCTGGTAGCCCAAGAGGAGGGATCATGTTGGCAGGGATGTGCAGTGCTGGACATGTTGCCAAATGTCAGCAGGGCTTGTGATGCCTATAATTTGATGCAGAGGTACTAGACATCAAGTTAGGTGTGTTTATGTAAACAAGCTAGGCTTGTGGATGGCCATGCCCAGTCACACTTGCCCAAGACATTTGTGCCCCAAGTGGGAGGGAGAGAGTTGAGACAAAGGTAGGAAAATGTAATAGGATTGGCCAGCAAGATGAAGTCTTACCATCTATCACACAGGATTGTCCAGCCCATTATTTTATTATTCTTCCTTGTCCCTTAACAAATGCTGAACATTCTATATGTTTTGTTGCATTATCCCCATATCAGTTGGGATCTAGCCCCACATCAGTTGTCTCAATGAGTGTGAGGAGTGAGGTGGAGGGGGACAAACACAGTTACTTCAGGATGATGTGCAGTGGCTGGAATGTGAGGAAGACAGTGGTTCCTTGGGTGGGATAGGAGGTTGTCAAGATGGAAGGAGGACTGAGTCAAGACGTGGGTCATAAAACTGCAAGAAACAGTGTTTTTTTTTTTAGTTGTTCTTGTATTCTAAACATGGCACTGGTACCAGTGAATCAGCTATACAGCTTATGATAAAAATGTCACATCCAACAAAGAAGAGAGAAATAGTACATGAGTGAAATATTTCTAGAAGACTTAAGTGATTTTGGTTTCATCAACAGAGATGGGCATATGTTCCATGTGATGTGCAGGGAAAGTCTTTACAAGAAATAAGAAGTTAAACTGCAAGGGCATGTCAAAATAAAACATTTTACAAATGCCATAAAATATGAAAGAGAGGCTTGCAAGAAACACATTTCTACACTTAAAAATAAACTAGGCCAAGAGAAGATTGCTTAAACTTCACGGCATGCATCTGTTCAGCTTCCACAGAGCCCTGCAGTTGCTTTGTACAGGCAACAGTTCTGTAGATGGAGAGGTTACGAAGGATGCAGTCTTCAAAATGGGCCTGCACTTGTCTGTAGATCTCAAGGAACACAGCAGAATTTTACTGTATGCTAGATTCGGCACAGGCTTTTCTTGAACGCAAGACCATGCAAAGAAAATTTTGTGGAATATGGATTCTTATCCGTGTTTATAGTATGAGGTTAACTTGCTATGTCTCTCTTGTGCTTGATGAACCGATAGTTAACAAATGTATTATACAACACAGCTGGCACTTGTAGTCCATTCCACTGTTTGAAGGTATTAGGAATTAAGGATGAGTTACTAACTAGTTACCCTTGTGGCAACAGGATCAGTGTTAAAGTTTTTCAGTTTTCTCAGAGAGGGTTTGGAGAATGAGAAGCTATCCACGGATACACTTGGTTAATGTCTGACAGACTGTGCATCTACTGTAGCATGATAGTCCATACCAAGTGAGACAGAAGCTTGAACCTCTCAGAGCAACCTGGTGGTACATTGTGCTTTGTAAACTGGCATATCCTGCAAGCTGAAATGTTTGCACTTTTACATAGGATGATAAATGCATTACTGTTGTTGAAAACAATTGATAAGTTACACTTTTTAGTGGTTTGCTTTGAGTAGTCTTCCAATTGAATAACATTTGTTTTACTCAAATACACTTGGAGATAATGTTAGGTAAAATTAAGCATTACAAAAGACACCTGCTGTGCATGCACTCATAAGGCTCTCTGGTGACTAGATCTGTCATGGCAGGTGGACATGTGGCTCCCGGACCTGAAAAGGTTGCAGACCCCTGCTCTAGTGGAAGAGCTGTATAACCTGCTGATGGGGAAGCAGGTACTAATGAAGAGGTAAAGAAATCCTGGTATTGTGGATCTAGGTATTATCCCTTTACGTTTTTTTTATTTAGTCTTTTTATTTAATTTATAAATGCAACAATTTTACAGGCAGCAATACATCATTTATTAATACCAGTTGATAACATCACAATACATTGCATGTATACTTGTAGCAGTCATATTAGGGGAAAATAAATTAACATCTTATTACTTCAGTATCCAGAGAATCATAATTATTCATTTTAAGTTCAGTTTGTGATCCATTCAAATCAAATTAGGCATATCACGGTGAGCCTTCCCCTATCCCTCCCAGATTTTATTCCCATTAAAATTCAAGGAGCATCACAGATCATATCCCAAGTATCTTTTCAGTGCAAAGGAGGAGCAAAATTACATGTTCAGTACATAGCTTAAGGTTCAAAATCATCTTAATGATTTAGTTGGTATGATATCCACTTTTGCCATTGTACATCAACTTTTTGAACTTTGCCCATCATCTTGGCAGAGAGTCGCTCAAGGGCATATATCTCCCTGGACAAAACTATCCAGGCTTTTTTAGTGGGTATTTTATTTGTAAACCACAGTCTAGTGATAATTTTGTGGGCTGCTGTTATAAATTTTAAAATTAGTTTCAGCAAGCTTTGTTAATTCGCAGACCTTTTGGTTTAATAAAAGTCAGTATAAATGTGAGAGTGAGTAAATCAGTGGTGTCATAAATTGCACTCAGCTCCTCGAGGATCTCCTTTCAAAACTTGGATAGCTTAGGACATGACCAAAGGACATGGCTCTGATTTACTCTATCATCCGCACATTCTATCCAACACTGTCCCTCCCCTAATTCTCCCATACTAGCCAGCAAGGCTGGTGTGCGGAAGAAATGAGAATGGAGTTTCCACACGTATTCACGCCAGTATGTTGAGAAAAACATTTTTATATTTGGTAAAGCAGAGTCATTCCAGTCCTGCTCACTGATTGATACCTGTAGTTCTTGTTCCCATCTAAAACGTATTATCCCTTTATGTGCTTTGCTGTAGCTCTTAGGTGCTTCCCCTTCAAGAGGGAAAGTGAAGTGTAACCAAGTAGGATGTGGGTGGGTCTCTCAGCTCTGGTAGTGTATTTAACAAGCTCTGGCAGAGCCACTATGACTGTGAATGCATTAACTAGATAAGGATGTTTCATGGGCTTAAACATAAACATTTATTTAATTATTTAAAAATATCAGATTTACAAACCTTTGAGTCAGAGACTCATTTACACAGACATCATATCAAGAAGACCAAAGCAGTTCAAACAATATACAATAGCTAAAGCAAACAGACATCAGGAGTCAAAGAGAAGCACAGAGTGTTCACATGAAGGCTGTTGCATACACTAACTGAATCAAAGTACAGTACATTAAGAAAAGGCATATTTGAGCAGAGGCAAAGCTGAGTGCTTCTACCACCCCAGGAGTGATGTTATTACACGATAACACACACCCTGGAGTGCCTTATTGCAATTATACAATGGCTTGTTGTTATATACAGAATAAAAAATACATTTTAAAGGATGTTTTTGTTAGTGTGGAAAAATATTTCTTAAGAGAAAATGCAAGGAATGATCCAAATCCAAAGCTACGGTGATTTTATTGTGTAATAACATCAGTGTTTCAATGGGTCAGCAGCCAACCGGCTTCTTACATTTTTCCTTGCCATTGTATAATTAAAAATAATGCCACCATCTGTATTACAGTTACCTATATGTTTTGCAATTTATTTTATGCACTGTTATAGCAATCAACTCAACAGAACCAGGACATCATATACATGAAGGTTCTGTACCCTAACTGAAAACACTGCTGAGACAACTATATGTTGTGACAACATGGAAGATAAACACAATGTTGAGAAAAGTTTTTGAAGACATTTGATGTGTTTAATTGTTTTTTTTAAGAGACTGATATACAGTTCACAAACAAAATTCATATAATATAAAAGTGCATATGCCCAAATGCCACATTTCATTACAAGCTGTTCTCTTGAAGGAAGATATTACTATATAAGGCCTAAAAATGAGCATCAGGTAAATGTAAACTGGGGTAGGTGTGTTATTGAGGGTGTTGCATAGTTTATCTTTTATTGCTGCTCCACCGGATCAGCAATATTTGCTCAAGTTGTGCCCAGTCCAGATTTTCCAGCTCTGGCCTGGGTCTGGTGATCTGAGTTTTACCCATACCCCACTGCATGTGGCTTAGTGATATACTGTACAGATGGCTACAAAGTCTAACCCATTGAAGGCTGAAATTTTAGAAAATCATTATGTTTAAAATACCAGGACTCATTCTCCCCCCCACAATTAATCCTCTACTAAAGTCATGCTTAAATACTGGTGCTTCTACATCCATATCACTAAGCTTTTAATGCCAACATGCCACTTCTGCTGTTATGAGCTCCCCCATCCATGAAGTCCCATTCCACTTGTGGTAACCCCAACCCCCAAAACCAGGTAATTTTCCAGGGAGCAGCTCTTAACACCATATTTTATTAATTTATTTAGTTTTTGTTGACCGGGTAAGTGCACCAGACAAATCCTGCCTAGTTTCAGGCACAACCCGGGGGAGTGGGATACAGATGAATGCCAACTGACCTTAAACCAGATTAAGCTGGTTATCAACTACATTACTGCTAAACTCCTTATTTGTAAAAATTTTGTTGAGAAAGTTTTGTTGTAATATATGCAGAAAGTTCTGACTGCTAGAAGATAATGAATTAACTTTCTGTGGATCTAGTATAAAGGCAGATTCTTCCCACTAACCTAATATTATCCATTTGAGTGCTTGACTGGGCATCCAGGTACCTACCCCACCTATGGTATTCCTGGTTAGGAATGTAGTAGGCTGAAATGGGTGGGGTGGGTTCTACCTGTTTTTAAATCATGAGAGGATGAAGTGCTGATTAGGGCAGCAATTTGCAATCCTTATAAGGTTAAGCAGAAGAGGTGGCCATAGACACTCAGGAAAACCTCATTTTGGAGGCTAAATGTCTCCCTGCTACAAGATAAGGATATTCAAAAGCAAATAAAGGACCATCTAAAATAGGCAATCATAGATAATAATATACAAGACACAAATCCAGGGGGTTTTATGGGACACAATAAAAGCCATGGTAAGGGGGAAAATAATAAAAATAGCCTCAAGACGGAAGAGGGAATGACTACACAAACAAAATGAACTAGAAATTAAAATAAAAGACCTAGAAGCACTAGACAGACATTGGGGAATACAACTGGGAAAACTAAAGAAAGAATCAAATCAAAAATTCTTGATTATAAGGTAGAATAAAATCTCAGATACTTAAGACAGATATTATGAAGGGGGCCCAAGGGCCTTGAGATTAGTTCCAGGAAGTGTTTTAACTCATTCTACTTCTAATAACTTTCTATTTATTATTTATTTATTGAAAAGTTTCAACAGGTAAGGTACACTGAACAACAAGTTGCTCATCTTCCGGTATGACCTGGGGGAGCGGGTAGTGGGAGTTACATAGTAATTATAAAATACATGCAGTAGCACAAAGCAGTTGAACAAAAAAGTAATATAGGCATGGATTACAAGCACAACAAGGCATGGGATACAAGAGTACACACAATATCACAGAAGCAGTTTTCACAAGGGCATGATAAAGCATGTCTTAACAAGCATAAAGGCATGTATATTTACAAGGTAGGCAAGGATTCAGCCTAATTCAAAAACCTAGAGGTTAAGACAGAATAGTGGCTGAGGTATGATGTCTGTACTACCCATTGGTAATCTGACACAGAATGACACCCAGAAGATAATGAATTAACTTTCTGTGGTCTCAATTAAGTCCTCAAGATAGATGAAAAATAGTACTATAAAGCTTCCTATTCATACATAGGCACAGAAACTGGAATAACAGATTCCAAGGAGTATAAGCTCACAAGGAATGTTAGAAAAAACCCTCCCCATTCATTCACAGGTGTCAATGAATGTATTTGTTAACCATGCTGGTTGATTTATCTGTAATGACAATTAAAAATGTATTTCTAAATGCAGTACTAACTCCAATGCTTTCAAGATTTAGAAACTACTAAAAAGACAAAATATGTGTATGTATATATATATATATACATACAGTAGATAGATAGATAGAATATGGTAAACAAATATTGTTAATTCCAAAAGCTGAACTTTGTTTTTAGTATATAAATATTTAAGAAATACCTGAAAGTGGAATTCTTTCCTTTTGAGACACCAGGTGACTCAGATAA
This sequence comes from Neoceratodus forsteri, assembly GCA_016271365.2. Taxonomy (NCBI): domain Eukaryota; kingdom Metazoa; phylum Chordata; order Ceratodontiformes; family Ceratodontidae; genus Neoceratodus; species Neoceratodus forsteri. The sequence goes on from CM057449.1 coordinate 1,562,893,281, forward strand.
TCATTTGTTCCAAGGGTTTTTAAGTCAGTTTGAAGGCATCAAGTATTATCTGTTCTCCTAGTCCTTAACAAAATGCAGGAACTCCACAGAGTTGTTCTGTTCCTTGGCCAGCTACCAAACTAGTGACTCTTCTTTCAGCATTATAGATCCACCTCATTCCCCTCCCACATGAATAAAAAAAAAGGTGGGCTGGATCTTTAGGTGCTTCTTGGTGGAGGTGGGTTGGACCTTACTTCCACCCAAAAAACAATGCTGCCTCCCATTACTCAGGTTCCAGTTCTTGTACCACCCATTTAAGAAAGAAAATAGTACTCTGCAACCATTGACTAACATGAAAGCATATTTATTTGAGGGCAGAAAACATTTCTTGGAGGAGGGTAAGGCGGAGGAGACTATTTACACCTTCAATCAGTTCCACAGACAGGAAACATTACATCAATCCTTTTGTACATGCAATACTCCTGTTGGCTCTGCCCACAGTCGTAATAAAGGAAGGAGGTGGGAGAGGGCAGGTGGGCCAAAACAAATCACTAAGAAACCAGTTCAGGTCAGGCAAATATTGAAAACAGTGCAGTGAAGGACTAATCAGTTCAGCAAGAGATTCAGGTCAGTCTGTGCAGCCCTTAGGACTGAGCAGCTGAACAGAAAAACAATCAAGTTGCAGATCTGCACTGTACAGCTCACAGAAGTGTGCAACTGAATGAACTGGGAAGCAAAACCATCAGGACTTCACTACACAGCTGCTAAAGAAGAAAAGTAAAAGGTCAGTGTTTCTCTACAGTCTTATGCCCTAGTCCAATGATTTCAGCACTGGCTGTAGCATTGGGCAGGAAGTCAATGTTAGCACTCCAAGGCCGTCTGGAACCATTCAGGTCCCACAGCTATGGGTGACAGGTATTCAATTAGAAAAGGGAGGAAGGCTTCAAAATCCCTTTCCCTTGTCCTGGGTCAGGGACCAGCGACCAGCCATTTGGGTGGGTGGGGGCACATCCTGACACTGGGAGTGAGTATCCTGGTGTCGGAAGGGAAAGGAAATTATTTAACCAGGATATTTGTCCAAATAGGATGCTGTCTCTCTCTTTTTACAGGTCAAATGGGGAAAAAATGGGTCAGCTTTAAAAAGGTGCCGTAACCTCAATCGTTTACTTTTACTAGGATGAGGCAAATGCCGTCTTGTGCTGCATTTTGCTTATGAACTTAATCATACAATTTGATGACAGCTCTTAGATAATGTCAGGGATCAGGGGCTTTTATTTGGAAGTGCACCTCCTGGGATACTGTCAGAATTGTAATATAGGTGTAATCCACATTCTACAACAGGTCTCAGCTGATGACAGAGAACGGCGATTATGCTAATATTAAAGGAAGAGCTGCGACACTGTTGGTTTGGCTCTGCCTTTGAAATCTTTGTTGACTCCGCCCCAAAACCAGAAAGTGTGTCATAAACAACTTGCCTACTGATTTGCCTACCACAGACCTGCCCCTTCAACAGAGCTCTCCAGTGGACGCACCTCCTCACACCCCTCTATAGCAGCTCTCATATCAAAAAGTTCATCTGCGCTTGTGCACATGACAAACTTAAAAAGGGAAAAAAGAAAATTTAGTATGTATAGTGAAGAAGAGATTGGCCAGGATATTCAAAGGCCGTGGGATGTGTGACGCATCTAGATGAGCTGCCCAAAGAAATGGGCCAGCACAAAACACAGATATATTCAAACAAGATTCACAACCCCAACAGATCACACAACCTGTCTGAATATAGCCACTGGTGTGGGTGGTGCAAATGGTGGCAGCTGTCGATGCAACAGTGCATCCCAGGGGATGGGCTCAATACTGGGAATGGGAATTCACGACGCATCCCCAGATATGCCAGTCCCAAATTCCTGCTATTCAGCCAGAATATGCAAATGGAGCCATCAGGCATGCAAGGCACAAACGGGCCATTTGCATGTCCATTATGTCTCCATTTGCAAGCATTAACATGGCTGCACCCGGCATGTTGTGCCGGGCCGGCCTGCCCCCCCCAGCCCTGGTCCCTGATGCCTTGCGACGGGATCCTGGCTCAGGTATGGTGAGGGGGGGAGACCACCACTATGGGATGCTTCAGTGTTACTTGTCACATCGAACGGTGATCGGGCTGGGAGAGGGGTACCACTACACTATGGAAACGATGTGGGCTATCTGCATGGGACCAATGGGGATTTGGCTGGGGGGGCATACATCCCACAGTGTGTCATGGGACTGAGGGATCTTGACACCTAGCATGGGGATCACTGAGGAACACTGACCCTTGTGCTGGGGACACATCCTACCTATGGTGCTGCAGGCTCAGGACACTGTGGACACCATTGCATTACAGTGTCTGGTGTTCCATGCAGTACGTACCATCAGCTCTACTATTCATTTCTGATTCACAGTCTGCCATTACAGCACATTCCCTGTGTGTGCAGTACATTTTCCTTAATGGCAGACCAAGGGATGGGTATTTTTGTGGGTTACTGTGAGCGATGTCCCTCCTCATGTGGGATGCTTGAGTGGTATGCTGGGGGGGGGGGTGTTCCACTAGGCTACCAGGGCTGGCAGGCTGCTGTGCCACTGTGTGTGGTTGGCTAGAAGTTAGTCATGTTTTTCCATGCCTAAATTTGTGCCGCTCATCTCCTGCACTTGGGTGGCCCATCTGCCCTGAATATCCCATTGTGTGGGATATTCACGAGCATGCCCCCTCAACTTGGGCCACGTACATTAACTTTGGGCTGCTGCCCATCTCGATTTGGGTAGCCCATCTCCCTCCTTTGAATATGGGAGTATGGAGCATCTTTTGAAATGAGTGGCTCATCTCCACTTGTTCCAAAGATGCTCCGCTCATCTCTTTTGAAAATGTAGTTCATTGTGTTTAGTTAGAAAAGGGAAGAACACCACTACTGTAGTACCTGGCAGGTGACCATGGGAATGGGTAGTAGGTTGCCTAGTTAGCCCTTGTATAAGAGGATTAGGACTGTAGTAAATGGAGTGGGAGTAAATTCACTGCTCCGGCGGTGCTATTGGTTTCATGCGCTGACTTCGGGAAGGAGAGAGAGAGTGTGCGCATATCTCCCCTCTCGTGGGTCATGGTACGGCCTGGTCAGGCATTCACCAGGAGGTGAACATTGTGTGTGAGGGGAAAGTGTAAGCACCCTCTGGGTGCTTACTAGTTAAATCTCTGGTTGCTAGGGTGTAGCTAGGCAGAGAGAGAGAGTGTGGTGCCACTTAGTCTGGGATGAGATGCTACCTGCTTACTGTAAGTGGGGCCCCTCCCAAAATGGTATAAATAAAGGGGACTTTGGTGCCAAGGGAGGATCAGAGGGAGAAAGTCGGGGAGAGAAGAGCTGGGGGGGGTCAGGCCACAAGTTCGGCCAAAGGGCTGTGGCAGAGCTGGGGTGGTCCGCTAACCACCCCGGCCCTCCAGCCTTGAAGACCCGCGATGTGAGAGTGACTGTTCGGTAGAGTAAAAGGGGAGAAATGGAGAAAATCTGATGGGACTGTTGGTGCATTTGGAAGCTGAAGCCTGGGGAGAAGAGACGAAAATGGATGCCCACTGAGTGAACTTCGGCACCTTGGTGGGGTAGGCACTTATAGGGCCTAAAGACCCAAAAGAAAGAATGATTGCCAGTGGGTAGTTCAGCTGTTGGGTCAGGATGGTTTACTGTGGGCGGGCCTGCTATGGCAAGTAGGGCCTGGGGTGTGGCTTGGAAGTGGCAGCCTTGCTGTTGAGGGCATAACGGTGGCAGTGTTACCCCTATTCCCCAGGTTTTGAGGTTGCTGCAAGGTTGGGACCCATGGTTTGAGCTGCTTATGGAGGTGGGGAAAGTCCATTTGGAGGAGTGATGTTTGGGACCCCAGCGGGGTGGCAGTCCATTGGGTGATCTGGTGTGGCACTGGCAGAGGTCCTCCTGATGAGTCAGTTCAGAGGCTGGAATTGTTGCATGAGAGGAGCGCGCTGGTTAGGACCAGGTCTGGGGCACCCACAACCTTAGAATAAGACCCAGCCACCAGCCGTGACATTAGCGATTGGATGTCTGAAAGGGTTCTGGTAGTTCAGTTCTTGCTATGAGAACATCCACTGAAAAGTATGAAATTAAGATCCGGAAGGGAAAGAAAAGTATGCTCCATAAGACATAGACCCTGGGTGTAGAAGGTATAAGGTCAGGCTGCGGAAATGCATTAAAGAGAGTGTAAATGTTCGGGACAGTGGAAACGTCTTGTGCTGTCATAAGCCAGAGTGAAGGTATAGTAATAGAATAGCCTGAAAAGAGAGTAAAGGGAAAGGAATGTAATTGCTGCAGAGAGAAAGAGAAAGTACTGAGACATGAGTTGCTGAATTGTTTCAGAGTTAAGCTACCTCACTTAGGGGCCTTTTCGGCTGCAGAAAATGCTGCCAGAAATTCTAGCCTTTTCGATGGAAGGGAGATCAGCATGAAATAAATAGTCTGTTAGCACAAGAGACTGTTGCAGTAGATGTCCCAGCTGTGTCTGACAAAAGTAACCCACTGTTTAATACCCCTTGCTCCATGGAGTAGCCGTCACTGTTTTTTCCAAGTTTAATTAAATTTTTTGCAATGTGATTCCGGAGTAGACAATGAACTTACTCAAAAGGACTGTGCATGCCTGTCTTCCTAATGAACATTGCCCTACAGGTGAGGAGATCAGTAAGAATGAAGCCTGCTTCCCTAAGTTTTGTGACTCCTGGGGCCCGATTCCAGAAGCTGTTATGGCGGATGCAAGGTGCTTGTGACAAAGAGCAATGTTGCAAGTCGCACCTCGCATCCCCTGTTGCAGCATTCCCCATTCCAGAATGTGGACTGTGCCAAACGTGGACTCTGCTACACCAAACGGGCACTATGTCACCCTTGCAACCTGCATCCGGGTATGGCAGGTGAAAAGGGGGCTTGCACCATAGTGGGGCTCACTATTCCGATTCCAAGAGCCCTGCCATGGATGTCGCAAGGGGCTCCACTTAGACCTGTCAGGAGATGGTCTAAGCCCCTTGCAATTGACTGGCACACCATAAAGTGAGGGCTACAAGTGGGATCCACGGACAGGAGGGGCACAGAGAGGCATAGGAAGGGTTGGGGTGGCAGCCGGGATGTACAAGATTGCTGTGGCACCCAGGGGGTGCAAATGCCCCCGATTCAATATATCATGGCCATTAGCACCCTGCCGGGTGCCACAGCAATATCCGACTGCCCTGATGACACACGATCCTCCTGATGACCCCACCAGATCCCACATGCCCACGGGGGACTTGTGTCCCCCCACACCATCGCCACCAATGCTGGTCATGCCTCGCTGCACTGGTGTAATGGGTACCACAGCCTTGCAGCATGTGCTGCTGGTGTGCCATTGGTCGGGTGCAGTCCCACACTTGCGGCAATCACGGGGCGTTTGGTGCAGGAACCCTGCTTTCTTTCAGAATATAGCACAGGGTTTCTGGCATACCCAGCTCTGCAGTAGCCCTTGGAGTGGTGCAACTTGCAAATTTGGTGAAAAAATTCCCCAAAATTACTGTGTTACGAGGGTGCATTGCGCAGTTTCCACGCACACTTGTAACTCTGAGAATTTGCAAAATTTTCACTCAAGATTTTCAGCATCTTCAAGTTTGCACACTTCCTTATGAACAGTACAGCTGTCATTTTTCAGATCCTACCCGAAATGTGCTTTGGCACATCTGGCGCACAGTGGCATGGTCGCTGTGGGAAATCAATGTTCGGGACAGATTAAGAAAATGATAGTGACACTGTTCATGAGCAGAGGTCACAAAATGCCTATGTTGAAAATTTTGGTGAAATTATTCCACTAAATGACTGTCTTATGAGCGTGCTTTGTGCAGTTTCCATGTACTATCGTACGTCCGAGCATTTTTAATATTTTCACTCCAGATTTTCAACTTTGCCATCTCTTCATATCTCCCTATGAACGGTACAGCTGTCATTTTTTACATCCTGCCTAAACTGTGTTTTGGCACATCTGGTGCAGAATGGCATGGTTGCTGTAGGAAATCAATGTTCAGGACAGATTAACAAAATCACAGTGCCACTGTTCATGAGCAGAGGACCCAAATGCTTTCATGAGGTGGGGGTCACAAAAAGGCTATGTTGAAAATTTGTAGTGCAAGTACCAACAAACACCTGGAGAGTTAGGGTTTCTAACCATAATGTCCCACCCTGTACAGACTGACAGGCGTCAGGGGTGTGCCTTTGGATTGCCGGCTGTAATGCTCATACCATCCCACCCCCACCCCCATCCCCACCCTGAAGCCAGTGACGGGCATCAAGGTGTGCCTTGGACTCTCTGGCCCCAGAGTTCACCCCATTCTCCTATATTACACCCATTTCAGTGTATGTCCTTATGAAATGGGTGACTGTAAAGCTGAACACCCCAAGGCACACCTCAACACTTGTTAGTGCCTGCAGAATAGGGTGAGGTGAAATGCCGTGAGCATTATGGGTGATGACCCAAAGGCACACCCCAATGCCTGTCCATCTCTGCAAGGTGGAGGTGGGATTGGCGTGAGTTCAATACTTCACTGTCATTCCCATTCTGCATCTGTCTAACTCCTGCATGTCCAATGCTACTATCAGCAAGCAAACATTTGGCATTACCAAATGCTTGTTTAACTCCTTACAGTCTATATTTAACTGCTTAGAAGCTTGTTTTTTGACTTTTAGATTGAAGTTGAGAGTTATTACTAGCTGAGAGTGAATGTAAATGTTTTGTATAATAGTTTATAGAATGTAGTAATTGGGTGTACTTTGTATTTTGATGTTTTTTACCTATCTGTTTGTGGGAGGCAGTATAGCGCAGTGGTTTGAGGCTCTGAGCTGCAAACCTAGAGACCTGGGTTTGAGTCCCACAGCCTGCCACTTGCATACAGTGTGACTCTGAGCAAGTCACTTAACTTTCTTGTGCTCCCAGGTTACACCTGGAAACAAGCTTTGACTTAGTGTGCATCTCCTAGTTAAACCATGTCCCCTTCCTTCCTCCCCCCTTGTATATTTTTGTTATATACTGGTTGCCCTTGAAAATGGGTCTTTGGCCCATGGTCTTAATAGTTTAAACAAATAAACAATAAGTGCAATAAGACATTCTGGATCAGTGATTGTCATGAGATAAACACCCTCTCAGGTGATGAAGCAGCTTGAACCTCACAGCATACCTGGTCGGGTGTTTATTCCATGGCAAATACTTCCCCATCATGTCTTATTGCATACTTATTTCCCAACAGAATGTCATTCCACCCCGCTCACTCACCCACCCCTATATCCTCCCCTTTCCTTTCTCCCTCTCCCCTATGGATACTGAATGTTGGAGGTAATCCCCATGCCTGACCATGATCTAGCCACTGTTTCAGGAAATTAGTCATGGAACTGCAGATACTGGCGTGCTCCACTGGGACATGGGTGTCCTTTCTCAAGGATTCATCTCAACACACCCCTTTTTCAACTGCATAAAAAGTTGCCCTCCACTCCCTTTCAGGTCACTAAGAGGACTGATTTGACGGGGTATCAAATGACTGGATGGGATTCTGAGAATGCTCGGGACAAATGGTGTAACTGAACGGGGCCTTTTGGTTTATCAGTTTGGCAGCTTTAGATTTTGTTTCCACAAAACAACTAATGGGATGATCACAGGTTAGTGTTTCTGGTTCTATGTTAATGTTCTGTTTGTCATCTAGTTTTTCAGGAAAAGGTTTGCTAAGAAATGACTAGTAAGTTCTCCAGAAAAAGAGACTATTCTATTTCAGATACCTCACAGCCACTTCCTAAGCAACATCCCCTTCAGTGTATGACACTGTCACTCAACTCATGGTGGATACTGACATCATTAGGGTAGCACTTTGGAATGCTCAGGGTATCAGTCACTCCATCAAGAGGAAGAAGAGTCTTTAATACATGAAAGGCTGAGTGCTGTGATGTGGCCCTCTTGCAAGAAATTTAGAATATAGAGTAAGCAGTAGGTAATCCCTTTCTTGGAAAAAAAAGTTACCTGCAAACAGAGTAGTGAGGATTTGTACATATTTTATAAGTATAAACTAGATATAGCGCAGAACATTTTCAAGGAGGTCCTGGGCAAAAGCAAACAGTCCCACCCAGGTTGACAAAACTGTTCTGTAAAAATAATAATCCACAGAAAGTAATGTATCTACAATGCAAATAATTATCTACAATGCAAATAATATCAAAACTATCATTTGATATTGCTATGCAGTGATGAACACTAAAGAAATTACACATCAAGAGATATTGTTTACAGCTAACGGCTACAGCTCTCCATAGAATAAGCCTCAGTCAGGTCTTTAAAAACACCAACACTTAAATCCTTTCTCACCTTTAATGCACTTTTTAATTTATTCTAAAGCGTGGGTGCATTACAGACAAATGTCATTTAAACTGGGAGTGGTACAGTATCTTAGAGTTTCAAAAAAGAGGAGGAAGATGTTCTAAGAGCATTTGCAGAATCCACTTTCGTAAATAGATTTGTGATTTAAGGTATGGGGCAGATCACCTTTTACGGCTTTGTAGATCTAGAGTTATAGGTTCTTTAGCATTCCGCTGGCCAAAGAGGTCCAATTCAGGGTAGCATATAGGGATCACTGGTTCAGTGATACAGCACATACAGTCTCAATAGATGAAAATGGATGTTATGTGTGTAAATAAAGTCACCATGAGCCAGCTATGGTAAGAAAGTGACCTGCACTAGTTGCCTCCTGGCTACATAGGAAAAACAATGTTTTTGCCTGTAAAAAACATCCAACCTCATACTGAGTTTTTTAGTTTGTTGATGTGTTTGGAGAAGGACAATTTATTGTCAGTCCATAGGTCAAGGTGTTTGAGCATACCACCACCAATATTTTACCCGAGAATGTAGTGATAGTGGATTAAGATGGACTGCAGGATTCCACACCTCTTTTTCTCTGAGTGAACTGTATTGTTTTTATTTTGGAGGTGTAAAGGAGCAGCCTGATTTTTTATCAAGTTTCCTGAAGGATGGTAAAGGTAGATTGTAGTTTGCGGTTTAGTTGGTAGACAGTCAGGCGTTTTAAATACAGGAAGGTATCATCCACGTAGAAATGTAGCTTAGCATCTGTAGGGCCATCCCCAAGATCATTTACATACAACACAAAGAGCAAGGGGCCTAGGATAAAGAAGGGAGGTATGTAAGTGTAATCTCCCATAGTGTGGGGGCTTACCACCCACCTGGGAGCCCAGCAAGATTGCCTCTGAGTTTTTCACTCTCTGGCTCCCAAATACATGGACTCTTTAGTGGGGGACGAGGATAACTGAGAAGAAGCGTGGAGCTGGATTTTTTTAGTGTCTCCTGGTCATGAAAGCAGCTACTGCCGCACCTCAAAAGGCTGTCTGATGCCACTAACAGATGAATGTGACTGACACTCTGCACTGGAAAATCTATGGTGTAGGTCCTGACTGGACCAGGCATCAAGCGGGATCATGCACACTAGGCAGGGGGCACCAATAAATATTTTAGGGCAGCAGCCCTGTAAATATTAAGACTTTTGGGGACAGTGCCCACTACAGTCAAAAGCGCCATCGTCTTAGTGCACCCTAACATCACTACTGCAGCAAGCAGGGATCAGACATTGTATGCCAGCCAATCAGGCTGCTAAGCCTGCAAGGGGAGCCAACAAGGGCCCCTTGGACAGAAGAGGACTGCAGGAATCCTGGCAATAAATTTGGGCCAATTATCATTTGTGTGATGGACTTCCAGGCTTCCACTGGAGTGACTGACAACACAGTGGACCAGTGGAGAGCAGAAAGCTAGAATTCCCCAGTGAACAGCAGGGGCTGTTCCCACATCCATTGCGACTGTGTGAATCTGCAATGAGACTAAAACGAATCAGTAGCAACTGAGCCCACTCATCCTGAAGTGTTTGTAGATTAAAAATATTTTATTCTGTTCATATAAAGTATTGCAGAACATACAGTATGCTTTCATTCATCATACGTTTTGGAATAACATCCTTCATGAGAGCACACTTGTACCTCTAAAAAATATAATAACAAATATCCCCTATTACAAAAAGACTTCAATAAAATTTTGAATTCAACACATTTTAGTTTAACACAATGTTGTTTTCTCACCCCAAATAATTCAGCTTGTCTTGCTTCTCTAGGCTTTTAAACAATTCTTTTTTGAACAGATAGTCCTATAAGATGTGCAAACAAACTCATCACTATAAAACACATTCCTGTTCTTGATCTAACACCACGTAATAATGCCGCAGAATACTGCTTTCAGCCTCAATTCATTTATCTGCCTTATTCATAAGTGAAAAGAAAGTTAATTCTAAATTACTGGTTCTTATATTTCCATAAACATAACCTAAACATTGTATCTAAAAAGATTTATAGAAACATTATTTTAATTCTTAGTATACTTGGCTTCTTTTTCACCAATTCACCGTAGAGCCTACAGTGAATTGGTGAAAAAGAAGCCAGGTATACTAAGAAGTAAATAATTAAGAAGTAAATAATTTTTCTATAAATAATCTTTTTAGATACCATGTATCAGAAATAGAATGAAAATGAGAGTAGTAGTACACCTGCTACAGAAAAGGAGTTATTGGCATGCTAGCCTAGCATGAAAGTGGAAGCTGAAGACTGCAGCTTAATAAATAGACTTTTGCTATGTTGCAGCTTGAGATCATGACTGAAACTACCTAGCTGGTACCACAGCCTGGTACTGGTTATTATTGCTACCCCCAAGGACTGGATGCCAGGACATGCTGGGTAGGGTGGATAGTTTCTAGTTTTCACATGCAGAACCACCCAGAGCATCATGGACCACAGACCAGCCTATGTATTAGGCAACACTAGAAGCCATAAAGAATGAAGGTAAGGAAGTGAAATCAGTCAGAGAGGGACTCACTGCAAACTGTGCCATCACCCCAGTGCATTGAAGAAGATCTTCTAGTCTGGGAGAACCATATGTAAACTCAGGGTTTGACCTGCAACAGCACAACTTTGCATTGTAGTTTTGGGAATGCATTTGATGGACTAGGTCATCTGGCTGGGATTTACAAATGCCACTTGTGGGTTAATTAAGAGAATGGAGGACTCACTCATAGGTATGAAGAAATCCTTCTTGGGCATCTAAACTTCCTGACTCCTACAAATCTTAGTATGAATCTTAGTATTCTGGTTCAGGATTTTAAGTTGCAACAAAGTATTGCTTTATTATTTAAATGCACCACCACCGGGCAACTTCCTGCAGTGTCATTGGTCTTACACTGTTTCCACATCTGGGTAACCAGTGGAGCACAGAGAGCTCCCTAACAGTAATAAAGTTTACCCTGGCACCAATGGTGGAGGGTAGTGCCCTCAGTAGTGGTGGGCAACAGCAACTACGGTACCGTGCATTGAGTGAGTTGAGAGCAGGCACTGTTAGTTGACTGAGCCTGGAAAGGCATGTCAAGTACAGCCCCAGGTTTGACAGTATTAGTTGGCTGCACCTAGCAGGGTGACTGAAGAGCAGTGCAGTGATTGTGTGTCTGGGTCTGGATGGTCACAGAAGAAGCAGCCGAGATCTAGTCTGAATAAAGTACTTCATAGCCTAACCTATTTTTCTTTTTGGGGCACCAAATAAAGCCCTTGTTTTGTTGTTTGCAATTACTGTCTAAGTGCATATTTACTGATAGTGTACAAGTAGCATGCTCAGTAGGGTAATGATTATTGCACTGCATTGGTTCACAGGTAGGGTAAGCCAGTGACTCCTCAGAGACCTGCAAGTAACAAATAGAATCTGCCCTCACCACAGAGAAATGTCTTGGCAAGGTGACCATGTGACGACATTTGCTAATTTGCTTGATAGTGCCACACATATTCTACTGGTGCTGGTGAAGTGTAGCACTGCCATGGATGCCACTAAAGTACCCGATGGATTGACCACGGAGGGGAGAAGTGCCAAGTGGACTTCAATGATAACGCTGAAACTTGATATCACTCTAAAGGCAGAAAGATTCAAGGAAAGGTTGTACAACTCATTACAGGGTGTAGTGAAGTCAGTCACTGAGGTCCAAAAGTTGCACATCAACAAGGTGGGATCCATGACAGGAGTCCGACAGTATTTCTGTCGAATGCCTTGTCATTGACAGCGGCAGGTCGACCGCATTCTGCAGTTGGCTGCCAGTTCGCTATCGTTTCCTTTGCCCCCCGAACCCACAACACGGGGGGCTGCACCTCCCTACTTAAAGATTCTCAACTCCAGTCAGAGCTGATTGGGGGGGTGCAGAACCCCAACAGGCAGCGCCGGGTTCCAGCGGGTCTCCCACCACAGCTAGGTGCTGTAGTCGCTGTGGGGGACATCGCTGGTGAAATGTCGCTGCGAGGGGGGTAAACAAAACAAGGTGCATGCATCACTCAACAGTGAGTGAGTGAGGGACCCAGATATGTGCCACCATCCGGACTGAATTTGAACCAGAGATTGAGGATGTTGTCAGGAATCAAACCCACCCCTGTAGGGGAAAATGACTCTGAGACATGAATTGACTGTGCAGTTCCACTAGGCATGATTGGCACTGTTTGGAGGTGGAGAAGTGGATGTGACTGGGGAAGAGCTTCAGAGGACATTCAATGAAAGCCATCCAATCCTTGAGATCTACTGACTCAGATGCCCCTGAGCAGGAGTAGTTAGCCAAGCTGGAAAACACTTTCGGCAGCACTAAATCTAGTGACAACCTCTATTGAAAGTTAAGGATGACTAAGCAATGAAAGGGAGAACTGCTGTCAGCCTACATGGACTACCTGGAGAAGGCGCTGCAGAAAGTTTACCAAAAAATTGATGCGACCTCCAACGACTTAAACCAAGTGAGGCTGGAACATGTGCTCAAGGCTGCCCACAATTCAGATTTGCCAATCCTCAAGTTGCATTTGCAGGAGAGAGCAGAAACTACCCATCTTCTCACAGAATGCAACTGAGAGAGGTGAGAGAGGCTGAGGAACAAGTGGAGCAATGGTTCTCTCAAATGGTGTCAGCGGTAAAGACTCAAGTTATTGAGGATGGGACAACACCAGAAAGTCAGGTGCTCTGGGATTTACTAAAAGAGCACAGAGAACTCATCGCTGTCTCAGCTCCCAAGGTACTATATCTTCATCTGGTGAGCAGGACAACCCATAGAGCCTTCATGTCATGCCAGCCAGCAAAACTGCCATATAACCTGTAATCTCCAGATCCAACTGTATGAGCTAATAGCTGAGCAGCAAATGTGTAGCCTTCTGCAAGTTGTTTTGAAAATGGAATGACTTACCAAACAAAGACCTGCTGCTATAAGTACCCCAATCAAGGCACCAAGTGGGAACTGCCCCTAGAAAGGGGTCCGGGACTGGAAATCTTCAGATGTGCTGCCACACAACTGACCAGGTAGAAAAGGGATACTCTGCTACAACTGTGAAGAATATGGACACACAAAAGAGTGTCAACCTCTGGAAGATTTAAGGAAAATGAATGATCAGTTCAAAAAATGAGCTACAAAAGCGGGGAACCTTGTTCGAGGCCTGGTAAAGGAACACACTGGGGACCTGGATGTCAGATGTTCCATGCAACAAACTGTGCATTCAGCAGCACTTGGTCCACAGTGCTAGAGAAACCTGTTTCACCTTGGCAGCAAAGGACGCCTCCTATACCTCTCAACTGTCACACATTACGAGGTACATCTCTCATTTTACCCCTCAGAAACCTTCTGTCCCACATTGATAAGGTGACATTCCACACTGAGCACTGAGACTTTTAAGCAGAAATGTATAATAATATAAGATGCTAGGTTATAAGCAAACATTATAAATATTAATGCACTTATTTCCACAGTATTCTGAGCTTGCAATGTCATGTTTGATGATGTGTCACACATTTTTTCCAGTTGTCACACATCTTGTCACACATTTGAGTGATAAAAGGTTGAGAGCTGTCCCTTCAGGTACCCAGAGAAATATGTGGAAAGCTTTCCTCCATGAGAAACAATGGAGGAGAAAGTGGAAGGCAAGTTCAGACAGAGCACATGAGCATCATTGGAGGACACCCCTACAGTGTGAGCATGTCTGTGTTGGGTCCTAGAGACTGAACTGCAGATGCCAAGTATATCTTACCAGAGATGTTGCAGATCACCACTGTTAACTCCTAAAACCACTGATAACCAGATCTGCTATCCCCAGATGTAACAGACCAAGTATCACAACAGTGAATCCTCTACCTGATGCTCAAATAGATCAGGACAGTTCTGATGAGGAGTCAGAGATGGGGACATACTGTTGCCTTGTGGATCTCCCCAGTCTCTTGACAGATTTCTGTGCACCCTCAGAAAGCATACCTCTTGAGGAGTCCAATGTAACTGAACCATAATTGGACCCAGCAGCAGAACTGTTTATGTATTCCAAGATTGAGCCTTTATCCTACGAGGTACCATCAAGGAGGAGGAGAATGGAAAATCCCTGGAACCAGAGGAAATTCTGGAGCCCATTATGACTAAGGATGCTTCATTGCTGGTTGATGAGACAGGAAGGATCCACCTGTAGCCTGAGGAAGAAATGGCTGCTACAATCTGTTGCTCTGAGAGAGCCAACAAGTCATGTGCAAGTGAACATATAACTCTCCAGGTGCCCCCGCTGACCTACCCATGAATGTACTCTGCAGAGGTATATGTGTCATTGCAGGTCACTGTCCCATAATATATCTGTATTGCCCCTGGTTAAGGAATAATTGGTTGCCAGTTAAACATTGTTTAGATATGAACCTATTTGTCTAAATAAGATGTTATCTATCTCTTTGTCCTATGCAAAATAGACTGCATTTGTACGGACAGGCCAAACTCTTATATTTTGTTAATATGTTCTGGACTTTTTGATACTGACTGGATGCAGATATCAATTATTTAGAACTGTTGAATATCTCAGAAATAATATAGCTTCTGTAACCTCATAAAATGACCCCCAGTTCTTTTTAGATGTGGCACATATAGTCTGTTTCCCCTATGGATGCCACTCTGGCCCTGGAAGGGGGGGGGGGTGACATTTATTTAGTGTGAGATCCCTTACTAGTCCATTCTAATACAGCAATACAAAAGCTATGTGTGATTAAAGAAACAGAGAAATTAACTATATAGTTTCTTTGTAACATAGCGGTACAGTAAGCTACCTGGAGTGCTCTTGCTCCATTGATGTCATAATGTAATGATGTCCATGACAATTGTTTAGTTATCTCATAGAGAGGAGTTTAAAATAAATGTTGGTTTATTGACAACATAAAAACGTGATTATATATAGGACAATACATGGAATAGTGCACATTATGAAACTATAATAACTGGGGATCATTTTTTCCTATAGGGAACCCCACTTATAATTCGCCATTATAACCCGCAGGTTATAATGGTGAACATGGGCCAGGTCTCCCTTGCAGTGCGCATGCCTAAGCAGCAGCTCTTCCTTCACTACGTACCAGCCGCCAGTCCTTAGCACCAGATCTGCCACTCCCTCAGCGGTAAGTTCATTTAAAAAAAATTCAAAAAAGTAAATGGGCACATGGGAATCTTTTTTTTTTATAAATACAAAAAGTAAGAGAGACTTTTGCTTCTGCCGCATTCCTTTCCTACTGCATGGAATGTGTCGAAATCCGACTGGATCATACAGAGATTTTTTTTTTATTTTATATACTGTAGTTGCCGTGGTGAAAAAATGATCCCCAGCAATTATATAAAATAAAACATGAGGTGGTGTGTTTAATGAGATTTTACACACAGTATTGGATGCTTAAATAAACCCACCGAGTTTCGCTCTCAAGATTTATGTAGCAATTCAGCACCTCGGGGTGGGTGTAAAATCTCATTAAACACATCACCCCATGCATTATTGTATATGTAATAATCATCCAAGGTGTGTGATGCTATATAAACCCTGAGAACGAAGTTCATGGGGTTTATCAAGCATCACACACTGAGGTGTACGTTAAATTTGAATAACTAGACCTGCCATGATTTATTTTATGTAATCAATGAGCATCAATCCCCCCCAGGAAATGTACACTAATATAGTATATACTGTAAATCGACCAGCTCAGCTTTTCTGGACCGTGGAGAGACTGTGCAATCCAGCCTGTCTGCGGGGTCGGACAGCATTTTCACAAATAAAGTGTGGTGAGTTTGCTCGGTTCTTTGATGATAAGGTGTCATCGATCAGATCGGAGATCTGAAATACGCATTCCACTGAGCGCGGCAGCGATCGATGCATGGTTACAGGCTCTCGGTCTGCCTGGACAGACTTTGACCAGCCAGCGATCACGGATATCATGAAGATTGTTCAGGGCTTGCAACTGACTTGCTGTAGTTTGAATCCTGGTCCTACACACCTCCTCGTGGGGTGCATGGATGTGATCGGACCAGTCCTTACTGAGATAGTCTGGTGGTGTCTGGACCAAGGAGTGTTCCCGAAGTCTCTAAAAGAGGCTACCGTGACACCCCTTTTGAAGAAACCTTCCCTAGACCCAGACTGTCTTGCCAACTACAGACTGATCTCTAACCTGCCCTTTTGGGCAAGGTTATTGAGAAAGAAGTCGCGTTGCAGCTCGATAACTTTCTTACCACCCATGAAGTCTATGATCCTCTCCAGTCCGGTTTCAGGAAGAGGCATAGCACCAAAACTGCATTGGTTAGAGTGCTGAGTGATCTCCTAAGAGCGAAAGATGAGAGAAGCCGTTCGATCTTGGTTCTCCTTGATCTCTCTACAGCATTTGACACCGTGGACTATGGGATGTTGCTAGAGCACCTGCGACTGCTCTGCAGTCTGTCAGGGACAGTCCTCAGATGGTTCCATTCTTTCCTCACGGGCAGAACTCAGAGGGTAGTATCAGGAGTTTTTTCCTCTGCTCACTTTGCTCTGCCTTGTGGGGTGCCACAGGGCTCTGTGCTTTCCCCCATGTTGTTCATGGTGTATATGCTGCCATTGGGAGACATTATAAGGCATTATGGGCTGAGTTTTCACTGCTATGCAGATGATACTCAGCTCTCTGTATATCCTTTGCACCTGAACAGAATGATGCGTTATCGTTTTTTAACAGCTGCCTCTCTGAGATTCAGGACTGAATGAGTGCTAACTGGTTAAGACTGATTCCAGACAAGACTGAGGTGTTGGTGGTGGACCCAGGTCGCAGCGCAGAGAAGTTGACTCCTGGGTCTCCCTCTGGCCTTGTGCTAGGGGGTAACCAGTTGAGACCTTCTGAGCAGGTGCGGAATCTGGGCATAATTCTTGACAGCGAGCTGACACTGAAGACACAGGTGTCAGCCATTGTTAAGTCCCCTTTTTATTACCTGAGGAATATAGCCCAGATAAAACACCTTGTTCCACATGACAACCTTCCTGTGTTGGTCCACGCCTTTGTTTCTTCATGTCTTGATTACTGCAGCGCTCTATATCTATGGTTGCCGGGGGTGGATCTCCGCCACCTGCAGCTGGTGCAGAGCGCTGCAGCCAGGTTGTTGGCTGGGTTACCAAGAACTTACCATATCACACCTGTGCTGCGTGAACTGCACTGGCTGCTGGTGTGGTGGAGAATCACCTTCAAGGTCGTGTTGCTGACCTATAAGACCCTACATGGTCAGGGACCGGGCTACTTGCAAGATCTCCTTCGACCCTACTGCCCTCTCCGCCCACTCCGCTCCGCCGATAAGGGATTGCTAGAGAGTCCCAGGGTTCGCCTTCAGACATCTGGGGCCAGAGCCTTTTCCTCTGTGGCCTCAACCCTGTGGAACTCTCTACCTTGTCGGATTAGAGAGTGCCCGTCCACAGAGTCCTTCAAGACTTCTCTAAAAACGTATTTGTTTGAATTAGCTTTCGTTTAATGTCTCCTGCTGCTTTTTAAAGTGTTTTTATGTCTTACTTTTTATGTTGGATGTTTTTTTTTTATTTTGTATCTGCACTTTGATATTATGAAAGGCGCACTATAAATAAATTTTGATTTGATTTGTATGTGTTGGAATAGTAGCACTCCTAGTTTTAATGTACAGTGAGACAAGATGTACCCCAGCTGCACTGTGAAGAATCACAGCAGAGAGAGAGAGAGAGAGAGAGCTGTGAATGCTATCAGAGAGAGATTTGTTAAATTTTTTTCCATTTGTGACTGAAATAATATTAAAATTGTGCTGACTCGGCTTTTGTATAAAAGATGGTATTTCAGGCAGTGCTGCGCTTGAGACAGTTAGTCAGGAAGTCTTGAGCACAGCTGTGTTTAACTTCAGAATATTATTTGTTTTATGTATTGTGGGTGGTTTAGGTGCCAAAAATGGTTTTGTGGTTTTACTTTTTTTCTCCCTCCCTATTCTGGCTGATCCTTGTTCCTGACATCTTCCCAGCCCCAGCACCCCGGCTTCTCCCAGGACTTACCTCTCCTGTAGCCCCCATGGCTTACCCTCCATGTCAGGGGGTGAGGAGTCCCTTGACCTGCCAGAATCCGATCCAGATTTCAGGAGGTGCCTGAGTCACTGTGTGTGGGGCCTGCAGAGGCCAGCAGTCATCCTGCACAACCAGGGCTTTTTCCTCTTTCATCCCCATCAGGAGACATGACGTGCGCTGGCATTAAGGTGTGTGCACCGATGTCTGCCACATCTCCCTACCTCTGTAGCCCAGCCTGCATCTTTCCCTGGCCTTCACCAGAGGTCAGTCAAGCTCCAAGCTCTTGCCCAACCCCCCCCGTTGGAGGAGGAGAACAGTTCCTGTGGACACTCAATCCTCCCCCCCCCAGCCATCCCTCTGATGCCTCAGGCTCACTTCCAAACCCAGATCATCAGCATCATGAGTAATGGTACTGCTGTGCCAGCAGGCTGGCTGATTGTGGTTTTACTTTTTTTTTTAAAAGTATTAGCCTCGGCAAGAATCACTGCTGCCCTTAAGACAGAGTGAAAGAGTGAGTCTCGAGCGAAGCTTCTTTGTTCTCAGCCATGTGTTTTCTGTAATAACCATCCAGTTATTACGGCAAATAATAACTGGCTATCAACATAAAAAAAAAAATTGATGACCAGTTATTTTATTGTACAAAAAGACATCAAATATTGTAAGTAAATATAATATATTTACTGGAAGAAATACAAAACAACAGGCAGCGTGGACTGCAAACTTCCATCATTTCTTCTTTATTCTTTCTCTCTCTCTTTGATCCACTGTGACATCATCTCATGGAGCCATGCAAGGCATTCTGGGCTATGTAGTTCACAGGAAATATTACAGTCTGCAATGCAACACAATAAACTCTGCTTTACCATAGAGTACACACCCTTATAAGAAACAGTATGTAACACTCCTCCCCTAAAATTTGAGAGTACTATGTCCCATTAGTAATTTTCTTTCTTTTTAGTAATGTAATGCTAACCAAAAATGTAACATTAAAAAGTTTATTCGTCACTATACTGACAAGGTAGAGGCAGAATGCTCTGATCTTGTAACAAGTGCAGGGTATTATTCTGCACCATAGCTGGAAACTTGTTCTGTAATCTGATTTTTAGAGATTCAGTCAAGTTTGGAGGTTTTCGAGCTTTTGCTGGCTAATGTCTTTCAAAGTTAAGCTCGTCTTCACCATTTGTTACCGACACATCCATGTCAGCATGAAAACTCCCTGATGAAGGTTCCGGTGTGGCTACTTCTGGTTGTGCTGTAGGATTCAAAAGTTAATCTACCTCAATGATAGGATTTGGTGTGCTCCCTACTGGCTTTAGAGGTACTGCAGTCATGTCCCTCATGTGACTGGAAGATGTAGCTCTAGAGTCTGGATCTTGTACTTTGGACAGTAACAAATGGTTTATATGCACTTTGTGCACTCTTGAGCCTATCTGAACCAAATAAATCCAAGGCCCACATTTCCTTACAATGGTTCTACACTCCCATTTTTCCTTCCCCTCTAGAAAACAATGTACTTTCACCTTGTCCTGAGGTTTGAGTTCAAACATATTTTACTGATGCTTGTCATGCTGTGGTTTTTCCCTCTCTTGTTTGGCTTCAGTGGTTCTCTGAAGGCTTGACTTAAGCAAAGTAAATGCATTTGTGAGCTGACACTTCAAGAACAATTCAGCTGGTGAACAACCTGTAACTGAATGTGTGGTGTCTCAACACATAAAAAAGAAGTTTACCAGGCAGTGTTGCATTGACTGTTTGGCCCTGTCATGATCTACACTTAGCACCGGCTTTGTAAGGGCCTTTTTTTAGTGCTTGCACACTTTGTTCTGTAGCCCCATTTGAAACTGGATGGAAGGGAGGTACACGAGTATATTTAATTTCATTGGAATTCATGAACTGTTGAAATTCAGCTGAGGTAAACAGGGGCCCATTATTGGACACTACTGTACTTCCTCAGGCATGCCATATGATGTAAGCAGATTCCGTAGTGTCTCTATTGTCTTGGCAGTTGTTACTGTGGACATTAAGAGCACCTCCAGCCATTTAGAATGACTGTCCACAATGACAAAAAAGTACTGCTCATCTTTTTCAGCAAAATCAATTTGGATCTGCCAGACTCATGTGGGCCATTTCCAGGGATGAAGGAGTACCACTGGTGGTATGTTCTGAACCACCATGCACACTTCACAACTGTGCAGCCTCTACTCAATGTCTTTTTGTTTAGTTCTGGCCACCAGAAGTAGCTCCTTGCTAGGGCCATCATCGTGCACATATCCTTGGATGTCCACTGTGCCAGTCCTCCATTAAACTGGCCCTATAACCTAGGGGCACAATAATATGCAGTCCCCACAGTATGCAGCCCTGCCCTGTTGAAAGCTGATTTCTTTGGGTAAAATAGTGATGTAGTGTCGTGTTGGTCACATAACCAGGCCAGCCATTTAGGGTGAATTCCCACACCTGTGAAAGAATAAGATCCTTACGCGTCCCGTCTGTGATGTCTCTTGATGACACAGGTAATTCCCCAACACAGGAAAAGAAAAAAACATCTGCTTCTTCAGCTGGGGTTGCCTGTCCTTGGCATGGCAACTAGAGATGTAGCGAGTTTAAATTTCACCGGCTCAGTGCCTGTGAAATGGGCACTTTGCATTGTCATTCTGCTATGCGGAGTGGCCAATATGAAAAGCTCACTTCACCTTGTAATTATTACTTCGTGTTGTCATTCTGCTTTAATGCAAAGTAAGGTAAAGTGACAACAATACTGGCAGCCCCCCACACACAGTCACCAGAATTAATGTGCATCCCCAATATGCTATTGTCTTGTGCCCAGAAAATTCCCCAGTACTGATGAAGTGAAATGAGAGCACAACAAGAAATGCAAAGTCTCCTAGAATTAATGGCACACACAGTCATGTGTGCAGTGGTCACACACAATCACCAGAATTAATGTGCATCCCTAAAATGCTACTGTCTTGTGTCCAGAAAATTTCCCAGTGCTGACAAAGTGAAATGAGAGCATAACAAGAAATGCACAGTCTCCCAGAATTAATGGTGCACTCAGTCATGTGCGCAGTGGTCACACACACAGTCGCCAGAATTAATGTGCATCCCCAAAATGCTACTGTCTTGTGTCCAGAAAATTCCCCAGTGCTGACGAAGTGAAATGAGAACATAACAAGAAATGCAAAGTCTCCCAGATGTAATGATGCACTCAGTCATATGCGCAGTGGTCACACACAGTCACCAGAATTAATGTGCATCCCCAAAATGCTAATGTCTTGTGTCCAGAACATTCCCCAGTGCTGACAAAGTGAAATGAGAGCGTATCAAGAAATGCAAAGTCTCCTAGAATTAATGCTGCACTCACTCATGCGTGCAGTGGTCACAGACAGTCACCAGAATTAATGTGCATCCCCAAAATGCTACTGTCTTGTGTCTAGAAAATTCCCAGTACTGAGGAAGTGAAATGAGAGCATAACAAGAAATGCAAAGTCTCCCAGAATTAATGGTGCACTTAGTCATGTGCACAGTGGTCACACACAGTCACCAGAATTAATGTGCATCCCCAAAATGCTACTGTCCTTTGTCCAGAAAATTTCCGACTCCAGATGAAGAGAAATAAGAGCATAAAATGGAAAGAAAAGTCTCCATTTAATTCATGCCACACTCAGTCATGCATGCACACACTCCAATAAGAACTACAGTATGTCCCCTGCTGCTGCTTTTGGAATTTCATGTAATGCCTCTTGACCTGACAAGGCTGATGCACATTGTCTTGCCAAATGATGTGCTACAAGAATAACCCAACCATTGAGTTAACCATCCATGATGATGTGATAATGCTGTTGGTTGCCCAATGTCTGCTGCACTGACCCCCAACAGGAAGGATAACCTCTGTGTGTACACTAATACTACCCTTGGTAAGTTAAAGTACCTGGTCCCATCATGGTTTTCCACAGAACCTGAGTTGACCTTAAATGTTCATATCCATTATATATATATATATATATATACACACGTAATCAATCATTGCTTTTTTTTTGTATCACAGGTCATATAGTCAAAATTGGGGTGTGCATTTCTTGGCTCGATGAGGAATTTTGGCATTGGAATACTGTCAAGTCAATGAAGGTAAGTATTTTTTTTGGGGGGCATTATTTAAAAAAGTTAAAAAAGATTCATCAATGTTTCGATCATCTTTACGGGTATTCAGCGTATCATCAGAACTGAAAAAAAAAAAATAACTGCTGTGATTTGTGAAGAACGTGATTTGTCTCATGTTGAGTGTCTGGTGTGACATGACCAATGATAATAAACTGTCCGGGAATGCAAATACCTACGGCTGTACTTCCCTGACCTATACAACACAAAACTACCTGATTTGAAAACTCATATCAACGAGTACAATGGTGATTGAAATCGAGACCCAAGATACTACGAAACAGGCTTACATAGAATTAACTACAAAAAAACTTACAGTTTTGTGATTCATGAATCGTGACTGTGAAGATGAAGAACGCGATTTGTATCATGAGTGACTCATGGTGATTGCCCTGACTTAAAAATGCACATGAATGAGTACAATGTTCATGCAGAGATATGCACCACACCAGTACTCTGAAGGAAAGGCAAACAAACAACTGTGACTAAAGTTACAGATGGAGATTGGGCCCTAAGGAGATGCAAATGCACAGACAGGTTAAACTTGCGCTGCACACTCAAGAGATGCAGACACAAAGGCACAACAACACTTAACCAGTGCTCACAAGTCACAAATCCAAATCTGGAAAAGGCATCACAGGCAAACTTCAGTGGCTTCAGTGTATCATAATGCACTAAGACTTGATTGTTTAAAAGTTGCTGTTTGCATTTACCAAATGCCACTTCACATTTACCTAGTCACTTCCAAAGCTTATCCCTCTGTAGTAGGTCACATAAAGTTTTCAGGGTAAATGCCAGGCCTTCCAAAAACCGACCATAGCAGTTCAGTAATCTGTGCCTTTTTCAGTAGTGGGGCACAATCCTTGCACTCCTGCTGCACGTCTCAGATATTTCACACTGGGCTGTAAAAACTTACATTTCTCCAGCTTTAGGACTCAACCCGGGGAAGCACTTCATCCAGTACGATTGAATTTTCTCTCTTTATTGGCCCATGATCTAAATGTCATTTAGGAACCACACCACATGATCTAGCCATTGTAAAATTTGGTCCAGTACTGACTGAAAAAAACAGGAGCACTAGAAACTCCATATGGTAATCTGTGGTATCAGTGCAATCCCTGATGCATGGCTGTAGCCAAATATTCCTCAGAATCTGAGTCCACTTCAAGTTGCTGATATGCATTTAACAAGTCCAGTTTTGTGAAACAGATCCCACTTGCCAGAGTGGCAAACAAACCTTCAGCATTTGGAAGTGCATGTCTCATCACCAATACATCGATTTATAGTAACTTTATAGTCACCATATATGTGAAGGGACTTGCCTGATTTGGGTACTACCACAATTGGTGCTGCCCACCTACTTCACCCTGCCTTAGATATTATGCTGCTGCCTCTAACCTTGTGAACTCTTTTTCCACAGCCTCACAACGAGCATAAGGCACAGGCTGCAGCTTGTGGAAAAAGGCTCTGCTCCAGTTTGCAACTTTATTTTAGCTTTAAAGATCTTTCTGGGCCCCATTATGGGTGAAATCACACTCTGTGCCACCTGGAAAATATTTGACCAATATAGTTTGATATGGTAAAGCCAATTCCATCTCTGCAATGCTGGCCAATATCCCTTAGCTATAACCAGTGGCAAAACCGTCGACTGCTCTCCATATGTAACTTGCACTTTTACTTTTCCAAGTAAAGTAGTTTCCACTCCTGAATCAATTTTGAATTGCAATGAGGTACTTGCCAAAGGAATATGGGGCACATTATATTTATAGACTGTCTCTAGAACTATTGTTACTGTTGTACCAGTGTCCAGCTGCATATTCACAGGTGTACCATCTACTGTAAGTGCATTTTAATATTTATCCCTTTTCTGCCATCACTTACTGTGAACACTGTAAATAGCCTAAACAGTTATCTTCAGCAGTGCTGCTTGCCTCCAAACTCTCCCCTACACAGTGTGCTACAACTGGTGCCCTCCTGGTTTTACAGCTGTGTGCAATATGCTCAATTATGAGACACTGGTGGCATTTTTAATTTTTAAATTTGCAGATGCTAGGTGAGTACATCCCGCCACACCTACAACAAGCTTGCTGACCTTCCATATTTATATTCTTTCTCACCTGAATTGATTTGGGCATCCCTCTTTTTTCATTATATCTTCTACTGGGGGACTGTTTAGCTGCTATAGCCACACTGCCCCACACTTTATGTACACCACAGGGCTGAAAAGTTATCTTTCCTGCCAGCTCCTGCGTATTTTTGAGGCCATTTCCATGATTAAAGCAATTTCTGAAGCAGATTGAAAAGTCAGGACCTTTTCAGAAAACAGACATTTTTGTATTGATTCACTTTTTAAATCACACAGTAATCTGTCCCTGAGTGCTTCACTCAGGAAAGCTCCAAACTCGCAATCTGTAGAATGTTGCTTTAAGGCTACAATATAATCAGCTGCTGTTTCACCATCTTTCTAATTTCAGTGATAAAATCAAAAGTGCTCTGCAATTATCTAAATTAATTAATTGATGCAGATGCAGTGATACTGAAATACAAATGTTTGTGGCATGCATCCTTCTCTGAGAGTCATGTGCCATCACTCGAAATCCCCTAGACCAGGAAGAAGCTTCCACATAGGAACTTGGCATCTATGATTTGATAGAGGCATTAGACAGTCAATGTTTGTGTTTGTGTACAACTAAAGACTGTTTTGTGTTGTGAAATTTGGAAAAGAGAAAAAGTTGCGTTTTGCCATTTGAATTTTATGACTGTGCCTTAGTTAAGGTGGTGTCAAGGAACAGAGTCTTTGAGCATGTATATACCCAATCTGTGGACTTTCAAGAGCATGCCTGGCACTCTTCACATGGAGTGGAGGGGCCCAAGATCCTGTCTCACACCACAATTGGCTAGCGTTTCGGAAGAGTAATTGCCTAAGATCCAGCAGCAGTACTGCTGGAGAAGCCATTGGAGTCATCTGGAGTCTTATGGTTCCCATCAACAATAACAAGCCTGCAAATGTGCAGTGACCAGAGGGTGCAGAATAAGAGAAAGTCTTTGAAGAAACAGAGAGCTGTGCAACTGGCATAGGCAGCTCAAAGAATAAAAGAACTCTGTATCCTAGGCACAGTTCAAGCAACCACAACCCAATCAGTTGCACCTTGCTGGTGTAAGGTAGAGGACAACAGTGTCTGGAAAGCCAGCCCAGAGAGAACACTTGTGAAGAACATCACAACAGACAACAACTCTGCACTTGGCCTGTGCATCAAGGAAAAGAGATACAGAGTGAGCAAGCAGAAATCAACCCCCAGAGAAAAGAGACTGTTATGAACTATGAGAAGAGACTTTAATTGTGATATGGTATGTAAAGGGAATTCCTGATAAGCCATAGAAAATTTTGCTGCTGTGAGGGATGTCGACAGATTGGTGTCAGAGTCCAGGCCATCACCCTGTGTGAACATTGCAGGGGAGGAGCTCCTCACCAATAAATGAGCCTTGATGACTTGCTTTTGGCAATAGAATCCCCAGCTGGGGAACCACAGTCACCAGGCCCACCTGTGTGTCCCAAGTGGCAGGGATTGGGGATGGGCACACCAGAACCCAAAGACATTGATACCACAGAGAGGAGAGGTTGGACTCCATAAATTTGATATTGCCACCTAGATCTCAGGGACCACAAATTGAAATGTCTATGGCTACTGAAACTGCCCCTCTCCCATCAGTTAAAGAGGGGGCAGGCTGTGGTGAACCACTGGATCTGACCGAGGGAGACAGCAGTAACTGGGAGGGGTGGAGCCTTTGCCATGGTGAGTCCCTGAGACAGAGGAGGAAGAGAAGGAGAAGGCCATGTCACCAAATGTCTCTGCAATAACTGTGGTGCCACTAGATCCTCAGCCCTGCATGACAGCACCTCCCCCAACATACTTCCCAACACTGAAGATGATGACATGGAAGAAGAGCCTGAGAGTCCACTGCACAGACTTGTGTTTTCTCCCAGAAGGGTTAAAGGAGCCCTAGTAAGAGTGGCATTAAACACTCCAGAGCTTTTACGTGCCAGAGCATCAAAACCAGACCCTCCCACACCATCAGCAACAGCATACAGAATGACATTGTCCCAACAGGAGGGCATTATGCAGTGTGGTTGCCACCAAGATGTCCTAATGTTCGCCTCATGAAACTATGCCAGGCATACCACAGGTTAATGAGAAAAGTGAGAGAGACGTGGGGTTTCAGTTACGCTCAACTACTGTACCTATCTGTTCATGTAGGAAGATGGAGGAGCATCAAGGCAGACTGCATCTGGACTGAGCCTTTGAGAAGATCAGCAGCAGAGACACAGGCTATCTGCATGGGGACCAAAAATAGATCTTGCCAGACTTGGTAGTGAGGGAGAGGCACATCAGAAGGAGCACCTGGATGTCCAAAAATGGTACTGGCTTGGGCAGATGGATAAGTGGCCACCAAATTGGAGACAATGCAACAGGCATATGGTGCCTGGTCAGCAAGCCCCAGCAAGGATACTAGAAGTGACTGCCTTAACAGATGGCATTATAAATTGGTTAGCAAGTGTGGGACTTTAGTTTTTGTCATGTATATATATTGTTTATGCTTTTCAGGTCATCATGGAGAAATGAAGACCATCATGCCTTTTCCTGTTACCACCTCAGGCACCACTTTATGCTACAGATCCAGTTTGGGAGGAGTGAATGGACTATATCAGCACAAGACTTTGGCTACTTTTCTTTATTAATTGTTGTGTTATATGAATACACATTATTACAGGCTTATCACATTTAAAATAAAGCCTATTAAGAAATGCTCAGACAGTGTAAATTGCTAGAGCACTACCTGAGTATTGTGTTGGGGCCCACAGGTTTAGAGTAGTGCCCCAGTAGAAGGTACAATAGAGACTGCACTAGCCAATAAGTACAGACAAAGTAGTTAGGAAAAGGATGGGCTTTAAGACTCTCAGATGGAGGAGCACAGCCTGGGTTTGGGTCACAGCAAGGTGCTGTCAGACTAGTTTGACCAGAGGGGGTGAGAGGCAGTGGGCACCTATATTTCTGGATGGAGGGATGGGAGAAGGTTTCTGTTTCTAAGCCCTTGGGGGTAAACACCTGAAGCTACTATATCCCTGGATGGAGGGATGGGAGTAAGGTTCCCAGTTTATGCCCCGGTGTGGCTGACTGAGGGTCGGTGTATTTCCTTCAGGGCCAGGATGAGAGTAGTTCCAGGTTCACACCCCAGGTGAATAGTGGTTCATTGTCTACAGTGGTGTAGGGTGAAATTGGTGGTACTGGTCCATGCAATTTAGGATGTCCCCTAGTATTGTGTTAAGGGTCAGTACCCTCATGTGACCAATAAAAGACCCTGGTTTACTAGAGTAGATTTTCCTTCTGGGCACTGGGTGGAGAGCAGAAAAGGAGTTGCTTGCTTAGGGGCTGGATGAGAGCCATACCAGTCCTCACCTGAGTCAGTTGAAGCCATGCTGGTCATTGGCCAGTAGACGGTTCAGCCATCCCCTACAGACCATAGGGGTGGTGTGATTCCTTGCATCCCTGTGATTGCTGAGAGAAGCAAGGTTGGGCAGGAGAGAATGTAAATCATTTCTCCTCTGCTAGGAGGAGGTCGTTGCTACTAAACCTCTGTGTGTAGATAGACATTAGAATAGTGTAACTAGTGTATAGTGAACAAAGTGTTCTTGTTTCCAGTAAGCTTGTGGGAAGAATTAAGGACTATAATAAAGGGAGCAGCTCCCATTCTGAGCCAGTCTCTGGGCAGCCTTGTGAAAAGGATTTTACCCTGGTGGACCCTGGACTCAATGGCTGGTGAGCTGAGTGCTTGGACCTTGCAGGTGAGCCTCAGAGTGAGCTGTGAGAAACAGAGGAAGTATAGAAGTGACAATTCAGCACCAGAGATGCAAAGAGAAATAGGACCATGGGGTGTGTCTTTTCATGGAAGACACTAAGCTCTGTGGTAGGGTAGTCAGCGATGTGGGGGTAAGGGAGACGAAGAGGGACCTGCAGAGATTGGAAAGGTGATCAAAGGTTTGGCAGCTGCAAGTCACAGAAACATGGAAACAGAATTTGTCAGCAGAAAATAACTGCTTGACCCACCCAGTCTGCTAAGATGGTTCCTGCCTAGTCTCTGCAGACCTTAACCGATGTCTGGTGACCCTCCCTCTTTCTTGCCTGTTTACTAATGTTCCCTATGCCTATTACCCCATATGTTTGAAGTCCTTTCTGTTTTTGCCTCCACCACTTCTGTTGGCAGTATGTTCCATGCATCTACCACTCCTTCAGTGAAGTAGTACTTCCTTACATGCCTCTTAAACTCCCCCCTCCAGCTTAATCACATTTCCTCTGGTCATAGTGCTCTTTCTCATTTGAAAGATACTCCCTTCCTGCACCCTATTCATCCCCATGAGGTACTTTTAAGTCTTTATCAAGTCCCCTCTAGCTCTCCTCTCTTCTGGGGTGTGCATGTTGAGATCCTGCAGTTTCTCCTTGTATGGCTTTTGGTGCAACCCCTGCACCATTTTAGTTGCCCTCCTCTGGACTGTCTCCACCCTGCCTATCTCCTTTCTGAGGTGCAGACTCCAGAACTGGACACCATACTCTGAGTGCGGTCTCATCAGCGAGTGATACAGTGGCAACACCACCTCCCTTCTCCTGCTGGTGATGCCTCTCCCTGCACATCTCAGCATCTTACTGGTCCTATGTACTGCTTTGTAACACTGCCCCACCACTTTGAGGTCATCAGATATGATAACCCTCAGACTCATTCCTGCTAAATGACTATCAGTAACTCCCTCCCCTATCCTTTACTTAGTTCCTGAGTTCCTATACCTAGAAGCATAATTTTCAACTTTTTGGCATTGAACCCTAATTGCCATGCTCTTGACCACTTCTCAAGTTTCCCAAGATCCCTACGCATTCTCTCTATCCCCTTTGAGTGCTTACTCTATTAACAATTTTGGAGTCATCTGCAAAAAGGCATACCTTTCCTTTCAGTTCTTTTGCAATGTCACTTATGAAGACATTGAAGAGGACAAGTCCCAGTACTGATCCTACAGCACCCCATTGGTCACCCTCCCCTCATTAAGGTGGGTGCCATTAACCACCATCCTCTGTCACCTATCCATTAACCAGTTCCTAACCCAATGCACTTTGGATACTAGCCCATGGCTACTCAATTTCTTTAAAGTCTCCTGTGTGGCACAGTGTTAAAGGCCTTGCTAAAGTTCAAATAGGCCACATCCACTGCCCTTCCTTGATCTATTTCCCAAGTCACCCAGTCAAAGATATCAATCAGATTCATCTGGCACCACTTCCCCCCTCCCATGAATCCATACTGCTGTTGGTATTTCAGCCAATTGGATTCAAGATACTCTACCAATCTTTCCTATTAATGGTATTAGTCCTCACAATTACAATGATTCAATTTAATGCCAAAAAGTGCAAGTTGATGCACTTAGGGAACAAGAACCTCACACTGCAGTATTGTATGAGAGGGGTTAAGCTGGGCACTACCTCTGAGGAACAGTGCCTAGGAGTCATCATAAGTGACTTCCTTAAACAATCTAGCCAGTGTAATAAGGCACACAATAAGGCAAATAGGATACTTGGGTGTACTGGAAAGGGTTTTGACTGGTATTTCTGCTTCTCTATAGATCACTGGTGAGGTCACACCTGGAGTACTATGTCCAATTCTGGAGTACTTACCTCAAAAAAGATAAGGACAGGCTAGAGATGGTGCAGTCTGGGATAACAAAATGATTCTGAACCAGCAATGCAGTTCCTATGAGGATCAACTTAGGGAATGGAACATAATCTTGCTTAAGGCCAGGGATGACATGATACAGACCTTCAAGTTCCTGAAAGGAGTAAACAAGATAAAGCTGCAAGGAATTATTCAGCAGGAGTAGTGAATCTAGAACAAGAGGACACAAGTAGAAGCTGGCAGGGGGAGGTTTAGGGGGGACATGAACATTTTTTATTTTATAAGAGAATGGTTGAGCCATGGAACAGTCTACCAGTAGAGGTGATTGGTGCCAAAACCATTGAAGGTTGTTTCAAGCATGATTAGGACAGAGCTAAGGGCTTATTAGGCACTCTGAGGGTAGTAGTAAGACAGGGAGCAAGCGTGTAGATAGTGTCAAAAAAACAACACACTGGCAAAAGGTTTTGCGGTATGAAAGAGGGTTATGAGCAGACTGGATGAACCAATGGTCTTTTTCTGCCATCATTGTCTATGTTTTTATGTTTCTATTGTGTCAGATTGTCCACACCTTTGTATCCTGTAGAAAAGATATGGGACCAGGGCTGTGATCCAAGGGGTTCCTGCCCTCCTTTGTGGAGGCACTTGCATCCAGAATATTTTAGATGTGGAAAGGCAAATCCCAAATGGGAGTGTTTAAAGTGCGATGGCACTTTTAATGCTTGAGGGGCTATTCTGATAGAGAGACAGGAGCTGTAGTTCTAGAATCAATTACTCTGATGAAGAGTGACAGATGCCAGAGCACCAAATAAGAAATTATTGTACTGACTGTAACTAAGGTGCCACAACATCACAAAGTAAACTGTCTGAACATGTGCACTGAGATGGGTGCCATTACACTGCAAAGTAAAAAATACAAGTAGTGTTTGAGATCAGTGATAGTAAAGGTTATGTTTGATGCACCAAAACCATGACTTCAGCTCGGTGTGTGAAAGCTAACTAGTTTAATCTCAAGCAATGGAGGCCAACTGAGAAGAAGTTTGGAAGATCAGGACATCTGAGGACAGATTGATGCCAGACACCACTGTGATGACCACACAAGGGTATCTGAAGAATGAAGATCTTGGGCAGTAAGGACCCAGGCTGCTGCACTGCACTGGGTAACTACCCCACTCTCAGACCCATTGATACACAAATATCACCCCTCCCTGAGAGCTATGTGCCATCACTCAAAATCCCCCAGATCAGGGAGGTGGGCATACATGGGCTTAATATAAAATCAAATGTCTTTCCTTTTCTAAATAGATAGTAACTGGCTTGTGCGAAGGTACCTACCTTAGATGTTATCTTTGAAACGAGTTCAACTGATGCCAGCAGTGCATAAGCAGAAACATTTTACAGTGAAATGTTAAAAATTAAATAACACTAAGACTTACAAGCACAGGAAAACATTAATTTTGCTTAGATTTCTATGGTTTACCATTTTTCAGTTGCTAGCTTACTTACCTCCTTTGCAGCCACAAGATGCTTGTGAGGCTTGTGGGGATGCAACAGAGAGTGTAATGTGTTTTGTCTCGGTATAATGAATAGTAACACTGGCCATGCTCCTGCCATCCTCACTTTCTGAAGTCTGTCTGTTTCTTAATTCCATGCCACATATGCTCAAGGGGAAAATGCCATGGTACTGTAGCTATTGTTTCTGCAACAGCAGTGTGGATGGCTGCGTAACAAGCTGTGGTGATCCTCCGTAACTTGTACTTTGCTGCATAGGCTTGCAAACAGAGTGGAGTCCTTAGTTCGTGCTTGACTTATCTGACTTATTTTATTCTTATGAATAATTATTTTTTATATTTATTTTGGTGGTCAGACAGCTTCTTTTACTGATCTTGAATCTGATCTTAGAAATGGAGAGCAGGGAAAGTCAATTCATGTGCCCTTAGCATTTAGCAGTTCAAACATGGCCATCCCATAAACAGTTATTAGACCTTAATGGTGCTTGAAAACTGTATCCGCTACTATGTCTTCATGAGAGACACCTTTTAATTTTTTGAGGTGCATTACAATGATGAGTGTTGAAAATACAGGAGAGAGTAAATTGAGCCTACCAGTGGCTTTAAAGCTCATAAAGTTTAATTAATGGTGTCTCATTAGCGGCACTACAGACAGAATTCCCATCATCTAGCATGGGAAATATCATTTGCTTCAGGATGCAGCGCTTGTCATTGAGGCCAGAATCTGGCACTTTTTTTTAATAAGGTGGTTTTATTGAGCTTCTGGTCATTACACTTATCGTGCATATGTTCTGGGAAATGTAGCACTTAGTTAGATATATTTATGACACCATTTTGACAGCAAAAGATCTAGTGTCCTCTAACACACTCCAGGGCAAATGACAAATATTAAAGCCATACACAATAGTAATTGCCTCAAATAACCCCATATAATGAATGCCTTGGGCTTTTTTTAAAGACCCAATCCTGACTGAGACATTCATGATCAAAACCTTCATTTCAGATTCCTAACAAAGAGAAATACTTTATCAAAGTACAAGGTACAAAGTGTTGGGGACATTCATAAAATGAAGGACATGTGATGCAGTAAAGAGAAAGTCAAAGGCTTACTGTTAGATTTTCTCAATTCACAGTCATGGTCTATCATCACCTGACTCAGATAAATATCAATTTTATGGAAATAGCCTTTAAAATTTGGGGTCTGTTGAGGGGGAGGAGTGATCTGGGGGCTAGAAGGTGTGTTGGTTGGGGTAATGAACTCAGGGGTCTGTGCCAGGATGAGAGGAGGTGGGAGGCTCATGATTTGGTGCAGGTGGGGGCACTTTTTGTATTACATGGATGCAAGCCAGTGATTGTGTTTATTATAGGATACTGTGCAATAATATACTCACAGGGAACTTAGGAGAGTAGGTGGTTGGGAGTTGGAGGGTGGATAGGGTAAAAATATAGCAAAACTGGGGTGAGGAGAGTATAGTGCAGTGCGTGTGGGGGGTGTTTTTCCTTTTATTAAGTTATGTTGGATTACACACTGGATCATGTTTTGGTATCCAAATTTGTTATGGAATCCTAATATTTAGAATTTAGTATTTCTGGCAGCTTTATCCAAAAATCCTTAATTTTGGCTAGAATCCTAGATATGCGCTTAGAAAAACGGATACCCAGTCATCCCTACTTTGTGCAGCACAGTGTAATTAGCTCACCTATAAAATTTGCTTCTGTATTGTAGTGTTGCTTGAAGTGATTGGTAGAGTATCAGTTTTCTAGTGCTGTAATTAAGGCAGTTACTTTTATACTTTGCAAATGAGCCTAGTGCAGAATAACAAAGCAATATGAGCTCTGAAGATCACATCATGTTGCCCTGCTATCCTGTTCTATGATGGTGTGAAGCATGTAGACTGGTGGGGTTGGGGGTATTACCTAGCTCTAAGCACAGTTTTGCTGATGAAAACATCCCTTTAAAACAATAAACAAGGGGCCACATGGTATCCCAGAGGCAGCGTGCTGTGCTTCCATGCAGATGGCCCCGGGTTTACGAGTATAGTCATGTGACTTGGCAGTCAAGCTGGGAGTAGGATTGCTGTTCGGCAACCTATCCCACTTGGGGAGGGTAGGCATCATAGCTCAGCTCCATTGTGGCCCTTTGAGGTGGGTTGGAAAACCTATTCCCTTGCAAGGAGTTGGTGCCTGCTACATATACAATGGTGCATGAAACCATTAGAGGCTATGTGTGGCAAATTGGGAGGTGGGGGGCATAGAACAGGACAAAGCCTGCCTTAGTAAGGATGGTGGCTGGAACTCTTGGGCACAATGACCATAGATCCTATGGCCTTCTAGTTCAGTTCTTTAGAGGGAACTGGAAACACTTTAATCGTGCAATGGGGGGAGGAGAAGCCAGGTAACTCTTGCTACAATGCTTTTTTGCTGGGGTTCCTTTTTCTTTAGATTGTTTTCCTATTTTGGGATCACTATGACCCAGACCTGTAAGACTATCATAGAGTACTTTCCCCCTTCTTCTGGACTGAGATGTAGTTGAGTTGCACTGCTGAGTCCTGAGAAGGAGGAAACATGTGTCTTTGTCTTCTGTTCTTTGCCTTTGCTGATTAAGTGAGAGGCCATTTGGCACCACACACTAATGCTTAAAGCACAGTCGGTCTAAATTCTTTCATGGTGATTTGTATATGCTTCCCATGATGCTTTGCATTATTGGGGTGTATGTCATGTTTCTTAGAGAATAAAGGCTACAGGGCTAGTGGTCAATGAGGCTGAGAGCCAGGAATTTAGCAGCTAGATATAGGACCAGAGCAGGGCTGGGAAACAAGCACGATTACATAAAAAACAAACAAAAAACTAACGTACTGTAATATACTTTTTCAGAACACAACAATGTACCACAGGGTTTCTGAGTCCCAAATAAACATTTTAACATTTTATCATGATAGGAAAGGTGCAGATCAGCAGTTTAGATATCCAAGAAACATACCTGTTGTAACAAGACAAAAAAATAGCTGCACTGTGCTCAAAGTGACATTAGGACAATTCAGAGTGCCAAGCAAAAGAAAACTCATTTGTAATGAAAACAGTATTTTATTTATTTAAAAGTTTCACCAGGAAGGTATACTGAGCAGGGCTACTCGTTTTCAGATGCATCCTGGGAGGTGGGGGATGAGGAGTACATTGACATTTAAATAGCTAAAAGTAACAGCAGCATAGATCTGAGATATACAGCAATAATGGAATAATATTTACAGTATGAATAAAATATACAGCGACAGAAGACATCCAGAATATAACAGTAGGTACAAACTATTAAGTAGTATTTCTACTGCCTCGCTGCTGCTGCAATTTCTGAGAAAGGATAGTAGGTAGCTGACCATAGCATCGGAGGGAAACCTAGCAATGGTAGTTGTGGTATGAAACTTGGGAGGAGAGGGGAGATAGGTGGAAATTATGTGGTTAGGGAAAGATTAGGTGGAAAGCAAGTGTGAGGAGAGTGCATAGGTGCCAGGATCGTATGTATTGTATGTGTATGTGTGGGAGGGGGCATATAATAGGACCAGGCTTGGTATGTGGTGGTGGGGGATTGAGGGTAATACCTGAGGGGGAGGTAGGGGGGAAGAGTAGTGAGGTATGATCTAGGGAAGGGTGGGGAAGAGAATGGCCAGGAGAGTGGATAAAGGGCATGGCTAAAGGGTGAGGAAAGGTAAATAGGATTCTTAGAGGTGGCCAGGAAGAAAAGAGAGGAATTAGATTAGTGTGAGGAGGGTAAATTTGGACAGGGGCAGGTTGGAAAGGTGTACAGTAATCATGTAAAAGGGAGGAAAGGTGTGTGTGTAAGGGTACATTACGAATGGAGGGGGGAGAGAGAGTTCCACAGTTTAGGGCAGTGAAATGAGAAGGCGAATTGTCTGGCGGAGGTGGATCGGTGTGGGACATCATGGGATTTGAGGTCTGTGTTTCTGAGGGAGTATGTGCGTTGGGTGTAGGTAGAGGTGGAAGCGGTGATGTAGGAGGGGAGAGTTCCAGACCAGAATCTGGCCATGAAACTAGCAGTATGGGACAGGTGTCTGGACTCTAGGAATGGGAGGGGGAGGAATTTATACAGATTGCAGTGATGAGTATGGGGAAGGGGGATAGAACACAGCAACAGAAGGAATTGAAAAGGGTGCTCAGTCTAGCCAGTGTAGATTTTGGTGCAGCACTGTAGACTATATCAGCATAGTCAAAGGTGGGGATGATCACTTTCTGCACAATTACATGGTGTGCTGTTGGTGGAATGCAATCCCTGTTTCTGTATAAAGCACCAAGCTTGGGGTGCAGATTCTTTTGGGTTGCATTCACATGTGCTGAAAAGTTCAGGTGATGGTCTAACCAGGCCCTCAGGTAGCTAAAGGAGGTGATGTTCTCAATAGGTAGTATGCCTGGGAGGAGCTGACAGACTCTCTGGGCTCAATTTTCAACTGGTGGCATGGGGCTTGCATCATTTCCTGTGCGAACCCCATCCTTTGACGCAGCTCTGCCAATTCCCTTTGCAACAACTGCACCCGAATTTGGTAGTTCGGGACATTTTAACTGCTTTATGGCAGTTTGCACCAAGTCTTTGGTGCAAGCACCGTAAAATGGGTCCATGGGATTGCCACAAGCTAGAATAGAAAAAGTTGGTCTAACTTGCCGCAGTTGGCGCACGGGAGCAAAAATTCTGATTACTGGCCTGGAGACTGCCGCAAGCCCTATGCCCCATATCGTTGGTGTGCCGGGGTTTGTAGCAATCATACGGGTTTGAAAATCAAGCCCTCTGAGAGATGTTTTTCCAGAGGTTCCACCACCAGTGGTTCTTCCTCTTTCAAGACTCTGGACAGGTGTGGTGCTGGAGGACTGGAAAATGACCATTAAGATCACCACCTTCAAGATGAAACAAGGAAGGTCCTGGGCAACTAGAAGCTGATTAGCCTTACATCAGTACTGGGCAACACCCTGGAAGCCATTATCAAGGACAAAATAATTGAGAACTTGGTTGAGACCGGGGTACTCACCCCCTCTTAGCATGGCTTTAAGAGGTGCAGATCATGTCAAACCAGTCTGATCACCTTCTTCTGGGGGAGCAGACCAGGGAGGAGGACATGGGCAGGACCATAGTTGTAATCTATCAGTACTTCAATAAGGCCTTTGATGCTGTGGTGCATGAAAAATATCTAGATAAAAGTACAAAAGAGCAGTATACATGCTTTCCTCTTGGAAATAAGAGCATGTGACTCGAGTACTACATGATTTTGACTGGCTTTCAATAAAGCAAAGATCTGACTACAGGATTGTTACTCTGGTATTTAAGGCCCTAAACAGATTGGGTCCCTCTTAGCCCAGCAATCTACTGACACCTGACCACCCAGGTAGAACTCTTTGCTGGGAAGAGCAGGGACTGGTAAGTGCTTCCCATTTGTGACTGCAGTCTGTGGGGGACAGGGCATTTGGAATGGTTGCCCCTGTTTTCTGGAACTCCCTCCCATCCTACATCAGATGGTACACTGAATTAAGCTGCTTCAAAATGGAAGTAACAAAGTTGATTTTCAGTGCTGCCTTCCCTGGCAATATGGTTCTCAGAAAAGGTCAGGGAGGCGGACCTCCGGTCTGGACACCAACTGAATGGCAGCTTAGATTAGGAGCTCTGTCCCAATCACCGAACAAACCATGGACAGCGCATTGAAAAACTCACCATCCTGCCCTCCAAACACCACATAACAGATTACCTAATGCCTCTGAAGCAGAGATGGAAGGAAAACCTGCTGAATGTGAATGCTAAACAACAAAAAATGGGCCCAGAACTAAACCAGCAGGCTGAGACATGCCCGCGCCCGGAATCCCTGGCAGCTAGTTTGAGTGGTGGGGAACCAGAGGAACCAAATTGTATCATAACCTCAAAACAGTTATGCCAAACCCTAAAACGAATGAAACCCTTCAACGTCTGGAGACAAAGGTTTCAGTCATCGTAAAGACATAAGTGTTCTTTCACAGAGAAAGGGAGATCTAGAAGCTTTTAATGACTGACTACATGGCTACAACAGACATCCACAAAAAAGCGCTCTTAGACCTTCATCAGCGTACCAATATCCTTGAGCAATGGCTGGAAGAATTAGAAAACCGCAATCGCCATAACAATATAACAATACAAGGCTTCCCTGAGGGGACTGAAACTGGAAACATGATCGTATTCATAGACTCATTCCTACATGAGATTTTAAACTTACCAACAGATCAAAACCTTAACATATTAAGGGCACATAGAGCTCTCATTCCTAGACTGAGAGATTCCAAGGCAAGACCTTGCTCAGTGGTACTAGCATTTCTGGACTTTAGAACCAAAGAGGAAATCCTGACGTTGGCCTGGTCTAAGAAAACAGTTAACTTCGGGGTCGTTCGATTATTTTTTGACCATGACTTTACCTCCCCAACTCCTGGCTAAAAGAAGGCAGGTTCTGTCAGTGGTGAGACTCCTGCAGCAGAAAGAACAGAAAGCCTTTGTTGAGTACCCAGCTCATCTAAAAAATACTTACAGACAGAGGCCCTCTTTGATTCCAAGAACTGAAAGATGTGAAGGATTACTTTGTGGCAATATGGACTTTCTATTCTGGATCAAGGGGCAGATCAGAATCAGCAACAACTGAATAGGAGGAATTGGTTGGTAAGCGGACCAAAAAGGCAAGGTACAAGGGACACCTCAGGCAGTTCTGGTCTGTGGTACTCTGTAAGGGTAAAGAAGTGCTCGCAGAGATGTGAGGGAGAGAAGGAGGCCTTAACCACACAAGACACAAGTGGGGAAAGCTCAGATACCCTGGCTGAGGAACAGGCCCTGACTTGAAGCCATGCAAGTAGAAGAGATTTTACCTATTGAAGCACTGTATAGACTGGTGGGGAATGGAAAGAGACCTAAGAGAGTGTGGACTATTTGGATAAATGGGACGTTAGAACTGGAGGCAGACAAAGACAGATAACTGCTAACACTTTCTTCTGTTTTTTTTGTCTCCAAAAACTAATGTTTTGTGGGGTGGAGAGGTGGAAACAGACCATTAATTGAAAGCAGATGATGTCTGTGGGGGATGTCTAGCTCAGAGATGCTGCCTGGTGGCTGGGGGGGCCTGCTCCTTACCTGGATGGGTAGCCGCTTGAGACCGGGGTGGGGGGGTACAGCCCAGATGAACAATGATTTTATTATTAACCCTAAAAGGCAATCTGGCTTTGCAGAAAGGGTTAGCCCTCAAAAAAGGCATAACACACCTGTGGGTGGGTTGTACAGGACTGTATAGACCTGAATGCAATTTGGCCTAATGCAAACATCAGAAATGGGAAGGTCGGTAAGCCCTGCCTTGAGGGGGATCTTGTTGGACCTCCGGGAGGGGGGGCTGAAGGCTGCTACACTAAGTTAAGTATGGTTTTTGGGTCAATCCCAGCATGTGGAGGGCTGGTCTACCCCCAAGCAGACAGGGACGCCAAACAAAAAACTATGCAAGATACCTCATTGAACTGGAAACCAAAATGAACACATTAAATAATGGGTCCTCCAGGAGAGAGATTTTGACTAAGGGGACTGAGCTGCTCTGGGCTGTGCTCAATCCGTTGTACCTGGGGAGAGTGGTCAGCTTATGGGGGGGGAGCAGGCCATCATACCCTGCAGCCATGGGTGGACTCACTGAGCAGAAAGTAAATTGTACTCCCAGTCTTTCTTTTGCCTCACATGGTAAACATAACAATGCCTTGATCGGGCAATACCGGAGATGCTATGAAGGCCAAAATAATTTTCTTTTGGATGCTGCCATAATAATTAAAAAATCCAGAAGGCATTCAACCATTTGTGCACCCAGTGGGTAAAGAGTTTGCAGCGTCCCATAAAATCAGGGACAAGGGTGACAACCACTGGATACCGCACAGAGCCAAATTCTATACAGTGAAGCTCTAGGAGGGGGCCTCTCACTTGGGAGACAGCCTATAAATCTCCTTTTTCACCTTTTCTCTCCAGAGGATTGGTGTAAACAGAGTTCCATTAGTTTGGATCTTCAACCTTGGAAGTCACATAAAAGTTAATGTTAATGGCATAGTTGGCCAATTACACCAATGTTTTTTTTTTTGTAAATAGTTGTAAAAGGTTATACCAGGTACAGGGGGAAGGGGAAAAGAAAACAGGAACTGGTATGCAGAGAAACAAAGATATGCAATGGAATGGAGAATGCATGTTTAAGAGGGTAGCGTTCACTGACATGCTGCAAAAAATGGCTATCGTGGCACAGTTATCTGTTCATACAATGTGAACGGACTTACTAGCCCAGTTAAACGAAGCAAGTTTCTAACTTATCTGAAGAGGACCTCTGCGGACATCTTGCTCCTGCAGGAGACACACCTGTTGGAGCAAAAGCATATGAAGTTGTTAAAATTTGGGTTTAAGGACATGGCAGCAGCATCATATAAAAATGGAAGAAGGAGGGGAGCAGTGATATTGATACCTAATAAGACCCAATTTGAAAAAATGGATTCTAAGGTGGATAAAGAGGGGTGCTTTGCACTTGTGAATGGTAGGGTTTCAGGTTCGATTCTCACATTGGCGTCAGTGTATTTCCCACTAGGCTTCACATTTCAGGACTGTCGTTCTTTTCTGACCACACTTCAGGAGTGGGGGGAGGGGCTGGTAATATGTGGAGAAGACCTGAACCTAACCTTTAACCCCCAACTAGATATGACCTCACAGATCCTAAGAAAGGTGGACCAGGTGGCAAGAAAAGTACATAAACTAGTGGGGGAGTTGGGAATGATGGATGTCTGGAGACATCAACATGGGAGACGGAAAGGCTACACCTTTTTTCAGCTGGACACCGTATGTACTCGAGGCTGGACTATTATTTACTATCTAGGGAGAAAATGCACAGGGTTTATGATTCCTGAATAGGGGATTTCTTGCTCTCAGATCATGCACCTCTGTTTATGAGACTAGACCTAGGGGAAGTTCACAGAACTACTTTTTGGCTACTTGATATTTCATTATTAAGAGATAAAGAAGCACAGAGAGTGATCTCAGAGACCTACAAGACTTTTTTAGAGGTAAATGTGAGGCAGGACATTGCACAGTCAACCCTTTGGGACACAGCTAAGTCAGTGCTCCGGGGCAGATTTATTGAATTGGCCTCAAGGGAAAAGCGGAAGAGGGAGACTAGGAGGGAAAATCTGACCACTAAAATTAGGAATCTGGAGGAAGCACAAAAACAGAAGGTGGCTAGGGACTGCACAAAGCAACTTAAGGAACTTAAAAAAGAATTGGGGGAAATGCTGGACTACCAGGTGGAACAGAAACTCCTTTTCCTGCGTCAGAAGTACTACGAAGGGGGGCCCAGATCACTAAGATTACTGGCTAGTAGACTTAGGGCCAAATGGGCTAGGGCCACGATAATGACCATCTGGCACCAACAGAAAAAAAAAATGGTATATGGGGTTCAGAAGGTTGCAGAGGCCTTTTAAAGGTATTATGCCAAACTGTATATGGAGGAGACAACCCTGAATGAGGAGAAAGCCAGGGAGTTATTAGAGAAGTTGAGGTTACCTGGCCTATTGAGGGAGTAGGGGGAGGTCTTAATGTCCTCAGTGAAAATGGAAGAAGTGAAGGGGGAAATTGGTAGACTGAAGATGGAAAAGTGCCTGAGTTCAGGTGGTCTACCAGTGAAATTCTATAAAAGCTTTGGGGATCAGGTCCAACCCCTGCTCTTGCAGGTCTACAGGGAGGTGTTGGGAGGGGAGGAATGGGTCCCCCAGTCGTGGACTAGGGCAATAATCTTGGTGATACCTAAACCAGGAAAGGACCCCGCTAGATGTACCTCATACTGTCCAATCTCCCTATTAAACACAGATTATAAAATTCCGACGTTGATTTTGGCTAGATGTATTCAGCAATTCTTACCCACCCTGGTGCACATTGATCAAACTGGGTTTATTCCAGGTTGCCAGACCCAAGATAATCTCTGGAGAACAACTCACATAATTGATCGTATTAACATGACAGAAACCCCCTCACCAATCATGAGTCTAGATGCCGAAAAGGCTTTTGACAGGGTGGCATGGCCCTTTTTGGGCTGTGTCTTTTCCCGGTTTGGGTTCCAGAGAGAGTTTGTCCAGGTTTTATTTAAATGATATGAATCCCTTAGTGTGTATATAAGGGCAAATGGCCATACTTCTTGTGCTCTGAGCCTGGGGAGAGGAACCAGACAGGGATGCCCTTTATCCCCATTACTGTTTGCGAATTATATAGAACATAAGTTGGCATTGTACGTTGTCGACATTCTTTTATATATATCAGAGCCTGAGACTTCCATACCACTTATGTTTCGCCAGATTGAGGAGTTTTCTTCACTATCGGGATATAAATTAAATAGAGGTAAAACGGAGGTTTTATGTTTCCATCATACTCTGAGTGAGGAGATAAAACAAAGATTTCCAATGAAGTGGGATTTAATCACTATGAGGTACCTGGGGATTAAAGTGGGACTTAAGTTATCCCAATTACAGGAATTAAATTATCCCCCTATGATCACACAACTGAAGGCAGATTTCCAGAGATGGACCTTGTTACCCCTCACTTACATGTTAGAGCCCATGCTCTAAAGATAAATACCCTGCCATGCCTCCTTTACTTATTCCAATGTGTACTGTGTATTGTACCACAGAGGGAACTTGAGACCTGGCAGGGAATGTTTTTTGCCTTTTTATGGGAAAGGAGGAAACCTAGACTGAGGAGATCTCTCCTTTTTGCCCCAAAAGGGGAGGGGGACTAGCCTTCACACATTTACAGGGTTATTGGGTGGCATCACAAATGAGGGTGGACCTCCTCTGGGGAACCAAGGGTATGACTTACACTGGAAAAAGATTGATCTCTGAAAACAGAGAGACCCTCCCCTTCAGGTACGATTGTTCAGAGACAGAAAGTTTACAGGGGTCTCGGGGTTCTCAGGTACGGTTGCGGTTCTTGAGAGGTGGAAGAGAGGAACGAGCAGAGGTTGCACTAGAGGGCAGCTTTGGAGGTTCTGCTGGTGGGCCTATGACCCTCAGTTCTCACCAGCAGCTTACAATTGATGGTTCCTGAGACAATTTAGACAGGGATTCCACTTGCCTTACCAGCTACTGGCAGGTTACACAATATTACCCTTTGAGGTGGTACAACAAAAATTTGGATTCACTTTCACTGATAAATTTAGGTATTACCAGCTGAGAGATTTTTTGAATAAACAAATGCATCCAGAGATCTGGGCTATGGGGGATGCTGTCCCATTTCAGTGAATTTGGAATTCAAGTAAGACTGAGCATGCAATTTCTATATTATATGCCAATTATGTCTTGGACCTGGGGCTATCCTCCCAACATGTTACGGTTAAATGAGAACAAGATCTAACCATCACTTTGACAGACAAACAATGGTCTTTAGTCTGGAGAAACACCGTAACCACCTCAGTTTCCCCAATGTAGAGGGGAATTCGGGTGGAAATTAAGGACCCGGTATTTTTTTAGTCCCAGCCCAGGTGGCTCATGGGAATCCAGGAGTTCAGCCGACTTGCTGGCAGAGATGTGGGGAGGGATACGCATCCCAGGCTCATATTTTTTGGCTGTGCTCTACCATTATACCATTTTGGGTGGAAGTGTGTCATCATATAGTCCAAATTTTTGCAGTGCAGACCCTATTGGGCCCAGAACACCTAGTACTAGAATCATACCATGGGAAATAAAGGGTAAGGAGGTGAAATACCTATGGCTACTCCTGCTCATTGCCGCAATAAAAGCCATCACTAAGTGGTGGTGGCAAGTGACACTGCCTACAGTGACAGATTGGTGGAATGTGG
Source organism: Neoceratodus forsteri (assembly GCA_016271365.2). Taxonomy (NCBI): domain Eukaryota; kingdom Metazoa; phylum Chordata; order Ceratodontiformes; family Ceratodontidae; genus Neoceratodus; species Neoceratodus forsteri. Next base: position 1,562,936,937 of record CM057449.1, read on the forward strand.
TGGAATCCATCCATCAGATGGAAAGGTTAACGTTTAATCTCAGACAATAGCCCCATGTCTACCAAAATAGATGGACAAGATGAGAGTTATATGAAGAGTTCTCGGACCTACAAACAAAGAAATAATAAGATGGAGGGAGGAGGAGACTCTTGATAGTAGCTCTATGAAAATGCATGTGCATTGGGGGGAGTCTTGCCTGGTCTGAGGTATGATTGGTAGGATATTCTCCTATCCTGATATCATTGCATAAAAGGATCAGAATGGAAGTAAGAATACTTTCTACAGTTACATAGATACATAGATACATAGACAGTGTCGACAGATAAGGGCCTATGGCCCACCCAGTCTGCCCATTTGAGCTTGTAGGTTCAGTTTATGTTTTCCTAGAAGTCTGTTGCCCCTTACCCCTGACCTCCAGAATTCCTTTATGTTTATCCCATGCATTCTTAAATCCCGTGATTGTTTCAGCCCCCACCACTTCCTCTGGCAGGGTGTTCCACTTGTCCACCACCCGTTCTGTGAAGAAATTCTTCCTCATGTTTCCTCTGAATCGTCCTCCCTCCAACTTCATCCCATGCCCTCTAGTCCTGGAACATCTTTTTCGCTTAAAAATAGTGTATTCCTGCACCCTGTTCCTCCCTGTGAGATACTTGTATGTCTCTATCACATCCCCTCTCTCTCTCCTCTCCTCCAGGGAGTACATGTTCAGTTCCTTCAACCTGTCTTCATAGGACTTGTGATACAATCCATGCACCATCTTTGTTGCCCTCCTCTGAACCTTCTCTACTCTGTCTATGTCCTTACGTAGGTATGGTCTCCAGAACTGTACACTGTACTCCAGGTGGGGCCTCACTAGTGTCCTGTATAGCGGAATTATGACCTCCCTTTTCCTGCTGGTGATGCCCTCGCCTACATCCCAGCATCCTATTTGCTTTACCTGCTGCCTTGTCACACTGTTTCCTTACCTTGAGGTCATCAGAGATGATAACTCCAAGATCCCTTTCCTGCTTGATGCATGCTATATCCTCACCCCCAACTGATATATTGTGCCAGGGTTTTTGTGCCCCATATGCATTATCTTGCACTTCTTTGCATTGAATTTCAACTGCCAAACCCTGACCATTCTTCAAGTTTCTGCAGGTCCCTTCTCATTCTGTCTACACCCTCTGGTGTGTCTACTCTGTTACAGAGCTTTGTGTCATCAGCGAACAGTGAAATTCTGCCTTCTAGGTCCTGTGCAATGTCACTGATGAAGATGTTGAATAGGACTGGTCCCAGCACTGATCCCTGTGGTACCCCACTGGTCACTCTTCCCTCTGTGGAGTGACAGCCATTTACCACCGCCCTCTGTGTCCTGCCACGCCCAATGATTACCTACCCACCACATACTGTCCTGCCCACACCCATATTCCCCAGTTTGTGTAATAGTCTTCTATGTGGCACAGTGTCAAAGGTCGTGCTGAAGTCCAGATAGGCCATGTCCACTGCCCTCCCCTGATCCACCTCCCTAGTCACCCAGTCAAAAAATTCAACGAAGTTGGTCTGACATGACCTCCCCCTGGTGAAACCATGCTGCCTTGGGTCCTGTAGTCCATTGACAACCAGATGTTCCACCAATCTCTCCTTCAGTAGTGCTTCCATGATCTTCCCCACTACCGAGGTGAGGCTGACTGGTCTGTAGTTCCCTGCTTCCTCTTTGTTCCGCTTTTGTATAAGGGGACTACATCTCTGTCCTCCAGTCTTTGGGTACCTCCGTTTCCAGTGATTGGCTAAACAGGATAGCCAGAGGTTCAGCCACCACCTCTCTTAGTTCTTTAAGGACCTTGGGGTGCACTCCATCTGACCCCATTGCTTTATCAACTCTTATTATTTCCAGTTCCTTCAGGACCCTTTCTCATGTAAAGGGACTTGTGTCCATTTCTGCACCATTCTCACCCCTTGTACTCCCTTTAGACCCATTACCCTCCTCTTCCTCAGTAAAGACTGAGCAGAAATACCTGTTCAATATGTCAGCTTTACCGTTGTCATCCTCCATGCGGCCCCCATCCTCCCCCTTCAGTCTCACTATCCCTCCCTTTGTCTTTCTTTTCTCACTTATGTACCTCTAAAAGGTTTTGTCCCCTCTACCCACTGATTTTGCAATGTGTTCTTCTGTCTGAGCTTTGGCTTCCCTTACTGACCTCCCTGCCTCCCTTTGTTCTGTTCAGTTCTGTAACCTGGTATTGTTTTGTTTTGTCTAGTTAACTTGGTTTTAATATATTCTTTGTTATAGGGTTTAGGTTTAAATCCTTGACTAGGATGGATAATTGGATCTGTAACTGGATTCTCTATGACTTGTACTGATGTACTTTTTTATATGTGTCGTCTAACTAAGACATAAAATAAAAGAGTATAAAAAAATGAAAAGGTCAGGGAGACAGTGGTGGCCAAAAAGAAGGCCTTCATCAGGAATAAGGAGAAGCTGGGGGATGAAGAATGGGTGGAGTACCAAGTAAGAGCTAGGAAGGCCAAGAGCACAATCAGGGATGCAAAAACAGACACAGACTGTGCATCAGAGAGGTGGCCAAGGATGGCGAAAAATAGTTTTTCAGGTATGTAAGGGAAAAAAGAAAGCTACAGTAGATGTAGCACTTGTTAGCTAACAGATGGAGGATGTGTAATAGAGGAAGACAAGCAGAAAGCAGCCATTCTGAATGACAACTTCTGCTCAGTATTCACTAGGGAGGATAGTGGGCCTTTGCCAGAGAGGAGAATAAAGGTTGCTGGGGTGGGGGGGACCAGAAATGAGACAGCAGGTATTTATTTTTGAAAGGGACAGAAAAGGGCTAGCAGCCCTGAAGATAGATAAGGCCACTTGGCAGACAGGATGCACCCAATGGTGCACAGAGAGCTGGCATTGGGATTAGTTAAACCCTGGTAGGGCTATTCAGTAGCTCTGTTCAGACAGGGCTGATTCTGAAAGATGAAGGCAGAGGATGTACTTCTGCTATACAAGGGTGGGAACAAAGAGCAGCCAGGTAACTACAGACCTGTCAGTCTTACCTCTGTGGTGGGTAAACTGGTGGAGACACTAGACAAACAGGATCTAGTGGACTACCTGGAGAAAAATGGCTACAGGATAGTAAACAGCAGAGGATCAGGCAATTTCATATCGTGCCCCCTTGTTCTAGTACTTTTTCTACAATGGAAAAGGTCCCCCACCTGCACCTTGTTTATGCCCTTGAGGTACTTGAAAATTTCAATCATGTCCCTCCACTGTCTCCTCTCCTCCAGTTGAGTACATATTGAGGTCCCTTAGTCTCTCCTCATATGTTTTGTGGTGTAAGCCATGCACCATCTTTGTTGCCCTTCTCTGGATAGTCTCCACCTTATCTAGGTCATCACACAGGTGTGGTCTCCAGAACTGCATGCAGTACTCCAGGTGAGGCCTTACCAATGTTTTATACAATGGCATCACCACCTCCCACCTCCTGCTAGTGATACCCCTGCCTATGCACCCCAGCATGCCACTGGCCCTCCCTGCCACCTTTATATACTGCTTTGATACCTTAAGGTCATCAGAGATGATAACCCCTAGGTCCCTTTCCTCTTTGGTGACAGTCAGCTCCTCCCTCCCAACCTGTAGCTCTCCCCAGGGTTCCCTCTACCCAGGTGCATTATTTTGCACTTCTTTGCATTGAACCTCAGTTGCCACATCTCCGACCATCTTTCAAGCTTCTCCAGGTCCTTCTTCATTTTCTGCACCCCTTCTGGAGTATCCACCCTGTTGCAGATCTTGGTGTCTTCTGCAAACAGGCAGACCTTACCCCTCCAACCACTCTACAATGTCACTAATGAAGACATTGAACGGTACAGGTCCTAGTACTGATTTCCTGTGGTACCCCACTGGTCACCCCCCCTCTTCCTAGACTGTACCCCATTTACCACCATCCTCTGTCTCCTGTCTGTTAACCAGTTACTAACCCAATTCACCACCTTGTCTCCCATGCCCAGACTACCCATCTTGTTAATCAGCCTTCTATGTGGGACGGTGTTGAAGGCTTTGCTGATTTAGTTCCCTAGTCACCCAATCAAAAAAAACTATTAGATTCATTTGACATGACCTTCCTGCTGTGAATCCATGTTGCCTCAGATCCTGAGCACCACTGGATTCCATATGTGCCACCATCCTTTCTTTCAGCAGTGTCTCCATGATCTTTCACACCACTGAGGTGAGGCTGACTGGTCTATACTTCCCCATCTCCTCCCTAATGCCTCTTTTGTGCAGTGGGACTACATGTGCCCTCCTCCAGTCCTCTGGAATGGTACCCACATTGAATGACTCTGTGAACAGGGCCGCAAGAGACACTACTAGTTCCCTTCATAGCTCCTTTAATGTCCGCGTGTGGATGTCATCTGGCCCCATGGCCTTATTCACCTTCAGCTTTGCGAGTTCTTCCAGAACTCTTTCCACTGTGAATGAACTGGTGTTCACCTCTCCCCTTCATTGCCTCTGCAACCCAACCGTGGTCCTTGACACTCCCCCTCCTTAGTGAATACTGAGTAGAAGTATTTGTCCAGTATTTCTGCGTTGTCCAGATCCCCCTCCTTATACTCCCGTTTCTCCACTTTGATCCTCACAATCCACACCCCTGTTTTTTTCTTCTTTTACTGATGTACCTATAAAATGCCTTATCCCCTTTGTTTACAGACTGTGCTAAGCCTTCTTCTGTCTGTGCCTTTGCCTCCTAACAGCCTTCCCTGCCTCCCTTAAACATTCAAGGTACACCTCCCTGTCTACCTCCCTTTGGTTCTCCTTATATTTCCTGACATTCAACCTTTTAGCCCTGACTTTGTCCCTCACCTCTTTGGAGAACCATAGTGGTTTCCTTCTTCTTTTCCCTTTGGCCACTATGCTAATACATTGGTTTTTTACATCCACTATCGCTCCTTTCAGTCTCTCCCATTGTTCTTCCACCCTCTCTATTACCTCTCCCTTCCCCAGGACTGCCTGTATCCATTTACCCATTTCAGTAAAACCTACCCTCCTGAAATATAATACTCTTGCCCTTGTGTGGCTTAATTAAGTCAATGTCTCCATGCTGAACCACACCATGTTGTGGTCACTGGACCTCAGCTGCTCTTCCAGCTGTATTTCTTCGACTCTGTTCCCATTGGTCCATACCAGGTCCAGAATTGACTTGTCCCTGGTTGGCTCATGCACTAGCTGCCAGTCCTTTTCAATATGTTCATCAGTGACATAGGAGAAGGAATACAGGACAAAATGTTTCTCTTCCTAGATGACACTAAGCTCTGTGGTAGGGTAGACAGTGAAGAAGGGGTAAGAGGGATGCAGAGGGACCTACAAAAGCTGGAATGGTGGTCAGGGTTTTGGCAGCTGAAATTCAATCTCAGAAAGTGCAAGGTGATGCACATAGGGAACAAGAACCCCAGAACAGAGTATTGGATGGGAGGGGTTAAGCTGGACACCAGTTCTGAGGAAAAGGACCTAGGAGTCATCTTAAGTGACCCTAAACAATCTAGCCAGTGTAATAAGGCCAACAGTAAGGCAAACAGGATGCTGGGGTGTATTGGGATGGATTTTGACAGCAGGAGGAAAGTGGTATTAATACACCTATATATCAATGGTGACACCACAACTAGAGTACTGTGTCCAGTTCTGGAGTCCTCACCAAAGGAAAGACAAAGACAGGCTGGGGGCAGTGAAGCATAGGTTAAACAAAAGGATTCAGAGCCAGCAGGGTAGACCCCATGAGGTTCAGCTTAGGTTGCTGAACATGTACTCGCTTAAGGTCAGACAAGAGAGGTGTGATATGATAGCAACCTTCAAGGTTCTGAAAAGAATGAACAAGGTCAACTGTGAGGAACTATTCAACAAGAGTAGCGAATCTAGAACACAACATCATGAATGGAAGCTGCTGGGGGGGAGGTTCAGGAGGGATGTGAGAAAGTTTTATTTTAAAGAGAGTGGTTTGAGCCATTGAATAGTCTGCTAGTGGAGGTGGTGGGCACCAAAACCCTTAATGGTTTCAGACATGGTTGGGACAGAGTTAAGGGCTTAGTACTTACTCAGTGGGGCAGTAGTAGAATAGAGAATAAGGGGATGGATAGTGTAAACAAAGACCCTGTATTGACAAAAGGTCTCCAGGTATGATAGAGTGCTATGGGCAGACTGAATGGACCATTGCTTGCTTTCTGCTGTCATTGTCTACATTTCTATGTAACATAGGATTAGTATAGTGTTTCATATTTAATACCAAGACGTGCAAGAACTATTGTTTTAATGTTTGATTCTGGCAATAAAAATTAAAAATGCTCTGCAGTTGTCAGTGGTTTACGCTTAAAATGACCTGTTAGAGTCAAAGTAAGCCAAATAGGAATTGTGACAGGGTTGGGTAAGACTCTCTCACATTTTTTATGCAGAGAGAGTTAACAACAAGGATCTGTTTTGTCCTCTCCTATTCTGTCACTTGTCTGTCTCTTGCCTGTCTCATTGCACAATCAAATTTTCTTGTAGCACCTAGGAGTTGGCCACTTCAGTGGTCACACAATTTTCACCCGTTATCTCCCTTCTTTCTCCTGCTGTTTCTATGCTTTCTTTCTCCCCTTTCTTCTTTGTGGTTAAAAACATATACATGAATCTTTATGTGAAACTGGGATCCCTTGGTTTGCAAATGTGTATAATTATATTGCTGAAATGATTGTAGAAAGCTATTTGGGTTTATTAGAAAATATATCAATCTGGAACACAGGGGATTGACCTTGAGATGCATTTTTGACCTCCACAAGCTTGTTTATAGAATTGTCAACAGGAGACAAGCTATGGGACATAATGTTCTATTTTGTTGCACCTGTTAAGACTAGACATACTCTTCAGGCTGGTCACAGGAAGGAAAGTGACACAGTTTTGAGACATTTTGTGAAAAGCAGGAGATGTAATTTACAACAAGAGGATGCAGAGTTTGAACTGCCATGAAGACATCTTATATAAAGAAAGCAATGTTTTGTTTAGGGAGATAGACTGAGGTTTAAACTGTGACAGAGACTCAGGTGAAGGTTTTTGCTGGTACTGCCTTTAGGAAGAACTAGCCTGTACAATTAAATTTTTCTATTTTAATGTCATTGATAATAATAGAACACTACTTGTGAACTTTATAACTTCTCCTGGTCTGCCTGTGCTTCCTGACCTATGCCTCCATGACAGGGTTTATCTTCTTTTCTTGGGCAAATAAATTCTTCAACACCCATACTCTTGGGGTCCCATTACAGACAGGAAAACACTTACTTGTTTTTCCACAGGTATCTCATTTGCATCCACCCACATTTTGAACTGCTCCAGAGATGAACCAAAATCTTTCAGAAACATAGCAACACAGAAGTGTGGAAGTTGATGGCAGAAGGAGACAGAAGGTCCATTGAGCCTGTCCTGACTAAATTACCTCACCCATCGACCTACTGGACTGGTGGGCTGTTAGCTGTCCCCCACCCCTCAAATATTTGCTACCCCCCCTTGGGGACTATAAGCCTCCTGTCCCTGTCCTAACCATGTTTAATCCCATTAAGGGTAGCTGCTCTCACTACTTCCACTGCCAGTCTATTCCATGTTTACATTACCCTCTCAGTAAAGTAGAACTATTATATGTTTCTCCTAAGCTTATCCACCACCAACCTCCTGTCATGCCCACTAGTGACTGCAACCCTATTTCTTACAAATAGGTTCTCACTGTTTACCTTGTTTATACCCATGAGAAACTTATATGTTTCAATCATACCCCCCCACTCCCACCTGGCCACCAGTGAATACATGTTTATGGCCTCTAGCCAGTCCTCGCTGTCCCTGCATCATCTTGGTGACCCTTCACTGTGCCAGCTCAGGTTTGTCAAAGTCCTACCTCAGGTGAGGGCTCCAGAACTGGGCACAGTATTCCAGGTGAGGTCTCACCAGGGATCTGTACAGTGACAGAATCACTTCACTTCTCCAGTGAAAACCCCTCCCTATGCAACCAAGCATTCTCAATATCTTTTTGGAGAAGTCACTGATTATGACCCCCAGACCCTCTCCTCTGTTGAAGTTGCCAGCCTAACCCCTCCCATTCAGTAATCTGTGTGAGGACTCCATCTGCCTAAGTGCATTACCTTGCGTATCTTGGCATTGAATCTTCACTACCAGACCACAGACAATTTTTCTAGTTTTTCTCTTAGATCCTTCTGGAGCTCCCACACCCCTTCCCCATGATCTGCCCTGCCACATAGCTTTGTGTCATTAGCAAAGAGACACAAGTATCCTCAGATACCTCCTCCCCCATGTAACATATGAACATATTAAATAGGACAGGTCCCGATACCAATTCTTGCAGCACACCACTTGTGATTCACTGTTCCACGATTTAGCCCCATTCACCACTACCCTCTGTTGCCTCCCCTTTAGCCAAGTTCCTACTGACCTAACTAAGCCCCACTCTATTCCTGCATCTTCCAACTTCTTTGAGCAGCCTCCTGTGTAGTACTGAATTGAAGACCTTGCTGAATCTGATGTAGAGCAAATCTACCTCCTGTCCTCTGTCAGTAGTGGGTTGACCCAGTTGAAAAACAGTATCAAGTTTGTCTGGCATGACCTCCCAAACACAAACCCATGCTGCTTATTGTCCTGTAGTCTTTTGTCCTCTAGGTTTGCCCCCAAATCTCCTTGACTATGGTATTCATCAGCTTACCTTCGATGGAGGTAAGGCTGAGAGGTCTGTAGTTGTCTGGCACTCCCTGTACCCCCCTTGTGTGTGGTACTACGTTGGTGGATCTCCAGTTTGTTGGCAATATTCCACACTGTAATGAGTCATTAAATAAATGGGTTAAGGGTACTGCCATTTCTGCAGCCAGTTCCCTTAGTACTCATGGGTTCAGGTTATCTAGGCCTGGTGCCTCGTCTACTCTGAGAGTTTCTAGTCCCTTTTTAACCCAGTCCACTAAGATCTGTACTCCATCCATTTCCTGACCCCTTCATGTGCTGGCCTTGATACCAGTCTCTGGCGGTGGACCATTATCCTCTGCTACGAATACCAAGCAGAAATAATCGTGTCGTACATTTGTCTTCTGCTTGTTATCTTCCACTACCCTCCCCACTCAGCTAGCCCAGCAAACCCCCTGTTTTCCCTATGTACCTAAAAAATTATTTCCTCCCGCCTTTTACTCCCTAAGCAATCCACAGTTCCATGTCTGCCTTTACGCTCCTTTCCTCCACCCTTACCCCCTTGAGTTTAGCCTGATACTGCTGCCAGGTTTCATCCCCCTTGCTCATCTTGTAATCAGTGAGGAACCTTCTTTTCACTCTCTCAGCCTCCTTCATCCCCCTTGAGAACCAGATTGGTCTTTTCAGCTCAGATCCTTTTGGAAAACTTCATGGCACAAGTTTTGATCTCCTCCAGGAGTGCCCCTTAATACCACTCCATAGTTCTTCTACCCCCTCTATCTGGTCTACACCTGCCAATCCTTCCCTAACTAGTTCCAGTATTTTACTAAAACCCACTCATTTAAGGTCTAGAACCACTGTCTTTGAGGTGGGTTGTTTTCCCCCTTTTAGTTTGACTCACACAGTGCTATGGTGGCTGGACCTTAGTGGTTCCCTGACAGTCACCCCACCCCCATCATTTCCAAACCGGTGAGTACCAAGTCAAGTACAGTGTCCTGCCTTGTGGGATCCTTGACCATCTGCACCAGTAGACAGTCCTGAAGCATATTTAGCAGGGCCTGACTTGGTGCTCCTAGCTGTTGGAATATCCCCATCTATCCAGCAGGTTCAGGTCCCTTACTAACACCAGATCCCCTTTTGCTGCTCTCCTTCTGATTTATTCTCCCAACTCTGTTTCCTTCCTCTTTCTGCCCTGCCTTTATTTCATCAAACTCAGAAATTATTTTAATATGAGCCACAGTGATATAGTCTCCTGTTCCCTTTTTAACAAGTACATTTTTCAAGAAAACCCCACCACCACTGTTGCTAGAAACTGTAGTAAAACAACAGACAGCATGGGCTCTGTAGCATATTTACTTCAGGTAATACCCAAACAACAGACAGCATGGGCTTGCTAACAATCCATCATCACCTTTATTTACATCATGCTCCAGTCTCCACTATGACATCATCTTACTGTGCTGTGCAAGGCATTCTGGTCTGTGTAGTGCACAGGGAATATAACAGTCTGCAGTATAACACAGTAAACCAAGCTTTGCAATAGGATACCCTTATAATAAATAGTATATAACACAGCCACTGCTGGCAAAAAACTGGCATAAGCAAAGAGATCTAAGAGAGATAGTGCATAGAGATAGTGCATCCCAAATGAGATAGCATCTTGGCCCCTTAAAGTCATATTCAGAAGCCAGAATGCTAATGACCACATACTGTATAGCGCGCAAGGCACTAAGGGGTTATTTGCATGTCATCATATGACCACTGTCAACTCTATCAGCTCTGCATAATGCCTTTGTACACAAATGCATGGGGGCATTGTGCAGAGTATCAGCTGTTGCACCCACCCTCACCTGGTCCCCACCTAACCAGCCTCTGATGGTCTAGTGATACCTTCCTCCTGTCTGATTCCCCAGAGAATGGTAGAAAATTCCCTGGTAGTCTAGTGGTCTCCCCACCCAGTCCTCAAAATGATGACAGAAAATTCCTTAGTAGTGTAGTGTCACCCTGCACCTGATCACCAGTTAAACAGAAGACATCTTTGGTAGTCAAATGGTGCCCTTACTGCCTGATCCCTGATTGAAGAAACAACATCCTTGGTAGTCAAGTGGTGCCCACTTCCCATCTGATCCCCATTATAATATTTGTAGCCCCCAACCCCCTACTAATTTGCCCACCAACTCGGCACCCACCAATCCCCAAAGTCTCACCCATCTATAGACATCCAAGTACGCCGACAGATCTTCAAAAAGTGACAGGTACAGACCCTTCACTCACCACCTCAGTAGGCTGTCATCTGCATGACAGGGAGCAAGTGCACTTCTACTGTAGAAATAGCCAGGGGCTTTGGGTGATCTTCCTAAAGTGTGAGAGGACCAGAATGTGTTGATGGAGTTAGTTTTCAGTAAAGGCCAATGATGGAAAGGGGCAAGACAATTTGAGGAACCCTCCACACCTCTGAGAAATCACAGGTTGCTGTAGATGTAGCAAATTACAAGCAGGTGCCTTCATTGGGAAGACTGCAACTGCATCACATGAATACTCCCTTCTCCATTTGGGAACAACACTGAACACCAACACAAACTCGTATTGTCTGTTTATTTAACATTAATGCCTAACAAGTTGGTTCAACAAGCAGTTTGTGTGCTGTATGTCAGGCACACTTACTGTAATACTTTAAAGTCAAGAAAACAATAATAAAAAGGCTTCTTCCTTGAAAACCTGTGGAACAAGCCAGCCTGGTGGCACTGAGGGCTGAGGCACTGGACGCTACCTCATACCATGCCGGCAACCTGTGTTCAGGAACGAGCATGGGCCACCAGGGGTCGGCCGGGGAGGAGAAGGATGGCGTGCCCAGCAACTGCTCTCCTTCTCCGGGGGGGGTTATCTGCACACTCCTGCCACAGTACCACCATCTAGGGGAGCCCAGGTGGAAGGTGTGGTAGTTGGGGATAGCAGCAAGTGCATTGGGCAGATGTCAGCAGAGGGGTGGAGCAGGAGGCATGTCTCAGCGCGCCTCCTAGCTCATTGGCCCTCACTGCATGCCGATGTCTGGGGAGACAAACAAGAGAAAAATCCCTTGGTCAACCCCCAGGCGATGACACCTCACTGCATGTCTTCGGCTCGTTGGGGCAGAATCCACTGTACTGGATCCACGACACAGTATGCAGGCTCTGGGTAGGTAATCACAGGGGGTCCCTTCTCACCCCACCTGGGGGTTAACTGGGCACCTAGGCTAGTGGACCCATGTAATCTAGGGGCAGACCAAGATGGGATTGGATTGTGCAGAAAGAGGATGTCTGAGAGAGTGGAGGGAGGAGGCAGTTGGGCGCATAAATACATGGTTAAAAAAACAACAACTGTGGAACAGTAAGTCTTGATCCCAAACATGTAACAATTACTTTGACCCCTTTTCTGCATGACAAAGTGCTCCCAACACCATTAAGGAAACTCTTGGCACTCACATTGGAACCATGGCTGTATGGGAAATGCAGCTTCCCCCTCCAGAACTTCTACCATGTGGAGACCCCCAAACAACAGCTGACTTGAAGAAAAGTCTCATTCCTCCTGCACCTAGGATCTTACATATCCCCATTGCACAAATGTGCTTTTCTGGCCCAGTGATCTGATGCTGCACTTCCATCTTTGTTTGGAGGCCCTAGATTAAGGTGCCTGAAAACTCTCCCAGGTGAGTAGAGCATGCTTACAGCCCTGCTTGGAATTGCTACAAACACTGCCTCTCAACCTGACATAGTGCATTGGAGTGCCATTCCCAGCAACAAGGGTAGGCCAAACCTCTCTGGTACCCAAGGCAAAGAGCATACTTTGGGGTCAGTGGTCCACCCATCATATGGCTGCCCAATACCAGGCAAATGCTTGGCTGCCTGGATCTGTCTGGAACGCAGACCCAGAATTCAGAGAAAATGGCAGAGGCCTTATATATATATATATATATATATATATATATATATCCCATCTGAGACTAAACAAACAGGGGTACCCTTGCTAGAGGAAACCTTAGCCTGGCCATAACTCCCAATTAAGTAGAGGGGTAACATAAGCATCACTCATATGGCACAGTTGGCTGCTTCTTTCTATTACATTACATTGCTTATAAGGGCCCAACAAAAATGAAACATAAGGAATCTTCTAGACTAGGTAAATGGTGCCACTGGGAACTCCAAAATGATCCTTCATAAAATTGCACTTACTAAGTTGAGCTTTTTTTTTTTTTTCTTTTTTTTGCAGTATATACAAATTCCCCAGTTGCTTTCTTTTCTGGTTTATAAATAAAGATGTAAATTGCAGCTAGAAATACTCATGTAAATGTTTGTGTGATGCTCAGATAAGAGGTGCTTATGTTGAATGATTACAAAATAAAGCCCTCTTTATTCCTGAGTTACACTCGTAGTGCCATGAAAGCCTTAGCCCTGAGGCTAAATGAGATGATAATGAGGGCTGGCTGCCTGGCTCAGGAGAAATCATAAAGATTATGGAGTTGGAGATAATTATGTTGTGCTATGACATGCTGGTCTCTGGTATCTTTTCATCCTGAGCCATTTAAGTCATAGCAGAGCTCTATGACGTCTCTTTTTCCTGCAACAGGAAATGCCTTCACCTACGTTTCCAGACATCCCTATCCATTGACTTTTATACTACCTTTTCAGTCAGTGAGGCGATGGCTCCACGTTCACAATTGCAGTGGATGGAGCCTTGTGAGAGTTATGGACGTCATCATATTGTCACAAGTGTCTGACTCTGATTCAGAACAAGAATTTGTGCTGCCATGGTTTTAAATGCTCTGCTGTTCTTTAAAATGGATGGACATTGCTAATACTTGACAGGCCGACAATGGCTCTTTGATATAAAACCAGGGATGACACCTAAGATTTCTAGTTTTTTTAGAAACAAGTTTTTATTTATTTTGAATTTATAAAACTACAGTACCATGCAGCTGGCATTTCTTTCATGTCAGTGGTAAGTGATCCTTTCATACAGCTCAATTGGGTGCCATATGTTGGTGGTATAACAGCACACTGATATGGCAAGTCATCTAATGTTATGACTCAGAATTCCCCCCGACCAAAAAATTTGGAAAAATGTTACCACACTGTAGCCCAGGTCTTTCCCAACCCATCCAGACCCATTCCATTCCAAAGTCCCTTTCCTCCTGAAGATTTCCTTCCCTGGTGATGTACAGTAGCAGTTGTGGGTGTGCATATGTGTGTGTTGGGGAGTGCCTATTGAATGTCTTCAATGCCCAAGATGAGAGCCACCCAGAAGATGCACCACTACTTCTGAACTGGCTAACTACCTCAGAATAATTGGGTCATGCCACTTTTCCTCTGGCAAAAGACTAGCATGAGCAACTAACTTTGGTTACATGGACGGGACAGTTGTGCATGCTTTCCAAAGTTTGAAACATGCATGCACGCCATTCAAGGCTACACATGGTGCTTACAGCTATCCCAAATCAGACCCTTTAATAATGGAAATTTGCAGCAAGTGTGAAAATTCAGGACTGACACTGACATCATTTGGAAAAGTGGAAGGAGTGCTGTGAAAATGTTATCAAAACATATGATAGATAAACCAGTTTTAGAAAGAAAGGAAGAAAGAATACATTTGAATAGATATACTCAGTTTTATGCAATAATTACATTAGCGCTTGGGTTGCAGACCAATACCCTGCAGCCTTATGCATCACAGCATGTGAGTGCAGTGTTCATCATGTGGTGTAATTGTATTCCTTTTGTTAAGTTATTTATTATCTTCCAGCGTTTTTGCAGGCAAAGCCTGTGAAAGCCAGGACTACTGAAGGGGAGACAGAAATGTTTGCCATGCAATTTAAAGCATAAGATGAATGTTTATGGGTATTACACTTGTACAGATTGGTCTGCTATTTAGGCAGGGATGTTTCAGCAGTTCACCCTTTTTCCTGAAGGGGTCTCTCTTGTTCAACCCTAGTTTCTCCAAAGTAGAAAATACCAGAAAATCCTTCAAACTGGGGTTTCTGTCACCATCCAAGCCCCAATCCTGTGGTCTAATGAGCTTAGTTAAACATACTAAGAAGCCAGCAGAGTAGGCCCTCTGGTCTATAGAGTCTGCTCGGGGATTAGTACCTGTACAGGGCACCGTTACGGCCTCCCCCACCCTCCCCACAAAGTCCCCCACCCCATCCCATGGTGGGGTTCTGAGATGCACCCTCTCCCTATACCTGTCCCAGCCTCTCTTGAATCCCTCCACAGTTTCAACAGCCACCAGCTCCATGGGAAATGCATTCCAGGGTTCCACCACCCTCTCAGTGAAGTAGCGTCTCCTCATCTTTCCCCTTAGTCTCCCACCGACCAGCCTCATCAAGTGTCCCCTGGTGGTGCCCCCTTCCCTCAGCTAAAGCTCCCTAGTTAAGCATGCTGACCACCTGCTGAACAGTTTCTGGTAAAAGACAGTTCTGCCCTTTGAGATCAAGAAATCCACAATATATATTACTAAAGGACCCCGGACTCCATGTCACCATTCTCTTGGTTGTGAGGTCTGGACATTCAAACACACAAGACATGTTTAAATGATCCATTTAAGCCAGTTCCTAGCTTCCAGTCCTTTTTATATGTATGCCTGTCTGAGGGCTAGACCCAGCACTCAGTTGAAAAAAAAAATCTTTCCCCATGTTTCTTTCCATAGGATGCTTAAAGGGCCAGTGGCTTAATTCTGAAACACAACCCATGTATGTGTGTGTGTGTGTGTGTGTGTATATATATATATATATATATATATATATATATATATATATATCTGAAGAGTACAATTATATGGGGCTATCTCATCACAATAAGTACTACTGTTACATGATAACAATATAATAACACCATCAGGTCTTAATGGCTGGACTCCAAACTTTCATTAAAAAAATAAAGTTTCTAGCCCCAACAGTTCTAAAGTTAGATTTTCCAAAAGATAATTTCTTTTAAATGTGTTAACTTTAGAACTGTTAGTGCTAGACACATTTTTAATGAAAGCTTGGAGTCAGATAAGTAGATACACTGATAAGATAGTACTAGAACTAACATATATTGAAATATAAGAACATAAAAGACTACATACTCATTTAAAAAAAAAAACAGAAAATGGTTGACTAAATATTTGAAGTCCAGTCATTTTTAACAACATAACACTGACATGTACAGAAATGTAGTGATCCGGCAGAACAGTATCATTAGGAGCAACACACGTTGAACAGCCTCCAAGCTTTCATTAAAAAAAAGTAAGTTTCTATGATTAACAGTTAAAATATTAAAAGCTATTAAAATATAATTTCAAGCATTATTCAATATAACAGATTTTTTTTGGCAATAATCTGAAGAAACTAGTGGTTGTTCTGGCAAAGAATGAATACAATCTTTTCTAGTTTGTGATGTTAAACATGCATTTGAAACCTGGTTTGTGCATTGGCACTCAATTCAATGCTCACTGTGGCTTTAATAATAAACTCTGACTTGTGCATTAATGTAGTTTTTTTGCAATGATTCTTTTAAATATTTGTTGAGGGCGAGGGAGAGAGAGAGAGAGAGAGAGAGAGACAGACTAGCTCTAGCAATGTATAGTATACAAGAAAATATTAACACTGAGGAGCTAATGAGACCATAAACCCAACAGCTCAAAATGGCCTTCGTGAGCTTATTAGGCCTGAGATGTAATATTGTGTGAGTATACAGCACTTTGCTAGGGTATCCTTTTGTTAGGGTGCAGTGATTAGGGTACCGCAATGTGGGCACCGCAACATGGGTGCCGCAACAAGGGCGTGAGTGATAGGGATGATCTGGATTTTAGATCATCCCACACTCATGCCCTGTTGGGCATCCCACAACTTTATGCCCTTTTCACAGCATATGCACCCCAGGAGTTTATCATATTTATTTTGGGGGGTGCGGAGGGTGAGGCCCCCCACAATGGAGGGGGCAAAGTCCCCTGCAAAAATAAACTTTTTCTGGGGAATGGGCCAGTGGTGCTGTCAGTTTAGGGTGCTTAAATACTACCCATGATAATTCGAATAACATAATTCTGGTGCCCTAAGCGACTTTGCATGCATTGCTGTGATTTGTTAATGTGTTATTAAGATGTTTATGACTTTTTCTATGGAGAAGAGGTCCCCATGGAATATATATATCTATCTATATATATTTATACCTCTATAATATAGTTAGGGTTCAACGGTCACATCTATGTTAAACCCAAAATTTTGCACTTTAATAACTTTGTAACCATTTGACTGATTCACATGAAGGTTTGCATACACCATTGGGGACCAAAGATCTCTTGATGTACGAAGGTCTGTTGCAGTCGGATGTGTGGTTGCGGAGAGGTGGAATGTCAACAGATTTGAAAATTACCATTTTTATGCAAATTCTTTGTCATGCGGTTTCTCCGAAACTGCATGGGGGTGTGGTCTGAAACTGTTATGGTATATGTGGGTTTGGTCACAGATGTGCCTTTTGAAGGTTTGGTGAAAAAATATTAATCTGTTCAAAAGTTATTAAAATGCAAAGTTTCCCATTATTTCCTATGGGGAAAATCAGATGTGCCATGCAAAAGCACTATTTTGCTTTTGTGAAAGTGGGTTTTGCTTTCGCAAATGCTGCAAGTTGTGTGGCATTTCTGCCATCTTGTTTTCAGTTAGTGTCATGGAAAAAACTACATAACTTAAAAAATAATGCCCCTTGGTAATCACCAACACTTGCATTTACCTAATCGGGGCCTGAGGAACACAATTCAGTGCTTAGTTTTTGAAAATAGTGTCCAGAAATATGATTATTTTAATCGGCCATTTGTAATGTCGCAAATTTGTGACACTACTGCTGCAGTTTTGTGGCACTACTTTTGCAAAAGTGTCACAAATTGAGGCACTATTTTTCACAAAACACCCATGGTAATGTTACAAAGTACAGCACTGTTTTGCAAAACTATGGGGGTTGTGTCACAAGTTTTCGACACTACTTTCGTAAAACTGTTTCTTTGTCACTGCATTGCAAATAAACAGTTTGGACTTATGGGCTGAAATTTGCAGGGTAGAAAGGGCTTGCCCCACAGATGTGCATTTTGCTGGTTTGCTGAGAAAATGTATATGTTGTATAGTTATAGGATTTCAAAATTTAGTGATTTCCCATAGGATAATACAGTAATGGTCAGGGTACCTTTCCACAGCTATATCTTGAAAACACTTTGAACTACGGACTTGCTGTGAAGCACAGCTTAGTACACTTTTAGGTGTACTAAGCAGTCCTGCATGTTTCCAGACATTGTTTACAGCTGCAAGGAAAATTTTTATGAATGTGGCTACTGTGACTGTGATACTGTGCCATGCATTTAGAATGTGACATATGTACTGCTTTGCCTACATATAAATGAGGGACACTTACAATATGCATGCATGGGAGCACAGGGCCAGGAGGCTTCCACATGAGCATATAACATGCACTGATGGCACTGCAGGGCCAGAAAAACTCGGTGATCTCACAGAGAAATGAGGGTTCATTATAATCTCTCAAAATTTATGGATAGATGATCATTATAATATGCATGCATCCAACATGCACATATGGATACCATTATGGACTGATGGCAGCACAAGAAATAAATTACAAGCTCTCTACACTTACAGATATGTGGGAGTGCAGGGCCCAGAGGTCCTGCCCTCCCATAAACAACTACGGCAATGGTGATACTTTCACAAAAAGTAAGGAAATTAATTGCAAAAAACATTGTTAATGCAGCAGCTAGGGTTAGTATTAAAGCAACAAAAGCATGGAAATGTGTTCTGTTTTAGGTGTTAGGGTTCCCAACCCTAACTCTGCATTCCCCCTCCCACCCCCAACACACACACACACATATGCAAGCAGAGGAAGGGGCAAGGCAACACAACCAATCAGAGACAACCATCATCAGGTAAGAGAAAGAACATACACATTTCTGAACATACCACAAGAGACATCCATCATCATGGTCCACCAACTGTATGAGTCCTGCTGCCATGTGAGTGTCTTGGGCAAAATTATGTATGGGTGGGAGTGCAGGGGCCAGATCACTCTGCACTCTGACATCATGTAATGGTGACATTTTCATGGCAGCACAGAGTCCATAGAACTGTGTGCTCCTATACTGTAGACAAATTCAGTTACTCAGGGACTACTCAATATGCAGGAACCTGCACTGGTGTAGTATGGTCAAACTATGTTTCTGTTGAAATGCAGGGTCTGAAGGACCCTACACTCCCATAGTATACAAAAAACATGTCTGACTGAGAGTACAGTCTTTTGAGTAACCTGTGCTTGTACAGCCAAAGAAAAATAATATGTCTGGCTGTGAGTGACGGTGTCTTGGGGGTACACCCACATGCTGTGAAACCATGGGGGATGCATCACTACACACAGTGTAGTGCAAACAGCACCCTACATTCATATAGAAATCTATTGTGCTTAAGGGGTATACAGATGTGTAGGACAATTATGTATGTCTTGGAGCACAGGGTCCAGAAGACCCTGCATTTCCACAGTATGTACTGGTGATATTTGCATGGTTGCACAGGGTCCATAGGGACCCTGCACTCATACATCTGAAAAATTACAATTTTGTGGCAGTACATGTTTCACTGGAGCGTGCTCTGGCATAGTATGGTAAATGTACATTTCTGTGGGAGTACAGGGTTTGTAGGACCCTGCGCTCCTACAGTATAGAACAATATATCTGACTGACAGGCTTTACAGTAATGCCTGATTGTACAGCAGCAAAAATAATTATGTATGGTTGTGACTGTAGGGTAGAAAGTGCCCTTCATTACAACAACATGGTAAAATGATGCTTCCATGGGGAAACATGATGTAGAGGACACTGCAGTCCAACAGCATATAAAAAAATATATTTTCATGTGACTGAAGGGTTTAGAGCATACTGACATAACCCAAAGAGACTGGCATGGCAGTAGAACTTATACAGTTGGTGGACCAGGATGATGGATGTCTCTTGTGATATGTTCAGATAGTTGTATGTTCTTTCGTTTACCTGATGATGGCTGTCTCTGATTGTTTGTGTTGGCTTGCCCCTTCCTCTGCTTGTATGTGTGTGTTCAGGGAAAGGGGGAATGTGGAGTTAGGATTGGGAACCCTAGCACCGCATTTCCAAACTTTCATTGCTTTAATATGAACCCTAACTGCTGCATTAACACAGTTTTTTGCAATGAATATATATAATATGTATATATACACACACACATATATATATATATATACACACACACACACACACACACATATATGAACAATAAACAATAAATGATTTAAAAGCTGCCCCCATAGACTATAATGGAGCGCATCCTTGCACTCTTCCTTGGACCATGTCATAGCTTTGCTGAACATGGGGGTGGAGCGTGGGCAGTTCCAGAAACTGGGAAGTTCTAGTGACCTAGTGGGGGTAGTTTTACAAGTGCTACTATTTTTAATCTTTTGGAATATTTTTCATAATCTTTGCATCAGTATCATTTGGAAGAGGTAAGGCACTGATCCAGCAGATGCAAATGCTGTGGCTGATAAGCCTCTTTAACAGGTGCACCCAATCAAGACATCTTGTCCCAGGACTGATTTCCTCCTGATAGTTCTGCAAACAAGCTTGTGGAGATCAAAAGGTTCTTAGGTTAATTCCCTGTGTTCCAGATAAACTGAAATAGCTGTCTGTAACCAGTTCAACAATATAAATGTATACATTTGCAAACCAAGAGATCTCAGTTTCACACAAAGATTCACATATATTTTTTTTAACCACAGGGAAGTAAGGGAAGAAAGAAAGAATAGAAACAGCAAGTGAAGGAAGGGAGCAAACAGATGGAAACTGTGGGACAGTTGGATTGGTCATTTCCTAGGTGCAACAAGGAACATTTGACTGCACAATCAGACAGGCAAGAGATAGGCAAATGACAGAATAGGAGAGGACAGAATAGATCCTTGCTTTTAACTCTCTCTGCATCACAAATGGGACTTGGTCTTATCCCAACCCCGTCACAGTGTGATGATGCAGCTGCTTAGTGAGTAGACTGAAGGTGCTCCCACTAAGCCTGCTACAGGTCTAGTGCCGTGTGATGATGTGACTGTTTTGTGAGTGGCCCGCAAGGAAGTCCATTACAGTCAGGTGCAGCTTGTGTGACCATGCAGCTATTTTGTGAGGGTCATTCATGAACTCCACTACAGGCCTGGAGCAGATTTGTGTGATCCTGCAGCAGCTTCATCAGTAAAGTTCATTATATGTCTGACGCAGTGTTTGTGACCAATCAGCTGCTTTGTAACTGGCCTGCAGGGACTTCTGCAGAGTCCATTGTAGGTCTGGAATAATTTGTGTGACCATGTAGCTGCTTTGTGAGTGGCCCTAAGGGCCACTTGCTAAGTCTGCTATAGGTTTGGTAGCATATGTGTGACCATGCAGCAACTCCATAAGGCCTGGAGTAGTTTCTATTACCATGTAGCTACTACATGAGTGGCTTGCAGGGCCACCTGTGAAGCCTGCTAAAGGTCTAAACATTTCTGTCTTATGCTGCATCTGCTTCTGGGCCTTTCATGAAAGTCACTACAGGTCCGGACATCTCTGTAGGATACTGCAGCTGCTTTGTGGCCACTCATGAACCTCACCACAGGTATGAGCACCTCTGTCTGATGCTATAGCTGCTGCATGTCCACTCATGAAGCCTGCTACAGGTCTACACACATCCATATGGCTTCAGCCTTTCAGTCTGCCTATCCCCTAGTTATGTACTATCTATTTGATCTCCCTTATTGCTAATTTTCCGGCATGCTTCCAGATTACATTTGCTCCTTTTAGGTACGTTGTTATGTTTATTGTTTGTTTGTGGAGGGATTGTGGAATAATAAATGAACCAGACACAGAAGTTCAGGTTCAACACACAATCTCTGTCTGATGTTTATTTAAAACACAGGGGGCAACCTTAAGCAATAGCATAGCCCTTCTTCAATACATCATTTTGCAGCAACAGACTATGCATGTCCTTCCTCTGCCTTTGTCAGCACCTACTGACTCACTGACCCACTAATCTCCTGATCTTCTGACCTCCATTTGCTGTTGAAATGAACTAGCCCCTGTGTTGGTCTTGTGTGCTTGGGTGATGAGGAGCTCAAAAAAAGAAAAAAACAAAATCAAGCTAAAGACAAAGAACCTTAGTGCAGAAGTACTGAAGCAAGGGTTACCCAAAGGGCAATGGCAATAAAGCCAAGTTTCAAAGAAACACAACATCACACATACTCCATAATGCAAAGCATCATGGGATGTATATGCAAATCACTATGACATTTTAGGCTGGTTTAGCTTAAAGCAGGAATGCATGGTGCCAAAGAGCCTCTCAAACAATCTGCAATTTACATGCATTTTAACAATACAACAGGGGGTTTCTGATATCTCTACCCTGACAACTTAATTCTATAATACAGTCACCTAGTAATGTTTTACCTTTATCAAAAACACATAGTGCCATGGCATTTTAAACATTTATATGTTTCATACACATAAGGCATACACACCAAGGAATTTTATGACATAGTTCTATTGCATACTAAATCCAACAACGAGGAACACAGCCTGTTGTTTTACGTCAGCTCAGAGGTCACCACAATAACCTCCCTGTACAAGGACCGGAGAGGGTAAAGAAAAATTAAAGAGGACACTATAGCATAGTCAAGAAAGGGGAGAGGTGCCCATAGGTGGCCAATCTTATGGACTAGAAATTGTAAAAGATAGATTAGGCTAAGAAATAGAAGAACTACTGCAACAGATTTAAGAAAAGGTCGATCCTCAAGAGTGGCAGGATTCCCTGTCACACTGTTCAATACCTAGTCTGTATTCAGATTTCTTAGTTAACTTCAGGTTACCTTCACTGCCTAGTTAACTAGCCTTAGCTTTTTCTATTTCTATTTGCTTTAGTTAATAATTGTCTGGTCAGTGCCTTCCTCTAATTTGGTTCCTGTTAACTACTGTACTTGTTAGCCTCTAAATTAATTTATTCTGTCCTATGTGTTTTACCATTTCCTTTGTGGTAACATTTGTCTTCTTTTTGGCTTAATATGTATTTGCCTCCCTTCATTATCCTCCTCAATGTTCATTTTCTCCCTTACCATTTTCTCTTTTCCCTCTCCTTATACTTTCTTGTCCTTTCTTTGTCCTTCCTTGTCTCACCTCTTCCTTCCTCATGTATACCGGTTTCCTTTTCTCCCCTTCTTTAAAATTTTGAATTCCTCCACTGGGCCATTTCTTTCTCCTCTCCCTTCTCTTCCTCCCTTCCCCCTTCCCTTGAATACACGAGTCATATTTTACTATTCTCCTATTTACCCTGCTCCTCCTCCTGTGTGATGATGTCAAAATTAACCCTGACCTTCCTTTCTTCAACACTGTCTCCCTTTCTTCCTCTCTCCTTACAGGCCTTAGCATTTTTCACCTTAGTGCTAGGAGAGGAGTCTTCTACCTAAAGTTGACCTATTTAGAGTGAGACTTGCCCAGTATACTCCTGACATCCTCTGTGTCACTGAATCCTGGTTTACCTCTCGAGTATCTGCTAGGGGCACTGCCATCCCTAACTACAACCTTCACAGACAAGATCATGGCAAAAATAGGTTCCTCTCTGTCAGGCAGGGACTACCCTGGTTGAATCCATTAAGTGGTGTAGTTCCTTCCTCACATCAATTTTTTCATGCTAAGCCTACTTTGCCCTCTCTTTGCCTTTTTCTTATTGATGTAGTCTTTGTCTCCACCAAAGCTTCTCCTACAGTACCCTCTGATGTTATCACCACTCTGACCTCTCGTTCCTCTTCTGTGGAACTGATTCTCCAAGGGGGTTTGAAAATTATTTGGCTCTACCCTGCTGCTAAACCAACCATCCAGAACATTGAGACTTTTGATCTCTCACAATACAAGTGTAGTGACTGGATCCTCTTCTCCCATCCTCACCAGATAGTCACTACTGGTACATTTCTTGATGCCTTTAGTGACCACAGCTTGACTTATTATATTAAAAAAAAAGAGTCGCCCTTTGGCCCCTCCCAAATTTATCTGGCCTAGGCCACTTTACTTGCTAAATCTTGACTCTCTCCTTTTTGATCTTTCTGCTATTGACTGGTCCCCTATCCAATTTTCATGTAAAATTCATGCATGTGTGGCATGGTCATACAGTTTAGGTTTTCCAGGTTGGGGGTGTCTCTCAGGCTCAAAACTATTGGCCTAAACAGTTAACCTATTTTTAGACTACCCTATCTGGGGGGGGGGCAGCTTTCTGGGGGGCTCAAGCCTGGAAGCCCCCAACTCTATATCTATAATGTGTGGGGCAAGCATACCCTTTTAGAAAGTCCTGAGTTAGAGGGTGTGACCTTCCTTGGATTACTTCTAACCCCAATGATCTTTATAAGAATGGAGAGGCTGCCTGGTTTTGCTTCAAATTGTCACATTCCCAGCCTGACCTCTTAAGCTACAGGAAACTTAGAAGTTTTTGTACAAAGGCCACTAGGGCAGCTAAAGTCAGCTATTTTGCTACTCACCTCCAACATAATCTTAAATCTCCTCCCAAATTCTGAATGGTGATCAATTCCCTATTTGATCCTCCTTCTCAGTCCTCCTCACCCATCTTAGTCATAAATGGAACTCCTATCACAGCTCCCTCCCAGGTTCCTTCTCAGTTTGATAAATTTTTCACAACTTGTGCGCTCCCCCTCCTTCACATCCATTGGCTCCTCTACTTTTACCTCAGCCTACTACTTCTTGTCCTTCATCGGATCACTGAATTGACTTTTCTACCATTGCTCCACAGACTACCTTATGTGCTCTGTCTTCCTTTAACCTTTCCAAATCTCATAGCCCAGATGGGTTGGACCTTAATCTTCTTCACCTTTCTGCCCCTTCTATTGTCATCCCTCTCACCCACCTACTTAACCTATATCAGTTCTGTACCTCAGTCCTGGAAGTTTTCCAAGGTTCTTCCTCTTCACAAAGGTGGAGACCGTTCCTCTTGCTGCAACCTTTGGCCCATCTCCCTACTTGCTCTCTTGCCAAGCTGCAAGAAAAACGTCTACTCCCAACTTTTGGATTTCACACTTCTAATTTCTTCATGCCATTCTAGTCCAGCTTCTGTAAAAATTACTCTACCATTTCATCTCTTACTGTGTGCTACTGACTCCATCCTCAATTGTATGGACCGGGGATACATCACTGCTGCATTTGCATTTTATTTATTTACTTATTTTTATTTATTTATTTCATAATTTGGATTTACAATCTTTGAGTCAAAGGCTCGTTTGCAAAGGCACTTCGTTGCAGGGAGGGTAGGCAACAATTGGTGGTGGAGTACAACAATGGAGAACATTACAGGTGAGATACAATAAAAGAACACACAAAGCAATTCCAGTAATACAAAGGTGTACAAAGGCTTCAATTAGTTACAATTGGTCTAGTATATAAATAATAAGGTACCATTAGGGGTTCTAGAGAGCAATACCTGGGGGGGGTAAGGGGTGGTTGCTGGGGGAGAAGGTAATCCGGAAGGACAATGTCTGTAAACTGGGCCAGGCAGAGCTCTAGGTATCGGCCGGTCAGGGGCATTTACAGCTCCGAGTGTCACTGAGGTGGTTTCAGAGGGTGATTTTGAAGGGGACGATTTTGGGGATGTTTGTGATATGAGTGAGGAGGGAGTTGTACCAAGAGGGGGCTCTGTGGTGGAATGATCTTTGGGCAAGAGAAGTCCTGGCTGTCGTGACCTGGAAGATGGCTTTGGTTGTGCTTCAGGTGGTGACCGAATGGAAGGCCAATTTTACAGATGGAGCAACCCCAGTGGGGGAGAGCCCAAGTAGTGATTTTTTTGCCAGTATACAGGTGTAGTAGCGTAGGTGCTCATCAAAGGTGAGTAGTTCAAGGAGGAGTACATCTGACATGTGTGCGTTCTGCTGGGGGCAGTGGTCAGGAGTCTGCAAGCCTTGTTGATTGAGGTCTGGACTTTGGTGAGGGCAGTGGGGTCAGCAGCTGCATAGATAAGGAGCCCGTAGTCAACCAGTGACAGGATGGAGGGGGTGATAGCCAGCCAGAGGGCATTCTGAGGGAGGCAGTCTTTGTGATGCTAGAGGAGTACAATCCAGGTGTTTATGGCAGTGGACAGGGCATTAAGATGAGAGTGGAAAGAGAGAGCCAAGTTGAAGGTGATGCCCACATATCTGTATGCAGACACCTGTTCAAGGGGGTATAGGGTGCTGGGGAGGATGAGAAGGGGGGCATTTCTGGAGTTACTTTGGCTGTGGGCAAAAAGCATAGATTTTGTCTTCTTGAGATTCAGAATTAGACAATGGTCGAGGAACCATTTTTCAGCTTGGCTGAAGGTGAGTTGCAGAGAGTTCTGGAGTGTGATGGGGTTGGGGTGGGAGGCGATGAGAACCGCATCATCGGCATATAGGAGCATACTGCCCGAGCAGGAGCTAGGAAGGGTGTTTAGAAAAAGACTGAACAATGTGGGGCCCAGGATGGAACCCTGGGGGACACTTGAATGAACAGGTAGGGCAGCTGATAGAGTACCGTTTATCTTGACCCATTGGGATCTGGCATGGAGGTAACTGGAGAACCAGGCAAGGGGGCCAGATGAGAAGCCTAGCTGATGGAGAGAGTCAAGCAATAGGGGGTGACACACAGTGTCAAAGGCCTTAGATAGGTCAATGAACACTGCCCCAGCAATGTCTCCAGAGTCAAGTGCAGAGTGTATTTGCTGTGAGAACTCTAGGAGGGCTGTGGTGGTGCTGTGTCCAAGGCGGAAGCCATGTTGTTCTGGACATAGCATGCTGTATTTGGTTAGATATTCCATGAGTTGGGTGGATACTATTTTTTCCAGGGCTTTAGAGAGTGGAGCGATTCTTATGAATTGGGGTAATTTCAGCTGATTTCCAGGCACTCAGGAATTGACCGAGGCACAGGGACCAGTTTAACAGGTTGGTGAGAGGGGCTAGCATGACATCTAGAGTTAGATGGAGAATCCTGGAGTCAAGGGGGTCACAGCTGGGGTTGCGGCTGGAGAGGGCTTTTAATATGAGTGGTTTGACTTCATGGGGAGATATGGTGCGGAGGAGAAATGGGGGCAATTCAGGGTGGGGGGGTTGAGGTAGGGATAGGGTCAAAAGAAAGGACAGGAAGAACTGTGCTTAGGTCAGAGAAAGCCTTGTTGAGGCAGTCAGCAATATGTGGGGGGTCAGTGGTAATAGAGCTGTTGACAGATATCTGAGATGGGGGGGAGCGAGTTTTTCCATTGAGCTCCTTAATTTTATCCCAGAATGCACGCACGCACAGGAGGCTATGGTTTTTGATTCAGTAGCCCATTCCCTCCTTCTGGTTAAACTGTGTGTGGCCTGTCTTTCTGTTCCATTTATCAACTGATTCTGATCCAGCAATCCTTTGGGAATAAAAGTATTTCCTTTATTTTTTGTCCAAAATACTTTCCTTTTCAATTGTAATCCATGACCCCTTGTTACAGTATATGGGTTTTATTTTTCAGTTCAAGACCAATTTCTTTAGCAAAACCATATATTTTACTGCATCAAATAGAAAACTCAAATCACCCCTTAGTCTTCTATTTTCTAGACTCATTAGTCTAAGCCTGGGCATCCTCTCCTCATATGGCCTATTATCCGTACCATAAATCATTTTTTTGTTCTATGTTGGATAGTTTCTAATTTATCCACATCTTTCCTTAGGCATGGGATCATAGTTGTAATCCATAATTTAAGATAGGTAACATAGCCACAATACAGTGGCAATATAATCTTTTCAGTTCTATTGATTATTACACCCTTAACAAGAAGACAGTGCCCAACCAATACATGGCACCCAGAGTCAAAGATGCCTTTGATGAGCTTAACAGGAAGAAAGTGGTTCTCAGGCCTAGATTTCCACAGCAGCAAATACCAAATCCCTATGGCAGAGGAAAATAAAGAAAAGACCACATTTATTTGCCCTCTGGGCTTCTTCCAGTTTGAGAGGATGCCCCAAGACATATCTGGGGCCCCTACCACTTTTTAAAGGCTAATGGAGATGGTGGTGGGAGATATGCATCTGCTGAAGGTGTTGGTATACCTATATGATCTGATAGTGTTTGGCTGGACACTGGAGGAGCAGAAAAGCTGAATCATGAAATTGCTGGACAGATTGGAAGAGTTCAGTTTAAAAGTTTCCATTGACATATGCCAGTTTTCTCATCCATCAGGTAAATATGTGAGGAACATTATTTTAGCAAATGGAGTACAGACCAAAGCGGCAAAAGTAAAGGCACTCACCACTTGGCCTAGACAACACAACATTAAGTTATTACAGTCATTTCTTGGATTCTGAGGCTGCTACAGGTTTGTAAAAGACTGCTCCATTGTTGTCTGCCTCTGAATGACCTCATCCGGGGTACCCACCTAACCACAAAACAAAAGCCCACACTGGGAGGTGCAATCCCCACACTGAGTAATGGAAAGTAAATGAACCATTTGGTGCCAGGTGGAACAAACAGTGTGAAGTGGCAGTCAAAGAAATATTCAAACATCTGAGTGAGGCACCAAGCTGGCAATCCTTACATTCTGCACACAGACACCAGCTTAAGTGGTTTAGGAGCTGCCCTGTACCAACAGCACCCTAAGGGACGGCATCCAGTTGCTTTCACCAGCTAAAGTTTGCATCCATCTGAAAGGCACAACCCACTGTACAAAATGGAATTTCTGGCACTAAGGTGTACTATCACTGAAAAACTTCCGTGACTACCAGCACGGGGCCCAGTTCACAGTGAGAACAGATGATAATCCTCTCACTTACGTAAATACAGCCACCAAGTTGGATGTGTCAGACACCAGTGGCTTTCAGCTTTATCCACCTACAATTACAATCTGAAACACCACAGTGGCTGAAGCAACATTAACGTAGGCACCTTATCCCCAATCAGCCACATCAAAATACTTGTTTTAAATGTAGCAGTAAAGGCCACGTGTTTGAGATTTGAAACAACCAATCGTGCCACTCCTGCCAATTCGTACTGAGCAATTAACATGCTGGTGGCCTCTCCAGATGCTATCCTGACTGCATAGCTCAATTTCACTGGTTTGGACTTTTCATCTTTGACCCAGCCAAGCTGTCTTGAACTTAAACAAGCCCAATGGGAAGACATTGTATTACATGGTGTGGTACGCGCCCTAGAGAAGGGGCAGGATGCAAACCAGATACAGATAACTCACCCAGATATTCTCCTGTTATTGTGATAGTGACACAAATTGTCTTTAAAAAATGGACTACTCATAAGAACAAGTCACAGCAGTACACACCCTGAATTCCGTCAACAACAGCTGGTATCACTCTGGAAGAACCAAAAAGCCATCATCCAATCTCTACATAATGACGAGTCACTTGGGAGTTGACCGTACTCTGGACTTGATGTAGACCCATTTCCATAGGCCCAAAATGGCAACAGAGGTGGGCCACTAGAATTGGTCAGTACAGACTTTCTCTCTCTGGATCCGACTAGCAAGATCAATGGCTACATCCTAGTCCTGACATATCATTATACATGATATGCTCAGGCATACCTGATGAAAGATCAAGCAGCCACCACTGTAGTTAAAGCATTGCAACAATATGTCATTCATTATGGTATCCTTTAAAGAATTTATTATTTTTTACAATTCAAACTTTATTGGGTTTACAACACAGAGAAAAGATCTTACAGGTACAAATTACGCTTGAAAAGTGATTGATAACATGACAAGACCAGTTCTTCCCCTCTCCCGCTCCCACTCCCGACCCCCTCCACCCACCCCCACCCCACACAGACACGTATCCTGGAATGTAAAACCAATGAATAGGTACCAGTTTAATACAGTTATAAGAAATAAAGGGTATGTAAGGGGTCCTATATCCTCTTGTACCTGTTTATCTTGTTACTGAGGCTAGCTATAGTTGTCTCTGTTCTGAGATTAGCTAAGAGCTCATTGAGCCACTCAGTATAGGAAAGTTCATCACTATCTTTCCAGTGGTGCAAGACCACTTTTTTAACAATCATGGAAATAAGGGCTATGTGGTACCTGTGATTAAGCACAGAGATCGTGGAGTAGTCCCCCAGTAGGCAAGTTTCCAGGGTGAAAAGGTCATCCAAGCCTAACAGGGGGTCCACCTTCCACTGAATATTGGACCATAGTGGGGTTACTTTAGAGCAGGACCATAGTACATGATATATAGAGCCCTCCTCTAGTCGGCATCAAGTACAAATTGATGAAGAAATGAGACCACATTTGGCCAACCTCTGAGGGGAATAATATAAGTTGTTGAGGATATGAAATTGCGTGAGGCATAGCCTGTCCTGAGTTATGAATTTATGACAGTTACGCCATATGGATGGCAAGTCCAGTGTCATATTGGGAAAGAAAGGAGCCCAATAAGCCATGGGGCCAAAACTATCTGGGTAAGACCAGTCATATAAAATACCATAAATCTTGGACACAGCTTTTTGAAAACCTGTCAGACGACCCAACTCAAGCTGGAAGGATAGCTTGGCTGGCTGGGGAGGGGGGAAATCCGATCCAAGCACATTCAGCAGAAGATGTTTCATTTGAAAAACTTTAAAAACACTATGGTTTGGGATATGGAACTTCTTCATGATCTCGGCAGTGGAAAACCGTGATCCCCATCAGTCATAAATTGAGAGAGCATGCCATCTCCCAGCAGGGGCAGCCAGTGGGCAGAAAGCACTCTGTTATCAATCTTGAAGTTAGGATTACCCCATACAGGCTGCACTATATCTTGGGTATGATGGTGCTTAAGGAAGACACTCAGCTGAGTGTGAACTTGGACAGAGATTGCTATGGGAGATCTTTGTAGCCTCAGCGGGAGTGTGGGTACTTTAATATGAAGAAGTGCAGCTGAGGAGAGGCTGCAAGACCTGATAAGGGCTAATTCAAGTCTAAGCCACAGTGGTGAGAATGGGGGAGAAGGTGCAGAGTTGTCCGAGGATAACCACCTGATATATTTAGCAGAGTGTCTGGCCCAGTGATAAAAGGCTAGGTGAGGGAGGCACAAACCTCCTTTAAATATGGGGCAACTATTTTGTGATAGGCTAATCTAGGTTGTTTACCAGATCAAATAAACTTTGTGATAAGTCCGTGTAGTGTTTTGAACCAGGAAAGGGGGAACCAAATGTTAAGTAAATTAAGGGGATAAAAAAGCCTAGGGAACACATTCATTTTGATAAGGTTAATTTTGCCCCAGTGGGAGATTGGGAGTTTGGATCTTGGCTGATAATGTGTACTAAGGAATCCAGATTCCGCCTTCGGGTAAAAGCTGGGTTTCTGGTCAATTCAATTCCCAGATATCGTATGGAATTGCATTTCCAAGAAAGGCCAAGGTCTGTAACAGACCATTTAAAACCTAATGGTTAAGTGGAAATACTACCGTTTTGTCAACATTTTATTTATAGTTGGACAGTTTACTGTAATTTGCAATAACTTCTAACATAGGTGGAAGTGAGGTGGATGGGTGGGACAGTTGTAAAAGGAGGTCGTCTGCATAAGCAGAGACCTTGAATCCCTGGTCCAAAATGGTAAATCCTTGGATCCTCTCACAGGCCGATAAACGGCGAATAAGAGGTTCCAAATATAAATTAAAGAGCAATGGGGACAGGGGGCAGCCCTGTCTGGTACCTGAATGCAATGGGAAAAGAGTGGAAATTGCTCTGTTACCTGTGACTCATGCCGAGGGGGAATGGTACAGTGCTTGTATCCAGTGTTGAAATTGTAGGGGAAAATTGAAGGCTGCCAGGGTCCAAAACAGGAAATTTCAGTCTACCGTATCAAAAGCTTTCTCGGCATCCAGAGATACCAAAGCAGCTGGAAAATTGCATCTCTGGATATCGAGAAGACATGTGTTAAAGTTCGAAGGTGGTCCACCAAGGAGCTTCCCTTCATGAAGCCTACCTGCTCGGGTCCGATGAGATCTGGAAGGATGATGCTAATGCAATCAGCCAGCAATTTGGTTAATATTTTCAGATCCTGATTCACTAAGGATATGGGATGGAAACTTGTAACTAATTCTGGGTTTTTGTCAGACTTTGGTATAAGAATAATTAGAGCTTCGAATAGGGTCTAGTCAGTGGATGCTCCAGATAGAATATGCTGATATAAGGGTAGCAATAGGGGAATCAGATGGTCTTTAAATTTCTTATAAAAGTTGGACGAAAATCCATCTGGTCCTGAGGTTTTATCAGTGGGGAGGCTATTAATAACCCTGACCAATTCTGAACAGGAGATGGGGGCTATAAGAATTCGGTGTTGTGCCTCAGAAAGGGAGGGTAAATGGGGCTCTGTCAGATACTCATCCAGAACTTGCCCAGAGGGCTGGTCAGGCATAGGGCTATTTAGCCATTTGAAGTACTGTATCTACTAAATTCAGCTACAATGTCCTTTGGGGACGTCTTCAGCAAGCCATCCTCCAGAGAATGTATGGACGCTATGAATCTGGCAGATTCTTGTTGTTTTATTCTGAGGGCTAATAGACGCCCCCTGCTTTTTCACCTTGATCTGTGTAGGATGCTTTTGTCCTCAAAATTGCAAACTCCACCTTTTCTCTTAGAAGGTCTAAGTAGGTGTATCTTAGCTTGGCTAGCTCCTGTCTCAGAATATCTGGGGAATGGGGAGTTATAGAAGTTTCTATTATTTGAATTTGGATAAGGATACTGAGTAGTTTCTGGTCCTTGTTCTCTTTTCTTTGGGAGCTTAGGCCAATTAGGATTCCTTTAAGAAATGCCTTAAGGGCACACCATTCCATATCAGGCCTTGCTGTGGAATTAAGATTAGTGGTAATAAACTGGTCAGTCTGTTCAGAGGGATAGTGAGTTACTTCAGGGTCTTTCAGGAGCTGATTGCTGATCTTCCAATGTGTCTCCCTCTGAGGGATAGAGGAAAGGGAAAGGTGGCCCATGACCAATGAATGATCTGATGGGTGGCCCAGTTGGATGAAGGAATCGAGAACCCACGGAAGGAGCGTCTGGGAAAGAAGTAGATAATCAATGCAGGAAGCCATGTGGTGAACTGGGGAGGTGAAGGTATAACCCTTTTCCGTAGGGTTGAGTACCTGCCAGACATCACAGAGGCCATGCTGGTATATTAGCTTCCAAAAAGCTCATTGAGCTGGAGACAGCCCTTTGCGGGAACAGTCTGAACAGTCCAAAACTGGGTCAAACACCAGATTCAGGTCGCCTCTGAGGATTATTGGTAGGGAAAGGAAAGGAGCAAGAAGGTCAATCAGCTGCTTAAAAAAACCCTGGTGTATCCATATTGGGCCCATAGATACTGCCTAATATGACCTCCATTGCATTTATTGTACCCCTAATCAAAATAAACCTGCCCTTAGGATCTTGGATCAGCTGGGAGGGGGAGAATTGAACTCTCTTGGAAAGCAAAATCATGACACCACAGCTTTGGGTGGTGCCCCTGCCGAGAAAACCTGGACTATTTGTTGTCTCCATTGTTGTAGGGCTCCAGAGTCAAACAAATGGGATTCCTGTACAAAGATTATATCCGCAGCCAGCACATTCAAGTGTGTCAAAACCTTATATTGTTTCAGCTTCTGTCGGACCCCCTTAACATTCCAAGTAGCAATTCTGAAGTCATTAGCCATTGGAAACACTGACCAAAACTTGGAATGCAATATGTAAAACAGCTCGTTTTGAACGCCACTTTGATTAAACAAACACAACTGAGTGAAAAAAGAAGAAGAAGAAGAATATGGCCCCTCATTACAATCATTGCCCAGAATCCAGTCACAAAACAACACTGGGGGAAAAGATCAAACAACCACTGTCAGGAAAGTCAGTGTAGATGATAAAGGAAGAAGCCTGTAAGGCAGTAGCCTGGGGGTTCAAACCAGGGTATGTAGCACCAGTTACAATGCTGAGATAACTACAGATAAATCCATTTGATATGGTAGACTCATACCCTCTAGCGGTGATAATGGATACTAGAGTTCACCCAGGAGGTGTAGTGACAATTTACAATGGTGTGCAAGTTTGAGGAGGTTCGTTAGGTAATCCATGGCATTCAGAGAACAGGGCATTCTTCAGTTGGAGTACTGTTGCCGCGCTAAGCCGAATAGGGGGTATTGTTGTATTAAACCCCTTTTACAGACAACTCCACATGCCTCTTTGAGCTGCTTCAAGTGGGGGGAAGGTGGATTCATGGGGGCGTAAGCCACACTAAAACCTCACAACCTTAACTCCAGAGTAATTCACTGCAAAAAATTATAAGTCCCTTAATTGTCGAAGGGATTCCTCCCGGAAATAGCAGGACTAGTTCAGGTATCTTGGAAAAGCTTAGGAAGGAGGCTCTTGAGTCCAGCATGGGCAGTCTCGAGGTCTTCGCAGGTTTGCCAGTTACCCGCAACCAAGATCTGAAGTCTCGCAGGGAAATTCATATGGAAATGGACCCCAGTGGCAATAAGCTTAGAAGCCAGAGGGTGGAAAGCCATTTGGCGCAGTCGGATAGTCACTGGTAAATCTTGTGCGATCCAGATTCTGGTTCCCTCCCAGTGAACCTCTTGCAGATCTCACACCTTTGAGAGGAAATGCTGCCTTTCTAAATAATTCAGAAACCTGAATATCAAAGGCCTCGGGGGGATCCCGCTGGCGGGGTTGGACGGATGGCCCTGTGTGCACATTCTATGACATACTTGGATCCGAATGGAGAGGGCCCTGCTTCTTTCTCCATGAATTTCTGCACAAAAAGTATGGCATCCTGACCTTCTTCAACCTCCAGGAGACCAATGAGGACCGCATTATTTCTGGCTGTGGCCCTCAAGGTCTTCAATTTTAAGTTCCATCTTCTCCAGCTTTTGTCTGGTAAGCACAAGCTCTGGGTCTATTTTCTCCACTCGTTTCTCTATCGAACAGACTTTAGCTTCAGTATCTAATGTCCGCCTCGAGACATTTTCTAAAAGGCTTGGGTGAGTGATTTGATTTCTGTGGTAATCGAGCTTAGCTCCTCCTGGAATGGCCGAAATTCTGCCAGAAAGTCTGCCAGCATTAGGGGCACTGGGTCCGGAGGCAGTTGGGAGGGTCTCGGTGGAGCCGATGTGCTGGTAGCCCTAGGCCTCTTTGGGCCTTTTTCTGGTGTGGCAGGGGGCATGTGCTTTGTCAAAGCATGTCACATTTCTACCTCCATGTATGCGATTTGTCGGTTGAAAGTGGTAGTCGATCCTCAAGTAAGTCTTCCGGATCCAGTTTTAAAAGTTTTGCAGCTGCTAAATGATCAGAAAACGAACAATTAAACGGTTGAGTGGCAGGAGAGCTGAGCTGGAGCTAGCACCAGGCGTGCTGCATCATGTGGTCTTCCCAAATAATTTATTGTGATCAAGGGAGGGACTTCGAAAGTCAACTTGTGAAAGAGTTTTTGGAAACCTATCATATTAGGCAGTGGACAACCACTATTTACCACACCCAAGGGGATCGTCAGCATGCACAGTTTAATAGACTCCTGCATGACATGTTGAGAACCCCTGAGCCAGCCCAGAAACCAAATTAGAGACAGAAAGTAAGTTCACTAGTACATACTTATCATTGCATCCATAAGGACATCACCTAAAGGTCCGCATTCTACTCAATGTCTGGTAGAGAAGCTCACCTCTCTGTTGATCTCTGTTTCAGAGTCTCAGCTGAGAGTGCATCAAAACAGACATACCTGGAATACACCAGGCAATTTGTCTACAGTTTCAAAAATCCTACCAACCTGCCTCTGAGGCTGCTACCAAGAACAGCCTTGCCAACAAAAATTGTTACGACAGATGAGGTCAACACCATATGTTGCAGACTGGAGACTGTCTGTTACTGAGAAACTTGGGCCTACAAGGGAAACATAAAATTCAGGAATGATGGGTGCCAGATTCATATGACATAGTCGAACAGATGCCTAACCTTGCAGTTTACAAAATTCGGCATGGACAAGATAAGAGGCCTGGAAAAGACTGCACACAGGAACTGCTTCCTATCCAC
The DNA here is from genome assembly GCA_016271365.2 of Neoceratodus forsteri. Classification (NCBI taxonomy): domain Eukaryota; kingdom Metazoa; phylum Chordata; order Ceratodontiformes; family Ceratodontidae; genus Neoceratodus; species Neoceratodus forsteri. The sequence goes on from CM057449.1 coordinate 1,562,972,681, forward strand.
TGGGAAGACTGTGCCCCAGCCTGCACCTGAAATTAAATGCCCAGTGTCCAGGAGACCAAAAACTTGGAGTCACACCAAACAGCAGAGACACGGGATGCCTGCATGTGATACAAATATACCTAATGCAGCACCTGTGCAAGAGCAAGCTGCAGAAAGTGATGACATTGTGTGTTGCATCAGAGTACCTGGCAGACCCCAGAATGAGCACATTTAACTGATGGCATTGAGAAGTTCAGAACTGACAACTAGTGCATATCCAGTTGGGGAACTGTCAAGCAGTGAACTTTCACAAAATTTGAATCCAGATGCAGCACTTTTTTCTCTTGGAGGAATTGGCCATTGATCATCCTGAATACCTAGTTATGGACAGTGATGTGGAGTTTGAGTTGAAGAAACAAATCCCAGAGACTAATGTAATCCCTGTCATTTCTAACAATGCCCTTGTACTGGACACAGAGTCAGCCAGAAGAAGAGGAAAGCGATCTCCATATTTCTGAGGAAGAAACAGTGTCACCTCACAAATCTGAATGTGAACCTAAACCTATCATCAAACTCTCATACAATACCCTTGATGCCTCCTCTGATACCCCATCCATGTGGTTCATAAGCATATTGCCCCTGTAATATACCACCCAATGTGCTGCACACAGGTTCAGGTGGGAAAATGTCAATCAAATGCTACGGCTAGATAGGCATCAACCGTCTAGTCAGAAATGCATACTGCGTAAATATGTATAAATGCGCTGAGCAGATAGGCATCAGTTGTTAAACAGAACTGAATATATTGCTGATAATAATGCTCAGCCACTGTCCTTGGACTTTTGGAGAGCATGGACATGGTTTTGGCAGGGGTGCCAAGAGTCTGGCAATGGGAGTATGTAGGCCCCCATATATGGTGGCTTAAAAGACTGCCTACTTGACCAGACCCCTAACTTCAAAATGGGCCCAGTGCCCAAATAAACAAACACATTCCTGGTCCCAGGACAGGCACTGGGGATAGGGCAACATTCAATCAACTCAGGAGGGCTTAAAGTAGTGTAACAGCAAGCTGCTGAAGACTGCACATTAAATGTAAACAAATATGGTGGTATCCATGTTTCTTCTCACCCCTCTGACCCCAGCAATGACTGCTGGGAAAGGGTCAGAGGTAAGTGGCTACAATTCCTGAGAAATCTGGCCAATCAGAAGCTTGGTTTGTTTCTCAGGCTGCATGCAATCCCAGCACTGCTGGGCCAACATTTCCAAATGCTGTTTGCCTGTAAGACTGACTGACCAATAGGGTGTCGAGTTTCATCTCCAATAAAAGGGACCATTCTCAGGGATCTGGGCCAGTTCTACCAGTCTGATAGAAAGGAGCTGGGAGCCACTGAGCCACTGCCTGCCAGACACTGCAGGCCCGGCAGACTAAAGAAGTCTGGGATCCCAGCAACTGACTCTTGTGAAGAAAAACAACAGTTTCTATCAAAACAAACAGTCTGAAGGTGAGGACTGGTGCTGGGGCTTTTCCTACCCCACCAGTGACCTTCCCATCTGGAGGATGAGCTCCTTTAAAGATAGACAAACTGAGAAGGCCACTGCCTGCTTCGGGGTCCCTGGACCCCTGCACCTGCAGCCCTAGACCGACCATAAGAGAACCGGGACTGATGAGTGAACATCAGAAGGACCCAGAGAAGCCTGCTCTCCAGCTGGAAGCACATTCAGTCGTCCCGCCTGGTTTATCATCAGATGCCTGAGGTATCTGTGAAGTTACAAAAATGGCTGTGAGTAACTATCAGGGTTTCGACCTCACAACAGGGGAAAATAGTGATTGTGCTAGGACTGAGGAGAAGCCTTGGGTGGGACTTTGTCATTTTGATAGGCCTAGGCAGAAGACCTGTGGAGGATGTTATGGCCACCCATTTGTACACGGATTACAAATAAGAGCCCCTTTTCAGCAGTTTGCAGTTTAATTGTACAGCAACAGTTGGGGTTTTAAAGTGTGTTTTACCTGCAACAGTTAAAGTGCACCACTGAGCTCTTACCCTGCCAGCAGTAACTTTCTCCCTAGTGAGGTACCCACTGCAACAAAAAAAGAGAGCTCTTGCCCATGCCATTGGGGGGGAGGGGGTAACTTGGATGAACCCGCTTGGTTTGAAGGGTTGTCAGGGGAGGGTGTTCAGATTGTGAGGGGCAAACTTCTTGTTGCTACTGCATAGAGGATAAGAATTTGACTGCTGCATCAGTTGCTCTCATTTTTCCTACTGCCGCCTTGTTCTTCCCATACCCTTCCCTTTCCTTTTAAATAAATTCTTTGTTTGAACTGCATTTCTTGGTTTGGGGGAAGTACTTGCTGTTATAGCATCGCTTGTTCTGGGGGAAGGACTGTGTGGACAGGGGGATAATAACCTTGCATGTCAGTATCCAAGTACACCATATTTCTACCCCAGGTGGAGGCATTGCATCACTTTTAGGCCCAAGTACTCAGTGGGGCAGAACTTTTAGCAGTCCATGCTGGTCCCTACCTCAGAGGGTTTGGAGAGGTGAATTCTGAGGGCCGCAGGTAGTCTGCCACATTAATGCTTTCCTGTACATTAGGGATGCTTCTTCTGTTTGTTTTTTTGCCTCCATACATTAATATAGTATTGTTATTTTATGTATTAATTTTCTTACTTTTAGTGGACATGGCTTTAACTCTTTTGACCTACATGACACAGGACATTCCTTAGACATTTTAAAAATCATGTTAAAGACTATTTTTTAAATGGAACTTGAATTTAAAATCTGTTTCTTTTACTCTGTAGAAAATTAGAAAAACCCATGTGGAAAACAAATGCTGGCAACTGAACTTAGAATTTTAGAATTTTGGAACTGTTAGCATGAGAAACACTCTTATGCTTTTAAGAATGCCTGAAATGTTTTACATTCTCAAATCCTAAGAAGCAAGCAATAACATTCTTTGATAAGCCAAGAGACGGCTCAAAAGCCTCATTCACTTTTTTTAATTAAGCTTGTCTTTCTATCCCTACTCCAGGTATTTGCACTCGCTCTCAATTCGTGGATTGGCACAATTACTTCCTGTTCAATACAGCAGTAAAAGGTTTTTTTTTGGTAGTTAGGCATTTAGTAATAATGTAACCTCTTCCTGCACAGCAAAGAAAGTATGATGTCACAATGTCTATGTCTCGCTATTATAAATCATGACATAATTCGTACTCAATTATTTCTAATTAAAAAAAGGCAAGAAAAATTCCTGGGCTCTGATTGGTTAGTGGTGTCTTTCAACAGTGATATTATCCCAGTACAACATCATGCCCATTCAAAAAGCAACATAGGTTCATAGGCTGTTATAAGATCAGGAGACCACATGCCCACTGGAACTCGCCACCTGTGTACAGGTGGAAGGGATATGGAGTTTTAGTGGATATATTGTACTTTTTTGTATCCCATAAAAGGTCAAGCCTGTTTTTAAACACCGACATGCTTTCACTGTTTACTACATCTATAGGTAACGCATTCCAGACTGATACAATTCTTTGGCCGTACCAGTTGTTGCTTTTATTGGTCAGGTTAACTTCACCTTTTAATTTTAAATTATGGGTTATGGTTGATATGGTGCTGGTATGTCTCACTAGCCCTAGGGTTTCCATCAAGTACTCATCTTCAACAGAACATAGAAACATAGAATTTGATAGCAGATAAGGACCACTTGGCCCATCCAGTCTGCCCATTTCTCCCTACCTATGCTACTACCACAGACCATGCCCAATCTACAGCTCTTTCTCCCTGCCCCCTTCCTTTCCACTATGATTCCCTTGTGCTTATCCCATGCATTCTTGAAGCCCACCAATGTTTCCACCCCCACCAACTCTACTGGAAGGCTGCTCCAGGAATCCACCACTCTTTCTGTGAAGAAGTACTTCCTCACATCTCTCCTGAATCTACCCCACTCCAGCTTCATAACATGTCCACTTGTTCTTGAGCATCTTTTCTTCTGAAAAATACTCCCCTCCTGTACCTTATTTAAAGGCCTCTATTATATCCTTCCCTCCCTCTCTCCTATGTTCCACGGTGTACATAATGAGGTCCTTTAGTCTCTCCTCATATGGCCTTTGTTGCAGACCCTGCACCCTTTAGTTTTCCTCCTCTAGACTGTCTCCACTGTGTCTATGTCCTTCAGGAGATGTGGTCTCCAGAACTGGATAAAACACTCTAGTGGGGTGTTACCAGCAATCTATAGAGAGGCAACACCAGATCCCCCTTTCTGCTTGTGATATCCCTCCCTATGCACCCTAGCATTCCACTTTCCCTCCCTCCTGCCTTGTTACACTAACTGGCCACCTTTGAGTCATCCGATATGATTACCCCCAGGTCTCTTTTCAGCTTGGTGGTCTTCAACACCACTCTATCCATTTTGTACTCTGCCCCTAGGTTTCTGTGCCCTAAGTACACTATTTTGCACTTTTTCGCATTGAAACCCAGTTGCCATATCCTTGACAACTCCTCTAGTTTTCTCAGGTCTCTGCTCATCCTTTCTGCCTCCTCCCCCATAGTATCCACTCTATTACAAACTTTGGTGTCATCTGCAAAGAGGCAGACCTTCCCTTCCAGCTCCTCTCCAATGTCATTTATAAAGACTTTAAAAAGGACCAGTCCCAGCACTGATCCCCAAGGCATCCTGCTGGTCACCCTCCCTTCCTTTACAGTGAACTACATTTGCCATCAACCTCTGTCACCTCTCCCCTAACCAATTTCTTATACAGTTTACCACCTTTGGACCCATTCCTAAGCTACCCAGCTTGTTTACTAGTTGCTTACATGGAAAAGTGTTGTACGCCTTACTGAAATTTAGATACGCCACATCCACTGCTTCACCCTGATCTAGTTCCTTGGTCACCCAGTAGGGTTACCATCTGTCCCTATTTTCTCAGGACAGTCCTGATTTGGGCAGCTGTGTCCTGCAGAAAAACATTGAAAGATGCTACATGTCCTGACATTATAGTAGAAAAAAATATTTTCTGACTTTCCTCTAAATATAGCAAAGCAATATGATACCTTAACTAAAATACCTTAAAATTATAAGCAACAATAGAAACAGCTAAAAAACTACAACACTTAGTCATGATTCTGATTAATTAGAGAAAACAAGTCTGTTGCATTAGTTGAGATTACATATTGTCCTGCGAAAAAATCATGTTTCAGTAAGAAATGTCCCACTTTGGGCTTCTTAAAAGGTGGTAACCCTATCACCCAGTAAAACAAATCTATCAGATTCATTTGACATGACCACTCCCTTGTGAAACTATGCTGCTTCAGGCCTTGTAACCCATTGGATTCAAGACATTCCACATCCCTTTCCTTCAGTAATGATTCCTTAAACTTTCTGACCACTAATGTCAGGCTGACTGACCACTCTTATTTCCAGTTAGTTGTTAAAATGAACTGTCAGAGGTGTAGTCAGTATTTCCCTGAGCTCCCTCAGTATCCTTGGATGTACCCCCTCTGGCCCAATTGCTTTGTCCACCCTAGACTTTCATCTCAAAAAAAGGACTAGTGTTCCCCCCGAAAGCTTTTGTTACTTTTTTGTGGCCCATCCCTTTCTCTTTCCACTGTGAACACTGAACAAAAGTATTTCTTCAGGATGTCTGACTTTTCCTGGTTTCCTTTTGCACAGGCACACCTTTCCCTTTTTAATCTTACAATCCCACCCCTAGTTTTCCTCTTTTTACTTAAATGTCTTGTCCCCTTTCGTTAAGTCTTGGGCTATTTTCTTCTCAGTTTGTGCCTTTGTGCTCTTTACCACTTTCCCTGTTTCCCTCTGTTTCCCCTGATACCTCTGTATCCTCCTCCTCCCTCTGCATCTCATTATACCTTGCAAATGCTACTGTTTTAGCTTTTACCTTTTCAGTCACCTCTTTTGAGAACCATAGAGGTCTCTTTTCCTCTTGCTTTTGCTCACTTGTTTGACACAGAGGTTTGTTGCCTTTACTATGCTTCCTTTTATCTGCGCCCACTGTTCCCCTTCCCCACCCAGGTCACCCCCCCCCGCTAGGTCATCCCTAAGGCATTCACCCATCTTTTTAAAATCTGCCCTCCTGAAGTCTAGGACCCTTGCCCTTGTGTGGTTCAATTCCACAGCTGTTCTCATATTGAACTACAACATATGGTGATCACTGGTCCCCAAGTGGCCTTCCAACTTGATGCCTGCAACACTGTCCCTGTTAGTGAGTACCAGGTCCAGTATTGCCCCATTACGAGTGGGTTCACTGACTAGTTGCCTGAGGAATGCGCTCTGCAGATAGACCAGGATCTCCCTGATTCTAGCTGAAGCCACTGCTGGAAGGCTCCAATCCACATCTGGCAGACTGAAGTCCCCCACCAGTAGCATCTCCTCCTTTTCTGCCATCTTGCCAATGGCTTCCACCAGAACCTTATTTAATTTCTCCCCCCATGCTGGAGGTCTGTAGATCACTCCAGTGTGAATAGTGGCTCCATTCCCCATCTCCAGGGTTACTCACAGTACCTCTGCCTCCCCTGTATTCTTGGCATCTCCATGGCTTTTATGCTTTCCCTCACATAAATCACCACATACCCTCCTTTCCTTCCTATCCAGTGTTTCCTGAATAGAGTATAGCCCAATATGGCCATGTCCCAGTCACGGTTTTCAGTGCCCCATGACTTGGTAATGGCCACAGTATCCAGGCTGGCCTCTGCCATGATGGCATCTAGGTCCAGAGTCTTATTCTCTAGACTTCTAGCAACTGCACACATGGGATCACCTCTTTGATGATATGATGTAGTGAGCAGAGCAGGACAAAGTGATCAATGGGAGAAATGGATAGGTTGTTCGGGAATGTGCTGCTTACATTTAGAAACAGCTCTTAAACACCAAGCTGCAGCAGGCCCCACAGTGCTATTTTCTGCCCCATTCTTTGGTCTTATACCCCCAACATGCCCTCAAAACATTATGGCTTGCCATCCAGTTGGGCAACTGTTTGGGACAAGCTAGCTGTTCACAGGAAAGGGTGGGAAAAAGTCAGCAGCCTGCCAAGCTCATCCTTCACCTCCTTGGCACACATTTAGATTTGGCAAGCTTGAACAGGCAGGGTGACTCTTATGCAATAATCTCTTCCTCCAAAGGGCACTGAGAGGAATCTAGCACTTTTTCTTCTCCTTTCTGGCTTGTCTTTATAATTCTGGCAATCAGGGGAAGGAGGAGCGGGACAGGCAAGCAGACTGGCTACAGCCTAACATCAATGTGACAGCTGACAGCTCATGAGGAAATTTACAAAGCAGAATGTTGACAGCTCAGCGACTAACATCTACCTCTTAAGCTGCCATTCCCCCCCTCCCCCTCACCCCTCCATTGCCTCAGTGCTGGCTTCCCTTTATGTAGAGCTTTGGGACTAATGTCACTACCCCATTTAGCTCCTTTCTTGGCTTCAGCCTGACCACTGTTTGGTCACCGAAGGCAAAAGTTAGCTCATGACTTGCCATTCATCGCGTGGCTCCACTCAACAGTGTGTACAATTGAATGATCGCACAGCCGCACAATTCGCATTGTGACACCCTTCCCACATTACAATTATAGTATAGAAGTAAGTCCTCATAACTTGGACATGATGTGATGGGGGTGTGTAGCTTAAATTTAGAGACAGCCTTTATTCATCTTGCTGCAGCAGGCCTCACTGTGTGTTTTTCCTACCCCTCCCACATACCTTCAAAACATTATGGCTTGCCATACAGGTTGGAGACCATTTGAGCTCGGCTCACTGTTCATGGAAAAGGGTGGGAAAAGTCAGCAGGTTGCCAAACTCACACTTCAACTCCTTGACACACACTTAGAGTTGGCAAGCTTGAACAGGCAGGGTGACCACTATCTGGCGATCGCCCTTCCCCTTTACAAGTGATGACAAGGGGCACTGAGAGGAAAACACTCTTTCTTCTCCTTTTCTTGTTTTGTTTATTTTTATAACCCTGGCAAGCTGGGGGAGTGACAGACAAGCAGAATGGACAAACCCTAAAGTCACTTCGATGCTGGCAGCTCATGAAGTAATTTACAAACCAGAATGCTGGTGCGTGAAATTGTCCAGAAAATGATTCTATCTTCAACTATGGTGATGTAGTCTATAGCGCAGTCCCGAAGTCCACCCTAACCAGACAGGAGAAACTTTTCCATTCCTTCTGCCAGTTTGCACTAGACAGCCTGCCCTGCACTCACCACTTTGATCTCTACACCTCCTTCTCCCTCCCCTCTCTTGATGCCAGATGCCTAACTCATTGCTCCTCCAACTTTCGTTATTTTTATTGATGTATACCATATGCAGTAGCACCCCTCATTCAGAATCCCATTTATAGTTTGTTTGAGCAAGGGTGAGCAGCTCACATTGGTTTTGGGGGGGGGGGTGAGCACTGACTTTTTTTTATGGATCAGCACAGGGCATGCAGCACACAGTTCGGGAGGTACCAATACAATACTTAGGACACAGTACAAATGGGCACAAATGCCAAACCCCAGCCACAGCACACTTGAGTTGCTCTGCAGCTATGTCTCAACAAGAACCAATAGGTGTTGCCAACGCCATGTCCAGGATTCAAAAAGCACGTGTTGTCAAATTATCCCCCACCACATCTTTGATAAAGGTTACATATTTTTATTGTGGGGAGAGTTCTTGGTACCTCAGTGGAGGTGGGTCATGATACCCATGATCCAGACTGCCCTCCAATATATACCAGTGGTGAGCACAGAAAGCATGACAGGATGACTATTATACAATTTGGGCACCCCTCCTTCCACCAACAGTTATTAGCTGAAACTGCAGTTTTAGCAAAAAGCACCACAGGACAAACAGACACAGGCAACCCAAGATGAACTTTTATAGATCATTTTTTGCTAAGCATATATCTAGCTTTACTCGCCAAACCCAAGCTAGCAGCATCGGGGGAGTGGGGAGCCATCCCACCATGCTGTTCTTATAGATGCAGCATCCGATCACCTGATAACATCTGCTCTTAATCTCTGTCAAGCCCGCTTAATTGTTCAGCAATGAACCTGATGCCAGTGGTACTGAAGGGGCTTTGTTTTTAAATGCTGTCATGCCACAGTGCACCTCATAGCATGTAATGAATTGCCCTCTACCAACCTGCAACCAGAAGCACCAATGGCCTGTGTCAATCAGGGTTCCCTCCCCCACACCACTTCCCAGGGCCTAACATTTTCCTTTTCCTATACTGAAAAAGGGGATAAGTGGTCTAGCAGCATGTGCTCTGTACTGAAATCCTGGGAATGTACCTCTTTCTTTTTTCTCTTATGACTACCCATCCTCGCACTCCTTAACTGGGAACTACCACAGATACTCAGCATACCTTTGGATAACGAGAGACCAGGGTTAAGGTGTTGTATCATATGACATGAACATTGATACCATCTACCGACCTACTATTTTCTGTGACTGATTTGTCATAATGGCAACTGTACTACCAAGGAGGGTACAGAGCATAGATGCGAAATCTACATCGGCTCAGTTATATTCTCCTACTGGGTCATTGAAAGATGGCATCTATATGATGTATAACTGATACTTAATAAATGTAAGCAGAGGTCATTATTTCATGAAAAATGTGGTCTTAATAATTTTCTTTTGTGTCTGTTACTAATAAGATCAATATCTAATTAACTGCACATCCAGGAATGCTGAGCAGATGTCTGTATACTGAGATTTAATATGTACAATAGATACTTCATGTGCATTACTAATGTTGTTTCTAGTCTCCTCACCTCTATTTTGCATGGCACAAAGGGATCAGAAATGCAGGGGGACACAGGGGCTACATGGAATGCTATACCTCACAGAGACCAGATAAGACATCTCTTCTTTTTTACCATTGCATGGCACCCCAACCCCCCATTAGGCCACCATGGCTGAGCTGAAGATAATTTCCTGGAATGCCTGGTAGTTAACCACCCCATTAGGAAAAAGCAAATCCTCAACTTTCTCTGCTCAGCCAAATATGATGCAGCCATGCTCCAAGAGACCCATCTCCTTACAAAAAAAGAGTCAGATAAGCTCTGAAGAGCCTGCATGGGTCAGGAATTTTCCAGTTATAACTCCACAAAAAAAAGGGGATGTCTAACTTGCACAAGCTAGGGTGCCCCATACAAACAGAGAAATCCTTTGCTGATCAGGAAGGGTGATGGGTTCTACTGTTAGGGAGAGTCCAGAGTAGATACATTATCTTGAGCAATATATACACCCAATAAAGATGACCCTGACTTTTTTCTAAAGCATACCCAACAGCTGCTGGAGTTAACACCCTCAGGAGTGACATTGTTCTTGGGTGGGGATTTCAGTCTTGTACTAGATCCTTACTTAGAATCTCCATAGAGAAGGTGGTGCCTTCACACTCCAAGGTGAGAGCAGCCTTGACATAAATATGCATAGAGCTGCAACTTACAGATGCCTGGAGATGATACCACCCCACAGTCAAAGATTTTACTTTTAGATCACCATGCTTCCAGACGAACAGCAAACTGGATTTCTTTCCTTCCAATTCACACTGCTCCCATGAGATTCTGAACAGCACTGTACATCCCATAGTGTTGTTGGACCATGCCCCAATCTGCACCGTTGAACTGCTCTAACAAACAGTAGCAAAAATGCTCAGATGGCATTTCAATCCCACTCTCCTGCACTTAAAAGCCTTTAAAGAATAGCTAGTGCAGGAAGTACAAATGTATTTCAAGATTAATATTTAGCCAGATAATTCACACACCTCTCTCCGGGGCTTTAAGGCATTTATTCGAGGCTGCATAATCAATTATGTAGTACGAGAAAATAAAATGAGGAAGCAGAAGGCTTGTGACCTCACCACCTTACTAAAGGCAGCATAGGTGAAGGACTATAATTCAGACCAGCCCTCAGAACATGACATTCAGAACCTACTTACCTTGAAGTACAGACTGAACAAGCTGCACCATAAACAGGCAGAGAGGGCACTGTTCCCTTTAAATCAAGCATAGTGTGAGAATGAGGAGTGGACCTGTAAACTGTTGGCCTACCGTCTCGCAAGAGACAAGTGGATCTCCAGATCCCACACATGAAAACTGTAGCAGGAGACTGACCCGAAGCACATTAATGCAGCTTTTCAAACATATTACGATACCCTGTTCACTGGCAAGGGTAACCTACCATAGGAGCAGTACAAGGAGTTTCTGAACAAACTTAACTTACCTAAATTTCTACTGACCTTAAGTTACTCTCAGGAACAGGAACTCTCTGCAAGGGGCAATAAAAGAACTAGCTAAAGGCAAGGCTCCAGGCCCTGATGGGCTGAGTGCTGATTTTCACAATACATTCAAATCACAACTCACTCCTCACCTTCTGGAGGTCTTTCTCTCTGCTGAAGAGCTGGGGACCCCCCACCTTATAGGAAGTCACTGTTATGGTGCTGCCTCAACTGAACAAAGACATAGCCTTCTGCTCCAGCTACTGGATAGTATCTATGCTAAATGTAGATACCATAATAATGGCAAAGATACTGGCCAACAGATTGGAACAGGCAGTCCCTCAGCTAGTCCACAAATTGCAGATAGACTTTACAGTGGATAGGCAGGGAGCAAATAACCTAAGAATAGTAACTAACCTCATTCAGGTGGCCTCTCAGTGACAGAGTACTGCAGCCCTTTCCTCCATTGATGCTGAAAAGGTATTTAACTCAGTGGAGTGGCAATACATCAAGGTGCCATTAGAGAACACAAGTCTGGGGCCTAATTATCTGTCCTGGATCAAAACTTTATGTTCAGTACCGACAGCTAGGGTACTCACTAATGCCCTATTTGTGGACCCGTTTCCACTTCACCAAGAGACTAGACAGGGATGCTCCCTCAGTCCTTTGCTGCTCCTGCTGTGTGAGTGAAGCCATTAGACAACACCCCAAGATAACAGAAATCAGAGTGGGGCCCAAAACATACTGTACTCTTTTATATACGGATGATTTGTTGCTCACCTTATCCAGAGTCGAAACCTCCTGGCCTCAGGCATGGACCATCGTAGACACCTTTGGCCAAATCTCTAGCCTGAAGGTAAACTGGGAGAAAACACAGTTACTCCTGTTTGTCAAAGGCAACCCCTCTTGGACCACTCTAGGGCACAAGCAAGTGATCTGGGCTCGCACAGACCTCAAGTACTTAAGCATGGCTACCACCGACAAAGTACAAGAATCTTGTTATCTGTCTTGATTGTACTCTGTAAATTGTGTTAACCATGTGTGTCCTCTCTGTGACGAGGTACTTTTGTAAACGAGCCGCTGGCTCAAAGGTTGTAAATCTGATTATACAATAAATAAAATAAACAAGAATGGATCCCTAGCAATATTCCCAAACTGATAAACAACATTAACGTGGAAATCTAGTGATGGAGAAAGCTACACCTCTCCCTCCCAGGCAGAAGAGCCCCTTTAACATGATGATGCTGCCAAAATTAATAGTCTGAATGATCTCCCACTGCTTATACCACCTAAGATCTGGAGCAAGCTAGACCCCATGCTTTCCAACCACATTTTGGACACACAGACCCCAGACTTAGCAAAATGATCCTTAGGGCCCCTCCCAGTCCCCACCAAGGAGGATAGAATCTTCCATGGTTATGGGCTTACCACACAAGTAATGGAGCTAACAAGCATTGTGGTGGCTTGAGAAGGACAACTCCTGTGCCCCACTCTGGGCAGAACTCAAACAAACCCTAATGAGCAATACTCCCCGACCCTGATTCTTACAGCTCCACTTCAGTGAGACCAAAATCTCACAGAACCTATGCAGTACTCTAGGCATGTGATGGCATTGAGACCGCCTAAACAAATGGAAGCACATGCACCTGGGACCATGGGAGACCTTCTGGGACAAACCCCATCTCCAAAGCAGAGGCATCCTGCTAAAATGGAACTCATGGGTGCATCAAGGCATGCACAGACAAGCCACTTAACAGAACAGGGAACAGAGCTACTTAAGTCCTTCACCCAGCTTCAAAATTAATTTGCCTTCTAAAACAAGACCAGTGGAAATACTTACAGCTAAGACATGCAATGAAGCAATGGCCTACTTTTGGCCAGGTCCTATGCCAGAACCCCATGATGGAGGAGGTGACAGTCTGGCTTACAAAACAGAAAGACAGCAGGGACCATCTACAAAAACATACAATCTCACCACCCCCCCAACTGGGCTCTCAGAGAGAAAAGTGGGCAACAGAGCTAAACTGCACTACTGTATACATCAGACTTGCTGGGATAGATGATGGAGAGAGGCCCATGAGGCAAATCGAAACCCTAAGTACCAATTAATTCAAAAAAAGATTCTGAGCAGATAGCACTGAACCCCAGACAAGTCTGTGCACATGGGCTTAACAATACCAGACAAATGTTGGTGCTGCAACCAATCACCAGGTAACATCTCTCATATACTCTGATCAGGTTCCATGTCAACACATCAACAATGATGTTGTCGACATACCTGACACCGACGAGACAAAGTGTTTTTTGCTGGTGGAGTCACCCCCGCACCCCCCATGCAGGGGGCTGTGCCCCCAGCATCCACCCTCTCTAAATATCCAATTCCAAGTCAGAGTTGGTTCGGGGCGGGGGCACAACACCCAGAAAGAGAACGGCGGTGTAAAGCAAGACCATCACGGTGACCTGGCCAGATTTTTCGCTATGGTGGTCTTCGCTATAAAATTGTCATATTGGTGGTGTGCTACCCTCTGATCATGTCCCCACAATTAAGGAGTAATGACAATCCATCGTTACCAAAGTTGAGCAGATCACCTTTGACACCATACCCCAACACTCACTTTCCAGGGGGATCAAGAACCCATTTAAAGAAGTGCCACACAATACAATCCTCTGCTGTGCATAGTGGCTATGTAAGCCAAGCATCAGCTCCTTATGACACAGGGAGTACCAGAGGGTCCCACGCTGGCCCAGTAAGGAATGGGCCTGGCCAGAATGTCCTCACATATACATGGACTGTATAGATATAGGGGAACAACTTCAAAATGTATGGCTGCATGGGCCCCATGGGTTAAGTATATAGAAACTGGGAAGACCCCAGGACATTAGAGGGCACAGCAAACAGCACCCAACAAAAGGGGTGTTCAACTGGTGAAGGGGGGGATCTAGCACTCTTCTGGAATACTAGTACGGGTGTAGAGAAGGATATAAGCATTGCTCTTAAGGGCTACATAAGGTGATTGGTAATCAAGGGACACCAGCATGCTAATAACCTCCACCCCTTGGCCTGACCTGCATGATGTGCATGAAGGTGATGTACATGCTCTAATGTCTAACACAATTCTTCCTTAAGACCAGGGCAATGCATGATTCATGGTTAAATGTACTAAGTTAAGATGAGGGGGCACAATATGAGATGGGAGGGGGGTAGGATAAAGGGAAATGTGAGGAAGTTTTTCTTCAGTGAGAGGGTGGTGGGTAATTAGAACAGTCTACCCCAGGAAGTGGTGGGGGCAAACACAGTGGGGGATTCAAACATGCATGGGCTGGGCATATGGGAACCATGGATGTGGGGGAAGTGAGGCAAAAGCCAATGATCAAGTAGGGTCAGCAGCCACTAATACAGGCAAGGAATATGAGTATAGAAACATAGAATCTGACGGCAGATAAGGACCGCTTGTCCCACCCAGTCTGATCATTTCCCTACCTAATGGATAAGCTGCAGATCCTAGTTAACCAGCAGCCTACTTCTTCCTACCCCCACCCCCTAGAATCGCCTTATGACTGTCCCATGCATGCTTGAATTCCACCACTGTTTTTGACTCCACAACTTCCTCCGGAAGGCCATTCCATGCATCCACAACCCTCTCTGTGAAAAAATACTTCCTTAAATTACCTCTGAGCCACCTCCCCTTCTATCTTCAAATTGTGCCCCCTTGTTCTGGTAGACTATGGGTAGACTAGGTGGGCCTAGCGGTCTTTATCTGTCATCAACTACTATGTTACTATGTAAGTGTCTTTGGTTCAAGCTGCATCTCAGCAATGAAGATTCTGGATAGCTAGATAATCTGGTACTCAAGAGCAACTAGAATTGTACAGAATGTAGTTAACTTGGTAAGGAAATTTATTAGCTAGATCAATTTTTTCCTCTCTGTATTTGAATTGTCAAGTAATTGTTTATGGATTTACCTGTACTTTATGTATTTTCTGCTACTGCTACTATTATAAATCATGATTGTATTGTTATTTGTTTAAAGTACAAGACATTTTTAGTGCTGTATTTCCAAGGGGATTTCCCCGCTTAGGTTTTACAGATTACTATGTGATGTTGAGTTTTGATGTTCTTTATTAAAAGTTCAGTGACGTTTTTATATAAAAAAAGAATTGCTATCTGGAAAAGTAGAATGTTCTTTGACCCCAGCCGCATGGGTTTCAAAAGGCCACAGTACAGAGACTGCCTTGGTCAGGTTCATTGACATGGTTTTCAGTGGGTTTGAAACTGGATCTATGACTGGGGCCATGTTTGTGGACATGACCAAGGCATTCAGCCTTATTGACCATAATTTATTTTACGTTAAACTCAGGTCTGAAGGTTTTCTGTGAACGTGGTCTCCCGGGTGAAAGACTATTTAACTGATCAGACTCAGTTTGTCGGTGTTGACCCCATTTCTTCAAATTCTTGTACTAGGGGTAGGAGTTACCTCGGGTGTTAATACTAGACCCCTTAATGTTTTTGCTGTTCATGAATTTGCTTCCATCTGAATGTAAATCTTGCAATTCTTTACTTTATACAGATGATTTGAGTACCTCTTCCACTGCTAGAACCTGGACTAACATGTCAGTGAACCTTGAGATGGATTTATTTTCTGCATATAACTGGTCATTTAACAATTCTGAATCTCTATATCTTTCATGTTCCCTGCCTGTTTTTAAAAAGAACTTTAGATAGCATCTGCTTAACCAAAGTATTTGTGATTGTCTATGACTATGTATGTATTATGGTTTATTTATTATATTGTACTGTTATTTACATAGTGTATTGCATTTCTGGGTTAAACCTGAAAAAGGTTCCTCAGTCCAGTGCACTAACCCAGTTAACAAATGAATAAATAAAAAACTAAAATGATGCATGCATCAGTATTTGATGTGCATGTCATTATTTTGCCTTAAAGCGATGGAAAGTGCCTTAAATGCAGCAAAACATTTGAAAACAGCATTCATGTATTTTGTCACATTTTGGATTCCGCAGGCACAGCCCAACATTGGTAAATTGCTCCTGTGGCAGTGAGGCTGAAACTTCAACCAATATGTTTTGATCTGTAATTGCTGGTACAAAAAGGCTATATGCTTCTTGATGTATATAAGTTATAAAGCATACTTTTATGTGTCATACTGGAATATAATTGATATAGGCTTTGCTCTTGTGATAGAATTTGTCAGCAGAAAAGGACTGCTTGGCCCACCCAGTCTGCCCAAAAATGATTTTCTAAGTCATTAGGGTGAACTCTTATGTTTATTCAATATGTTACATTAATTATTTTCCATTGTTTAGTATATTGTAATCATGTGTATACTTCAACCATGTTCCTTCAGTTGCAACAAACAAAGAAATGGAAAAGCAATGTTATAATGTTGCTCAATATTTATTTGGCTCTGTCTTTCTGTCTGTCTGTCTATCTACCTACCTGTCTGTCTGTCTAATACAGTATATATATTATATATATATATATATATACTCGCCTATAAGTTAACCTCAAATATGTCAACCATCCATTTCATTGTCAATTTTTGCAAAATTGCAAACATTGTTTTCTGCCCAAATTGGATAGAAAAAACTGCTGTGTGACCAACATCAGGCACAGAATCTGCCTTTGTAGCCAGAATTGGACACAAAATTAGGTCATACAGTTGCAATAAATAGTTTACCATAGTAAATCTCACAGATAGGTTGACCTCACAGATAAGTCAAATCCCCCTTCGTGAGGGCCTATTTTTAGCACCAGGACTAGCCTTATACATGAATGTGTCCAGTATCTATCATCTGTCTACCCATATGACTATTAATTATGTACTAACATACAAAGATGCACAGTCCAAGGCTACTAAAACAACAACGATGGAAAAATGTCCAAGAAATCACAGCTACTGTTCTAATTTGTAACACCCCCACCACAAAAAAACAACACACAAACATTTTACATACTTTGTCCAAGTTAAGACATGTTTTCAACAGGGAAGGAATGTATTTTGCTTGCTTACTCAGTTTACTCCTTAATTCATAGCCATCCTTTTACCATGTCATGGAAGACTCTCGCCCGTTATTTTTTAATTTATTTCCATAGTGTCTGGCCCACTTTGTATAATTTTCCTGTTTGCTTATCCAGCACCTCTTGAAGCTCTGCTGTTGCTCTTTAAAAACCCTGGGAGAGGGATTTGGCGAAGTCAATGAGCACTCTATTATAGCGAGAGAGCCTGGTAATGAACAATTCAGCACTTTAATGAGATTCCGTTGATCTGACTCCAGCCTGTCCATCACGTTTTACTTTTATAAGGCGCCTTGACACTAATCCTCTGGCCTAGCCAATCTTCACCGGCGGCTGAATATTAGATTCATCCATGTTATACTGCATTACCAGTACAACCTGTGCTGAGATGATGAACTTAACTACACTTAAGGCGATATGACTGGCCTGATTTGATTTCCCTCCTTTGGGCAGGCTATGAGGGGGAATTACTTACTTACTAAGATAAAATGAAAACAGCTTCTTATTGCCTACTGAATGCCCAAGTTGGTAAATATGTATGCTCTCATTTTTTAATTCATACTGAAGGACCTGGATTAAAAAAAAAATAAACACAACCTGCAGGGAATAAAATCAGTTTGAATCGTCACCCAAAATGCTATTAGTAATCTTCAGAGATATAATTATGATAGCACTTTTATGGAAAGAGTAATTTAAACAGCAGTGGCACATTCCTGGAACCTTGCACCACAGGGCCTTCAATGCCAGCTCACTCAATCCATAATCCTCTTCTTTTCAGCAAAGTAAGAAATAATAAATAAATAAATAAAAAGGGAAACATGCAGCAGGCCACAGTATAGAGTTTAATGTAATCCAATCAGAACTAAGCCACAGTACAAGATAGACTCTGCTATTCCATTCAGATAGCAGAGTATTTTTGATGCCGTAACTTTCTACTACCAGACCTGAATCTAAATACAAGAACACAGGAAATGCAAAACAGAAAAGACCCAAGGGCTTATAGAGTCTGACTCACACCTTTTGGGCTGCTGAAGCATTCAATATTATGAGAAATAATTGTAGTCATAAATAGGGATGCTACCTCTCTGGTTTTGTGAGGGGTCATCTGGGTTTTCAGTGGTCTTACCTGGTTATCCAGTTTTACTTAGATGTAGTCCAGTTGTTTTGTTTTTTTGTGTACCCACATTATCTTAAGACTGATTCTTTCAAATCACTCAATGTTTTATTTGCAGGTTTAGGTTAGCAATACATTTGGATGCCACACAGACTGTTGCTTACGAAACCAGTCAGTCTAGATGGTTTGAAGTATGGCTGTAAAGTCTCTTTTTCTGTAGCAGTAAATAAACCTAAGCTTTTCCACTCTGTCTTTTAACTATGGTCTTTTCCTGCTCCATGTATGTGTACTCTGACATTACAAATGACCCTCAGAGTGGAGTAATGGACTTATCAATCATAAAAAGGGCAGGGCTAGGGGCAGAGTTTAGAGTGTGATTTATGATCTGTTTTTTTTTCCACATCCAAAGGTGGCAGCCCTAAGTGTAGAGTATGAAGTGAACAAGTAACTTGGAGGGACTTTTGGCAGTATGGACAGAAAACTACCAGGGGCAGAATTGTTTAGAAACCGGAGGCCCACTGAGCTATCATTTCCTTTTGGGCATACTAGTTTTATGGGCTTGATTTTCAGAGCCCCGAGAATGCAACAATCCCCAGGTGCACCGATCATTTAGCATATGGGGCTTGCGACATTCTCCCGGGTGGTGATCAGGGTTTTCAATCACAAGCACCAAATGCTGCAAGTTAGACCAGCTTTAACCTGGTCTAACTAGTACCATTTGGAGGACTGTTTTTACAGTGCTTGCACCAAATCTTTGACACAAGCTGCTGTAGAGTGTGAAACGTGTTGCAACTGCACCCAATGTACTAAAATCAGGTGCAGCTGCATCAAAGGAGTTTGGCGCAGCTGTGCCAAACAATGGGGCTGACGCAGAGCTTGATGCAAGCCCTGCATCAGCCATTGAAAATTGTGCCCTATGACTCTGTCCTTACAGTGATCTTTCATCTCAATTGGCTGATTTTTCATTTGCTTTTAAACTCAAGCACTGCTGAAAATGGCTTATGAATTAAATCTACCTATTTCTCTGACCCCAGAGCTGGCAAATTGTAAGAAAAACTGGTGCTCTCCGAACAGTCCCACATCCTTGTCTCCAACAACTTCTTCAGCTCCTACCAGTCTGTTTTCAGGAAGATCTGCCCTTCATAGGCCCACTGATACAATCCTAATGGGGATGGCTCAGGGCATGTTTACATCTGTCTTGGTACGCCTTGCAAAGTCCTTCAGCACTGTTGGCTACCTTGTTCACTGGACAAGCTTGCTAGAGCTGGGCTCCCTAACCTTTAGTCAAGAAATTTATCTATAAAGCTGGCAGAGAGGTCCCAAATTGTCATTGTGGGTGACTTCCTTCTACTTCCCCTCTTTGTTGGGTGAGGTATCCCTAGAGATCTGTCCAGGATTTCATCCTGTTCTTGATCTTTCTATATGACCTTCCCATGCCTTTGTCTCTGCAAACATCCATATGTAAGTGAATGACACTGTGCTTTATACCAGTGGGCCCTTATCATCCAAACTGGTAACACAGCTCTGGCACAACTGATAATATCCAGTGCTGGTTTTGCACAAACCCACTCACCATGAATACCAAGACAATGTTCTTCATGAACTTTGTTACCATGCAGTGGTCAGCCAAAACCCAGTCTACCACAGTCTTTAGGACCCTCCATGCCCCCCCCCTCCCCGAGGCATTCTCCACCTTTAAATACCTGGTGGTTTGGCTGGATCTTCACCAAGAGACATCCTGCCATACAGACTCTAGCAGCCACAGAAAAGCTCCTCTGAAAACTTGGTACGATATGCCAAAGCAAATCTTGTATTCCCCTCTCAGCATGTCATGAGATTGCTGTAAAAATGATTCACCTAGGGTTCAACTACTGGGATGCAGTTTGTAGTGCAGACCCAAAATCCACCATGGCCAGACTGTAGAGCTTAAGTGTGGCATCCCTCCACGTCCAGAGCATTTCTGAAACCTGAACATACACCAGTGACCCAAATCAGTCTCCTATCAAAATAGAATAACCTCCTAAGGAGATCTGGTTATATCTGCATCAGATCCCTACCCCAATTCTCATAGTATGTCCCTGGTAATAAGCCAGTCCTGCCCAGCATGCCTTCCTGGACAGGTTTAAAAAAACATAAAATAAATAAACTTCTTTGGAAAAAAGCCAGATAAACATACTGTATAAGCCCCAGTGTTTTTGGCTTGCAAACAAGACTCTGTTGCAATCTTATTAAGAGTTATAGTACTGATTCCTGCCATTATAACTTTTATGTGGTATACTGTTTCATAACATTAACCTCACTCTCTGGTCACTGAAGCTCAAATTGCAATTTTAAAACAGATTTTATTCCGAACTTTGGAATATCAGTTGTTATACAAAACTCTAGACCTAAATTTTTCTTTTTTTTTTCTTTTTTTTTTTTTCAATTTTATCTTTTTCTGCCTGGCAGGAACCCGTCTTTCATCAGCCCTGGTCATGGCCCCCCGGAAACCTCCACCACTGTCTATGGCTGCCGAGGTCCCACAGTCACCCCAGGCTTGCCCCCCGGAGGGTGGGGCCATGGCCACCAACCTCGGTGACCACGGAACCAATATCTGGTCGGGGACCCACAGCGACGGTGGTGCAGTGAGATCTTCCAGGGAGGGCTTCATGTGTATGGTGGTCCTTGCCCACCTCGATTTTCCACCATTTTTTTCTTCCGGAGGCGGGGACGTGCAATGACGCCAGCATCAACCCCGCCTCCCAGAACTGTACTCTTCAGTGCGCCTGAGATCCCTCGGCCTCCGCCGAAGTCCTCAGTCGCTGATCACTCCCCACCCTCCCCGAGAAGGAGAGCAGTCCATAGGATGCTCCATCCTCTCCTCGGTCGGCCCTCCGACGATCCGGGTCCATTCCCGGACCTAAATTTTTCTATGCAAACTGTAGGATATCCTTTAAAAACATACAGTATAAGCTGGCCCGGTGGCACAGAAGGCTGAGGCACTGGACACCACACCTCGAACCATGCCGGCGACCCGGGTTCGGGAATGGACTCGGGTCATTGGGGGCTGGCCTGGAAGGAGAGGATTAAGCATCCAGAGGATGTTCTCCTCTCCTGGGGTGGTTTGGGTGGGCAGCACTGCTCTTGTAGTGGCCCCCAGTGGAGACCAGGGGCACTACTATGTAGCGGCGCAGGAGGGACAACCACAAAAAAAAAAAGTGGAAAAATGCACGCATGCCGTCCGGATGATGGCAGCCCGCCTCCCTACGTCTCTCAGCCGAGAAAACCTCCAAGCTGCATTTCCGTGCCCCAGCGATGATGCAAGGGACCACTCAGTGCACTCCGGTCTCTCCTCCCGATAGCCTCGGCGGGATATAGGAGAGCCCCCCAGTGAAGGGATATGGCCAGTACAACTGGGGCATCGGAGCAGCTGGCTGGTAGATCGGTCTGAGGAGGCAGTGGTAGGACTTGGCCGCCTGAAGGAGTGGATGACAGCGGGCGTGGAGGAGGTATAAAGAAATAATACAAAAAAAAAAAATACAGTATGTTGCTTTGATTTGTTGAAACCATATAATACTGATCATTGCTTTTTTTATTTTTTTTTTGCTTGTTGTATAATAACTTAAATATTTTGCCACCAGCAAATAGAATGGTGTGCAATTTGATAACTTTTGTCACTAAGACGTATAGATTTTAACTTTCTGGGGAGACACCAAAAAACCAAAAAAACAAAAAGACAAAAAAACCAGACTAGATTCTTAAGGTCCTCTCAGTCATCTAGGTTTCTTGAGTTTTCTATGAAGACAAAGTTAGGGGAGCATTGTTTTTCTTCTTGTGGTCTGAAACTGTTAAATACCTACAATACAGACTTTTCACCAGGGTTGAAAATGAATGTTTTAAAGAAAAACTTGTGACAGCAGGTGGCAACAGATTTTAACTATAAATACTTTAGTATTTAACTGTTTATGTTATGTTAAATGTTGTTTTAAATGAGACAAGTCTGTAAATAGATCTTAATCCACTTCACTTTCTGAAAAAACAAATAAAACAACGCAGCCATGTAGCCTCAGTTCTGAGAGTTTCATTCACGTCGCTTGGTTGGAGGCAAAATAGAAGTAAAACTGGCTGCCACCCAAAGAGCTCAGGGCCTTCTCTCTGGGTTGCTTTATTGACTCCCAAACTAGACCCCCTAGACCGGACTCCCTGGCCCTCCTGCTTACCCCTGCATCTCAAATTAGCTCACTTAGATCCTCCTCCTCACCCCTGCTAACATGTAGACCTTGCACCACAAAAATGGGGGAACAGGCTTTCTTGTACTTCGCGCCTCGGTTCTGGAACTTGCTCCCACTTCAGGTCAAAACTGCCTCTTCCACGGATTTTCAAAAACTTCGTTGTTCTCTCACCTCAGCACACTTGGTCTGCATTTGCTCTTAACATTGCCACTGACCACCGGCCGGGGCCCTGCCCCCTTCAATTGCTGCAACATTAAAGCTTTGTTAAGGCATCCTGGAGTATTAAATTGCTGCCATACCTCTATGTATACTGGGTATATTTTGCCTGCAGCCTATTGTTCACCTTAATGTCATTCGTCATTATGTATCACTTTAACTTGTGGCACTTTTGTCTTGTACTTGACTTGATTGTACCTGAAAATGTTTGGTTCTGCTTTAATTTCAATCTTTTTGTCTGTACAGTCTGATGTCGTTATGTTACCACTGTACTTTGTGACTCCTTTTGTCTTGTACTCTCCCGGGTCGTGCTTGAAAATAGGCAGGATTGTTGCCTAACTCACTTACCCGGTTACCAAAAGCAAACAAATAAATAAATAAATAAATAAATAAAAAGCAGAATAGGTTGTTATACTACTTCATCCTCCTGTCCTACCACTCTGGAAAGATAGCCTTTTTTCCATCCTGCCCCTGCAATATGTATCTCAGTGGAATTTTATGTACATGGTACACGAAGGCCATTCTTGCATCCTGGACTGATGCACAGTGGATCTAAAACTGGATTGAGCTGCAATGTTAGCCATCCATCTCAGCTACCCGTGGTCATCTGTGAGGTCCCTGAATTTGCACCAAATGCTTGCTCAGTCCCCTCTGAAAATAATGTGTGTGCCCCTGAAGAGGATGGCATTAAAAACACAAAATTATGTGAAGTTGTTATGTTAAAAAAATTCTCCATTGTGTGTGTGCATGCATGTGTGTGTGTTATACCATACACACAATCATTTATTTAACTGCTTCCATTGTTAACATTACAATGTTTTAGATGGTGCCCCTAATTTGGGCATTTTTAATTAAGGTTCTCTTTTGGTACAGGGAACCTCAGCTTAGAATATGGTGTCTTTGATTTTTTTAAAGCTTTGTCCATGATTAATGACCCAGGTGGGTACTGACAGGTATGACATTAACTTACAGCCAATTGCAATAATGTTTCTGTTTATAAATATGGGAATCAACTGCACAATGCACAATGTCAGAACTTATGGAAGTAGCTGGCCCAGTGGCACTGAGGGCTGAGGCGCTGGACGCCTTACCTCACACCATGCCGGTGACCCATGTTCGGGAATGAGCACAGGCTGTTGGGGTTCGGCAGGGAGGAGAAGGATCAAGCATCCATTGGACTGCTCTCCTTCTCTGGGAAGGGGGGATACCGGCTCTCGGTGCACTACTGGCTCCTAGAGGTGGCTAGGAGCTAGGGGTGCTGCAGGCTACAGTAGGGGAAGCCGAGGCAGACGTTCAAAGGAATGCATACAGGAGCATGCGCGTTCACTCCTTGGATGTCATTGCATGTCCTTGGCTTGAGGAATCTAAAAATTAGGTGGAAAATGGTCCTGGCATGCTTCATGATGCTCGGTCCCCACAGGCGCCATCCCTGCGACTGGCAGCAACATACCTCCGGCACTGAATCCTAGTGTGAAGCTGGTTGAGGGATCCCTGCCATCCCACCATGGGGGGTAAGCCATGGGGTAGCTGGGGGTTGAGCTGCGAGTGGGGGATGGGGCTGGGAGACTGATCGGAGGAACGGCCACCAGGGACCGAGGAGGAAAAGAAATTAACTGAAAAAAAAAAAAAGAACTTATGGAAGCATGTTATAATATATTTACTGGTTAGGGTCAATAAACCACTGCTGGCAGACCCCTACAAACTCCATAATTCACACTTGTGAATTATGAAGTTCCATAAACCACGGTTGGCACAAACAGCCATGAGTCTCCCTCAGCAGCTGTCTGAGAAGCTGTCCTCGTGCTGGTGGTCTGCTCGCACTGCTCACAGAAAACCACCAGCGCGAAGAAACAAAGTTCTCAGAGAACCGAAGAAAAAAGCCAGGCACATTATTAAATAAACATTTTGACAAAACCAGTAAATATAAAAAATAAAACATGGGGAAGTCTGGAAATTTGGATTTTATGCACACCCTCAGTGTGTGATGCCCAGATAAACCCCTCGGGCTTCACCCTCGGGGTTTTTGGGGCATCACACACCTCGGGTGTGCATAAAATCCTCATGAACCTCACTTCCCCATGCATTATTCTATATATATAAACCACCTCTTGTGTGCTACACTGAGCCCACATATGACCAATAACATGACGAATCTATACATTGTAACGCATTTGCTTAGAATTTTTATGCTCGTCCCCTATTCTCGACCCAGGGTCCTAGAAAACAGATGGGGAGGATTTCCTTCTTGTGCCTCCACTTTTTGTTTGTTTTCCCATTTCTATTGATTTAGAATACAATCAAACAGCCAACTGAGTGGAAGTCAGTCAATGCCTAGCTATCCTTCCTCGACAGCACAGGAATGACATAACATTTATTAGCTATTTGCTGTACCTGCCAGATCTGTTCTTCACTGAGTGATGTCAGTCGGTCACTCTTCAGGACATCCCGAAGGAGACGATAGGGGAGTTTCAGGACCTCTTCATGGTGACTCTTCATCAGATCAGACAGGTGCTTCACAAGGAAGTTAACCACTGCTTCCTCCAGCAGTGTGAGGTTAAAGAGGTCAGCAAGTTTATAAAGGTCCATGTAATTAAAGCTATTTAATTCCTGAAGAGAACAAAGAAGAGATCATCAGCTAACCCTTCTACCAATATAATGTAGCAAAACTAATGACAAAAATACTGTTCATTCACCTCCCACCCTGATGAAGTGCCAGAAGGGTTTGAATGGCATGTTGCACATCCAGTTTTTGCTACTACAGTTATTTACAGTACTTTTCCCCAACTCTCTATGGGATCTCTAATATCCACCCAAACAACTATTAGAAAAAGCAGACACAACCTCAGTTTAATGTCTTATTGGAAGAAGGATAAACCCATTTTTCTTTTCTGTTGTATAATCACTGATCCGTAGCACCTGCAGTCTACCAGTATTTGCGGTCTGAACTCACTGTGTGCTTTGTTTGCATGAGGAGTTTGGACTGTTCATCGAATTACAGGCCCTGTACACAAAAAAATTCCTTATAAAAGTTATATGTAAAAGGTGTAAAGGGCTCCAAACTCTTTTTTTTTTTAATTTACCCCCTCCACCCACTTTTGTCCATCTTTGATTCCCCTGTCCCTCAACAAAAATTTCTGAGCTGCCTGGGCTTCCCTCTTTCTCTAGTGGGGGGGTGGCAGTGGCTGACTTTACAGCTGATGCCATTGCTACTCTGTGATCAACCAGTAGGGGATGCATTAATGCAGGGTGCCCCCACCCTCCCTCCTCCCTGGGAGCCAAGCACTTTACTTCCACAATGCATCAGACCCCAGCCAGCCTTTATGTAACTCTGATGAATACAGCTTGAGAAAGCTAAGTCAATGCTTTCTGCTTCTAGATAAAACCAGTTTTAATGTGAATCAAAATAGTGCTAATTTCTTGTGTTCACATCTCTAGTCAGACTTTGTAATTTCTATTTGCTTGCATGTTAATGATATGCATGGTCACTGCTTCACAGTAAAGTCACTCAAGCTGACTATCTGTACACCTGCACAAATCTGAATTTTCACTGAGTTTGACATTTCATAGAACAGTGAATCTCCACGACGTGCATTTTGCTGTAAATTATTTTCTTAACTATTTTCATTTTGCTTTATTTAATTTTTGATACACACAATTGACTTACATTCTATATACAGTATTTGTATACATAAATACTATAGAGCTGAATTATGATAAAGATCTGGAAATCAGAGTGGCAATTACTATTGCAGTTCCATGCATGCAGACGGCCCCTCTGCCCAGGAGCAAGCTCTCTGGCCCAGCGCAGGTGGTCTTTGTGGTGGTGGAAAACTGCACCCACCGTCCTTGTGCTGGGGTGCACTGCTATGAGCAGTACTTCTGCAACTTCACCACCCCAGCATGATTGACTTGAGTTCACAATCAAACCTAGGTCGCCTGCATGCTGAGCCCCCAGGTGGTCCCCACTCAAATGGTTTTATAAAGGGCGGGTTTTCTGCAGTTCTAAATACTCCACTCTAAGTGTTTGTTACAGTCAGCTTGGAACATCTGAGGTCTGAAGAGTGTCAGTTTGCCTAGGTGTAAGAAAAGTACCTTGTGATGGAAAGAAGAGCAAATGTCTGAAAACAGAGATACAGAACAATTCTTTTAAGATAGTACTTTGTTACTGCCACTAGTGCTTTCTTTAGAATTCCACAACTCAAAAACCAAGTTACAGAATCTGAGCGTAGTGCTTTGACCAGCTGCCATGTTGTACCCTCATGTTACTGACGGCTGTAACTTCAGAAAACAAACGGCAGGGTCTCAAGAAACTTTGATTATAAGAACAAGCTTGACAAATTGATGCAATATGGTAAAGTGCAATGCGTCTTCATTTTTATCACAGAACTTTCAAACTACTTTTCTGCAACAAAACCAATATGCCTCCCTTTGGAATAGAAGCTGCCAATGCTGGAAGAAGTGGGGGATCCATATTTTTTCATATCTGTTTTTAGTTTTCTGAAAGAAGCTAACTCCAACAACATCAGAGAACTACATTTGTGGAGTGTGGCACTTCAGACTTTGGTGCCTTTTATTTCATTTTTGAATTATGTACTTTACCAGGTCCAACAAGTTGCATCCACTTTCAGGTGTAGATTTGTTTTGACCTTTTGTCACTTAACAGTTTTACCTTTTTTTTGTAACAGTGATCATACTCCCAGAGCTCCAGTTTTACATTAAATATAGCATTCCAAGCATGTACGAAATTGTGGGCAGAAGACACAGTTCCCACTGTTGTTATTCTGTTTTAAATACTGGATGTATTTTTTTTTTATGGCTGTGGGCCATCCTGCTTTCACTTAAAAAAAGGTGCTTCTGTGGAACACATCTTTTAGGAGTTTTGAGAGTATTCTTCCGTTCTGCATATCTCCATGGCAGTTAAAGAAATACTCCCTTCTTTCTGTTTAGTTAGAATGATGGCTACAGAACCCCAAGCTGCTTTTCTCTGTGAGCAAATATGCACACCTTCCAAACAAATCTAAATAACTTTAAAACTGTTCAAGGTGCACAAAAACAACCAGGTAAAAACTGTTCAGGGCAAAAAGACCTTTCTTGTGAGGGTAGTCACTAATCTGAATTCTTTATATTTTGTAAAATATGGTCTTCCAAACAACCTCATTTTTTTTCTCTCTGAGTGAACACAGTAGGAGGCATGCCAAACAAATGTAAATAGCTCGGAAAGTATACAAGTTACCAATATAAAACCAAAATGAAAGTTGTTCAGGACAAACTTTCTTTTCAAATGAGGGTAGTCACTAATCTGAATTCATTAGATTTTTTTAAATATAGTCATCTGAAAGGTCAAAATTGTGGTGAAAAATGAAAATTCAGGTAATCAGATGGCCATTGTTTAAAAAATATAATTAGTGCAGCTTAATGAATAGGCTCATTTGAAAAGTCATTTTGTCCTGAACAACTTTCATGCTGATGGTTTGTGCATAACACGTATATTTTTAGAGATATTTATATTTGTTCGACATAACTCCTATGAAAAATTAAATGGAGGTAATCAGAAGGCCATAATTTAAAAAAATATAATTTTTGCGGTTTAATGAATAAGCTCATTTGAAAGATCTTCTTGTCCTGAACAACTTTCATACAGGTTTATTATCTGTAAGTTGTATACTTTCAGAGATATTTACATTTGTTTAGCATAAGGGAGTGAGTGGACAAGGATATGACAGAGGGCATTCTTAGGATGGCAGAGAAAGGGGAGACACTGTTGATGGGAGACCTGAATAAGCCAGATGTTAACTGAAGCACATTTGCTGCAGCCACATCCAAGAGCAGGGCCATTCTCGATGCCCTGCAGGTGGCATGCCTCAGACAGCTAGTTTCGGAACCCACTCGTGAGGGAGCAATCTTAGACCCCGTACTCTCAAATGGGGACAGTGAGAGGATCTCAGATCTAGAAGTGGGTTGCCATTTGGGAACAAGTGACCATCAAACAGTGTGGTTCATGATAAACTCAGCTACAGAATCAAGCCATACAAAAATGAGGGTACTGGACTTCAGGAGGGCTGACTTTGGCAAGATGGGAGAGTGCCTTATAAAAGCACTAGCAAACAGGCTAGAAGGAGAGGTGGAGCAACAATGGGGAAACATCAAAACTGCCATCACAGAGGCAATAAGTCTTTGTGTCAAGCAAACAAACAAATCAAAATGAAAGAAAATGCCACTATGGTTCTCAAAAGAGGTGGTGGGGAAAGTCAGGGAGAAAAAGATAGCATTCAGGAAGTATAAGGAAACAGAAGGAGCAGGACAGAGAGCTGTACCCATTAAGGCAGAAGGAAGCAAGGAAGGAAGTCAGAATAGAAAAGGCACAAACTGAGGAAAATATAGCCTACTCGGTTAAGAAGGGGGATAAAACCTTTTATAGGTACATCAGGGAGCATAGAAAGACAAAGGGTGGGATAGTGAGGCTGAATAGAATGGATGGTGGGTGGGCAGAGAAGCAGTGAAAAAGCAGGATACTGAATGAATATTTCTGCTCAGTATTCACAAAAGAGGAGAGGGAGGTGCCTAATCCAATTAACGGAAGCACTCTTGATAGGGGAGTTGATCCCAGTCCTTTCACAGAAGAAAGGGTTTTGAAAGAACTCCTAAAACTGAAGGTGGACAAAACAATGGGGCCTGACGGAATTCACCCCAGAATTCTAAAAGAATTCAGGGGAGAACTAGTGAAACCACTGACTACTCTTTTTAACAAATCATGGGAGGATGGTGTGGTACCTGAGGACAGGAGGAAGGTGGATATGATTCCCTTTCACAAAAGTGGGACCAAGACAGAGGCAGGAAACTACAGACCTGTCAGTTTGACCTCTGTGGTAGGGGTAGTGATGGAATCACTCCTGAAGGAAAGAATTGTTGAGTTTCTAGAGGCCAGTGGGGCACAGGACCCAAGGCAGCATGGGTTCACAGAGGGAAGGTCATGTCAGATTAACCTAATTGATTCCTTTGACTGGCTGATCAAAGTAGTAGACCAGGGAGGGGCTGTGGACATGGCCTACCTAGACTTTAGCAAGGCATTTGACACAGTCCCACACAAAAGATTAATAGTCAAATTAACCAGCCTGGGAGTGGGTCCCTGGGTGGTAGCCTGGATAAAACATTGGCTGGATAACAGGACACAGAAGGTAATTGTAAATGGAGTCCATTCTTAAGAAAGAGGGGTTTCTAGTGGGGTACCGCAGGGTTCAGTACTTGGTCCAGTCCTTTTAATGTCTTTATAAGTGACATTGCAGAGGACTGGAAGGAAAAGTATGCCTCTTTGCAGATGACACAAAGATCTGCAACAGGGTTGATACACAAGGAGGTGTGGAAAGGATGAGAAGGGACTTGGCAAGGTTGGGGAATGGTCAAGTATGGCAGCTTGGATTCAATGCAAGAGAGTGTAAAATAATGCACCTGGGAAACAAAAACCCAGGGGAAGACTACACAATGGAGGGAGGTAGTAACAACAACAAAAATGGAAAGGGACCTGGGGGTAATCATATCAGATGACCTTAAGGTTAGCAAGCAATGTGAGAAGGCAGTAGGGAGGGCTGGGGGGATACTGGGATGTATAGGGAGAGACATCACCAGCAGAAAACAGGACGATGTTATCCCTTTGTACAGACAGTTGGTGAGACCCCATCTGGAGTACTGCGTCCAGTTCTGGAGACCCCATCTCTTCAAGGACATAGACAGGATAAAGGCAGTCCAGAGGAGGGCAACTAAAATGGTACAGGGTTTGCAAGAGAAGCCATACGAGGAGAGACTAAAAGAGCTTAATATGTATACCCTTGAGGAAAGGGGGGGGGGACATGATAGAAACTTTTATGTACCTCAGTGGAATTAACAAATTCCAAGAGGGTAGCATCTTTCAGAATAAGAAATGTGCAAGAACAAGGGGACACAATTTAAAGATGGGGGGCAGTTCAGGGGCAATGTGAGGAAGTATTTTTTCACAGAGAGGGTGGTGGACACATGGAACACCTTCCTGAGGAGGTTGTGGGGTCTAAAACTTAGGGAGATTTCAAGAATACATGGGACAGACATAAGGCAATTCTTGTGGGGGGTAAGAAGAAATAGGCTGTTGGTTAACTGGGATCTGCAGCTTATCTTGTAGGTAGGGAAATGGGCAGACTAGGTGGGTCAAGCGGTCCTTATCCGTCGTCAAAGTCTATGTTTCTATAACTCCTATTATACTTCTAAACTGCTTCAGCTTTGCAAATTACTACACCAAGACAGGATTCGCTCCATCAAAAGAAAGCTATCCCAAGGTCAAATTTCACTGACTTGAAAGTTCACTCCCTGACAAGCTATAAACCAAGTGAAGCTTCATTTTAAAACTCTCTGTGTATGTCTGTGCTAGCATTAGTAAATGACAGTGATTGAAAACACAAAGAAAAATAAGCTTAAAGAGCAACTGACACCTTCAAGGGAGCTTTAACAAAACATAATATTTGGATAAAGTTCAGCTTGTATTTCACATTAGTTCTTTATTCCTCTTCCCATTATTTATGGCTGAGGTTATTTGCATGAAAACAGGATTTTTGCTCCTGAAGAGTTCATCTATTTCTGTTGCTGTCTCCCTACCTGAGATCATAATGCACTGTTTGTGACATCACAGTTACTCTCATGGCAACAGATTGTAATGTCACAACAGAGTATTATGACTTGAAGTAGGGAGTAAGGTATACAGGCAGATTAACTTAAAAGTAACTGCAAGGGATTAAAATCATGTATTCATTACATTTTCTCAGTAATAAATAATGAGGAGGAGAAATCTAGACTATGTATGGAATACAAGCAGAATTTTACCTAATTATTATGTTTTTCAAAGTTTTCTTTGTACCATCAGCAGCTCTTTAAGCAATACATAGTAAATAATGTTAAAAGTCTTATAAATATGAAAATATATATGTGTTATGTAAAAAATAAGTTAGAAGACAACCAGCCCAACTGTAAGTTAAGCATTCACCAGCTATTTCACACAGTGGTGTCAATCAAATTTTACAGAGTGTACTGTTCAGATATATTTTTCTTAAACTCTGTGTACAATAAGTCCATATTACTCATGAATAGTCAAATGTATACTATCTTAAACATGATATATCTGCAATTCTGTATCAAGTGACTAGTATATGTGTACATTCAAAACCCAAAACTAACACAGACCCCCTTGTAACTGAGATACTGTTAATCCTAATTTGTCCATGTATTAACATGTGTCCATATGTACCTAAGCTGCTGTTGTATTAAATAACAGTTCAATTATGCTTACACAACTGGATGAGATGTATGCTTCTGTGACTTTGATACATTGTGGCTGTTCACCTCTCCATCATAAGGTATACTACCCTGCAGGGGTATGACGCAAGGAACCCTAGAAGAGGGTCCCTCCCATAGGTCTCGTGGGAATAATTCCCTTGGCTAAAGGTAGCTTAGGAAGAAGCCCAAAAGAATACCCAAAAGGGTGTCGAGCATTGAAGAGGTGAGAAATCAGAATATATCGAGACCGGAAAGGAAGGAGATAGACGTAGATGGGAAGGACAGGAGATGAATAAGGTATGATGAGGACAATGAAAGAAATGTTACCTGACGAGATGCAGAAGGGTGGACTTCCTAAGAGAAAGGGAACAGCCGGGGCCACCATCCGACTCCATCCAACAGTGGAACCTAACTATGAAACCTATGGAAAGACTAACCCTGTCTAATAATATGACCATTGGCACAGAGGAGAGGAAAACCCCCCCTTTGAGGAAGAAATCTCTGGGGAACCAAGGTCTAGGTCACCTTCCCTCCAGGCTGAAGGACGTTTTGATTAGTGACAGCTCAGCTACTGCAGCTAGAGTCCATATTGGGGAAGAGGAAAAGATTCCAATTGAGATGAAGCTCTCACACTGTCCTTGTAATGGGAATGCTATGGAGGGTTGTGAACGATGGCTCTGCAACTAGACACCTAAAAGCAAAGAAGGAGAGGAAAGACTGCCGAGGCACTCAGCCAGCCTATGCGAGCCTACTTCAACAGACCAGATGAACCAGATGCAGTCAGATGGAAAAGGTGTAGAGAGTGCCTCTCAACCTACTCGGGCAGCCAAAAGGGGCCCTGAGGATGAGAGCCCCACCCCTCACAGCCTGAAGTCAGAAATTCTACATCCAGAGGTGTTGCCAAATTGAGGGATGACTGAAGGTCCACCTGGAGAGAAGACATTCTCACTTTGGGCCAGGGAGAAGGATCCCACTCTGAGCTTCACATGCTCTAGATGAGGACTTCGTGGGATGTATGATGATGGAGAGAAGCCTTGAAGGCCAGAACGGTTAAGGTTAGTTATGA
The DNA here is from genome assembly GCA_016271365.2 of Neoceratodus forsteri. NCBI lineage: Eukaryota > Metazoa > Chordata > Ceratodontiformes > Ceratodontidae > Neoceratodus > Neoceratodus forsteri. The sequence goes on from CM057449.1 coordinate 1,563,005,822, forward strand.
AATGGACGATGTACAATGATGGAGAGAAGCCATGAAGGCCTGAATGGTTTAAGATGCGGAATGCAATGGACGTACGAATATGAAATGAGGCCTAGAAGGCCAGTACAGTAAGGCGGAATATGAAATGGATGATGTACGATGATGGAGTGAACCTATGGAGGCTGGTATGGTCAAGATGAGGTACAGAATGAATGATGTACGATGATGGAGAGAAGGCTTGAAGTCCTGAATGCTTTGAAGACTAGCAGGGACCAAAGAATGGGGATGAATGAAGTGAGGGGTTTATGTGATAAGCTGGTAGTGAAGGAGTAGTGGTAGGGCAGGAACCCCCAAAAAAGAAAACACAGACAGCAAGTTGGCTGAGGCTGGCAGACCAGGGACAGGGGAGAAGTCAGGAGGGCAAGAAAGGCCCACAACAGAATGCAGGCAGTGCAGGGAACAGACCCAGCCAGGGCACTGAGAAGCCAGGAGTGGCTAGCATGGCAAACCAGATGAAGCGCAAAGCCACAGGCACGTTGCGGGGGTAGATAGGGAGCCAACAGGGGCACTGGAGTACCGACTAACTCCAGAGGCAGAGGTTCCAAAAGCAGAAAACACAGAGGAATGTAGTAGGTGGAGGGTGCGAGGGAAGAGCTGATTGAAGTATTGTAGTCGATTAGCAAATGATTAAGGTGGAGACAGCATGATCAAGTAGTGAAAATGACACTGAAGCACTTATTGATGCAGCCACGATTAACGAAAAGGAAACTGAGCTCTGTGGTACCATAATGAGGAACAGCTCACACGCACATGCATTTAAAGCCCTATACAGGGCAAAACTGCTCACAGTATTTCACAGATAAAGTACCATAGAATCAATGAAGTGCTTGGCACTGAAGGGTAACAAAGGATGCAACCACATGGAAAGGAATGATTAAGAAGTGAACAGCTAACCACAGAAGAGCCCTTTTGTTCAACCCCAGTCAATGAGTTGTAGGCCTTGCTCTGTGGAGCCCCCAGGAGTTGGCAGGTAGAGAGGGAGCCAACAGGGGAGCAGCTGTGGGCAACTGAGAAAGCAGAGGAAGCCATGAAACCAAAGGAGAAATGTGTCAGAAGAAGAAGTTGAGTGGTGCAAAACAATGGGCAGCAGGTACCTATGTGACATCTAAGGGAGAAGAAATGGAGACACATGCAGCTGCCCCAGAAGCTGCGAGCCAGAAAGATGTACAAGCAGGGCAACGGTGGGTGCATTGAGGAGGAAGTCGCACCCAGGAATGGATGGGGGAGAGTAGCCCTGCCGAGGAGCGGAAGCGAAACACCATGTAGTGAGCCAGGAGGTCCCCCAGAGCAAGCAGACAAGCAAAGGAAGATGGTGCATGATGCAGAAACTCCCACAAAATACCATGAAACAAGTGACACTGGCAAGCGAGGTATGGAGCAGAGAGAAGCGATAGCAAGGGTGTGAAGGAAAATTACAAGTGTAACTGTGAGAAAGTGAGCTAGGGAACCCAGAGCTGCAGCAAACAGGATGGAAAAGCGGGTGAGAGCATGGGGGGGGCAGAAGCAAAAGACAGGACTGGGCAGCCGCCAAAAGTGGCAGGGGAACAGAATGAAGAACCGGGGAAAAGCATAAGCAGAGATACGGGAAGGGCGAGGGGACAGCCAGAGGTAAGACAAAGAAGAGGGACAGAAATGAGGAGAAATGGGAGCAGGAGAAGAGGCAGCTGATGGAGCCTCCAGCTGCAACAAAGAAACACATCTAGGAACAGTCCAGGAGGAGTGGCCTTTTAAGGCCTGATGGGGGAGTGACATTGTTACTCTGCCCATTGAACCTCAGGCATAGCCTTCTCATTTTATAAATCTAAAACCAAAACAAAACACAACTGACAGCTTCAGCTTTTATTCAGGCATAGTTAAAATAGAGATCCTTTAGAGGTATGAATATAATTTATAAAAACAGAGACATTTCAAACAGCTGCACATAAGTAATCAATTCCTGTCCCCTTTAACTCAAGGGGTCATTTCTAAAATATGAAGACGGGCATGGGGACCATTTTTTTCATAGCATGCCACCACTTGCAGCAACCACTTCAAGACTGTTGCTACCTTCTCCTAATACAATCAGGGGAAAACCAGAAGCAGTCTTCCAGCATTGAGATCAATATGGTTAAGGCACATTTACCAGAAACTGCTGCTTAGAAAAGAATGAGAAAGGGACTGTGATGACGAGCAAATCCAAGACCAGATCTCTAGTTTGTTAATAGTCTCCTCTTGAGTCTGATTTTAACGGTTGTGTGGGCCAGCTCCACAGATGTTATGCCATCATCAGATTTGTAAAAGAGCACTGTGGAAGCATGTAACCAGACCGCTGTCTGATGTTCTGCCCCACTGCTCCAGTATAGTTTCCAATGATTCTATTTATGCAGCCCTTCCCCTCTGCAGGCCGCATAAACATACCCACTTCCTGGCGCACTACTTTTCCTTTCCGCAAGAGCGGACATGACAGCCGCTGTGTGCAATATGGTGGCACAGACTTAAACTGTGCATGCACGAGTATCATGCATATGTATGTAACCCCCACACCACCTTTGGCTAGCTGGCACCTCCCTTAAAAGAACTACTGACAACTACATTGCATACAATTTTCTTTTGCCAGAACTCATCGTACCACCCCTAGCATTGGAGTGTATACCAGGCTCATGATCTAGAGGATGGGAGGGCGGGGGTACATACTAAAATGGACCTTTTTATTTACAACTAGGTCCATGGGAGAGGATGGTAGGCATCTGCTAGACCTAACTGCTGAGGAGCCCCAATAACGTTCACACTAGAAGCAATAAACGGAATGTCCAAAGCAGTAACAGGGATTTTGCTCTATGGCTTTATTTACAGATGTTACTTAAAGCAAGGGTGGTCTCCCAAATGTTTATCATTGCAATACAGGCACACTTACTTTTGCTGCACACTTTGCTAGGCAGTACTGTTTTCCACCAAAAAATGTCTCTATCTCTCTTCCAAAGTATATATCTGTGGAATGTGCCACACACTTTAAACATTTTCCACGCATTTCCATTTCCAAAGTGTGTATCTATGGTATGTGCCACATGTGATGCTTGGCCAGCTGGTTATGATTGTTCTATGATATTTGTAATATAAAAATACAGTGTGTGATTGTCAGTGCTTCCATGAATGCCCCCACCACCAGGTTTCAGTTACAGTCAAGTGACCTGAAGCCAGGAGGTAATTAAAAAACTAGAGATACTTAATTAAGGGTCTTCTGTAATTAGAACTAACCCAGCTGCCAGGATATAGGGATCATAATCTTTTATGATGTCTTAGAGGGAAAAACATTTTTATACCAAGGTATGAAAGGTCATAAACTCCTTTGACGTGCCTTGGGAAGAGGAACTGCTCGAGATCAAAGAGGAGATGTTAATTAAGGAGTCATATTGGGAAATTAGTTTTTGCTGAAGTCACAGTATTTAAAATATCTCCTGACAGGAAGATCATTGTTTGTATATTTTTTTATGCTCTAAAAGGAGGAGCTAGATGACATCATAGACGGAGTGGAAACTAGGGTTGTTCGAATACCGAATATTATTTCCCGAATACAACGAATAATGAGCTATTCATTATTAGGAATCCGAATAATGAATAGCTCACTATTCATGTGGTATTCAGGGAATAATATAACACCCTTTCCCCCCACCCTCAGATAGTACCCAAAACCCCCTCCTCCCCACCAAATCCCTAAGCTTGCAAAGCAGTTTTACAATAAAAAAAGTCAGCAATTTCTTTTGGGGGTGACCAGCACAACTCCACCCACCTCCACGGCCAGCGCCCACCAGGTATCATACATTTATCTCCCCGGTAGCCAGCAGCAGCCCCTCCTCCCCAAACCCTGCCTGCACATAAGAGAATAAAAAAATGTAAGTGCAAGGCAGCCCACATAGCTCACCCGCCTCCACGGCCAGCTGCCTTCTTATGAATGAAACCACGCTTGCTTGCTCTTATATAGAGAACAAGCTGATCACGTGATGAGGTGGGTGGAGTTGTGCTGATCGCCCTCAAAAGAAATTGGGGGGTGGGAGCAGTTAAACAATTGCCAAATATGAATATTTGGCCAAATATTCGGCAGTTCGGGCACCGAATACTGAATATTCGGCTGAATATTTGAAAAAAGGTATTCACACAGCCCTAGTGGAAACATAGTCTGTATTCTGTATTTCAACTGAGGGACATTTCTTTTTGGGCTCTTAAGAAACCACATCTAACTTAAGCATTGTAAAGAGGTAATACATTAGATAGAAAAAGTCTAACTGTATGTTGGTAAGAGTTTGTCTGTAGTTTTATTTGTTTTTCTTTTAAGTGATTGTATGCTTTTTGATATAGTGTTCTGTGTTTACATTTTACATATTTTTATCCATTTTAGTAAAAAATATTATTTTGAAAGGCTGCCTGGGTGTGTCTTCAAAGTTCTTTTTGCATGTGATGTATAGAGGGTTAAGATTGACAAAAACTGTTTATAAGCTTGATGGTGTTACCAAACTGGGAAAAGGTAAGAGTATACCTAAGGTCTTTTATAGAGTTTTAAGGGTTCATTTTGGATACCTGGTTAGGTGCCCTTAGGCGAAAGATATCTGACATCCCCGTGAAGAGCAGATTATCTGAGCCTGTACATTTGGATACGCTAGCATAAGGTTCACAGTTTGAATACCCCCAGAACTTGAGACCATAGGTGATTCAGACCCACAAGCAGACAGGAGGGTTACCCTGTCTGTTACCTGTTCACAAAATTGCACTTGGAGGTTGGCACTGTAGAAGCAGAGGGCCTGACCTGCTGAGTGTGTTTGTGACACCACACACTTTAAAATCCTCCTGGTGCATGGTCGTTGCCCAGGGAACACTGATGCCCATCCATGAACCACTTAGCCCTGCCTGAAACTCCAGACGGCATTTCTCATCCTTTGCCACAAAGAACCTCTGCCATTCCTTCAGGGTTACACCAAATGAGTCTCCAATCCCAAATGAATTGCTAAAGACTCCCAACTTTAACTTTAAATTTAGCACACTTGTGTTGAAAGGGGTCCTGACTGGTGTGATCTAGCCTTATCTAGGGCACACACACCTCAGACAGCTCCCTCAGAGAACAGTCTCAAATTCTGTACTCAGATTAGTTGTTCCATCCTCCCAGTCATGGAAAGAACAAAATGCACCTTTTTTTCTCTGGTAGCTGTCAGATTCTACTCATTGTTCTCCTTTAAGGTAGCTGTGAACTTCAGGAACTTCAGGGGATTACCCCTTGGATCCACAGAACTGCATTCCCTCTCATTCCCCTGGAGTGAAACTAAAGAGTCCTGCAGGCAAACTGAAGATTTTACCAGCCTAGGTTGAGAAATACCAGGGCTCCCTTTGATAGAGCCCCAATGACAGACCTCCTGCCAGTCTAACTGCCACACTTGAACTTATTGATGAACATTCTAAGCTCCCCAAGAGCAGCTGACTCTAAAATGGTTATGCTGCTGTGAGAGTTCTAAATGATATAATCATCCTTCTCTCAGGCTAGCTGAGTAAACAATGATGTCATTAATTAGAAAGCCCCTAATGGCCTCCCCACCAGCTGCCTTTTTCTACCTGCTTAAGACTAGTACTAATGGGATTCTAGTAACCCAAGGGGACTGGGTTGTTACACGTAGTTATATTAGCACCGCCATGTTATGCAAGGCTGACTCCGGGGCAAACTGCACATGTGCGAGTATCATGCATGCGCAGTACTATAACTGCTGCAGTATTATGGCTGACCCCTGTGCAGTGAGAACACAGCATATTTTGTTCACTGCTCTTGCCACTCCTAAAAGCTCTCCACAGCCATATTGGCTCTGGCCAGATTTTGTTTATCTTTGAATACTCTCTTTATTCTGGCCCTGCTGCCCCAGCACCCCACTGCTGGACATCCCATCGTGCTTGCTGCACTAATTCAATGCTGCAGGGCTTCATCTTCTTTACTCTGGGTCCTCTTTTGATCCTAGATTTTGATGTTAACCTGCTGGAGGACCTTCTTTATGCCATGAGAAAGAAAGCAGAGCAGGAATGCTTGAATGTTGGGGGCTTGGGGAGGGTATCAGAGGCAAGGAAGGACACTGATAACTACCACACTATGCTGTATCATCCACAAGGTGATCCATGCATTAAAGGGTTGACTAAACTTTGTTAAATATGTTAGGAACCTTGAACCTAGTAAAGAAATCTCATTGGAGCGAACAAGTTCAAGTTTGGGTACATGCTTATGACTGCACAACGAATGAAGCCAATGGATTTTCATCATATATTATTTTATGTTTGGGAGAGAAGCCAGATTTTATCTGAACCATTTTTTCAGTGTGCCAGTCAATATGTTGCATTAACTGAAACTTACTTGGAGTACACACAGATGCCTAAGAGAACAGCTTACAGAAGCATACCATATCACCAAGGAAGCTGCTAGAAAAGCCAACTTGTCCAACAAAATCCACCACGACAAATGTGTATGAGAACAAGCATTACAGTCTGGAGACACGGTGTTAGTAAGGAATCCTGGAGTCACTAGAAGGCCCACAATAGCAGACCAGTGGAAACCAGAGATGTATTGTGTATAATAGTACGTATATTATGTTCCAGTAGAATCGCTAACAAGCCCTCTACCAAAGGATAGTGCATTCAGAATGTTGGGATGTCCATGTTCAGCCTGCATGCCAAACCTGAAATTGGCAACTGCATTGCTCATTAAATTTGAAATATTCACAGTTTTGTCCCTTCTTGTGCACTTTGTGCTAGATTGTTGATTTGTTTTCTGGCAGCACCAGCTGTCTGTATGCACCCCCCCCCCAAACACAGTGCTCCATAGAACAGCTAACAAACATGTTGGTATACAGACTGATCTTAGAGAATGGAAGCATTGTGGTAAGGACTTTACATCATTATCATCTTTTACTAGTTGGACAGTTGCTACCAGAACCAAAGAAACTAGTACCCACATCACTGCCTAGATAACCATTTACCTGGAAGGAGAAAAGCAGAAGGTGGACCTGTGATTTACAGCCTGAAAACCTAATTGCTAGCTCAGCAATAAATCCTGATGTTGCTGAAATCAGCTGAGATGAGAAGGATGACATTGTAATATTGTTTCTTTCAAGGTATCCTTCAGTATGCTTGACTAATGCAGTATGCCAGCAGGGCTCAGCTGCCCCGGAGGTGGAGTCAACCCTAATGATTTGTGGCATCAGCCAATCAGAGAGCAGGAGAGAAAGTGCTGCCATGTAGCTTGAGGAGGAGGTCAGTCAGATTCATTTCGAAGCTAAAGGGGCAAAAGGCCCCAACAGTCTATCCTATGCAAAAAACTAAAAATTATGGGAAAAGACAAAGCATAAAACTTATAGAACATCTATAACTGTGAAAACTGCAATTAAATGCAAAGTTAAAATTTGGCTCAAGGTATGGACTGCAGAACTAGTCTCAGTTAGGTTATGTAGGGAAGGATGGGTGGGAGGTCAAGCATACTGAAGGATACCTTGGAAGAAACAATATTACTACGATAAGTAATTTTTTCTTCTCACCCCAAGAATCCTGAAGGATACCTTGGAAGAAACAATATTACTATGATAAGTAATTTTTTCTTCTCACCCCAAGAATCCTTCAGTATACTTGACTAATGCAGATTACAAAGCAGTGCAGTTGAGACGACTGCTGTGCCAAATTTTGCATCTGACGGGGACTGCACATCCAAACAGTAGTGCTTTATGAAGATTAGTACAGTCTTCCAGGTAGCTGCTTTGCAGATATCCAGCAAGGGGATGTCCCTTGCAGCTCCCACTAAAGCTGCAGTGCCACTAGTGGAGTAGGTTTTGAGGCTTTGAGATGGCTGCTTGCCAGCTTTAGTGTAGCAAAACTGAATGCAAGAGACTATCCAGTGAAAGATAGTCCTCTTAAGAGGCTGGTTGGCCCTTGCCTACCTCACCATAGGTGAGGAACAGCTGGAAATTGGAGGTCCTGAGCTGCTTAGTGTGCTCCAAGTAGTAGGTAAGTGCCCTTTTGACATCCAAACTGTGTAGCTTTCACTCACCAGGAGTGGATTTGTCTGTGAAGAAAACAGGAAGTGTCATGGACTGGTTCAGGTGGAATTCTGACACTACCTTGAGAAGGAATTTCCTATTTGTTCTGAGAACTACTTTATGTTTGTGGGAGATAATGTAGTTAGATTCAGTGCAGAGTGCCTGCAGATCTGAAACTCTTCTGGGTGAGGTGACTGCTACTAAAATGACAGTTTTCTAGGTGACGTATTTTAAATCTGCTGTAGCCATATGCTCAAAAGGAGGCTCCATGAGTTTGGCTATGCAGAGGTTCAAGTCCCAGGGAGGGTCAGGTCCCCTAAGTGGGGGCTGAAAGTGTAACATACCTTTGAAAAATTTCTTAAAAATGGAATGAGAAATTATAGATTTCTCCTTTCCAGCAGAAATGTAGGTTGAAATGGCTGCTAGGTGAAACTTCAAAGATGAGGCTCTTAGGCCTGAGGTTTGTAAGTACACCAGGTAATCCAGCACTGAAGACAAGCTAGCTTTCAGCAGGTGGATATGTCTGTCCCTGCACCATATGGAAAATCTTTTCTGTTTGGAAGCATAGGTCTTTTTAGTACTAGATTTCTTAGCATGGCAAAAGATTTTCATGACCTGTTCTGAGTACTGAGAGTCTGGGTACTCTAGCTTTTCAAGTACCAGACTTTGAGGCAAAGAGACTCTATGTTGGGGTACATTATCCCCATCTGAGGTAGAGACAGGAGACTGTGATGGGGGCAGTCAAAATGGTGGCTTGACTGACAAGGCAAGGAGCAGAGAGTACCAGGGCTGTCTTTCCCAGTCTGGGGCCACTAGAATCTTGGTAGCTGGTTGGCTTCTAAGTTTAAGAAGGACTCTGAGAATTAAAGGGGATGGTGTATAGGAACTTTCCTTCCTAGTCCAAATTCAGGGCATCCACCGGTACTGTTCCCAGGGCTAGAGGCCTGCAACAGTACAGGGGACACTGGCAATTCTGGCTGGAGGCAAAGAGATCTACCTCTGGAGTGCCCCATCTCCTAAAGACTGTGGCCAGCACTTTTCTTGTTTTTGTAGAGTCTATTTCTGCACTCTACTCTCGGGGCATCTCTCAGGGTCCCCGCTGACAGCTGCTACACTCAACCGCCCACCTGAACTGGCCACTTCGGAAGCTACATCGGGTATGCGGGGTCTGGGGCTCTCCTGGCCCCATGGAGAGGCCCCCAAACCCCAAGGAGAACTGGAGAGTCAGTCGGTATTGGGCGTGTGGTGGGTCAGCTTGCCAAAGATCGCTGTCACCTCACCTGAGGGTAGAGGGATTTTCTTGTTGCGTTTCCTCCCCTGAGGCATGGATGTGCAATGACGTGCTACCTGGCATGCGCACACTTCCGTACACTCCTGGAGGACATCTGCCAGTGCCCCAATCCCCATGCTTCTTGCGCTGTGCACTGCAGTGCCCCCAGCCTCTGCCAGGGGATGCCAGCACCATGGGAGAACCCAAAACCCACCGCAGGACTAAGAGAGCTGTCTGTGGACGCTCAATCTTAGTCCTCCCCTGCCGACCCCCAACAACCCGGGCTTGCTCCTGAACCCGGGTCGCCGGCGTGGCATGAGGTGTGGCATCCAGCGCCTCAACCCTCAGTGCCACCAGGCCTGTGGCCAGCTCTTGTCTGTTCAGGGCCCACTCATGGTGACCTTGACTGATGTGACTTAGAAAATCTGCCAGGACACTGTCCTTGCCTGGCAGGTGAATGGCAGAAAGCTGTAGGAGTAGGCCAGAGACCAAATCTTCATGGCCTCTGTACAAAGCTTTGTGGACCCTGTACCCTGTTGCTTGATGTAAAACATAGCTGCGGTACTGTCTGTTCTGATTTGGACAGACTGGCCTTTTAGCTGGGGGGAAAAGGCTTTGATAGCCAGATACACAGCTCTGAGTTTGAGAAGGTTTATGTGGCACCTGGATTCCTTGGGGGACCATGTTCCACTTATGGACTGGTCTGCCAGGTGTGCCCCGCATCCTAGTAGAGAAGCATCCATGGTGAGCACTGTGGATGGCTTCCTTTGATGGAAGGTGTGACAGGGTGACCCCTGTCATGGTGGATGCCCCTGGGAAAAATTGAACCCCTTTCCCAAGAAATGTATGTTTCATATAAGTTCCAACATGCTCGGCTGGTTATAAATTAAGTGCTGAAGTGCTTATATGGCTTTCTGCGCATATTAACCTAAAACAAAACTAAGAGTACAGTTACAATATGAGAGGGCAGTCTTAATAGAAGAATAACAAAAACTTGTGTCTGCTTTTTGTAGAAGTTAGCAGCCCCTTTCTAAGATATATTTTGCAACAGATAGCATGAGATAATATGACTCTGCTGGAGAGTTTAGGAGAGCACAGAATGTTCTGACCTAGGCTCTGACCTTTAACAATGTTGTAAAGAAGTTATGTAATGTGCTCCAGGTGGCTGCCAAATAACTGTTCTCCGTGGTGCAACAGTGGCCCCTAGTGGCTAGTTTTATGTTATGTCTGCTGTTAATCAAAAGGCAGGGAAATTGTTTTTTCAACTTCTAGTGAGCTTATAAAAAACCCTACCTCAGTGCTGAGATAGGAGAGATAGATAGGAAGGTGAAAGACCTCCTTGTAGTGTGTGTTTTCACACTTTGATTCATGCTAGGCTGAAGAAAAACCTTAGAAACTGTTGAAGCTAAGCGGGTGTCTGACTTACCATTTTTGCATTCTGTATATTTTACTTGATATAAATAAAATGACAACCGCACTTGTGTGTTTTTTATGCACCTGATTTGTGGTCTGCCTGAAATTGTGCTATCCTAAACCCATGCCCGGTGACAGAAGGGAACTCCCTCCCTGAGATTTTTTATGTCCTTCCACCAGTCCAGGGCTTGGAGCAGTGTTCTTGTGACTGATATAAGTTTTGACGAAGTGTTTTTTCTGGGATCAGTGGGCCCTTATGTGATACTGAATGTCCCTCATTTGAAATCTGGCGCCAGGGACCACAGCTTTAGCGGAGGCCATGTGGGCCAGAAGTCTGATGAAGTGTCTGGCTAGTCTGGGCTGGCTCAGGACTAAAGAATTTGTGAGGCTTTGAAGGTTGTGCACCCTGTCGAGAGGGAGCAGGGCTTTTCTTCTCTGTGTGTTCAGTTCTGCCCCAATGAATTCCAGTAACTGAACTGGTTCAAAGTGGGACTTTTGAGGATTGATGAGAAAGCCCAATGACTCCAGAGTGTGCTGTGTTAGGCTGAGGGAGTCTCTGACCTTTTGTGGGAACCTGTCCACCACTAGCCAAATGTCCAGGTAAGGGATGACAGACACCTGCTGTCTCCTGAGGTAAGCTACTACTACTGCCAGGCACTTTGTGAAGACTCTGGGTACTGAAGAAAGGCCGGAGGGCAGTGCTGCAAACTGACAATGGCCTGAAGGTAGTTTGAATCTGAGGAACTTCCTGTGGGATGGCCTGACGAATGTGAAAATAGGCATCTTTGAGATCTAGGGAGGCTAGCCAGTTTCCCTTTTGCAAGGATGGAATCACTACAGTCAGGCTGATCATCTTGAATTTAGGATTGAGTAGGTATTTGTTCAGACACTTGAGATCTAAAATGGGCCACCAATCCCCATTTTCTTCTGAATTAGATAATACCTGGAGTAGAGATCTTCCTCCCATTGCTGGCAAGGGACTCTCTGCATGCTCTTGCAGACAAGAGTGACTTCACTAGCTGCAACAATAGTTTTTCTGTTGGAGTTAGCGATTTTAATGATGTGTGACTCTGCAGAGTTGGAAATGTTTTGAACTGCAGAGAAAGTCCTTGATCCACCACCTCCAGCACCCACTTGTCTGTGGTAATGAGGAGCCAGTGGTGGAAGTAATGGGTCAGCCTTCCTCCTACTGGAGGAGGGGAGGCGACCTGGCTTCTGTAGTCAAGAGATTTGTTTAGACTGAGTTTTTGAGGGAGGAGAGGGATCATCTTGTCTCTGTGCCCCCCTCCCTCTTCCCCTGTAAAAACCCCTCATCTGAGAGTAGTCCAGGGGCATGAGCATTGGCAATGGGTAAAAGGTCCTGCGATAGCATCCTCTGCCTCTGCTCCCCCTGCTTTGGAATCTTTGGGAAGTCGAGGCTTTTTCTTTGGCAGCATTGCTTTGGTAGGTGGTTTTGTACTTCTCCACCTGTTTCACATAAGCTTCTGTTTTGTCTCCAAATACAGAATTATTCTCAAAAGGGAAATCCACAGCTTTAGCCTGAGTCTCCTGTGAGAGATTAGTTGTTCTCAGCCAGGCATAGCGCCTAAGAGAAATGGCCTGGGACATGGCTCTCGCTCGAGGCAGTGTCATTAGTATCCACTACCATGTGAAACTGGTATTTTGTGGCTTCTAAGGCAGTCTTTACAGTTTCTGCCAAGTCTTGAGCCATTTTGTCTGGGGCCTGTTGGCTGACAGCCAGAACCAAGTTCCAGAGAGCCTTTTGATATGGAGCTTCATGGGCCATGTAGGTAGACAAGTGAAGCAGCAGCAGAGAGGCTGTGGTATAAGATTTTTTCCTTAGTATCCAGCCTTCTAGATTCCTTTTCAGGAGGCTGGGAAGATAGAGGAACTTAAACTTTGTCACATGCAGCAGCCTGCACCACCCCCTCATGGTCTGGGTGCACGTAAAGAAATTCTGCATTAGTTTTCTCCAGTTGATACTTTTTTCTTCAATTTTCTTGTCCACTCCTGAAGTGGAAATGGGGTTCTGGAGTAATTTAAAAGTAGCCCAGTGAAGTGATTTATGTATAGGCAGAAGCAATTTTTTGGAGGGAGATCTATCATATCTAGAAAGTCTTCCTTCTCGTCTTGATCAGTGGCCTCTTGGATAGTGAGATCCAGAGTATCCACCATATGCTGAATAAAAGTACACTGAGAGGAAAAATCCTCCTGGCCATTAGAAGGAGAGCCAAACTCTTGATCAGGGGATACATCAGGTTCTAAAGGTTCACCCTCTCCTCTTCCTCACCCTCATAATAAAAGCCCTGGTCAAGCCCAGGGTCGGAGGGGTGAGGGATGTTAGTGTCAGAAGGGACATTAAAGAGTTTTCTCATAGCCTGAAAAGTCTGATACAATTGCCAAGCCTTAGCCATTTCTCCATCAGAGGGTGTATCTTTTTGTGTCACTGGCATCTCCCTTTGCTTTTCAGTGGGAGGGGCAGTGACATGCTTTTCTTTTTGTTTCTTTTTAGCAGGCACTGAGTCAGGAATCTGTTCAATATGTCTCTTTTTGGCTTGGTCACTATTATTATTCTTATCAGACTTATTTTCTATGGAGTCCTTGTTGGATTTTTCTTTAGATGTGTGAGAAGATGTCCCCTCCTCAGGATTTTGTTAGAGGGGAGGCAGACTGTGAGGCCATAATTTCCAACCCTTTAGACCTCTTTTTAACTGTTTTAGAGCAAAATTTTTAACAAAGCTCACAGTTATGGTCTGGACCTAAACAGCTTAAACAAAGACCAAGGCCATCTGCCTTGGCCACTATCGTAGAGCACTTAATACCATTTTTAAAACCAGTGGGTCCAGTTCTTCTCTTAGGTCTAGCTGACATGTCAGTTCATCAGAAGACCTCTGAGTAGTGTTCCCAATAGGGAAAAGTAAAGAATTCAGTTGGTTCCCAAGCGATATGGAACCGCAAAGGAACAGTTGCAAAAGTGCTAAAAATCAGATGTTTACATAAGAAAAACATGGTTCTGATGAGATATAGGGAACTGCTAAACAAATAAAGCAAAAAAAATAAAAAAGCACGGTTTGGTAAAAAGCGCTAAAAAGTTTACCTCAGAAAAAGAGTGAGAACTGTGATTAGAACAGCTGAAGAGAACAAAATTTGTGATTCCTGGGAACCAAGAGGAACCACTAAAAACAGTGAAAATTAACAAAAATACTTGAAAAAAAACACTAAAAGCAGCACGAATAACTAAACATAACTGAATTTAAAATAAAATAACTTTAAGCAAAGTTTTGAAGAGAGGAATCCGGGCAGTGTTAGTCAGGGGAGAAATGAATCTGACTGACCTCCTCCTCAAGCTACAGGCAGTATTTTATCTTCTGGTCTCTGATTGGCTGATGCCACAAATCATTAGCATTGACTCCACCTCCGGGGTAGCTGAACCCAGCTGGCATACTGGACTAGTCAAGCATACTGAAGGATTCCTGGGGTGAGAACAATTTTGTTACCCTAAAGTACCTGGTTCTGTGCAGATACAGTATTTCAGCCTTTGGAGTTTCATAGGTCAGCACGAAAGAGGAGTGATGTATCACCTAAGTTCATGTGGCCTGAAGATGAACCATTTGCTCCACTAGTCATTTTGCCTGATGATGTTGAACATGCTTACACAGAGTATGATGGTGGAAATTCAGCTGTAGCACTAGCATAAGAGGCTTAGTGACTCAAGCATTCTGAAACTGTTGCTGCTGCGGATGCAGAACCCACCCATGATATTCACCATGTCATTGCCAAAAAGCCTGTTGGATCTCATCACTCTGGAAAAGATGTCAAAACTCTTGTGGAAGCCCAGTTATGATACACCTGGTGCCTCTACTGACCTTCCCTTGCACATGATACATAAAAGTGTTGGAATGCTTCCTACCGCTATATGGTCCACCCTGTTATACTGCCCCAAGGTATTTTTGGAACGTATGCTCATTTGTTATTCATTTATTTCAGACGTTTTACCAGAAAAGATATACTGAGCTGAAAAAAACTAATTTTCTGATGCTTCTGGAGGAGTTGAGGAAGATAAATAAAATAAAAGAATTATTAGTATAGTAACAGATATGCATCAACAATAGTCAATGCCAAGCAATATCCTACATCAAAAAGGAGCAAGGTACAAAACATTACAAAGTGAAAACCAATATTTAGTGCAGAGTAAAATGACACAACAAGGGGCTTAAGGTAGAAAAAACTGCACTTGGACAAGCACAGTAAAACAACCCCGAGGTTGGGGAAGGATTCAACAGCATATCAGGGCTTGGGCAACCCATGAAGGGGTAGGGATGGTGTCTGAGGTCAGAGAGACTTGCAGGAGGGCGCTTGTAACTATGCCCTATGGCCATATAGTGGTTCTGGTACATGTGATAAAACCTGTTAATGACTATACTCTTGATAAGAATCAGGTATACTAGACAGATTGCTATGTATGTTGTGCATACGTCTCATGTCTTTCAGACCCATGATGAGGATGCAAATAATGCCAATGGTGAAGGATGTAATCTCCTTCCCAAATAGAAACTTACCTTATAGCATCCAGCCTGGGAGCGAGTATGTGCCTCCTTGCTTCTGCTTTCCTCTCACCACTGTGTTGTGAACTTTCAATGCTGCCAGTTCCAGATCAAACTGTAGCAGGGGAAGCAGGCAGCAGCACACAGGTAGTGCCCCATTTCTTCACACCTGTGCAGTGCCTTTCATCACTGCATGGTGACACATAAATATCTTCACTGCCTTACACTAAATGACTGGCAGGGATGTGAAATGGCAGAAAGCTGCATTAAGTAATGGACATGGAGACAGCGGGGAGCACCAAGATAAAAACTCTGTCAGCACTCAGAGCACATAATGGTGCTCACAGTGCACCTACTGCTACCTGATCCCAGACAGTCAGCAGAGGGGTCTCACAGACTGCTGTGCAGAACCAGAGTGTCTGGCAAGGTATTCAGAGGCACATCCAGGTGGCAGGAGCCACGCTGGGGATACTGTTTAAGTTACAACTAGAAAATAACGTGTTTATTCTTAGACGGAACAACCACTAGTATCTTTCAGCCATTTCCAAACATAATGTTTTTATGATATATTTAATGATGCTTGAAATTATATTTTGAAAGCTGTAACATTTGAACTGCTAGGTGTAGTGTTTTAATGAAAGCTTGGAGTCAGATCAATGTGTAGATGTAACCCCCCCCCCCCGTGGGGAGCTTACCTTATTGTTTCTGCTCCCATGGGCTCCCGTGCTGTGTTTCAGCCCAGAATGGGGCTGCGGTAGTCTAACAGTGGAACTGGCAAACTTGGTGTTGTTTTCAAGGAGGACTGCGCATGCGCAGTAGCACCCGGAACATCGGCTGTCTTAGCGGTGGCTTTGTTGCCTCTCTACATGCCTCCCTGGTGCTCTTGACTCCCTAGTTCAGTAAAACGGGGTCTGGATACCTGGAGAAGGTGAGTGAGGCATGCCTTTTCAGTTTGAAACAGTGCTTGTAAGTGCTGGCACAATGGGGTGAATTTGCATATTTTTATGATGGGATTATGAATATTAATGAGCCTAGTTGCTACTCTGAGGGGACTGTTGATTTTGGAGCTAGCAACAGGCCACAGGGGGATTCAAAAGTGGTTATAGTGCAGTCACTTGATAGGGCACAAGGACTGCTACAAGACCTTGGGATCCTATACTCTAAAACTGCATATGAACTGTGCTGGGACAGAATGAGAGCAGCAATGTTATGTTTGTTTGACCCCTAATGGACAGCCAGTCAACTATTTGGGTGCCAAAAGACTGTTGAAGGGGCTGATGGGAGAAGGTTGAGCTACTATCAGGTGCCATGAGACTTATCCAATAAATAATCAAAGAAGGCTTGTAAATGTGATTGATGACTGAAACAAGCCAATCCATGGGCAGGACCCTCAAGGGGAGTAACTGTTTAATTGTTACAGTCAGTTGCATTGTTCCTAGGGCCCCAATGCTGGCCATCCCACAGCACGGAGCAGGCCTTCGAACTACTGGGTACCCAGAAAGGACAGAGGGTAGTCACTGGTACCAGTGGGGGTGTGCAACTGAGGTGGTCTGGCCTATGGGCTTTGTTGTTATTGTTTCAGATCATTCCTAATCATTTTTACCTCCACAGCTACCCCTTTTCTAGGTACCTCGACCCTAGCCCTTCCCCTCAATAAAGCTATGGTTTGTTGTTTGAAATTGCTGTGTGAAGGGTGCTTTGTGGAAACCAACTGCAAAGTGTATGTGGTATATGGTATTGGGAAACTGTCTGGCATTAAATGTGTGGGGTGATTGGAAGGGGAGATGGGTATGTACAGCATCCTAGGGGGTTGTACCAGTCACACACCTGGCCCACTGCAACTTACTCTGGGTGGAGGCACTGTGCTATTACATTTCTTTTTTGGGATAGAACCCCCGAATACCACTGTAGCAGGACCCAGGCCACTTAATCTCTGTGAAGGTCAACAGGCAGGGGTAGTAGCCCACTGGCATACAGTGCCTGGGCTACATAGATGTAACCCCCTTGTTACACGGGGTTACTAGAATCCCAGTAAGACCTAGTGGTAGGCAGGGAAGGCAGCTTGTGAAACTCCAGTTAAATGGGTTTCACACTGTCTCACTCTGTTCTCAGTCTCAGCGGAGACTGAGGGATGACATCACCATAGAACTATCTCAGCTGCATGAGCCACAATGGAATCTGCAGCAGAGAGTTGGAATAGAATGTTGGGAGGTTTGAACAGTAGTCTGTAGGTCAGTTGGAGTTGGGAGCTTGCTGAGAGAGCAGCACAGCAGCTCTGTGTAGGCTCTTGGAGCTTCAGCCCTGACATAGGGCTACAGTCAGGAAAAAAGGTGTGTGTCTCCACCTTAAGAGAGACACAGAAGCAGTTTGTAAGTGGTGGAGACTGCTGATTTGGGTCTTAATGCCCCCTCCCTCCAGGGATGGGGCAGAAAAGGGTTTCCTGCATATTCCAGGGGCAACCCCCCTGGTTCTGCTACTAGTGGTGAAGCTGCCTATTTGTTCCAGAGTTTTTGGGAAACAAGAAGATTTGTGAATCGTCTGTGGGGCACCTGCAACCGGAGGGTGAGTGTCTGCTGTTCCTAAAGGGCCTATGTTTTTCACCCTGGGACTTGTGTGATAGTGGGGATTAGACTACTGAAATAGTGGGAGGCCTAGAGTAATAGGCTTAGCCAAAAGTAAAAGTATGTTCAAGTCCAGCACTTATGGGAAGTCAAGACATGTACAGGAGATGTGACATACTGTACATTTACCCAGTAATCTACATTGCCAAGCTTTCAGAGAAGAACTGTTTAGTTTCCAGAGAAATGGCCGGGTATTGATTGTGGGAGCTGGAGGTGGGAGATCCCCCCATCTTTAGTGACCAGGTCCACCTCTACGAATTTGCTCTGTGGATTTCTACTTTGCCTCATGCACTTGGCCAGTGATGAGGAAAGTACCCAGACGTGGGATTGGAAGGAAAATTCCCTCTAGGAGTCGAAGGCTCTAAGGTGGTTTGGGGAGCCACAACAGGATAATTGGTTCATTTCTCAAAATGGACCGTGGATTAAGTGGCTGGCGGGGGAGCTGGGCCAGTGGGGAAAACCCAAGTAGTGTACAAGTCGGGCTGTGTACCCAAAGTTGCGTGCAAGTCCGGGCTGTGTGCCTGGTGGGTTCAGAGCCTGAGGGCTGGAAATAGTGAAGAAGTGTTCTGTTGTCTCTAATCTGCATTACCAGGAATGTAGCCCAGTGGGGGTCCGTCTATGCTTTGTTTGTTCAGCTTAGATGTGAATAAAAGCTGCACTGTAGAATCCCATTCCTGGTTCTGGACATTACAGTTATTGCTTCCTGTGTTCGGATTTACTTGGGTGCCCCTGTGCAGAGTAGCCAAACCTAGGTCCCCTGTGCCGAGTAACCTCATCCTCCCCGAACCCAGTCCCCACCAGGTACCGCTGTCAGCTTCAACAGCATGCCACCTGTCGTTTTTGCTAAAAGGCAGGGGTGAGGGGTTACATAGAGATCCTAGCAATACAGTTCTCGTGTTGCTTCATGTCTATACATGTTGATATAATATGTTGTTAAAATAACAGGCCTTTAAAAATGTTGTGAACCAGTTTATGTTTTTATATGTTTATTTATACATACCTGACCCCTGAACCCAGGGCCTGTCAAGGTTCATCTTGCACTCTACAAATTGGCCTGAAGCTCCCTGCTGTACACCTGCCCTACCAGCCTACCAATCATGCACCCCGCCTAGTCCCCTCACCTACTCCCTGTTAGCCTTTGCCTCCCTCTTCCATACCCTTACTACCCATGAGCCTAACCTCCATTCTCCTCCTCTGATTCCTCTTCTGTTACCTATTCCTGATTAGTTCCCACTACCCTGACTGTTTACCATGGCTATGTTTACTCCCCTGAATGTAGCCTAGTAACCAATTTAGGTATGAGGAATGATGTTCAGCCACATCTCCTGTTCCTCTCTACAAGCTCCTGTATAGCTTCAATCTCCGATTTTCTCCAACTAGTACCTAACTTGACTTACGCACTTTATTGTGTGCCCCGCTGTGTGTACTGTATCCCCATGTACCACGTACCCACACTCTGGTTATGTGTTGCTTTGCCTTTGTTACCTATGTTGTGTTGCTGTTATCAATGTTATTGATTGCTACGGATCACATTATATTTTTGACAATACCTATTTAGCTGCTATTGACTACCAAACTCATGTACTCTCTCCTCCCTTAATGACGAGGATCCTTTGTAAATGAGCTTTCAGCTCAAAGGTTGTAATTCCGATTACTCAATAAACACATACAGTAAATATAGTAGCCATAGCAATATTTTAATATTATACATTGAGGGAGTGCTCCCAACCAATCAGAGCACTCCTTTTGTTTGTGCATGAGACATTTTTATTCTGTGGAGAGTATCTCATACGCAGATGCCCTAGAAATGGACACGTTCCAGGGTAGTTTAAAAAAAAAATTATATATAATTGATTCGTTTAAAAATATACCAATAATATGTTGATACCACTGTGAAGACCATGCCTATGCTTGTAAGAGTGGTCTCATTTACATTTTTTGGTTATCAGAACCCCTTACCTTCAGTTTGCGGTTCTCACACCCTAAGAATGCATGTGAGACCACTCTTACAAGCATAAGAGTGGTCTCTGAGGTGGTACTAACATACAACATAGCAACTTAGCTGATGGCAGGCTTTAATTTAAAGACAAATTAAGCTTTTAGCCTTAATGGTTCCAAAGTTATCCCATTTAAAAGTAATTGGGCTCGATTCTCAAAAGGCCCTCAGAATGATGCAAGCTGCACCAAAAGGCAGCTTGTATCAAAGCCCGGTGCACCAGAGACCCTACGCCCGATTCTCTATTAGGTAGGGTCCCAGTGGCAAAGTCCTGCAGCTTGTGGCAACCATGGCTGTGTGCAAAACAGACGGTTCACCATGAAGGTTTGCGCAAGCTGCAGGGAGGCCGTGCACCACTGTAGACCCTGGTTGACTAGCAGTCCCACCCCTGACATGCCCATATATGTAAATGATTATTAAATTCCATACCTGGTGGTCTAGCTGTCCCTCCAACATGTCTGTATATGTCACGGTTTATTAAAATATTTACCTGGTGGTCTAGCAGTTCCCCCCCACATGCCCCCATATGACATGTACAAATCTCTATTTCTGGTGGTCTAGTGGACTCAACCCCCCGACCCTGGTAGGTAGTGCCCACCACCCTGCTCACCACCTAGCCTGAACCCCAGACTGGTGACCGGCACAGCCCTCCTCTCTCCACCGTGGCTGGCCGCCTGCTGAACTGTCACTAAGCGCATACTGTATACTTTGTGTCCACTGCCATGCAGTTGCATCTGACGTTAGATGTTGGTGATTATTACTAGGCTTTACCCCATTAGCCGATGTCACTTTGGAGTTGCACAATTATGACAAATCCATTTTCCACTGGTGCTGGAGTCAAGGTAGTTATTTGCAAGATTCACCGAGCTTTCCTTTCATGGTAAACCGAGAACAGCGCTGATAGATGACTAAAAGCCAAGGAAGAGGTCTTATTGAGTCAGAATGGAGTAGATGGTGTAGAGAACGGTAACTGAGGGCTTTTAGCATAATTCAAGTGATCCATAATAGAGGGAGGGAGCGAGAGAGAATGCATGGGCCTGCCTGCCTTTCCAGGTATTGGGTATTATCAGTCTGAGGTACAGAATGCATGGTTGCTGACAGCAGCAGCACAGAACCTGGCTTTCCTTAAGGACAAACTTTTGTTTATATGAGATGGTCTGAAAGACTCACTGGATTTGGGAAGGGGGTGCCTCTTTGTACATTCATGGCCTCCTGTCAAACCCACAGCTGGGTTGTCAGTGGTGTTCATTTATCCAATCTCATGGGACGAAAGTTGTCTGTGTGTGTGCAGTTGTGATAGAATATTTAGCAGGATGCAATGCTTTTTATCGGCAAATATTTTAATATGATACATTTGGTAGCAGACACAAAGTAGAACAGTTTTAACTGCTTTAGTTACACATGGAGAGTATTTTCATAAGATAAATTCACAGTTTGAATTTTTTGCTCATTCTGTGTAAACATTTTAAAAACCATAACAAGTTTGTAGACATGGCTTTCTGTGGAACTATGTGGCGGATAGAGATGGTATGATTTATTTCATGTTTAATTGGTACCATTGGGTTGCCTTGTGTTTTTTGTAGCCCCACACTGCAGGGGGAGATTTAGGAAGCCAATGTGGTCCTACCAAACAAACATATTTTTATGAGCTACTGGTCTGGCTCCCTTATGATCCGTTTTTTATGGCTGCATAGTGAGACCTGTGCTGATGTACTGTGAATGGAAGAGGAGAGAAATTAGGGAAAAGGGAAATTGTTTAATCAGAAAAGGCACACTAGGCCAGAGCTTATTTTCAGGTGTGACCTGGGAGCACAAGGAAGTTAATTGACTTGCTCAGGTCACACAGTATGCAAGTGGGGGCTGATGGGATTCAAACCCAGGTCTCCAGGTTTGGAGCTCAGTGCCCATAACCACTACACTATACTGCCTCCTGGAGGGGGGTCTGGAAGGGCATGACCAGATACTGAATGCATCATAAATGTTTGCTCTGCGTAGTTGGTCTTTTTTTTTTCGAATTCTATTTTTTTGCACCCTCTCCTTATGTCCCGCTGAATTCTCTCCAGCGACTGCCCAACACCATGGACTCTACCTCCTTGCATGGCCTGAACTCTCCTCTCCCCAACCCTGATGCCAGGCATCCCCTGGGGAAGGGCCCCCCCGCCCAGGGTGCTCTTTCTATAGGGTTGAGCACTGGGCTGGGGAGGAGACAGGATGAGGAGAGCCGTGCCCGACTACGGGAGTGTGGTTCATGGGTGGGAGGTGCTTTTGCCTATCAGAGGGAGGAGGGGGATTTTCTTATGTAGTTATGACCCTGTGGAGCCCGGCTACCAAGGCAACATGCTGCTGCGGCTCCACCCCCTGGCATATGCCACAACGCTACTTTCGGCCACCTCCAGCCTCCGCCAGTGGTCGCTCCTTGAGCAGTCATCTCCTCAACCCTCCCCAGGGATGAGAGACAAGTCCTCCAGATGCTCAATCTCTCCCCCCCCCACGCTGACCCCTGGCTGCCTAGGCTCATTCCCGAATCTGGGTCGCCGGCGTGGTTCGAGGTGTGGCGTCCAGCACCTCAACCGTCAGCGCCACCGGGCCGGCTCTGTGTAGTGGAGTTGAAGCGCACAATAAGTATGCATGAATAAGTGTGCTTCCTCTCTCTCATTACTCACCCCCAAAAGACACATCCCCTGCCCTGATGCTCCCTCCCTCTGTGTGCTTCCCTCCCTCACCCTTGGTTGCTGGTCCTGTCTCATGCTCCGCCCCCCCATCCTCGGTTACTATAAGCAACTCCCAATGTTGCCACCAGCTATGGAGGCTCTTTTGATGTCTGTTGAGCCGAAACGGCTCTTTCTGTCTCAGCCCTTGCCGGCTAAGCAAAGCATTGGTAGCAAGTCTGGAGTGAGCCACTGAACCAGCAAAACTTCATAAATAAATAAAAATAACCCCACCCCCTCAACCAGACATCTCTCTAAAATTCGACTCAAACAAATAAAATTTGAATTTTTTTTCAAGAGACCTGTGCCCTTCTTCATTTGGGGTTGGTGAGTGCTCGACTTTTTGGTTTTATATCTCTCTAAAATTCTCTCTCTTTCTCTTTTTCTGTCTCCCAGAAAAATAACTTCCCCTGCCCTGGCACTCCCTCCCTCTGTGTGCTTCCCTCCCCCACCCTCAGTTACCAGCCCTGACTCATGCCCCCATTCTCGGTTTCTGTAAGCAGCTCCAGTGTAGCCACAGCCATTTTGGCTCGTTTGATGTCAGCGGAGTTGAGTGGGCTCTTTCTGTCACAGCCCTCGGCGACTCAGCAAAACTCTGGAAGCAAGTCTGGAGTGACCAATTTAACCAGCAAAACTCTGGAAGCAAGTCCAGAGTGACCAATTTAACCAGCAAAACTCTGGAAGCAAGCCCGGAGTGACCAGTTTAACCAGCAAAACTCTGGAAGCAAGTCCAGAGTGACCAGTTTAACCAGCAAAACTCTGGAAGCAAGTCCAGAGTGACCAGTTTAACCAGCAAAACTCTGGAAGCAAGTCCAGAGTGACCAGTTTAAGTAGCAAAACTCTGGAAGCAAGTCCGGGGTGACCAGTTTAACCAGCAAAACTCTGGAAGCAAATACCCCATACTAGAAGAGAAATGCCAGGCCTCCGAGTGAGCAGCTTAATTCCCTTCATCTCCCACTCTCCCACTCAGCTGGGTCTCGATTTCTGTTACTGACTCACAATGCTGCCACCCACAGTAGCTCTTTTGATGTCCACCGAGCCACGTGGGCTCTCTCCTTCACAGCCCTCGGTGGCTCAGCCAAACGTTGGTAGCAAGAAATAACCCCCCAGCCATCTCTGTAACAAAACAAAACAAAAAAATAGCTAGAAGAGAAAGTCCAGCCCAAGCAGTTTAGCCTCTCTAAGGAGGTTTAGAAATTTCGACAGCAAGCGGGAAAGATTGATCTATTGAGCAGCAACCCCTTTGCATCCTGTGAAGCCCCCAGCTCCCCAGTAAATCCTTGTCCCAGAGAATGAATGGACTAGCTGCCTCCATAGGCAAAAGTAAGAAAAGTAAAATCTTCACTTGGGAGATGCCGTTTCTCTGCTTTATTGTTCTGTTGTTTCTTGGCAATTGGTTTTTGAACATGGCTATAGGTACCACTTAACAACTGGCTAAAGTCGTTCACAGTTCCTATTAGTGCTTAGTGATAGTACTGTAAGTGCTGCAATGTGAGTATTGCAACATTGTTTTAATTTTAACAGCCAGGTTTTTATTGACAGTGAAAGTCACCTACTGCTGACTGTTTGGAAACTGGCCTGTGGTTACTTTTGATACCAACAGAGTGTTATATTTCAGATCCATTATATTTCTACAACATGTTTTATTTTGGCGTTATTGTGTTATTGTGTGAGTAATTAGCATGTTAAAAATGTGGAATGTTTTCTGATGTGAGAGGTAGGACTGTGCAGGGGACGAATATTATTACCTGAATACCACAAACAGTAGGTCTCCTGAATATTTGGCAACCCTTCCCGAATAGGGGACTACTCATATTCAGCAAATTATTCGGCTACCTGCAAAACAAAAACAAAAAAAGAAGAAGAAACAGTGCCCCCCCCCAGCCCAGCTAGGTAAAACCTTCTATCAAAAGCATGATCCCAGCCTCCTCATCCCAGCACCCACACTTTTTTTTAAATATTTTTAATAAAACTAGATCCCCCAATGGGTGACCACCTGGCTCAACCCACCTGCCTCCTCGGCCGGCCACCATCTTAATGTAAAGAACTATTTCGCTTAACAAAAAGTATAACTTATGTCGCCACCCACCAGCACAGCACCCGACTCTACTCCCACCCACCAGCACTCAGTTCATAGATATACAGCGAGAAGGTGACTGGCACAACTCTCCCTCCTCCATGGCTGTCTGCCTTCTCATGAATGAAAGCACTTGCATGCTTGCTATAGTGATCAGCTGGTTTTACCAACTTGTGGGTGCTGGGGAGGAGGAGGGTGGGTCTGTGTTTTTGATAGAGGGTGGGGCGATGGGGGTTACACTGATTTTTACCTAGTTGGGCCAAGAGAGGAGGAAAGGGGCTATTTCTTTTTTCTTTTTTTTAAAGAAGGGCTGAATAATTTCCTGAATACCAAATACTCGGATATTTGGTGGCCGAAGGTTCAGGAAATTAATGGTATTTGCACTGCCCTAGTAAGAGGCATAGCTAGCCTAGGCACCCTGCACAGTGAACATGGTGATAAACGGGTGAGGGGAAAGTCATGTATCTCCACTTAGAATCTAATGTAACACCTGTTCTTAGCGTAGACTCCAAGATAACACCAGCTTTAGGGCCATGTTTATTAGGCACATTTAAATTTCATTAGCCATTTAATACTTTGGCTATCCTTGACATTCACCCAGGTACTTCACTGTCTCAGATGCTCTCTTTTTTTCTTATTCCTACTGTGCACAGGTATTGATCAGTTCAAAGTTCATTTTTCCCATCTCCCCTGACCTGCTCATGTACAGTAACTATCTGTCCTTCATGTGTGTTTCTGACCCCCTTTCTTCTTGTTCCTCTCCTCATCTCATAACAACTGTTCATGGTAACACTTTCTCCAATAAAACACCTTTCTAAATTATTACCATTTGTCCTCTGACAATTCATTACTATCCAAGCCAAATATCCATCCTATAGCCCTTAACACGTTAACTCGTAACAGTTGTTCTGCCTCTGATCAAAGTTTGTTAAGGCTAGCTACTGCCTCTACATTAACCATAGAATTTGGTAGGTAAGTCCACTTCTCCGCCTCCCTTTCTGTGAAGAAATATTTTCACATGTCTTTTCTTACAACCACACCTACTAGTTTATAATTGTAAACCCCTTCCCCCACTGATGGACCCTTCACTTAACTTAAAGAAATGCCACTGTTAAACACCCAGCTGGTATTTTAAATGGATTAGGGATATGAATAGTAGTAGTATAATATAACAGATAAAATATGAGATGGTCAACTCAGACCTTGCTGTGAACTGTTAGTCCAGCTGTTATTATTCACAGTGTACGGCTAGTCATGTTTTAATTAGAATAGATCCCTGATTTCTGACTTCTGTAAGCTTCAAGCATGAAAAGTAACAGTTTATTTTAATGTGATGTGACACAATCTAATGTCAAGATGCTGCTGTACTGTCTCTTGGACATAAGATTAATGATATTGTACAATATTCTACTTATATTATAAAAATGGCACAAGAGCGTGATGTCACTGATTCCCTATAGGAAAAGTGATTGGCCTTAACACTATATATCAGTACTCATCGTACAGTACTGTGGTGAGCAGCCACTGTGCAGTGACATCACTGAGAAATATTCATATAACATTCTACAGTAAAAAACACATAAGGACCCCGATACTCAAATGGATAGCGTGGCACTAACCATGTTAATGTCATGCTGAGAATAAGGTGAATCAATAGGGGGGCCATATTTAAATACCCCCAGTGCACAACACTGACCTGACAGTGTGATCACGCAGAATATACTGCTGCACCCGTGTAAATGAGGGATCCTCCTTGCATACAGGGCCCAGTGGTATAGTCACAGGTTCTGGCAGCGTTAAACAGCTTCAGTCACGGTGCTGTTTAATGCTACCAAAACACTGCCCTTATTCCCATGCATGGTTGCTGCCCCTGAGCACTGCTCCTGGTAACCTTTACAGTGTAGAATTTTCCACTGGTGTATAGTGGCTCCCTCCAGTCATTACCACTGGGACCTTTCACATATGTGAAAACCTCATTGGTGTATACTGGCCCCCTACTCCTAATCATCGCCCCCTATGAACATCCAATAGACCCCCTTTCTATTTTGCCCACTCAGGAGCCTCCACTCCACACCTCCTCCTCCTTGCCCACACTCACTGATGCTGCTGTACAGCACGAGGGATGGCAACCAGCACATCCCCTTTGCTTACCACCTCAACTGGCCGTCATTTGAATGACAGAGAGATTGTGTGCCTACTGCAGAAACAGCTGTAGGCATGCAATCACCGCCTGTCATTCAGATGGCGGGTGACTGAGGTGGTGAGTGGAGGGGCTATGTCGATCACTGTCTCTCATGCTGTACAGTGGCATCAGTTAGTGCGGGTCAGGGAATGTGTGGGGTGGAGTGTCCAGAGGAGGCAAGATGGGGGGGCCTAATTGGTGTTAAGGGGTGGCAATTGGGGGGTGGGGCCCTCTATACACCAGCAAGGTATATACATATATGTGGAAGACCACCTGGAGCAATGATGGTGGAGTCCACTATACACCACGGAGTTATACATCTACGTGAAAGGTCACCGGGAGTGACGACCGGGGTGGGGGTGTCAGCACAGCTCCATACAATGCCACTTCCCTGCCTGCATAACAGCATTATGCAGCATGCTAATGGACTCATAATTGGCATGCAAATAGACCTTAATGCTTTACATGCCTGATGGGCTCTTGAGCATGCTTGGACTGACTATTGCTCAAAGGAGTTCTGGTGGTATCCCATCGGCACAGGGTCATAATGTTGTGAGACATTATGCTGCAAAGCAAAATCGTGCTGCCAATACAGTGCGATATTGTCATGCAGTATATGTCTTTTTTCTGTGGGGGGTCTTCCCCACCCCTGTTACAGGGACTGTGCGGACCCCCCCCACCCCACTAAAGATTCTCAACTCTGGGGGGTCAACTCAGGAGTGCACAAATAGTGTAAAAATAAAATGTCTGGGACCGGGAATCAAGCCCAGTCCCAGACGCAGCATCTGGGTTCCTGCTGCTGTGGCTCAGTCCAGTGAGCCACGTCAGCTGCTCAGCGGGAACCCACTCCCAGCAGAGGTCTTATCCTCTACCTGGAAGTGTGTGAAAGGTGCAATACCTACCAGCTGTATACATGGTATTGTACTCATTCGCTGTCCTGACAGCTTTCTTGTTACGCTTATAATGTCGCACGCTAGTAAGCATACGACATTATGACCCGGTAGGTATCCCATCTGGTATGTGCTATCTCCATTGGCTCCTGTAGGTCATATTCAGTGGGGGGCTGTGTCCTCATAGTGCATAGTCATTATGCATTGTGCTGACACAGCTCTATATTCAGACAGCCTGCTCTGGTCGGAGCACACTGTCTAAGTAAGCCTCTAAGCTGGCCTTGCACTCTTATCCATGTAAGGCTCCTGTCTGTGTGTTGCTCCAAGATGATTTTAAATACTAATACTGCTCAATTATAGTACAAACAAAACATTTTTTACAATTTGAAAAGCAAGGAACACGCACTTTATAATGCCATCTGTTATTTTTATCTCAGACTGGGCTGGGTGTGCAGGAGAACTGTCAAAGAGGAGCAGTGCTTTGAGGGGTAATCCCCTTGAGTGGAGATAGTGGGTGCTACAAAATCATCAGTAAGCCATTTCACAAAGATTGTCCCATTCATCTGCATGTTTCACTGACAGGCATACCAGACTGGCAAACTTTTCATGCTTACATGGCAAGAAGCAGTGCAGGTTTTGAGACTGCCCAGCCATTAAAAGCTTCCGCTTATGTCTGCCAGCGGCACTGGCATATCCTAGAATTGCCACACATCATTTCTGCCTTTTGACACTAAGAGCCAGAATATTATTTGGAAGGCACCTCCAAGACAACCCAGTCTTCTCTGCCTTGTAGACTTTATCAGGGACTTCCTGATGCAAAAGGTTGCTCAGCTGAAAAATGATTGCAGCCACTCCACCTATGGGGGCACCGTGTCATTCAATGCAAAGTCATAACTGGAAGATGCCATGGAACTTTTTGAAATGATCTACCCAGACATCACTTGCTGTAATCCTGCCACAGTTCTCCACCTTTGCATGAAGCATCAGCGCCTTCTCCTTCAACAAAGGACCAAAAATCAGTGTTACATTCTCCCTTTCTAGTCAGAACCACATATAGATTGATGTATCCCTCTCACCATCAGCACAGACCCACGGGTTTTTATGTGTACTGTGCCCCAAGCCCTCTCCATAGCTACAGCAAGTTGAATTTTTTCTTAACTTTTTGATATCCAAGATAGCAAAATACTGACTCCATACCCCCCTGCAAGGTTGACCTCATGGTCATTTTTTTCCAGCCACTTGAGAGTGCAACTTGTTTGTGAGACTGTAAGTACAATTCTTTTTCTTTTAGAACTCATTTTCAGCAGTGTAAGCACAGCATTCAGCACTGCCCAGTGAGCAGTAAGCCAATATCTGCATTAAACAACAGGATAATAATGTAAAGACCTACTAGTATCTTACAGTAATCACTTACTGCGATTGATATCACTTGCAGAAAACAGAGCAGCAGGGTAAAAATGGGCAACATACCCTTTGTGCATTAGATAGGGAGTTTTATAAAAACAGGCTTTGGATAAATCAGAGTCTTCCATATCTTTCTTGATTTTGCTGTAACGGCTCTTTATCCAACTCGTTCACCTTCAAGCCTCACCCCGGAAGCCAGTAAATGCTGCATCTTCTACGTTCAACACCAGGGATGTTCTGTGAAGGAAACACTGTAGCTCCAGGATGGCACCAGCAGATCAGAATACTAGACGTGAAATTTCTGACAGTGCAATTCCCCAGAAGGAAACTGGACATTGGGAGCCCTAAAAAGAGTTGAAGTGGATTGGGGGGGGAGGGGTAAAGAATGGAACTCCCAAACCCAGATAAGCAGAAATCTGGATAACCAAATCCAAGCATTGTGGGTGGGATTTTCAAAAGCAATAAAACCCTGCAAGCTGCCAAATTGTGCTATAAACTACACTTTACAGCTGCAGGTGTCCAGGCCTATGCAGCAAACTTTGACCCCCCCCCCACTCCCCACTATATCTGGATTTCTATTATATTAAACCATTTAGCAGACAATTGCACCACAAGTTAGCCACCATAGACATAGTGGAGGTAATAGTGAAAAATCCCTTTACTTTCTAAAAGTACCACAGTGTTTTATATTCCAATTCTGGCACAAACTAAAACTGTGCTAATAGTACAGTGCCATTTATTTCATTTTGCATCAGAACTGTTGATTTGAAAGTACACCGCTGATGTTCCAATCTCATATGCAGGCAGCAACAACTTACACAACATGGGCTTGCAGCTACTGTTCAAGTAAGCATTAATCACTGACAGAGGAGGGCTCTACAGGTGGATTAATGCCCGACGGGGGGGGAGGGTTTGGCCTCATGCTTCCAACCACCCAGCGGCCATTAATCCCCAGTAGAACCTGACGCTGGAGGTGATTAATGCACTTGTAACATGGCAAGTGCAAGGCAAATATTGTGCGACTAGTACTTCAGTTCAAAATAGAGAGTGCTTGCCAACAGTGATAATGTTTTTTTAGGAACTATGCTATATTTTCCTGGTTTGAACTCAGTGTCCCGATGTTACAACGTGCGCGGTCACGGCGCACGCTACACACTCTTTTATATAGTGTCGGCTATTTTTAAATCCACACCAGTAGAGGATTACTGTCTAACAGATACAATACCTTTGTAATTTTGGCATTCACAGCGACCGTTTCCGTGCTGTGGCGTTCGATGTTATGTGGCGATTATGGATCACGGCAGCGCACTGTGGGAAACATATCTATTTATAGTGCCACATGTTCACAGAGTCAGGATATCTTTATTCATGTTATATATGTTGTGTACCACAATAATTTTGTCTTCTATTTCTATTTGGGTTGGTGGCCCACTTCAATGGCTCCTCTGCTCTCTCAAGCATGCACGGACTGCGTGGGTAGCTCCGTGAGACTGCACCGGTGATGTGCTGGCTGTTTGCGCTACATCGAGATCTACTGGTTCATGGGCATACCCAATACTCTGTCTGTGACTGCCTCCGGCGTAGCTTCCTGTTTCTTTTTGACCACTTCTCTCCGCGCGATCTCATAGCGGCTTCTGAGGGTAGTGCACCAGCGAGCTCTACTACAGCGCTGTTGGATCTGTGCCCTGTTGGTTGTCACCCCAGTGCTGCACCATGTGGCCGCTTGTGGAAGGGTGCCAGCAGGCTCTACTACAGCACTGTTCGATCAGTACTCTGTTCATTGTTGGCATAGTGCTGCACCATGTGGCCACTTGTGGAAGGGCGCCAGCGGGCTCTACTACAGCACTGTTCGATCTGTGCCCTGTTCATTGTTGGCACAGTGCTGCACCATGTGGCCGCTTGTGGAAGAGCACCAGCAGGCTCTACTAGAGCACTGTTACATCTGTACCCTATTCATTGTCAGCGCAGTGCTGCACCGTGTGGTTCATTGTGGAAGGGCGCCAGGGGGCTCTACTACAGCACTGTTGCATCTGTACCCTGTTTGTTCTCGGCACAATGCTGCACCGTGTGGCTGCTTGTGAAAGACCACCAGCGTGCTTTACTGGTGGGTTAATCACCGCTCATTTTGGACCACATGATGCATTTCAACCAGTCTCTGCTCTCCACTTCAGTATCGTTTTCTATGCCATGTTACAAAGATGTTTAGTGCCAGTCCATTCAAATCACTTCATACATTGTACAGTAACTGCAAAAAGGTCAGCATCAACCTGGTACAGCAGACAAGGTACATCAGTAGTAACCATCCACAGTCAGTCCAAAGATTATATCAGTGAGCCTCCATGTGCTCACTAAAGATCATTTGTACAGGACATGCAACCATATCACTTTGCACTTTGCAAATAGTCCCAGTTGACCTACAGTGTGTGTCATTGCAAGATATCAGCAACATACCTGAGAATACTGAGATGGCAAGCTGAGGGCATGTAAACACTGCCTCATTTTAACTGTCCCACATTAGGAAGACTGTCCCTCATTTCATCCTCAGAAGTGCTCCATCCCACATCTGTCCCATGGAAAAGGTGTTTTCCACATACAAAAATTGCTGTAAAGTCAGACTTCAAAGTAGAATTCCGAATAATCTATGATACTACAGTAAATCCAGATTACAACTTGACAATTAAATGCACTCACTTCCACGGTGTTCCGAGTTTGTATCTCTGTGTTTGATGATGCATCCCTCATTATGAGGGCCAGTGTCCCCCATTTTAAGTGTTAGTGTTTTACATTTCATGGACAAAAGTTTAAGAGGTATGTCTGTAAATCTAAATGCTTCCTTTTCATTCAGCTTCATTTTTATGTTGCTTGCACACATGTGCAAGAAACATAGTGCCATCATCCGAGTTTTCGGAGGTGTGGCAGCCCTCTTCCAATTCAGTCAGTGTGTTTGTAGGCACAGCCGCAGTTCTCCAATCAATGCTGCAGCTGTCTATGATAGCAGTTGAAAATGCAGTGCCGTACAGTTGAAAGGGAGAGCTATGCTTCAGTGAGCAGCACTAAGATCATGTGCCCATGCGCGCGCCCCCACACACGCACGCATACTGCATGCTAGTGCTTCCCCCCATGCACACACTGTATAGCCAATGGCCCTGGGGTGCCCAATCCCCCATTGGCTGTGGTGAGCTCTCTGACCCCCCAACAGACAACAGTCCAAAAATGGCTGCGGGAGTGTGTGCTTGAGCTCCAGTGTTCATCAGCCAAACATGTTTAGTGAACTTCACCGCCTGCTCAAGTAAAGTTCACCTTCCATAACTATGGGGCCGGCATCTGACACTCTGTTCCACATGCTGAACATCTTCACAGTCTGTCTCTCCATCACGACCAACACATCAGTTGCTTTGTTCTTCCGGCCACCCCAAAAAGGCATCTCCATGCGTTATTTAACTTGTCACCTGTATCAAATTCCAAGCAGACTCCAACCCACATAAATCAACACAAACCAGCCTCGAACTCCACCAGTTTGTATTCACCGACTCCCCCCTCCCCTGCCAAGGTGTTTATCTCGGCAGTAAGATAGCGGTTACTGACTGATTGCCCTCTAGGGTGACACACACCACATGTGTGCATACTGTACCTACCTGCCAGCACTCAGCTCTTCCTCCTCACAGGGCGCTGCTCCCCCTCAGAGGCTCGGTGCTCTTGGCTCTATTGTTGTTGCTCGGGAGTCTGCTACAAGCACTGAAATGAAAAGGAGCAGCACGCAGGATGCTCACTTTCAGCGGCACGGTGGCTCACCCTTGGAGAACGGATGGATGGAACTGTACATCAGCAGCATACATTGCTGCACAGGGTCGGACACATATGCCTGACCACTCCAGGGCCCCTTATTAAATAAAAAATTAATATAACCTATTTATTTTTTTCCAGCTGGGTGTCACTGCTGATGAATCAGGGGCTGATGTCATTGGACTGTGCCCACAATTTCTCCGGCGACTTCTAATGCTACGAGGGAACCAAAATATTTGCGACAGTGTGCTGAGAGGTGGTGTATGCTGGTTGCGGGCTTCTTCATTGAACGACATCTGAAACCAAAAGAGATCTAGGGGTACGAAGCGATTCAGAGACTTGTAGAAGTTGTGTAATAGGTTGTCGGTTGGCTATGGATGCAGAAGAACTGGTTTGGCGATACATCACTGTGTCAAGTTTCATTTAACAGTGAAAACGAATCTAAATTGAATAAAGTAACTCCCCAAGGAAATACCATTAATTTTTGTAATTTAATTTTTGGGTCATGTTAAACATGGTTGGTAGTACATTGCTGCCACACAAACACCACCTGAGGTCATCTACACATGACAGTCGTAGTTTGTGCTGCATAGTGATTACAGGAAAGTGCAACCACGGGTAAAGGGGGCGGGGAGGCTTTTCATTGAGTGTGGTAGTAGTCATGGAGACAGCACATTGGTTCCTTGGTGTCCATGCCCCAGTTCACAAGGGGTAGCGACCATAGGATATGAATAACTGCTGAAAGTTGTTTCTCAAGGAGTCGCAGCCTTGCTAGGAGGAAGGATTAGGAGACGCATAGCACTGTCGAATGGAGTACCTGTTAGGAACTGGGCTAGATAGGGCACGGAGTGAGCAACTGTATGCTAGGGAAACAAACTAACAGCAACAACTGCGTTAGAGCTAGTAGACCACCATAGAAGCATAGATTGTGATGGCAGATAAGGAAGGACCACTTGGCCCACCTAGTCTGCCCATTTCCCTACCTATTAGATAAGCTGCAGATCCTAGTTAACCAACAGCCTATTGTACTTCTTTCTACCCCCACCAAAATTGCCTCATGTCTGTTCCATGCATTCTTGAATTCCATACTCTAATTATATAGAGAATCATACCTCTCAACCTCCTGCCTCATAAATCAGGGACAAGGCTTAAAAAAATCAGGGACAAAGGACTAAAATCAGGGGCACATCTTCAAAATTGGTGATATCCATTCAGAAAGCTGGTAGAATAAGGGCCTTGGTGTAAAATATATTTTCTAAGGAAGAACAAGTCTGTAACTTTAAGTTTTGACATTATTTTGTAGTTACAACCCTCACTGTATAGTCACGGAAACACCATTTTTATGTTGCTTGCACGCATGTGCAAGAAACATAGTGCCATCATCCGAGTTTTCGGAGGTGTGGCAGCCCTTTTCCAATTCAGTCAGTGTGTTTGCAGGTGTGGCCGCAGTTCTCCAATCAACACTGCAGCTGTGTATGACAGCAGTTGAAAATGCACTGCCATGCAGTTGAAAGGGAGAGCTACGCTTCAGTGAGCAGCGATAAGATCGCGTACTGATGCGCGCCCCCCCACACACACACGCACGCATACTGCATGCTTGTGTTTCCTCCCACGCACACACTGTACAGCCAACGGGGGTGCCCAATCCCCCATCAGCTGTGCTGCACCCCCCAACAAAGTTACAGGTGCCACACTGGGAGCCCAGCCCAGCGTGGCGGCAGTCTGTATGGCCGATGGGGGGTGCCCAATCCCCCATCGGCTCTACCGTTTCCCCCCCGAGACTATCGGATGCCACGCTGGGAGCCCACCCCAGCATGGCAACAGGTCCTATGGCCGACGGGGTGCCCAATCCCATTGGCTCCACTGCCCCACCCCAAACAGTTTTCAGGCTGCCATGCTGGGAGCCAACCCCAGCATGGCATAAGTCCAGCATTGTCCAAGTAAAAAAAAAAAAAACACCTAAAAGAAGAAAACCTTCCCTCGCTGACTGTCCTGACCCCCCTCCCCACACCCGCACCTACCCTCTGTGTATCTACCTCCCCACACCCCCACCTCACCCCATACTTACCTCCAGAGTCCAGCGCAATGATCTTCGGTGGACCGGGAACACGTCTGCACTCTTCAAAGCCGACCGCGAACTTAGGAAGTGCCGTAAGCTGTATAATGGAATAAATAGGGTTTTTTCAACTTTACTGCATATCTCGGGCATTTTGGGGAATCGTTTCACCAAATTTTCAACATGGGTTTTGGGACCCCACCTCATGAGTTCTGTCACTGTCATGGCGTTAATCGGCCCTGAAAGTGATTTTGCAGTCACTGCGTGGAACCACCTTTCGGGACCAATTTACAAAATGACAATGTCACAGTTCATGAGGTAGGCCCCAAAGTCTCTATGTTGAAAATTCGGTGAAAAAATTCCCAAAATGACTGTTTTACTTAGCATGCGTTGCACTGTTCCACGCAAGACGTCAGAAGTTAAATTTTCAATATTTTCACTCCAGATTTTCAACATTGCCATTTTACCATACCTCCTTATGAGCAGTACAGCTGTCATTTCTCACATCTCACCCAAAATGTGTTTCCATGCATGTAGCGCATAATGGCCAGTCGGTAAGCGAACTCAATGTATGGGACACATTAAGAAAATCACAGTGACACTGTTCATGAGCAGAGGTGTTAAAATGGCTACATTGAATATTTGGTGAAAAATTCCTCAAAATGACTGTTTTTACGAGCGTGCATTGCGCAGTTCCTACGCATGCTCATAATTTCACAAATTTTTAATATTTACACCCAGATTTTTAACATTGCCATTTTACCACACCTCCTTATGAGCAGTACAGCTGTCATTTTTACATGTCACCCAAAATGTGTTTCCGTGCATGTAGCTGTACTATCAATCAGTGTCGTAATCAATATTTGGGACAGATTAAGAAAATCACAGTGACACTGTTCATGAGCAGAGGTCTTAAA
Organism: Neoceratodus forsteri; assembly: GCA_016271365.2. NCBI lineage: Eukaryota > Metazoa > Chordata > Ceratodontiformes > Ceratodontidae > Neoceratodus > Neoceratodus forsteri. The sequence continues at coordinate 1,563,041,749 of CM057449.1, forward strand.
TGGCTCGGTTGAAAATCTCAGAAAAATTCTTCAGCTGTTCTGCAGTGTTACTAATGAAGACATTGAACAGGACTGGCCCCAGGACCGAGCCCTGCAGCACCCCACTGGTCACCCCTCTCCCTAGACTGCACCCCATTTACCACCACTCTCTGTCTCCTGTCTGTTAGCCAGTTTCTAACCCAGTTTACTACCCTTTCCCCCATGCTCAGCCTACCCAGCTAGTTTATCAGCCTCGTATGTGGGATGGTGTCAAAGGATTTGCTGAAATCCAGGTAAGCGTTGTCCACTGCCCCATCCTGATTCACTTCCTTTTTCACCCAGTCAAGGAAATCAACCAGATTTGTCTGACATGATGTCCTCACTGTGAATCCATATTGTCTATGATCCTGGGCTCTGTTGGCTTCTAGATGCCCCACTATCCTTTCTTTAAGCAATGTCTCCATGATCTTACCCACTACTGAGGTGAGGCTGAATGCATTGATAGCGCTAACATGCACCAAAAGGGCAAAAGTTGCATCCTGTCCAAAATTTACCCCTCTTTCCTTTGTCAGTGGGTCCAGATTGATACACCTACTCTAGAACAATATCTAAAGGAAGGGAACGTGAACTGTTCTGAATCTGCCACTGATTATGTTTTGACCCAGTAGGTTCCTCTTTAGACCCACATTTTTTACACCAGAGGGTCCAATTCGGCTCATGTTTTAAACCTCCCAGCGCTGTCACTGGCTGAATGGCCTATTGTTCCCCACCTCCTCCCTGCTGCCGGACTTGTGTAGAGGGATCACATGTGCCCTCCTCCAATTCACTCGTGTTGAATGACTCAGTGAACATGGCTGCCAGAGGTACTGCTCTCTCCTTTCTCAGTTCTCTTAATATTCTTGGGTGTATGCCATCTGGTTCCATCGCTTTGTCCACCTTCAATTTAGTGAGCTCCTGCAGGACTCTTTTGCCTTTGAATGGACTATTGTACACCTCTTCAGCCCTTTGGCAACTGCTGTACTGCTGTGGCCCTTGCCCTTCCCACTCTTCTGTGAATACTGAATGGAAAGACACAGTGCATGTCTTGGGAGGAAGGCATGGAACTATCACTTCCAAATACCTAAACAGCACATACAGGCAAGCAACATTCAACATTGACAAATGCTTGTTATGTTTACCATGCGTGCATGTGCGCAGTGAACATCTTGTTATAACAGTACCTTTTGAGGGGCATGACACTGTCCATCCAATGCAGAGTAGTGTTTTAGGGGCAAGTCAGTGCCATACCAATCATCAGCCAAGCTGATTATGATGGAGTTTTGGCTTTCTGGCCAGAGGCATTGTGGACTTCAAAAGGAAAAGTCAACCCAATCATGGGTCGGCTCTTCCCTTTGATCTACGCCACCCAGCATGCAAAGCCAATTTGTTTTGGTCAGCCTGGAATGCTTGGAATGTCAAACATGCAAGGACTCATGCCAGCTGTAACACAAAACCGTCCATTGATGTCTACTACTGGCACCCACATAACTGTCCCCTGCACCGACCTGCCCACTCAGCACCCCCCACCCCTCAAACATAACAATGACACTGGAGGTGCCCAATCCCCCAGTGCTGCCACCTCATAAGTGAAACCCCCACGGCCTACAACTGTGGTGCTTCCAATGCTTAGTCACATCTCTAAATGGTGCTGAAGCACCAGAAAACTCATTCATAGCCATCCATCGATCTCTGTTTTGATGCCCCTGTAACTGTCCACCCTGACCCTCCCCCTTAGCAACCACCACCCCACACACCCCAAACATAACACTGAACTGGGGGTGCCCAATCCCTAGAGACACGATCTGAAATAAAGAAAACCTTCCTCATAGTTTTCTTTAAACTGACACTGGGGGTGCCCAATCCATCAGTGTCACTGTCGGTCTCTGTTGTTGCCACCCCTGTAACTACCCTGCCCACCCTACCAGACCCTCCCTCTCAGCACCCAACCCCTGTCCCCCCAAAAAACATAACACTGACACTAGGGTGCCCAATCTCCCAGTGCCACAACCTGAAATAAAGAAAACCTTCCTTTGTAGTTTTTTTTTTCTTATTTTTAATAACCCTGTAACAAGAAAACCGTCCATAGATATCTGTTGCAGCTGTTACTGTCTCCCCACTTGACACTCCCACACAGCACCCCTCCATGCTCTTACTTACCCACTGGGGGTCCAACACTGTAATCTTCTGTGGACTACAGACACGTCTTCACTCTTCAAAGCTGGACCATGAACTGAGGAAACAGGTATGCGGTTCAATGTATTTTTTTATTGTCTTTATCATCCTTCAGCCCTGCCGGCAAGCTTCTGTCCTCCTCCAGCCCCCGGCCACTGTCTTGCCCCTCCAGCTTCTCCCAGGCCTTGTATCCCTCATGGATTACTCCCTGTGGTGGGGTGGAAGGGAGGAGGGATGTTCCCTCCCTCCCAAGTACATTTCCAAAGCGGGCCTGAGAGCTCTGTGAAGCCACAGCACTGGAGTACTGGAGGGGCTTCCATGAAGCTGGCATCTGATTTTTCCTCTTTTCTTGGTCCCTCCCCACTGTGACTGTGAATGCAGGTGCGTGGAGGCACATGTGCATCACGATGCAATGCTACTTGTCTCCCTGGCTCTGTATCCCCCATCCTCCACTGGGGGCAGCCAGTGAGCGGGATGGCATGCCCACCCTTCCCTGGGAGAGGACAGCTGTCATGGGACACTCAATCCTCTCCCGACCTCTGCTGACCCCTTGTGGCCTGTGCTTGTTCCCGAACACTGGTTGCTGGCACAGCATGAGGTGTGGCATCCAGTGCCTCAACCCTAAGCGCCACCGGGCCAGTCGCGGGTCAATGTATTTCAATAGGATTTTGAGCTTAGTGGCATAACTTGGCCACTTTTGCATATTTTGGCCCCAAATTTTCAACATACCTTTTTGGGACCCCACCTCATGAACAGCTGCAGTGAAATTAAGCAATTCTGTCCAGAAAGGTGATATTGCGGCCCCTGCACAAAATCACCTTTCGGGCAGGAGTTGATCATTTTCTCTGCCCTTGTTCATGAGGCAGGATCATAAGAAGGCTGTGTTGAAAATTTGGTGTAAAAATATTAAAATCAACAAAGTTATGAGCCTACATTGAATTTTGCAAATGCAGGCTCATAACTTTGGTAAGTTTCAATATTTCTACCCCAAATTTACAACATAGCCATTTCTTTACAGCACCTCATGAATGTGACAGCAGTTATTTTTCAAATCCTGGCCAAAATGTGTTTTTGCACCCTGAAAGGTATTTTGCAGTCCCTGCATGAAATCTCCTTTCAGACAGGAGTTGAACATTTTCTCTCCACTTGTTCAAGCAGGCTATGCTGACAAACTGGGGCAAAAATATTAAAACATAACAAAGTTATGAGCCTGCATTGAAATGTACAAATGCAGGCTCCCAACTTTGATAATACATAACCCACACATTGCACCACAATGCATCTAGTACCCCAGGGCTTCTATACCAGTGGTGAACATCTGGCATTAACCAGTGCTTGTCAATAGAGAGACCGTATTTGCATTCACAAGAAATAAGAGGCTTGTGCCCAAGTAAGTGATGCAGATGGGTCCTCGTCTGATGCTGGGTGTTGGGGATGGGTAGTTCATGGTACCATACCGGTGTCCTTGACTAATGCTGGGTGATGGGGATTGGTGGTCTATGGTACAATACCAGGGATCTTGGTGGATCGTGTCCCTTTTACTTTTCATGACAGACAAGATGGACAAATTCCTGTCTTAAGTAGTAGGCCCCTGAAATGCGTGCATGGGGTGGTTACACCCTCTCCTGCCTAAATGCTTGATGTTGACATCAGGCTTAGTACCTCAGGCAAGGCACATTAATAATGGTATTTCGTCTCCGATCTTGAAGTGGGTAGCAATCTGGGAACAAGCAACCACCAGTGTGGTTCATGATAAACTTAGCTGTAGAGTCAAGCCATACAAAAGTGAAGGTACTGGACTTCAAGAGGGCTGATTTTGTCAAAATGGGAAAGTGCCTCAGAAAAGCACTAGCAAACAGGCAAGAAGGTGAGGTGGAGCAACAATGGGGAAACATCAAAACTGCCATTACAGAGGCAACAAGCCTTTGTGTGAAGCAAATAAATCAAAATGAAAGAAAAAAAACACTATGGTTCTCAAAAGAAGTGGTGGGAAAGGTAAGGGAGAAAAGATAGCATTCAAGAAGTATAAGGAAACACAGAAGGAGCAGGACAGAGAACTGTACCAGTTAAAGCAGAAGGAAACGGAGAAGGCAGTCAGAATAGCAAAGGCCCAAACCGAGGAAAAGATGGCAAATTCGGTTAAGAAGGGGGATAAAACCTTTTATAGGTGCATTAGGGAGCAAAGAAAGACTAAGGCAGGGATACTGAGGCTGAATAAAGAGGAAGGTGGTTGGGCGAAGAGTGACAGTGAAAAAGCAGGGATACTGAACAAATACTTCTGCTCAGTATTCACAGTGGAAAAGCAGGGGGAGATACCTAATCCGGTCAATAGAAGCACTCTGGATAGGGGGGTTTGATATTAGTCCTTTCACAGAAGAAAAGGTTCTGAAAGAACTCTTAAAACTGAAGGTGGATAAAGCAATGGGGCCTGATGGGATTCACCACAGAATTCTAAAAATACTAAGGGAAGAACTAGTAACAGCACTGGCTACCCTTTTTAATAAATCATGGAAGGATGGTGTGGTACCTGGGGACTGGAGGAGGGCGGATGTGATTCCTCATCACAAAAGTGGGAGCAAGACAGAGGCAGAAAACTACAGACCTGTCAGTTTGATCTCAGTGGTAGGGAAAATGGTGGAATCACTTCTGAAGGAAAGAATTGTTGAGTATCTAGAGCCAGTGAGGCACAGGACCCAAGGCATCATGGATTCACAGCAGGAAGGTCATGTCAGACAAATCTAATTGATTTCTTTGACTGGGTGACCAAAGTAGTAGACCAGGGAGGGCTGTGGACATGGCCTACCTAGACTTTAGCAAGGCATTTGACACAGTCCCACAAAAGATTAATGAAGAAATTAGCCAGCCTGGGGTGGGTCCCAGGATGGCAGCCTGAGTAAAACACTGGCTAGATAACAGGACACAGCGGGTAATAGTAAATGGAGTCCACAGTGAAGAAAGGGGGTTACTAGTGGGGTACCGCAGGGTTCAGTACTGGGGCCGGTCCTTTTTATTGTCTTTATAAGTGACATTGCATAATGATTGGAAGGGAAAGTATGTTTCTTTGCAGATGACACAAAGATCTGCAACAGGGTTGATACTCAAGGTGGGGTGGAAAGGATGAAAAGGGACTTGTCAATGTTGGAGGAATGGTCAAATGTATGGCAGCTTAGATTCAGTGCAAAGAAGTGCAAAGTAATGCACCTGGGAAACAAAAACACAGGGGAAGAGTACACAATGGGGGGTGAGATACTGACAACAAAAATGGAAAGGGATTTGGGGTAGTCATATCAGACGACCTAAAAGTGGGCCAGCAATGTGAGAAAGCAGTAAGGAGGGCTGGGGGGATACTGGGATGCAGAGGGAGAGGCATCACCAGTAGAAAACAGGAAGTTGTTGGCCCTCTGTACAGACTGTTGGTAAGACCACATCTGGAGTACTGTGTACAGTTCTGGAGACCCCATCTCCGCAAAGACATAGACAGGGTAGAGGCTGTCCAGAGGAGGGCAACCAAAATGGTACAGGGTCTACACCAGAAGACATATGAAGAAAGACTAAAGGAGCTTAAGATGTATAGCCTCGAGGAAAGGAAGGAGAGGGGGACATGATAGAAACTTTCAAATGCCCCAAGGGAATCAACAAAGTCCAAGAGGGTGGCATCTTTCAGAAAAAGAGATGTGCAAGAACAAGGGGGCACACTTTGAAGATAGAGGGGGGACAGCTCAGAGGTAATGTGAGGAAATATTTCTTCTCAGAGAGGGTTGTAGATGCATGGAACGGCCTTCCTGAGGAGGTCATAGAGTCAAAAACAGTGGGGGAATTCAAGAATGCATGGGACATACATAAGGCAATTCTAGTGGGGGTGTAGGAGGAAGGAGGCTGTTATAGGATATGCAGCTTATTTGTTAGGTAGGTGAAATGGGCAGACTAGGTGGGCCAAGCAGTCATTATCTGCCATCAAATTCTATGTTTCTATGTTTAGTCAGAAGATGTACCTTTCCCCCAAAAGTGGATCAACCGCATTTGAATAATAGGTATAGCATAACTTAAAATGTATAAACAATAATGTTGTACTCTCTCTGGTTTATTGCATTCGTACTGGTCCTGGGTGGAGAACTGCGGGCAGTACCAGAGCTCATAGCCCCTTTGCACTAACCTGCAGATTCCAACCCTACAAAAGGCAAATATCTTATCAATATATGAAAACTTTGACTCATCACATAACACAATTACACATGAGAGTTATTCATTGGTCTGAAGTATTATGCTTTTTCCTAGTCTCCTTCCTTCCCACAGGATGCTCAAAGTTTACAAAAAAGTTCTTAGTCCCTTTATGCTAAGTGGTATCCTTCTCAGTTCATAAAATCCAGTTGCCCCTTCTATGGGCAACAAGTCTAAGGCACATAATGCATAGTCCCTTTTTGGCAAAATGTCAAGTCCAGTGGTTCCAGGGCCCAACTCTCTGTGGCTGATTCAGAGAAATCAGTAAAACAGAACAAGCTGGGTCCTTGCCAATAGGCCCAAACTGGAAAGGGAAACAAAGCGTTATCATAATATACCAGTTCAGGCTGACAAGCCCTCAGTTCTCTGTTTCTTGGACCGTCTGTATTTAAGCAAAATGAATCACTGCACCCCTTCTGGGATACCAAAAGTGATTAGGTGCTCCCATTCTGGGATGCAAAAAAATTAATCAGTGTTCCCATTCTGAGATGCTGAAAGTAATTGGGTGCTCCCCTTTTGGGATGCCAAAAGTTACCAGGTGCTTCTCTTCTGGGATATCAAAATTTACTGCCATGGATTACAAAACTGGCAGTGTCACATCCACTTCACACTCCAGAGGGGCCTGGTTTATCTTCCTTTTTGACCTCTCTGATCACCACTTCACACATGGTCCTAGGCACGGTGAAAGTGGGTGGTGGATCTGGGCACATTAGCTTGGTGAACTGTCCCACCATCAGATCCAGAATACATGGTGAGCTAGCAGGGCTCCAGCTCACACTTCAATGGAATTCATTATTAACCTCCTCAGATCATATCTATGAAACATTATACCCGGCACTGTGGGCATTGGGACATAGCAGGCACACCCCTACAGTACCTGAGGGTGACTGCATCCCAAGCACACCAACACCAGCAAGGCAGCCAGAACAACCATTGGACTAGTGATGGCCCTGACACTGTGTCTAAATGACTGCAGCATAGCAATGCCTTTCTGAACTTCTGATGGGTAAATGGGCCACAGGGCCCTCAATTCCACTGTTCATCTTCCACACTCAGACGATGATGAACAGGTGAAAAAGTCAGTACTGATAGCCCCACCTACCCTGCCAACTCAAAGGATAGCACCAGGATCTGAAATTTCCTCATAGAACAACAAGTCATTTGGGCTAAACAATGAGGAGGTATTCCCTATCTCATGAAATCCGGTTGTGGACCACATATTCGGGGGCCCCATTGTGTCTGGTCCAAATTCCCACAGGCCTGCCATATGCACACAGTCTGCACAGTCTAATACTGGTGCCAGAAACTCAGAGATCTAACGCTCCTCAACAACTGCTGTTCACATTGCCTGCCACGGTATCTGTAACACACTTGAGTCTGTGGTTTGGCACAGTTCCAGAAAGAGCTGGGCACCACTTCAGCAAAATTATTTATTTTATTTATTTAAAAATTGGTAACTGGGAAATGCACACTGAGCCATTGTTCATTTCCAGGTATGACTCAGGGGGAGAGGGGTTTGGATACAATCAAACAAATACAGGTAGTGATGCATACGATACAAATAAGGTGCAAACATGACTAAAGTGCAAAATTACAAGAGCGGATCTCTGGAACATGACACACTCTACATTCTGAGATACAATCAAACAACCCGTTGAAACATATCAGTGCAATGAAATCTGGAGATGATAAAGCTGACCCTGGGGGGGCCTGAACTAAGGAGAGGAGAGGAGAGGAACAAAGTGCAGGTCAGGTAGGGAGCTGACATGGAAACATATAGAAACATAGACATAGAAACACAGAATTTGACGGCAGATAAAAACCGCTTGACCTATCCAGTCTGCCCATTTCCCCCTACCTACACTACTACCACAGACTGATCTACAGTTCTTTCTGTCTTAACCCTTCCTTTCCACTATGATTCCCTTATGTCTATTCCATGCACTCTTGAACTCCACCACCGTCTTTGCCCCCACCACCTCCTCTGCTGGAAGGTTGTTCCAGGAATCCACCAGTCTCTCTGCAAAGAAGCGTAACCCCCCCCTGCAAATGGGGGTTCTCAAAAGTCTTCCAGGAGCTTGCTTAAATGCTCCAAGCCTGGATGGTGTTCGGTGTCTAAGCCGTTTATCTGTTAGTGCTTTTAGAGCCTCTGGTACTGTCTCTTTAAGGACTGTCTGCCTGCAGACATAATTAATTTGGATGGGTGTCTGTGTGTTTCCCTGCTTGAGTCCCACTCAAGTTGCTGCCAAATCGCTCTGCTTCTGCCATCACTAAGTGGGCAGAGTGAGCACTTTTCAAAGATGTAACTGTTTGCCAGACATCATTTAGAGTAATAACGAAAATACAGTTTGTCTAACCTGCTTTGCAGTCAGAACTGTGTTTGTCTAGTCCCCCATTCTATTTTTGAACTGCTGAACTGGACCAATCAGTGTGGGGGAACCTTTGGAATGGAGCCTACTGCTGGCAAATCAGAACTTGGACTCTCATTGTGGAGCCAGCCACCTATGTACTGTATGGCCAATGCTTCTGGGAATTGTAGTTTGGACTTCTGCACCTTTTTCCACCAACAGGGGGAGTTTACTGTGAGTGACAGACAAACCAGCCAACTGAACTGGGAGGTACTCAAAGGAAATGCCCGGTTCTGTCTACTGGAAAGATCAGATGAGTCGGGGCAGTGAAGAGACAAGGAGCTGTGTGCTTCTTTGGTGTGTAGTTTTAGCGTGGAAATCGCATGTAAGGCTCTAAGTTTTGGTCTTCAGCTTGTGCAAGCACCTGTTCGGACTGAATCCGACCTGTGAAGAGAATCAAGGAGATCTGAAGAGTAGAAACCAGGCTCACCCTGTAGAAGACTGGAGAAATTGCTGAATCGCGCTTGGTCTGTCAGGAACTGAATCTGCTGTGTGTTCTCCCGGGTATAGTGCAGTAATTGCGATCGGGATAGAGAAGCAGCCTGCCTGGTATAGTAGTTTCCTTTTTCATATAAATGTGTGTGGTGCTTGTGGGGAATTATGCTTTCAAAATCCCTGTACAGTGATTAGAGGTGCACTAAGCTGGAAGTGAACCTCAGCTTAATCCAGACTACATCCATTTGCTCTAAACTGCAGTGGGTACAGTCACAGGACCTTGTCCACATGGTCTGCTTCTCCTGGCAATCCAGGACAATCTGCCTTCCATCCAGTTCCCAGCATTGAGTTTGTGAGTACAAAGCAGGGTAGCTCCCTGCCATCTGTTTATCGAATTGCAAGTGTATCATCTAATTGTTTTTTTTTTTCATTTCTTCACGAACTGAGACAACCGGCTCCGGATTACAGTTTGGGTATTGTGCCAGTGTTTTTTCCATCACAGGGCCCCAACCAGCTGCACCTATCCTGGCTAGCCCCCCCCCATCCTGGGTACCCAGTGAAAGTGACAATTTGGGACTCTGAATATGCGCACAGTACTGTGATTATTAATGTGTTTAACCTAATTAACTTGATTCCCCCCTTCCTTGTTACAGCTCCTTAAATAAATCAGATCTGTTTGTTTCAGGAAAGTTACACTATCTGAGGTATTCGTTTATGTTAAAGTATTGTACTGTGGCTTTTGCATTGTATCATCTTGTTTACAGGGGTTCCCCAGCATTCAGGCAACAGAGCCAGTCCTGGAGATAAGTGCGCATTGTGAAGATATTCCTGATGCATTGTGTGGACCACTAGTGGGAAGAAAGGGGGGTTATAGTGTCCCAGAGGGCTGTGACCAAGTTAGTTTAACTACTGCAAACCCTGACCTCTGGGTGGAGGCACTCGCCATTGGACCTAGGCCCCTCAACCTGTCAGTAGTCAGTCAGGCAGGGCTAGTAGCCATTGGGATAGCGCCACCTGGTGGTTACAGAAGTGCTTCCTCACATCTTTCCTGAATTTACCTCACTCCAGCTTCGTATCATGTTACCTTGTTCATGAGCATCTTTTCTTCTGAAAAATTCTCCCCTCTTGTACCTTAAAAGCGCAGGTGGGGGAGGGCAGGATTTTAAGTCAGTGCTTATTAATAAATAATTGGTATCTTCATTAGAAACATTTTTAGACACCCAGCCCACTGCCCATTTAGCATGCCCAGTACATACCACTCAATTACAAGGGGCCTCCATGATGCAGACGAGCCCTTGCCCAGTGCTGGGTGTCGAGGTCGGGCAGTTGGTGGTGTCATACCAGGACCCTTGGGGGTCACATTTCTTTACTTTTTGGGACAGGACAAGACAGACACAGTCATAACAAAAGGAATAAGATCCCCCCAGTGCTTGCACGGGGGTGATTGCATAAGGTCTAAGGCTGCAAACTTCAAATATACCCCTTCCCCATCATCTAAAATTTCCACCATGATAGTAATTGATGTCTGCCATCTGCAGCCATAACCTGTAAATTCTACTCATGACACTTTCCTGAAGATGAGACAGTCTGTGCCAGCAAAGCTTAAGTTAACAAGGGCCAGAATGTTAAAAGTAGTCCTACAATAACATTCCACACTGGTAAACAACAAAGCAGATTGCAAGGCCACAATTCCTTAAAACAAACAGCCAATCTCTTTTTCATTAAAAAACACAGGGTTAAAACCCCTCAAAGGATTGCAGAGCAAGAATTTCACAGTTAAGGCATTAGACTTTCAAATAATGACTACCTTCTGAAATTGAATTACCTCCCAGCTAAGTGTGCACACACTTATAAAAAACATACTCTGCTGATCTATGACGTCTGAAATTACCTTTTACACTGTGGATCCACAATCTGACAGAAACTGAATGAAACCTGACACTTAACATGACATTGAAAGACACTGCCTTCATGGAAGGGAAATTGTTGTGCTGTATTTTTATCGTGTATGTCTATTTCGAACAAGAGACTTGTTACCTCTAAGTGACATGAATCTTCTGACTCACATAAGGGGGGGCTAGTAGCACTTAGAGGTATGTGCTTTTTTTTTTGCTGAATTTTCAGTGCTCGTGATCAGTCTCCGATTGGCAGCACTAGGCAATAAAGTGCTCTGGGGCAGCCATTTGGCATAGTGATTAGAGTGCAGAGCTGTGACTCTGAAGATCTAGGTTTGAAACCCACAGCTGCTACAGTATATACTCACTAAAGTCACTTAACCTCCCTTTGCTTATACATCTGTAACCCTGGTGCCGGTTATCTAAGGGCTACACTACCCCTGCCTTACAGGACTAAAGAAGGTTAAGGGGCCTGGGTTCCTTCTTTACATTAAAACTGGTTCTTTCCCAACATAACATTAACGTGCAGTGCCTCCACCCAGAGTATACTTACGTGGGCTAGAATGAAACCTTGGTACAATCCTCTGGGATGCTGTACTCACCCATATTGCCATAAAGTCACCCCAGACATAATCATCAATTCAAAACCCCACATTTCAATGTTTTGTATTTATCTCTCTAATATAACGCTCATGACAACAGATGTATGCAAAAAACAGTAAACAACAATTTATTTACATGGGGTGAGGGTTAGTATGGGTAAACTGGATGTAGAGATTAGCTATTTACAGTTGGTTTCATTGGATTTGCATTAGGTTTAGATTGGCATTGAAATGAGAATCAAATAATTTTGCATTTAAAGGCAAACATTAATTACAATGGCCACCCACCAGCCTTCTGATGGATTCAACATATTTGATCTGGCTATTTAGCTAGCTACATAAACTGGCAGAATATGTATTAGATGCCCACACAAATACCAGCCCCAGAATGAATTAGAACCCCGCAATTCTAACGCCTTCTTTCTGGGTATCCAGTACCAGAGTTCTTTAAAGGTGCAGGCCTGGTAGGTGAGGTGGCCGGTGTTGCAGCTGAGTTGGGGTCCTTAAGAGAAAATCAAGTTAGCATGCTGTATTTGTTTGCCTTGCACTTTTAGCTTTAAGATTTTCAAAAGACAGTTACCTCCCTTGTGGTGCTAGCTTGGGATTTAGATTGCTGAAACTTGGAAACACTTTGAACTATTTACAGTTCCCCAATTCTGGCAGAGGGTGAGTCTGTCTTCTCATGGTTTGAAGTCATCATCTGGATTTGAGAAGCATTGCTTAGGAAATAGACATGAGCTGAGGATGACCCCTGGACAACAGGCTTAGCAGCTTGTATTTCTGGATATTATCTCGCAGCTTGAAGTTGGTGCCCCTTCTCTCTGGGCTTACAGTCTCAATCGGCACAGATTGGGCTGGGACCAAGGTCAGCACACTTTAGACCCCCACGTTTGGCTATACTCCTCAGGGGGAAGCACATATAGCAGTGCCCTAGGTGGTGGCACACTATCAGACTGTCTTCCAGGCCGATCTAAGATTGTTTTGATGCATTCAGCACATTTATAAATAGTACATTTATATTAGACATCTTAGTAGCTTGCTGCAGTTACAGTTACTTCAACCATGTGCCAGCGTGGCCACCATGGTCCTTTACACATGCTGATCACAGACACTCTCTCTGGAGGCTGCTTTCCCATAAGGCTAGGGTAACCCAGACTCTCACAGTTCCTGCAAGACAGCTTGAATCTTTAACAACATCAGACAGAGCTTGAGGCATGGCTCCATACCACTTAATACCTTTACTTGACAATACAAATGGTCACTGCAGCTTCTCTCAAGCTTAAGATACTTTAACACAGTCGCATGTGGCTTTGCTGGCATTAGCAGCTCCAACTTGGACATTCAGACACTTACTGGCCTCTCAAGCACTGTCAGAACAGTTTTGCATGGCTAGGGAACTTCCCTTTCAGTCCTGTAGGTAATTCACACAGTCACAATAAGCATTTTCACAGCACTGGACCCTTCTCTTGTCACTTGCACATGTGTCCACCATTTTCTTGGGTGCTGGCTATATGCAGAGTGCAGACAGACAGTCACAACTATATGCTTTTCTGGGCTTATCTGCCCCTACAGATCTCCCTCTATCTTGCACTTCTTTAAGTAGAAGTTTACTCTCTCAGACAGATTCAGGACACTTTCCTTTTCTGTAAGTTACAGGCATTCTTCACTCTTCAGCACTCTCACTGCTGAGGCAGAAGCATTTCTTGCAGCTCTCTCACAAATGCTGGCAGATGCTGGCTTCTTCTTCACATTTTCCTAATGTGACAAGGAACTGCGTGCCCTGGAGGACAATTTCTGGCAACCACCAGGCTAGTGACTTCTCTTGCTGGCAGCCAGTCTTTTTTTCTGGCAGAGGCCAAATACCCTTCCCCTGTTGAAGGGCTCACACTGAACTGAACTAGGTCCATTTTCTGGAGCAGAGGGCCCTGTCCCCCTCCCTGTGGTGGGGGCTCCCGCTGGAACTGAGCTCAACCTGAAAATCCCTGGGTTTTATGGAGTCCAACAGGGGATTCTGATTGGCTGAGTCCACTTGTGTGTCCAAAATTGATTGGCTAAATCACTTGTCAGTCCCCAAAATGAATATTCATTAGCCTCCTTTGACACTTAATAGGCTCCCTGTTTTGGCACATGAATTATTCACAATTAGTATTTACAACCTTTGAGTCAAAGACTCATTTACAAAGGCACCTCATCACAGGGAGGGTAGACAACATTTTGGTGGAGTACAACAATGGAGAACATTACAGGTGAAATACAAAAAAAGAGCATACAATGCAAAGCAAACAGACATTCAAAGCAATTCCAGTGAAGCACACAGATTTCCAGTTGAGGTGTACAGGCCTCAATTAAGCTAATCTAACTAAACTAATATACATATAATACTATGGACCCCTAGAGATATGGGGTACAAGTACCTGGGGGGTGTGAAGGGGTAGTTGCTGGGGAGGGTGGGGGACCGGGGAGACTTTGTCTGTGGATTGGGTCAGGCAGAACTTTAGGTATGGCCCCGTCATGGGCATTTGCAGCTCCGAGAGTCAGTGAGTTATTTACAGAGGGTGATTTTGAAGGGGCCGATTTTGGGGATGTTTGTGATCTGAGCGGGGAGGGAATTATTCTAGGAGGGGGCTCTGGAGTGGAAAGATCTTTGGGTGAGGGAGGTCCTGGCTCTTGGCACCTGGAAGGTGGCTTTGGTTGCAATTCGGGTGGTGACCGAATGAGTGGCCTGTTTTAGGGATGAGGTAACCTCCGGCGGGGAGAGCCCAAGTAGTGTTTTTTTGGCCAGTACACAGGTGTGGTATTGCAGGTGCTCTTCAAAGGTGAGTAGGTTCAAGGTGGAATAAAGCTGGCATGTGTGTGTTCTGCTGGGGGCACCTGTCAGGAGCCTGCAAACCTTGTTGATTGAGGTCTGAACTTTGGAAAGGGCAGTGGGGTCAGCAGCTGCATAGATTGGGAGCCCATAATCAACCAAAGACAGGGTGGAGGAGGTGATAGCCAGCTGGAGGGCATACTCAGGGAGGCAGTCTTCGTGGCGGTAGAGGAGTCCAATCCGGGCATTCATGGCAGAGGACAGGGAGTTAAGATGGGAGTGGAAGGAGAGAGCCGAGTCGAAGGTGATGCCCAGGTATTTGTATTCTGATACCTGTTCAAGGGGGTATACCTGTTCAAGGGGGTGATAGATCCCTGCTTTTCCCCAAATAGCCTTTTACAAAGACTAATAAGTCTCTGGCACTGTCCCAACAATCCTTGCACTGAAATCCTGGCTTTCCAATTGGCTGATGTGCTGCAATTATGCTTGCCAGTATACACAGTCCTCCTGCAGTCCAACACAGTCCCAACATTAAAGTCCTGGTGCAGCCAAATAAAATACTTTTATTTATTCTGTGCCCCACTGTTTAGTAGCCAGAATTGTGCCCTCTTAAATGTTGCCCTTATTGAGTCTATTTTTGCTGCCTCTCACCTGTTGCTGCTGCCGAAATTTGCAGTCCATAGGTAGCAGACAGGCAGTTCATGAGAGTCCCACTGTGACAGTTTGGAGCAGCCAGAAAACATTATTTTGTTTACATGGCCCCCTTTAGTTAGGAGCCCCTTCAGTGCTCTGACCACCACGCCCACTTTTAAACATTTAAGTTTGCTCATGAGCCTGTCGCTAGCGCCAATATTTAGAAATCTCTTGCCCTAGGACAGGTGACTCATTAATATTCATGAGGGCCCTGTATTAATGTTCACTAGTGGCAATTCTATAGCATGCATAGCAATCTCTATTTATCTACAAAGAGGGTTCTCTTGGCCCTGGTACAGGTCACCGGTCCCCACCCAACCTAACCGTGAGGCCGGGACCACTGGGAAGCCATTCTTTGGCCTTGATTGTGGTCAGGAGTTGGGTCGCACATCAGCGCATGCGTGAGCTTACCAACCAGCTGTGAAGCAAGTGGGAAAAAATGGCCAGTGGCTCCGCATTGCTCCAATAGCACTTAGAGGGCAAAACGAATAAAAGGGCTGGTTTAGGGCTTCTGGGCAATCATCTGGTCCTGGGCCAGTGGCAGTGAAGATCAGAGACAACCTGGAGGAACCTGCAGGCACACGGAGGCAATCAGGAGGCAGACGGGAAATGGACAATTCAGGTAAGCTCCCATTTGGGGAGGGCGTGTGTTACACATCTTTGTAATTTCTTTCTAATACTTCTGTGTTGCCTGAATCTCCCAATGTACTTTAGTGGCAACAATTTTGTCTCCTCTTTTTGATTGTACACTGCTAATTAGATATAACTTGTATGAAAGGGGCTACATAAAGTAACATATCTACCTACCTACCTGCCTGCCTACCTACCTACCTTCCTTCCTTCCTTCCTTCCTTCCTTCCTTCCTTCCTTCCACCTCCCTCCCTCCCTGGCAGAACTGCTGGGTGAGTGTCTACACCTATAAGCTTCAACACACTCCAACCTCCCCCTCCCCCAAGTACACCAGCCTGGCTGCAGCATGACTAACTTTAGTGGGTGAGAGTGACATTTAAGCTCCATGCCCTTGCAGCCCTTGACCTCTGATGTGAGGCTAAGAACTGAACTGAAAACCACTACAACTCATTTTACATAGGCCAACAAACATAGAAACATTGACAATGCTGGCAGAAAAAGATCATCAGTCCATCTAGTCTGTGCTGTTATACCCTATGCCACCCCGGGACCTAGAGTTTAGATGAGGTTTATGCCCTCGCTTCCCCCTATCCTCTTCCTTACTGATGTCCCTCTGAGTAACTATTAATCCCTTAATTCTGTCCCAGCTGTACTTGAAACCACTGATGGTATTTGTGCTCACCGCATCAGCCAGTACACCATTCCACGGTTTCATCATCCTTTCTGTAAAGTAAAACTTTCTCATGTCCCTCCTCGCACTTTTGACTTGCTACTCCTGCTGAATAGTTCCTCACAGTTTATTTTTTTCATTTATTTCAGGAACTTGAAGGTCTCCATCATGTCATCCCTTTTCCTTTCTGGCCTCCAGCAAGTACATATTCAGTGCCATAAGTCATTCATAGGATTCATAGGATTCATAGGAAGATACTGAGCTAAATGGACTTTCGTCCTATATGCTCGCCATAGTTATCTAGTTTCTATTCTAATACATATTCCTGTCCCATATTAATTTAAACTCAGCCATAGATCTACTTGCCACAATCTCCAAGGGGAGTTCATTCCATACATCCACCACCCTTTGGTTAAACCACCATGTTGTTCTCACTTTATTACATTTAGATGCTGTTAATTGCATTGGGTGGGATCTAGTGTTATATGTACAACTATTAAATATTAGCCCTGTAACGCCCACAAATCATTGTTTTGCCAAGCTCTGTATACCAAGCACATATCTCCTCGTTTTCTCGTTCCTCCAAGGAGTACAAATTCAAATCTCTCAGTCTGGTCCGTAAATCTTTTACCTTGCATACCACTGATAACTCTCGTTGCCCTCCTTTGCACTCCCTCCAACAGAGAAATATCCTTTTTTTTAAATGGTGACCACACCTGCGCTCCATACTCCATAATCGGTCTCACAAGCGATATATACAAGGGCAGAATAACCCCACTACTTCTAGATGATATATGTCTCAATATGCAATTTAGGATACTGTTTCCTTTCTGGGCTATATTTTGGCAATGAGATGAAAATGTCATATTATCAGAAACTATTATACCCAAATCCCTTTCCTCATATGTTATTTTAAGCGGAACAGTTCCCATTTTATAGGGTAATTTTGGGTTTCTAATTCCCAAATGCATAATAAAGCATTTATCTAGATTTAGTGCCAATTTATATTTTTGACCATGTGACTATATGATCTATTACATCTTGTAGATTAAGTATTTAATTCAGTATTTTCGGCTCCAACCCTACAATCATCCATAAACTTTTGCATCCAAACAGATTCTTGTTTTATTTGGAGTGCTGATACATATAAATTAAAAGGCAGGGACCCAAGACCGAGCCCTGAGGCACCCTAATAGTAACCCCTAAGCTATCGGACAATTCTCAATGCTCACACGCTGATTTCGGTCAAGTAACCAATTTTGAACCCAGTCTACTATATAAGAATTTATGTTCAGTTTACATTTGTTGTATTAACTCCTGGTGGGGTAATCTATCAAACGCCTTAGAGTAATCAAGGAATAGCACATCAACAGGAATACCCTTATCCAGTCTATCAATAACTAGATTATAAAAAGCCAACATATTTGTCTGGCTACGTCCTTCTTTACAAAGCCGTGTTGCAGATTATCTGAAAGATGGTTGATATCTAGATGTTCTTGTATTTTATCCTTGAGCACCCTTCCAGAATCTTAGATGGTATAGCAGTAAGACTTATAGGTCTATAATTAGCTGGATCCATCTTATCTCCTTCTTATATATTGGAACCACTACTGCCGATCTCCAACTCTCTAATACCTCACCAGTATTCAGAGACTGCTGAAAAATATATGTCAAAGGGGGGGCTAATTCCCTAAGTACTCTAGGATGCAAGCCATCAGGACCGGGGGATTTATTAGGATTTAATTTAGCCAATCGTTCTTTAATGTCTGTACAGGTTATTATTATACTTTCCTTTAGGTCAGATGTAGAACTTTTAATATTATAAGTAGATTTATCTTTTGAAAAGACAGTTGAAAAATAATAATTTGCTATGTCTGCCATTTCTTTATTGTCAGATGTACTATCACCATTTAATTTACGAAGTGGACCTATAGAACTTGAATTTCCTTTAATATTCCTAATATATGCATAGAAGGCTTTAGGGTTACCCTCTACTCTACTAACCAATTTTGATTCGTAATCAATTTTTGCCCGTTTAATATGTTTTTTAATTTGATTTGCAAGTTGTCTCTATTGATTTCTAGTTTTAAGGGATCTATTTAATTTCCACTGTTCAAACAGTTTATGTTTCTTATTAATCAATAATCTTATTTTACGAGTCCACCACTGTTTTTTATTTTTACTACCAATGTATTTTTGTTTTATAGGGATATTTTCAAGTTCTTGCTGTTTTATTTTTGAATAAAATATATCCCAAATCTCATTTAATGGTCTTTCTCCAAACTCGTTTCTCCATTTCCAATTGGAAAATTCTTATTCATTCTATCAAAGTTTGCCCTCGAGAAATCATAATTTATGGTCTTTCCTCATGAATTTCTACTGATTCCACCAATTTAAATTCCACATAAGTGGTCACTTGTTCCTAAAGTGTCAGAAATCTCATACTCACACAGGGTATCATCCATATTGGATAAAACTACATCCAAAATGTGATCTCCTCTAGTTGGCTCTTCCACATACTGAACTAGGCCTATTTGATCACACACATTTGAAACTCCTCTCAAAAGGTGTATCCGCATAAGATTTTCCCAATCTAGTCCTGGTAAATTTAAGTCACCTAACATTAATATCCTGTCTGTTGGATCTAGAGTCAGCATTAGGTCTAACAATCTCCTATTATATTGTGGAGTAGATGATGGAGCTCTGTAAATTAAGCTTAAAATGATTTTTGAGCTTGTATAGGCAATAATTTAATCCATACTTGATCCTCTATATCAAGGATGATACCATTATTTCAGATTTTATATTATTCATAATATACAAGGCCACTCCACCTCCCTTCTTAAATGCTCTAGATCTCTTATATAGTGTGTAGCCCTCAATATCCTGTCCCCAGCTATCATTTATGTCCCACCATGTTTCCGCCACAGCAGCTATATGTATATTTTTATTTACCAAAATATCTATAAATTCCCATTTTGTTTTTAAGCTTCTAGCATTCACCAACAAGCAATTCCAATGCTCAGATTTACTAATTTTGCTTACCATATTATTATTACTGATTGGTGGATTTATACTAACTAAGGTCCCATCCCCCCTTCCATGTAGTTTAAATTTATTTTTAAGGCTTCTTTAAATCTCTTAGCCAAGCAGCGAGTCCCCACCCTCTCCAGGTGCAAACCATCACTCCTAAACAGGCCTTGGTTATTGAATACAAATGAATTGTCCAAAAATTCTGCCCCTTCTTTCCTACACAGATCTCTTAGCCATCTATTTAAGATATTTATTTTAGAAATTTTGTCTAAATGAAAACCAAACACCGTAAAATACTTGAAATTATGACTGAACCCTCTTTTGTTTAACTTTCTGTAGAGTGTTCTGGAAATCCAAGAAAATATCCTGTAAATTCCGTTTTGGAATATCATTTATTCTTACATGCAATAAAACCAGAGGATTTACTGTATTTCCATAAGCCCATCCAAAAGTATAGGTATGTCCTGGATCTTAACTCCTGGGAGCATGCTCACCGTAGTAAATTGTTTCGCTTTACATAACGTGGTGTCTAATCCCTTATTAAGGAGTCTCCTATAATCAGCAAGTCCCTAGTTAGTATCTTTATATCACTTTTATCTTGATTTTCTGTCTGTGTATTTATAATGTGAAAATCACTAATGGTAGGTTTTACAAGATCCTCAGTTTGTAAGTGGGAAATCTGTTTTGTAAAGTGATAGGTACAGTATTATAAATTTGACCCTCTTTTCTTGGTTTTTACTTTAGATACATTTGACCATTCTTCCACTTCCTGTTCTGGTTCTAAAGTCATATTAGGCTGAACTATACCAGACGAGAATCGTTATCCTGTACTTTATCACTTATTTTAACTACCATTGAATCTATAAATGATTCCAAACTAACAATTTCCTCATTTTCAGATTTAGCTCTAGTAATAATCGTGTAATTTCTCTTTCAACATTTCCACCTGTTTACATTTGTCACATATAAATACCTTGGTTGGTATCCCTCAATGTACATGTAGCACTCAACACACCTTTGTATTGGCCTTCCATTACGTAATTTAATTCCATGATTTGTCCAATGCAATATCTACTTACATGCAAGAAATGAAAACCAGCACCCAGCCTCCCCAGTGGACACAGCAGACACGTAGTAACGCATTGTCTCTCATGTTGCCTCCACGCTACGCCCCACAGTGACGTCACTTCGGGCCTTGCTACTACAGCGGGCTTTTTGTAGTGAGGAAAACTTCCAATAATGACATGCCTCCAATCAGAGTACTCGCTCCCACTAACTCAGTTAAATTAAAAGTTTTTAAGCACACACAAGCCCCACTCATGCGTAGGGTCTTGTGGTGACAGAAAATCCCACTCAGATCTCCCAATCTCTCACTAGAATGTTGTTTTCCACTTAAAATAAAGACCCAACTTAGTAATGATTTAACAGGGAAACTCCTGCATTCACGCTGTTTAATTTCATTCCTCATAGCATCTGACTTGCTGGCCAGGAATCATTTTGGTTTCCCTATGCTGCACTGTCTCCAGCTTGTTTTTATCTTTTCTTAGGTAGGGACAGCAGAATTTTGAACAATATTCAAGGTGCAGCCTTACTAGTGTTCTATAGAGAGGTCGTATTACCTCTCTCCTCCTGCTATCGAACCCACACCTAATATACCCCAGCATTCCAATTGCCTTGCAGTAAATCTTATTGCATTGGATGGAATGTTTTAGGGTGTTACTTGTGGTAACTCCCTGTTCCCTGTCCTAAGAAGTCGTGTCCAACTTAACCCCTCCCAGACAATATTCTATCCTTGGGTTCTTGTTCCCTACATGCATCAACCTTCACTTTTTGCCACTGAATTTCAACTTTCAGATTTTGGACTACCTTTCTAACCTTTGCAGGTTCCTCTGCATCTCCCTTACCCCCTCCTCACTGACTACACTGCCACAGAGGTTAGTGTCATCTGTGAACAGACACAAGTCATGTATTCCTTCTCCTATGTTGTTGATAAACAAGTTAAAAAGGACTGGTCCCAGGACTAACACTTGCAGCCCCCTGCTCCATGACCTGCCACTCCCTTGACTTGACCCCGTTTATCACCACCCTCTGCTGTCTCTGCCTCAACCAAGCTGCCATCCATCTTACTAGGTCCTTCGAAGATTTTCTGATTTTTTCAGCAGTTTTCTATGTGGTGCAAAGTTGAATGCCTTGCAGAAGTTAAAGTATAGTAATGGCCAAATAGCTAACAGATAACGGTTTTCAGCCACTACAAACCTAGGATGTGTTACCTAGAGCTGAACAGCTCTGTAACCCACTGTCAAATTTCTGAGCCATCCCACATTCCCAAAGGGGGATCACAATGTACCCCCAAATGGGGCTTACTTTTCAGGCTTCTGGACAATAGCCATCTCAGCACTCCCCCCCATCAGTCACCTCTTCCCTTCACTCCCATCCTGGGACTGCAGCATGGGACTAAGGAGTCAAACTGGAGGAATCTGGTTCTTCAGGCTCCCAGCCAGAAGTGGCAGGGGAACTGACTGTAATTGTGTGGACAGAGCTGTGCACTTCAAAGGATGCCACCTACCCAAAGTGGAGCAGAGCCCCTGATGGCTCCTGCATGCTTCCCCTACACACTGCAGTCTTTAGGACAGGCAGCAAGGATCATGAGCAACATAAGAAAATGACTGGAAGTCACACCGAGGTACTGAAATGTGTAAAAAATAGTAATGAATTCCTTGAGACATGGGCAGTGCCATCTTGAAATCCAATGGCCCCAAAAGACTGCACAAGGGGTCAAAGGTCACTAGACAGTGCCAACAATTGGCATAACAATTGTGAGGAAGCAAAAATGCCTCAGAGAGACACAGGAAATTGCCTCCATACATCATTAACCATGTAGTCTCCAGCAAACTTGGTGTGGAGAGCCAATAAGGGGGCAGGACTGAGACAAGTCCATCTCATCAACCAGTCACATACTGTGGAGAGTAGAGATACAATGAAATTTTATTACGCTGGCAAAATTCGGTGGAAATCTCAATTTACGCCGCGTGTGCATTATAATTTTGCCACCGGAGCGAAATTTCTGTTTGTGAAATTACGCTCTGATTACCCTTTGTCTGCACATTACTCCCCAATGTAAGTATCAGGTGAAATTGGAAAAGCTTATCACATAATTTTTCTCTAGCAGACTGCTGGTCACATGGGTGACTGCACTTAGGCAGGAAGACAGTCTAAATCTACTTCCTTTAGAGCTGTTTCAGCTAGAAGTAGGAGGAAAAGAGACTGCAGGAGCTCTAACTTACCTGAGTGAAAAATTAGTGGAGTGTGTGTGTGTGTGTGTGTGCGAAAGGCTTGGATTGCAGCTTGTTTGATATCTGATCTCTGTTCTCATTAGTTTAAAAGTTAATATTTTCAGTTAGTGTTTTTCTTCATTTTATAGTTACCTATCTTTTGTATTGTGTGTGTGTGTAAAACTCCCCTTTCTTTTTTTCTTTTTTTTTGGGAGAAGAAGGAGATAGAAATTGTGGAGACTAGTGGGAACTGGAAGAAGGCAGCTGGACCACCCCCACCCAGTATCCGTATTAACAGGTGGGCCTTTATGTCTGTGCCTCCACGAACCGCAGCAGGAGTATGTGCCCCCCACCCCCCAGCAGGAGAATATAGCCCCCACTCCCCAGGAGTAGCATGAGCCTTGCCCTGTCCCAGCAGCAGCAAATCCTCCTGTGGCCCCCACCTCCCAGCAGCAGCAGCAGACACCTCCAGATGCCACCCCCAGCTTGAGCATGCACCCCTGCCTCCTCCGAGCAGGAGCATGATGTGCCCACTGACCCTGGGACATCAGCTGTTGCCCCCATAGACAGGGTCATCTGCTGTGTGTGTGTGTGTGTGTGTGTGTTTTTGTTTTTAGGAAAAAACAAATGACAACTATATTGTGATCTGCATCTTGTGTGGCTGATCAGTGAGAAGGGCAAGACCGGGATCATTTTGGGACTGGTGACCAAAAGAGCCATCTGCAGCACCACCACCACGCTGCAGATTGGCTTAAAAACCAAAAAGAGGCTACAGCAGGTAGAGGGGCCCAGGGTGTTTCTGAGCTGGT
Source organism: Neoceratodus forsteri (assembly GCA_016271365.2). Lineage (NCBI taxonomy): Eukaryota > Metazoa > Chordata > Ceratodontiformes > Ceratodontidae > Neoceratodus > Neoceratodus forsteri. The sequence continues at coordinate 1,563,065,410 of CM057449.1, forward strand.
AGAAGGTGAAGGGAGCCAGCAGGAGGCAGGGGCCAGTAGTGGGCACCGGCGCCACAGAAGGCAGCAGCAGCAGGAGGTAGGTGCAGAGCTCCCATCACCCTCACCCCAGAGACAGAGGTGTTGTCAGGTTCATGGTGGGGACCCCGCACAGCCTGCAGCCACCCCAGCGCCATCAGCAGTGAGCGATGAAGACCTGAGAGCACTGCGCAGAGGGGTGGGAGCACTGCGCAGTGAGTTCAATGATTTCTGAGAGGAGGTCGGGGGTGCCTCAGGAAACTCCTTCAGGAGCAAGACAAAATGTTTCAGCTTCTGAAGGAGCTGCGTGGTGGTGGTGGTGGTGGTGGCATGGCAGAAAGTGTACTTGGCGCCAGTGCAGTGTAATGGTCAGCCTTCAGACCAGTCAGTGCTGCACTGGCAACAACCTTTTTTTTCTTTTCTTTCTCTTGTCCTCGCTTTGTTACCGTCACTCTTCCCTCATCTGCACCTCTACAAATAGCAAAATAATATATATATATATATATATATATATTTTTCTTTGTCTGTCCTCTTCTTCTATATCCTTTCATTTGTTTTGTCCATTTTTGTGTGCTATGCAATGTTTATGCTCCCTCCTTTCCTCTTTCATATCATATGTAGAGCTACAGCAAATTGAAATTTTGCTGGCAAAGTGAACGTGAAGTGGGCACTTCGCGTTGTCACTCCACTACGTGGAGTGGCCAATACAAAAGGCTCACTTCACTTTGTAATTATTACTTAGTGTTGTCATTCCGCCTTAAGGTGAAATGACAACAATATTGGCAGCCCCTCACACACACAGTCACCAGAATTAATGTGCATCCCCAAAGTGCTACTGTCTTGTGTCCAGAAAACTCCCCAGTGCTGACGAAGTGAAATGAGAGCACAACAAGAAATGCAAAGTCCCACAGAATTAATGGCACACTCAGTCATGCCGGCAGTGGACGTGGTCACATCACACACAGACACCAGAATTAATATGTGTCCCCAGAATGTTATTGTCTTGTGTCCAGAAAATTCCCCAGGGCTGACGAAGTAAAATGAGAACGTAACACAAAATGCAAAGTCTCCCAGAATTAGTGGCACACTCAGTCATGCACGCAGTGGTCACACACAGTCACCAGAATTAATGTGCATCCCAAAATGCTACTGACTTGTGTCCAGAAAATTCCCCAGTGCTGACGAAGTAAAATGAGAACGTAACACGAAATGCAAAGTCTCCCAGAATTAATGGTGTACTGCAAACGCACAAACAGATTAAGATTGCGCTGTGCACTCAAGAGATGCAGACGCAAAGGCACAACACCACCTAACCAGTGCTCACAATAACAAATCCACATCTAGAAAAGACTACCTTTTGACGATTGTGGGGGGTGGAGGGGTACTACACAGCAGTAACAGTCCACTACCAGTAAAGATACCACAAAGCAGTATAAAAAATTCATGCAGGTGCGGTGGATAATAGGTTCACACTGCTGCAATTACTCTATGGCACAATAAAAGGTGTCTGATTTAATGGCACACATTGCACACACACTCACACACACACTACAAGTAATGCGTAGCAAACTGAAAACCTTTAGTAATATAACCAACTGTTTTGAACAACTGAAATTATACACTGCTGCACCACAACAATCAGCAAAAAATTTCAAGAATTACTGAAACAATTACTGTGTGCACATTAACACAGTTATACAAGAAAATATAACTATCTCCAAATTAATCTACCTACACTAGATACGCCTCCCCAAAAGCACACTTCACAGTACACAGATTGACTGTTCTAAATTAACATTCACAATTCACACAAACAATAAACACTCAATAATATGAGCACAGAAGGGTTTCTTATAATTGATGTACTAAATTTTGAGCAAACAAAATGGCTCAAAAAGGCTTTTTTAACAGCTTTTAGAGGATCTGAATCGCAGAGCTCTGAGAAGAAACTGTGTCCATCTTCGACTACACACATACTACACAGAACTGAGGCTGTGCAGAACAATCTAGAGCCCATGTGACTTGCAATCCCATGAAGCACTGCAAAATTTGCCTTGAAGCTCAATAACAAGGTGAAGTGATGCGAAGTACATTGATCTCAATGTACTTCGCCTTAAAATTGGTGGAGAAGTGGTTTGGAGAAGGCGGAATAACGCAAAATCATTGGTTTCAATGGACTTCATGTTCAATCAATCAATCAATCAAAATCTTTATTTATCCAGGTGGGTACCATTGAGCAAGGCTCATTTGCAAGGTGGACCTGGTCATGAATACATCAAAGTACAGTACAGAAGCAGGTATACAAACAGCAATAATATACAAGGAAGAAAAAGTATATACAGTGTATACAATACAGTACAAGGTTGAAATAAATAAAAAAAATAGCATTATTTTACAATTGAAGAAGTCCGCAGATGTACAATCAACCATAGGCATACAGGGGTTAGAAGCAGAGATCTTTTGAGTGAGGCAGCCAGCAACTACACATATAGGGGAAAGAGGCCATGTATAGAATGGCAGGTTAGAGAGGTAAAGAAGAGGAGGGATGATACTGATGACTGGGGGAAAAATGAGCTAAAACCACAGAAAGTGACGATGGCTGACATGTACTTGTTTATTATGATAATGACAGAGGAGGGGTAGATAATTGGGACACTACTATGGATGGGGTGGGACTTTAGCCAGGCTGGAGTGGACAGGGAAGGGTGGGTGCAGCAGGAAGAGTTAATAGGGAAAGAGTGAGAGCCAGAAGTAGAAACATGGTGAGCGTCAGGATGGAAAGGGGGAGTTGCAGAATTAGTGGGCTAGCGATGAGGAAAACATTTGCAAGGTGCTTTCATGCAGTGATCGTAGAGCGCCTTGAAGATATTCAGGCTAACAGGACAGTTCAGCTTCAAGTTCCTTTGTAAACCATTCCACAATGTGGGTAAAGAGAAGCTTAGAGCAGCTTTGCCGAAATGAGTTTTGACCCTTGGAACTTGGAGGGCAATTAGGGAATAGCTCCTTAGGGCATAGGTGCCTAACACACTCCGGGGAATACAATCTGAGACATATTAGGGAGCTTGTTGGTCACTGCTGTGAAGGCCTGTAGGGTGGCATTTCTATTCCTTCTGTAGTGAAGGAAGTCCAGCCTAATGATAAGTACAGGGAGCAGTGGTGTGTGGAAAATGGAAGGCCAGTAATGAACCGATGGCTCTGTGGTAGAGGGTGCCCAACTTAGCCAGTGCAGAGGCAGTGCAGTGGCTGTAGAGCAGGTCCGCGTAATCTATTAAAGATAGGGAGGTAGCTTGAACCAGTTGAATCTTGGCCTCCTTTGTGAGCAGGTGGTTAATTCTGTAGAATAGTCCTAATCTAGTTCCTCATCATGACACAAAGTACTCCACTTCGCGTTGCGGAATACTTTGTGGATTCCGCGTTACTCCACGAATCAGTTCGCGGAGCGAATTTCAGCCACTTCACCCACCACTAATCATACGTATACCCTGTCCCTGACCTGACCCTTATGGTGCGCCCTATGTCATGTGTTACTGTCTGTCAGTCACTTTTAGTCTTTTTTACCCATGATTACTGTACCTTTCTACTTGGTTTATGTTAGTCCCACTGACTTCTACGTATTTCCTCTTCCTATCCACAAATGTCAAGTATTGTAATTTGTAAATTGTTCCTAGGAACAACATTTTTTCCCAAAGCTATATGTGATGTTGTGGCTGGCAGCAGTTGTTTTGGCTGTGTGCAGGATCAGTCTGAATGAATATGTACACAACAATCATAGAAACATAAGCACTTTATCGAAAGTTAAACATAATGTAAATTTTTTGGTGCTGACGTGTGTCCTCATAGCTTGTGCTTGCCACAAATTACTATGTTAACGTTATTTACAGTCATTGGCCAACCCCACTGCCACCACCACCTAGTCCAAAATGTGATGTAATAGGGCTACAGTTTAACACAGCCTCTTGAAGCCATGCTGTGCAGAGTAGGCACAATAAGACGAGAAATGTAGTATGACTGGAAAAAATTAGGATGACATTGAAAATGTAGAGTGAGACATAGTGTTGCCACCGTCAAACATGGCCCATAATTCCAGAGATGTTTCCAAAAAAACTGTTTTCTGCATGGTTTAAATGTTTTTTGGGCCTGAGTGTGTGGCTGCACATTCAAATCATGTCCCACAAGTCCAGAAATGTTTCCAAAAGAATTGCACAGTACACTGAGAGTGAAATCAGGTGTGACACACACAGTTACAGGCTCACACCCATCATGCAGACCCAATTGTGCTGTTTTCTGCATGGTTTAAATGCTTTTTGGGCCTGAGTGTGTGGCTGCACGTTCAAATCATGTCCCACAAGTCCAGAAATGTTCCCAAAAGAACTGCACAGTACACTGAGCATGAAATCAGGTGTGACACACGCAGTTACAGGCTCACCCCATCATGCGGACCCAACTGTGCTGAATTTCTGCATGGTTTAAATGCTTTTTGGGCCTGAGTGTGTGGCTGCATGTTCAAATCATGTCCCACAAGTCCAGAAATGTTTCCAAAAGAATTGCACAGTACACTGAGAGTGACACACACAGCTACAGGCTTACACCCATCATATGGACCCAAATGTGTTGTTTTCTGCACGGTTTAAATGCTTTTTGGGCCTGAGTGTGTGGCTGCATGTTCAAATCATGTCCCACAAGTCCAGAAATGTTTCCAAAAGAATTGCACAGTACACTGAGAGTGACACACACAGCTACAGGCTTACACCCATCATATGGACCCAAATGTGTTGTTTTCTGCACGGTTTAAATGCTTTTTGGGCCTGAGTGTGGCTGCATGTTCAAATCATGTCCCACAAGTCCAGAAATGTTTCCAAAAGAATTGCACAGTACACTGAGAGTGACACACACAGCTACAGGCTTACACCCATCATATGGACCCAAATGTGTTGTTTTCTGCACGGTTTAAATGCTTTTTGGGCCTGAGTGTGTGGCTGCACGTTCAAATCATGTCCCACAAGTCCAGAAATGTTTCCAAAAGAATTGCACAGTACACTGAGAGTAAAATCAGGTGTGACACTCACAGTTACAGGCTCACACCCATCAGGCGGACCCAAATGTGCTGTTTTCTGCGTGGTTTAAATGCTTTTTGGGCCTGAGTGTGGTGCTGCTGCCTAACAGGCAACATAAACCACTTTACCACGATGAGAAAAATAAATCCTCCGGCAAAATGGTCCTGCTGTGACTTAAACTTGTACTTAATTCCTCCTGCTGCTGCTTAGTTGATTGCGAACTGTGTAATTCTCATTTCACAATGGTGATGCCCTGGCCGCTGGTTAGCTCTGTTGTCTCTATGGTTTTAGGTCACTGTGGATTGAATGACATTTGAGTGTTGCTGCTGTTGCCTGCTTGTAGTTTCTGCCTGTTGCTCTAAAACTGTCACATGAATAATGCTTTGTCTGCTTCATGGGGATTCCCTTCACGTAGTCGATCGATGCTGCAGCTGCTGCTGCACATGCAAGTATCTGTGTTTATTTTTGCGCAGGAGAAGGTGGATGGTGGGTTGGTACTGGAACATCATGACAAGTTCTTATATGTTTGTACTTATTTTATATTTATCTAGAGTCCTGACTATTAGGAATACATAATCATGCTAGCCCAGGATTTGGATACTGTATGTTACTTGGAATGCACCACATTTAACATCGCTCAAGGACAAGGTAAGTACTGAATTTTTAATTACGGGGATGGATAGGTGACTTCAGCTCGGATATCTGAGTCAGACTGCAATTGTATTATTTTTTATTTGGTAAACACTTGCAGGAATTCAAGAGCTGTTAACTCCAGGTGCATTGCTGCTGCAGCAGCTGTTGTTCAACACGAGTGCAATTCATTAACTGGTGGTAAGTATTTCTTATTTTGTGATGGTGTTTGGTGGGCCGGTGGGTGGGGGGTAGGAGTTGGTTGAGGTCAGGTTGGTGGATATGGTTAAGTATTAAGTTTGTGGCTACTGCAGGACAGAGATGTCAGACTTTGACAGTAAGTACCTTATATATGGCTCTGTCAGTAATCAGGATTTCACTGCTGGGGTGCGTAGTACTAGTATGTTACCTCTATCCAAATCTGGCTGCTGGCTGTGCTCATCAGACATAGTGTGTTCATGTCAAGTGTTCCAGTTTAACAGCCATTCCTTGGTGCAGCTATAGCTTCCTGTAATGATTGGGGGGGTACCCAGTATTTGTAACAATGCTAAAAATGTTTTCTTTTTTTTTTCTTATTGCCAGACAGGTACAAAGTACTTGAAGTGGAATGGTGGCTTGGTTTTCTGGTGGACATTTGCCAAAGCATCCCATCTATGTGCGGCATTGGTGACTAAACAGAAGTCTTCCATCCTGGTGCGTGGACGCTGAATCGAGGTGCTGCACCTGCAAGATGTGGGCCACTGCTGACAACTAAAAACATATGGTTCTTTTTGGTGGAAGACTGCTGGAGGAGGAGTAATTTAGCTGGACTAAGAGGCAGCAGTACTGGATGTGCACTCGTCCCACTAAGTTGTCATTGTTATATATACAGTGGTGGCACACTCACTAGACATTCATTCATGGTGACATGGAGGAGGTATATGTGAAATGGGGGTATGGGTGCTGGCACTGGTTGCGGGGGTGGGGCACAACACCTTTAGCCTTCTTCCAGTGACATATCATCCATGAAGCAGCCCTCACAGTCTTCGAGACTGGAGTCATCACCAGGTGGAAATTCAGTCAACATTGCTGCTTCATCTAGCTCCCTGTCCCTGCTAGTAGAGGCCTTACCACTCTGGACATCTTCATTGTCATCATCGTCCCAAAGACACACTTCTTGGGGCAACACCATTGAAATAATTGTGTTATGGGGAATGTGAGCCTCATTCATTTTTATAAATGTTAGGCTGGAAACATTCTTCAGTGACAGATTTGTCCTATGGTCACACACAATGTCCCCAGCAGAACTGAACACCCGTTCCACGCTAACACTGGATGGTGTGCAGCTAAGGTATTTAAAAGCAACAGATGCCAGTGCAGGCCACTCACTCACTTTGCTGCTCCAGTACACCAATGGCTCATCACTGATGCCAAGATGCTTGGTGTTTCCCATGTAGGCATCCACCATACATTGTGCTGCCCTGAGTTCTGCCTCCTCATCATGCTCCTCCTCCTTCTCTTCAATTTTTTCAATGCCCACCTGGCACAGAGCATCCCAAACAGGACTACATGCTGTGCTGTGACGTTCAGATTTTGTCCAGTTAGGTGGCCTCTGATGATTTACTGGTGGTGGTGGTGGTAGCAACACCGTGACCTGGTATATCTTTATGTGCCTTTTGTGTCTCTGCAATTTTCATCTGTGTCCCATATACCCTTCTCACTTCTGTGCCCACAGAAAGTTTTACTCCCATTTGCTACCCATTTTGCTATCCTTTCCTCTGTTTGCACCTTTGCTACCCTTACTGCCTTACCTGCTTCCTTCTGTTTTTTACCTGGTACATCTCCCTCTCTTCCTCTCTTTGCATTTCTTATTCATCCTGAATGTCACCCTTTTTTCCTTCACCATCGCAGCCACTTCCCTAGAGTACTGTTAACAGTCTCACAGAGAGACTGGTTGCCCTAAAGGAGTACTACAGTCAGAATTTGCAAAAACATATGTTGTGTGTAGTTTGCCTGCTATTAGGAGTTTTTTTTTCTAAATTAGCTTGCTAGTTTTATGGTTGTTTTATGGCCCTTGGGGATGTTGATCTTAACATGATTTATTGCTCTTGTTCTTACAATCCCTCCTGTGCCATGTAACAGTGTTGTATCTGGGACCATGGATTCAGCAAGCACGGGCTTACAGTCATTTTATAACAGCAGAGCTGTTTATTTCTTTATCCAGTGATCACTAATGGCTACATCTACCATTTACCAAATACTTGAGGGCTAATTGAGTGGGTTATTCTGTAAGAAAACAGCTAGAGTCTTTACTAGTTATAGCACTGATGATCTGGGTTGATTTGTCTGTTTTATATGGCTGTGTGTAGTTTGATGAAATTAAAAAGTTTTAAAAGCAAAACATTTACTCCTGCTGGCTAGGCCTGACACACACACACAGAAAACAAAAATATTGAATTAGAACTGTTCAGTGGTGGCCAGAATGTCAGGCTTCTATTTCTAGTACTTGCTGAATCTGTAGTCCCGGATGCATCACTGTCACACAGGACCTGAGGCATTGTAGGAAAAAGAAGAGCAATAAAGCTTGCTAAGGTGGAGATCACCAGAGGCCATAAAACTACCATATAACTAGTGTGCTAATTTAGGAAAAACTCTTAATAGCAAACAAAATGAAAGACACACCAGAACTACACACACAAATCAAAACACTCTGCACAACATATGTTTTTGCAAATTTCGACTGTAGTACTTCTTTAATTATGCCCTCCTTTATTTTTCCCCACTGTTTCTCTACCCCTCCATGGCATTCTCCCCCACCTCACTAGGCAGTTTCTGAGGCAGTCTCCCATTTCCTTAAAATGCACTCTCCTAAAGTCTAGGACCCTCGTCCTTATGTGGTTTGGCTCTGCTCCTGTCCTAATGTTAAACTACATTATATGGTGATCACAGGTACTAAGAGGATTGCCCACTGTGACACCTGCAATGCTGTCCCTATTTGTAAGCACAAGGTTCAACACTGCTCTATCCCTAGTGGGTTCATTGACTAGCTGCCTGACAAAGGCCCCTTGTAGGGAGTCAAGGATAGCCCAGCTCCTTGCCGAAGCTGCGGCTAAAAGGCTCCAATCCACATCTGGCAGATTGAAGTCCCCAACTAGCAGCACTTCTCCCTTATTTGCCATCCTGATGATGTTCTCCCCAAGTGCCTTATCCAACTCCTCTCACTGTGCTGGAGGTCTGTATATTACCCCTGTATGGATAGCAGCCCAGAGCCTATGTCCAGGATGACCACTGCACCACCAGTCCTTCCTTTCCTCTGGGTGGTCCTGCACTTCCAAAGCCGTGTTTCCCTTCTTCATACATTGTACAGCCCTTCCTCCCCTCCTCCCTTGCCTGTCTTTCCTGAACAGAGAGCAGCCTGGTATGGCCAAATCCCCAGACATGACTGTTAGTGCACTATGACTCCATTATTGCCACCAAATCCAGTCTAGCCTCCTCCATGATGGCCTCCTGGTCTGGAATTTTATTTTGCAGACTCCTTGCATTGGTGCACATGGCTCTTAATAGCTTACTACCACCAGCCTGCCTCCCTACTTTCTCCCCAACTGCCTGCACTGTTTTCTAAAGCCCCCTGATGCCCCCTTCCCTTGTGACTATCTCTGTTACCTGTCTCCTTTACTCCTTTTATCTTGCTTTACTGATTTATACCCCTCTTGTCTTCAACCTAGTCCCCACCCCTGTTTTCATTATAAGCAGTCCTGGACGTAGTCCGAGTGAAGGCCTTCCTCTCTGAGGACCAGGCCTTGGCCTTAATGGCCCAAGCAGTCTTGGTGTGATGGAGCAACTGGGTTTTGGCCCATGCCATGCTCTACCTCCTGGGTCTCATAGAAGCCTCCATCTGAGTGGTTCCTCTGGCTTGACTGCATATGCGATTCCTCAGTGGTTACTGCAAACTTAGTAGTCTCAGGCCCTGCAGTTGCTGTTGTTTGGCATCTTGTCAGGGGTACCCTGCTATGGTAGTAGGACAGGGATTACTTGCTTGTGGTTTTTCCCTTTCTACAGCTTCAGCCATAGGTGATCCTCACTATGGGTATATCCAACTTGATGTGGGGCATTCACTTAGGTCCTCACTGGTCCCAAGTGCCCTAGTCTTTGTTAGAATGAGGCCTTCACATAAATGTGCAAGGAGGGCAGTTCTATATGGACTTCAGGCCCTGTCCACTGAGGTTCAGAGGACTTCTGACACAGTCATACGATCAGAGTGTGGTGTATTATCAGAACAAACAGATGGGCACACACTCCTATCATCTGTGCCAAAAGGCAATGAGGGTGTGGAAATCTGTGGTAACCTGAAAGGTCTCGCTCCTTTCTGTTCATGTCACAGACTCACTAAATGCCTAAGCCAGTCTGTGGTTCAGCACCATGACTGGGAGCTTTGACAGACTGTGGTCAACCAATTGTTTGACATGTGGAGAAGGCTAGAGTTGGACCTTTTTGCAGTTTGACTCTATTTAAAAAGAATAGTTATGTACTTACCCTAACAGTAGATCTTTGAGAGAATCTTTTTCATCAGACCATACCTATGGAACTATAGCCATCAGGCACTATGATCACACGGAAACTTTTTGCAAGCAGTCCACTAGAGGGCCGCCCACAACAATGTCCTACATTGGCACTTCCCATATAAACTTGGGCGTTCCCTTCCCTCCTCAGTTCTCTTCCAGAGATCATGCTCAGAGAACCTCCCTATAGGGAACTGGGAGAGAACCTGTGGCTCTGCCTACCAGGTGAGGCATGAAGCAACAGGTACTCCTTTCTTGAGAAAGAGACAAGATTTACTGAGCTCTAAATCCTTAGTGGGATGGAGTGTGGGACAGTATGGCCTAACGAAAGAGATTCTCTCAAAGATCTACTGTTACGGTAAGTATGTAACTGTTCTATCTTCTTTGAGAATATCTCTTTCATCAGGCCATACCTATGGAATGAGTGCAAAGCAGAACTGACAACAGAACAATTTATGCAGCTGATGCCTACAAGCCTAAGAAAGTAGGGCCTTGAAGCACAGCTAGGCCAAAACCTGCCCTTTTCCTTGAGGCAGTGTCCAGACTGTAATGTTTAGTGATGGTGTGAACAATACTCCAGGTGGCAGCTACACAAATCTCAGTAGCAGACACATTCTTGAAACAGGCAACCGAAGTCGGCAGGCCTCTAGTTGAATGGCCATGAACAACACCAAGAAGTTCCTTACCGTACTTCCTGTAACAGAAAGTAATACAGTTAGCCAACCATTTGGACAGGCACTGTTTAGATACAGGCAGCCCATCTTTCCCATGGTTAATGAATCAAAACGCTATGAGGATTTCCTGCAGTCCTTCATATGGTATATATACTGTAGTACCATCTGTGTACATCTTGAGTATGCAACAATACTCCCCCTGGATTGGCATGCTCAGGAAAATAAACTGGCAGGTGGATGGTCTGAGTCAAAGCAAACTCAGACATCACCTTTGATAGAAACTTAGGTCTGATATGCAAAGACACACTGTCTTAGTGAAAAACCAAATAAGGAGGCTCACACATTATAGCCTGAAGCTCTGAAATTCTTCAAGCTGAAGTAATAGCAACTAAAAATAACATTTTTCAAAGACAGATTGTGTAGGCCACAAGTCATGGCAGGCTGAAAAGAAACCAAAGTAAGCTTCTCCAACACAAAATTCAGGTCCCAGGATGGGACTGGATTGTGAATAGGAGGCTTCAAATGCAGAATGCATCCCAAAAACGTATGGGCCGCCTCTAGCTAAGCAACCGTACGACCCTAAATAGGCACATGGAAAGCTGAAATGGTAGCCAAGTGCACTTTGATTGAAGAGTACTGCAGGCCTGCATCTACAAGGAAAGCAAATACTCCACAACGTAATTTACTGGACAGGTAAAAGGATCCAACTGGTGAGAAGCGGCCCACAAAGCAAACTGCTTCCACTTCATAGAATAAGTGGCACTGGTGGAAGGTTTTCTGGCAGCTACCAAGACATCTGCCACCTTTTGTGACACTCTAAACTGAGCAATGGCTATGTCTTTAGGAGCCATGCATGAAGATGGAGCGACTTGAGGTCCAGATAGACTAGGGTTCCTTGTTCTTGTGATAGTAGGCCCTGGCATAATGGCAGGGGTACCAGTGGTTCCACTGCCAGTTGCTGCAGTAAGAGGAATCAAATCTCATGAGTTCATGAGGGCAACAAGTATCAGAGCTGCACCATCCATCTGAATCTTGATTAGCACTCTCTGAATTAGGGGGAATGGATGAAAGGCATACAGGAACTTCCCTTTCCAAGAGAGGAACAATGCGTCTTGCCAGAAAACTCCAGGCTCTGGAACGAGTGAGCGAAAAAGTGGTAGTTTTGCATTGTGTGAGGATGCAAAAAGGTCCAACTCTAGATGACCACACCTGTTGAACAGGTCTTTTGCGACAGAGGTCAAGAGTTCCCACTCGTGCATCTTGAACTGTGACCTGCTTAGTCTGTCTGCTAGAATGTTTTGGACCCCTGGAACATGTATTGCTAACAGTTCTAGACCATGTTCCAGAGCCCAATACCAAACTGTCATTGCCTCCTGCACAGAGGGTAAGAATGAGTTCCACCTTGCTTGTTGATGTAATGCATCACACTTATGCTGTCTGTTTATATTATCAGAGGACCTGGGAATAGATGAATCTGGAAGGCCTGTAGGCCATACAGAACAGCTCTCATTTCTAGGACATTCATGTGGAGGGTGCTCTCCACTTTGGCCTGTGTACCATGTGTCTGATGAGGCCCAAGATGTGTCCTCAGCCCATCCCCGAGGCATATGTAGTAAGAATCTGATGAGGGAGGAAATCAGGAAAATAATTCCCTTCAGCAAATGCCAGGGTTCCATCCACCACTGAAGTACCTTTCGGAGAGGGGAGGTTACTAGAACTTTTAGTTCTAGGTCATCTGTACATTGGTCCCACTGGATTATAAGTGTCTGTAACCCCCCTGTAAATGGGTGTTCCCAAAAGTCTTCTTTGGGCTTGCCTAAATGTCCACTGATGGGCTGGTGTTCGGTGTCCTAGCGATTTGAAAGTGTTTGCATGTGAGTGCCCTGTTAGTCTCCGTGCCTGTCTCTTTAACAGCCACCTATTTTATGGTGTAAAATTAATCTGGGGAGGGGCCAAGTAGTTTCAGGCTCGAGTCCTGCCCAGGCTGCAGTGTTATCGCTTCATTCTGCCATTGCTAATTGCGCAGAGGGAGCCCTACAAGGATCTGTGACTGTTTGCTGTTTATCTGCTTTAATAATAATAATATTGCAGTTTGCCTAACCTGCCTTCCTTTGCAGCATGGGCATTTTATATTGCACCACCATCTTGGTTCTGGACTGCCTATTGGGTCCAATCAGTACCTCGGGGACCCTAAATGGTATCTGTCCCCAGGGTCTTGTGGGAGTGAATATCTGGAGGAACTGTAGTTTTTACACTTTGCGCCTAAATGGACCTGGAGGGGGAGCCTCAGCTGTGGCAGGCAGATGGACTGACAATCAAAACTTTGGGGTATTCTAAGGAAGTCCTGGGCTGCCTGCAGAAGTCAGTCTGGAGTTAGAGTTTGAAGAGAAAACAGCCTGAGTTAGGGGCCAGAAAAAAGACATGATGGGAGTGCAGTGCAGTGGCTGTGGAGCAGCAGTCTTCCGGGAGAAGTTCTGGAGAATGCAGTGCTGTCCCATCTGCAGGCACCTCTCTGGGCTGAGGGAGGAGGTTGCTCATCTCCAGGCTGAGTTGGCCAGGATTTGTGGGACCTCCTCTCCCACCCAGGGACCACTGGGTCACTGCCGTTGCCTCAGAGGTTGCCAAGAAAGAGGAGTGGTTGGACCACAGTGGGCTCAGGGAGGGTGACGGTAGTGGAACAGAGGTGCATACTCCCAGTTGTACCTCTCCACAATTTCTATGCCATTCTGGAAAAGTGTGGTTCCTCTATGGAGGCACCCACAGTGGAGACCAAGGAGGATGCTGGAAACCTCCACAAAGGAGACCCACAGGAGGGTGGCATGGGACCCCACAGGGGAGGGAAACAACTCCCGGTGGGGGACTCCATTGTTAGGAAGGTAGAACTGGGGGAGGAACGGGAGAGGGAGGTAAGGTGCCTGCCTGGTGCCATGGCTTGGAGGGACAGGGAGTGAATCCTCAGGATCGCAGGAGCAGCTGCACAGGGGAGGGAGCTGGATGTCATTGTCCACCTAGAGACAAATGACCTGGCTAAGAAAGGGATCAGAGCAGTGCAAGAAGTGTTTGTGAAGATGGGATGGGACCTTAGACAAATAGCACACATGATAACCTTCTCGGAGGTGCTGCCTGTCTATGGCACGGGTGAAGCTAGGGTGCTCCACACCACAGGATTCAATCAGTGGTTGAAACACTGGTGCAGAGCTCAGGGATTTGGCTTCACTGGGGACTGGGGGTCCACCTGGAGGGATACAGGCCTATACTGGCGTGATGGTCTGCATCTGTCTAGGAGGGAACCAGATCCTAGGTGATAGGTTTAAATACTTCATTGGCAAGCATTTAAACTAGCCAAGGGGGGAGGCACTGGAAAGGAGCAGAGAAATCCTAGCCTCCCCCCAAAAAATCAGGGTACTAAGTAAGGTAGACACCAACATAGAGATGTCAATAGGGAGAAGCTCAGGGGTAAATGGAGAAAGTGACAAATGCAATAAGGACAGAGATGGGGCAAAAAGGGGTAAGGCCATCAAGAAATGGAGGGTAATGAGTACCAACACCAGAGTCTGGGCAACAAGCTCCTGAACTGGTGGCCTTGATGGAAGAGGGATGCCTGATATCGTAGCAGTCACAGAAACATGGTACACAGAGAACCATGACTGGATGTTAACATACCAGGGCACACAACCTACAGAAGAGACAGGGAGGGCAGAAGGGGGGCAGCTCTCATGTAAGGAAGGCAAAAAGCAACTGAACAAAAGAGTAAACAGGGAGGAGAGGAGGCACTGTGGGTCACCTTAGAGACTGGAAATTGCACCACAATCCGCACAGGAGTTGTATACAGACCCCCATGTCAGGAGGAGGGAATGGACAAGGATATGATAGAAGGCATACTTAGAATGGCAGAGAAAGGGGAAATACTTTTGATGGGGGACCTTAATATGCCAGATGTTAACTGGAGCACCTTTGCTGCAGCCACATCCAAAAGCAGGGCCATTCTTGATGCTCTTCAGGTGGCATGCCTCAGACAGCTAGTTTTGGAACCTACTCATGAGGGAGCAATCTTAGACCCTCATACTCTCAAATGAGGACAGTGAGAGGATCTCAGATCTAGAAGTGGTAGCCATTTAGGAACAAGTGACCACCAAACAGTGTGGTTCACGATAAACTCAGCTACAGAGTCAAGCCATACAAAGTGAGGGTTCTGGACTTCAGAGCGCTGACTTTGGCAAGATGGGAGAGTGCCTTAGAAAAGAACTAGCAAACAGGCTAGAAGGAGGGGTGGAGCAACAATGGGGAAATATCAAACTGCCATCACAGAGGCAACAAGCCTTGTGTGAAGCAAATAAACAAATCAAATGAAAGAAAAGCCACTATGGTTCTCAAAAGAAGTGGCGGTGAAGGTTAGGGAGAAAAAGATAGCATTTAGGAAGTATAAGGAAACACAGAAGGAGCAGCACAGAGAACTGTACCAGTTAAGGCAGAAGAAAGCAGGGAGGGTAGTCAGAATAGCAAAGGCACAAACTGTGGAAAAGATAGCCAACTCGGTTAAGAAGAGGAATAAAACCTTTTATAGGTATATGAGGGAGCGTAGAAAGACAAAGGGAGGGATAGTGAGGCTGAATAGAATGAATGGTGAGTGGGCAGAGAGTGACAGTGAAAAAGCAGGGATACTGAATGAATACTTCTGTTCAGTATTCACAAAAGAGGAGGAGAGGGAGGTGCCTAATCCAATTAACAGAAGCACTCTGGAGAGGGGGGTCGATCCCTATCCTTTCACAGAAGAAAGGGTTCTGAAAGAACTCCTAAACTGAAGGTGGACAAAGCAATGGGGCCAGATGGAATTCACCCCAGAATTCTAAAAGAATTAAGCAGAGAACTAGTGACACCACTGACTACCCTTTTTAACAAATCATGGGAGGATGGTGTGGTACCTGAGGACTGGAAGAAGACTGATGTGATTCCCCTTCACAAAAGTGGGACCAAGACAGAGGCAGGAAACTACAGACCTGTCAGTTTGACCTCTGTGGTAGGGAAAGTGATTGAGTCACTTCTAAAGGAAAGAATTGTTGAGTACCTAGAGGCCAGTGGGGCATAGGACCCAAGGCAGCATGGGTTCACAGTGGGAAGGTCATGTCAGATGAATCTAATTGATTTCTTTGACTGAGTGACCAAAGTAGTAGATCAGGGAGCTGCTGTGGACATGGCCTACCTAGACTTTAGCATGGCATTTGACACAGTCACACACAAAAGATTAGTAGTCAAATTAACCAGCCTGGGAGTGGGTCCCAGGATGGTAGCCTGGGTAAAACACTGGCTGGATAACAGGACACAGTGGGTAATAGTAAATGGAGTCCACAGTGAAGAAAGGGGGTTACTAGTGGGGTACCACAGGGTTCAGTACTGGGGCCGGTCCTCTTTAATGTCTTTATAAGTGACATTGCATAGGGACTGGAAGGAACGTATGTCTCTTTGCAGATGACACAAAGATCTGCAACAGGGTTGATACACAAGGGAGGCATGGAAAGGATGAGAAGGGACTTGGCAAGGTTGGAGGAATGGTCAGAAATATGGCAGCTTGGATTCAATGCAAAGAAGTGCAAAGTAATGCACCTGGGGAACAAAAACCCAGGGGAAGATTACACAATGGGGGGAGGTAGTAACAACAACAAAAATGGAAAGGGACCTGGGGATAATCATATCAGATGACCTTAAAGTTGGCAAGCAACGTGAGAAGGTGGTAGGGAGGGCTGGGGGGATACTGGGATGTATAGGGAGAGGCATCACCAGCAGAAAACAGGAAGTTGCTATCCCCCTGTACAGACAGTTGGTGAGACCCCATCTGGAGTACTGCGTCCAGTTCTATAGACCCCATCTCTACAAGGGCATAGACAGGATGGAGGCAGTTCAGAGGAGGGCAACTAAAATGGTGCAGGGTCTGCAAGAGAAGCCATACGAGAAGAGACTAAAGGAGCTTAATATATATACCCTTGAGGAAAGGAGGGAGAGGGGGGACATGATAGAAACGTTTAAGTACCTCAGTGGAATCAAAAAAGTCCAAGAGGGTAGCATTTTTCAGAAAAGGAGATGTGCAAGCACAAGGGGACACAATTTGAAGATAGAGGGGGGACTGCTCAGAGGCAATGTGAGGAA
Source organism: Neoceratodus forsteri (assembly GCA_016271365.2). Taxonomy (NCBI): domain Eukaryota; kingdom Metazoa; phylum Chordata; order Ceratodontiformes; family Ceratodontidae; genus Neoceratodus; species Neoceratodus forsteri. The sequence continues at coordinate 1,563,082,462 of CM057449.1, forward strand.
GTATTTTTTCACAGAGAGGGTGGTGGATGCATGGAACAGCCTTCCTGAGGAGGTTGTGGGGTCTAAAACTGTGGGAGAATTCAAGAATGCATGGGACAGACATAAGGCAATTTTTGTGGGGGGTAGGAAGAAATAGGCTGTTGGTTAAATAGGATCTGCAGCTTATCCTCTAGCTAGGGAAATGGGCAAACTTGGTGGGCCAAGCGGTCCTTATCTGCCATCAAAGTCTATGTTTCTATGTTTCTGTGAGTGATTCGAGCAGCAGCTCCTGTGTAGTTCGCACTGGAGATTGGTGGAAAGGCTGAGTTTGGCCTGTCTGCCTGCTGTTCCTCAAGAGGAAATCCTTTGAAAGGCTTAGCAATTGGACTGATCCAAATTGGAGTGTGATAAAGCCACTGAAGAGTGACCAGATTTAAACCTGAAGAAGACTGACGATTTGCTGTACGTGATCGGCCTGTCAGGACATCCATTTACCACAGAATTCCCAGTTTTGCTCAGAGACACTGATATTGTGGCCAGAATGCCTTCTGCATTGTGGTATGGTGATTGCTTTACTATAAATGTGCTGTGTGCTGTTAGTGGGTCGCGATTTGGTTCCCCACTGTGTAAATGTGCCATGATTGCTGGAAGCTGCATTCAGCACTACCGGACTCGAAATCCAAACTGTTCCACCTGGCCTGGGCCTTGCCACCTGGCCCAGCCAGCTACTTCAGGCACAGAAACCATCATCGACGAGAGACTTGCCTGGGGATCAGCCCCCTGCTCAACCTTCTCAAACAGGAATGACACCTCGGTGATTCGTGTGGGCCCTGCTTCTCCTGGCATACTAGTCATCAACCTGCAGTCTCCATTTTGTCTAACCTGTGTCTCCTATTGGGTAGCGTGAGTAACAATCAGGGTAGCTCCCTGCAACAACAGCTAAATCTCAAATGTTGTCATCTGATTACATTGTTGTTTTTCCTTTCACAAGCTGAGCCTTCAGACTCTGGATTACACATTGTGTGTGGTTGTGCATGCCTTTTCTTTTCATCACAGGGGCTCCATCCAGCTGCGATGCCGGCCTACCCCGGACAATGTTCCAGGCTAGCCCACCTTACTTCCAACTGGGTATCCAGAGCATGTGACTGTGTAGGGACTAAAAGTGCATGCATAATTGCCTGACTAGATCAGTTTTAGATTCAGTCAACCTGATTACGTCCCTCCCTTGTTCAATTCCCCTGAATAAATCAGCTATAACTCTTTTTGCATTTAATCTGACTGTGGTTTCAGTTTGTACCAAAAGCACTGTACTGTTGTTATTTACTGTGCCTAACCTTGTTTTACAGGGCATCTCCAGGGTCAAGCTGGTGACAAGTACAAACAATGTGGGGATTTGTATGCTGAATAGGGGCTACTGTGAAAGTGTTTGTTGCTTATTGTTTAGGCCACTAGAGTGGAAAGAGGGGAGGTTACAGTGCCCCGGAGGGCTGTACCCAGGTTAACCTTGTTACTAACAACCCTGTTCTCTGGGTGGAGGCCCCTGTTTCAGTAGCCAGGCCCCTTAACCTGCAACTAGCCAAGCAGGCAGGGGTAGTAGCCCTTGGGATAGCGCCACCTAGGGGATACATCTTGGAGGCACTGCTGGGATTAGTGCCCACCCCTAGTGGTCAGACGTTAGAAACATTGTTGCCAGAATATGGCCTCACCAGTATAAGTTACTGTGCACCAGTTGGTGGGGTGGTGTATGGGGCAGGAGGTTGACCCCCATCATGCCGTGCTTATACTAGATATTCCCTTGAGTATTAGTAAGGACACAGTAGAAGGGGTCCTCTCCAAAACTGAAAGTTTGAAAAATGCTGTGGTGGTGGGTCGACAGGCTGATTTAATGGCCCCAACCCTCATGGTCTTGGTGGTGTGTAGTGACCCCCGTGGATGGTACTAAGGTGCCAATGACTATTACTCCTGAATGGTCCTGAATTGCTTGGAGGGTAATAACTAAGGACTGCAAAGACCCTGCTGGGGGTGAGCCCTCACCCTTATCTGAAACTCTTGAGGAAAAGATTATCAAACTGTTGCTGGCAAAGGGAAGGACTGTAGAGGACTTTAAGAAACTATTCCTGCCACCTGGGGGTGTTCCTTCCCCCACACCACTGCCCATTCCAGTACTGGCACCTTTGCCTGTTGTTAGTCATGACACATACCTCAAGTTACGGATGTTCTCAGGTACCCTCCCAACCCACGCGGGGGGGGGGGAGGATGACTGGGAGACCTGGATCGACTATGTTGCCCCCTTGGTATCCGAGTGGCAGTGTGCAGAGGCCGAGAAGTGAAAAAGGATTATGGAGAGCTTGAGGGGTTTTGCCTTAGAATCAATTAGGTTCCTGAGGTCCGCTAACCCTGTTTTGCCTGCTCAAAGGTATCTGTCTGCCCTTGAAGGCCTATTTGGCACCATTGAGTCTGAGGAGACTTTGATGGTGAAATTCAAAGGCACTAAGCAGTGGAAGGGGGAGTTTTTATCCACATATGTCACTCATTTGGAGAGGGCTCTACAGAGATCTTACCGAAAGGGTGGGGTACCAGCTAGCGACTCGAACCATGTGAGGTTGGACCACATACTGCAATATGCCAAATATTTTAAATTGCTAATCTTTCAGTTAAGGCTCCAGGATAGGAAGGGTAATCCCCCGAGTACTGCAACCTGATGAAATAACTCATGGAAGCTGAAAGTGAGGAAGGAGATGGGAGTTCCAGCACAGGTACAGCCAGAGTAGTCTCGGTGCAGGGGAACTCCTTGAAATCAGAGGCTTTTAGGGTTATTTTGCAGTGTGCCGAGCTACTGCAAAAGTTCAGAGAAATGAAAGCCACCCTCCTCCCCAGCCCATTTCCAAAGACACTACAGATCCTAGCCCCTCTTAGAGTGCGTCCACTATGGGGTTGGGGGTGCACGCTTTGGCATCCCCAGCAGATAGCAGCCAGAAAACTGAAACAAAGGAACTAATGCTGGCAATAAGAGAATTGTTAAGACGTCTCCCACCGCCTTTAACACCCCAGGGGGAGGTCGAGCCAAGATTGCCCATTGTTGGTACCCAAGCTCCAGCAGAAGCTATGTACCCACCCCAATCTCCTAATTGTGAATGGAGACCAGCTCCCAATGTGATGTGTCAGCCACGTCAGACCCCAGAATGCATGTTTTGTCATTATTGTGGGAAGGATGGGCATATGAAGGGAGAATGCTGGTCCCCGAAGGACCTAGATAAAGTCGTATACAGATTTCAGGGGAAGCTTTGGAAAGCAAAACAATGGCTGGGGGTAGCGGCAATGACTGCAGTGAAGGTTCAGGAAATCCTATGTCAAACTTCTTTGTGGCCAAGTCATCTGTCCAGGCCCCTGCTACTGTCCCTCCAGACTGCTCCAAAATAGTGGGCCCTTTGATGGAGACTACTGTGACTGTCAATGGTATCCATGCTCGGGCTGCGCTCGACAGTGGGTCGCAAGTGACCATTGTATTTCGGGACTGGTATGACAAACACTTATCTGATGTACCATTACAATCTCTGGAAGGCCTACATGTGCGGGGCCTGAGCGACAAGTCTTATCCCTACCTAGGATATGTCTGGCTCTGGCTGTCTTTTCCTGCAGCTGTAACTGGTGTAGATGACCAAGCGGAGACACTAGCCCTGGTGTGCCCTCCTATGGGATTGTATGATGGGGTTCCCTTGCTCATTGGAACTAACACCAACATGTTTGGAAGACTAGCACAGCTATGTCAAGAGAAACAAGGGCAGTGGACTGGGCAGGCCCTGAGAATACCAGCCTTGATATAGAGAGCCTATGACTTGCAAAAACAGACTACAGAAGCGGACAGAGATGAGCCGGTGGGGATAGGGTGGAAGAAAGATCCTGATTCTCTGGTACTACCACCCAACGCTCAGCACACCATTCATGGAGAAGTTCTCCGTAGAAAGGACGTGAAAAATAAAATATTGATGCTGGATGCACCTGGTGAAGGGAAGCTGCCAGAGGGGTTATTGGTTAAACCCAATATCTTACCTGCCCATGCCCATGCCTAAGCCTATGCACTGCAAGTGATGGTCCAAATCCAGAATGTGTCTGATCGAGAAATTCGAGTGAGCAGGGGGTGTACGTTAGCTACGGTTCACTGTGCGGACACTGCAGTACTGCCCAGCAACAAACATTCTGGTGAAAAGGGGGCGGTGACCCCCGACCTATTCGACTTTGGTGATTCCCCTTTGTCTGCTGAATGGAAGACTCAAGTCAGTAAGAAACTTGCACAGAGGGACCAAGTGTTTTCCCTAAAGGAATGGGATGTTGGGTGCATCCATGGTGCTGCACATACTATTAGGCTTCACGACGACAGACCTTTTAGAGACTGGTCCTGCTGCCTTGCCTCAGCTGATACAGACAATGTTCGGAGGCACCTACAGGAGATGTTAGCTGCTAGCATTATTCAAGAGTCAAGAAGCCCCTATGCATCTCCCATCATAGTCGTGCACAAGAAAAATGGGTCAGTAAGGATGTGTGTAGATTACTCAACCCTAAACTGATGGACTGTACCAGATCAATACACCATGCCCCACATACAGGATGCCCTGGATTGCCTGGAATGGGAGTCAGTGGTTTTCTGTACTTAATCTATGAAGTGGGTATTATCAAATCCCGATGGCCCCGGAGGACCGTGAGAAAACAGCCTTCATTCATCCCTTGGGGTTCTATGAATTTCTGAGGATGCCTCAGGGGATTTTGGGTGCCCCTGCTACTTGCCAGAGATTGATGGAGCATGTAGTAGGGGACATGAATCTGCTAGAATGTCTAGTATACTTGGATGATGTCATTGTCTTTGGATGCACCCTTGAAGAGCATAAAACTAGATTATTCAAAGTTCTTTACCGCCTGGAAGAATTCGACCTCAAACTGTCTATAGACAAGTGTCATTTTTTCCAAGCGTCTGTAAAATATGTGGGACACATAGTGTCAGCCAAGGGAAACAGACAGACCCAGCAGAGACTATGACCACCTGACCCCAACCAACTAACTTAAAAGAACTGCAGCATTTTTGGGGGTTCTGTGGCTATTATCGCGGTTCATTAAGGACTATTCAAAAGTAATCCGCCACTTCTTAATCTCACTCAAAGTTATCCTCCTACCAACCACAGGTATAAGAAAGGATCCCGCAAGGAAGAAGAAAAGGTGTATTTCAACAGGTGAACCATTTGGAGCCCATTGGACCCCTGAGTGTGAGGCGGCATTCTTCGAGATCATCTATCAGCTTACTACACCCCAGTACTTGCCTATGATGACCCTACCAAGCCTTACATCCTGCATATGGATGCCAACCTGAAGGACTCAGGGCCGTGTTGTATCAAGATCAAGAAGAAGGCCTGAGACCTGTGGCCTTCGCCAGCAGAAGTTTGACACCATCTGAATGAAACTATCCTGTCCACAAATTGGAATTTTCGCCTAAAGTGGGCCATAGTGACCAGTTTCATGAGTACCTCTATGGGGACAAAATATTGGTAGAACTGATAACAACCCACTAACGCATGTGCAGACCTCTGCAACGTTGGACACCACTGGCCACTGGTAGCTTCTGCTCTGTCAACTTACGATTACGCAGCTGAATACTACCCTGACTGAACCATATTGATGCTGACGCCTTTCACTGCAACCAAGCACTCGAGACAATTGGGTGAGGCTGTCAGAACACTCTACTAAAGCACTGTGCCAAAAGTTTAACAAAGATGAGCAGCCATCCACAGATACAGCGAACTGTCTGGTGGATTGTTTGGGACCCCTGATACTTGCATACTTGCAGCCTAGTGTCATTTTTCTGTACTGAACCTCAGTGCCTTGCTCCAGTTTGATAGTGACAGCATTCAGAGAGCTCAATCCCAAGACCCTATGATTTGGCCCATGCTTGATGCCCTTCGTGCGGGGAAAGATGTGTCTAAACTACGTTCTACTGACTTAAGAACTGCATTATTACTCAAAGAAGGCCCCCGACTAAAGTTGTGAGGCCAGTTACTCTATCGAGAGACAGTAGATCAGCGAGGTCAGTTGGACAAGCAGCAATTGGTACTACCCACAGCCTTCAAGCAGCTGGTACTGAGGTCCTTGCACAATCACATGGGGCACCTCGTATTGACCAGACTCTCGCATAGTAATGCCCTGATTCTATTGGCCGAAAATGGGGGCAGATGATGAGCATCATGTCAAAACTTGTAGTAGCTGCCTTCAACGAAAAGCTTTGCCCCAGAAAACAGCCCACTTGTCAATATCACTACCAGCGCCCCCATGGAGCTAGTTTGCATAGACTTCCTGTGTCTGGAGCCTGATCAAAAGAACATTGGCAATGTACTGGGGGTAACCAATCATTTTACCCAATACGCACAAGCTTTCCTGACCAAGGATAAAAAGGCCTCTACGGTGGGCAAGGTGCTGGTAGAAAAGTTCTTTGTCCACTATGGTGCACCACAATGTATCCATTCCAACCAAGAAAGAGACTCTGAAAGTAGACTAATCAAAGAAATGCTCTCCCTGTGTGTGTGGGGGGGGTGAAAGTCCAAAACCACTCCTTACCACTCACAGGGGGACCCCAGCCTGAATGTTTTAACAAGACTCTCTTGGATATGTTGGGCACTCTTCATCCCAAAGACAAGTCCAAATGGAGCCAACAGATTAGCACCTTGGTACACACTTACAATTGCACCAAAAGTGATGCTACTGGGTTTTCTCCCTATCGCCTCGTTTGGGAGGGAAGACCGGTTGCCTGTGGATGTCTGCTTTGGAGTCTCTCCAGATGGGGTCTGAGCTGAGAACTATTTACAATATGTACAGAAACTGAAAGCTCAATTGAACCATGCATACCAAATGGCTCAAACAATGGCTGCCAAATGATACCTTGCTAACAAAGTGAGATACAATCGATGGGTGAAAGTCCAAGAGTTGTTGCCTGGGGATCGGGTGCTATTACGTAACTTGGAACTGCATGGCAAGCATAAAATTGCTGACAGGTGGCATCATCTTCCACATGTAATAGTCTGTAAGTTGGATGCTTTACCTGTGTACAAAGTGCGTCCTGAGAATGATGCTAAAGCTGTCAAGACTATGCACAGGAACGACCTACTGCCTATTGACCAAGTGATCATTGATGCTGAACCATCCAACATTGCCTCTCCTATGCCGGTGACTCATGCTGCTGCTAAAAAGAGACAGAGTCACCCTGCCCCAGTTGTTACAGATTCAAGGCCTTCCCCTTGACAGGCCAAGAATGATAGTGACTGTCAGTCCACCTCTGATGACAGTGAGTATGAGAATGCTTATTACCCTTCTTATGAACTGAGTCAACTGTTTCGAGGTAACCCTATGTATAATCATGGGAATGAAGCTAGACCCTCTGGACTGCCTAACCCTCCAGCTTCTTCTCTGGAGCCAATGCTCCCTGAAAGTGAAGTGCAGAGTATTGCATCTGAAGTGGCAGAATCTTTGTGTCTAGTAGAACTCTTTGAATTACCCGAGGAGGAATCTGATGTGGTAAATCTCCCTGGTGGCATGCCAGAACTTGCAGAACAGTATGAAAATGTTGACAGCACCCCTTCAGTGCCACAAAGTTCAATGATCCCAGAGTTCCTTCAGGTTAAGCCGCCTGGACCCTCTTCAGAAGACAGTAATGAGCAAAGTATTGTGGAAACAGAGTCTACAGAGCAAGGAGCTGACAGTGCTCCCAACCTGGACATTTCAACCAGTGCAGAGGCACCCCTCACTACAGGAGAAAAAACCAATGCCAGTGTTGGCCGCCCAGAGCCATTGTCTGTTCCCCCCAGAAAATCTGGACGAGCTGTCAAGCCAGTGATGCGCTTTAGTTATGACTCCCCTGGGAGGTCTGTGGATTTGCCTCTCAATGTTGTCCACAAGGGTGTTCACACCTCCAAGAGCTCACTGCCCAAACTGAACCTGGCTGCCACTTCTAAGTTAATTGTCCTTCCCTTCAAACATGGTGTTCCTGCCCCATATAGCCCTAAGTTAGCAGATAGAGATGAACCCCATCTATGTTATTCAAAGTGAAAGAAACTAATAAATGAAAAGTATAGTAATGCAATAAGTTTACGTTGTACTGATGTATCAATTATTATATGGTATTGTGTAGTATTGTCACGTATATAACATATAGTATATAATCTTTTCCATGCTACATAGTATAAACTTGACACAGGTGTCAAGTTCTTTTCAAAAGGGAGGCGTGTAACCTCTATATTGGGGGTTCCCAAAGTCTTCCTTGGCTTGCCTAAATGCCCACTGCCAGGCTGGTGTTCTGTGTCTTAGCGATTTAAAGTGTTTGCATGTGAGTGCCCTGTTAGCCTCCATGCCTGTCTCTTAAGAGCTGCCTATTTTGTGGTGTAAAATTAATTTTGGCAGGGGCCGAGTAGTTTCAGGCTCGAGTCCCGCCTGGTTGCAGTGTTATCGCCCCATTCTGCCATCGCAAATTGCGCAGCAGGAGCCCTACAAGGATCTGTGACTGTTTGCTGTTTATCTGCTTTAATAATAATAATATTATTGTTCTGCCTTCCTTTGCAGCATGGACCTTTTTATATTGCACCACCATCTTGGTTCTGGACTGCCTATTGGGACCAATCAGTACCTCTGGGGATCCTAAAATGATGTCTGTCCCCAGGGGTTTTGTGGGAGTGAATTTCTGTAGGAATTGTAGTTTTTACACTTTGGCACCTAAATGGACCTGGAGGGGGAGCTCTAGCTGTGACAGATAGATGGATCAGCCAACCAAACCTTTTAGGCTTTCTAAGAAAGTCCTAGTGCTGCCTGCAGCAGAAGTCAGTCTGGAGTTAGAGTTTGAAGAGAAAACAGCTTGAGTGGTTCGAGCAGCAGCTCCTGCGTACTTTGTGTGGGAGACTGGTGGAAAGACTGAGTTTGGCTGTCTGCCTGCTGTTCCTCAAGAGGGAATCCTTTGAAAGGCTTAGCAATTGGACTGAACCGAACCGGAGAGTGATAAAGCCACTGAAGAGTGACCAGATTTAAACCTGAAGAAGACCGAAGATTTGCTGTACACAATCGGCCTGTCAGGACATCTATTTACCACAGAATTCCTGGTTTTGCTCAGAGACACTGATATTGTGGCCAGACTGCCATCCGCATTGTGTTATTGTGATTGCTTTACTATAAATGTGCTGTGTGCTGTTAGCGGGTCACGATTTGGTTCCCCACTGTGTAAATGTGCCACGCTTGCTGGAAGCTACAAACAGCATTACCGGACTCGAAATCAGAACTGTTCCACATGGCCTGGGCCTTGTCACCTGGCCCAGCCAGCTACTTCAGGCACAGAAACCATCACTGATGAGAGACTCACCTGGGGATCAGCCCCCTGCTCAACCATCTCGAACAGGAACGACACCTCAGTGATTCGTGTGGGCCCTGCTTCTCCTGGCAAACCAGTAATCAACCTGCAGTTTCCATTTCATCTAGCCTGTGTCTCATATTGGGTAGCATGAGTAACAATGGGTAGCATGAGTAACAATCAGGGTGACTCCTGCAACAACAGCTAAATCTCAAGTGTGTCATCTGATTGCATTGTTGTTTTTCCTTTCACGAACTGAGCCTTTACAAATTGAGTGTTGTTGTGCATGCCTTTTCTTTTCATCACATGGCCACAACCAGCTGCGATGCCGGCCTACCCCGGGTAACGTTCCAGGCTAGCCCACCTTACTTCCAACTGGGTACCCAGAGCATGTGACTGTGTAGGGACTAAAAATGCATGCATAATTGCCTGACTAGATCAGTTTTAGAATCAATCAACCTGATTACACCCCTCCCTTGTTCAATTCCCCTGAATAAATCAGATCTTACTCTTTTTGCATTTAATTTGACTGTGATTCCAGTCTGTACCAAAAGCACTATACTGTCATTTGCTGTGCCTAACCTTGTTTTACAAGGGGTCTCCAAGGTCAAGCTGGTGGAACCAGCCCTGGTGGTAAGTGCAAACAGTGTGGGGATTTATATGCTGAATAGGGGCTACTGTGAAAATGTTTGTTGTTTATTTTGTAGACTACTAGAGGGGAAAGAGTGGGGTTACAGTGTTCCGGAGGGCTGTACCCAGGTTAGCCTTGTTACTAACAACCCTGTTCTCTGGGCGGAGGCACCTGTTTCAGTACCTAGGCCCCTTAACTTGCAACTAGCCAAGCAGGCAGGGGTAGTAGCCCTAGGGATAGCACCACCTAGGGGTTACATGTCCATTGTGGAATTTTCATGTGCAGTCTGGCCAGTGCTACTATGGTGTTGGCCACTGTTATCAGGCCTAGGAGTCTCAGGAAAGTCCTAGTTATGATATACCTGTTGTTGTAGACCATCTGGGCCTGTGCAGTCAGGTGCTTGGACCGGTCCTGGGGCAGGAAGGCTAGGTCTTGGGCTGTGTTCAAGACTGCCCCTGTGTATTGCTGACATTGACAAGGGGTCAGGACTGACTTTGCATGTTGATGGCAATCCCTAGAGCATCAAACAGGTGTGTGGTGCAGGCTGGGGTGTGAGAAAGCTGCTCCTTGGAGTGAGCTTTGAGAAGCCAGTCGTCCAAGTAAGGAAGACATATAGGCCTTCCTGCAGAGGCCCACTGTCATCACTGCTAAACATTTGATAAAGACCCATGGCACAGATGACAAGCCAAAGGCAATACCCTGAACTGGCAGTGTTCCCCTGAAACAGGAATCTCAGATTTCTTCTGTGAGGGGCAAATCTTGATATGCAGGTAGGCATCCTGTATATCCAGGGAATAAATCCAGTCCCCTACTTGCAGCAGTGGAAGTAGGTTTTGCAAAGTGACCATTCTGAACTTCTTGTACTCTGTCTAGAATGGGTCTCAGAGCTCCTGTTCATTTTGGATCTAGGAAGTACTGAGCATGGAACCCTGTGCTCCTTTGTTCCAAGGAGACAGGTTCTATTTCTCATTTCTGCAGTAAGGTGTGAATCTCCTCCAGAAGCAATGGGATGTGTCCTGGATGGTAATGGGAAGGTACCGCTGAATGGTCTGGAGGCAATTTTGGAAGTTTCAGAACATGGCCTTTTGCTATTATCTGCAGGACCCACGCATCTGAAGTTACCTTTCTACACTTGTCTAGGTGGAGGGAAAGGTGACCCCAACAACCACCCCTTCACTTGCCCTGCACAGCTGGTGCTGGAGTACCTCCTGACTTTGTCACAGTCAGAATTACATTATTCCTCAGTGAAGGTTCACCTGTCAATCATTTTGGCTTTCCATGCCCCAATCAGTGACAAGACTGTGGCCCAGTTGGTTGTTGACCACAGGTTCTTGAAGGGCCTGATGCATGTAGCCTCTCCAGTCTACAAGCCTGTTCTAGTTTGGAACCTGACCTTTGTGTTCAAATCACTAACCGACCCTTTTGAGCCCTTATTTTCCATAGACATAAAGTATCTTCCATAAAGGGTGGTGCTGCATACTGACCCCAGATTCTTTCCTAAAGGTGGAGTGTGACTGACTTGTATTCTTCTCTTCCTCTCAGAACCCAGGTGAACTGCTGCTGCACTCTTTGGGTGTTCACATGATCCTTCTGTACTATGTGGACTGTACCAAGGACTGTGTCCAGTTCTCTCAGTTGTTTGTTTCCTTTGGCACTGGCACCAGAAGTAAACCTGTCTCTAAACAGTGGCACTCAAAATGGAACTCCTCCTGCATCTTGTTCTGTTACAGGCAGGAAGGGCAGGACCTACGGATGCCATTATAGGGCATGCCACATGGGGCATGGCAATCTTGGTGGCCTGTTTTGGTTTGTTTCTGCTGCTGACATTTGTAGGATGGCTACCTGGGAGAGGCTCCGTACTTTACTAAACAACGCAGTCAGTATATGATCTCCCATAGGACAGGATTTATTTTATTTATTTAATTGTTTAACCAGGAGTAGCACACTAAGCTGAAAGCTTTTTTACAGGTGTGACCTGGGAGCACAGGAAAGTTAAGTGACTTGCTCAGGGTCACACAGTATGCAAGTGGAAGCTGTGGGATTCAAACCCAGGTCTGGTCTGCTAGATGTCACCAGATTTGTAGTCCAGAACCTTAAACCACTGCGCTATACTGCCTCCATTTGGTTTGCTGTATTACAAGGTCTACTGTCCTGAGGGATCAGTCCTCTGTTTTTCTAGCCACCCGGTTAGGGTTGGACCAATGATAATTTTTCAATGTTTTATTGCATTCTGGAGATAACCATCAAAGAAGATAGTTTGTTACTTACAGCACAATTAACAGTAGATCTTAGAGAGGATCTTCATAGAGCAATAAGTTTTCCTACCCACTGTCCCCTTGGTGTGGTGTAACTTTTTTCTTTCAGCTTCTTGGCATGGCACTGCATAATTTATCATTTGTATACGTGCCATAACTATTTGTGTGTCGGGCACTGTTTGTTTCACTCCCCCTGTCTCTCTGTGCATGATATGTTGGGGGTCCAGTCCTGCTGTTGGTGGATGCTTTGGAACTCAATTCATCAATGACAGTTAACTGAAGTGGTTGGGGCCCACCCACACATACCTCTCAAGAGTCCATGATTTTGCCTCAAAAATTTACCTCTGCCCCACCTAAAAAATTTCAAACATTAGAGTTACAGGCTTGTTCTTCTTCTGGAAATGTATTTTAGACTAAGCCCCTTGTTCTACTAGCTTTCTGAGTGAATTTCACCAATTTGTAAGATGTGTCCCTGATTTCTTTAATCTAGGTCCCACATTATACTGGCGATACTGTGCACTGACAACACATATGCAGACATGGAAATGTGGGTGGCCTCATCTTGCAAAAGTTTTCCACGGGGTCCTGACACTGACAGCGTACAGTCCAATATATTATGGCTCTGTGGAGAGCCTCTCAATGGTCTACTGTTACTGTAAGTAACACAACTTTATTTGACCTTTCTCCTAAATGTCCCTATTCTTTTCCTCTTCACCTACCCATTAGATAAACCTTATGTCATTGTATAAGCTGCATATATTTTTCCCTCTGGATTCACTGCATGCTTAACAGTTATTGTGTTTTATAGTTACAGAACATAGAGAAAACTGTTTATTGTGGGGGATGTTATCCTTTATGTCAATCCCCTGGTCCTGAGTAGGTCTGTGCAATACCCTATTTTAATTTCTGGGTAGGAAGCCACTGTCACCTTCCCTGTTAGCTAGTAGCTCCTGCTGGGTGGAGGCACAATGCTACTTGTACCGCCTCTTCTTAAAATGCCATGACTCCCTAGCCATGTGCTCCAAGGCCCAAAAAGTTCCAGCCCACTGCAAGAGATACCAGACTGCACCACTCCTAGGGTACAGGGCTTACACTAAGCATGGAAAACATGAGCAGAGCAGGACCTATCAGGAAAGATTAGACTTCCAAGACGTGAACTTACTAGAAGACATGGGGGAGGACTGATAGGAACTTACAAATATATACGTGGACACAACAGGGTGGACTCCTCACATTCATTTTAACTCATGAGTTACACAACCACTCAGGGCCACAAACTCAAACTAGTAGAGAAAACATCAAGAAGGACTTTACTTCTTTACAGACAGGGTGGTGGAGAGGTGTACTGGTCCACCCAGTATGGTAATGTGATTAATGTGTGAACTATCTCAGGGTTAAGAACCCAATAGGATATGTACAGGTGGTAATGAGAAACAAAAGGGATGGCAGGGGCTTTGGGAGTTCCGAAAAGACTGAAGAATTCTAGGGAGGAACTGGGCAAGATTGATTACCTTTCAGTCTTTTTCTGTTCTATATGACTTATGTATCTATGTAATATACTGTACATGGGTGCAAAATATAAATATAAATACAATACAATACATGGGTAATAAAAGCAGTGGAAATACCTCCCTAATTATGATGTAGTGTAGTTAGCGAATAGAGACTCATAGGAAAGCACAGGTCCTTTAAACCAGCACATGAGGGAGTGCCTCATAGGGAACTGAGGAAAGCATGGGGGGCATGGGGGGTGGATATCATGTGTTGAAGAAGACAAGGAGGGAGGTATACAGGAGGGTAAAGGAGATGGCATTATTTAGTGCAAGAACAGATATGGGTAATATATGCTCATGGAGCAGGAGCTTCAAGACAGAGAGTGAGGGGGAGAGGGAAGTTAAACCAGAGAAGAGGGAGCCAATACAAGAATGTGGCTTGCCCTGCAAAGGTCATGGAGCTGGGGCAGGAAAGGAAGAACATTTGAAAGAGTGTAATGGGTACAATGAAAGTAAAAGGTGAGGAAAGAGTTGAGGTAGCAGGGAGGGAGCCAAACCAAAATTTTGGTATAACAGAGATGTAGTGGGAAATACACTTACCCTAATGTGAATAGTGAGGGAGGTCAGTTTTAAGGGTGTGGAGTGAATACAAGGGGGACAGTTAAGAGCAAAGCAACAGAATGAGTGAACGTAGGGGTTCAGTCTGCCTCTGAGTTAGAAGGGAGGAGCAAAGGAGTGTAAATTGCCAGAGTTGGAGAGGAGCAGAATAAGTACCCAGGGACAGAGGAAGAGAGAGGGGCCCCAGGGGAAGAGGACCTCACGGTCTTCCCTTAATGGGGTATCCCCTAACCTTTCAAGGCCCAGGTTATGGTCCAGAAAAATCAGTGATCAGGAGAGCCTGCAAGAAATTGTGTATGGTATTGACACTTAAGGGGCACTACTCAAATCCATGGAACCAAAGAGGAGCCTGTAAGTACAAATGACTGCCCAAGTGCCATAGGAGATTGTGAGCACTACGGTCCATGTGAGGCCTTATGACTTGGATGCCATGACAGCCAACTATCTGGATCAGGGATGGGCCTGTAAGAACTACCATTGAGAGCCTGAAAGCTAAGAGGGGGTCTGTGGAGCATGAAGATGAAAGAAGAATGCTTGTAACCTGCTTTCAGATGCTGTGTATCAATTGATTTGTGCAGAACCTAGTAATGAATCAATTTATACACTTACTTAAGCCTTCTGTGTGTTTGTTCATACAGCATGTTGGGTGTGTGGTCTGTAGGCCCAGAGGTGCTGGTCATAGAAACTCCCATAAGACAGAGATCCACTTAGTAGGCCCTGAGTTATGAGTGTCCTGGAGCAATCACCAAACCCCCCAGGTGGAAGCACTGAAAAGCTAAAGCACTATCCACCTGGAACTTGAGCTGGCCCCCTCACATCTATCCAGTGTCAGTCAGGCAAACTCGAGGGCCCCAGGTGGCAAGGAGGCTGTGCTACAGTGGAAAGGAGTAATTCCTTTGCGTATGTACTAGATATCAAACAAAAGGCAGGCAAATGGAAGAAGGTACTAACAAAACAGGAGGGTCACATATTATGACTGCTATAGAAACCAATTTGAAATGGAGAAACTGCATCAATTCCTTTTATATTTAATGTGTTTGTCCTCTTCCCCACCCCCTGTCATGATGATTGGGATGGCCATATACTGCCCCTTCCTCCAGCTGGAAGGGCAGGTGGGGCTATTGAGCTCATGAACAATGCCAGTGTTACTCCTTGGTCAGCTGGTGGGTGGGAGGGGGCTGCAAATGCCAGGTAGTCCCATCCTCCCCTTCAGGAGCAAGTACTTCCCCTCTTCATTGCACTCAGCCATCCCCCACAGCCAGCTCTAGCATGGAATTCCAGGGACCTCAGTCTTGTAGGTGACAACCTGATATGCTGCCACTGCACCCCTGGGCTGGCCTTGCACAATGTTGAAGTGCTGCAGTGGAGACTAAAACCATTGGCCTTTTGGTGGGCTTGTTTCATGGTTTAAATTAGGCCTCAGAGAAATGAATGAATGACCTTTATTTGCAGAGCTCCTTTTCAAGGCTGTGGGCACCTCTTCTATCAGCCTGTGACAACTCACCTCTCCCTTTGGGCTAGAACAGCTTTTAGAGAGGTGTCTGTCCTCTGGTATTCGCTGCCACCAGCTGGAAAGTCGTCCAGCGCCCTCTTTCAAGTCTACAAACTTGAATAATTAAACATGCAATTGCACAAGTCAAAGTCTGGTAGTGTGTCTCTCGGGTGACGGATGCTACACAGAGTTTACCTCAGCCGGTGGAAACCAAATATTACCTTAGAAAAGTGACATCACAGTCACAACTGTTGAGCAAATAAATAGCTTTTTACTTAACAGAAAGTGCACTGAGCATTTACAGGATATATATTTACAACACAGCAGAATGGCACTGATACAGGACAAGCAAGTACATGTTTTTAAACAACAGATGGCAAAATAAAAGGCTATTACTGCAATATGCTAGTATTAAACTTACCCTACCCTGTCCTTACAAGAGAATACTGGAACCTATGCTAACTACCAGCTCCACGGACATAGCTAAAAGGGTATGTACCCAATCTTAGTTTCTCCCTCCAGCTTCAAAGTAAGAGAGAACACTCTTTGCTGTCTTTAGCATCTTATATACTCTCTTGAGAATAGACTATTCCTATTCTCCCTTTGAATGCACCAACCATCTACCATGTATGTATTTAATTGTCCCAATCAGACTGAACACTTATCAGTGACCAATTATATTCCCTTTTAACCTTAAGTTTATATTTGAGTGAACCAATCCCTTTAAACTGGCCTGTGTGTGGACATGTCCACTTGAGATTTATGACCCAGGTCTTATCTAGCCAAATGCTGCAGATGCTGCTGGACACTGGATTTTAGTCTGTGTGTTGTTTTTTTTTTTTTGCAAACTGCTAAAAAAACACCAGCTAGAGAATCCAACCACCAAGCACATAATCCAAGCCATTAACTCTTTCCTTCCCATTTCTATCACACAGACTATATACACTTTATACACAAACCAGACATAAAAACAACAGGGAATGTGATTCCTTTCATTTAAAGGAGCAGTACATCCTCATACTGTAAATTGGATCTGTTTTCTTGTTGCCTGTCAGCTTCATTTCTATAGCAGCTGAGGAATATAAACATTTGTTTTAGTTTAGTTTACTGTTAGCAGTACTCCTCTGTAATTATCCTAGGTGACTCAATTTTCTGATTGTTGTTCCCAAAGAGTTACTGTACATTACTGTATCAGTGAGAAGATAATGTGTTAGCACCAACTGGTTTCTACAGTATGCCAATCTGCAGATTTATAATAACAAAACAAGTAGCCGCAAAGGTGTGAATTACAAATTATTTTCTAAAACCTCTACGCAGCGAAAGAACAGGATTTGTTCTTGTAAATCACTTTCACTTTGTGTGTTTCTTGAGATTTTTTATAGTTATTTAGAGGAGATACAGCAGAGAGATGCATGACATGAATGGTCACAGTGACATTATCTTTTCACTGATAATGTAACTCTTTGGCTTACCTCATAACTACTGCGAATTCCACATAGTTGTAATTTTATACTCAAATTTATCCTTGCTACGGAAAGTTTACTGATGTTTCTCAGAATGTTAGAGCTATAACACACAAACTGCTAAAATATTTAACTAACTTGATAGAAACATTACTTAATAATAAATATATAGACCTACTATTTTAGAAACATATTCTTTAAAATAGGAAGTGTTACACATTTTGGCTATTTACTCTGCATTTTGAAGGACCGTTGATGCATTTCAATGCTGAAAGGTTGAAAGGTATACTCTTGGGAACAAACTAAGAATTCAGCAATCAGAAAATGGAGGCACCCATGATAGTTACAGAAGACTGTTATTAACAGAAAAAAAAAAAAAAAAGAAGTTTCTGTTCCCAACTGCTATAGAAATTGAGTTAACTGGTGACAAGTAAACTGATAACATTTGCAATATGTGAGGGTGTAGTACTCCTTTAAGAAATACTGCTGAAATCATGCAAACCACAGGAAGGCAAATACCCATCTAGACAGAGTGCTGGAATAGAGCATGAATCAAATACAATATATTTCTCCCTTCCTCAAGTCTGTTTTAAATAGAATGCAAAAATAAAGGGGTAGATGGGGCATCTCTTCTAACCTTACTCAACAGCTAAACTCCTTAGGAAATACAATTTATTCAGATTATCAATACCCTGCTGTGTGAGCCTACAGGCTGGGAGTGTGCTACAGAGATCAAGAAAATATTTACTTTATACAGTTGGGCATAAAAGCTTTTAATGAATGCATAATTAAGATGGGGGAAAGTGTGCAAAGCTTTAGTGTTTGCACTGCTGAGCTGAGCAATCAAATCTGACACCTCAAACACTGCAGTGTCTCTTGTCACATCTCTCAGATAAAAGGAGAGAGAAATAAATCAGCTGGTTCATGTGACTAGACAAAACAGTTGGGATAAAATAAAACTGTGTACTGTGGTATCATATTTCACGATGTATAATCATACTAAGGTGAGTGGGGGGAAGGGGACCTGTATACAGAAGAAATTTAGAAACTAAACACTATATACAGCTCAGGGTAGGAAAACTTGATAATCAAAAGAACAGTTTTATTTCTTTGCATTACAGGTCAACATGGCCTACAGACTGATGAGCTGGAAATAAACTTGTCACAAAATGATCCTCCAAGTGAAAACCTGCTTATTGTGAACCTTTTTACTGAGTTACTTTTTTTTGTAATTCATTTGTTTATTTATAGTTTGAACGAACAAAAAAAAAAACAACCCTGTTGCCTGCAGTTCTTATAGACAGCCTTAAAAATGTGAATTACCTCCTCTGAAAGGTGAGGTACTTGGGCAACAGTAATTTGTTAATCAAATATTTTTTTTTCCTCTTGATGCATTAGATTTAAGCAATATACCATGAGAGGGTGTTGGTGATGCCAGGATTTACCCATGCCTTGGAGTGTTGTTCGGTCCGAGGCGCAGCCAGGTGACTAACAACACACCAGGCGGTGTAAATCCTGGCATCACCAACACCCTCGAGTGGTATATTGCAATTATACAATGTCCTCCTATGTTTGGCACATAGAAAAAAATAGTAATAAAAGTTTTTACTCATTTTAAGCTATATTTTACTGTGTTTATTGTTCCGCTGGGAAAAATACTCCCTTGTTGCTGGAGCTGCTGCTGCTACTGTACAGTTAGTAATTGAGTTAGCATTGCCGGTTACAGTGTGTTTTTGAGGGCTGGGAATGTTGAAAATTGTGCATGTGGCACAAAAGAGAGAATGAAAGAAATAGCAATGAACATGGCAGAAAGCCATGTGTTTCAATTTCATAAGAGGTATGCGGTTTTGTGTTATAACTATTTGGTAACTCGATTTGCAGTTGCTATCAAGCTGGGATTTCGGTTGCAGGATCACATTGTGGTGAAGGTCTGAGTAGCATGTGTGTGACATGTGAGAGAAGGCGGTGCAGGGAGATCTGTGAGGAGTCGCTATGTGTGTGAAAATTAATAGGAAGCATTACAGAATGAGAAAGCGAGAGGGTAGTGTATTGCTCTCGTGGAGAGAGTATCGATGGTGATTAATGAGAAAGAAATGGAAGTGGAAATGGCTAAGGGAAAGTGCTGAAGTATGAAGGGTTGGAGGGAAAAGGAAGGAGGTGCAGTTGATGAGGAAGAGAGAATTGGTGGCAGAGTTAGAGAGGAGCGTAGCTGGAGGTGAATGTAAAGGAGAAAAAAAGGGTATGGAGATGCAGGAAACGAAGTAAATGGAGGAACGAGGATGGAGGGGAGCAACTTATCCATTTGTTTTTTCATAGTCGAGTTTTGGGAATGTAAGGAGTTTAAGTTGTGTGTGCGTTGAAATGACAGTTGAGGTAGTGGAGTTTGGGATGGGTGTTTAGTGAGTATTCTTGTGTTTCAGAGTTAGGGCTGGCGATGGTCGGAGTGATATTTAAATTAGTTATGTGGCTGAAGGGTGGCTGGCACCTCTTCCCGTGGGGTGATTGTAGATTTTACAATGGGAGAGAGGTACGAGTCAGCCAATCAGGATAGAGCATTTACGTCCTGTTTTGATGCCCATTGTATAGTAAAAAAATAACATTTATCAGGCAGTTATGATGGCCTAGGGAAGTCTTTATTTTTTTCAATTGCAATTGGTTGACCTAGAAAAGCACACAGGACGAAAGCTTGTTTTTAGGTGTGACTTGGGAAGGGGAAAATAACAACAGAGGGGAGAATAAAACAATCAAAAAAGTACAGTCAAAAGAAGGACATTATAATATTAATTAACCATAAACGGACTATACACTATATACACAAAGTCATATATAGTACTGTACACAATATAGTGAATAGTAGATAGTGCAAGTAAGTATGTGCTGTAAGGTGCATGTGCAACAGTAGTTCCCAGGAGAGGTAACTGGGGACCTAGCAGGAGAGCTGGGGATGGGGTGGGGATGGTTTAAGGCATGGAGTAAGGAATAGAAGAGAAGGATAGATGCAGGAGCTGGTCTTGGTGGAGAGGTCACAGAGGAGAACGTTAAAGGATAAAAAAGATGAGGTAAAGCGGACAGCAAAAGGGAGGTTCATATGGAGGAAGGGAAGACCTGGCAGAGGTTTTAAAATGTGGGACAGAAAAAGAATGGGAGTGAAAGGAGCAGAGCAAGAGGAAGGAAGGGAACGGCTTTGGAAGCCCCGTTGTTTTGAAAGAGTAATATTTTTTTTAGTATGCAGCATGTAAATGAAGGGGGCAATGGTATTTCCAACAGTTTTGTGGATAGGGGAATGTCTACCAGTACTATACTGTACATCTGGGTAATCCCCTATTCTTAGAAAAAGTATTGTGGGTTCTTCTATCACCGCTTGGACATGCACCGCTGCCATATACATATAATGTGAGAGGACAGTTCAAAGACAGGACCCCCATAGCTACTGGAGTTCATAAATGAAATTCCAGCACTGTCTGGCCCAGGGGTGAGGGTACTAGCAATTTGGATCATATTTCTGCCCAAATTCCTAATCAGTTCTACTTAACAGGGGATATGCTGTATACTGCAGCTTACTGCATCACACACAAACATGTCTTGAGCACAGTGAATAGTTTTGCTTTTGATGGACAGTTGCTTCAGGTTGACTTTATTATATCCTTGTAATAGTTACTGCTGTGGCTATATTACAAAGGCTAAGCACATTCTATGCAAAACTGCCCTGGCTTATTTACCAGTATAATGGCTTGTCTATATAAACAGCACTAAGGAATGATAGGGGATGTGATACCTTTCATTTGTCACATTTCCTTGTCTTGTTACACTTGTCTCCCAGGTGCCATAATTATTCCAAGTTAACCCCACCCCAACTGTACAATACAGCTGTACTGTATATAATGGAATGACATATCAAGTAAGGGTGGATTCAGGCCATACCGTTGACAGTTTTTTTTTTTTATTTGTTCTTTTTCTATTCTGGTCCTGATACCCATCTGCCCCAGGTGACCAGCCATCCCCTTTGTCCCCAACTGTGGTCCTCACATTTCAACTCTCAGCTTACCCATCTGGGGTGGGGACATACTGTGGCAGGCCCCCCTCTCTCTAGAGCACCTAAGGGTAGTGAGGGGTACAGTGGGCCGCACAGGGCATTTGTGTACTTGGTGTCATGCTGCAGGCCAGGGAATGCTATTCCCTTTTGTCTTCTCTGCAGATGTATGCTCTTTAGGACTCTAATGCGTGCATGTGCATGCAGCTTACATGCCACCATGCAGAGTGGTCAGGCATCTGTCCTCCCCTTCAGCTCTACCTGCACTCACACCTGTGGTCGCCCAGGTGACAGTGCTGCAGTGGGGCTAGCTTACAACCTCCCCAGAGAAGGAGAGTATCTTGTGGGACCTTCAGTCCTCCTCTCCTTGCTTGCTCACTGACGATCAGGCTCAGGGTGTGAACTCTGGTTGCCTGGGTTATGAGCAGTAGCTCTATCGCTGCACTGATGAGATGGCTACTGTTGACAGTATAGCCACTAATTCATGAGGGGGCAGAAGTACAGTGGAACCAACCAGAACGCAACGCAGTACCTTGCAATAAATGACATATCTCAAAATACTGCATGGCAAAAGGGTTTAACTGCCATTGAATTACATTGTTCCCTGCAGTATACTGCAGCAGTTTGTGATGTACTGCAGCATTACTGCACTGCATCCTGGCTAGCACCACTGACCTTGTACATTTTGTTTGTCCCTGTTCTTAATAGTACCTGGGAGCGTTATTCTCAATTCTGAAAAGCATCTCTATACATATTCATTCCCTCTTTTTTCCTACTGTATACCAGTCCTAACTGCATGTCTCTGGATTTTTTTTCAAGACTATGCTGCCCTCCCTTGCAGCTTTCAAGGGTCCCACATAAGAGCTCATTGAGGGCAATGTTCTTGCCTGCTTGGAAATGATGATGATGAAGAGAGTGTGTTAAAAGGTTGGGGTGAAATAAATGGTGGATCTTTTGACACCTTTCTTTTGATCCAGAGTCACATGCAACATCTAGAAGACCAGGAAACCTTTTCATTGGATTACAGAAACTCCAGGATTGGGGAAGGTGGCTATGCAAAGCCTCTTCCCAGATCATTCTAGAGCGGGTGAATTTTACGAATTCTGCTTCTGTGGAAATTCTGATGAATTTTGTTATTTACATGGAATTACATGGAACGCTGCTCATGCAGAATCCACATAGTTTTACTATTTTTCAAGGAAAATGTCAAAATTCATTGACACTAATGTATAATCTAAACTTGAGAAAAACTGCAGAGAATAAATCTGTAATTTAGAAGAACGCTATATATATAAAAAAGACCTGTGGAAAAATGTGCAGTTTACATTAAACTTGGAACATTAACTATTCTATCTATCTATCTATCTATCTATCTATCTATCTATCTATCTATCTATCTATCTATCTATCTATCTACCTATCTACCTGTCTGTCTGTCTGTCTGTCTGTATGTCTGTATGTCTATCTATCTAGCTATCTATCTATCTTATAGGGGCATGGTAACACCCCTACAGTTATGGCTGTTCAATGTTAAACCCTGATTTTTTCAACTTAATAATTTTGCCATAGTTTGACAAAACAGCAAAAAAATTGGCATGCATGGTCAGATTGTCAGAGTCTCAAGATATGAAAAGTTTCATGACACATCTTGCATGGTTTTTGAAATATGGAGCAACAAAAATAAAAAAAACTATACTTAACATTGCACATTTTTTGCTCTCACCTACAGCCTAGAATGTGAAATTGTTTCATGAAATGTTCACATTTGAAGGGCCTGTGCCACTTTTGAAGGTTTGGTGAAAACAATATACAGTTTTAGAGTTATAACAATTTTTGAGTTAACATTCAAGTTCAACTTGAAAAAAAACCTTTGCATGTGCTTATTTTGAAGATTTACCTCTCGTGCTCAAAAAACATACCAATCGTGATGGCCAGCATTTCTTTCCTCCTTTTCAAATCACGAACATTGAAAATACATAACACCTATTTCTTTTTAAAAAACAAACACCTGAACATGGTTAAATGGGACTTGTTTAGTTAGATTCTGCTGTTTTTTTTTTTAAGTTGCCAGAAACACTTTTTCTGGGCACCCCAAAATCCAGGGTGCTCAGCTTTGTGAGTGTAGACATTCACCTGCGTTCTCTGTATGAGAACAGTGGGACTTTCTTGAGTTCTGCAGTCACAGCTGGACTCCTGCTGCAAGCTGCAGTTATAGCAGTGAGCTGCCGATCCCCTGTTCTGCTTGCCTCTATCAGTCTATCTGTCTGTCTTTCTGTCTGTCTGTCTATCAATCTATCTCTATCTATCTATCTGTCTGTCTGTCTGTCTGTCTCTCTCTCTCTCTCTCTCTCTCTATCTTATCTAATGCAATTATTTTAATTATTTGTTAAGCAGACTGGGGTGCCCACCCCAGTACCACTTGTCTTAACCCCTTCTTTCCTCCAGGTCACCTGCTAATTCCCATGTTGTAGGTGGCAGCACCGGGGTGCCCACCAAACAGTAGCTCAACACTGGGGTGCCCAATCTCCAATGTCAGAGTATCCCTGTCAAGTCCCCTGTAAACCTGTAAAGAAGAAAACCATCCCTCATTTTTTTTGTTCCTGCGGTAAAAAAAAAGGTCCCTTGATTATCTGATTTCCCCCAACCCTGACCTCCCACTCAGTACCCACCACCTCTCACCACCCACACAACCTCACTCACTTGAACATGTCCTATGGTGAAGATCCACTCTCCAGTTGAAGACGCATCTTGCTGTTGGAACTGCCAACTGCAATATGAAACTGCGGTTCAATGTATTTCAATGGGGTTTTGAACTTTGTTGCAAAACTTTGTCAGTTTTGCATATTGTGACCCCAGATTTTCAACATGATCTTTTTGGGACCCCCACCTCATGACCAATGGCAGTAGAAATGTGCAAATCAGGCCAGAAAGGTAATTTCTCATTCACTTGTCAAAATCATATTTCAGGCAGGATTTGAATAGTTTCACTGCCTTGTTCATGAGGTGGGATCATAAGAAGGCTATGTTGAAAATTTGGGGTCAAAATATGTAAAACTGGTAAAGTTATGTGCATAAATTTTCATATGCTCACTTGCAACTTTGGAATTTTAAATGTTTTGACCACAAATTTTTAACATAGCTATCTTTTCACACCACCTCATGAACATGACAGCTGTCATTTTTTAAACCCTGCCAAAATGTGTTTTCACACCTGAGCCATGGAGTGACATTTCAGTGGTGTGGAATGACATTTAAGGGATAATTTGAAAATTTTCATCTACCAGGTTAATTAGGTGGGGTAATGAGAAGGCCATGCTGAAAATGTGGTGTACAGAAATGGTAAAATGCCCAAGCTATGAGTAAGCATTGCAGTATTTCAATGTTTGCTCATGACATCACTGATTTTCAATACTTTGACTTCAAACTTTCAACACAGCCATTTTTCCACACCACTACATAAACGTGACATGTGCCATTTTTTTAAATCCTGGAAAAGACGTATTTTCACACTTCTGGTGTGAAATGACATTTCGGCCAATATACTATAAATGGTACATGCCAGGTTTGTAAGGTGAATCATAAAAAGAGTATCTTGAAAATTTAGTGTCAAAATTTAAAAAGTACATCATTGTTAACAAGTATCTTGAAAATTTGGGGTCAAAATTTAAAAAGGAATTTAATTGTTAACAAACTTTGTGTGTAGCACCCGTCTTGACCACTGCAGGTATGCTTTGTGATGCTGTACTGGTTAGCTGAGTTTGGGGGTGAGCTCTGTGACCCAGCTGGTAGGGTGGGGTTGGGGGGGATGGTTCTGTTATGTGACACTCCCTCAGGAATAAAAGGTGCAGGGTTGTCTGCAGGGGCCTAGGAACCATATAGTGAAGACAACTGTCTTCTTGGCATGTGCCCTGCTCCTCTCCATCCATGGGTGCCAGAAGGCATTGTGCATTGGCTGACAGATGTACTCTTTGCCCAGTGCATCTGTATCAATGGCCACATGAAAGTGCTGGGTCCATAGGGCCCTGCACTTCCACAGCCCACTACACAACCCCATGAATTCTTCATGCCCATTGCTGCATGGAAGTGCAGGGGCCCCCAAGGACCCTGCACTTCTGCAGGTGGACGGAGTCTTCCCTTGGTGCAGGACATTTGCATCTGTTCATGCAGGTCCTGAAGGGACTTGCATGAAAGAGGATATTATTCCACTATCTCAAAAAGAAAGGAAATGCTTTGCAAAAAACCTTTTTTAATGCACCAGTTAGGGCAACTTAATGGCACAAAAGTAGGGAAACATGGTGTTAGGGTTTCCAACCCTAACTCCCCATCCACACCCCCCCAAACAGCAAAAGGAAAAACAAAATTAGGGTTTTGGATCTCTGGAGTCTGGGCGAACCAGTGGTGGGATCTTTCTTGGTGCTGTCAAGCCTAATGCTTCCCCTCCCCCAGCCCGTAACCTCATATTCAAAGCACAAGATACAGCTCTAAGCCTCTGCCTCACAGTGATACACTCTTCAAAGGTAGAGAAGTATGACTCACCACAAGTTGCCAATACAATTTGCTGTAGCTTTTTTTGCACAGGGCCCTGTGAGCCCTGCATGAAGAAAGGACATCATGTGTGGCGTTCTTTACTCAGTGATCATGGTTGACATTAGGGTTGACAACCCCAAGGCAGACCACCCCACCACTGATCTGCCAAGAGTCCAGAGACCCAAAACACTAATTTTTTTTTTCTTTTGTATCTTTTTTTTTTTTTTGCAAAGACCCTATTGTAGTGTTGCGGTGGCACCACTATAGTTCGGGTTGAGCAGTGGGGTTTATGTTAAACCTCAAACTTTGCACTTTAATATCTTTGCAACTGTTCAACAGATTTGCACAAAATTTTGCATGCATGGTCTCAGGGGTAGATCTCTTGATGTGCTAAGTTTTGCTCTGGTCAGATTTGTGGATTCTGAGACGTGGATAGTGAAAAAGGTTTAAAAATCAGTGTTTTCTTGCTTTTTTTTGTCATTGCCTAGCACCCAGACAGTTTGGAATTTTGGTCTGAAATGTTCAGGGCAGAAAGGGCTTGGCCCACAGATGTGCCTTTTGCTGGTTTTATAAAAAAAAAAATTAATATGTTCCAAAGTTATTACTTTTTAAAATTTCTGTTTTGAGCATGCTCAGTACAGTCTTTTGGATAGCTACGTGGAATGAAAAAAAAAATTTGATCCATATGAAAAAGGATCCTTTTTTTGTATGGGGTCATCATTTTTCGTGAGGAAAAAATCCTTTTTGGTATGGCTGCCATCTTGTTTCTGTTTAAAAAAAAACATTTTTCAAACTCACAAAAATGACATGCTGGACAGTCACCAACTTATGCATCTTGGTCATCCGGACCCCATTAGGTGGATTTTGCTCTTAACTGTTAAAAAAATGACCCTCAAATGTATTTTCTTTTTATTTTAAAATTCTTTTTTTGTGACTTGCTTTCATAGAGGGGAAAAGCTCATGAAAAAGGATGCCCTCATACAAAAAAAAGAATCTGGACTTAATTTTTTTTTTCTGATTCTTTTTTCATATGAAGGAATCCCTTTCTGTTAGCTTTTTTTGTTCATATGAAAAAGGGCTGCCCTCAGATGAAAAAAATTTAGACATTTATAGTTTGAGCAATAACATTTATTTGAACTTTCACGCTGGATGAACCATATGTTCTCTCTTTTTGGGAAATATTTTTTGGTCACGTGACTTTTTTATACAGCAATTTCCCCAAATACTGTCTGCATGGAAGCACTTTATACGTCTGCATAATATTTGCGCACTCTTCACTGTATTGTGAATGCGTTTACGAAATATGAAGTTCCAATTACTATACGATAAAGAAGACAATGACTGAACTGTGCTAAATAGTATGTGATCTCATATTTTTAAATAAGCAAAGCAGATTCTATTGCAAACTATCGTTCTGAGTTCTTGTAGCCCATGGGCTCATTTAATAAATACATTTTCAAATGATGACTTCTTTCAGAATGCCACATTTGTGACTCTAGTACATATGTAACTCCATCTGTTCTAAACTTTCACACATTTAGGTGCTGGAAATTGTGAACCTGTGATCAAAGGTGTATACATGGAAATGTTTAAGTTCAGGTGCATTGTTTACAAAAATTAATGTAATACTGATGCCAGTGTTAGTTTCGGTATTCACTGGATTTATAATATCAGCTGAATTTCCTGTGCTCAGCTGGTCATTGTGATACTGAGGTGGGGGGGAGGATATTAGGAACCTTTGCCAGTAATGTTGTGAATTTATAAATATGTCTGCCATCACTCTGCTCTTCATGTAGTATAATGTGTTAAAATGTCTGTAACCCTGCTGGAACCTATCAGTCACTGTGGAAGTTCTTTGCGATGGGGTGTTACTCTTCTGTTTATTTTAATTGCACATCTGCCATGTACCTTATCTGCTGCTGTTAATCAGCGTGCAGTGTTGCAGTACTAGGATACTAACTGAGATGTTGTGGGGAGGACCAAAGTACTGTCGAGTGAGGAGCATGTAACCGGACTGTCACCAGAGCACAATACAGTATTATGTAATCAATGTCATGCACACTGGACAATGATTGAACTTTGCTGTCATGTATTCTATATTATTCAGTATTGCTTGTTAAACAATGTGCTTTTTATTTAGTGCTATACTTTGTTTAAAGGGGTGCGGGGCACATTTATGTTCATCAGCATAACTGTTGACTAAAAAACCTGGTACATGACTGATGTAGAAAGGGAGGTCACAGGTATAGTGTTTGGCACTGTGATCCTAATGCAGCATGCAGTCCATCCCACTATGAATGTGTTCCCTGCCACATCCTGCATGCTCTTTTCACTCACACTGTGGTAACTCATTACTGGAACTTCTCACTAACTGTCTCCCCCCCACCCGCTCCAATAAATCTATATTCTGATAGTGGTGTTTATTACAGCCTGCTTAGTTTTGAGAGTCACACTGCTTGTCGGTCAACAAAGTCAACATTTCAGCTCACCCACCCTCCCTTTTCCTGCACACAAAATGTCCTTAGAAGCTCCCTCACCTTTCACACTACAAGTTATCAAAAAGAAAAGAAATGGGTCTGGCCAGCTGGCGCAGTGGTTGGATTTCCGCTCACAATGCTGGTGACCCAGGGTCAGGAGCAGACTCGGGTTGTTAGTGGGCCGGCCGGGGGAGAAGGCTTGAGCATCCCAGGAAGGCACTTCTTTCCATAATTTTTGATGTAGTGTAATCCTATCCTTATTTTCCTGTGGAAGCA
Organism: Neoceratodus forsteri; assembly: GCA_016271365.2. NCBI lineage: Eukaryota > Metazoa > Chordata > Ceratodontiformes > Ceratodontidae > Neoceratodus > Neoceratodus forsteri. The sequence continues at coordinate 1,563,111,070 of CM057449.1, forward strand.
CAAGGCCCTCTGGGCCCTGAGTTCCTATCATTCCATAATCATATCCTTATTTGCATGTGGGAGTACAGGGCCCAGTCCATAATGGTATCCTGCACTCTCATCCATGCATAATTTTCAGATACAGTAGTGGTATCCTTACTTGCCTGTGGGAGCGCAGGGCCCTCTTGGCCCTTCACCCTCATCCCACAGTGTAATAAGACACCTCATATTGTCCTATAGAAAATGTAGCAAAATGTGAAAGCTGTGTGACTTGACACAAAATTACTATATTTTCTTGAAACCACCAAAAGGCACATTGGTAGCAAAAGCCCCTTTTACCATGAAAATGTCAGAGCAAAATTGCAAAGCATTTCTTAGCACCATAGTTACAAAGAAACAGATCCATAAACCTCCCAGTACAATGTTATCCTATGGTAAATCAACCAAAATTAAAATCTATAGAACCCCAAGCCAAAGTAATATATTTTCATCAAACCAGACAAAGGCACTTCTGTGGAGCAGGCCCTTTATACCCTGAAAATTTCAGTCCATTATTCCAAATTGTTTCTTTGCTATGAAGTGACAAAGAAACATCTATATAAAATGTATTTTTTCAAATTGCAAAACAGAATCCTGTTTTGCAAATCCTTTTTTTTTTTTTTTTTGCAATTTGTGGTAAAACAAAATCCTTTTTCGCAAATTGCAAAAAAGGATCCTGTTTCAATGTAAAAGTTTTCTAAGATTTGTGAAACAGGATTTTTGCAGCTAAAAAAAACTGCATTTCTCAGAAAGTAATCAAAAAAAATGAACCCCAGAATGCAATTCTACGGGCCCTGATTAGATAAACACAACAGTGGGTGTTTACCAAAGCCATGCATTAATTTTGAAATTTAAGTTTGTTTCCTTGCTAATGGAAAACAAAATGGTGGCAGCATGAACTAGGATTCCGCATTTACAATCAAGAATCCTGTTTTGAGCCTCACATCTAACTTTCCCCATAGGAAATAATGGGAAACTTTAAAATTGAATAACTTTGGAATAGATTAATATCTGTTCACCAAACCTTCAAAAGGCACCACCATGACCCAAGGCCTACACACCCTGAAAAAGTCAACCAAAATTACACATCGTTTTTGTGTGACAGCATGACAAAAAAATTTACAAAAAATGGTAATTTACACATTCTTTGAGACTCCATGTCTCCTCATCCACACATCTAACAGGAATGAAACTTGTCACATCAAAAGATCTTTGGTTGATGGTGCATGCCCATTTTCTGGAAATTGCTTGAATGATTGTGAACTTATTAAAGTGCAAATTGCGATTAAGAATCCTGTTTCGCGATCAAGAATCCTGTTTAGAGCCTGACATCTAACTTTTCCCATAGGAAATAATGGAAAACTATAATTTAATAACTTTGGAACAGATTAATATTTTTTTACCAAACTTTCAAAAGGCACCACTGTGACCCCAAACCTATATACCCTAAACATTTCAGACCAAAATTCCATATTGATTTTATGCAACACAGTGACAAAGGATTTTATAAAAATGGTAGTTTACACATTTTATAAGACTCCATATCTCCACACCTGCACATTCAGCTGGAATGAGACTTGCCACATCAAGAGATGTTTAGTCTCTGATGGTGCATGCCAGATTTCAAACAAATCGCTTGTATAGTTGCAAAGTTATTATAGCTCAAAGATTTCTGTTTAACATTGAAATGAAGAAAGAATTTGACAAGAAAAGGTAATTTATACATTTTAAGACTCCATATCTCCTCACTCACACATCCACCCTGAGCAAAACCTGCCACATCAAGAGATTTTTGGTCCCTGATGGTGCATGCCAAATTTCATGCTAATCACTTGAACAATTATCAAGTTATTAAATAAATTTTGATCAAGAATCCTGTTTCGTGAAACAGAATCCCATTTTGAGCCTCACATCTAAATTTACCATAGGAAAGAATGGAAAACTTTGATATTTAATAACTTTGAACAGATTAATATTTTCATTAAAGCTTTGAAAGGCACATCTGTGACCCATGATCTATATACCCTAAACATTTCAGACCAATTGTCCAAGTCATTTCTCAGAAATGCAGTGACAAAGAATTTGACAAAAAGTGGTAATTTACAAATTTTATGGCACTATGTATTTCCACACCCACACAACTGACTGGAACAAAACTTACCACATCTCAAGATCTTTGGTCCCTGATGGCACATGCAAAATTTCATGTGAATCAGTTGAATGGCTGCAACATTATCAAAGTGCAAAATTTTGAGTTTAACATAGAAGTGACTGTTGAACACTAACTAAATGGGAGCGACCGCACCCCTATATATACAGTATATATATAATATATATATATATATATATATATATATATATATAGTCTGAAAACAACCGAAGTTAGAGCACATTATCTATCAGTTAGGGCACAGGTCTCCTATCAAAATATTTATTACACAAGATAAAATGCCCAGTAGCCTGATGTAAGTTTTGATGTTCACATCCCTTATCAAACGCCTTTGATAAAGGATGGAACAATCCAAAACGCTCCAGGCTACTGGCATTTTCTATCTTGTATAATAAATATTTTTGATGTGGAGACCTGTGCCCTGCTTTTATTAAAGTTATGTGGTGTCTATCTTCAGTTTGTTTGGGATTTGAGTCTTTGATATGATGCACCACTATCCTAGTGCATAGTCCTTTTTGTACTTCTCCCTATATATATATATATATATATATATATATATATATAGATATATGCTTATTATGGGGCACGGTAGTACGGTAGTGCCCCTATAGTTAGGGTTGAGCTGTGGTTTCTATGTTAAATGTCAAATTTTGCACCTTAATAACTTGCAACCATTCAACAGATTTGGACAATATTTTTCATGCACAGTCTCATGGGGTAGATCTTTTGACTTGCCAAGTTTTGTTTCGGTCGGATGTGCGGATTCCGATCTGCGCATAGTGAAAAAACATAAAAAAATTGCTGTGTTTTGCTGTTTTTTTTTTTTTGTCATCATGCTGTGCCAAGACAGTTTGGAATTGTGGTCTGATATTTTCAGGGTAGAAAGGACTTGCTCCACAGAAGTGTCTTTCGCTGGTTTGGTGAAAAAATGATAATTGGTTCCAAAGTTATTGAATTTCAATGTTTCAGGTTCTGAGCATGCTCAGTACAGTCTTTTGGATAACTTATTGGAATGAAAAAGTAATTTGTTCTCACAAAAAAGGATTCTTTCTCATGAAGGGCTATTCCTTTTTCATGAGCTGCCATCATGTTTTCCATTTTTTCAAATAAAACAATGTCATAACTCAATAAACTGATGTCTTGCACAGATACCAAAAACATGTACAGGTATCCTGCTTATCAGGACCTCATGAGCTTGATTCTTTGCTTCTTTTGCCCTGAAAATACCCTGGAACTTTTTTTTATGTTATTTAAATCCTTTTTCATTACTCACTAACATACTTTATTGAGAATCCTTTTTTGTTCTTGCAAAAAAGGATTGTGTCTTGTGAGAAAGGATTACAAAAAAAAAAGTCTGAAATCTTTTTTCATGAGATGGGATCTTTTTTCATGAAAATGAAAAAGGATTCATGAAAAAGGATCCTAGCTTGCTAAAAAGGATTAAAAAATCAACTAAGTCCAGAATCCTTTTTTGCGACTTGGGAACATTTTTCATCAGAATGAGAAAGGAGCCATGATAAAGGATCTTTTCTCGTGAAAAAAGAAGAAAAAAAAAGTCAAAATCCTTTTGCATGACAATAGATCCTTTTTCGAAAGAATGAAAAACACTGTCAAAAAAGGATTTACTGCCATGAAAAAGGATTTTTTATCCATTTCCCCATCAATTTCATTGATTCTCATTGGTGTCAAGTGCTACCCCCACCCTCCAATTGTGCCCTGGTCCCCATTACTTGTACATTTATAGCCCTGGTGTCTAGATGCACCCCCCTCCAATTTCCATATATTTTGTTTTACATCTTCATTGGTGTTCAGTGGTACCCCCCACCCTCCCATGTCCCTCCTAGCCTGTAAATAACTCAACGGTCCCTCAATGTCTTCTATTTGTTTTACCTGTAAAAAGAAAAATCCACCAATCATCACACCTGCACCCCAACCTGACCTCCTACTGTACATCCACTACCCCGCACCTCCCTACACCACCCCACACACCCTCACTCACCTCAACTGGCCCCACAGTGAAGATTCACTCTCCAACTTAAGATGTCCAACTTAAGATGTGCCTTGCTGCTGGAGCAGGTGACTGCTGTATGAGAAATAAAACAACTGTGGTTCAATGTATTTCAATGGGTTTCTGACCACAGTTACTTTACTTCTCAAACAGCAGCCGCTGGTTGCAGCAGCAAGTCTTCGACTGGAGAGTGCATTTTCACTGTGGGGCCAGTTCTGGTGGGTGAGTGTGTGTGGGGGGGCTCAAGGGGGTGCGGGGTGGTAGGTGCACAGTGGGAGGTCAGGTGTGGGTCTGGGTGTGTGTGTGATCACTGGGGGACTTTTTTTTAAGGTTACAAGAAAAAAATGAAAGACATCAAGGGACCATTTCATTATTAATAGGCTATGAGGGACATGGGAGGGTGGGGGGTACCACTGGACACCAGAGAAAATATACAAAAAAAAATATGGAACTAGGAGGGTGTTGGGGGTGCCACTACAAACAATGGCTATTACCTGACACTTAATGGGTACTGGGGAAGATTTGGAGGGTGTGGGTACCACTGGACACTAGTGAAAACATAATAAAAAATATATGGAAATCAGAGGGTGGGGATGGGTGCCACTACACACCAGGGCTATTAACTACAAATGAATGGGGAACAGGGTACAGTTGCAGGATAGGGGGTTCCACTGGAAACCAGGGAAAAGGGACATTTAAGTTTTACAAATAGAATCTGAAAAACTTATGTATGCTCCCACAGCACAATAAGGGTATGATTATACTATCCCAAAAAGTAAGGAAATAAATTGCAAAAAACTTTGTTAATGTACTAGTTAGGGTCAAAATGACAAAAGCTGGGAAATGTGGTGTTAGGGTTTACAACCTCAACACCCCATCCCCCTTTCAGGTAGCACAGCAGGTGTGGGATGTGACTAGGGGTTCTCAAGCCTAACACTCACCCTGTTCTCATACAGTGTACACATATGACCTTATTTACAGATGGAATGGTGTGAGTTTTAGGCTTGAGGACCCCAAAGCACACTCCACATCTGTTGTGCTTCCTGGAAGGGGGGGGGAGTTAAGGTCATAAACCCTAATGCCATATTTCTCAACTTCTGTTGCTTTGATGCTAACTAGTACATTAATAATTTTTTTTTTGCACTATATATATATCTCCACACACATATATATTTATTTATTTATTTATTTTATTTCAGAATTCAGAAAATACCCTTGAGTCAAAGACTCCTTTACAAAGGTTCCACGTCACATATATTAGATACAGACACACAATACAGAAGATGTTACAGAGTACAGTTAGGTTTGTCACAGGTACAGTTTGGCTAACATTCAGCAACTAGTGTTGTTTAGGATTGTGATAAAACTGGATGCTCAACTATCCCTGGGAAAACTGAGTTAAGAGCTGTGGGCAGAGGCAAGCCGGCAGCCATTGTCAGTGGTAGAGGCACAGGGGGGCCTGGTTCAGGTACAGTTGCAGTCACTTGTGGCCCGAAGGTGGGCCCTAAGATGCATTTTAAAATGCCCAATTCTTTGTTCAAAGAGCAAGGAGGAGGGTAGGTTATTCATCCACAAAGGTGCCCTATAGCAGAAGGATCTTTGGAATTCAGCTGTGCGACAAGAAGGGATGGAAAAAAGATGGGTGTCAGAGCTACGGGTGTGTTTAACTTTTGAGTCTGTGGTGATTATCACAAGGGTTAAAGGCATACTTATTTGAACAAAGTCCATGTTCCCATAATCACTGACCTGATGCTTTCCCATTTGCATTGATCCTAGTATATGTATCTGACATATGCTGTTGTGCCTATGAGATGTATTTGAACCTCTTGTATGTTTTACATCACTGCTGCCAGTTTCTTTTGGTATATAGTCTTGTTTTGATTTGTGCTATTATAGCTATACTTTATTGTTGTAAATATGCTGGTTGCTAGTCACTTGTACTTCTATGAAGATTGTGTTCTCTGTTTTACCCGATGTTTCTGTATATTCCTGTAATGAACTTTTTTTTTTTTACCAGGAGAGACACACTAAGCTGAAAGCTTGTTTACAGGTGCTACCTGGGAGCACAAGGAAGTTAAGTAACTTGCTCAAAATCACACAGTATGCAAGTGGGGGCTGTGGGATTCAAACCCAGGTCTCCAGGTTTGCGGCTCAGAGCCTTAGACCACTGCACTATACTGCCTTCTATGTAACATAAATCATAATAATAATAACATTTTCTTTATTAGGCACCTTATCAGAAACCAAGGCACTGTACAATTCATAAATAAACACACTTTAAAATACTAACACACAATAATAAAATAGTAATTACAAAGAAATAAGAGATAAGAGATAAAAAAATCAGCTATTTCAAGTTTCGAATGCCTGAAGCCACAGATATGTTTTTAGGGATTGTTTAAATCCCTCCACAGTAGTGCACTCCCAAAGTCAGCGGGGTAGAGAATTCCAAAGGGTAAGGGCAGCATACTCAAAAGCTCCTGCCCTGGATGTTTTCAAATGTACCCTTGGAATCTCTAGCAACCCCTTCATCAGCTGAGCAGAGAGATTGACCAGGGCAGTAAAAAAGCAGGAGCTCTTTCAAGTAGTCTGGACCCCATCCATGTAGGGCCTTAAAAGTCAGTAAACTGACTTTAAAGGTGATCTACCACTGAACAGACAGCCAGTACAGTTCGCGCAAGACAGGCAAAATATGACAGGATCGAGAAGACCCCGTCAATAGCCAGGTTGTTGCTTTCTGCACTAGCTGCACGCGGTGGATTTCAACCCCAGGCAACCCTAGGTAAAGGGAGTTGCAATAATACAAGTGTGAGGTCACAAAGGCATGGATCAGGGTAGGGAGATCTCCAGATGGAACCAGGTGCCTAATTCTGGTGATATTCCTAAGATGATAAAAGGAAGATTTTACAACAGCAGACATCTGCAAATGCAGGGTCAGCCTTCATCAAAATTACTCCCAGATTACGCACCTGTTCAGAAGCCGGAGTGAGACTCCATCAAGAAAAATTCTCGAAGGTGAACCAGCCCCCGACCCCCTCTATCTGGCAACCTGGATCCACTACCAACACCTCTGTCTTTCCCAAGTTCAACCTCAGCCAGCTGGCATCCATCCACTCCTGGATTTCCTTCAGACAGTTGTTAAAGACCAAGACAGCTCCAACCTGGTCAGGTGTAAAAGACAGGTAGAGCTGGGTATCATCAGCATAGCAGTGAAACCTCAGCCCATACCATCTTACAATGCCTCTGATGGGGAGCATGTACACCGTGAACAACATAGAGGAAAGCACTGAGCCCTGAGGAACTCCACACAACAGAGAGATGGCCTGAAGAATAAATTCCTGACACCACTCTCTAGTTCTACCTGTGAGGAACGAAACCACCTGAGGACTGTCCCTGACAGTCCACAGATGTACCCAGGTGCCCTAGCAATACCCCATGGTCCACAGTGTCAAATGCTGATGAGAGATCCAGAAGGACTAAGATAGAATGACTTCCAGTCTTTCACCATCAGGAGATCACTGAACACCTGAACCAGTGCTGTCTCGGTGCTACGTCTCTTACGGAAACTGGACTGGAGCAGTTCATAGCCATCATGGATGGTCAAATGGTCCTCCAGTTGTGCTGCCACTTCTTTCTCGATCACCTTCCCCAAAAAGGGAAGGTTCGAGATAGGTCTGTAGTAGGCGTGGCAGTCTGGGTCCAAGGTAGTTTCTTCAAGAGAGGTGTCACCACCGCTTCCTTCAGACAGCTAGGAAACTCTCCGATTTCAAGGAGCACCAGACTATCTGCACAAGGATCAGGCCGATGACATCAATACAACCCAGAATTAGGGATGTTGGTCCGGGATCCAAACTACAGTACGTAGAGTGCACAATCTGGATAATCCTCATGACGTCCATGAACTCCGGTTGGCTGAAGGTACTCCAAGAAAACTGAGGTGTAGTGACCTCGGACTGACCCAAAGCAATGCCCTTAGAGTGTGTCAGTTGAAGTACTGCTCTGATGTCAGCCACCTTATTAGCAAAGAATCAGAAGCTTGTTGCACTCAATTGCCAAAAGCTTTGCGCAACTGCAGACAGGCTGGGTTGCACAGTCTGTCAACAGTGCAGAAAAGCTGAGCTGGTAACTAATTCCATGTTGCCCTGAAAAAGGGACTTCTTGTCTCAGTGGGCCTACCTGGTAAACAAAATTCAGATATATATATATATATATATATATATATATATATATATATATATTAGAGGCAAAATACTCCATTTAATGCATCAGTTATGGTTGTTCCACAATGACAAAAGTGAGAAATTTGATGTTAGGGTTGAAACCCCCTTGTACCTCAGCCCGCTCCCCAACCAGCATCAGGGTGCGATAGGTCGCTGGTCCTAACTCTCACCCAGTCTCCTATTCCTCAGTTTCTTTCCACACGTGATGGGGTGAGAGTTAGGGTCAATGACCCAACGCGCACCCGATGCCGGTTGGGGTGGGCTGAGGGTGCAAGGGGTTTCAACCCTAACATCGAATTTCCTACTTTTGTTGCTGTGGAACAACCCTAACTGATGCATTAAATGGAGTTTTGCCCTAATTTCCTTTTTTTCAGAATGATAATGAGAAATAGTGAATGTAATGTGGCAGTGGGGAGCGCAGGGCCCTTGGGCAGCCCCGCCTCACATGATGTCTTGTCACATAGTAACACGTGCCCGCAAACTCAAATGGTAATGCGCATGGTGGCGCATGGTGATGCAAAGAGAAACAGAAAGAGAAACAGTACTGTAGACAGAAATGGTAAAAAAAATGCAAACGCAGGCTCAAATGAAAATGCAAATGGTAATGCACATGGTGGCGTAGACGGGAACGGTAAGTGAAACGGGTACGGAACCACGAGCAGAAGCGGTAAGGGTAACAGTAATGTAAGTGCACAGACTGGTTTCTAAAGCTGCATAGAGAAAGACAGTGAGTACAAAGAATGTATGCATAATAACGGGTCTCGGAGCAGAAAATGAGGAGTTGGAATACTAAATTGCTTATATCTCAGGAACCGATGACGGAGAAAAAATGTAAAATCATATGATTTATGACTTTCCTGGCTAGTTTTGTACTTAGACCCTGTTGGGGGGCTAAGCAGTTTTCTAACGAAAAGTCCGTATCTCGCACCGTTTCCGAGATACGAGCCCTGAAAAGCACGGTGAACACCGTAATGTTATCCTATGGGAAAAAAAGAGAAGTTTGGAGTGCCATAACTTTGCTGCCCAGTAATAGTTTTTCACCAAACCACCAAAACACACATCTGTGGGATGTTGGCTTTCTCCCCTCCAAATTTCAATGTAAAAGACCAAACCGTTATTTTGCAGCAGGGTGGCAAAGATTCTTGTGATGCAGTGGATCCTCAATGTTAGTCTATGGAAACAGTGTCAAGTTTGGGTACCGTAATTTTGCATCCTTACAATTTTGTCACCAAACCATGAAAAGGCACATCTGTGAGATGTTGGCTGCATTCTCCAAATTTCAGCCTAAAGACCAAACCGCTCATTTGCAGCAGGATGGCAAAGAATTCCTGTTATTTTGGGCATAGTGCCTCAAAGCAGTGTCGTGATTTTACAGCTTTCACGCACAGATTTGGCGAAAGTCTCGTGAGTGCGACACTACTTTTTCCCAAAATTTTAAAAACACATTTCTGGGGTGTTTAACTGCAAAATAAAGACATGGCCAGTATCCTCAGGGTCCGACTAGGTGAACACAGAAAGAATTGTGTCCCTAGAGGGTCCCAATTTTAAATGCCAAGCATTTTTCTGATCACTAACTGAAAACAAAATGGCAGATTTGTGACACTACTAGGGCCATTTGCAACACTAAAAAGTGCATTTGCGAAAGTGTTGAACTTTTTGTTAACTTTTCCTATTGACTTATAATGGGAAATTGTTTTGAATAATTTTTGACTCGTTTAATATTTTTCATGAAATCTTCAAAAGGCACATTGGGGACTCCTAGCCGCATGTTTCCTGGAAGTTTCGATCGCCATGCAAACTGTGCGACCTGAGCGACGAAAGCTAAGAATTAAAAAGCATAAATGCATACGCAGATCACACTTAATCACTTCCACAGCTGTATATCCGAACAGTACAAAAGCTGGCAGATCCCAAGATGTGGGTTTTTTACCGGGTAGATTCAAATTTCAGGCAAATCGTTGAATGGTTACAAAATTATTAAGGTGCAAAATTTTAGGTTTAACATGTAGGTGGCTTCTCAATCCTAACTATGGTAGATAGCGTTGTTACCATACATATATATATATATATATGTATCTATCTATCTATATATATATATATATATATATATTATGGTAGATGCTAGTGCTACCATACTTAGGGTTTAGTAGCACTTTAAGGTTAAAGGGTCAAATTTTGCACCTTAATAATTTTGCCACTGTTCAACAGATATGCCTGAAATGTGGTACGAATGATTGGACATGGTAGATGTTTTGATCTGCCAAGTTCTGTACCAGTCGGATATACGGCCATGAGTTATTGTTTAATAAATGAATTGCGAATTACGCCTTTTTGTGATTTCTTTGTTTTGCTTCACAGGTCACACGGTTTATGTGATTAGTCTGAAAACTTCAAGGAACATGCGGCCAGGGTCCCAGATGTGCCTTTTCAAGATTTCCTGAAAAAATATTAAACGGTTCAAAAGTTATTTAAAAAACAAGTTCCCATTATAAGTCAATGGGAAAAGTTAACAAAAAGTTTGACTCTTTCGCAAATGCACTTTTTACTGTCGCAAATGGCCCTAGTAGTGTCACAAATCCACCATTTTGTTTTCAGTTGGTGATCAGAAAAATGCTTGGCATTTAAATTTGGGACCATCTAGGGACACAATTCTTTTTGTATTCACCTAGTTGAAGTCTGAGGATTCTACTATGTCTTTATTTTGAGGTTAAACACCCAGAAAATATGTTTTCCAAAGTGTCTGAAAAGAACTTTGCAAAATACTTTCATGCTCATGACACTTTTGCAAATCTGTGCGAAAGCTTACAAATCATGAAAGTACTTTGCAACACTATGGCCAAAATGACAGCAGTTCTTTGCCACCCTGCTGCAAAAGAACGGTTTGGTCTTTTGAGCTGAAATTTGAGGGAAGGCAGCCAACATATCACAGATGTGCGTTTTGGTGGTTTTGGTGAAAAATATTGTAGCAGCTCTAAAGTTACGGTACTCCAAACTTGATGCTTTTTCCCATAGACTAACATGGTGGCGTCACGCCACGCCTTTTCGGGGCTCAGATCTCGAAAAACAGTGCTAGATACACATTTTTCATCGCAAAATTGCATAGCCTCGTAGCCAGGAAAATAATGATTTCTGTGAAATTAAAATTTTTTTTCTACGTCATACAGTTGCTGAGATAGTTGCAATTAAGTACTTCCAATGCTCGTTTTAAGCTTCCATTGCCATTACAATGCATACATTCTTTGTACACACTGTGTTTCTCTATGCAGTTCTCCAGCAAAAAGAGGGTATGCGCTTCTGTTACTGTTACATTTACTGTTTCCCCTTGCATTTATGCACCTGTTACTGTTCCCTTGTGCACCACCGTGTGTGTTACCCTTTGCGTTGTCATTTGCCCTTGTATTTTCGTTACTGTTACCATTTGTGTTTCCATCTTGTGTTTGCATTGCTGTTCCTGTTACTATGTCACAAGACATCACGTGGTGGAAACATGGGGCCCTTTCCGCTGCCGCATTACATTCAGTATTTCTCGTCATCATTCTCAAAAAGAAGGAAATTAGAGGCAAAAAGCTCATTTAATGCATCAGTTAGGATTGTTCCTGATGACAAAGTAGGGAAATTCAGTAGATTGAAATCCCCGGACACCTCCAGCCTGCTCCCCCAGCCAGCATCAGGCTGCACGTTGGGTCACAGTCCCAACTCTTGCCCCATTCTCCTCCATACCCTGCTTCTTTACACATGTGATGGGGTCAGAGTTAGGCCAATGACCCCAACGTGCACCCCAATGCTGGCTGGGGCAGGCTGGAGGTGTCTGGGGGTTTCAACCTCAACACCTAATTTCCTTACTTTTGTCACTGTGGAACAACCCTAACTGATGCATTAAACTGAGTTTTTCGCTCTAATTTATATATATATATATATATATAGTATCCTGGTCTGGTAGTGCAGTATAGTTAGGGTTGAGGAAGCACTTTAATGTTAAACCTCAAATTGTACACCTTAATAACTTTGAAACCATATGATGGATTTTCCTGAGATTTTGCAAGCATGGTCTGGTACCACAGATCTCTGGATCTGGCAAGTTGTGTTATGGTCTGATATATGGTTGCAGAGCTACAGAACGTCAAACAACACAAAAAAAGGGCTTTTTGTGCATTTCTTTGCTCACGCTCACAGCCTGCATGATTTGTCTGTTCAGTCTGAAATCTTCAGAGAAAATGTGGTCTGGGTCACTGATGTGCCTTTCGAAGATTTGGTGTAAAAATATTAAATCATTCAAACGTTATTCAAAAAACAAATTTCCCATTATAGTCAATGGGGAAAAAATATATGTGTCTCATGAAAGTTTCACAAATGCAGTTTTACTTTCGCAAATGTCCCTTTTACTTTCATGCTGCCGCCATCTTGTTTTCAGTTAGTGGGAGAGAAAAATGCCTGGAGTTTAAATTTTGAACCCTCTAGGTAAACACTGACTGTTGGGTTTACCTGGTCGGGTCCTGAGGATACCAACCCTATATTTTTTTTTGGGGGGGGTGTAAACCCCAGAAGTGCTGTTTTAAACATCGAGAAAAATACTTTTACAAATCATGAAAGAAACTGCCAAATACATCTCTTGGGCTGAAATTTGCAGGGTGGCAAGCCCTGGTCCCCATATGTGCCTTTGGTGGTTTGGTGCCAAAACATTCAAGGGGTCCAAAGTTACAGTGTTCTGAGGTTGGAAAATTTCCCATAGGATAACATTGCAGTGCCTGTGATGCCTTCGGCACCTGTATCTTGAAAATGAAATGATATATGGAGTTTTCACTACCAGCACAGAAACAAGTTTGGAAATCATATATTACACCAGCAGTGGAAATGTTTTCCTACCTTCTGCAGTTATGGAGATATTGGCAAAAACATGTTCTAAGGGTTCCAAGGGTGCCTTTTCAGTGCGTTTCAGTGCCCATATCTCATAAACAATGTGAGATGGATTCAGTTGATTCATGTCTCGTAGATTCCTCACTGTCATGATTAAGACACTTGAATTTTTTTTCTGTAGCTGCTATGGTTGCTGAGATATTAGCACATTACTGTCACAAGGGTTATTTGCTCTATGGGGCTGCTATATGGCTCTGTTTGTATGTGTGAGTGGGAGCACAGGGCCCAGAGGGACTGTGCTCCCACATACTCATACCATTACACAATAAAATGGACAATGTGAAGGGAGTGCAGGGCTTGGAGGGCCCGTGCTCCCACTTACACATACCAGTTACCAGTTACATTGCACTTTCTCAAAAGGAAGGGAAATTCATTGTAAAAACTCTGTTAATGCATCAGTTAGGGTTCATAGCACAGCAACAAAAGTTTGAAATGTGCTGTTAGAGTTCAGTCCCCTAACTCTGCATTCCCCCGCCCGCCCCCCCACCCTCCCACACACACACATGCAAGACACATGCCAGATTGTAAGACACTATGCCACTCCATCACATCTGTGCTAATAAATCACAACACTGTACTAATTTTACATAACACTATGTGATGAAAACTAACTACAGTATGATCGACTCTATACTGCCTGAACAGCATGATGACATGTTATTGCTGACATATCTTCTTCATACATTGAGACGTAGTCTGTATACATTTTCAAAATATTGATTTTTATGTGTCATAATTCAACAATTGGTTCACTGCAGGATAGAGCTGACACATGCATAGTACTTTTCAGATACTGCTCAGGCATGAAACTAGCAGCATCACATGTTGTTATACTGCTGTGTTACCAGGAAATACTCATTAGCAGTATGTTACGGTTACCTTTGAATGTTACAACTGTTGCTTTTACATCTTACTTGTAAACTATACTACAAAACATTACTTTTATTATTACTACCGTTTCTTATTAGGACTGACTCGCTGTATCAGAAAAAAATGCAAACATCCAATGACTGTTGGTAGGCTTATCCAAACTCTCATTTCCAATACACTAGCTGTGGATGACATACTGTGTGTTTTACCTGATGCTGGTTGTCTCTGGTTGGTTGTGCTGCCTTGCCCTTCCCCCGCTTGCATATGTGAGTGTGTGTGTATGTGTGTGTGTGTATATGTGTGTGGGGTGGGAGTGGGGGAATGCAGAGTTAGGGGATTGAACCCTAACAGCACATTTCCAAACTTTTTTTGCTGTGCTATGAACCCTAACTGATGCATTAACGGAGTTTTTTGCAATGAATATATATAAATAGGGCATACATGATGGGCGGGAGTGGAATATGGAAAATATTCTCACTCCTGCAGAGTGAGCTCTGTATTCTCATGATTGTAGAAGGCACACGTGAGAATGCACAGCTCATTCTGCAGGAGTGACAATATTTTCCATATTTCCCGATCTGCACATCATGTGTCTATTCAGCAATAATGCCACGACAGGGTGTGTGTTGTGCTGGGATAACATCATGCCTGGGGTGATTGGGCATGGGGCCACAGGCAGTGCGACTAATCACCCAGAAGTGACTTTTATCCCAGCACAACACACACCTTGGAGTGCATTATTGCTATTATACAATGGCTCATTTGTAAAATTTAATAAAATATAAATTGAAAATATGTTTAAAATGTGTTTCATTACTGATTTTTTCCATTGAGTAGGAATACATAATGGAAAAGTAGTGCAGCTCTATTGTTTTATCATTAGGTGGTGGTGCTGCATTTGATTCTTGACTTCAATGCCCCCCCCACGCCACACCACACACACACAGACACACTCATTAGGACTGTGTACTTTTGGTTTTGTAGTTATATTAGGTGTCTCTTTTGTTTATCTCCATTTCCGCTTTTGAATGGTCTCAGAATTGCAGCGTCCCCAGTTCTCATGCTGTAAGCTGACAATATGTTCTCAGAGTGCAGTACCCCCAGTTCTCATCCTCGCAAATGGCAATCAGGTCCCCCCAGTTCTCATCCTCATAAGCGGCAATTGAGTAAATAAGTGAAGCACAGTATGCTTCTCGTAATGCAGCGATCTGCTCACTCTTTTTGAGGTGAAGTGTGGGCAATGCTGTTGAAGGCAGTTTGGTTTTAAAGTTTGCGGTCGTCGAATGCTGTTGAAGACAGTTTTCATTTTAAGTTTCACGGTCGTCATCCACATTGGCCCCGTATCCTGTTCATCTGTTTCCTGGATGGTGAGTTTATAGTGAGAGAAAATTGCAGAAAAAGCGAGTGTATGGAGTAATGAGCGAGTACACGGACTCCTGGCATTGTAGGCAGAGCGCCGACTGCGAACAGTGAAGCCGATCGCACTGGCGGCTTCATGTGACATTGTTTTAGTTTTTTTTGTTGAAGAGATCACGGAAATACTTGTGTTACGTTTTGTGTGGCTTTATCTTGTGCCATTTGTTAGGGGTTTTGGTGAGTTTGTAAGTTTTTGAGAAGGTTAGATTTAAAAAAAAATGAAGTACAGTACTGGCAAACTTCACTTCTGACATGCCAAGTGTGGGCAACTTGTAAATGGCCATCGGAGTGATTTATTTGACATTTGATGTGGCCATGTGTGTGCTGGGACTAGACCCGTGATGTTGTACTGGGATAACATTACGGGTCCAGTCCCAGTCTGACCAATCAGAGTTCAGGAAATTTTTTGCCATTGTATAATTATACAATGGGGCAGGAGCTTCAGAAGCATTGTTATGTTTTGCTGTGTAATTTTCCTGTTTCTGTGTACTGTGTGCTCTGTTTTTCTGTTTTAGTCTTTAGCAACTGGGTAAGTTTTCAGGGGTGACCTGGGAGCACTGCGCAGTTAAGTGACTTGTTCAGAGTCACACAATATGTAAGTGGAGGCTGTGAGAATCAAATCCAGGTCTGGTCTATCTGCTGGATGTACGAAGTTTGTTACTCTAACCTCGAGTCTAGGCTATACTGACAGCACTGTTTGTGTGTGGTCTGAGTGTGTGAGTGTTTCTGAATGGGCTGGGAGTTTTAGAAACACTATGGGAAACAGATGAATGTGTTTTGCTATGTTAATTGAGTTACGTGCAAGTACAGTAGCAGTGAAAAACAGATTTATGAAGCAGTTGAATTTAGAATGCAGGCTGTAGTGAGTGAGTGAGTGGTGACATCAGCAGAGTAGGTATGTTTATAAGTTATTTTATCTCTGGTGATGTCATCATCAGATATTTCACTGCAGTGGAAATAACTGAAGTTATCCCACTGATATTGCTCTCACCCCCATTGTATAAATATATACATATACAGTATATATACTTTGCAAAAAATTGCATTAATGCAACATTTAGGGTTTAGGCTAAAGCAATAAAAGTAGGGAAATGTGGCTTTAGAGTTTCCAACCCTAAAACCCCAACACCACCCCTAAAGAACATCAGGGGTGGATCCTTCCTAGGGACTGTCAACCCTCAAGCTCACCCCATATGTTTCTGTAGTGCATAGAATGGGGTGCGCTTTAGGGTTGACAACCAGAAGACTCCACCCTGATGTTCTTAGGGTGACATTAGTTTTAGGTTGGAACCCCAAAGCCACATTTCCCCTTTGTCACTTTAGCCTGAACCCTAAATGTTGCATTAATACAGAGTTTTTGACAAAGAATTTCCTTACTTTTTGAGATGGTATAATTGTATCCTCATTTTATGTGGGCTCCCACATACAAATGATTACATTTTCAACATAGCCTTCTTATTACCCCACCTCAGGAACCTGGCGATGAAAATTTTGAAATCCCTGCCAAAATGTGATTCTGTGCCTCCACAATGCCATTGCACACCACAGGTACAGAAACACAGTTCTGTCAGGGTTTGATAAATGACAAATGTCATGTTCATAAGGTGGTATAAAGAGATGGCTATGTTAACAATTTGGGGTCAAAATATTTAAAATTGCCAAAGTTTTGAGCAAGTGCAGCTAAATTTCAATGTACGCACATAACTTTCCCATTTTTACATATTTTTCAACATAGCCTTCTTAGGACCCTGCCTCATGAACAAGGGTGGTAAAAATTTTAAAATCCCCCTATGGTGATTTTGCCAAGTGACTGTGAAATAGCCTTTCAGGATGAATTTGTGGAATTCCACTGACTTTGTTCATGAGGTGGGATCTCAAAAAGGCAATGTTAAAAATTTGGTGTTAAAATATGCAAAAATGACAAAGTTATACACCAAAGTTGAAAACCCCATTGAAATAAATTGAACAGCACTTACCTTACTTTCTCATATAGCAGTAGCTGGTTCCAGCAGCAAGATGCATCTTCCATCTGAGAATGGATCTTCAACCTGGGAGCTGTTAAGGTGAGTGAGGGTCTGTGGGGGGTGTGGGGAGTGTGGGGCAGTGGGTACTGGATGGGAGATCAGGGTGGGGGGTCAAATCAGCGAGGGACCATTTTCTTTTTTTACAGGTTTAAAAAAACAAACAACAGCAGACATCAAGGGAACATTTGTTTTTTTCAGACAGCAAGGCAAACGGAGAGTGGGGAGTATCACTAGATACCAGGGAAACAGGTGATAGTTGTGGGGACAGTGATTGGAGGATGGGGAGGACTCCACTAGACACCAAGAAACAAAATATCATAACAAGGACAGCAAACGGAGGGTGGGGGGTGCCACTAGACACCAGGGATAAATATGGGGAAGGTGATTGGAGGGTGGGGGGTGCCACTGGACACCAGGGATTAAAACATTATATCGACATATGGGATCGGAGGGTGAGGGGCACCACTAGACAGCAGGGATAAATAAGTAAGTATGGGGACGGTGCTCAGAGGGTGGGGGGGCCACTAGACACCAGGGAAAAAGAGAAGAAACTAGGAGGACGGCGATCAGAAGGTGGTGGTGTGCCACTAGACCCTAGGGATAATTGAAATAAGTAGGGGGACAGTGACTGGAGGGTGGGGGACACCACTAGACAGCAGGGATAAAAGATATAACAATCCTTTTTCATGAGACTTGATCTTTTTTCATTTGAACAAAAAAGGACGCATGAAAAAGAACCTTAGTGAGTAACAAAAAAGGATTTAAAATAAAAAAAAAACACATTCTGGGGTCCTTTTCTCCAGCAGAAAAATGCAGAATCCATATAATGGAGACCCCATGAGCAACACGCATGTTTTGGTGTGTCTGCAGGATGTTGTTATTGGAGGTTTTAATATTTGTTTAAAAAAATGAAAATGAGATGGCAGAAAATGAAAAAGGAATTTACCCTCATGAAAAAGGTTTGGCCCCAAACTAAAAAGGATCCTTTTTCACTTTACCAAATTCTTTTATCATTCCAGGAAGCTATCCAGGAGGCTGTTTTTCCATTCACTAAAATGGGAACTATAAAATGTAATAACTTTTGAATGGATTAATAACTTTTGAACAGATTGATATTTTTACACCAAAGCAGCAAAAGTCACTTCTGTGGGCCAAGCCCTTTCTCTGCCCATAGAATTATAGACCAAAATTCCAAACTGTGTAGATGCAGCATGATGAGAAACAATGGGGAAAATGTGAAGTTTAAAGTTTTTCTGCTATCTGGATCTTGGAATCCGCACATCTGACCAGAACAAAACTTGGCATGGCATGTCAGGAGATCTACCCCACAAGACTGCACTTGCAAAATGTGCAAATCCATTGGATGGTTGCAAAGATATTAAAGTTCAAAATTTCAGGTTTAACATAGAAAGCTCTGCTCAACCCTAAATATAGAGGTGCTACCATACCCCTATAATATCTGTCTGTTCGTCTGTCTCTCTCTCTCTATCTATCTATCTATCTATCTATCTATCTATCTATCTATCTATCTATCTATCTATCTGTCTGTCTGTCTATCTATCTATCTATCTATCTATCTATCTATCTGTCTGTCTGTCTATCTGTCTGTCTATCTATCTATCTATCTATCTATCTATCTATCTATCTATCTATCTGTCTGTCTATCTGTCTGTCTGTCTATCTATCTATCTATCTGTCTGTCTGTCTGTCTGTCTGTCTGTCTATCTATCATCTATCTGTCTGTCTATCTATCTGTCTATCTATCTATCTATCTATCTATCTATCTATCTATCTGTCTGTCTGTCTGTCTGTCTGTCTATCTATCTATCTATCTATCTATCTGATCTGTCTGTCTGTCTATCTATCTATCTATCTATCTATCTATCTGTCTGTCTGTCTGTCTGTCTATCTATCTATCTATCTGTCTGTCTGTCTGTCTGTCTGTCTATCTATCTATCTATCTGTCTGTCTGTCTGTCTGTCTATCTATCTATCTATCTGTCTATCTGTCTGTCTGTCTGTCTATCTATCTATCTATCTATCTATCTGTCTGTCTGTCTGTCTATCTATCTATCTATCTATCTATCTATCTGTCTGTCTGTCTGTCTATCTATCTATCTATCTATCTATCTGTCTGTCTATCTATCTATCTATCTATCTATCTATCTATCTGTCTGTCTGTCTGTCTATCTATCTATCTATCTATCTATCTATCTATCTGTCTGTCTGTCTGTCTGTCTGTCTATCTATCTATCTATCTATCTATCTATCTGTCTATCTATCTATCTATCTATCTATCTATCTGTCTGTCTGTCTGTCTATCTATCTATCTATCTATCTATCTGTCTGTCTGTCTGTCTATCTATCTATCTATCTATCTATCTATCTATCTGTCTGTCTGTCTGTCTATCTATCTATCTATCTATCTATCTGTCTCTGTCTGTCTATCTATCTATCTATCTATCTATCTTCTGTCTTCTGTCTATCTATCTATCTATCTATCTATCTATCTGTCTGTCTGTCACATCTATCTATCTATCTATCTATCTATCTATCTATCTGTCTGTCTGTCTGTCTGTCTGTCTATCTATCTATCTATCTATCTATCTGTCTGTCTGTCTGTCTGTCTATCTATCTATCTATCTATCTATCTGTCTGTCTGTCTGTCTGTCTATCTATCTATCTATCTGTCTGTCTGTCTGTCTATCTATCTATCTATCTATCTATCTATCTGTCTGTCTGTCTGTCTATCTATCTATCTATCTGTCTGTCTGTCTGTCTATCTATCTATCTATCTATCTATCTATCTGTCTGTCTGTCTGTCTATCTATCTATCTATCTGTCTGTCTGTCTGTCTGTCTATCTATATGAAAAATGGGGTATTAGGGTTTCCAACTCTAACTCTCCCCCATCAGCAAAAGGACATGACCAGACAAGCAACCACAGACAGCCATTATCAGGTAAGACAAACAACATACAACTGTTTCCAGATGATGCACATGCAGTAGCACTGATGTGCTACCTTCATGAATTTATATCTGTGGTAGCACATGGCAACACATACTCACTCACTTCTGACTCCAGATAGAAATCTATAATACTCACTACACTACACTCTATACAACCCACACTGGCCCCTGCAGCCACAGATACAAATCTATGATACCCAAATTACAAGAGTTCTTTTGTCTGCAGAAACAGAGGCCCTTGTGTGCCCAGTATTTCTGTAGCCACAGGCACGCATCCATGTTGTGAGACATACACACAGATCTGTCTGCAGAAGCACAAGCCCCTGAGGGTCCTGTGCTTCTATAACTTCAGGTGTAAAAAGTACACACTGACCTCTGGCTGTACAAATGCAGGCACCACGACATCCATGATACCAAATTTGTAACTGTACTTCTGTCTGCAGAAGCACAGGACCCTGAGGGGCTTGAGCCTCTTCAGCCACAGGTGTAAAAGATATACACTGACTTCTTGATGTAGAAATGCAGGCCCTTGTGGCACTGTAGCTGTATATAAAAACACATGCAGTAGCAGATCCAGCTATGTAGTGATGTACCACCCACTATTCCCTTAGGCCAGTAAAAACTAGCTCTTTTAACCTAATCTGAGCCTTAAAAGGTAACATTTTACTTTTTCTGGGAAAGTGCCACCCCCAGACAAAACTGTTACCCCGTTGAAAAAGGTCTAGATCCACTGCTGAAACCATGATACCCACATTGCAACAGTACTTCTGTCTCCAAAAGCACAGACCCTAATGGGGCCTTCCCTTCTGCAGCCAGAGGAACT